>CM025792.1:71259919-72524225 GCA_014635995.1 Sarcophaga peregrina | reverse complement strand
CTTTGGATTTCAGATTAAAACAACTCATGTTTTTTCAATTAATTTTGATGATTCAATTAATAATTTGGCCAATGGACAAAAAAAAAAATCTATCATAAATAGTTATTAGAAAACCTTAAATTGATTTGAAATTATTCATTTGTGTTTTGAATTCTAATGAAATATCAAGAGAAGTTGGTTTGTTTGTTAAACGATAATCATATTCTGTAGTCGATTTCATTGTATATGTAACCATGTAGAATAGAATCCCCTTTATGAAATAGAAACTATATTCGTTTTATTTTTTTTTCCTTCCTTCTTTTGATTCCTAACATTATTAGAAAATTTAATTAGAATAACATTTTGAATGACTTTGTGTTGCATGGATACATATGATATGAGGAGTGTTCTCTACATATTGCCTTTACAATGCACATGGATTTCATATGCAAGCATATTGATTATTTTCACAACGATTATTAAATATTCAATTATTAATTTTGTTTACAAATGTATGATATATGTTTAGATAGTTTAGTTTTAATTAGAAATTAATTTTATTTCCACCACTACATACATACATGCATACATTTGTATACGGAACGTATATACACTTCACGTAATTATTGTTAGAAATTATTTGTTTAAAAGTATGTGCTCGCATTAAACAATATTTTTTGAAGAGCAGCAATTGAACATACAATGTGTTTTCTAAACGTGCTTGAGATACCATATCGAAATATTTTATTCGTTTGGAAAGCCTATTGATATGCCAGAATTGATCAGCTTCCAATGGTTCTATGGATGCAACGCATGCCTTTATGCATCCTTACTTAGTTACTCAATTACATACAAAAATACATTCAGGATTACTCAGGATTACAACCTAGCTTCTCACACCACTTGTGTTGTGTGTGCTAATTTTTTAATGCTTCCAATGGCAAATTTTTGAGAAACTTTTCTTGATAACTTTTATTTACTTTTAGAGTTTTTGCCAGAAATCTGCTGAGAGGAGATCACTGTAGATGTTTATTTTTATCTCGTTTTCTTCAAGATGTCTGACCAGGGCGTTTAAACCCTACTCTCACTTTTAATAATAAACCAACACACTACCTACTAGTCTGCGACGCTTTCACTATACTAGCCATAACTTGTCTCAAGGGGAATAAACTGCAAAAAGTTAAGCAAGTTTAGACAATATTTAGACCAGAGATCAGCAATGAATCGTTTTTTCCCTACTCATAAGTACTCATGCAATTTTGAGTATGAGTGAATCAATAGAATTGAAATTCAACTATTCTGATTCATTCGTACTCGCTACAACATTGATTTATAAGTATAAGTAGCAATGAGTATGAGTACAACGATGACATCAAACTCATCTGATTTATAAATTTAGAAAAATACTTCTAATACTTATAAGTGATTCGAGTAGCTCGAATCATTCATCAAAATTTAAAGCCTTTGTTGTTGCATATACAAATAAAGAAGAAAGTAAAGACAAAGATAACAAGCAAAGCATACACACAATCTTCTTGTGAGTATTGTGGTGTTCGTACGCAAATCATACTTATTTTGTGGCTCATGTAAATGTTAAGTAGAGACGAGTCAAAGTCAATAACATCATGCGTATTGTTAAGTATGAATGCGAAGAGTACTTCCAACTTTGGGTATGAGTAGTATGAGTATCATATTAAAATAAATATGAATGCGTATAAATGTCTGAAATTATAAGAATGACTCGAATCTACTCATTGTTTTGAATACTCGTTGGCGATCTTTGATACAGGCCCCTTGCAAAAAGTTAGGTGACATTCCAAATGACTTTGGTATATGTCGCGAGCCCTTTGGTTGGTTCGCTCATATAGTTTTTGCCAATGCCTGCAATGCTTTATGGGCTCACAAATGATGAAGTTTACATGATGTATGCATTACGGTTATATGATCACTTAAATTGTTGCCAAAACCCATGTTGTGTAACCGCTGTAGTCTAATAGGTGGACTATAGGCTTATTAGGCATGAGGCTGTGGTTTTAATTACCCAGACATTTAGAATATAACGAAATATTAAGAAATATTGAAAATGGGCATCGAACAAGAATGTCGTAAAAAAATAATTGAAATTTTCGATTGCTAGGCTCGCAGGTGTTAACCAAAAACAAAACAGTTTCTAAGATAAGAATAAAACAATATAAGGAGTCTTTGAGTATTGAGAAAAAGCGTGGAAGTGGAAGAAAAAAAGGATTTGCCGACCAAAACAAATAAAGTAAATTAATACGGATTTTTCTAAAACACCTAAACATGTCTGGAAGAAAAGTGGCTCAAAAAGTTGGAAGCCCTGAGACCTTGACCAGAAAAGAATTTTATAAGCAAAAGAATTCAAATCTTATTTACTTTAATTGAAATATAAAAAAATCCGCCACTTAGTTTTATTTCTATAACGAAAAGTGTAAGTCCAGATTTTTTCGTGCGCATTCCTTAAATGGTTGTAATGGCAAATTAAGTAAATAACCGTTCTAATTATAAAAATCGTGTAGAAATTGAGCTGTTACTAGAATAAAGTATTTTTTAAATTTAACACTAAACCTACCATGGAAGGGTCAAATGACCCATTTTGAAATTCTTGTCAGAATTTCTTGAAAATAACATTATCACATCGCCATTTGCCTTTACGAATTTTATTGCAAAATACGTCAAATGTGTTTTCCAAGATTTAATCCTCTCTTGTTAATTTTTTTTTTACCGAGAAACATATGTAATTTACCTTAGATACCGTACCTTAGATACGTTAGGAATAGGAATACATGAAGTATCGGTAGGTTTAGTGGTAAAAACCAGTAGAGAATCCTGTATGAACAGCTTAGCTAAGAAGTATTTAGTATTCTTCATATGAATTTAGTGAAATTTGCAATACATTTTTAAACGCTTATACATGGGTGTGAATGTATAATGGGATCTCCTTTTTTTATGGAAAATGGAATGAAAAGGATCAACTCCGATTTTCATACGAATTATGTCTGCCTCTTAGCATGAGGTAATAGCGTATTATGTTATTTACAACAACAACAACAAAATCAATTTAAAACATTTGATTGTTTTTGTATTAACCTTTTCACTTTCATCATAATTATTTATTTATGAATGCTAAAATAAAATGAAAGGAATAATTAGGATTTTATTTAGAATACCCCTACCACACGTACACACATACACAAATACAAACAAAAAAAATACAAGGTGTTAATGGCTTTCATGTTGTTGTTTTAATTATCAACACTTGCATTTCATACACTCATGCAAACGCATATGAACAGGCACTTCTGATTAATTTCTCTTTGAATGTTATATTCACACATGACGCGAAAAAGGGTACAAGTGTACGTATGTGTGAGTTTTAACAAAACAATAATTACTCATATCCGCTGTTGGCTTTAAAAAGGAAATAATTTTTGGAGATTATTTTTTTATACTCGTAAATTTTGTTTTTATTTAAAATTTATTTTATTTTTGTTTTTTCTGAAGTGATTTATTATAAAATTTTTTTTTTTTTTCAACAAATTAAATGTACAAATTATACACGCAACAATAAAACAACAGATTTGTTTTAATTACTTACCAAAAAAACCGATGGGAGGGGGGGTTTTGTTGAAATAATGCAAAAAGAGATCTAAGAGCTGTACAGTTCAAGAGCAAAGCAAAAAAAAAAAAAACAAAAAAGCAACAGAATAACGCACCACCCAACAACATCTTAAGAGGTGGTCGTCCTGACAAGAAGCACATGCACAAAATTAATTGACATTTTGACAAACGATGAAATTGTATGTTGCGCAGCCATGATTTATTTCTTGTGAATTTTAATCTGACATGACAATTCTCACTTAATTATCTAGAAAATATAATAATTATGTTTTAATATACAAACATACAAAAATACATTCATATGTAGTTGCCCTTACAGGGTGGCTGGTATATAATGCAACAAAGTAAGACTCTATATTTTTTTAAATTTTTTTTTAATTTTATTGTTCAAAAGAAAAAAAATGTTGGAAATAATATCAAATTTTAGAATCAGTTTAGATTTGTTCGAATTGGCCACCTTTGGTACGAATTATGGCCGACAAAGCCATCACAGTCTGCACGATAGTGGCTCTGCGGTATTTTGGCCCATTCCCGGTTAAGCGCCATCTTGAGATGATCGACACTTTGGTATTTTTAGTGAGAACCTTACTATTCAAAATGCCACAGACGCAATAGTCCAACGGATTGAGATTCGGAGATTTTGGTGGCCATTGTGCGGTAGAAATAAAGCAAGGAATCTTCTTTTTAAGCCATTCTTGGTTTACGCGTGCTGAGTGCGGTGGTGCTGAGTCCGGCATTTATTTTAACCACACGGTCGATGAATATGAGGGGGCCACACCATTACCATCCGTGGCCAATCGCAGGTGTAAATTTTCAGCTGACCTCTTTGGCAAGTAAACCCGATCATTTTGTTTGTTTACAAACTGCTCAATTTGGAATGGCTTCTCATCGGAGAAAACCAAATTCGGCACCTGGTCAGTTTCGTGCAAACAAAGTAACTCCTTTGCTCTTTCCAAGCACTTTTTTGAACTTCAATGGCTTCTGTCCAAGATCATTTCTCAATATGTGTTGCATCCGTTCTTGCGATATGTTCACCTCGCTAGCAATTTTTCTACCACTGTGGCGTGGATTTCGATCAAATCTGGCCTTCACTTTCTGGTGTTGTTACCGTTTTTTTTCGTCCACTTTTTGGACGCGATGAAACACTGCTAGTATCACGGTAATGAGCAATGATACGAGAAACAAAATATTTATTCACATTTAAATGATGGAGGGCTCTTACGATATCCACCAGTGGTTTTCCAGCCAAATATAAAGCAATCACACTATCACGCTTGAAATCCATCACGAATAACTTTTTTTTTCGGAATGCAATAGATTAAAATGCTTTTGTGAGCTTGTAAACAATAAAATTAACTGTCACTGGAATAAATCTGTTAGCTGTCAGACGAGCGGTTTACAAATGATAACAACCTGAAGTTGGTTGCAATACATATCAGCCACCCTGTATTTAATGCTGCTTCCGAAATGAATTTTAATTACCCTGAATATACCCTTTGCACCAAACGCAGTTATACCAAAGTGTTTCAAAGATCAAAATGCTTTTGTAAGCTTGTAGATAATAAAATGGTCTGTCACTGGAATAAATTTGTCAGCTGTCAGACGAGCGGTTTACAAGTGATAACAACCTGAATTTGGTTGCTATACATATCAGCCACCCTGTGCATATATTCTAAACAGTACATACATACATATGTACATACATAATTTCATTTTGACATACATGCTAATGAATTTACAATTTCAATGCTGCATATGTCTTTGGTAGATAAAATTAAATTTACAAGGGTACCCCAATACATATTTCTTATATATTTTTGGCAAATGGTATACAATTGTCAATAGATTAGTACGGTATGCACGCCGTTGTCTAGTAAGTAGTGTGTTGGCTTATTAGACGTAAAGCCAGGGTTCGAGCCCCAGACCAGACATCAAAATAAAATACAAAAAGTATTTCTTCGGCTATTTCCTTTCATCAAATTTCTGGCAAAAGCTCTGAGAATAAAAAACTTTCTCAAAAATCTGTGGTTCGGAGTCGACTTTAAATCCTGCCACTTATGTATAAAAATAACACACGCAACATAAGTGGTGTGAGAAACTTGGTCAATAATCCTGACTGAAGAGTTGTAATGACCAATTATGTATGATATGCACGCTCTATCAAAACGACAGTGTAGCTAATACTTTGTGGATTTCCACAATAGGGATTTTGATATCAAAGGTGCAGCCATAAAATTTTGAAGAACATAATTTTGAAATATTAATCCATGCAGATTCGTATCAGACGTAATAAGAGCTTAACATTCAGTAAATGTTATTCGATCAGCTACTTCAGTAATAGCAGCAGGACTCACTAAAATTCCAAGAAGTTTGTTCACACATGCACTGAAGCCGAGAGATGAGAAGACGCGAATCTGCATTTGTGAAATGCTATATTGTTACTGGCGACGAAATATGATTTATTACAACAACCCCAAAATTATAAAATTCGTATTAAGATTGATACATTATGAGCTACTTTTCAAAGAATAATTCACTTGTTTGAAACGACCATGACAATGCAGAACACTCTCACTGGAATAAGCTTCACTTTAGAATAGATTATCGATTCAATACGATTCTTAGCATTAAAAAACAAATGATTCTATAAATAATCCAAAAAGTAGGCAAAGTTGTAGCCTCCGATGGATAATACTTTTAATGATATGTTCTTTTAAGGAACAACGTCGAGGAACGCTATCGTACATCGCATTCCACAATCAAGGTCTTACCGCATTACAGTAATTTGTGAAGACTAAAATTACTATTCGATCACTCATTTAAACAGACTGCTTATTGGGCTTGATTAGTAAATTCATAATTGGTCATTACAACCCTTCAGTCTGGATTATTGACCTACTTTCTCACACCACTTATGTTGTGTGTGTTAATTTTATACATAAGTGGCGGGACCTACAATTTAAAGTCGACTCCGAACGACAGATTTTTTTTGAGAAACTTTTCATGGCAGGTAATCTTTTTTACTCTCAGAGTTTTTGCCAGAAATCTTACTTACTTACTTACTTAATTGGCCATAACAACCCGATTAACGGATTTCGGCCTGCCGCAATACATCCTTCCAGGCGCCTCTGCTTCTTGCGCGCCTACGCCAGTTGGTCACACCAATCGATGCCAGGGCTTCCTCGACTTGGACCTTCCAACGGATACAAGGTCGTCCTCTTCGCCGACTTCCGCAGATCCCCGCATCAAATACCCGTTTCGCCGGGTAACGACATGGCCGAGCCAGAGCTACCGCTGGATATTAATACGCTGCACAAAGTCTATGTCGTTGAGGAGCTCATACAGCTCACTGTTAGATCGTATGCGGAAATCATCGCCAACTCGCACAGGACCGAAGATCTTACGTAGGACTTTCCTCTCGAGTACCCTCAAGGCTGTTGCATCAGTTCTTAATAGGGTCCATGCCTCTGCGCCATAAAGAATCACGGGTAAGATGAGCGTCTTGTAGAGTATTAATTTTGTCGCACGAAGAGGTCTCTGCTGCTCAATTGCCTATTGAGACCATAGTAGCACCTGTTGGCAAGAGTAATCCTGCGTTTGATCTTCAGACTGACATCATTTTTGGTGGTAACGGCGGAGCCAAGATAAATATGCCAGAAATCTGCTGAGAGGAAATCGCCGAAGAAATTCTTTTTGTATTTTGTTTTGATGAATGGCCGGGGGTCGAACCCTGGCTTTACTTCTAATAAACCAACATATTACCTACTAGACTACGGCGACTACGGCTTAATAAGTAGGGCTAAGAAACAAATCACATTCTGTTATTATTCGATACCTTTCTGGCCTAGAGGTCCAGTTGGCCTGTATGCAGACCTCATCCCTGTTACTTCAACACAATTGTATTTGTGTTTCATCCTCCTGCAGTAGAAAGATTATTTGTTTATATAGTATAATACATGCATTGTGGACCTTTAGTCCCTAATCTTCATATAGCAATCTTATAAGCTATTTCTCAGGAGTCTCATAGTCTTACCGCAAATATAAAGCAAGTCAAATCAATGAAATATTCTTTCATTATTAATTTAAACACGCCTAAAAAGTATATTTTCACAAAAAATGTATGTCCCATAAATAGATTACATAGGCAGATAGGTAATGTGGCTGTCAAAAAAGTAAAATATCTATTGATTAAATTTGTCAATTTCCATTTCCAACAGATCAGTGCCTTAGTCTGAAGTGTTATAACTTAAGTACATATTCTCTTGCAATATAACCTAGCAGATAAAGGAATATTTAATTCTCTTTATCGTTTCTGTAACTACAGCAGGTCTATTAACTGTGGATATTAAATGAAAATATCGAATTAGGGAACATCCTATCATTCTTGATGCATACAAACTTAAAAAGCATATCTTATACTAAAGGCCAGCTACAATGTTATGAAATAAATTAGAAAAAAAAATAAAAACAGGGACTAATGAAAAGATTTTTATTAATTAGTTTAAATAATTAGGTTTATACCTTCTGTATCTGATGTGCCTTAATGAGTTTGACATTTACACTAAAAAAATTAAATAATTTTAACGCACATACATATTATTATACCATTGCCATTACTACATGCATACAGTCAAACCCGGTTATAACGAATTTCGTGGGACCAGAAAAAATAGTTCGTTAAAGGCAAAGTTCGTAATAAACGGGGTGAAGTCATAGAAGAAAATATAAAATGCAAAGAATTTTTTTATTATTAAAAACAAAAATAATTTTTTTATTAAAAACCAAAAATATGTGTTCATTCTTTTTATCTAGCAGCTGATTAAAGATGCTGGGTTATAATTTAATGCTGCCATATTAAATAAAAGTAAAGACTATTGCCACACTTCAAAGTTATTTCTGAGGGTTCGTTATAAAAAAGGTAAAATGTTTGAAATTTACTTACTGGGATCATTTAAAGTAGTTCCATTTAACCGAGAATTCGTTATAAACGAGTTCGTAATAAACAAAGTTTTTTGTATGAAAATTGTTATTAAAATGTTGGGACTTGAAAATATGTGCGTAATAACCAAGAATTCGTTATAACCGGGTTCGTTATAAACGAGTTTGACTGTAATTTATTATTTTACATTGAAATAATCCAAAAAGGTAAGTCAAGTTTACAGTACGAGGTATTAAAACATTCTTTGGTGTTATTGTGCATCTTAAATTTAATTTTCCTATAAAAGACTTCTGGATTCGGTTCCTAGCCCAATGCATCATCGAGAAATGAGGTGAATACATACACAATTGGTCATTAGAATCATTCATTCAAGAGTTTGACCAACTTCTCACACCACTTAAGTCGTGTGCGTTAATTTTATACATGAGTGGCGGAGCTACAGTTTAAAGTCGACTCCGAACGACAGATTTTTGAGAAGCTCTTCATGGCAATTTTATTTACTCTCAATGTTTTAGTCAGTCGCCGAAGAAATATTTTTTATATTTTGTTTTGATCCCTGGCCTTGGATACTAACCCGGGCTTTATGTTTAATAATTCAATACACTACCCACTAGACTACGGCGACTACATGAGGTATTTAATGTCTTTGAATAGGTAATGTTTCAAAGCCGACAAACGCATAGATTCAGTGAATCTATTGGCCATTGCAAAATCTAAATTTCGTCGATAATAGTTATTTGCTCGAAGATTACTGTTTAGAGATTACCATCAAATTGTATTGAACCAAGATTCTAGATTGACTTAAGTTGATGACGGGTGAGTCTAACGCAACATTTATTAGGCAGCATCGTGAGTTGATAAATCGGTAGTTCCTGCCTTAAATGTCCCTTAGACAGTAGCTGCAAACTCTATTTGGCAAATTATTTGCAACCAGACTGAGTAATAAGAATGAAAGGAATAAATACTGCACATACTCTTCTAAGAGAGAAACTATTGTGAGGTATGCTAATGGGTAATGGACATATTGTAGAATAGTACAAGTGTGAAATATTCAGAACGCATACAGAAACTTTCAAGTTCGGAGTCATGAGCCACTCATGTCTAAAATTAACGCACACAACATAAGTGGTGTGAGAAGCTACGACATAGTACAATGGGTCAATTCGACCACCGAGTACTGTACTTGTCAGAACTGACAAGTACACGTCCTCTAACCTAACCTAACCTACATTCAGAAGGAAACATCTTGTTATACATCGAGTTATATTTTTTGGTTAGCCGAACATGAATTGAATTAAGCCAAGGCAACTGGATATGGGAAAGTTTTCCTAAACCTGGAACAATTCAGATGAAGAGAAGTTGTGGTGCTACACTTCCTCTATGTAACAAGGAGAACATTCTGTTAATGATATAAATCGTTATTAGTATTTTCTCATACTTTAACAAAATTAATTTAAAAAATTTAATAAAAATTTATAAAAATCAAACGATATACAGACATCATTGATACATCTTATGATGAATCGGTATAACATCGATTCTTCTTTGTGAAGCATCATTACCATCAGTTGCTATTTCATTTGACCCCTGACACCTTTCTGTAGTGTTATGCCAGGCCACACTGAAGTTACCATAAATACATCTTAAAGGACAAATGCCGGAAATCAGTATTAATAAATTGATTCGTTTAGAGACAATCTCTCGAATTCTTCTTGATGCTGTTAAGTGTCACTTTGATTGCTTTTGAGAATCAAATTTTCTGTCCGTTCATGGTGTGTATAATAATGGTATGGTAGAGTTTGCTTAACAATCTTATCGACTTAATAATTTAATATTAATGACCCCTCATTACTTTCAGTTTAGAACAATCTCAGCAAATACACTAAAAAAAATCAATTGAAATACGAAATAAATTCTAAAAAAACGCGGCGCGATCTTTGGTTGTAATTTCCCTTTAGCAAAATTTTATAATAAATACCCAGTATATGTTAGAAGGGCACAAATAATAACATAGTATCCTTCAAGCTATCACAAATAGCTTGGAATAGCACAATAACAAACAACAACAAACAGTTAAGTGAAATGGTTAATGTAAATAAACAAAAGTTGTAACCAATAGTCAAGCAAGCAGCCAACAGGCCGTTTGGTAAACACATAAATAATGGACTTGCCAACAGATTTCGCTTTCCAACATCCAACCTACTACATGCATATCCTTTGGAAAGCAAACAAACACCCAGCACTGGTGAATTTACAGTTACAGTTAGAGTTTTTGACTAAAGGAAAACTTTTTTTTTTGCGAACAAAATAATAAATTATAATATTGTTGTACTACATAGTATACAACAGAAGTTGTGTTTGTGAAAAGTGTTCGAGTATAATATGGTAAGTAAACCTCAGCTTGAAATTTTTATGGAAAACTTATTTTTTTAGGGCAATAACATCACTAGACAGCTAAAATAGAACCAACCAACAGCCGAAGCAAAAGACGACATCAGCTACAACAAGTGTGACAAAAACAACAGCAATTTAATACCAAAAACAAGTGTGAAATTATGTTTCATGCACACCCTACATGCTACATGCAGGTTTTAGGAGAGAAGATTTATATAAAGAGAATGCTTTACATGGGCAGTGAGTATCACGCCCATATATGCAAACATAGCGTGCATATATAATAGGCCTTTCAAATCTTTCAGTCAGGATTATGACGTAAGTTCTTACACAAGATATGCTGTGTGTGTTAATTTATTTTTTTTTTGAATTGTGAAACCTACAGGTTAAAGTCGACTGCGAACCACACATGTCTTGAGAAACTTTTCAGAATTTCGTTTTGTTGGGGTTTGAACCGAGGCTTGAGGTCTACAACTATAGCTACTTTCTCCCATATGTGTACACTCACCCTAAGGGCCATTATTGCAACTTCCCGTTAAAGTTGGCGTTAGTTAAAAGTACCTTTAGCTAAAGTAAACGGCAAAGTTACCTTTAACTTATTTTGGTTATTACAACTTAAATAAAATAAAATTAACTTTTTCAAAAATATGGCAGGGCCGGAGCAAAGTGGATAAAACTGCTGAATTAAACAAGTTTTTTTTCTCTAAACGCAGTGGCAACAGCGAACTTCGTTTTTTGTTTCGGTGTATATGCTCATTTTGTTTAAAATTGAAATTGCCATATCGAAAATTGTATATGATATGGCAAGTTCAAACATAAAGTGACCTTTAAATGTTAAAGGTATGATGTTCTTCCCTTTAGCTTTAGCTTTAGCTGTTAGTAATAATGAAAAATTTATCTTTCCGTTAAAATCCTACCTTTAGTTAACGGCAAGTTGTAATAATGACCCTAAAAATGTAAACGTATACCGGAGATTGCGAGCTCTATACCAGCCCTGGCTAACTTATCAGAAATGCAATTTCCAACTATATCCCTGATGCCCCAAACCGCATAAAAGTATTGGCTTTTGCATGATCCAAAATTTTTTAAGAAATCCTCGGCATTCATGGCCAAGAACGGACATTGGCATTGACGGACATTCGTTAGCCTGGACGACAAGAGAACGGTTCGCATTTTACAAAAATCTTAACGAGACACTGCTCTATTGGAAGTTTCTCTAACAGGTTCTGCCTGTCCTACCTTGATTACTGCAGAAACTGCCATGATATGGAGAACACGGAATCGGTACAACAACTTTTATGCGAGTGCCGTGCACTTTAGAACTTTATCTTTGGGTTTTTGGTGACAGAATGAAGACCGATTGCGAATGTGTCACTTCAGGGACTGGCCGGAACGCGTGTTGGTTCAAACCCATCACCATCATGTCAAGGGGCTTACCTCCTGGGGAGGATAATGCCAAATATTGGAGGACCTGGTTCGTTCAAGAGGAGGATAACTTCAGCGGTAGCAACTTCGATAATGCTGTACGCTTGCATAATATGCATACTTCCAATATATGCCCAAACTGTGTAGATGAAGATGCGGAGCATATTCTAACATGCTGCCCCAGATTTAGATGGCCAGGAGAAACTAGATTAGGACCAAACCGGCTCATGGAGGAGCTGTTGAATTCTAGGACGCTATGGAGCCAATACAGCCAAAAAATGGCCGAAGTAATGATGGTATTCCGAAGATTGGAGGAACGAAGACGAAATTTGAGATAACGTGATAAAACTTTCGAGCTAACCAGCCCTCCGCGAAGTAATACCTTACGGCAGTCCCGCGGAGGTAGAGTGGTTGAAGTATGTAGGGGGTGGGTTTAGTACGTAGACACCAGCAATGGTGAATCGTGCATGCTTTTGTCGAAACAAAAGTATCTTTCGAAGATTTACCACCTCCGGCTAAAGGCAAAAAAAAAAAAAAGGAGCTTACCTTACACAATGGGCCATATAGGCCGCTGACTGAACTTGCCTGTTAATGGCAAGTTACCCCCTAACATAAACACCTAACAAACCTAATCGTATCCTTGCTGACCGAGTAAATCAAGAAATGTTCACAGAAAATTCCGTCACTTTACATTCTCATTCAAAAGTGTAGGGCATTTAATATTCCCTGCAAACTGTTATTATTTTCAAATAAAGTTTTCCTACTTATTTTTTCGTTTTCTTTATTTACGTTTTCAATTTAGGTGAGAAATTTCAGTCACCCTCTCTGTTTGTATAATTTTGTTTGTGCTTCATTTTGTGATCTCTGGGGTTACTTTTTTTGTTTTGTTCCTCTACGAAAAAAATAAAATTTTTGTGCAGAACTCTGGCTAAACTAAAGCAGAAAGAACTCAAAGGATTTCAGACGTCATGTTAAAGTATTTAAAAAACGGAGGGAAAATTAAAAAAAAAAACATAAAAAAAGAAGTAGAAACAGCAAGTGGAACAGAAAAGTTTAAAGCAAATAACGGAAATAGCTAAAGTTTTATTTGGTACATATTAGCAGTGCATTCAGTTTAAACAAATAACAACGACAGCTACTGACTACCTACCCACTGCTGATGGTGGTGGTGGTGTTGGTGTTGGTGTTGGTATTGCTTTAACAGTTGCAGTTGCATTTGCTGATGTTGTTGTTTTGGTTTCGGACTGAAAACAATGGCACAACCATGTGACACAGTTCAAGTCCACAGAACTTTATAGCGTAATTTCAATGGGATTTTCGCGTATTATTTATTCGAAAAACCAAAAAAAAAAATTTATTTTCCACTCTTAACTCTGATCACATAGGCAAGAATGAGTAGGCATGATGAGTATGCATGTAACTAAATACGAGTCGAATATTTTTCTTTTTTTATATGTCGTTATTTTAAATACTTTTAATGCCAAAATAAAGTTCGTAGGAATATTTTAATGAATTAAATTGTTTAATTAAATGGCTTTGATGTCACTCACTAAAATGAAAAACTTTGAAAACATTAAAAAACGTATGACATGTGGCAAATATAAACTAAATATACAATACATATGTATGTATAATCGCCTATATTGGTTGGTCAAACTGAAAGGATTTGACAATCGTTTCTCACAATGCAATAGAAAGAAAGCATTCTACCTTAACTACAGGAACGGAAGATGATATCCTTGTCCCTATTCTTAGTCACTATCATTTGCAGAGTCTTCCAGTTCAGAAAAGTAGTTGGGGACAGCAGATTACTGTTCTGCTTAGTCATTAAAAGTTTTTTAAAAATTCTGTCATTCGAAGTAGACTTTAAACTGTAGGTCCCGACAATCATATATAAAATTAACGCACATAAGTAGTGTTAGAAGCTAGGTTGGAATCCTGAATTAATAATACAATTTCTTCTATGGATTGTATCAGAAGAGTTTGTGTTAGAAGGAAAGACCGTCATATGTGGTATCATCATCTCTTCAACCCTTCAGTCTGGACTACAACCTAGTTTGTCATACCACCATTGTTGTGTGTATTAAATTTTGTCAATGAGTGGTAAAACCTGCAGTTCAAAGTCATCTGCAAACAACAGATTTTTTAAGCTCTTTTTAAATTTTCATGGCAATTTTATTTACTCTCAGAGTTTTTGCCAGAAATCCACAGAGATGAAGGCGTTCAAGAAATATTTTCTTCATGTTTCGTTGTCGTTCGATGAGGCTTGGGTTTGAGCTCTTACTTACGTCTACGAAATCATGGCTACTCTTAAGATAGTAGATGGAATATGATCCTAAATATGAAAGATCCTTTAAAGGAAAATCTTCAATTTGTAGCAATTATTGATCAGCTACTCAGTGGCGCCAACCATCAAATTATGTGTAAGAGGTCTAGAAAAATCAATCAAAACTGATACTCCGTTGCTTACACTCTTGAGGTGTGTTTCGAAGGTAATCAAGAAGTGACTAGTAGCAGATTTGGATCACAGTCCTCGCATTGGCCATCAAGAAAGCGAGTAGTTCGACTCTGAGATGGATAAAAGAAAAACTGGTCAACAATTAGCAGAATCTAAAGTACCGGTTCCTAGGGTAATTATATCAGCAAACGCAGACGCGGACGCATTACCAGACATGGCTTATTAGGATCCTTTAAGGTCGCATTATAATCCTGATATTATTTATACCGTCGAGTAACTATAGCTCCTGATTGGTGTCTCCCAACCATCCCGAGAGTCTTATGAAGGTTAGCTAGACACGTTTTATCGCTAAATTCTGACAAAGAAGATTTCCTGTAGTCTTTTCGTCATTATATCTTTTGTAGAAGTTGTTAAAGTATTCCCAGTTTCCTGGTATGTATAACCAGCGGCCAATGCTATGGCGCTACTTCGATGGAATCTTGACAGATTCAGTGTCAACTCTACTCTACATATTACCCATGTCGAGTCAGATATGTTTGGTGTTTTCTTGCAATAACTCTACAATCGGTAATACTGATCCAGAATCATTTTCACTCAAGTTAGTCTCCATGTCTCTTCGCAAATTGCAATGGCATTTGATAAATTTAACATGAGCATGATTTTGATCTCAGAAACATGACACTACTTAAGTGTAATCGGAGGAGGAAACTATATTAACAGGGAGGTAATATAACAGTCATACATCACCTGAAGCTTGTATTATTCTAAGAAAATTTATTAGGTTACTTTGGGTTACAGATGTTGTTACGAGACCCATAATCGCACATTAACATCAAGGGTAACTGGTAAGTCATAGTATAGTTACATTGACAACATTTTCAAAATGGCGAAACTTTATTTCTTTTCTATTAATAACGTGTAGTCGGATTGTGGGAAAACTCTTGATAAAATTGTCTGTGGGGGGCATTGAATGCTCAAGTTATGTGGGCGATATGGTTCTATAAATCACGTGCAATGTACTTGAGAGAACATTTTCGAGTGGAATGTGATATTGTTCCCTGGGTGGAGCGCATCAGAAATGTCAAATTTTTCTTGACTTTGGTGCATAAATCAATATGAATTTGACAGATGGCATGGGTTATGCTGACTTTAAGGACTGCAACTTAAGGGTTCTTCTCAATAATAGGTCTAATGGGATGAAATTCCATGATTTCTGTGAGCTGTGTCCATTAAGAAATGCGATGATGAGATGATGATCATGCTCTGAAATCGCTCGTATGCTTTTGGTGATGCTGAGCGTTGTACTATAGAAACTACATACGCATTTTTGAGGTACAAATAGCCTAACTTAGGCCAAAAGAAATTGTTAACTGTGGACCTATATTAGACGTAGTCTAGTAGATAGTTTGTTGGCGTATTACACGTAAAGCCAGGGTTCGAGTCCCAGGCCAGACATTAAAATAAAATACAAAAAGTATTTTTTCGGCGATTTCCTCTTAACAGATTTCTGGCAAAAACTCTGAGAGTAAATATAATTGCCACGAAAAGTTTCTCTATCGCTCGGAGTTGACTTTAAATTATAGATGCCGCCAGTTATGTATAAAATTAACACACATGACATAAGTAGTGGGAGAAACTAGACCTATAGTCCTGTCTGAAGGGCTGTAATGACCAATTATGCATGATGGATCATTAATTTTTCGGGCTGCATTTGGCAAATTAAACAATTTGTTTGTTCACGTACCGACCTAGTTTCTCACTTCCCTTATGTGTATTAATTTTATACACGAGTAGCGGAACATACAGTTTTGAAGTTGATTCAGAATGACAGATTTGTGAGAAACATTTCATGGCAATTTTTTATTCATTGGGAAGGAGGAAGTCGTCGTAAAATTTTCATTTCAAATTTTTTGGTTTGTTGGAGAACTCTGGTTTGCACTGGTTTGTGGCCTCCAGTCTACTTGCAACTAGTATACGGCAATTACACCATATTATGACTACGGATTGATAACGTAATCTTCTTATCGGTAGTATTCGTGCATGAGCTATAGCTTCTCAATTTCTACCTTCTTTCCCATAACTTCCAACAAGTCATTTTCCACTGTTATGCTTTTCACACCCTCTGTTGTTTTTCACAATTTATTTTTCCCTTATTTTTTTACAAAAAGTGTGAATTTTTTTCGAAGCAAATGTAATTCTAAGAACTTTGTCCTTTTTTATTTGTTTTTTTGCTGTCCAAACAAAGATGATGATGTCTGGCAAAAATTACAAAAAAAAAAGGAAAAATACTGGGTTTTTCAAACTAAAAATCACAGGAAAATTATGAAATAAGCAAAACCTCAGTAAATAAAAGGAGGGAATAGAGTATAATAAAAAAAAATATCAAAAAGTTGTTGTTACTGCATTTCAAGTATCCTGCCAAAAATAATAAAATGATAAAAAAAAAGTATTACATCAACCGTTTCATGATGAATGTTTTTCTTAAAAAAAAATGAAGGGAATACAAAAAAATTTTTAAAAAGTATGTTCAACAAAATGTAATAGAATACGAACGATAATATTTATTACACGAGGATTAAGGGTCAATCAACAGAATCATTATTAAATCAGTCCGAATTTTGTTTTTTTGTTTGGTTGTTTGTTTATTTTGTTATAATTTTTATTTAATTTTTTTAATGGATGGCTCACTAAGAAGTTTTTTTTTAAACCCAAAAAAATTTTCCTTCATTATCCTTTCACATCCAAAAATACAAAAATTTTTAAATTATTTTGTGGGATTCTAAACTTAAGAATTATTAGACTTCTGAATAAGGGGTCATAAATAAGTGAAAAAATTTCAAAATTAAATTCCATGAAGTGTGGCTAAAATGGCCTGTCACTGTCTGAAATATACAGTATTTTTAGATTAAATAATCCTGATCGTTTTCAAAGGTTGTCTCTGTAAACTTAGAGCCATTTCCTTGTGCAAATGGCAACTCTAAGGTTAAGCAGTTAGCAGCTACTATAAATGTATGTTTACTTCGATTGTGGTAAAGTAGTGCGCAAAGGCATTATTACTTATATATATATACAGTGGTGGCCTTACAATTAGAAACGACTTAGCAACATATATATATTTGCTAATTTATTTTCCAAATTTTTTTACTTATTTTAAAACCAAGAGTCAAAAAAGACATTAAAAAAAACTAGCTAAAAACAAAAAATACCAAATATTCTTACAAAAGTTTAAAAATTTCTCAGTAAATTAACATTTAATGGGCATATTCTTAATATTTTGTCGAATAGTCCTTGTTTTGAACAACATCTACATGTCTTTTCGATAAACTTTGTATCAAACGTTGTCATGTTTGTACTGATATGTTGTGCCACCTTTGTTGCACTAGCTAAAACAATTAAATTTTATTTCGAGGGTATTTTTCCTTAAGATCTCTTTTGGCATTTATTTGAAACCCTAGGCAGGAAGCCTAGAGACAGGAAAACCACTCCAGCAGGAGACAGAATTATTGGAAAGGTCAGGAAGAGAAACCCTTTTTTGTCTTCTCATGGAATAAAGGCTGAAATTGGGCAATTTTAACGTCAGAAACATCCACACGGACAATATGAAGGCGTTTACAGGAGTCGGGACTTTGAGGGTGCATTGCGCAGAAAAAAATTGCATTTCTCAAAAAAAAAAAAAAAATAATTGAAATCAGTTACAGTTTGGAAAGGAAATTCCTAAGAAAGATCCGCGTTTTTGGAACAGAGTTCTCTGAAGTAACGAATCCAAGTTTAATTGTTACAATCTGATGGAAAAACTTGTGTAAGACGTCCTCCAAACAAGGCCTTTTTTCTTGATACACAGGTACACAATTTAAAATGAGCTACAAAGTTTTGAAAATATATTAGCAAACATATATGTTGCTAAGTCGTTTCTAATTATAAGGCCACCACTATATATGTTACACTTAGATCGCTCGTAAACGGTCGTTTGAAAATATTACTATATCGGTGAATGTTTAAAATTTTGCAAATCATGTCAATCCTTCGCTTTCACACTTACAAGGTTTAGCTTACTCAAGAGTTCAAACCAGCAGACCATATTCTCTTATTTAGTGCACATCCATCTGAGTAGACTTATAAATACACAAAAATTTCGATTTTCAGACATCTGCACCATGCGGCTTCAGATTTAGATCAGGTGATTGGACTTTACTTTTTTTGAAATGAAGTTGAAATTGCAGTTCTGTTTTCATTTTTATCTTGAAACGGTTTGGAAAATCTTCAAAAGACATTTTGTGCCATCATAAATCTGAACGATTCATCAGGGGTTATTAGACCTACCCCCTCCCCCCCTTAAATTTCGCTTTTGTGGTTCCTGCGTAACTGGGTCATGTAGAAGTTCAGCTTGCAATTTTTGCTTTGCAGCCAAGAGGTTATATTAGGGATAAGATAAAATCATTCCATATTCTCTTTGCACCATGCTCTTGCTGTCGTTCCTCCTACTGGGACCGCTTCATTAGATATTGTCCTAAAACCACATATCCCTTTAATCTTAAGCTTAAGCGATAGATCGATAGTAGTTTCTTCTTGTTGTCCGCTCGGAGAGTACTTCTAACAGAAAGAGGGAGAGAGAGAGAGAGAGGAGGTAGTGTGCTTCTCCATATTGGGAAAGCATACAACATTTTCAACGTTATACATACATAATTGGTCATTACAACCCTTCAGTCAGGATTATTAACCTAGTTTCTCACACGACTTATGTTGTGTGTGTTAATTTTTTTCATAAGTGGCGGGAACTACAGTTTAAAGTCGACTCCGAACGACAGATTTTTGGCAACTTTATTTACTGTCAGAGTTTTTGCCAGAAATATGCTGCTTTTTTTGTATTTTATTTTTGTTGTCTGGCCTGGGGCTCGAACCCTGACTTTATGTTTAAAAAGCTAACAAACTATCTACTAGACTACGGCGACTTCGACATTATAGCCCCTAATAGTATGCTCCTCTTCAATGTATTTGGCCATTTGCCTTGAATTCAATTTGTCGTAGATAATCACCCCCAAGTCGCCGTGGTCTAGTGGGTAGTGTGTTGGCTTATTAGACAAAAGGCCCGGGTTCAAATCCCAGGTCAGACATCAAAACCAAAAAATATTTCTTCGGTGACTTCCTCTCAGCAGATATCTGGCAAAGACTCTGAGAGTAAAAATTGCCATGAAAAGCTTCTCAAAAATCTGTCGTTCGGAGTCGACTTTAAACTGTAGGTCCCGCCACTCATGTATAAAATTAACGCACACAGCATAAGTGGTGTAAGAAGCTAGGTCGTAATCCTGACTTAAGGGTTGTAATGGCCAATTATGTATGTATGTAATCACCCCCAAGTTCATTTTATGGTCCTCTTCAATTCGATTTAAATATCACCAATGGTCCTTTCCAGTTTTTGCATTATTTTCCGTCCACTTATCAGTACGACCTCTATCTTATGTGCAGGAAGTGTCAATCTAACCATGCTTCAATTTTTTTAAATCGCTATGTTCGTGGGCTCACTTATTTCCTTTACCGTCTGCAAAGCCTAAAATTGTGGTCCTGAGTTTTTGTGAAAATAAAAGAGAAATATTTCCTAACCTCATACAGACCCAATACATATGAGAGACAACCACATTTCTGAGAAAACTCTATGAAAAATTTTATGAAAAGTGTAAGGGTCTGACATAATTTGACAGATTTTTGAAAGTGAGGCATTTACACGCCCTGACATGGCTAACAACGGTAATTTCGTAAGTTCGTTGTGTTATTATTGGTTGCGTTATTGTTTAGCTTAGAAAATAAAAGGCATTTCGAAGAAATATGTCGAAATATATCGAAATAATGAAGAAGGAATGATGTTTTGTATTTTTGTACTTGCTTTTAATCTTCTTTTAATTTTTTTTATTTATTTTTTTAGTTATTTTATAATTAAAAGTGTCCTATTTCTTTTTCTATCATTCCTTTTTAAAAACAAAAAATTTTAAAAATATTTAGAAAGGAAATATAAATTTGATTTCTTTTTAAATGATACAACATAAATATTCAATTTTCAGTAAATTCTGTTACTACAAAATACGTATAATAATTGAAAAAAAAAATGAAAAGAAAAAATTATTGTTAATTTAACTCTGTATGTACAGTGGGAGTAGTTTTTCATAAAAGAAAAAAAAGACAATTTAAAAAAATAACTAAAAAAAAAATAAATGCCTGACAAAGTCTAAAACTGAGCAATTGTTTTTTGACATGGTCTTCCATTCTAGTACTCTAGTACTTTAAGCTCTTTTTCAATTTTTTCTATTTTTTTTTTGTTTCATTATTTTTTTAAGGGGATTTTAACTAGTTTTCATTTATTTGGCATCTATCGATATTGTATGAAAATGAACCTCAAACGGCTGAAAAGCAACAGACCTTTCCTGGTTTATTCATTATTTTTTTAACCCTTCTTTCTGCTGCCTTTTTTCAGTTTTTTTTGTTTTTTTTGTGCTTTGCATTCATATTCACATCAAACACATCATTTCAGCATTTGTTGAAACCTTGTGTTGTGGATACCGACCAAATGGCTTAAAACACAACACATTGTGTTTTTTTTCTTGTTTTTGCTGTTGTTGTTGTGTTTTGTTATTCAACACTTTATAGCACAAGAAAATTTTTATAGAGAAAACAATATCTGGTCAAAATTTACGACAAAGTCCAGTTGCTATTTAGAGAAAATATTTGCATTTTCTCCATAATATCCCAGATATTCAGGGAAGTCTCTTTCAGTTGTAAGTCCAAGATCCAGTAAATGTTGGACTAAATGTTTTAAAAATGAAAATTTCTTCTAAAAAAGTTTCTGAATACAGTCAAACTCGTTTATAATGAACTCGGTTATAACGAATTCTTGGTTATTACATACATATTTTCAAGTCTTACCGTTTTAATAACAATTTTCATACAAAAAACTTCGTTTATTACGAATTCTCGTTTAAAAGGAACTACTTTAAATGATCCCAGTAATTAAATTTCATACATTTTACCTTTTTTATAACGAACTCTCAGAAATAACTTTGAAGTGTGGCAATAGTCTTTACCTTTATTTAATATGGCAGCATTAAATTATAACTCTACATCTTTAATCAGTTGATAGATAAAAAGAATTAACAAATATTTTTAGATTTTAATAAAAAAAATACTTTTTATTTTTAATAAATGATAAAAATTGTTTGTATTTTATATTTTGTTCTATGACTTTACCCCGTTTATTACGAACTGTGCCCATAACGAACTATTTTTTCTGGTCCCACGGAGTTTGTTATAACCGGGTTTGACTGTAGATGCAAACGCTTCCATATTCTTCAATGCTAGGCTGCTCTCTTTGCCTGAACGTCCAAACACTCACCTCCATAATTATGGTCCCACATAATCCACTCCCTGGTATTCAATTTTATCTGTGAAAGCCCAATATTATCGACCAGCTACTGTGCAAAGAATAGTACTTACACCAAAACTCCGATAATAACAGCAACAACAACAACAGCGCCAACAATAACACCAACAACAACTACAAATACTAACTATAGTAACAGCTCGTAACTTGTCCATTTTATCTGTCGGCTTAATCTCGCACATACTTTTGAACATTCAATTTCCTACCTTTTTTTTTCATAGATACAATAGCCCAGTATTTTCGTATTTTTACGTTAACACAATAACTTTGGACGAACATCTAAAAATGTATGGAACACTCACTATGGCGTTTCAACTCCATCGCAATTTTTTTTTTTTTTTGTTCCGTTTAAATACATTGAAATGTTAAAAAAAAACGAAAAGAAAAAGCAGATTTCGATTTCTTGTATTTCATTTTTTCTTTAACTGACACTGAAGTGTGGAAAAAAGATTCGGTCTATCAGTTTTATTGGATGACCTATAGCTCAGCTAGAGTTGTCTTTAAAAAAACTTCGTAATAAAACTAGTAATGACAGCAAGAATTTGACAAATTTTACCTTCAACACATTAAAATCGTTGCTAATATAACTTAAAACTGGTCATTTACGTCAGCTGTCATTACTTGCTTATGCTTTGTTTAACATCAATAGCGTATAAATCACTTTAAAGAGCTGTCATTGAGTTGTCAAGTATTGTTTGATTTAATTGTGTACATCATCATCTTTGCCAGAAAAAACACCATTTGTTAGTGGCTTAATCGAGTCTCTTTTTTGCGAAGAAAACTTAACGTGCAGGTAATCGCTTTCTTATGGAATTAAACGATGACAATGCTCTATCGAAAACATATATATAGTATATCAAGTAGTTTAGGCGTTTCATATACATATACCAGAGATCAGAGTAATGAGTATTCAAAACTATGAGTAGATTCTAGTCATACTCATAATTTCTGATATCATACTTATACTACTCATATTCAAAGTTTGAAGTGCTCATCGTACTCATACTTAACAATACGCATTATGTTGTTGATTTCGACTCTCCAAGACTCAAAATATACACGAAACACAAAATAAGTATGATTCACGCACGAACACCACAATACCACAATAGAAGGTTGTGTGTTTGCTTTGCTTGCTGTCTTTGTCTTTTCTTTCTTTTTTTTTTTGAAAATGTAACAACAACTAAGACAGTAAATTTTAATGAATGATTCGAATTACTCGAATATTTATAAGTATTATAAGTATTTTTCTAAATTTATGAATCTGAATGAGTAAGGGGGCGTATTAAAACCACTCATGAAATTTTGAGTATGAGTGATTCAACAGTATTGAAATTCAACTATCCTGATTCATTCGTACTCGCTACAACATTGATTTATAAGTACAGGTTACAATGAGTATGAGTACGGGTACAACGTTGACATCAAACTCACAATATTCGAAATATGTTTGATTCATACGCCTACTCATTCTGATTCATAAATTTAGAAAAATACTTATAATACTTATAAGTTCATTCATCAAAATTTACAGCCTTTGTTGTTGTTGCATATTTAAACAAAGAAGAAAGGAAAGGCAATGACAACAAGCAAAGCATACACACAATCTTCCTGTGAGTATTGTGGTATTCGTACGTGAACCATACTTATTTTATGCTTCGTGTAAATGTTAAGTAGATACGAGTCGAAGTCAATAACATCATGCGTATTGTTAAGTATAAATACGACGAGTACTTCCAACTTTTAGTATGAGTAGTATGAGTATGATATCAAAATATGTATGAATGCGTATAAGTATCTGATATTATAAGTATTACTCGAACCCAATCATCGTTTTGAATACTCGTTGCTGATCTCTGATAGACAAGCCTTTTGTTGCAAACAGGAACTGTATTGTAGAGTACATAAATTCAAAAACAAAAAAACCGATAAAAAACACCCCGAAATCGATGTGCGAAACGCAGAAGAATATTTTTTATTTTTAATCCGAATAGGGTTTAAAAAATTTTTTTCATTGTTTTGTTTACTTTTTTTTTCAAACTGTATGGTAGTACGGTACGAATCTCTTTGATTATGAGACAGGAAGCTGTATGGCAGTGGTTTTGGTATATCAATGTACCCCAAAAAGGATTATTTAGTATTTTAATGTATTCGTTTTCATTGTTTTGGTAAAAAAAAATTACAATTTTCGAATTATTTGATTTGATTTAATTAAATTAATTCTCATTTTCAATATCTAGATCTCCTATCTGTTGACTTTAAAATAAAATTGTTCTTAATGAAAATCATTTTGTTTTGTATAGCATAGGAATATCCATATGAAATCTATTGAAATCAAATATATTTTTTATTTAACAATTTTTATATGAGGCATAATTGGTGTAGATATTGTAGAAACTGAATACAAATTTAAAAACGAGAATCACAGGTAATAAGAGCATTTTGAGAATGAAATTGTTTACTAATCATATTCTCTTCCAGTTCTTTAAAAGCAGTAAGATAAGGAGGAATTGATATGCTCTTCACCACCCTATCTGCTTGAGGTTAGATTACAGATGTATATTGGTAACAATATTAAATAATTTTCACTGAAACAATCGGCTTTCAGAATATGGCTCATACCATTAGTTCATATCGAATTTAGTAGTAGTTTCCAATTATTACGAGGTAAGTAACTTAAACATAAGGCGAGGTATAATATAACACTCCGGATTCTATGATGGGTACCTAACTCACCACCCTTACTCTAATAGTCTGGCATAGCACGTACAAGACTACCAACGCATCCAAATAAATTATATAATCGTACAACATTAGACCATTATCTACAGTAAGTCTCTAACTTTAAAAACGTTTCTGCCTAAAAATTACTGCCAATATTTATTGCGAACGGGACTATTCCAGATCACCAATTTGGCTTCGGTTGGAATCTAAGCTGTAGCGAATAACCCTACAGATTGTTACAATAGAATTATTAGAAAAGCTTTTTAGGAAAGAAAGTGGGGAGATTTTACTTGAAAAACTTCCGTTGTAGTAACGAGAGAACAGTAAATTACAAGCGGCAGTTGGATAGTTTACCGTCATTAATGATCACCTTCGCATACTAAAGATATGTGATCGATAATTACCTTAAAGTAGACGTCAAGTTACCGATCCATACACTAAAATTTTATTCCATTCTTCATCGACTATAAGTGATGCAAATAGTAAGAGGATAAAATGAAGTGAAGTATTTCTTTTACTGTCCTAAGAAACCGAGATACTTGGTTGCTTCTTTCGATACTTAAGAAATGTGTTGGTTCAAATGAACTTTACACTGATTTTTTTCATGCAAGCGCTTCTGACCCTCATATTTACTGCACTCGCGGCTACTCACTCTACACTCACAGCACTTGACTGTATATTTGATGTGAGTGAGATACCCATATTGCACCTTTTCACTTCGATCTTCAAAGCGCTCGACCTGACATTTGCCCTGGTTGGCCGATTACCGAAAAACTTTATCAAATTTGACTTTGAGTCGAATGTCCCTGGGGTTGACACGAACTACAACAATGTTCGTTAAAAAGAGCATAAAATTGAATTCTGTTTCATCTAAAGAAGAAGGTTTATCGGTATTAATTATACACCCAAAAAAATAATTACGGTAGTACTCACTGATATTTACTAATGACAATAGGAAATTATCTCCATTTTTATAAGATTTTTTTTTCAAGTTAAGTATATAGTTTTTAGGGATTCGGCGTTGTAATTGTTTTTATATTTTCCACTACATACATATATTATTATTAGGTTACATTTGAAAATATTACTAATAATTTTCTTCTGGGTTAACAAATGCCTCACACAAATCCACTCACATTTTTATCAACCCATACGACTGTTAAATGCATGCAACCAGTATTGAAGTGAGAGATAAATATGTTTGTATATACCAATTATATATGAATGTATGTATGTATGTGTCAGAGATCAGCAACGAGTATTCAAAACGATGAGTAGATTCAAATCATACTTATAATTTCTGATACGTTTTACGTATTCATACTTATTTTGATATCATACTCATACTACTCATACTCAAAGTTGGAAGTACTCATCATATTCATACTTAACAATATGCAATATGTTGTCTTTGTCTAAAACTGTAAATTCTGATGAATGATTCGAATCACTAGAATTACTTATAGGTATAATAAGTATTTTTCTAAATTTATGAATCAGAATGAGTAGGCGCATGAATTAAATATGTTTCGAATGTTGTGAGTTTGATGTCAACGTTGTACTCATACTCATTGCTACTTATACTTATAAATCAATGTTGTAGCAAGTACGAATTTATCAGAGTAGTTGAATTTCAATTCTGTTGATTCACTCACACTCAAAATTGCATGTGTGCTTATAAGCAGCTAGGGATGCCAAACGGGATCGATTTTTAAAAAATCCGGGTTTCGGGATATTGTAAAACCCGGGATTTTTCGGGATAATTCGGGATCCAAAAATCCCGAAAAATCAAGGGAAAAATTGCGATTTTCTCTTAATAATAAAAATATTTTGTTGACAAAATCATTTGTATTCCAATTATGTATATCAGAATTATGCCATTAAAAATAAAACATAAAAACAGCAAAACAAAATGCAACAAAAAATGTAAATTAACAAAAATAAAAATTATTCATTAGTTTTAAGAAAATTATTTGGATTCCAACAAAAGAATTAAAGCATCTAACATGTGATCTGATAGGCTTAAATGAATTTTTTTGTCAACATACCCTGCCGTTTAAAAATACTTCTCGCAATCAACATTTGTTGGTGAAATAGTTCCAAGATAGCTGTATGCAGCTTTATTTACCGCTACCACCTCCTGATGTAAATAAATCTATCACTTTGGACAGTTCATTAGCGAAATCAGTTGCTCTATTAATTCGTTTTATAGGGCTTTTGCATTGTTCGATGCCATCAAATAATTTTTTATCACTGGAAGTAGGGTTTTCCTCATCTGTGATGCTATTATCGAAGTCAAATGACATAGAATTTGTTTTTCAGTACCTTTTTTAGGGTCAAAATACATTTGAATTCACAATCCCGAAAAATCCCGGGACAAGTTTTTAAAAATCCCGGGATTCGGGCATCCCTATAAGCAGCGGAAAAGCGATTCATTGCTGTTCTCTGGTATGTATGTCTGTAAATTATTAAACAAATTTCGGTTTTCCAGCTAACGTAATGGCTTTTAAATCAGCCCAATATTACAATTTTAATGTATCTTATTGACAAAACTATCTCTGGCATGTGATTTTCCTGAATTACATACAAAAGCACGACCAATTGACCTGATATGTAGTGGTTAAGTATGGACCAATAGAAGTAAAAATTCTTACTGTTGGCTCTTAGATAAGCCAACTTTTGCCGTCTATAATTTTTTTTTTTATTTCCTTTCATTTTTTGTTGTGTTGTTTGCATATAATAATACTGCATAATGAAAATGAATATTCTAATTACAACACATTAGCATTCGTGCCTCTTGCCATGAGTAGTATTGTGTTGTTCAGTATCTTCAAATAATGATAATAATTATTAAAATTTTCCTCTTCTCCCCCTTTTATCTTTCTTTCTCTTTCGCTCTCTCGCTCTGGGTGTTCGTTATTTAACGAAAAAAAAACTTTTCATTTATTATTGTGTTGATTATTATTTTTTATACGAAATATTGTTTTATCATAATGGTGCATTAAAATATTTTTTTTTTTATTTTTTATTTTGTTGATTGAGCATGTTTTTTACTTCAGTTTTGTGTTGTCTACCATAGTTTAGTAGCGATGTACCACCTTTTGGTTTTGGTGGCAGCCTAGCAATCCTAGGAAATAATTGTAACTACTTTGGTAGTTGTGATGGTGGTAGGTAGTGCGGCCAGGAAATTGGAAACATAAAATTTTATATATTTTTTGTTGTTGTTGTTGTTGTTGGTAGAATTGAACATGTTTATGTTTCGTTTCGTTTCGTTTTTTGTTCATGATTTTTTTTTTTTTTTTATTAAAAATACATTTTTGCCATCTACTTTCCGTTTCCTTTGGGATTGTATGTTTGGGTATGTTGATTTCCGTTGTTTAAGTATCGACGTTTTTTTTTTTTTTGTTTTCCTCCTTTTTTATCCATTGATTTGGTCCAGACATATCATATATGTGCATATGTATGTATTGAAGAGTACATGTGCACAACTATGTTGAGCATATGCCACTGGCTTGTTCAGATAGTCAACTATTTGGTACGCTGTTACACCTATGGACAAGCATAACTTTACATTTCTATTACCAATCGTTTGCAACCCTTTTTTGTAAATCTGTTTTCCTTTCATTCTCTCTCTCTCTCTCTCTCTCTGTCTTTGATTGTATTTGTATTTATATTCGCTTAGTTTTTCCATTCTCATTTTGAAAATCAAGCATTAAATCCGCATTTCTTACTGTCAAATTAAACTGCTTATGGCCCAATAATGTGCGGTAATGTTTGAAGCATTTTCATTTCATTTTCTGTAGAGATCCTAGTCGATATGTATGTACATACGTATTTCCGGTTACGTTAATATTTAATTTAATTGAAAGGATTCTGTGAAATTATATTCCATTACCTTTTTATATATATTTTCAGCCATATATGTATGTACTTCCACATAAAAAATGGAAAAAACATCGTATTTTTCAAGAGAATTTAATTCGCCAAGGGCGATTAGTTTTAAAAGCATATGCTGTTTGTACTATAAAGCCTTGGAGAAATCTTCTATTGGGAAATTACCAATTGATTGACATGAAATGTTGCATAAATATAAAATGCTTTGAAACTGTGTACTTGCAATACAAGGCACACAATATATCTTTACAATTTAAAACGTTTCATTCACTTTGAAAAGTTAAATGAACATTTCATATGTGTATTTCGATTTGAGTCACAACATAATAGGCTTGGAAAGAGTCATATTGCTTCTGATTATATATAGATTGAGTTAGCAATAAGCGGGCATCTATTACAGATTCAGAAGGACCGATATCTATCAAATTTTTTTAATTTATTTTACTCGTGAGCAATTAAAAACTGACCCAAAATTCTAGCGAAAAAACATCTTCAGCTGTTAGGCCCATATTCCATGAATTTGAAAGAAGTGTCAATCCATATGCAATCATTGAAAAAAACGTTGGCCAGGGCATTACTGTCAGTGGCAAGGACAAGAGGTTCATGAATATCAACTTCTTTTGGCCTTCATTATATGAATTGTACAAAATTGAATCGCAGCCGGCAGCACAGTTCATACCACATTAAATATTCTTTACGAACGATTTGTAGATGTGATATGAACTGGCCAAGGTTTTTTTTAGGAAAGGTGAAAAGAGGAAAGATGCGAACGGCAAGGAAACGAGTTGCTGCTAGGTGACTATAAAATGGCCAGTGCCATACCTTCACCATTAGACAATCTTAGACATTAGGTTAATCGTATACATAAGTGGCGGAACTTACAGTTTAAAGTCGACTCCGAACGACAGATTTTTGAGATACTTTTTATGGCAATTTTATTTACCCTCAGAGTTTTTGCCAGAAATCTGCTAAGAGGAAGTCACCGAAGAAATATTTGTTTGCATATTACTAGACCACGGTATCGTTAGACTATTTCTTCTGGGGTTTTCTTAAGTCACAAAGAATGTGCTAATAAGCCACAATCCATAGCAATTCTGCAAGTCAATATAATGCTTGACATCTACTAAATTCAGCATAATTTATAGGCCAGAGTTATGGAAATTGGATTTGGAATGTACTCCATCAGTAGAAGTCGTATGAAATACAACGTTATTGTCAATACAGCATTCCCAAAGAGCAAGAATTGTTCTTGGGTGATGGGTGGTTTCTATAAAACGGTGCCACATTTCAACTGCTCTTGATATCATGAATGTATAGAGAGGCAAGAGTAATTTTCTAATATCGGGAGATTAAACTCCTCTAGATATTTTATCGTTAAAAATCATATAAGTTTTCGTCTAAAAGGACAAGCCCGTCACAAAACCAACCATGGAAAGCAAAATTGTTACTGCCATTGACGAGAAACAAGACAAATTGCTTGAAGCTCACGAATGGACCAATAAAGGTAATTGGTAGTCCTAGGATACATTGCCTATTGCAAATCCTTTTTTATTAGTTTTCAAAACTTATGCAGTCTAAAGTCATTCGCATATACCCCATATACCTGGTTGTCGTATTTGAAAACTGCAGTGTACAGCATAAAAGCCAAGGTACTACTCGAGTTCCTGACGCTGTGTTATTGGCAGTTGCACTAACAAACTCTCTCTTTCGCACCAGCATTACAGTAGCCAGGATGTGAAAAGCTCGAAATTCAAAAGAGATGTCAATGGTTTGTGCGCAAGAGAACATTTGAATATCTGGCCTTTGTAGCGAACGTACCACTAAGTGAACTAGATGGTTTCATTCCAAGCTTGAGGTGGTTTAAACCTACCACTAATGAGTACTTATCTTACAATGGATATCACAATGGGTTATATGGGCCACCGAGTGTACTTTTATATGAACGGCAACTTAACCTATCCTATATTTACTTTTCCATTTCAATGTCGATTTGACGGGCACATGAATACTTGGGACTTTTCCTTTTTCACTTATTTGCGAAGAGTATTCTACTTTACGTCATTAATGGCGATACCATTTGGTGGTCTGCATGGAATATGATTGATCGAATTCATACACACAAATATGAAATAAATTTGGCCAGAAGATACCCCCTATTCGTTAGCAAACACCTACAATTATTGGATATCTCGAGATGTAGTGTGCTATGTTACAAGAAGGCACCAAGATATGTTTTTATATTAACGTCGAATGTGTTACGATTTACTCGGTTGGAAATGGTTTGTGATTTCCAAATGGATTTCCAGGGAAGGTTTGCTTAGCCCTCAGGCTTCGATTTTTAATATCACAAATAACTAAAACTACCGACTAATTAGAAGTAGCCGTAGTCTAGTTGGCAGAGCCTTGACTTATTAGACGTTCTTCGGTGATTTTCTCGCAGCAGATTTCTGACAAAAACTTTGGAAGTAAATAAAATTTCCAAAGTTTCTTACAGATGGCCTCCACACTCAGGTATAAAAATTAGTACACATAATATAAGTGGTGTGAGAAACTAGATCGTAATCCAGACCAAGGGGTTGTAATGAGCAATTGTGTATATGTATGTAGCAACATATATTGATGGTGTAGGTACAGGGTGGCTGATATGTATTGCAACCAACTTCAGGTTGTTATCATTTGTAAACCGCTCGTCTGACAGCTGACAGATTTATTCCAGTGACAGTTCATTTTATTATTTACAAGCTTACAAAAGCATTTTGATCTATTGCATTCAGAAAAAAAGATGGAATTCAACCCTGATAGTGTGATTGCTTTATATTCGGCTGGAAAACCACAGTTGGCTATCGTTAGAGCCCTCCAGCATTTAAATGTGAATAAATCTTTTCTTTTGTGGTAGAAAAATTGCTCGTGACCTGAACATATAGCGAGAACGGATGCAACACATATTGAAAAATGAGCTTGGACTAAAGCCATTGAAATTCCAAAAAATGCAAGAGCATGGACAAAAAAAAATTAGACTGGAAAGAGCCAAGGAGTTACTTCGCTTGGACGAAAGTGGCCAGTTACCGAATTTGGTGTTCTTCGATGAGAAGCCATTCCAAATTTAGCAGTTTGTGAACAAACAAAATGATCGGGTTTGCCTGTCAAGCGCCGCCGATGGAAATGGTGTGAGCCGCCGTAACGGCCGATGGTCGCCCCCCGCTCGCATTCATCGACCGTGTGGCCAAAATAGTTGCCGAATATTATCGGAAAAATGTCTTAAAAACAGTATTAAAGTTCTGGGCAGACACACATTTCAGCCGCAGACCAGGGACATTCCAACAGGACTCAGCACCACCGCACTCAGCACGCGTCAACCAAGAATAGATTAAAAAGGAGGTTCCTCGCTTCATTTTTACCGCATAATGCCCACTAAAATCTCCGAATCTTAATCCGTTGAACTTTTGCGCCTGGGGCATTTTGGGGAATAAGGTTCCCACTAAAAAATACCAAAGTGCCGATCATCTCAAGACGGCGCTTCGCTGGGAATGGGCCAAAATACCGCAGAGCCACTTTAGTATAGCCTGTGATGGCTTTGTCGACCGTTTGAAGGCCATAATTCGTACCAAAGGTGGCTAATTCGAACAAATCTAAACTGATTCTAAAATTTGATGTAGTTTCCAACATATTTTGCTTTTGAACAATAAAATTAAAAAAAAAACTTAAAAAATATAGCGCTTTAGTTTGTTGCATTATATATCAGCTAACCTGTAGAGTTACTGTATTCCCTACATTGGACCATTAAAATTAAGAGTTTTGAACCTCTTTTGCACATTTTTTTGTGTAAGAAATTTTCTTTTTTAATATTATTGCCACTTTACTGTGAATATTTGCTGTTATTTCATAAATTTCAAAGTACAATATTAACGAAGGAAACTATTTTCAAATTAAATAAAGACTACTACGTTCAATTTATTAGTCATGCATTGAAACTAATAATTTACAAGTTTATCAGGTAGTTGATTAAAACTTTTCCTGTAAGAAGCAAGTATGGAAAGTTTTACTGAGCTTTGGAAAAACAACAACAACACACACACACGCACATACACTTACATATAGAAATACAAAGTGAAAATAAAACATAGAAGAACGTTTCAAACAATACAGACACTAAGGCAGACACACCTTTACAATGGAGAAGGAAATTAAAAATATTTCTATTATTTTTCTCTCTTGTTGCCAACTTTTAGTTGAGCAGTTACTCAGAAAGAAAAAACCTTCTCTTCAAAATAAAAAAAACAACAAAAAAATAAGAAAAAAAAAAACTAAAATGAAATTTACAATTATCAAAAGCCGAAGCACAAGAGAAAAAAAAATATCAGAGTTTTTCACAAAAGAAACGACGGATAACAATGTCCATTTGCCACCTTTCATCTTCTTTATGTTGTTGTTGTTGTTGATGTTGGCTGCTTGGTTAGTTGACTGGCAATGAATTTAAGGATGTGTGCGTACGCATGGATAGAACAAAAGAAAGGATGCATTTAGCATACCATATACAGGTACAGACACAGACATGGACATGAAATAAAGACAACAACTAAAGGACGAAAAACAAGAAAAAAATTATTTAAAGATCTTGACACTATATAAACTGAAATAAAGTTTGCTTTCACCAAAAAAACCGGGCAACTAAAAGCATAAAGCGAGGGTAGGTAAAAAATTTTAAGGAAATTATATTTTGTTTTCAGATAATCTAAACCAGAGATCAGCAATGAATCGTTTTTCCGCTACTCATAAGCACTCATTCAATTTTGAGTATGAATGAATCAACAGAATTGAAATTCAACTACTCTGATTCATTCGTACTCGCTACAACATTGATTTATAAGTATAAGTAGCAACGAGAATGAGTACAACGTTGACATCAAACACACAACATTCGAAATATGTTTGATTCATAGGCCTACTCATCCTGATTCATAAATTTAGAAAAATACTTATAATACTTATAAGTCATTCGAGTGGCTCGAATCATTCATCAAAATTTACAGCATTTGATGTCAGAGCTAACACTGTGATCTAACCTAACCTGGAAGAGATATGTAGATATTTGATCCCACAATTCAATAATTCCGTCCATACCAGAGATCATCAATGAATCGTTTTTCCTCTACTCATAAGCACTCATGCAATTTGGAGTATTAGTGAATCAACAGAATTGAAATTCAACTATTTTGATTCATTCGTGCTCGCTACAACATTGATTTATAAAATATAGGTTACAATGGGTATGAGTACAACGTTGACAGCAAACTCACAACATTCGAAATAAGTTTGATTCCGTATGATTCCGAATCATAAATTTAGAAAAATACTTATAATACTTATAAGTAATTCGAGTGGCTGTATATGCGACTTGTTCTTACATATGCAAACAGAGAAGAAAGGAAAGACAAAGACTACAAGCAAATCATGCACACAATCTTCTTGTGAGTATAGTAGTGTTCGTACACGAATCATACTTATTTTGCGTGTAAATGTTACGTAGAGACGAGCGGAAGTCAACAACATCATGCGTATTGTTAAGTATGAATATGACGAGTACTTCCAACTTTGAGTATGAGTAGTATGAGTATGATATCAAAGTAAGTAGGAATGCGTGTAAGTAGCTGAAATTATTAGTACGACTCGAACCTCCTCATCGATTTGAATACTTATTGCTGATCTCTGGTCCACACCTTCCGATGTATTTTTATAAAAGTTCCCCTGAGTCATGTAACTCGATATCGTACCAGTGCCCACTACGTCTAAAGACAATATTTCTAAACTGTCCGCCATATTTTTTTTTTTTTTCTAATCCTTTTACTTTCTAATCCTTAACGAATTTAAAATGTGTGAACAAGTTTATTGTATTGTAAACTCATTCGTTGTTGTTTTCGTTATTTTAATTTTTTTTTTTGTTTTTTACTCCTCCAGTTAAATCAAACAATCCCCTCGCATTAAAGTTTTACTTTTTTTTTTTTTTTTTGCAAATATTAACAGGAAGAAACAGAATCAAAAGGGACAGAAAGTCGTAAAAGAAACTAAAATCCAAACATACTTAGGTTTGTGTGTATAGAGATAGAGCCAGAGGACAGAGAATAGAGAAAACATGTGCTAAACTTGCATTTCCTGTTGAAACGTGTAGTTTTCCGATATGATATCCAAAAAGATATAGAAACAAACGCAGGTATTAACACATTCCCATAAAAAGTCAGTGGCGAGAACTGTAAGGCACCATGTTTTTAGGCCCTCACAAGCTGAAAATTATTTATGCTCGAATACTCAAAAAAATTTTAAAGTAATAATTGAAAAAAATACAAAGTTTTCTATAGACAATCTTACTAAGATCAACTTTAAATAAAGATATGCTGCCGATAATCTATTCTATAATATTATGCTAGCCTCAGCTAGCTCACTTATTTTTAATGATTTGTTGTTGTCAAGTGTTACAACTAAGGATTTTTGGTGTAAAGATCTGAAGGTTTCTAATGGCTCCCTTTATACCGGTGTTTCATACATATGTGGCCTGTAATATATGTATTTATGAAGAATTCTCATGTTAAATATTCTTATAGGCTCCATAATTAATGCAGTTTTTTACAGGAAGAGATCATGACTATTTCAGAAGCGACGCAACGCTTGTGGTGGTGAATATTTTTTGAAAAACTTTTTATATACTCAGACAGCCAAGCAGTGATTAAGTCCCTAAAGTGATCCCAGTTGTTTTCCTTGTATATCGTGAACTTTTTAGGGATCATTCACAGCTAACTTTTAAAATTAGTTCCAGCTGGTTGAGAACTTTAGAAGTTGTACTGCTGATGAGCTCATCGCCTTACTCCGATTGCCTCAGTTTAATTGGCACACTTAATCTCGTTGTAACATATTGCTACAATCCGCTGGGCACGTATAATTATGAAGAGAATCGTTTCACTTCTATCTTTAAATGCCATTTTGATAGGGGTGTCCAAAGACTTGGCATGCCGTCAAAGGACTTCTGCAAGAGCTGTAAGTCCGAAAAGGAGGAAAAAACTGCCAGTACCCTGCTTTTGCTATAAAATGGCGGCGATTTTTGCATTCTACCTTTCTGGCACACTCTACATAACTCCCTAATAAAAAGTTTGCTGCAATATTAAAATTTATTCTGACCTCGAGATAGTTTCCTTCCGATCAAACATTTCGTGATACATTGCTTGAATATTACAACGCTGGGACCTTTAACCAGTAAAGAAGGGAATGTTAAGAAAAGTAGAAAGTTGTAGAAGACTCTGTGGTCTGTGATGGAGGCTAAAAAAGAGCGCAATGGTTATAAAATGATTTCTTTATTAAATATGACAGCTGATGTGTTAGCTGAAATTCATGACTTCTTGAACAAAAAAAAAAATTTTAGTATGTTGCTGGCTAAGGGACAAGCGGAATTTGTTAGAACGAACAATAATAAGAACAATATTTTAGTTTTTTTAAGCTTAAAATATAATATGCAGACAGAAGCATTATTTATGCTTCCAATAAAATTAAATCATTAACAAAAAAATACTTCTTAATAGCCTCTTTTCTTAAAAAAGAAGTCCAACTGGAACTTTTTACAACTTCTGATAGCCCACAAAGATGTCTTCAATGCGAACGAAACCAGAGATCAGCAATGAATCGTTTTTCCGCTACTCATATGCACTCATGCAAATTTTGAGTATGAGTGAATCAAAAGAATTGAAATTCAACTACTCTGATTCATTCGTACTCGCTACAACATTGATTTATAAGTATAAGTAGCAATGAGTATGAGTACAAAGTTGACATAAAACTCACAACATTCGAAATTGATTTATACGCCTACTCATTCTGTTTCATAAATATAGAAAAATACTTATAAGTCATTCGAGTGGCTCGAATCATTGATCAAAATTTACAGCCTTTGTTGTAAACAAAGAAGAATGGAAAGACAAAGACAACAAGAAAATCATACACATAATCTTCTTGTGAGCATAGTAGAGTTCGTACTCGAATCATACTTATTTTGTGCTTCGTGTAAATGTTAAGTAGAGACGAGTCGAAGTCAATAACATCATGCGTATTGTTAAGTATGAATACGACGAGTACTTCCAACTTTGAGTATGAGTAGTATGAGTATCATATCAAAATAGGTATGAATGCGTATAAGTATCTGAAATTATAAGTATGACTAGAACCTACTCATCGTTTGGAATACTTATTGCTGATCTCTGAATGAAACTACCGAACGTGTTATATTCAAACGAGAAGCGTATTGGTTTCGAAGAACACAAAATAAAAATATAATCCATGATCGACGAAATCAAGTAGGTCGAAGTGATAAGAGAACAAATGCTGCTATCTGAGAAGAATCATGGAAATCAATCAACAGGATCGTAATAGAAGCTAATAAACTACGAACATCAAACAAAATTTAATAACGCCTGTGGTATACTATTCTAATAATGATGGAACAAAAGCATTAAAATGGATAACAAGGCTAGCATTAGTATAGAGTTTATATGTTAATATGCAAAGTAAATAATATCATGTGGCATTAATCGAAAACAAAAGCATCTCTTTTATCAAAAAGAAAATTTAAAGAAAATAAATTTTCTACAAAATCAATGAATACAAAATTGGCTTAATAGTCCAAAGAAAATTAAACTGTTTAGCGATGCCCTTTAATATATGAATGCAGATAAAGACAATTGATTCTGCCTGCCCACAAAATTCCTTTAAGAAGGCCCCTTGTTGCAAATATTTCAAAATAAATTTCTTAAATCTATGTGTTATGTGAGTATGTACTCTTGTTTAAATACATTATTCTAGTATAAGAATCATCTTTTGTACCACCTAGAACGCATGCCAACAGTTGTAGTTAAATAATTAGAAACATAAAATTAATTTCATTTTGAGACTCTTCAGCAATCATATTGCCAGGTACCTAGGAGTGCTACTACTTCGACAGGATTGTTATGAACCCAAGCGACCCAAACGACCCCAAAAAAAAGAAACGACAGAAACAAATCGTTCTAAATGTAGAGCTGGTTTCCATTCTTCTACTAATAAGCAGTAGTAACGTCGATAATGCTGTACACTTACCCCATATGGTCGGAGGCACTCTCCGTGGGGACGACAAGGAGAATACTGTCCTCGGTGTATCGTCTAAGCGCGATTATACGGATAAGTGGCTTCAGGACAGTGTCTGATGAAGCGTCATTGGTATCAGCAAAGGCAATACCAATAGACACATTGGCGGATGAGATGAGGCGGATATACTTTCGCTGTCTTGAGTATCCAGGACGGATAGCGGATATAAAAGCGGTGGAAAGAAGGACTTCCATGCACAAATGACAGTCACGATGGGAGAACAGTTTAAAGTGAAGATGGACATTTCTCCTTAACCCGCTGGATGGAATACAAACATTGCGAACTGAATTACTACGTGACTCAGTTTCTAACTGGTCATGGATGTTTTAGGAAGTATCTGCACAGATTTGGATATAATACTTCCCCTATATGCCCAAACTGTGTAGATGAAGAGGAAGATGCAAAGCATATTCTAACATGTTGTCCCAGATTTAGATGGCCCGAAGAAACTAGATTAGGGCCAAACCGGCTCATGGAGGAGCTGTTGAATTCTAGGACGCTATAGAGCCAATACAGCCAGGAAATGGCCGGAGTAATGATGGTACTCCGAAGGTTGGTGATAAAGCTTTCGAGCTAACCAGCCCTCCGCGAAGTAATACCTTAGGTCAGTCCCGCGGAGGGAGAGTGGTTGAAGTGTGTAGGGGGTGGGTATAGCAGGTAGGCACCAGTGATGGTGAATTGTGCATGGTTTTTGTCGTAACAAAAGTGTCTTTCGAAGATTTACCACCACCGGCTCAAGGCAAAAAAAAAAACACTACTTGTGTTGTTTGTCCTAATTCTATGCACGAGTGGCGGAAATCTACAGCTTTAAAGTCGACCCCAGACGACAGATTTTTTGAGCAAATTTAATGGTAGTTTTCTACTAAATAAATGCTTTTCATATCTAGTTTTGATCGCGATATCTGACTTGGAGTTTAAAGCACGGTCCTACGTCTAATAAGGCCGACTTCATATCATATGAGAATTCAAAATTATCATAGTATTTGAGCCCAGAAAATGCTCATGCAATCTATGAGAAGCAAATATACCCAGAATGAAACTTATCCGGAACAGATTTCAGTTATTCGATGTGATTGGGCCAAACATTTTGAGCAAGTGGGCGCCATATAGCACTCCGCGAGCCCTGAAATTCTAAGAAAACCGCTGAAACGTTCCTTTAATTTCTAAATAGTATTTCTAATTAGTTGGCTTCAATAGCAAGATATGCATATAAATAGGTTTGTAGACCTATAAACATACCGTACCCTACAATATCCCTTTTGTATGCAATTGTTTAACAAGAAACACCGAACGAATAGAAGAATTATTAATAATTTCTTCAATTTTTTTTTTCAAGATTTATTCAAATTTTTTTTTTTTGCGTTTACACATTTCTCTTTAACTTTCTAAATATTCTCCTTTTGCGTTATTTTTTCGAAATTTTGCTTCTGTTTTAGTCAATCGTGTTGTAGTCCCTTGGCTACTGTTATCAATATAAGATTTTCAACAATTCTGCACATACACGTACATCCACACAGGTGTAGAAGAGAAATCGTTTTTCTTTTTGTCTTTTCTAAAGTTTTGTTAAGTTCAATATGCGAGAAGGAAAACAGAAGAGAAATTAAACGGAGAAAAAGTCAAATACAAAATAAAAAGATAAATGTGATTTGTTGTTGCTGTTGTTGTTGTTGTTAGTTTTTAAGGGAAAATATTGTACATAAACAATGTAAATACCGACAACAACAGAACAGAAGAGAAACTTCCTCTGTGTGAGGTAGAGATAGAGAAAACATTCCAACAATACCACTGTATTCTGACATTTCAAACTGGAGTTCAAACAGCAAGTTTTTTTTAAAAACACCTGGCAACAATGCGTATGCATTAGCAATGACCATCATGTTGAGAAATTCAATTCCTTCAGTTGTCTTAAACACACTCGAAGTTATTATACATGGATTGCATCGTTTTGCTTTATTTTTCTTGGAATTGAAATGTACACAAAAACAGTTTGAACAAAACACAAGGGAATGATATTTTATATTTTAGAAAGTGGGGGTTGTTTATTAAGAGCTTCCTTTCTTTGTTTTTAAATAACGATTTTATTCATTTGAAAGACCAGAAACTCTTTATGCAGAGCCTATGCGGACTGTGGCGCGTAAGATACGTTGGTTGTATTGAATAAGAATTAAGAAAACCCGAAAAAAAATTTAACACTGTCAGATCGCACGATCTCAGTGGCCATATCCCATCAGCTCCATGTATCACGACCACGATCTCAATTGGCTCGTGAATAGAATCCAATACAACATGTATGGCACGTAGCGCTATCCTGTTGAGCCCAATTTTCGTTGATATCCAAATCGTATTATTCAAGCTGAAAGAATCTTCGAAATATAGTGCTCTCAGTTGACTAGCCAACGTTGACTGTGAGAGCCAAGAATCCACAACATACAGTGTTCGAAATTCATTCAACGCACACTCTAAGATCTCCTCTGGATTGGTATTGTTTCAAAATCGACAATTTTGTAACCATCCAATTAAAAATTAATGATGATTTATGATCTGCTGTTCCAGAACCCATTCAGCGTACACAAGTCGTTCTCTTTGTTCTTCAACGGTAATTTGACAGTCAACACTCCTATAACGCGGTACTCTCAGAACGAGGTTTCCATATAACGTGGGGCAGAAATTGCGACAGCCGTCCTATAACGCGGTACTCTTATAGCGCGGTTTGAGTACAACTTCATCCCATAAGTTCCTTCCGCATAGCCTATCAATGAATAGTAACTAGATATTGTAAGTGGGTTTAATATAAATTTTATTTTCGACGTTAAAGCTCAGCCGAGATACAGTACTGTGCAAAACAATAGCAGTTGGATTTTCAATTTAAAAAAACAATGAATGAAGATGAACCAAATGAGGATAAATATTAAAAAATTCCATTATTTTACAAGTCTTTCTTAATTTTGTTGGAAACCAGTCTTTTAGTTTAGTTTTTATTTCATTTTTTTATCAATCCTTATATTAGTCCTTGAATTCAATAAAAATGATTTATAATTTATCTTGCCTTCTGTATTTCTTGGTCTCCATATAACGCGGTATGAATAACGTGATTTGGGTTTCTTATAGCGCGGTTTCCATACAACGCGGTAGACGGTTTCTATAGATCGCGCTACGAATGAGTTTGGTTTGTACCTGAAATCTGAGTTTCTTATAGTGCGGTTTCCATATAAAGCGGTACACACTCACCGGGTTATAGGAGGTTTGACTGTACTCTGCTGAGAAAGTACGATTTCCACTTAAAGAATAAAGAAACTAGGTTTATACAATACTGATACGGCACTTTGTGACATTTGTATAAATAAAATTTTATAAATAAAATTCAGGTTTTACAAACTGGGGATAAAATGTTGTTTAATGTCACTTCAAAATAATGTTGTTTGTTTATTCAAGACTACAGAATGTCGTCCTTTTAAATGTATTTTAAAATAACTAATGTTATAAGCATAGCTGCCAGATTTGACGATTTATCGTCATTTTGACGATTTTGTGCTTCAAAAATATCCTATTGACGATGTGGCGATTTATGTCGTTATTTTGACGATTTAAAGCAATTAAAACTTTACATCATATTCTTTACTTTAACTCATTAAAAGTTTCCTTAAGCATTGTATTTACTTTGCAGTTATTACTGTTGGAAATTTATTCCAAGGAGCAAAGTATCATATTTTGAAGATATTTTCAAATTGATTTTTCTGCATTTTATGCCTTTTTAATCCTTTAAAAGCCTAAATAACATCGTAGTTGAGTATAAATTATCATATAGTGTTGCAGACAATTTTAAAAATTCGATAATAGATTATAGTATTACCATCGTAAGAACAAAGGCAAGTGGCATTATTTTTTTTTTCGTACGACCAACAGTTAGGGTGTTGATGGCATTGTGTTTAGAACTAGGAAAATATGTTATGGGAAGGAGGAAAGAGGGAGCAGTATTTATAGAGATTAGGTTTGAATATTTTTTATCATAAGGAAGGGAGTTGCACATATGAATTGTCCACCTATGATGCAATACACTGACCAATCGACACATAAGGGTGTGCTGGCCGAGAAAGACGAGTGTTACATAGGAATATACAAGTTCCCTTATTTCTCTGGAGCAATATCCGTTGTTGTAGCTATAGGACAGTAAAATGCAAGCCACATTGCAACGACGGGCATATTATCGTGACAAGCTATTGCGATCTCTCCTGTAAACTGTCGACAAGCGTCAAAATAGATATTAAGCGCCAACTCATACATGACAGTTGTATTCGATCTCTCTCTTCCATGTAAATGGTAAGATCAGATGAACACTATACAACTAGGGTACATTTAACGTGATACTACTTGAAAACTATTGTCATCAGGACGGCTCTGTTCTCCACTCAATATAATGGGTGAGTCAAACCATATCACAGAAGATGCCTAGACCAATTGGTCAATTTCAACCTCCGGGTACTGTGCTTGTCTTGACCGATAGGTGCACGTCCCCTAACCTAAGATCAGATGAAGTGAAGTATTTATTGTACTGCCTTAAGAAACCAAGGCACTGAATAATGTGTCAGTTCTAACATTATAATGAATTATCATCTTCATAACGTCAAGATTTTCTGACTCCTTAATATTTACACCTCTCTTAGGTATAGATCATGCAATATTATTGCTACTTGACATTGACTTTATATGTTTTGGTTTTGAAAAACATTTCAATTTATTTTTTGACGATTTTTTCTGAAATATTTGACGATGTGATGCTTCATTGATCTGGCAGCTATGGTTACAAGGGACTAATGCAACAATAATAAGTTGTCTGTGTGTGTAAACTGTGAGTAGACAACCCACTCAACACACACTATCGCAATGGTGCGTGAATAAATTCTAATTACGACATTAGTTTCCTTTTCCTGATAATATCCTTTTTAATTCCATTGCAAGTGCTTTTATTCTTCCGCCTTTAATTTATGACAAAATGTAAATAAAAATAAAAAAAAAACAACACTGTCTTACAGAGAAATGCTTTACGTTGGGATACTTATCAATTACTTTAATGAATTTAACGTAACAAATTATTCCTACAAATGATGCACTAATACCTGTCAAACAAACAAACCCGGTTGCAAACAAATCATCCTCAGCGTACGTAGACATATCCAGAGCTTATGATAAATGCCAAATCGAAATGAAGTTGTAAAAATAAATGACACATTTACTAGAGCCAACATCCATATAACAAACACAAAAACCCATCAACATCAACAAACAAAGAGACAAAGTTTTACGAATGGTTTTAGCTCTTTGGTCCAAGCTATTCACCATAGTTACAGCGCATGACATGAATTCAGCTTGAGTTGTATGGTAAGAATTTGCCATGTAATGTATGTTTTGAAGCTTGAGCTACTTTTGTAAGTGACCTACCGTAATAAACGAAATATTATTTGTGTAACTGAGTTGTGGAAGGTTGAAAATAAATTTTTTCAAAAAATATTCACTAAAGCAAGCAAAAGTTAATTTAAACCAATCACAACGATAGAGTTAATGAATTGAATGAAATTTTTTTTATTAAAAATGAAAATGTTTTATTGTGGTATTTATTTTTGTAAATTTATTTATATGCCGAGAAATATACTTTACTCTAACTTACTATGCGTTTCAAAATATCAATCTGGCAGCTTTCGGTCTCATGCTCACTCAATGAACCAGTATTTTGCTTTACACAAAACTTTATTATCAAAATAAACGTTTTTAACGACATAAATATTATTTCAAATGACTACAACAGGGTAACCCATAGATATGATACCAATTTAACGGTTTTTGTGTCGATAATACAGTTCACTGCCTAACAGTTTTTTATCCATTTTATTTATTTAGTAAACGTACGGCAAATAAATAATATATCCCCAACACATGGAACACCATAATATTCTCCAATTAGTAGGTTTTTTCTATTCTTTGTGAAGTCTAAAGTGTCAGTTATCCACACGTAACCTAACGTACCGTAGCGAACGTTGCCTTTTGTTAAATAGAGCAGAATCGTTCTTCTGCTACTCATAAACACTCATGCAATTTTCAGTATGAGAACAGAATTGAAATTCAACTACTCTGATTTATTCGTACTCGCTACAACATTGAGTTATAAGTATAAGTAGCAATGAGTATGAGTACAACGTTGTCATCAAACTCACAACCTTCGAAATATGTTTTATTCATAAGCCTAATTATTCTGATTCATAAATTTAGAAAAATACTTCTAAGTGATTCGAGTGACTCGAATCATTCATCAAAATTTACAGTATTTGTTGTTGTTGCATATGCAAACAAAGAAGAAAGGAAAGACAAAGACAACAAGCACAGCATACACACAATCTTCTTGTGAGTATAGTAGTATTCGTACGCGAATCATACTTATTTTGTGCTTCGTGTAATGTTAAGTCCATAACATCATGCGTATTGTTAAGCATGAATAAGACAAGTACTTCCAACTTTGAGTATGAGTAGTATGAGTATGATATCAAAGTAAGCATGAATGCATATAAGTATCTGAAATTATAAGTATGACTCGATTCTAATCATCGTTTTGAATACTTATTGCTGATCTCTGATACGGAGAACAATGTAAACTCTTACCGAAACGTTCTCTTCTCTTTACAACAGAATTCTCTCACGTTTTTACGTGACATTTGAATATGAATTAATGACGAGTTCAAATGTCCCTTTTTTAAAGTTTATATAACTACACAAACGTTCTTAAGGCTACGAACGTTACAGTTTTTCTTATCTTACGCATGAAAAACCAGCCCTTAAGCACTGAGCGTCTAAAAGGCGATCTAGACGATCTTACAATTCATAGGACATGTAGATTTTTACGAAGAAAAGAGCAGTTTGCATCATCTAAACTCAATATGTATTGACAGTGTACGGCATTGACAGTAAATACGAATGGAAATTTGCCATCCGTACGTCTCTCATAATTTTTTGAATTTTTTCATATATCATCACACTTCATTAGATCAGCAATACATTAATTTGACTTTGTTTTATCGTAAGATTTTTATTTTGATTTTTAAAATACGCATGGAATTCTGTAATATTTTCACTCGGACTATACGTTTGTAAGCTTTTGTTTCGTAAAGTATAGCTTTAAACGAAAAAATTCCATTTCAGTTTGTCTACGTTTCCGTTAGCAATTCTTGACATCGACTTTTTGTGGCCATACCAATCTATGGCCTCTAACTCACTATCTAAAGCATAGTATTTCCAACTTCACTTACATTTTAGGCTTTCATATATGATTGACTTTTGCTTTATTTCCAAACAAAGTTGCAGATTTAAATTATGGTCTCAAATATCGCTTTCAAACTACCTGCATGACTGCTAGTTGGCGTAGAAGGTGGTCCAAATCTACCAAGCAGACAAGAAAGCAAATGTCACGTCTACATTCAATATTTTCACCTGGGATTTTATATTACATTTCAAATTGAAATTGTCCTTAAGGGTATTTACGCTTCTCCAGGTGTGAGCTTTAGAGTCTCTCCTCTTGCCCAGGTTGTGGATAAACTTCTGAAGTGGTTAACAATTTTTAGGCAGTTAAACACTGTTCTGGAAACTTTTTTGTTCACTCATATTACAGAAAAGAGCAATATCAGTGACAGCCAAAGGGTGAGTGCAATATTATTCCCCTGTACTGGGGTCGTATGAATCGCCTGCATATTCAGGTTCAATTGTGTTTAATAAATAAATCGCTTTACAATTCATTACACCATAACACTTCTCAAGGGGCCAGTGCTTTTTTGTAAGGCTTAGCATTCCGGAAAATGCCTTCTGCAGGAGTTCTTTCCATGGAAAATGCGAAGTTTTTGACTTGTTGCAACTCCATTAAGAATGTTTGAAAAGACATTCTTAAATTTATTTTTGGTTCGGGTTAGTTTTTTCTAGTGTATGCATGATCGCCGTGGTCTAGTAGGTAGTGTGTTGGTTTATTAGACGTAAAAGCCATGGTTCGAGTCCCAGGCCAGACATCAAAACAAAATACAAAAAGTATTTTTTCTCAGCAGATTTTTAGCAAAAACTCTGAGAGTAAATAAAATTGCCATTAAAAGTTTCTCATAAAATCTGTCATTCGTAGTCGACTTTAAACTGTAGGTCCCGCCACTTATGTATAAAATTAACATACACAACGAAAGTAGTGTGAGAAACTAGGTCAATAATCCTGACTGATGGGTTCTAATGATCAATTGTGTATGTATGCATAATACTCGAGTTGAATATTGATTCTAGTATCACAATGAGTCTAAATGCTAACTTAAGTGAAACCTATTCCTTTAATGATGTTCGCTACCTTAACCTGCCTAACCTAACAGTAGATAACCAATGACCTATAGCCACTTATTGCCTTTTTCTCGATTTAAATGAGTCACTTCCGAAGGAACAAAGTTCCATAAAATCAAATAAATTTTAGAAAATTATGTTTAAAACGAATCTTATTGCTAATTTAACAAATTAAGACAGAGTCACATTCGAATATAAGAGTGCGTCACTTATGTGAGAGTAAAAACAGTAATTGATTAACTTTCCATTTAGCGTTTAAGAGAAAACTCTATAATATTTGCCTCTATAAATTCGAGGAAATATTCTTTACAAGATTATGCTACTACAGTGGGTCTTCGATAATTTAAATAAAATTTCAATCCATAGGACTTGAGATTCAACAACAATGATTATCTGAACCATCTTTAGACTGTTTTGAACTTTGACCACTATATTCCTAAATACTTGGATACATTTTCTTGGTTTGTATTACGACAGCATGTGCGTTGTTGATGTTATATTGGTTGCGCACAATGCGTTATGGGTTTTTCAAGCCCCTTAACTTTAAAATCGTGAACAAAAATTTTATCGCCTCTTTTGGAGTTAAAACTTAGATCATTTAGGTTTAGTTTTGTCTAACATTTATCGGGTATAAAAAGGTCACTTTCGTTGAATACTTCATTTTATTCCACCTGCCATAAAAAAATTATAAAATTTGTAGAAACCAAGAAGAGTCTAAACACTAGTTATAACCCCTGTTGATAGACCCCAAACTAGGATAGTCGATATAACTTAGACTGGCTAGCATTACAAAGTGTGAAGCAGCAGACAACTGACTGCAATTTTTATTGATAAATCATTTTCATCAATGAGGCCTAGTTCTGAATGAATGACAGCGCGAAGAAGCTGTTACATTTGTTAATTACCAACCCCGATAATAAATTCTGTACCTTTTAAAGTACTCACATAAAAACTAATGAGTTTTCCAAGGTCCAGTAAATTGTGGCTTATTGTACGCAATGCCATGGTCAGGCATATCCTATAAATATGAAAAAATATTTCTTGGTCGACTTCCTCTCAGTAGATTTCTGGCTAAAACTCTGAGAGTAAGATAAAATTCCCATAAAAAGGTTTCTCAAACTCATATATAAAACTAACACACAAAATATAAGTTTTGTGAGAAACTGAAAGCTTGTATGTATGTTTTCTAAAGGAAAATCAATTCCATCTACAAGATTTAATTTCGACTCAGCTTCAATTATTTGGTTTTAAAGCTAAAAAATTTCCATAAAAATTTTCCCAGTCTACATGTGATGCAAAAAAGGTCACAAGAAATTTAAAAAAATTATTTCAACAAATTAACAGAAAAAAATGAATGAAATAAACGACTTTCGGAAAAATATTTTTCTCATATTAAATGTGACAAAATTTAATCAAATCAATAATTATCTGTCGCACAACTAAAATTAACGTGTTAATCAGTTGTTAAATATTTGGATCAATTTGCATTCAAATATGATTTGGACTCAAACAAAAAGCAAAAACCAAATACGGAATCTTTTCATATGTATTGTAATTGAGAAATTTTTCCATTTTTTAAATTTTTTATAATTTTTTTGATGAGAAGTTATTTTTGAAATTCACAATTCAGTTATTTTTAGGCATTTTTTTTTTTTGTTATCGAAATTAAAAATAAAATTTTTTTCCACGAAGCTCTATTATTGGTGACATTACTTGGCGTAATTTGCAATCAGTTGTTAATTGGCATGATAATGGTTTAGCAAATACGTCGTGTCAAATAATTGGATTCATTACTGTATGATTGGTTTGTATCAGAGATCAGCAATAAGTATTCAAGACGATTAGTGGGTTCGAGTCATACTTACAATATCTGTTACTTATAAGAATTCATACTTATTTTGATATCATACTCATACTCAAAGTTGGAAGTACTCATCGTACTTCATACTTAACAATACGCATGGTGTTATTGATTTCGACTTGTCTCTATTTAACATTTACATGAAGCACAAAATAAGTATGATTCGCGGGCGAACACTACTATGCTCAGAAGAAAATTGTGTGTATGCTTTGCTTGCTGTCTCTGTCTTTCCTTTCTTCTTTGTTTGTATATGCAACGACAACAGAGGCTGTAAATTTCGATGAATGATTCGAATCACTCGAATGACTCATAAGTATTATGAGTATTTTTCTAAATTTATGAATCATAATGAGTAGGCGTATGAAACAAACATATTTCGAATGTTGAGAATTTGATGTCAACGTTGTACTTATACTCATTGCTACTTATACTTATAATTCAATATTGTAGCGAGTACGAATGAATCAGAGTAGTTGAATTTCAATTCTGTTGATTCACTCATACTCAAAATTGCATGAGTGCTTATGAGTAGCAAAAAAACGATTCATTGCTCATCTTTGGTTTGTATACAGCGAACGTCAAAAGAAACTGTACATTAATAAATTTCCGTTATTTTTATTTTAAATTCGTTCCATTGCTAGTTTCTAAAATTGATAAAAAAAAAAACAAATACAAAAAATATTGAAATTTTGTTAAATTTTTACGGACACTCCTTTTAAGTGGTAAAAATTGAGTTTAGTGAGTGTTAGAATTTTGTCCCTTGTGTACAGTTTCTTTTGACGCTCATTGTATTATGGATTTTCGATTGGTTGACCTTAGAAAAATGGATTTTTTTCATAGAGAATAAATGAAATCGATATCTTGCCTTTAGATGAATATGAAAAAATTAACGATTACTAAGTTTAACCATATCTAGATATATGTAATTAAAGTCCTTTTCATTTCTTATTTACACTCATGGTTATAATTTAAACTACGACAACAAAATATATACGTATACAATTAAGAAATTTACAAAATTTAAAATTCTCTGTGGCAATAAGGTATACGTATGGCCTTGCTACTGCAAATTTTAATAATTTATCGTATAACGCTAGAAGCCACCTACTATTCCTTAACACTACAATTATCCATTTGTATACTATAATTAAAAATAATTGAAACATTAATTTCACATAGAATCGATATAGAAAACTAAATTTCTATTATCTTGAAAAATATTCACAAAGTTTTCATATTAAATTTGATTTATTGATTGAAATGTTCAATTATTAAAGACTTAGCAAATATTGTACATTAGTAAACTCAATAATTTGTTTAATTTATAAAGAAATATCATAACAATTAATCAGTCCTATCATATGGAATTGATAAATTACGGTGGTTAATCTTCTTTATTTGAGTGTTTCAACACAAATTGAAAATGGAATTTTATCAGAAAAATGTAGATCCCACGATACTAAGAATAAAAAATATCGATTCCACTATATTGTACAAGATTTATAATGCATAGCATAGCGTGGTAATACTTTGAAGTTACTGCTGGAAAATGACTAAATGGTTATGCATTAAATACTTGAAGCAAATATTTTTTCATTTAACACTTGTGGGGCTTGGAATTTTTCGAATAGAACAGAATTTACAACCTTCAAAATGGCTCACAAAAGTAAATAACATTCGTAATGTTCTTCATTCCAAAATTAAATTGACAAAGTATTTAAAAATAAAATGAAAACCTATGAATATTACACAATTTTACTTAAGAATAGTCGCCGTAATCTAGCAGGTAGTGTATTGGCTTATTAAACGTAAAGCCCGGGTTCGTGTCCCAGGTTAGGCATCAAAACGAAATATGCCTCTTAGCAGATTTCTGGAAAAAACTCTGAGAGTAAATAAAATTGCATTGAAAAGCTTCTCAAAAATCTGTCGTTCGGAGTCGACTTTAAACTGTAGGTCCCGGAATTCATGTATAAAATTAACGCACACAACATAAGTACTGTGAGAAGCTAAGTCATAATCCTGTTTGAAGGGTTTTAATAACCAATTTTGTTTATATGTTTGTATACGCTCGCACAGCAAATAATTTAGAAGACTGATTATTACAATCGTTTAGACAGTAGTCACGAGACTTACAGTTTTTTTAAAAACTTTTCAAAGCAATTTCATTTAATCTCAGAAGAATTATGAGTGCAGTCGAATGGACGCTCAAAAAGCGCTTAAAAAGAATCAATTTGGCTTTGGGCCAATTTTAAAGAGCAAAGATCAATTATCAATTCCTAACAACAGCGATGATTCTAGCACGTCAGTCTTTAGCTCTACAATTTTTTAAAAATTACCAAAAACTCTATTTTTAGGGGTTTCAACACCTTTTTCTAATTCGTGTTCAGCGCACAAAATGCCTTCGAAAACACCTGAAAGCCATCTTATTTGCAAAACCCATGCAGAGCTGGGTATTTATTGAAAAATCATATTCAGTAAAAAGCTTTGTTTTTGGATGAATGCTTACTTGGATAAATAAATTTTGTTGAATCTGGGACGATACGAATCCAAGAGCTTTCAATGCATCTCGAAAAAGTCATTCATTGGTGTGAATTTAGAGCTGACGGCGTCATTATTCCATATGTCTTTGAGGACAACGATAATCAGACCATCACCCTCAACGGCGATTATCAATCTTTTCTAACTCCTTTCAGTCTAAATTGGTTGATTTGGCCGTGTGATTGCAACAGGACGTTGCTATATGGAATACTGCTTATGTATTTTACACGACCAATTTGAGGGCATTGTCATCCCACATATAGGTGATGTGAACTGACAACCGAATGTCATTCGATTTGACTCGTTTAAAATTTTTTCTCTCAAAATCGACACACCAAATTTAACTGCTTAGCATAGCAGCATATCAAAATTATAGCTTCAAACTTCACTTTATAGCTAGTGTAAAGAAGCAGAGAACATATGATTTCTGGAGCACTGGTAGCAACAATCGAAAGTATTTTAAAATTCTTCAAACTGACCTCGACCTGTTTGTGTGAATATTTTTTTACCAAAACAATCACAAAAAGTTAAGTTTGATCCTTTATTTTAATGTGCCGCCATGCAGCTTTGCATATAAAATGGTGAACATTTCTTTCACTAACAACAAAATAGTGTTTGTCTAGTGATCAGAGATCAGCAACGAGTAATCAAAACAATGAGTAGATTCAAATCATATTTATAATTTTTATTTATACGCATTCATACTTATTTTAATATGATATTCATACTACTCATACTCAAAGTTGGAAGTACTGGTCATATTCATACTTAACAATACGCATGATGTTATTGGCTTCGACTCGTGTCGACTTAACATTTACACGACGCACTAAATATGTATGATTCGCGTACGAACACTACTATACTCATAAGAAGATTGTGTGTATGCTTTACTTGTTTCTTTCCTTTCTTCTTTGTTTGCATATGCAAGAACAACAAAGGCTGTAAATTTTGATGAATGATGCGAATAACTCGAATCACTTATAAGTATTATAAGTAGTTTTCTAAATTTATGAATCAGAATGCTGTGAGTTTGATGTCAACGTTACTTATACCTATAAATCAATGTTGTAGAGAGTACGTATGAATTAGAGTAGTTGAATTTCAATACTGTTGATTCACTCATACTCAAAATTGCATGAGTGCTTATGAGTAGCGGCAAAACGGTTCATTGCTGATCTCTGCTAGTGATCATAATTAAATTTTACTTTCAATTGATTTTTACATGAAAGAGATTTTTTTTTACGAAAGCGGCATAAAAATTAATTTAAATTTCCAAAAAACAAGTAGGACAATGGCAGGAATGGATAAATTACGATATTCGTTATTACATTTTATTCCATTTCTATGGGTCAGTTGTAGGCATTTACTTGGGAATATGTATGCATGTTGAGGAAATTATTTACTCCCACTAAAGATAACAACGTTGTATTTAACACTCATGACTTGATATGATGAAGTGCTTACACTGATGTAATTGTGTATACATATTGCAACAATATTTAAAAGCAATGCTAACAGCTTTCATTTAATTTTCTCACATTAAAAAAGTTTGTATTTGACAACTTTAAATTTACAACACCATATCGAATTCGTAAATTATTATTTATTTTATTAAATATTATTGTTAAGTTCAATTGCCTTAATTTTCTTACTTATTAAATATTAAAAATAAATATTTTAAAAGCCCCATCGAGTACAATGCAATACTACTGTTAACAGCTGAAATGGGTAAAACAATACAACATTTAAGCCCATTTTCAATCAAGTGCTGATAAGTTAAGGTTGCCTGAAAATTTATGATTAAATTAATTATTACAGGATGGACGGATGGATGGTATTGTAACATTTGAGTGAGTATGAGCTTATTTACAAATACTTAATGGTTGGCAATAATAAATAATTTCATTTTTTTTAATATCCAAATAATTTTAAAAGCTCTTGGGACTTTTTGAATTAAAAATAAACAAACAAAGGAATAAAAAAAAAATGAAATATAAGAAGTACTTTAATAAGCCCTTAAGTAGACACTGTGCATTTAATTTTTTTTATCATTTACGCGGCAATTTGTTATCGTTAAAGTGAACAACAACGTAATGTTTAAATAAAAAATATGTATGTATATACACACATACAATTTTACATATAAATATACGCTTACATATCATTTCAATTTACTACGAATGATATACAATAGGCCAACCGTCTGGCAATTGAGCACATTTAATCATATCGTCATAAGTCACATTAAAAATCGATTGTCATAAATTTAACTGAGTGTCGCAGTAAACAATCTTAAAATAAAAAATTATATTCTAAAATGAGCAATACTTGTACATAGATTTCATTCATGCATTCATACATTCATTTTGCTACTACAAAAGTATGCACATATTTTGAAAATTTATTCCCCTTTTTTTTTTGCCGTTTACCTCGTACCCGTACTCGTTGTTATTTTATATTTGAAATTTGATTTCTAAATTTATTTGTTTCGTTTTGTGTATAAGAAATAAAAGAATTGCATGAAGGAAAAAAATTTTTCCATTTCAATACTTTATTTACTAATTTACTAGGTTGCCTGTTATTTATTAGACGTTTTCCTTTTGACGATCCATGAATAATTATTAAAATATCGAAAACAAATTGTTTATATGAGACTCATCATGTTCATTATTACCGTCACCATCATCACCACCATCATCATCATTATTATTATTAACGCCAGCGTCGTCTATTGTATTGCAATTAAAATTTCAATTGAAAATGTCATGACAAAAATATAAGTTTTACGAAGTAGATATTACCACACAACATTACGAGAATTTTTGAAAATGGGTTCTAAGTAGACGAATATGATCGCTACTTAAGGTATTTACCTACTTAATTGGCAATTAAAACCCTTTAGTCAAGATTACAACCTAGCTTCTCTCACCCCCAAGTTATGTTTGTTAGGTTAGAGGACGTGTACTTGTCGGTTAAGACAAATACGGTACCCGGAGGTCGAAATTGACCCATTGTATAATGCCCTTAGAGAAGGAAGGAAATAGAGGAAATAGGATGAAAGGAGGGGAGAATGGGAATCGAAGGAATTACACAGAAAGAAACAGACACAAAACAAAAGAGGGTGAGAGCGCGACTATATTTATGAAGTCCTAGCACCTCTCAACCAGCCCAAGCTGCTAATGAATCTGTGGAGAGCCTTGATGTCGCCTCTCCACGCAGAACTCAAGCTTTCAAAAAAGGCCCTGCCAAGGGTCCCCATCCTCAACCTACCAAGGGCTGGACAGTTACAGAGGAAGTGTTCGACGGTTTCCAACTCCTCCTCATCGCAACATATCTTGCAATAGTACGGCTGGGATCTGTTTCAGATCCCCGTCTGCGACATAATCTCGCAGTGCTCCGTGATAAAACCGACAACCAACCTAAAGCTGGCCTTAACCAAGCCCAGCAGCCAATCTGTGCTCTTACTACCCACAGCAATCCATAGATGTCTAGAAACAGAACAACCCTATCCATTCCCCCAATGCCTCTGCTCTTCCTCCCTGACCCATCCATCGATGAGGCGATAGAGGTGGCAGACTGGGGGGTTAGAACCAAATATCAAATCGCCCCCATAAAGCAAATCTAACCTAGCGAGGGCATCCGCCGTCTCATTGCCCAGTATTCTGCTATGACGCGGAACCCAGCATAGACGGATACGATGGTCTGATGCAAAATTCCTCAACGACTCTTTGAACTCGCGAACGAGCCGTTATTTGCACCAGACTGACGCAATGACCCTAAGGGCGGCCTGACTGTCAACGAAGATCATGTAAGATTCCGCATCCGAAGATGGGCCACCAGCTATGGCCTCAATAGACTTCAGTATTGGGAAAGTCTCCGCCTGAAAAACCCTGCAGTCATCATTCAACCTGAAGTGGAGTTCAAGACCGAGTTCCATACAAAAAATCCCAGCACCTGTACATGCACCTAGATTTCTGGTAGAAATTCTGAGAGAAAATAAAATAGCCATGAAAAGTTTCTCAAAAATTTGTCATTCGGATCATGTATATAACTATAGGTACCCCTACTCATATATAAAATTAACGCACATAGCAAAAGTGGTGTGAGAGGCTAGGTTGTAGTCCTGACTGAAGTGTAATGATCAATTATGTATGTATGTAGAGACGAAACGTACAGCTTAAAGTCGACTGAAAACGAAAATTTTATTTGGCCTGCATATTCACACATCAAATTGATGGATCAAACTGATATTTTACTGATTGTGTTGGTAGGCCGATGTGAGTTTGATGTATATCAAAATGCTTTAGTGTTGTACTACTTACCAATGTTGCAGAAATCATTTGCTCTCTACTTCTTCACAACAAATATAAACTGAACTTTGAAAGCATGATTTGGATTTGTTGCACTCATATTTGATGTGTCGCCTTACAGCTGTAGAATTATAAAATTAAATCTCTAGTAAGTACTACCAGCGTACTGTGATTTTTCTACAGAAATATGATTACGAGAGCTTCCTCTGTAAGACAGGTAAATGTCAAGACCATTTTCTCCCATAAATCAATAACAAATATTTCTAAACTTTACACACATATTGTAGGGTATTTGATCAAAACACAAAAAAAAAATTCTTTATAATCTTCCATACTACTACGCACCATTAAATTAATTCTTCTCTATTTATTGTTCAAAAAGAGAACTACTGCCGAGTAAATATTCATTCACGCAACAATAAATACATCACGACAAAAGTCCAATTTGTATGGAGAGTATCAAAGCGATTATAAAAGAAATTGTTTCCAAACAAACCGATAAAAATAAAAGAGAACCATTTTATTTACATATCTATTTGCCTTTCAGTGTTGTCAACATCAATTAATACAATAATCTTTGAAAATAATGCAAAAGTGAAAGAGAGAAGTAAAGCGTTAACAGAAAACTTTGAATATATTAAGAATGATGAACTCTCAGCACAAGTAAGAACCACATTCAAAGATATTCGAATAGGAAATAAATATTAAACACATGGGTTACATAATGGGGTACATAATTGGTCGTTTCAAACCCTTTAGTCAGAATTACCACCTAGTTTCTCACACCACTTATGTTCGCGTGTGTTAATTTTAAACAAGAATGATGGGAGCTACAGTTTAAAGCCAACACCAAACCATTGATTTTTTAGAAACTTTTTCACGGCATTTTTATTTACTCTCAGTGTTTTTGCCAGAAATCTGCTGAGAGGAAGTCGCCAAAAAAATTATTTCATATTTCGTTTAGTTGGAAACGAGGACTCACGTCTAATAAGCCAACACTCTACCTATTATGCTACTCGCTCATCCAGATAAAACATATACTAACGGTAGTCGAATTGTAAGGCAGTCATAAATAATAACGGCTGGCCACATCAGTACTGAGCATAAGAACAGTTTGGAGCGTCAATTGGTATCACACAAAGCTACATATCGTATCAAACACTGACCATAATACAACTACAAAGAAAATCTTGAATAATTTGTTAAGAAAAGGACAAAATAATAACGTCAAATGCTAGTCAAATTAGAACTACTATTAAAAATAGGATAACATTTTGATAAGGCCACCAATAAGAGTAAACTTAGGGGTGCGCACAAAAAAAACTGGACTTATACTTTTCGTTATAGAAATAATACTAAGTGGCGGATTTTTTTCGTTTTATATTTCGATTAAAGTTAATAATATTTGAATTCCTTTTCTTCCAGGCAAGAAAATTTCAATCATTTTTTACGACATTCTTGTTGGGTGCCCATTTTCAAAAAACTAATTTTGCTATTGCAATGAAATTTGGCACGTGGATTTTGAAACAGATAACTAACAGAAACAATGTTACGGTATTCATTTTTTTTTCAATTATAATAAAAGTTATAAGCTTAAAGGTAGGCCCATTTTTTTTGTGCGCACTCCTTACAACAGATGATAAATTGTCACAGCAATCGAAACTGTAACAGAAGTCAAGCAATCAGTGGTAAGCACAATGGTTGGGGAGAACACAAAGAATTGTTTAACGTGATCATTGCCACAACTATTGATGACCAGGAAATGGATACCAACAATTCTGTGGAAAGCAATTGAACAATGCCATGCAACAAGTCTATTTTCTTGGCAGTCCATAAATATTTTTTGACAAAATCGTGTACTAAGAAAGACTCTTGTTTTATTGACCTATTTGGCCGAATTTGGATAGATCGGTTTCTTGGCCTTATCATTGTCATGACTCGTTAATCAGGACCTGTCAATTAGTTCTGGGTAATTGCTTCATTGGGTTCGATTTAGCCGGCACTCTGTTCCGTTCTATTCTGTCTTATCCTAGCCTACCATGCAATACACCGAGACTGAAGTGTATAAAAGTCTACATTAAGAAATTTAAAAACATTTAATTCTAGAAGTTGACAAACACATTAACTTTTTCAATATCATATTATTTTAATATGAGAATAAAAAGGCTACCAACTTCGCTAAAATTCCCGAAAAGTAGAGACTTGAAATATTGCAGCAATTAATCTGCTTCACAGCAAAACAAGGAACAATCTGCGTAATAAATAAAGTAGATTTCAGACCAAACAGAAGCTTCTGAGATATGATCAACACTTCAAGTCCGGAATGTCATATCGAAAATATTGAGAAGAAAAAAAGTACTCAAAAAAATATTTCGAATCTTCAACATTGCATCCAAATGTAAAATTTAAAGAGCATACGCCAATATTTTTAAAAGAGTAATAACAACACTATTTTTATAATACGATGACGTAGTCTCTTTGGATTCTCATAACAATCTGGAATTTAAATCTCTACAAAAGCTTTTTGTGGAAAACTAGAGAGTGTTAAAGAGGAAGTATGAATAACAGGAATGGAATTGATTAAACGTTCTTGATGCATGTATCATATAATGGTTTATGAAGATTGTTATAAAACATACAAATTAGCTGTGAATTTGTATTCGGTGAAACAAGGAATTTCCGGTGATCATTCAGTTATTTCCTTGATTGCAATTTGGTCTACTGAACCTAAAGTTAGACTTCCCTTTGGACATCAGTTCCATTCGGACTTTTATACAAGCACTTATTTCACCTAGCAGCAACTCGTTTCCTTGACGTTCGCATCTTGAGGTAGGGCGTTTGTCTTTCAATTGTTCGTTATCCCGTCAATTACAATATTGGTAAGTTTAAATCTAATGTCCATAAACACTACTCCCGCTTTCCACCTTCCTATAATCTATTTTCCTAAACATGCACAATGCACTGAATGAGTAGGGGCCATCCCCTGAGAGCTGGTTTTACCAAAAAAAAAGATATTGATAAAGCTATTTCACAACCCTCCTGCATGAATAAAAATATAGGATAATACCGTTAAAGGAGATGATTCAGAAACTTTTTATACGATTTATTCGCTGTGTAAACGACACACAATATTAGCTCTAGGTTTCGTTTGTCATAAGTAATTTTTAATCGTACTCACGTATTATATAGTTCCTCGTAAATATGAACAATTTGTAACAAGAATCAATACCCATACCCATGATATTTTGACAGTGGACCTGCTGGAGTAGACTAATTATCTTTTTAGCTGAATAGTCTTAGTCGATGAATTATACTCCTTTAAGTATTGTTTTCCAAACAGAGGTCGTGGATATTTTGAACGCTGTGCAATGCTTGACAGAATTTTCCCTAAAAATCTCACGATTTACTTAGACAGCTTGGCTGCGATTAAGTTCCTAACGAATGTAGTTTCAACGTCCATCCTTGTGCATTAATGTCGAAGATTTTTCATAGAAATTTCGGATCGATTCAATGGTATATCTTATATAGATTCCAGAACATGGGGAAATTCCATTCTGATAAGCTGACCATTACCATAACGAAGTTCCTAACTTCTGATAGGTTACAGGATAAATTGCATATTATCCAGCCGTTTTAGAGAGAAGCTCAATCTCATTGGCGGCCACAGGGTACGTGCAATATTGCCAGACTCTGCTGGACACGTATGGATTTCTATCAATAAGTTGAGTGGCCGTTTATCGCACAATAGCGATAAACTTCCTTCTTCCATGAACTTATTTCCATTTTAAAAGATATTTTGACATTCCGGAATATGACTTCTATAGGAGCTTTGGCTCTGAGGACTGTCTTTCACCTTATAGGTCAGAGCTCCGTTCTTGTGATGAAAATACTGAGCTTTTTAACCTTGCATTTTCTGATAACAGCAAGATTTACGTTTACTCTAAAGAATGTTTGTTTGATTGCTAGCCCCGTCCCTCAAGGGCGTCGCCACGAATAGGGTACATCGACCCTTAAATCTCAAGAAATTATGGCCAAATCTAGTGACATATAATTTTGATCAGTGTTAAGATTTAAATAGGTTGCCTTGTAGCCTATTCAATCTACTACAAAAATTTCGATCTTAATATCACAACTGGTTTGGGAAAGGTTTCATGTAAATAAAAGAGTGGTAAACTAACTTTCTAATGGATTTTTGTATCACCTTAACTGCATACAAGGATCTTAACGATTATAAATGATTTTAATACAAGAAAAATTGCATTCCTTTAGAGATCTGCAAAACTGTTTGCAGTTTTACAAGAGAAAAGAGATCACACAACTTAAACAAAAAGAAAAATTGAAATTAATGTAATCATTGGACTCATTGGAAAGATGCCAGAATCCATTATTCATTACAAATTTCCAACTCTGAATGAACTCACTCTCTCTCTCTCTCTCTCTTATACAAACAATTTATGAGAGTCCGTTTATATACGTATATAAATAGGCACGTGTGTACGTGTCTCTGGATATGTGTGCGTGAGTAGGCACAATATTTTTGTTTAAAGTGAGTGTTCGTTTGGTGATTTTGTGTTGCTTTTGTAAACAATTTTTGTGTGATCATTTTATGTGAACGGTTTGCTGGGCGTACTGGGGATTCTTCGTTCGACAGGCAACAAATATTTAAAGAAACATTTAATGTGTATGCTTGTATGGTTGTATGAAATGTTTGTTGTTGTTTTTGTTTCATTATATATTTTTTTTTTTTACTTTCTGTTTTTGTTTTTGTTTGTATTTTTTCTTCTATTTTTTTCTTTCATTCGTTTAAAACGTGCTGAGCAAAGAAACAGTAAATCATTACTGTGAGAAACGTGAAAACGGCAACACACACGATCAAGTTCAAGTTTTGTTTGTTGATATTGTTTTACTTCACATTTTCTTTTTTTTGTGTGTTTTTTGTTGCTTTTGGAATTGTTCTAAAACACAGTTTTTTTTTTCTTTCATTCTTGTCAAAATATAACAAAAATTGTTGTAAATTTTTTTTTGTTATTATTGTTGTTGTTAAATATTCAATTTGTGCTCCAAAAAGAGAGCTAATATTTAAGTGTTCAATTAAATAAGTGTTGTTGTTGGAATTTTGGAGTATCAGCGAAGTGCCCAAAAAAAAAATACAAGAGAGAGTGAATGGTTAGTGAAGCATATAAAAAAATAAAAAAATCCAATTATAAGTTTAATTAATGCGATAATTTTTAAATAATAATTATTAATTGATTATAAATAAAAAATAAAAAAAAAAATTAACGAAAATATAAACAAAATTCCTTAAAATAATTAAAGTGTCAACAAATTCATGCTTTTTAATAATTTTTTTTTTTTATTACGTCTCCTCAGACAAGTTAAGAGGAACACAAACAAAAAATTTAAAAACAAATTAAAAATAAATTAAGACTGTGGTCAACGGAATACAGACTAATTGCAAAATAACCTCAAAAAAATAAAAAAAATCTGCGCTATTCCAAACGACGTATGTACATACATCATGACCAACAACTAACGCATTTACTTACTATATAGTGGCTATAAACAAGATATTGTATGAGATTTGACATGATCTCAGCGGTTCTAAAAAACAAAACAAAAAATTACCTTCCAAAAAAATAAATTTTTTTTTTTTAAAACAATCGCCCGCAGTGATGACTCTTAATAAGTGATGGAAAGTTTATAGTTGTTGTCGTTTTTTTTTTTTGCTAACAAAATCTTTTAAAAATTTCACAATTTGTAGAAGAAATAGAGATAAAAAAATCCAATAATTGAAATTTTTTTCTTTACATCACGCGACTTTAATTGCAAAAGTAACGTAAATGCTTAACAAAAAAACCGCAAAAAATATTTTTAAACAAAGAAATAAAAGAAAAACAAAAACAAATCCAAATCCATTTAAAAAATATTCAAAAACGTGCAGAATTATATGAATTATTTATTATTATGACACATTTGTTTTATTGTTTTTATTGTTTTTTTTTTTTATATTTTATTTTTCATTATTATTGCATCCAATTATGCGTGTCGAAATATTCTTGTTTTTTTTTTTTTTGTTTAGTGTTTTATTTTCTAAAAATTATAATAAAATACAGATTTTATATTTTAGTTTAACTCCGTAAAAATATACTCAATACCACCATTACCACCATCAAAATCAAACAACAATACAATCTGCCAGCCCAACTAACTAACCACATACGATAAGGGTGAGTAATATTTTGTTTTTGTCACTCAAACCAATTCCTAAAGTCGTTTGTTATACATATGAAATATAGAGTTGCCAAATACGGTGCTATTTCATTTCCTCAAAAAGTAGGGTATGTACCCGATATATGAGTAAACAAAGGGGATTTTTCAGTTTCATATTTTTTTACTTTTGACATTTCAGCCAGAATATTATTTCAATTATGGGACTTGAAAATATGTTCGTAATAAAAAAGTAGTTCCTTTTAACCGAGAATTCGTTATAAACGAGTTCGTAATAAACGAAGTTTTTTGTATGAAAATTTTTATTAAAACGTTAGGACTTGAAAATATGTTCGTAATAACAAGAATTCGTTATAACCGAGTTCGTTATAAACGAGTTTGACTGTATGTATTTCCAATTGCTAACACAATAGAAAAGTATATCTTAAAAACTGTCAACATATGTATATACCAATGTAGTGTTGCCAATAACAAAAATTTTTATAAAACCTGACACTTTAGGACATCTGAAATCTTTATGAAAAAAAAAAAACTTAAAAAGAATTGTTAACTTTGGGTTTGAACCAAACCCGAACCGGAACCAAAAGCAGTACGCACCGGCTTGTTTTCCGAACCGTCAACCATTCCGGTAAAAAAAATTAGCAGAACACCACTGATTAAAAGTACAAAGTAAGTGCTGTCAGGCTTTATAACTGACAATGTAAAAATCCAACCCCTCAGCGATAGTTGAGCGGCCTCGGACATAAGAAGAACAGCACTTAAAATCTGGTCGGGACTGGATAAAGGCCGCTCGGTAACTCCATAGGAGCGCTCTCAATATGACTGTCGAAATCATTACGCATGCGAGGCGTATTGGTCTTGGACACCTTGCTAATGATTTTTGTGCAGAAGCTGCAGAGTACATCTCTTGCTAAGTATATGCGCGGCACATTGTCCAAGATGAAAAAGGTGCTTTGTTGGTGCTCACTATATAGATAATCTAGAGGGACTGTCACAGATTGACATTGACAGTCTAAGCCGCTAGGATCTCAGAGTGGTTCTTTGACTAGGAAATAGTGGAGAATTGTGGTAATTCAAGGGTGCCTATGTGATTCAAGTGTGTCCATTCAACTCTCTTAGATGGACAGCCACTTTTACCTACCTACCTGCCTACCTAATCTCATTCATTCAGCCCGATGTTATTTATAAAAGACAATTAAAATATTATTTTGTCTTCCAAACGCTTTCACACATTTCAAACTGCCTGAAGAACAGGATTTAAAGGACTTTTTTTGAGTCACTTCTTTGTGAAGAAAACTTTTCATGCGAATCATTAAGTATTTGTGAAATCATCGATAAGGATGCTGTATCGAATAAATTTTTTAATAAGTAGTTCGCGCATTTCCAAAATGGTGATGATAACATCCAAGATAAAAATCGTCCGTTGGTAACACTACGCGATCAAGATTTGTGACAGACGCAAGAAGGGCCCGTACAATTATTAGGCATAATTCAGGCAACCATTTCAAAGTGCAATGAAAATTGCTGCCTCATGAACTTAAACCGTGAGATGTTGAAATATTTTTGCATATTTAAAATACTGTTTTATGGCTTTCAAAAGAAAAAGTTTTTTATCGAATAAATACTGGAGAGGAAAAATGGATTCATTACGACAACTTCAAGTGCAAGAAATCATAAGGCATATAAGGTAAAATCCATTATTCAAATGTAATGTTCTGCATTTAGTGGAATCAGAAGGTTGCTAAAACCAAGCTTAACTACCACGGGGATCGGTAGGAATAACAATTAACCCCTTTAAAGTAAGCAGTGTCCCAAAAATGTCCTCAATATGCAACCAGATATGAAGTCATAATTTTCCATAAAGACAGCGATCGACTACATATTGCTGCGCCATTTAAAAACCATTTGAAAAGCTTAATTTCATTTGACGTATAGCCCAGATCTTGCTCTTCAAGCTTAGGTTAGCTTAGCGAGTAGCTTGCCGTTTAAGGAAGGTAAACTCGGTGATCCACATGGCCCATTGTATCACCCAGTGTGTGAGTCCCGTTGTTATGATCTCATAGTGGTAAGCTTGAACCACCCAGAGCTATGGATAGAATCGATCAGTTTCTTAAGTGGCACGTCTTCCACCAGGCCCAAATTTTCAAACATTCTGTCACCCAAAAACCGATGACGTCTACTCTGAAGTACAAAACACTCGCATAAAAGGTGTTGTACCGATTCCGTTTCATACACATCTTGGCTGCTTCTATAGCAATCTTTATGGGGTAGACCAAGCTTGCCACATAAATAACATTATTGGTCCTTACAACCCTTCAGTCAGGATTTCAATATAGCTGTTCTACAGTTACAAGTCGACTACGAACGATAGATTGTTGAGAGGAATTCACCAAACGATTATTTTTTTTACCTGGTCTCATGTCAAATAAGCCAACACACTATCTGCTAGATAATGGCAAGTACTAAACTGCCAATTGACTCTACTAATTACCATTTGTTTCGTTCAATGTAGAACATTTGCACTAACATTCGCCTCACTTTAGAGTATTTAGAGACTCGTGTCAAAAGGCGAGCAATGACAGAATTCATTAATTGTTTTAAAGATGGGAAAAGGCATAGCTTTCGATGATCCCTCCCATAGGTTAAGTTGGGTTAAAGGACGTATGCTTGTTACTGGGGCAAGTACAATATCCAGAGGTCAAAATGGCCCGTGATATTTACGTCATAGAAGAAAGAGAGAGAGGATAGTGAAGAAGATCGGGAAATTGGAAAAGATATAAGGGTAAAGGAAAGAAATTTATTTCAAATGTCCTAAAGTGTCATGTTTTATAAACATTTTTGTTATTGGCAACAATACAGGGGTAATATACATATGTTGACAGTTTTTAAGATAAACTTTTCTATTGTGTTAGCAATTGGAAATACATACAGTTAAACTCGTTTATAACGAACTCGGTTATAACGAATTCTTGGTTATTACGAACATATTCTCAAGTCTTAACGTTTTAATAACAATTTTCATACAAAGAATTTCGTTTATTACTTATTACGAACTCGATTATAACAAATTCTCGGTTAAAAGGAACTACTTTAAATGGTCCCAGTAATTAAATTTTATAGATTTAACCTTTTTTATAACGAACCCTCAGGAAAAACTTTGAAGTGTGGCAATAATCTTTACTTTTGTTTAATATGGCAGCATTAGATTATAACTCAATATCTTTAATCAGCTGGTAGGTAAAAAGGTTTAACAAATATTTTTGGTTTTTAATAAAAAATACTTTTTGTTTTTAATAAATGAAAAAAAATTCTTTGTATTTTATATTTTCTTCTATGACTTCACCCTGTTTATTACGAACTTTGCCAATAACGAACAATTTTTTTTTTGTTTCCAAGAAGTTCGTTATAACCGGGTTTGACTGTATTTGCATTTTTTCTCCTTTTTTTATATTTTTTTTTTTTTTTCTGTTTGCCTTACAATAATTATGAATTGTGGTTTTCACGTATTGATATACAAAAACCAAATGTTACTCAATAAACAATAACCTACGAGTCAATAAGTTGAAAAAAAGTGTTCTGAATAATTTAGCCCAACAAACAGCGATATTATCCTCTGCTAGAATTTCACAATAAAAAACAATTTTTTTAAATTTTGTTTTCTAGCAAATATATTGAATTCTTATATATCGGATTTGTTTTTCTTACTTATGTAATCGAAAGTAATCGAAATATGCCCTACAGCATGATTTCGTATCAGATTAGCAGATGTTGTACATAGTTTAACATACAGAAAAGATGTTACGCTTAATCGATAAATTTAAATTAATTTCATATAGAATTTGTTGTAATTTACTATCGCCTAAATCTTTAGTTTTAAATGCCCTAATCAGGCATTTAAATCACATCTTAGCCAAATTAGTTTGCGAGTGTGTTATACACTTTTAAGTTGCACAGTCAGCAGACACAGTGGATTATATTAGAGAATGGAATACTACTACTCACCTACACCCACACCTAATTTTTTTGTTATTTAAATACCATTCGCTGGAGTTGATTTGACACATGGAAGAGTTGCTGCTACTCTTTTTTTATCGTATTGTATTGTATTAGTTTACTAGTATATTTTATTTCTCTTCTACGAAATGAATTTAAGTAAACTAAAGAAGAAAAAAAGGTTCAATGAACTATAGTTTGTTTTTAGCCATAAAATAAGACGCATACAACACCGTACAAAATAGAATAGAATAACGAGTAGAGCAAAAAAACTAAAAAAAAATGAAAGAAAATAAGAACAAACTTATAAACATGATACGCTTCATTGCATTCGATAAGGTAAAATTTAGAAAAATAAAATTGTAAATTTTATTCTATATTTACACACATAAAACCCACTATTTTGAGACTGGAATACATACCCTACACACTGGCATCTAAATGTAATAGTTCAGTATTCATAATTAATTTGCAAAAATTCCATTTTTTTTATATTCTATATGAAGTGAATGACACATGCCTGAAATTCAAATGCTCTATATAATCCTGCTCTTACGTATAGACTCTACTCATGGCTAGTCCCTTTAATAATATATTTTTATTCTGTATATTCACCAGTGCGGTTTTTTTTTTAAAGAAATCTTACCAACTGGGCTTTCCACTCAGTTACGTCAAGTAAAGGGTGATTTTTTAGCTATTAACTTTTAGGCAACACTGGTTTAAACAGCTCACGCACGTTTCGAGTTTTGTTTCACTGTCAAACATCTTCAGCTTGGTTTATAATTTAACCATGAACCGTCTTACATACAAACAACGCTTGTAAATCATTGAATTCTATTATCAAAATGCGTGCTTTGTTAGGAAAGTTCATCGCACGCTTTTTCCATTTTATGGTCAGTTTGATCAACCCACTGAAGCGTCTGTTCGGGCTATTGTGACTAAATTTTCCACCAAATTTACATTGTTGGACATTAAACCACCAACACGCTTACGTAGAATGCGAACTGAAAAAAACATCGCAGCTGTATCGGCCAGCGACCATCAATTATCGATTCGTCGCCGTTCGCAGTAACTGGGCCTCTATTACTCAATAACGTGGAGAATTTTGTGGAATAATTTAGGTGTGAAGCCTTTCAAAATACAGCTGGTGCAAGAATTGAAGCCGAACGACCTACCGCAACGTAGAATTTTTGACGAATGGGCTCTTGGAAAGTTGGCCGAAGATTCACTTCTTTATCGATAAGTTGTGTTCAGCGACGAAGCTTATTTTTGACTCAATGGATACGTAAATAAGCAGAATTATCGATTTTGATGTGAAAATCATCCAGAAAAAGTCACAGTTTGATTGGACCGTAATTCCTCAAAGATGCTGCGAATCATAACGTAACTGTGAATGGTGAGCGCTGCCGTGAGATAATATCCAACTTTTTTCAACAAAACGGTGCCACATGCCACACAGCACGCGTAAAAATGGACTTATTGAGAGGCGAGTTCGGTGAACATTTTATTTCACGTTCGGGACCCGTTAATCGGCCACCTAGATCGTCCAATTTAACGCCTTTAGACTATTTTTTGTGTGGCTATGTTAAAGCTCATGTCTATACAGATAAGCCCGCTTTAATTGAAGCATTGGAAGACAACATTGTAGCATTTATTTGCGAGATACGGATAGACCATTTGAGACGGTCAACATTTGCATGAAATAATCTTCAAACATTAAATTATATCGATTCAAATAAAGATTTAATAGCTTCTTATACCTCTTAAAAAATCACCCATTAGCAGTCTTCTGGTAAAAACTCCGGAAGTAAATAAAATTGCCATAACAAGTTCCGCCAAAATTCTGTCGTTCGGAGTCTGCAGGTTCCGTCAGTCATGTAAAAAATTAACACACTCAACATAAGTGATGTGATAAGCTAGGTCGTAATCCTGACTTAAGGTTTGTAATGATCAGCTAGGTATGTATGTATGTAAATAGTCCTGCTTTCAATGCTCATATAGACTGTCTTCTTTTTTAGTCCATGTATTTATACTTTTATTCTACCTACTCAATTGTGCGGTTTTTTTTTAAAGAAAACTGACCGATAAGGCTTTCAACACAATAATGGCAAGTAACAATAAACTACCAGTGGCATCGGTATGAAATGAGAGTTTTTTGTAAAAATAAAACGTTTATTTTTAATGCGAAAGTAAAAAGCATTTCACTGCTATATTGGTCTTTGCTGGTTACGCACTTTTCCCCTCTTTCACGCAATATGTGGATTTCACGCCCATAAAACTGTTCAGCTTCTGAACCAAACCAAATTAGTCACTCAATTTTAGACTCTCTCGCTTAAAGAGCTTAAGTGCTCTTAAGTCCAGACAATGAACATTCCATTGAAGAAAACGATTTGTAATCTGAAGAACTTAAATCTAGTCAATCGGGCGAGATGGGTAACAGATCCCACCCTACTGCTAATGATTGTATCCTAACTAGTTTTACTCTGTGAGCAGATGCATTGTAATGTTGCAGGATTATCTTGGCGTATCTCGTAACCCATTCTGGTTGGCTTTAGATCAATGCTTGGTTCAAATTGTTGTTGAAAGCTATCTGTATTAAGAGTTTCACTAGGTTGTAAGAGCTCGTACACATACCTTTCACGTCCCAATAGACACAGCATGGTCTACCTGCCGCAGCTGAGCTGGCTTTGCAGCTGGAGTAGATGGTTGTCCTAGATTAACTAACGATTTTTACCGTTTAGGATTCTGAAAATAAATCCATTTTTTATTGCCAGTAACAATTCGATGTACCATTAAAGTTCTAACGTGTCTTGGAATCAAAATTTTACATCTTGGAACTAGATGAACTGTCATGCATGGATATTGGCAGTCTGAGTCGCTTCATCGGAAGCTTCGAGTGATTCCTGGAATAAGGGGGAATGTGAAACTGTGGTATCACAATGCGGACTAAGTGTGACCGTAATACCTATCTACCTACCTAAGTGGCTTGTCGGTTTTCCATCTTTTTGTCATTCAATTCATGTCACACTCAATTTCTAAAAAGTTTTGAATAAATTTTAGAAGTAGTTGCTTGGTTTTGTTCATGTGCAAACATTTTATCAAAATTTTCAACATCTGTAGCATTTCCATACGTTTTAAACGATCATAAATTTTTTATTGTGCAACATTAAACATTTTTTCACAATTTTTTCTAACTTAAAGTGTCATCTACCACGTTCTTCATTTCTCACATAGAGTATGATCGTCATATACCTCGAAAAGCATTCACTGTTAATTTCCAGGACCTTTCTTTAAAGAAAAGCAAAAGTTTTATGCTTTACGAAAATCATAATTTTCTGGAACAAACAAGGCCACCTTCACTGGCTGAATGTGTATTGAATATTGAGTTCAGCGATCAATGTCAAATGAACAGAAAAATTAGAATTTTTTCTCTCATGCATATTGGCTCCTTTGTAGCATAGGGCCTTAAAAAAATGTAACCATTAATTTTAATCATTTGCTATGTTTTCAAACTTATTGACATAATATCCCAGATGTTTTGAAGCCTTTTTCAATGACATGCTTATGCTATGGCTTAAGGTTTATTTGCTACTTTTGTATATATCTCAACTCCATTTACTCTAATTACACGAATTCAAAATTATTATATATGCAATTAATATTTCAACATCACGACATTTACCAATCGACTCAAATTCGTATCACGCATAAATAAAAAAATATTCTTTTCTAGCGTAAAATGCCTTTAAACGTAAATGTTTCATATGTAGATACATTTGGTCAACTCACACAAGCCGTTGTATCGTTGTATTGAGTGTATTGTTGGACGATTATACAACACTGTATGCTTGTGTTGACAATTTTTATCCGATATACCTGTACACCAAAGATCAGCAATGAATCGTTTTTCCGCTACTCATAAGCACTCATGCATTTTTGAGTATAAATGAATCAACAGGATTGAAATTCAACTACTCTGATTCATTCGTACTCGCTACAACATTGATTTACAAATATAAGTAGCCATGAGTATGAGTATAAGGTTAAGATCAAACTCATAACATTCGAAATATGTTTGATTCATACTCCTATTCATTCTGAATCATAAATTTAGAAAAATATTTATAATACTTATAAGTGATTCGAGTGGCTCGAAATATTCATCAAGATTTACAGCCTTTGTTGTTTCTGCATATACAAACAAAGAAGAAAGTAAAGACAAAGACAACAAGCAAAGCATACACACAATCTTCTGTGAGTATCATAGTCTTCGTACGCGAATCATACTTACTTTGTGCTTCGTGTAAATGTTAAGTAGAGACGAAGTCAATAACATCATGAGTATTGTTAAGTATGAATACGACGAGTACTTCCAACTTTAAGTATGAGTAGGTATTAAAATAAGTATGAATGCGAATTACAAGTATGATTTGAATCTACTCATCGTTTTGAATACTCGTTGTTGAACATGTAGGACTGGTTATATGCACGAAAAATATTGTGTTTGAACCATTACAAACTAGTTAAACTATTGATTGTAATAAAAAAATGTATGTGATTGAAGCAAGCAATTCATTTTAAACGGCCGGTATTGTAAGTAGGAATATGACGAGTACTTCCAGCTTTAAGTATGAGTATACTCATACTACTATTACTGCTATTACAATAAGCATGAATGTAGTATGAATGCATATAAGTATCGGAAATTATAAGTATGACTTGAATTTACTTATCGTTTTAAATACTTGTTGCTGATCTTTTGTTGTATACACAATTTCTTCATACATACATACATAATTGGCCATTACAACCCTTCAGTTAGGATTACGACCTAGCTTCTCACACCACTTATGTTGTGTGCGTTAATTTTATACATGAGTGGCGGGAGCTACAGTTTAAAGTCGACTCCGAACGACAGATTTTTGAGAAGCTTTTCATGGCAATTTTTACTCTCAGAGTCTTTGCCAGAAATCTGCTGAGAGAGGAAGACGCCGAAGAAATATTTTTCGTTTTGATGTCTGACCTGGGATTCGAACCCGGGCCTTTTGTCTAATAAGCCTACACAGTACCCACTAGACCACGGCGACTTCTATTCAATTTCTTCATATGCTTTTTAAAAGTTATATTGGTTTCGTGCTATCAAATTTTTTGAATGCCAAAAAATTTCAGTTGGAATACGAAATATACAATACAGCATAGCATTGGGCGTTCACAAACTACCAAGTGTATTCAATACAACATACACGATACAAAGTCGTGTGAATTGCCCAATTGCTTAAATGCAAAATTGTGCTAAAAGTAATGCACTTTTATTTGTAAGAAACATTATTTTGTTTTCCGGAGCCAGAGAGACTCTGTATGGCTCTGGTCAGAAGACTGCTATTAATTGTGGACATCAACGCAGTTTTATTCGAATGGAATGCTGCAGCATAAGGGGCTTAAGTGGTGATTTCACACGAATACATTTATTGGCGTCACCAATAGTAAGCTAAGCCAAACTAACACTAAGTTTTTGGGGTAGAAATTAATAGCAACTTTCCTATTATATTTTGTCATAATTATTTTATAATTATTTTTCATTCAATATGTAACAATTAATGTCATTATAACTACATTATGCGTACAATTAAAATTCTTTTTATTATTTTATTTCACTTGAAAATTGTTACAAATTTGTTTTTATTGTTATTCATTGTATTGAATTTTATTTTATTTTTTATGTTTGTAATTGATTAGTAATTTATTATTTGTTATTGTAAAAACTCTTAAATAATTGAAAGTTTGTTTAAAAAATAAATGCAATTGTTTGCATCAATGTATGTATGTATATAGAGTATAAAATTAACGATAACAATTTTGTAAATAACGGAAGTATATGTGGTATATATATATGCATTTATTTCATTAGAAAGAAAACAGTTTTTTTTTTTTAATTAAACACAAAAATTTAATATACATTCCTTCACACATACGACAACAATACTTTAATTTTTTTTCTATTTTTGTTGCAAATCAGAAATTTATACTACAAAAAATTTTAGTTTTTTTCTTCTATTTTTTTATTATTAAAGTGACTTTTTTCAACTGTTTTTATTTTTTTTTTATTGTTATTAATAAAAATATATTTACTCGTATATTGGAGATTGTGGTTGTTTCCATCAGTTAACAGCTTCCATTTAGACAATTGTTGAATGAGTATTTCAAAAAAAAAAAAAAACAAAATTGTAAAAATATTTCAATATATAGATGCGAACCTATGACAATATAGAGATAACCCAGCAAACATTTTATGAAAATAAATTAAATTTTTTCAAGCGCCCTGGTAGTCTAGTGGGTAGCATAAAAGTCATGGGTTTGATTCCCACCAAAGGCTCTAGTCTGTGACACTACACTGAGCATATGGTCGAAGTTACTCAGCTCCTATATAATGAGAATATAATTTGTAATTGTATTGTAATTAAAAAATAAATAAATAAATAAATTTCATTTGTTTTAAATCATTAAAATATCTATAAAAATGAATGTCTGTTTATTTGTTTGTGGGTTTGTATCAAGTAGTCGCGGTGCCACGCCCACATACCCAATAAGTATTTAATATCGCATATCTCATAAACTGTAACAGCTAAAGTCCTCAAATTTTTATGGATGACTTTGACGTATATATGAACAAAATTAGCGGATTGGCTATAATGGGCGTGTCACCTCCCATAGTCTATATATATAAAAATGAATGTTTGTTTGTATGTACCTTATAGAATCGTAAACTATGCATTTGATCATGTTATGATCTTTAGAAAAGTTGTTGCACATGAGCCGGGGTAGGTTTCTAAGTTGATATGACTAATTTCCGGCAGGTGGCGTCACTTAAAATTATTTAAAATCAATTAAATCGGAAACTGTGCATTTAATCATATTATGATCTTTAGCAAAGTTGTTGCGCATGAGCCGACGAAGATTTCTAAGTTGGTATGACCAATTTCCAATAGGTGGTGCCACTGAAAATTACTCAAAATAAATTAAATCTTAAAATGTGCATTCTTTAACAAAGTTGTTACGTATGAGTCGACAGAGATTGGTGCGATTAATTTCCGATGGATGGCGTCACTGAAAATTATTCAAAATGAATGACAAGCAATTGGTCGACCTACACCACAAGCACGGAAGAAAAGGATGAGATGAGCACTGTGATTGGTAAATCTTCGAGTATATACCGCTGAGACCCGTTCGCATGAAACACTTGAACAACGGGATTGAAATTAGAAACTTATCGAATGCGTACTACTCAGGCCCGTTCATCTGAATCATCAGGACAATGGGAAACAAAATCAATAAAATGATTCAAAATTAATTGGATATTTGTGTAATGCCTTTCCTTCAAATTTATTTTAGTTGGGGGCGCAGCAACACGTGCAGAGTACAGCTAGTATAAAATATTTATAAATTCAACAAAGTAGTTTTTCATTTCAAGTTACCAATCTTTACAAAACTATATAATTAGAGCCACAGTAGATAGGCGACTGAAAATGGTTGTTAACCTTTAAAGAGCAGAGGAAGCAATTGCGATATCACAATTAATCTCTTCTTCCCGTTCCGATTCCATCCGGAGCTTATGAAATTATCCAGTACAGTAATAATCCAACAACGAGACTGAATGAACATATCTTTTTCATCTTTGCAAGGATTTGCTTCTCTATTTTGTCCATATCCTAAACTGTACGTGTGGATCCACCTGATAGGATACCTCTTAGGTTGCTTACTTTAAGGGCCATCCCCTGAGTACTGGTTTACAAAAAAAATAAAAAAAAACAAAACACTGTAGCGGTATTTTAAAACTACTTTCGTGGTCATAATGTGAAAATCTACCGCCTCAAACTGCCTCACAATAATCCAAAAGTAAGCTAATACCTTTTGGAGAAAGGAGAAGTACTAATGCATTCAGCCTAAAGTCACTTGAAAACATCTATCGTTGTTTTGATGAGTGACACTTTACTTTGATTTCCCTTATTCCCTAGCTCCGATAACGACGCCCCAGCTCCGTTAAGGGCGTTCTGAACTTCTTCGTGAATGTTCTAGAAAGTTTCTAATTCTCGAGTGATTCCCACACGTGCCAATGACCAGTAGCCTAGAGGCACTAGGCGTCTGTTCTTCTGTCTGTGTAGGTATATTGTTTCTCACATTAGTAATAATGATGCGGACCGATGGATCTTTGAATCCGCATCTGCAGGTATAGACAGGTCTGATATTGCTGTATAAATCTATTTGAGATTTTTTTATCATCGTATTCGTATATTCTCTTTTTTTGGACAGATATCTACACAAAAGAAACTCTTGGAAGTACGCTTCATCACCAATGACCGAAAAGAATATGGTTTGTTTTTCTCGAGAAGAATACCTCCTACTGGACTTACACCCAATATACGAACAGATATGTTTTTGTTGACTTTCTTTAGAGTCTGATAGGGGTCTGTAAATTTTCTTAATAAATTACAGTCAAACCCGGTTATAACGAACTCCGTGGGATCAGACAAAATAGTTCGTTTTAGGCAAAGTTCGTACTAAACAGAGTAAAGTCATAGAAGAAAAAATAAATACGAATAATTTTTATTATTTATTAAAAACAAAAAGTATTTTTTTTATTAAAAACCAAAAATAAGTGTTCATTCCTTTTATCTAGCAGCTGATTCAAGATGCTGAGTTAGAATTTAATGCTGCCATATTGAATAAAAGTAAAGGCTTTGCCTCACTTCAAAGTTTTTACTGAGTGTTCGTTATAAAGAAGATAAAATGTATGAAATTTAATTACGGGGACCATTTGAAGTAGTTCCTTTAAACGAGAATTCGTTGTAAACGAGTTCGTAATAAGTAATAAGCGAAGTTTTTTGTATGAAAATTGTTATTAAAACGTTGGGACTTGAAAATATGTACGTAATAACCAAGAATTCGTTATAATCGTGTTCGTTATAAACGAGTTTCACTGTATTTAGTAAGTCTAAATATTATAAATTTTGAAAACTTTGATGCAAATGATATTTTCTCCATGATTTCTTACCTAAATTATTTGAGTTTGTGATCATGCATTTCAGCCACTATTACCTTTCAATACATTAGAATTTTAGTTTCTAAAACTCATATAGTACCGTCGTGTCTGTGTTTAATTTTTTTGTTCAGTTGGTTATCTATTCTCGTTAAAATCAGAATTTACTGGTAAATGTGTTTGAATATTGTATTTGCATTGAAATAGTTTTTCAAACAATTTGTGGGTATTGAGTGCGACATACTCATGACAATTTTCATGGCACTTTTTTTTATAGAATTAATTTCTTTTTTTTTTTCTTTTTGTTTTTATGTCTGATTTTTTCTTCAATATTGTCATTGTTAGTGCACAATTGAATCAATAAAAGGAAAAAAAAAGAAAATCTAGAGACAGAAATTCGAATGAATAGAACAGCAAAATATTTGTATCTGTTGGTTAAACTATTGAAAAACTTTGATTTTTTTTATTTAAAATATTTCAAAATCCCAAACAGAAATTGCAACAATAATTGTATGAAGTTGTATTGGAATTTAACAATATTCTACGCATAATTCGAAATAGATTATCAAAAGTACGAAAAAGTGACAAATCGGAATATAAAATGGCAGGTGATGATTCGAAGTTTGCTTATCTAACTTAACTCGAATTCAATGTGGTCACTTTCAAATTAAAATACTTTGAAGTTATCGACAAAAATAATTATTTGTCGCTTTAAAAATAGCACTTGAGATAGATTATATAATTTTTTTTTTTGTTTATGATTATGGCAAAATAATCAAATTAAATTATATTTTATTTCAACGTGTTTTTTATTTTTTCAATCCAAATAACTCAATGTCTGTCTGAACATTGGCTAAAATTAACTTTTTTTTTATCTGTAATTATATTAAAACAAAATTTTTATTTGGCTAAACCATTTATTTTAGTCATATCAATGTCTAAAACTTGATAAACAAGCCTGAAAATCGAATATAATGGGTATTCACGTTGTGAGAAATAAATTCGTCACCAGTTGTAGACGTTTTAAAATGCTTTTGGAAACAAACATTTTTGGCATACCTTTGGCATTGTTTAGAACTGATATTTTTTCTATATTTTTTTTTTCTTAAAACCATATTTATTTATTTTTTTATTAATTAAAATTCTTTAAAAAACATTATATTTCCTTAAAATTATTGCACAGAGCCACAGCTCTGATGACAGATTCAAAATTTTCCATGACTTTTACACAGAGATGCAGTTGTAACTCATCAATAACGTAACGTATCTCAGACTTGAGTTTATGAATTGAAAATCAAACAAAAAATTTGTGTTAAATTGCGTAATCATGATGGCCAGTTGATATTAGAATTTCTTGACGTAATTTGTTCTGGAAATCTTTGATGTTGTTAGTAATACTTCATCGCCGTGGTTTAGTCAGGATTATGAGCTAGCTTTTCACACCACTTATGTTGTGTGTGTGTTAAGTTTATTTATAAAATTTAAAGTCGACTCCGAAAGAGTCATTTCCTTTTATTCTCAGGGTTTTTGCCAGTATAATGTTGAGAAGAAGTCGCCGAAAGAAGTAGTCTGAGATTTCAAGCTCTCTTGTAAAAACCTGATACCCTAACCGTTAGACTAAGGTGACTAAAATATACGAGTTAAGGTCAACATAAACCTTTAAAATTTTGCACCGATGAAGAATTTTTCTCAGCTACCAGCTAATCAAAATTTTTTCTCGACAGACTGGTATAGGCTTTAGATTTCCATAATTTCCTCAAAAATTCACAAATTTATAACATGTGATTCGGGATTAAAATTGACTTGGTAAACAATACTTTTTTCTATGTATAAAACTGTACTTACTTACTTACTTAATTGGCCATTAACAACCCAGTAACGAATTTTCGGCCCTACCGCAAACACTTCCTTCCGGCGCCTTCGGCTTCTTAGCGCGACTACGCAGTTGGTCACAGCAAGCGGACGACAGGGCTTCCTCAACTTGGTGCCTTCCAACGGATTATAATGGTCGTCCTCATTCGGCCGACTTTCCGCAGATCCCGCATCAAATACCCGTTTCGCCGGAGCATCCTCCTCCATTCGAACGACATGGCCGAGCCAACGCAGCCACTGGATACTAATACGCTGCACAACGTCTATGTCGATGAGGAGCTCATACAGCTCACTGTTAGATCGGATGCGGAAATCATCGCCAACTCGCACAGAACCGAAGATCTTACGTGGGACTTTCTCTCGAATACCCTCTAGGCTGCTGCCTCAGTTCTTAATAGCTGTCCGTGCCTCTGTGCCATAAAGAATCACGGGTAAGATCATCATTTTTGGTGGTAACGGCGGAGCCAAGATAAATATAAAAAGGAAAATGTAAAGTATAAAACTATATCATATAGTCTATATGTCTTTTTAATTAATCCAAATAGTCACTCAATCTACGACTTCCACATTAGAATCGATATTCGGCTCAACCATCCATTAAATTAAATAGCAGTCGCAAGTAGTTATATTTGGTAAATACGTCGGAAGAGGTAGCAGCTCGCAACCTATGTCTTGTTGGTATCTTGAACTGGTTTTGCTTTGTGTGCAGCTGCATTCTCATGTGGCAAAATTACCTTAATTTCCTTTCTGGTATTTTTTGTTTTATTATCAACTCAGGGTCCAAGGATCTATTTAAGGTTTCTCTAGGTTTTAGAAGTTTGTGGTGGACCGCATCTTTATGGTCGTACTAAACCAATGATTTCCATTTCACAGAGAGAATTCATTGTGCAGAGAGAATTCACACACACTTCTTATGCTCTCTTATTTAGTCGTCGATCAGACTCTGACAAGCACACATGTTGGCGGATGCTATGTTATTTTTTTTACGTTTACACTCAAAAAATATTTTATATTAAAAAATTCTTTTTTTAAAATTCAAAGTCTTCTATGTTCTTAAAACATTCTTGGATTAATTTAATAGTCAAGTAAATAATTAAGATGATATGGAAAGAGAACAACTTTTTTATAGACATTGAAAGCAACATTTTGGAAAAATTAATAGGTTGTTTATTAGCAGCAGAGGAAATTTATGAACCAAGATTAGATTCCAGTAAATATTTAAAATACATTACCTAATTATTAAGTCAAAGCAGTGTAACTTTATGTATGTTGATGAAATAAAAATCTAAATAGAATATTTTACTAACATTTCTCTACGACTTTAAACTCTCAACTTATTTTCTTTCTCTCTCACTTACTAAAGCACAACCAACAAATTTTTGGTAAACCCTGTACTAAACACACGACATTGTCTTCCTGCCGAATCGAACTGGTTTTGCAATCGAAGTTGATTTTTGTCAATGATTTTTTTTTAAATTTTAAAAGTTCTTCTTTGGTTTTCCATATCTTCAATTTATGTGGTACCCATTTTCCAAATCTCCAGACTGGCAAAATATGCCATATTTTGCAAGTTTTTGGAAAAAAAAATTATTTTTTGAAAAACATTTTTTGCCCTCCAGAGCTCTTTTAACGGTTAAAAATAAAATACAACCAAGTTGAGATAAACTATACCCGTTTAAACCAGTATAAGGCAGGTAAACTCTATTCTGTTTCACTGTATGTTATAAAAATGTTATCAGATTGCTTCCGATTTCTGGAAAACATATGAGAAACAAACAAAAAATTTTCTAAGCTGTTTGAAATCAGTTTATATTGAAAATTATTTATCAGTTTAAATAACAAAAGAATATAAAAAAAAAAAACAAAAAATAAATGAAAATTATACACTTGAGTTAATGATTAATCATTTTGTTGACAGTTATCAGAACCCATTAATTAATATTTTTTTTTTGTTTAATAAACAACTGTGATGATATATGAGCCAGACATGCAATTAATGCCGAGATTTTTGCAGTATGAATACAAATTGGTTTTATTTTTTGTAAGACTTTATTATTTTTTATTTTATTTTTTGTAAATTTATAAGACATTTGGTTGCCTAATTAAAAAAAAAAAATTTCTGCACAATTCTTTCCAATTACAGTAAACCCCTATAACACGGTGAGTGCGTACCGCGTTATATGGAAATCGCGTTTTAAGGAACTCGGATTTCAGGTACAAACCAGGTTAATTCAGGTACAAACCACGTTCTATGGAAACCGTGCTCTAAGGAACACAGAATTAGTACAAATCTTATCATTTGTACCGCGTTATATGGCGACCAAGAAATACAAAAGACAAGATAAATTACTTTTATTGAATTCAAGAGTTCATATAAGGATTTATAAAAAATAAAATAAAAACTAAACTAAAAGACTGATTTCCCACAAAATTAAGAAAGTCTTGTAAAATAATGGAATTTTTTAGTATTTATCCTCACTTGGCTCATTTTCATTTAGTGTTTTTCGATTGTAGTTTTTTTATCTAACTCCACTAAAACCTCCCTATAGGAAGTGAAGCAATGTCTTAACTCACTTTTAAACTTTGCGCTGCGTAGCGTTGAATGATCAGTTTGAATGAAATGAAGTTCTAATTGGTTAGCAGCCATCCATTTTCCTTATTTTCGTCTTTCGTCTACCAATGCATTTGAGGTGGGCGCATAAATCAATGAAGTTGAACGCAAACCGCGTTATAGGAGGGCAATTTCGTCGCAATTTCAGCCCCGGGTTATATAGAAACCGCTTTCTGAGAGTTCCGCGTTATAGGAGGGTAAACTGTTATTCGATTTGGTTAACATTTTGTTGTATTTTTTAAATAAAAAATAATTTTTTTTTTTTGTTTTTATTTTATCGTTCAGATAAACATTGCGTATGAATGAAAACTATTAATAAATTAATTGATTAAGAGCAACCAAAAGCGATCAATACGTCCAATATAAGCTTTTGCGGAAATGACCAATACAAGCACAGCTAAAACTAAATTTACCCAAATGCTCTTACTATGTACAAGCGGTATGTACATACATTAATATATATATACATACATCTAAACACATGTATGTATAACTTGATGTTAAGGCGTCAATGTGTCTGCATTTATCTCTCGTATATGTTTCTAAGTCTTATAATAAAACGTTTTGCAAATTATAGACTAGAAAAATCGTAAATTGTCTTCATAAAATACAGATTAAAAATTTGCAAATTGGCAACATTAAGGCAAAGGAACAGCAACAAAAACAAAAAACAAGTCTAAGTATGTACATAAATACATACCATATGTATATACATACACATCTGCTCAAAATAATAGATACACCTTGTTCTAAAATATTAAAGAAACGTTAATTGTAAAAATATCCTCGAAAAAGCAGGTTTTCCTGAAAGATTAGCTTGCACAAATCGACGACGAATTGTCTTGGACTAATTCCAATAAAAATCCCAGCAGAAATAGCATCAGAGGATTTGAAGTGGTAATTTTTTGCCAATACGAGTATCCGTCTATTGGTGTCTGAGCTGATTGTCTTAGGTCTCTTTCGAGATTCTTGCGTTTGTTTTTTGGTTAAAGCATTTTTCACAAAGTGTAAATATCTTCCTAAGACTATTTCTCGCAATGATTTGCCGTGATTTCTCATGGTTTCAACAACTTTTTTCTCTTCTTCAGTGCAATGATAAGTTTCTTCCATTTCCTTTATAATATTTTTCGATTTTTATGTAATTTTACATCAAAATGAAATTATTCTTACCGTTTCACATTAACACAATGGAAAATCACTCAAACATTTAATTTATTATTGAAAAAGTTATAAATAAAGCAAGTGTATCTATTATTATGATCAACAATTTTTATGCATTCATCGGAATTTCGCTTTTTATATTTAAATAAATGCGTGTACCTGTCAAATATTTCGTTTTAAAGATGGAACTATAATAAAAATAGTTTTTCGCTGATTTCGCTTTACAGTTAACGTTTCTTTAATATTTTAGAATAAAGTGTATCTATTATTTTGAGCAGGGGTATACATATGTACGTGTGTATATATGTGATATATATAAAATAATAAATATAAGAATTTATTTGTTTTAATCCATTCAAGGAAACTGGGTGTATTTAAAAGTGTTTACACTTCAAGAGCTTTTCTCTGTAACTTCAGCATTCAAAATTAGCGTTGCGTAGCATATCATGTGGTCAACTGTTCGTATGTCCCCCTATATTGTTTTACTTCGTTTTAATTATGGAAATATTACTTTTTTATTTTAAATAAAACAACATTTTTTTTTGAAATTTTTTTCACATTTTTTTTTAGCTCTGATTATATACAAACATTTATAAACACAGACATTAAATAAATAAAAAATAATTGTTTTAATTATAATACCCTACAGCACAGCCTCCATTTATGATGTTTATTACTTTTTTCTTTATTAAAATAAAATTATGAAACTTAAAAGCCTCTTAAACTATTGATTGGCCTACATCACGAAACGAATTTCTAACATTAACATCTTTTACTGGCATAACATTTATTTTTCCTTTCATCGACCTTGAATTCTGGGAATTATCAGAATCCTGCCATCTTAATCAATGTCGTAAATAGTTGTTAAAATGAAAACACATGAATGTTCTGTTGTCTGACTATTCATAAGATAGGTAAGTAGGTTGGAGTGGTATGTTTGATAGCAAAAGTCTCTTGAGCCATAAATATTTATAAGATAAAAATTTCCCAAAAATCTTCTTATATGTTATGGCCATCGATGAAATCGCTGTGGTCTAGTAATTAGAGTGTTGGCTTATTAGATGAAAGGCCCGAGTTCAAATTCCAGGTCAGACATCAAAACGAAAATATGAAAATTCTTATTCGGCAACTTCCTCTCAGCAGATTTCTGTCAAAAACTCGAAGAGTAAAAATTGCCGTGAAATGCTTCTCAAAAAATCTGTCGTTCGGAGCCGTCTTTAAACTGTACGTGCCGCCACTCATGTATAAAATTAACGCACATAACACGAGTGGTATAGAAGCTAGGCCGTTATACAATGGGTCAATTCGACCTCCGGGTGATGTACTTGTTATAGTTGATAAGTACACGATCTCTAACCTAACCTAACCTAACCTTACCTATGGCCATCGAGATTAATTGAATTATAAATCTTATAAGCGATTTAAAGGTCAGTTATTATAAACGTATTCTGCTTTAGTGCCTTAAAATTCTATTCGCATTAATCTCAGGCGACATAGTTTAGTAGTAGTAGTGGTTTAAACCCCTTGCTCTGACATGCCGCACAAAACAAAATATGCAAAAAATATTTCTAGGGCGACTTCCTCTTAAGAGATTTTTGGCAAAAACTCAGAGAATAAATGAAAATGCTATCAAAAGTTTTCCAAAAATCTGTTGTTCGGAATTGACTTTAGACTGTATGCCATGCCACTCTTGTATAAAATTAACACACACAACATAAGTGGTGTGTTAACCTGGGTAATAATCCAGACTGAAAGGTTGTAATGACCATTTGAGTAGGAATGATTGTAATTAATCTGTATTGCATAATTTTAAATAAAAAAACCAACAGGAATTTTTAAAGTTTGTCACACTGCCCTTCTAATCTAATCTGATCCAGACCCACTGGAATATTAATGTGGAGAAAGTAGCCTGGTTAACAACTACTACTGTAATCTTGAAGAAATTGAAATATAAATTTCATCGCTTTCAAATTTGCAAAATATTAAGAGACTTCAATTTCTTTTTAATAATCCATTTACAAAGCATTTTGATCCCTGTCCTGCAGACATTATCAAACACAGGCAATATCATCGCTTGTGAAAGGGTATGATTCAATTCTTAAAAAACTCTTACTCACTATCGTGAAACACGTATTTAATGAAGGCGAGCTAAGTAGGTAGAGTAGATATATGTCTACCCAAAAGTAGAAACTTTCATAGACATCCCTAGGCCACATGAGGCCCATTGATAAACTACACTTTTCCGTTTTTCCCGTATTATCGAAACTAATGCATTTAATGAAACTAAAGTTTTTTTAGTAATCTAATATCCATGTCTAAGAGTTCGCTTAGTTCATTATGGGTTTTTTATCTCTGGCATAGTGTTGTACAGACAGCACCACAAGTAAAGAACATTGTTCTTTCGATTTCGTTGGTGGCGTCGTTATACTTGTTTGATTTTATCCATGCGCAGTTGTAGTGATGTCTTAAAGACTTAATGTCAAACGCTAGTAAAAGGTTTGAGAAGGTTTTTCATGGCAATTAGTTTACTTTCAAAGCGTTTGGTGGAGACTTTAAGGCTCTTAAACACATATTTCTATCACATTTATTTTCTTCGAGACATCAGACCTATTTGTTAATTTCTCGAGTGTTCGCTTATCTCAGGGAACATACAGTGGTGGCCTTATAATTAGAAACGACTGACCAACATATATCTTTGCTAATTTATTTTCAAAACTTTGTAACTCACATTAAATTGCGTACCTATGTACCTGGAACCAAGGCTTTGTTTGGACGATGTCTTACACAAGTTTTTCCATTAGATTGGAACAATTAAACTTGGATTCGTCACTCCAGAGAACTCTGTTACAGAAACGCTGAACTATTTTAAGCATTTCCGTTCCAAACTGTAACCGACTTTGAAAATTTTTTTTTTTTTGAGACACGCAATTTTTTCTTCGCAATGCACCCTCGAAGTCCCGACTGCTGTAAACGCCTTCTTATTATCTGTGTGGATGTTTCTGACGTTAAAATTGTACAATTTCAGCCTTTATTCCACGAGAAGATAAGAAAGGGTTTGTTTTCCTGGCTCTTCAAATAATTCTGTCTTCTGCTGGAGTGGTTTTTCCGGCTCTAGACTTCCGACCTAGGGTTTCAAATAATTGTCAAAAGAGATCTTAAGGACAAAAACCCTCGGAATAAAGATGAATTGCTTCACCTGGTGCAACAAAGCTGGCACAACATGTCAGTACAACCATGCCAACGTTTGATACAAGGTTTATCGAAAATACTTACAGATGTTGTTCAAAACAAGGACTATTCGACAAAATATTAAAGAATATGAACATTAAAAGTGGACTGATTAAGATATTTTTAAGCTGTATGTAAGAATGTTTGGTATTTTTGTTTTTAGCTAATTTTTTTAAAAATGATATTGATGCTGTGAATTTTTTTATTTTAAACTTAAAGCTAACACGTTGCACTGTCTTTTTTAGTTCTTGGGTTTAAAATGAGTACAAAAGATTTGAAGAGAATTTAACAAACATACATGTTACTAAATCGTTTCTAATTATAAGGCCACTACTGTATGTAATTTATTATTTATTATATTATTAGTTGAAGGGTGTCACAAAGTTTCTATCATTACCGACATTTATTTTTATACTTGTTTTTGACATTATATTACGTTCAAAATGTATACCACGTGTCTGTCGAAATGCTATTTATAAATAAGGTAAAAACGTAAAAGTTCATAAAAAATGTTCATATATTCACATACGTATATACATACATATGTCCATATCATGGCGTATGTATGTACTTTACGGTTGGTTTCTTTTTCATTTTTTTATGAATTAAAAACAGTTTTTTCAAGCGCTTTTCTTGTATTTATTAGTTGCCAACACTTACAATTAATACAGGTTTTGACGTTGCAATCAACTCTCTTTTATTATTTCTTTTTTTGTTTTTTTTGTTTTGTGTAACAAATGCATTGCATTGCACACATTTTGCCTGCTGCGCGGTATCGCTGATGTGTGTCAGTAAAATAAAATTCAATGCAATTGTGTGTTGTGTCGGACAAAAGCATGCTTTCTACGTACATATCTGTTCGACAACGAAACCTGTATTGAACGGATACAAAACAGAAATGCACATAAACGGAGGATCAAATGGGTACACACAACAAACCTTTTCGTTAACGCTAAGCTCAGTAAGGCTTGTTACACACACGTGATACACAATACAACGACAGATGACGATGTCAAGTTCAATGTCGTATGGTTGCACTTCTTTTAAATCCCCATTATATTGGTTAACATTGAAGAACGGGTTTTGAACAGAACATAACACAAAAAAAAAAGAAAAAAAATATTTTGGTTAGGAAATGTGCATACGTGCCCATATTTGATGGTCAGAGTTGTATGCTGAGACACAACAATCATCGGTTGTGATCGAATTGTGTACCGGTTTTCATTTTGTTCGATTCATGTGATCTTACAAGGTGAAACAATTTAAAACAAATCGATTTTACAAATTGTGAAAGGCGGCTATGAGCACGTGAATATTTGTTTACGGAAAGAATACAAAAAAAAAAAATTTTTTTGTTGTTTTTTTTATGTTGTCTTGTTTCAAAGTCAACCTGTGTACTTTTTTAATAGCATTTGGTCTATTTATCATGTCATAGAATATATATATATATATATGTGTGTGTGTATGTGTGTGTTTGTTTTTGAAAAATCAACAAAATTAGGTTTTAAAATAAAGGTGAAGTCGTTGTTTATCGATGACATAAATACTATCGAAATGAATTTTTTTGTTCTAACCTAGTGAATTGTTTCATATGCAATGTGACCTTTTTATATGTGTTGAAAGAAAATAATTTTAAACAATAAAATGAAAATTATCTACGCATGATTGCAATATTTTTTTAATTTTGTTGTTATTGTTGTTTTGTAATTTAGAACGATGGCTGAAGGAAACTATGAATAGGACACCTTTTCATAACAGCTGCTCATAAAAAACTAGTATTTGTTTTGGAACTCTATTCATCTGTTTGGAATTAACGTTTACAATTATTTATTTTACAATTATTTTTCAATGTTGTGCAACAAAAACAAGAAAAATACGAAAATTAATGTTTCCTAATATCCCTAATAACCCTAATAACATATATAGAAATAGTGGTGGATGTTATGTGCCAGTACATTAGAAATTTGTACATTTTTTCATAATTTTTGGCTTTAGTAGCTAATTAGTAGCCAGCTGTCCAAGATGCGTGTGTGGTTATAGTTTTTCTTTGTTATATTTTTCCTTTAAATACAACATAATAAACTACAGTGAGCATCAAAAGAAACTGTACGTTAAAAAAATATAGAGTAATAAATTACCGTTATTTTTATTTAAAATTATTTCACTACAAGTTTTAAAAATTGAATCAAAAAAAAAATAATAAATTGCAAAAAATATGGAAAAATTTTAAAAATTTTTTCGGGCACTCTTCTTAAGTTCTGAAAGTAGATTTTGTTGATAATTCAAATTTTATCCATAGTGCACAGCTTCTTTTGAAGCTCACTGTACATTGTTGAAAGATAATTTGTCACTAAAAAGAAATTAAATAATATGAATCCGGGCTGTTTTCATCAGTTGATTCCTTTGGGATTATTTTCGAAAACATTTCGGTCAGCGAAAACTTGGCAAATATTTGTATTTAAATGCTCCTACATAGTACGTAGTGGTACAAAATAAGCTTTTGGTGGCCAATTAACAACGAAATGTTAAATAATTCTTCCTATAAAAGGCCAAACTCAGCCATGTATTTCGCTCTACAGTCTTATTAAATCTTCATATCATTCAGTTCACATTCTTTAATTTCATCTCAAGCCGTTGTAGTCTAAAAGGTAGTGTGCCGGCTTCTTAGACGACTAAGCATTGTTCAAACCAGAAATCAGCAATAACTATTCAAAACGTTGAGTAAGTTCGAGTCATACTTATAATTTTAGATACTTATACGCATTCATACTTATTTTAATATGATACTCATACTATTCATACGCAAAGTTCGAAGTACTCGTTGAATTCATACATAACAATACGCATAATGTTATTGACTTCGACTCGTCTCTACTTAACATTTACACGAAGCACAAAATAAGTATGATTCGCGTACAAACACTACTATACTCACAAGAAGATTGTGTTTATGCTTTGCTTGTTGTCTTTGTCTTTCCTTTCTTCTTTTTTGTATATGCAACAACAACTAAGGCAGTAAATTTTGATAAATGATTCAAGCCGCTCGAATTACTTAGAAGTATTTTTCTAAATTTATGAATCAGAATGAGTAGGCGTATAAATCAAACATATTTCGAATGTTGTGAGTTTGGTGTCAACGTTGTACTCATACTCATTGCTACTTATACTTATAAATCAATGTTGTAGCGAGTACGACCGAATCAGAGTAGTTGAATTTTAATTTTGTTGATTCACTCATAGTCAAAATTGCATGAGTGCTTATGAGTAGCGGAAAAACGATTCATTGCTGATCTCTGGTTCAAACCCCATCTCAGACACTTCGAACATAAGGAAATATGAAAAAATATTCATATCGGCAGTTTCAATTCAGATATCTGCCAAATATTCTAGAAGTAAATAAAACTGCTAGGAAAAGTTTCTCAAATTTCTCGCTTAGCTTCGGCTACAAACTGTAAGCGCCTTTACTCATGGAGATGTAATCCTAATTAAGGAGTTCTAATGTTCAATTATGTGATTCGATTTTAGATAAAGTATATAATGATCCTACAAACGTTTGTTATTTAAACGTTTCCTTTGATTTCTTTTATTTCGATTAATATTTCTATTCTACAATTAATTTGTTACCAAGAGATCCAATCTTTGTCTTATAATTTTTAAGAACTCTGCCTCGCCATTTAATTTGAACAGAATACTATCAATATGGATGGATAAGTGTGAGAAACTAAGTCGTAATCCTGATTGAAGGATTGTAAAGACCAATTCGATAGATAATCGATCTGTTCATAATTCACACCAAAAATTCGCCTTTCTGGATGCATTATCCTCATGATGCAATATTCATGAAATCCCAGTTCTTCCCATTATGGAATAATTGCATACATATGTATTCCACTGTACGCTCTTTAAATACAAAATAATATTTGGACTTTAAATTATTATTTTTTTTTAGACTCATTAACTTATGTTCCTATTGATAAAGGCCTTGATTTCTAATATAATTTCTTAAATTAATGAAGTGTTTTGCAGCACGTTTTGATTAAACTGTTATGTTTGTAAGTGTTTTAAACTGTTTAATTTCAATTGGCTGTAGAGATAAGCACCCGTTTCCGGTAAAACATATCATTATAGTCGAGCAGACTTCTAGAAAAAATTCAGAGAGTAAATAAAATTGTTTAGGACACTGTAGGTCCCACCACACATGGATAAAATTAACAAACACAACATGGGTGGCATGAGAAGATAGTTTATAAGAATGTAATGTACAATTGAGTATGAAAGAAGAAATTTTCAGTTCGGATCTGTATTAACATTTTTGGCAACTGGCAACTCATATGGAGGGTGGTTGCCATTCATAATTGCTAGAGCCTCAGTGGTATTTATTAACTGAGCTAAATTTGTTCTGATAATGCCTCCTTTCTTTCAAAATTATTTTCTAATAAAATTTATAATTTATTCAGCGTATAATAGAGGGGGAAAAAATTTGCATTTTATTACACTTGATGTAATTCTGACTTTTTATTGAAGCATTAAGCTACTTACAGATGTAATGCTTCATCTTTATCGTAAATTTTCCCAAACTTCTAAACATAATACAACGCTTTTATTATTTTGGTGTGCTTAGAATAAAATTCCAAACATTTGGAGAACAAAAAAAAAAAAAAAGGGTTTTAAATTATTAATTAAATTGCTATACTGAGTGGATATTTTTCGACCTAACTTCTCATACCTCTTATGTTGGTTGTGTTAATTTTATCCATGGGCGGTGGGATTTATTTTGACATTGTTTCTGAACTACAGATTTTTATGAAACTTTTCAAGGCATTTATAATTACTCACAGAGTTGTTGCCAGAAGGCTGGAAGTCTCCGAAAAAAACGTTTTTTTTTCTAAATGCCTGACCTGGGTTTTGAACAGTACTAGACTACGTCAGTGTACATTATTGAACTTGAATTTTTTTTCATACTTTTATTAGCATTTACGTTGATAACTTTTCTGTGGCAGCTAAAACGCTGTTCTTTTGGGCTGAAATTGTGTCTGCCCATGAGTGACATTACATATTGCCATAAAAAATAATAGACCCCGCTCTCACACGTTAGTTTAATTGCAGATCAAACTCGCCTCTCAATAGATTCATGATCCTGTGTCGTGTAGTTTTAAGAACAACCAAAAATTAAATTCTTGTACCGAATGGTTGTTTAATTAAATTGGCAGCATTTGTAGGCATTTTGTAATAGCTCACTTGGTCCTATTATGTTCAATGCTAATACTATTTCACCATAGGTCTTCAAGTTTTGACTGGCATTCCTTAGCAATCCTGAAGTTGCAAATATAGCTGGACAAGTTCTATGGATCTCATATCTTGAAATGTAGGCCAATGGCAAACAAAAAGTTCAGCTTAGCATTACAGCTTCTGCAAGAGCTGTTATAAGGTATTTACCGGCTATGGCCGTATCCATATGTTCCTAAGTTGTAATATGGAGGTGAAGTATCAAATCTTCTGTTGTCTATTCATACATAACATACATAATTGGTCATTACAACCCTTCAGCGAGGATTATTGACCTAGTTTCTCACATAACCTAAGTTGTGTGTGTTAGTTTTATGCATAAGTGGCGGGACTTACAGTTTAAAAGTCGACTACGAATGACAGATTTTTGAGAAATTTTTCATGGCAATTTTATTTAGTCTGAGAGTTTTTGCCAGAAATCTGCTGAGAAGAATTCTGTTGCCTGTACCACATTGATAACGGGCCAGATTGGTCAACTTTCTTGCTTTATACTTTTATTTTGACATATTTGCTTTCAAAATTACCGATTTCTAGGAGAGAGTATTTATTTGCCATCCAACAGACGATTGCTATTTCAAATTATGCAACATTTTGGTGGCATGGTTTCATTAAATAAATTAATTTTTAGGCTTTAAAAGGTTTATCACTGCTAACGTTTTACCTTACCTACAAATTTTTTTTAATTATTTTTTTATTTCTATTATTTAGTCAGTGCGTTAGCTATTGTATCGTTTAATAATTTTCATTTAAAGGGTGTTGGCTTTAGCTCTATGTTGAGACAACGAGCTCAAGGATTGCCCAAGTTTTATGATCCTGTGTCGTTAGCTTGAAACCATATGTTAACCAAGAATAATTTACGTTTTGGGTAAAAAGATCAGTAGCCTTCGCACGATACATTGCCTTACTAACTGTTACTTTTAAGACGAATGGGCCTTCTACTCACATGCTTACACTTTGGTTCTTAACGCTCGTATTAATTTATCGATAATACTCACAGCACGAGTTTTGCTAACAACTTTTAATAGCTTCCAGTACTGTTTGTTAGTCTGTTTATGATAGAATGGCAAACATTACTCAGCATTTCACCATCCATTGCCACGTGTTACGGAACTCTTTTTTTATACCTTATGATTGAAAATTCCTTTGGAATCGATTTAAAATATTAAAGATAATACCGTAGCTTATGCTTGCCCATGGCGAACAATTTATTTAATTTTTTTTTTTTCAAATTTTATTTACCCTATTGAGCTTCTAATAAATCAGTTCTAATTTTTATGACATTTTCTAATAATAGTTAAATTATTATTTGTCTATGTATACACAATTATTAATAAATATTATGTACGTACGTATGTGACAATGTGACATATATTATGATATGAAAAATCATCATAAAAGAAACCCATAATGACGCGCTTTGAAATTATCGGAGACTATAAAGACAAGACACATAATGATTAATTAAGACAAATTAATAAAAAAAGGCTTAAAAATGTTTTCTTTTTTTATTTTTTCTTGCAATAAAATGAAAATAAAAAATAAACAAACAAAAACAAATGAATTGAGAGTTCCGAAGATATAAATTTTCTTTTGCGACTTTTATCCGCTTATCAATGACAGAAATCAACAGTAGTCACGAATCCGTAATTGTCATAAAAATGTGTGAATTTTAACGGCATATAAAATTTTAATAAAATTCTCAAAGATACATTAAACAACAATTAAATTTTATTACTCATATGTATGTATATCGTAAAGATATATTCTATTATATTCTACATATATGCGGCAAGTTTGAAATGTTTTGTGTTCATCTGGTTTTTATATCTCCAAAGTTTTTTTTTAGACTGTTGATCATCAGCATTTTTAAAGTAAGCCTAAATGCTGAATAAAAATTTTTTAACATAAATAATACTGAAGTACGGTTATATATTACCAGAAAAGCTTCTTTCTGCATTAGGTGCCTCAATAGTGCAGTGTGTATCGACCATATATTCCATCCTAAGAGTGATCATCAGATAGTTTGTGCAGCCGATATCGTCGCTATACTAAATAGAAATAAAATTTTAAAGAACTTTTCACATTCTATGTAACTCTGCAGGTATGGGATAAATTGGAAAGCATAGATTTACATTCCCAAAGTTGTAAGACATTGCATGAACCTCTAGGCGCACGCTACTACTAAATTCTTTATGGTCAACTGTTGCTTTTTAAATTGAACTGCACGGAATAATGTTACAGGTAGTCCCCGACTTACTTGTTTCTCATAAAAAATACTTAAACAAGACATATATGTAGTTGTAGTCCCTAAAACATATGAGAAAAATTAAAAACAAAAATACAAAGTAAAAAATTCGATTTACATACATATTTCAGTACAAATAATACATTACATTAGCTAAGTCGGAATTTTTTTAAGTGAATAATTTTATATTATCTCAAAAATTAAATAAAAAAAAATTTTTTTATTTAAAATTCGACTGTAGATTCAGTCGTAAGGACCTATCTCGGTCGTAAGTCGGGGAATACCTGTATATGCAATGCCTCACAGAACAGGAATTATTAGGACTCTTTAGGGCTTACTGAAGAACTTCCATTATGTTATGTCGCCGTATTCTAGTAGATAATGTGTTGGCTTATTAGCTAACAAAGCGAATTATGAAAAAATATTTCTCCTATGATTTCCGCTCAGCAGATTTCTGGCAAACTGTCCGAAAGTAAATGAAATTCTCATGAAAATTTTTCCACAAAACTGTCGTTCGAAGTCAACGTTAAACTCTAGGTCCGGCAATTCATGTATAAAATTAACACACAACATAAGTGGTGTGAGAAATGCACACTAAAATGACGATCAATCAAGAAGGAGTTGTATTCTGTCGCCACAACTCTCCCATCTTTAAAGACCCGGCAAAAAACTGGGAGAATTTAACTAGAGGGTTTTATTGCACCCAACATGTAGCGCGGATCATACAACTTCAGATTATCATGTCCTTTATGCCCTACAGAATAATGTTGTCTGTCCAAATTTAAATTCCCTAAAGCCATGCAAAATGAGAATATGCAATAGCAGGTTGGTCATTACAATCCTTCAGTTAGGATTATTGACCTAGTTTCTCATACCACTTATGTTGTGTGCGTTAATTTTATACATGAGTGACGGGACCTACAGTTTAAAGTCGACTCCGAATTTTATTTAATCTCAGACTTTGTGCCATAAATCTGCTGAGAGGAAATCGCCGAAGAAATACTTTTTTGATGTCTGGCCTGGGGCACGAAGCCTGGCTTTACATCTAATAAGCCAACACACTACCTACTAGACTACGGCGACTTCACCATATTGAGACCACAAATTATTATACCCGGATTTAAAACGAATCATGCTATTGTGGCAATCTATATACAGTAATCCGTCGATTTACGTCGCCTCGATTAACGTTGTTTCGATTTACATCGTCAAATTTTTTATTCCCTCTAACTTCAGTTTGCATCGCCGCGATGTAAATCGAGAGATTACTGTAATAGAAAGCACACTCAAGGATACCAGAAAGTAAAAGGCAAATAACTTTGTCTTTTTATGACAAAAGCAAGTGACTGATCCGTGATTTAAATGTCTCTTTCTCTTGCTCAGATTCACAGCTCTAGCAGGAGACGTTTGCGAAATGCCAAGTCTTTTGACATGTCCAGCAAAAGGACTCTGTGCCGAAAGAATCGGACCATTATGGTGATTTAAAGACAGAACAGAGTCAGTGTCTTTTCTTATTTATATGTGTTCAGAGAAATCTCTCTTTTTAAAAGAGCAACACTCAGGGTTTGGCAACTACTCATGCATTGTGCTAGAATTAGGAAAACAGCTGAGTCTAGCAATATAATTTTGCTGCACGTTTTTGCTGGTAACGAAATTGATCTTGCCTATAATAAGTGTGTTTCATATCCAAGATGACTAAGAAAATAACTTACTTTACTAATTTCTTTTGAAGTCGCCGTGGTCTATTAGATAGTGTGTTGGCTTATTAGACGAAAGACCCGAGTTCGAATCCTAGGTTAGACATCAAAAAGAAAATAGGAAAATATTTCTTCGGCGACTTCTTTTCAGCAGATTTCTGGCAAAAACTCTAAGAGTAAAAATGAAAAGCTCCTCAAAACATCTGTCATTTGAAGTCGGCACACAACACGAGTGGTGTGAGAAGCCAGTACGTTGTACAATGGGTCAATTCGATTTCCGCGTACTGTACTTGTCACAGTTGGCAAGTACACGTCCTCTAATCTAACCTAACCTAATTTAAGAGAATCACTAGGGCCCATATCATTTGGGAGACTGTAACCTTTGTAGCGACTCAGGTCAGCTCGTTAGCAATTTAATGTCCAAAGATGTCCCTATGTCCCGAAGTAAATATAAACGTAAAACTTTTATGATCCGAAAAATATCTAAAAATCCTCAGCATTGCTGGGCAAAGACGTTCGTTAAGGACTTAATAGCAGCCTGGCTGCCCGAGTAAATTAAGAGATATTCAGGAACGATATCCCTTTTAAAATAGCTATGACCTTTGTTTGGAAAAAACTACAGTGGTCAGGCAAAAACGCGTCGGAAATTGCGAGCTGCTATCAGTAAGCCAGATCCGACAATGACAAATGAATTTACACAGTTTTGCAATTTTCTTTGGATCAACCATCAATTATGAATTGAAGTGCAGTATTAAAAATGTTTTGAACCTAATGACGCTTCCAGACACCATTTTTTTTCTCTTTTGTTGCATAATTCATTTTGTATTTAATTGAAGTGAAATTATTTAATTTTTTTTTTGTTTTATTTATTTTGTATTTATATTTTGCATTAGTTTAGCGGAAAAAAAATTTCTATTGAAAATTTAATGCAACCAACTATCGATCACAATATGAACACATTTGTTTACATTTCCTTAATACATTTATTCATTTTGATTTCCTTTAGTTTTAATTTTTCATTCGTTTTCGTTTACAAAATCAAAAGAAAACAAAAAAATCTTTAGTTATTCAATTTAAAAAAGATTTGTTTTCTGCTTTTTTGTTTTTTTTTTTGTGTTTTTGATGGAATTTTATCGATTTAAAGTATTTGGTGTGTGCATGTGCGGGAGCGATTTGCAATGCTTCATTTTATATTGAAAGTGTTAATAACTTTTTGTTAAATTTTATTTGTTTAATTATTTATTTATTGTTATCAAGTATGAACGTGTAAATTTTTCTGTTTGTCTTAAATTTAACTAATTTTTATACTACGTTTAAAACAATATCACCCGCGCAATTAGCGAAACAAAAGTCACGAGACGATAATAAATCGAACAACAAAAAAAAAAAAAAAAAATCGAAAATCGAAATCAAAAAAACAAAAATAAAAATATAAAATTTTTTGTCAAATTGGTTTAATTATTGGCGTTTCTTTTTTTTTTTCTGTTGCTTTTTGTTTAAAAAGATTTAGTACGCGATATATTTTGAACCAAAATATTAAAAAAGAATGAAAAAATAAAAAATTATTTTGCCACTGGCAAAATGGCAACCTTGATTTGCTTGGCTATACAAACCATTTTATTCGTAAGACTATGAGTAAAACTTACTGTTTGTGTGTAAACATTTACACTCAAAGAAAACTACCTAGTATATCTGCAAAATAAAACGATTATTTTTACAATTTTATTGCGGTATTAAAATATACATATACAGTCAAACTCGGTTAAAACGAATTTTTAGTTATTACGTACATATTTTCAAGTCCCAACGTTTTAATAACAATTTTCATACAAAAAACTTCGTTTATTACGAACTCGCTTATAACGAATTCTCGGTTAAAAGGAACTACTTTAAATGGGTCCAGTAGATAAAAATTTCATACATTTTACCTTTTTTATAACGAACCCTCAGTAATAACTTTGAAGTGTGGCAATAATCTTTACTTTTATTTAATATGGCAGCATTAAATTACAACTCAGTATCTTTAATCAGCTGATAGATAAAAAGTATTAACACATATTTTTGATTTTTAATAAAAGAAAATACTTTTTGTTTTTAAAAAATTAAAAAAATTCTTTGTATTTTATATTTTCTTCCATGACTTTACCCCGTTTATTACAAACTTTACCTATAACGAACTATTTTTTCTGGTCCCACGGAGTTCATTATAACCGGGTTTGACTGTATATAAAACAAAAAGAAACGTCTGGTCCATATAATATGACATCAGTGAATATTTTTAGCAGTACTATTAAAAGATAATTTATGATTGTAAAATTAAAATAAATTTTTATATAAAAAAAAAAATATTTTTTCTCAAAAATTTAAACAAAAAATTTAAAAAAAAATTCCCAGCAAATCGAGCTTATAAATTATATTTTAAATAATTATTTTGGGCGATTAAAAAGTTATTAATTTTTATTATTTGTTTTTAAAATCATCAATTCAACTAAATTCTTATTTAATACACTTGTTTTGATGATATATTCCAATAGGCACGGAGTATTGATTAATCATACAATATTTTTTTATTAGGAATTGTTTACTAAATAATGTGGAAAATTTTATTTTAAATAAAATTCCGAACATTTTGAGAACAACCAAAAAGAAAAAGGTTTTAATTTATTTAATTAAATTGTTGTACGGAGTGGTTATTTTTAAGTTTAAGGATTATGATCTAACTTCGCACACCACTTATGTTGTTTGTGTTAATTTTATCCATGAGCGGTGGGACTTACTTCACGTTAACTCCGAACTATAGATTTTTGAGAAACTTTTCACGGCCTTTATAATTACTCACAGAGTTGTTGTCAGACGGCTGGTGGTCGCCGAAAAAAACGTTTTTTTCTAAATGTCTGACGTGGGTTTTGACCAGTACAGTACAATACGTCAGTGTACACCAGTGAACTTGAATTTTTTTTCATATTTTTATTAGCATTTGCGATGATAACTTTTCTATGGCAGCTATAACGCTGTTCTTTTGGGCTGAAATTGTGTCTGCCCATGAGTGACATTACATATTGCCATAAAAAATAGTAGACCCCGTTCCGATACGTGAGTTTAATTGCAGATCAAATTCGCCTTTCAATAGATTCATGATCCTGTGTCGTGTACTTTTAAGAACAACCAAAAATTAAATTCTTGTACCGAATGGTTGTTTAATTAAATTGGCAGCATTTGTAAGCATTTTATAATAGCTCACTTGGTCCTATTATGTTCAATGCTAATACTATTTCACCATAGGTCTTCAAGTTTTGACTGGCATTCCTTAGCAATCCTGAAGTTGCAAATATAGCTGGACAAGTTCTATGGATCTCATATTTTGAAATGTAGGCCAATGGCAAACAAAAAGTTCAGCTTAGCATTACAGCTTCTGCAAGTTGTAATTTGGAGGTGAATTATCAAATCTTCTGTTGCCTATACATACATAACATACATAATTCGTCATTACAACCCTTCAGTCAGGATTAATGACCTAGTTTCTCACATAACCTATGTTGTGTGTGTTAATTTTATACATAAGTGGCGGGACCTATGGTTTAAAAGTCGACTCCGAACGATAGATTTTTGAGAAACTTTTCATGGCAATTTTATTTACTCTCAAAGTTTTTGCCAGAAATCTGCTGGGAAGAATTCTGTTGCCTGTTCCACATTTATAACGGGCCAGATTGGTCAACTTTCTTGCTTTATACTTTAATTTTGACATATTTTCTTTCAAAATTACCGATTTCTAGGAGAGACTATTTATTTGCCATCCAACAGACGATTGCTATTTCAAATTATGCCACATTTTGGTATCATGGTTTCATCAAATAAATTAATTTTTAGGCTTTAAAAGGTTTATCACTGCTAACGTTTTACCTTACCTACAAATTTTTTTTAATTATTTTTTTATTTCTATTATTTAGTCAGTGCGTTAGCTATTGTATCGTTTAATAATTTTCATTTAAAGGGTGTTGGCTTTAGCTCTATGTTGAGACATCAAGCCCATGGAAGTGAAAAAATGCCTTAACATTTTCATCGACACTACAACCGAATGCCATCTAACAAAAGAAGGTTTATTCGACTATGTCTGAACAGGTATTTGCATTAGGCATCATAGAAAATATTTCTGGTACTCAAATGCCACAGACCAAGAAATTAAAGTGAAAATGTGAAAATAGTTTAATTGTATAGGTGCATGGCTCGATTAAAGATGACAACTGAACTCTATATATTAATTCGATGAATCTTACATTTTCTTATTATGCTTGGATCTTGCCATTACGTATAAACTATAATGTATTGAAATGAATACCAGGATAGCCTGGTAGTATAGTGGTGAGTGTGCTAAATGGGAATTGTGTATACGATTTCCACCAAAGGTTATGGGCTGTTACATTACACAGAGCAAATTGTGTCTAATTAGTAGTTGCATTTTAATAAATAAATAAATTAATAAATGGTATGGATACTGTCTCTGTGTTGATTTCACTAGTTGACCCTATTAACTTTTTTTATCATTTTTCTTTGCACACTGCATACACATGGTCTTTGATCTAGGACGACAGAAAATACCACACGATTTTAGTGGCCAGTTGGCGTCGTCAAAAGGTCAGGAAACTTTACTGTAAAAAAAAAATCGTATATCATAAGTTTATAACACTACGAATAGACGGTAATGATTTTTCCAGAGTGTTTTATAAAGACCTATTACACCATGATACTTCTATACTGTAATATGCTCTAAATAGCCACTCTTTTTTACAACAATTTCTGGATTCTCCGAGCTCCATATGTTATTTAGAAGCATGTTTCATTGCTTACGAAAATTTTATTCGAAAAATAAGCAGCGAAACTGTGTTGCTGTAACATTCAATCAAAGTATTTACTACGTTGTGTAAGGTTAGTTGCTTTTAATTGTTGCGTAAGTTAGATTTTATGTGGATGAAAGTGCAATCCAAGTGCAAAATACGCTGCAATAAGCCATAAGATAGATCTTATTTCATCTGTTCTGCTTTTTAGCCAATTCATTGTACAGAACAGTCAACCCTCCTATAACGCAGTGAGCGCATACCGCGATATAAGGAAACCGCGCTATAAGAAACTTACAAACCAGGAAATCGTTTACCGCGTTGTATGGAAACCGCGCTGTAAGGAACACAGAATTAGTACAAATCACATCATTCGTACCGCGTTATATGGAGACAAAGAAATACAAAAGACAAGATAAATTATAAATTATTTTTATTGAATTCAAGAGTTCATATAAGGATTGATAAAAAAAACGAAATAAAAACTAAACTAAAAGACTGGTTTCAAACAAAATTAAGAAAGACTTGTAAATAATGTAATTTTTTAATATTTATTCTCACTTGGTTCATCTTCATTCATAGTTTTTTTAAATTGAAAATCCAAATGCTATTGTTTTGCACGGTACTGTATATCAGCTGAGCTTTTGCGTCGAAAATCTCTTACAGTATCTAGTTACTATTCGTTCATAGGCTGTGCGGTCGGAACTTATGAGATGAAGTTGAACGTAAACCGGATTGTAAGAGTACCACGTTATAGGAGGGCTGTCGCAATTTCAGACCCGCGTTATATGGAAACCGCGTTCTGAGGGTACCGCGTTATAGGAGTATTGACTGTACATCGATTATGATGGTTAGTAATGCTAGATAAGTGACAAAGAAAGGTTTAACAGCAGATGTATAACGCAATAATAAACCAATGATGCACTTATAGGTTTTAATCAAGTTGAAGAATAATGGTTTGGGTAAAAACAGTGAAATTCGTCTTTAATATAGAAAACTCGAATAAGCGTGATGGCGTCATTTACCCCCAAAGGTTTGAATATTAAAAAAAACTTCATTCCAATAGTAGATGTTGCTATATGTTCATATATTCGATACAATCAATAGCTGTTGTCTCGAGTTGTATCGCATTGTAATTAGTTTATTTTTTTGACAAAGCACCTCATCATATATATTATTTCGAAAGCACTTTTTTTTGTCGGTTGCAAATACCTCCCATACCACCGCATCAAATTTAATGAATGATATCTCATTTTAAACCTTATATCTAACACTAATGGCGAAAAATAATTAGAAATTGAAAAATTAATATTTTCATTGATAAAAATTATATTTTATATAGAACTGCATGATAATACTTATTTTCATTTTATGTTACAAAAATGACAACTAACGTTGCGAAATATTTGCACGGGTCATCTAGTTTATATAAAATAGCAGTAATTTTCAAATATTACAATTAGTTTAGCATATCTTTAGATTTCTGTGTGTTAGGTTTTAAAGAAATTATTGTTTCAGCACTTCAAAATTAAAGGTTTGTGTGTCTTTATCATATTTTTATTTATGCTTTTAGCACAATCACTTGTCACCTGATAAGACTTGACACTTGTAAATAATTTGGACGTATGCTGTCGTTAATATTTACTCGTTACACAAAACTGTATACCTACACGTAAAGGCTTACAGAATTGTAAAATATTTTACTTGGAAAAATTTTATGAGTGTAAATTATTAACATACACATGTAGGTATGTGCCTGAACATAAAATATTCCCTTTTGTTGAATGAGACAATAACAACAGGCAGCCAGCTAGCCAGCCAAACACACTATAGACATAGATGTGTGAGTGAGTGAGTGAGAGTTTAATGTAAACGTGCAAAATGAACAAATTTACACACACGAACAGGCAAGTCATATACATACGAGGAGGAGATATGTAGATATATTTACAGTTCGGCTTTAGACATTAAGTTGCATTGGTGGTATTAAAAATAAATATTAAATTCCCTACACTAATATTATTCCACCCGTGTTCATTAACACACTGACACATACACACGAACTGTGCAAGTGCTCGCAGGTATAGCTAGAAAGAGTGTAAAGACAACAAAACCAATATCCCATGCATATATACATACATAAGTAAAGAATATAAAAGAGCGCGTTCGTTAGTCAGTTACTTAGATATTTTATTATTCTTATTGCTGTTGTTGTTTTGTTATGCCTTTTTTTTTTGCTTTGTATAACGGAAAAGAAGAAGAGAAAGATTTTCTGGTATACGTGTAGTGTTTATTTAAGTATTAGTGGCAGTGTTTGGGTGTTTTGACTTATATTCTCTTTAGTGTTGGCTGTCGTTCTTATTTGTTATTGTTGCCATACTTATAACCATAATATTTTTGGGGGTGCATAAATCAATGTGTTTTCTTTAGCAACAAGTTCATATTGATTTTGTCGTTCGTCGTGTTATAATCGATAGCAACATTTTCTTGTTAATTTTTTCCGTTTTATTTTTTTTGTTTGTTTGTTAATTTTCTCTCTCTCACAAAGTGGTATGTTATACGCCGCCGGTATCCTTTACTACTAACACTACTTTGTAGTGGCGATTGTTTTTACTGTTTGTGTTGCTTAGATGTGATGTATGGTGTTGGCTGTTGTTTTTATAAAAAATTTTATTTAAAAAGGAAATAAAAAAAATAAAAAAAAAATTTAATATTTTAATTGATATGCAAAAAATATAGAGAAAAGGATAAACGTATCCTGTTGAAAAAAAAAATAAAAAATATTTCTTTGTATGGAAATACAATTCAACAACAACAACAAAAAACAAAATCAATAATTTATACATATTCATACGTGCTTAAGTGTCTTACTATGTGTTCTTTTTGCAGTTAATTGTTTAAATTTGTATGTGTGTGTATGTGTATATTAGCAAGTGTTCTGTGTCTATTGTAAATGTAAAATTGTTGCTATTAATTTATAATTATTTTGTTATTGTTTACAACACAATGTACAATAAAATAGTTTCCATGAAGCTCTAAACAACAACGAATGTTTCGGAAATTTTTCCAGCAATAATAATAATCATAATAAAATATTATTTAAGAACAGTGCATAAATTTATTAAATAAATAAATAAAAGAACGAAAATCAACTTGCTTGTTAACAACAATTGTAAAGGGTATGTTCTAAATATTACACTCAAATAAAATAATTCGTAAATAAATGTCAAAAAGTTATTACAGCCTTAAAATCATAAAACATACACAAATCCTTCCATTGTTTGTTATTGTGTTCAATGATTGTACAAACATTTTATTTTTATTATTTTTTGTTTGTTCCTTTGTTTGTTGGTTTTTAAGGTTAATTGTGTTTAAATTTGCGTAACATGTGCTACAACAAGTCTTATTTGTACGTGCTGCATTTATCCTTTAACATGTTTGTTTTGTTTTGTATTTTTTTTTTCTCCACGTTCTTTTACTTCTACAACGAAAGGGAAAACCGGGAAATTTCCATTCCACATCAAGCACAAAACAAAAAAAAAATACACTTTCAAGTGTAAAAAGAATTTTTGAGGATACCTAAGGTGCCACAGAGACGATTATATAATTTACAGTTACTTAGGTGAAAAGGTTCCATGGCATGTCAATATTTTATTGAAAATTATATTAAAAATATTTCGTTGTTAAAGAGCACAATGTACAATTGTACAATGGATTAATTTCGACCTCCGGGTACTGTGCTTGTCTTGACCGACAGGTGCACGTCCTCTAACCTAATGTGCACAACAAGCCTACAGGATGACTTAGGCATATGTCAGTCGATAGGATTAAGAAATTATGAAATACACAATCTCCTCTGCATAAGCCAATTGCCAGGTAGTTAGGTTGAAAGAGTGGAAACCTGCGAAGGGTTTCATGCCTATCAACGCACACCAAAGTCATTATGTAGCTTTATTTGTATTCCCATTAGGGAATATCACTGCACTTTCAATAGAAAGTCTGTAACTTGTGCAAAATTCTGAAGATTCTTTAAACATACTCCTTTGAGATAAATAATGCAGGGCCATACCCAAAATATTGAGATCAGGACCTTACAAAAACCATGCAAAGATAAAAAAAATGCTCTATCATTTCGATGTTCTATGTTGTATGGTCTATCTTTAATATTTCCATCACGCTAATTCGGCCTTTGATACCCGGAGACAAATTTTGCTTCTGGTTCTTCTCTTTATATTTCCAATATTCATGTTTAGACCCATTCAAGGATCAACCAGTCTCCACGGTTATCTGTGAAATGGATCCGTAATCCAAGAAAAACCTATCTGGGTCTTAGAGTGACGCTATTTGATGTGTTACTCATCCTGCCGAATAAATGCAGGCCAAGTGAGACACCCTCCTATAACAATTATGCTATGGCGATACGATTTGTGGCTGTGATTGATCTGTCCTCCAAACTTTTAAGACAATACATCTTAAGAACCATATCATATTGAACTCGTATCTCTATCGGTTTGATTAAAAGTATATGTTTCCAATGGCCTTATGGCTGATAGCACCGCTTATCCCTGAACAGAATATACGTTGATGTCTTCAAATTATTCTATCGTTGCATTACCTCTTCATGGTTATCCACCGTAATACTGAAGCATAAAAAACTCTGAGAGTAAATACAATTACCATGAAAAGTTTTTCAAAAATCAGTCGTTTCAAGTCGACTCTAAACTGTACGTCCCGTCAATCATGTGTGAAATTAACACACACAACATGAGTGTTGTAAGAAGCCAGGTTGCAGACCTGACTGAAGGGTTGTAATGACCAACTATGGAGGTATGTACGTATAATATTTTTAAAATTGAGTTTAATGCCTTACATTATGAAATTCCTTGCGATAATATAAAATCCTTGTCACATAGCGAACGACATTCTTACATTTGGGATTTAAAAACGGGTGTGTTACTATTCGAATAAGAAAATAAAACTTTATAACCCAACGAACCTATGTATGTACATCTAATAAAAGTTTTTTGTTCGAAAAGTTTTACACTGCCATGCCATTAAATTCTGTCTTAAATATGCGGTCGTAAAAGCTGTTTATAGGCAGAAATTGAAAAAAATAAAATAATTTCCTCAACTGGAAAATTTTTATAGAAAAAGCGAAAGTCGTCAAACAAATTTCATAATTTCAGATTAATCGCATGTGATAATTGAAGCAATTCGTTAGATTGTTAATGCCAAAGGAAATTAGCAAGTTTTATTAGGGAAGGGAATTTATGTACTTAAAAAATTCCTACACAGTTTTGTTTGATAAAAAAAAAAAAAACATTTCAAATTTAGAAAATGAAGTGGAAAATATTGAACACGTTTTGAATATGTTTGAAGTCTTTTGGTGCAATAATTTTAATTTCAAATATTTTAATGAAAATAAAAGGAAATATTTGTTTACTATGATTATAAAAAAATTATATTTAATGATCTCTTTTTTTCAGTTTCGTTTTTAATTGTATTTCTAGCTGCAAGTGCTTATGATATTTCGATATATTAATTTATCATTAATCATGCCCTCTTAGAACTACAGTGAGAAGCATTTTGTATTTAAAGGCATAGATTTTAGAAACTATTCATATTCAGTGTAACTTTAAATAAATTTTTTAAAAGAAAAGATTACTAACCATTACACAAGTAATGAAGGAAAGAAAAAAATTTTCGAATATCAGCGTATCAGTAGGATAGCGTGAATATATCGTGATTAAAATTTTCACATTATCACCATACTGTGAGATCATTTCTTATGCCCTAATTCACTCAACATGCATACAGATTTGATTGCCACTGTAAACCGAAATCTTTAAAAACAATGCTTAGTCAACAGGTACAGCAGGTGTTTTAGATGATTACGAAAGGGCTGTAAAACAAACAAAAAAAATATAAAAAATTCTTAGAAGCAATAAAATTCAAGGTCAGTCAGATCATGCTCTTTAATAAGAACATATTTAATGCAACTCTTAATGAGCGATACTGCATGACAACTTCGTACAGGTATTTTGTGGTAGAGTCTAGAAAATGTTTAAGGGATTATTGAACAAAAAAATACTCTTAATTTTTTTGTAATTACCCTAAAAGAAAGATTCAAATAATAGCTACAAGATTAAGCACAATACTAGCACCGGGTGTTCAAAAAACTGATTATTGTTGCTGGAAATTCTAAAGTCTGTCAAATGGCTTCTTTGCTTGTGGAATTATATGGTGATCACGCTCTATTAAAAACATACTGTATCGAGTATTTTGTATGTTGCGTGTGATTGCGACATCAAACTGAAAGAGCATTCGGGACTGCCAAAAATGTTGGAAGACCATGCATTAAAAGGTTCGTAACAGACGCAAGTAGAGTTTACGCAAACATTAGGTATGACTGAAGCAGCCATTTTAAGACGTTTAATTGGAGAGGAACTCATTTAAAAACAAAGAAAATGTGTTTACACAATAACTTAAGCCGAGGAAGACATTAAAAGATTATTTTCCATGAAATACTGTTTGATTGCATTAAAAAGAAATCATTTATAAAATTAAGAAAATGGATTTATTTTGACAAACCTCTACATAAGCTCAAGAAATCATATTTGAACAAGCGGAATGTTGTAGATTCAAAGAGAAGAACCAGAACCAAAGGCCGAATTAGCGTGACAGAAATGTTAAAGGCAGGGCGTGCGGTAAATACATTGAAACGATGGAGCATTTTTTTCATCTTTGCATAGTTTTAGATCTAGATCTTAATATTTTGGGTATGACACTATACCCTGGATAATTCGTCTCAAAGGAGTATGTTTAAAGAAACTTCGAAAGTTTGCAGACTTTCTGTTGAAAGTGCAGTGATATTCCCCAATGGGTATACAAATAAAGCGTCGATCTGCAGTCAGACCGAATAATGTTCTGTATTCAGTGGTGTCGGAAGAATTTAATCAATAATGAGCAAATATTGAACAAATAATTCGTCTAAAGCAGAATATTTATTGCGCCCTGATGATGCTCTGTATTTGGTGAGATCGAGAGACAGTGATCTATAATGAACTATTAACACCAAGACTAGACTGATACTATCACGGGACAACTGGACAGATAAAAAATAATTCGTTTGAAGTGAGAATTGGTAAAAATATAATGTCCTGAGTATACAACCAAAAACGGGACCGTAGTTCTCTATTACGATGCAATACCCCACCACGAATTGCGGCACTGATCAAAACCATGGATAGTAATTGAAGTGAAGTTGTCGTAGTATAGAAGGTAGTGTGTTAGACGTGACTCCTCATTGCAACACGAATTATGAACAAAAAAAATGTTTCTTAATTCTCCTCAGGGTAAATGAGAAAATTGCCTTGAAAAGATTCGCCAAAATCTATCAGCCGGAATCGACTTTAAACTGTAAGTCTTGCCACTCGTGTCTAAAATTAACACCCACACATACACACAACATAAGTGGTGTGGGGAGCTAGGCCATGATACTGACGCAAGAAATGTAAAGACCAATTAGGTATGTGTGCATCAGAGACCAGTAAACGAGTATTAAAAACGATGAGTAGATTCAAATCATACTTATAATTTCAAATACTTATAGGCATTCATACTTATTTTGATATCATACTCATACTACTCATACTCAAACTACTACTTAACATTTACACGAATCACAAAATAAGTATGATTCGCGTGCGAACACTACTATACTCACAAGAAGATTGTGTGTATGCTTTGCTTGTTGTCTTGGTCTTTCCTTTCTTCTTTCTTTCTATATGTAATAACAACAGAGGCTGTAAATTTTGAGGAATGATTCGAGTCTTATAAGTATTTTTCTAAATTTATAAATCTGAATGAGTAGGCGTATGAATCAAACATATTTCGAATATCGTGAGTTTGATGTCAACGTTCTACTCATACTCATTGCTACTTATACTTATAAATTAATGTTGTAGCTAGTACGAACGAAACAGAGTAGTTGAATTTTAATTCTGTTGATTCACTCATACTTAAAATTGCATGAGTGCTTATGAGTAGCGGCAAAACGATTCATTGCTGATCTCTGTACTATCATAGGAGCCAACAAGTAATTCGTTTGAAAAACGCGATTACAATTTTCTATCAAAAAAACCTTTTTAAAAACAGTGGACTGATATCATCCACCATATAGGACAGATCTTGTCTCTTTTAAATATAATTTTTTTTGATCTCACTGGAATACCGGAGCAGGGTACTACAGAATGGTTTGATGTTTGCTTGGTCACAAATGCCGAGAGTTTTTTTTTCTTTTGTGTGAAATGGAACTCATAAATTACCAAAAAGATGGGAAAAATCATAGCTTCCAAATACATACTTTAAGTGATATGTTCTTTGAAAAACTAGCTCAAAAAAGAGTTTATTACCTATAAAACTAATGGTACTGCACTATCATTATGTCCTGTACTAACAATGCCAATCAGTTTTAACAAATTTAACAAATTATTTCAGAATTTATAGATGTTTTCATACTACAATTCTCTTTAGTCGTACATGATCTATTTCATTGATCATTCGTTATAGCGAAATTCGATTGTACATCGAAACAAAGTAATTAAAGTCTCGCGATACTCTCGTGCTGATCACAGTGTATAACAATTCGAAAGAATTTTTTTCTTCTTCATTTTCTATTTATCATGGAAATGAATATCGATTAAAAAAAAAATTCTAAAAAATAAATTTCTTTTTTAACGATCAAATGACGTACATTTTCATTAGAATGTTATAAGAGGAATACATATAGCGAGCAATAACAACAACAACAACAAAATAAAAGAAAATGTTTAATTTAAATGAATTTATTTGTATGGATGTGTATGTTTTATTTATTATTTATTATTGTAAACAATAAAATATTTATAATTTATTAACACACTATCAATAAATTGAATTCAATTTCAATTTCAATTTCGTATTTTATTTTGTGGCCATTAAAATTAAAACAGAAAATAAAAATAATAACAAAAGAAAAGTTTTCATATGTGTTGTGAGTGTTTGTGAGAGTTACTGCAGATGCTTGAGGAATAATTTTTATTATTCTCTCACTTACTCACACACACACACACATAAATCATATGCATAGAAGAGAAGTAGCGTTATAATATGGCTTTGATGATATCACATCAGCGTGATGTGATCTTCGGAAATTCTTTTTAATTGATCACATAAGGAAAGTCGCGTGCTTTTATTAATAAGTTGATGATGATGGTGATGATGATGATGATATTGATGTTGATCGTTTTGTGGTGGTGTTGGTGTTGGCGGCATTGTTATTGCCCAACTGATGATGATTGTGGGGTTGCGTGATATAAGTAATGCGTGACTTTAATTAAACAATGGGGCGTTATTAATTTATTCTTTGTTTACTAATATGAATTTTTACTTTTTTCTTGTTTATTTAAACCCAGTTTAGTTTTAATTCCCAATGAATATCAATTCCCCATGTCTATTAAATAATTCATCAAATGTTTATCATCTTTTTTTTGTTTTTATTTCGTATTTACAGTTAAAATTTAAAGGAAAATAAGAAAGCGCACACGTATTACATACATTAATGTCGAGACTTTTCAAGGATCAATATTGGAAAGTTATTTTAATTGTAGGACCATAAATTTGGTCCCCCCAACCCCACCATTTACCTAAATATCTGTGTACTTAAGAAGGCAGCAGAGAAACGAAGAAAAAGCAATAAAACCAGAGGAACTATTTTAGGAAGAGAAGCATCAAAATGAGTTTTAGCGGCCAAGGTTCAGCGAATGATAATGTTCGCAAATTATCATTTCTTAGTTTCAATACGAAAAAGGTAAGTAATTTCAATTATTTTTAAGTTATCTCTGCATGTTATCCTCTGTACATCTGGACGAAATATATTACTTCGATTATAATCTAATGGACTTTCACAAGATTCTCAATAGAAAACAAAATTTACTTTGTCAGTAGACACGTCCAAATCTGTTTAATTATTTACTAATTAGAATGCAATTATAAATCATAATTATTGCTACCTAAGTATAGGGTTGCCAGATTCCGATATGCAAAAAGCTGGACATTGGGTTTTAAGAAGCTGGACAAAACAAAAAAAAAATACTGTGAAAATGTTAATTGTAGCTTAGTCGGTAGACAACGTTCTGGTAAACACAAACCAGCTCCCCCTTGGAGAGTTGTGTTTCAATTTTTGTCTCTGTTGGGACTAGAAAATTCGAAACAGATTGAGACAACTTCTGCAACATTTCCATTTTATTACGTTTTTTTTTTTTGTGTTTATCAAGTGAGCAGCTGCCTTCAGATTTGATTATAACGTCCGTTAGGTACACTTTACATTCTGACGAGTATTTATCTCTTTTCCTATCCAATTAGCATATTTTTGAGAGACGTTTTTTAGATGGACCAGCTTCTTTATCAATATTCATTTCAAGATTTTCTGAAAATTATTTTTATTTTCATGTCCAAAAAAAAAAATGAAAGCTGTACGCAAAGAAATTCACTATCGCTTGCAATAATGTACTAATCAAGTGTTCAAGTGTTAAGACATGTTGTCAGTGATGATAGAAGAGGGAAATCATAACTTTGTTGTATAGGTAGTTCGTAGTAGTAGCTCTGATATCACAAAGCTCACTTGAGCACGCATGGCGGCCTGTTGTGATGCCACGGGTGAAACGTAGTCTCTGTACTAACCAAGTTGCGCTAAATCAGGGAAAGGAAGAAGTTGATCAGCGCAAGGCCTGCACTTTGTTGTATAAAAATTGTACAATCAGTGTTGGTTAACATAACTTGATAAAGATAACGTTAAAATTATTGTCCAAGTTATTGCATTTTATTAAAAAATTTCTAATTCATACATACATAACTGGCCATTACAACCCTTCAGTCAGGATTACGATCTAGCTTCTCACACCACTTATGTTGTGTGCATTAATTTTATACATGAGTGGCGAGACCTACAGTTTAAAGTCGACTCCGAACGACAGATTTTTGAGAAGCTTTTCTTGGCAATTTTTACTCTCAGAGTCTTTGCCAGAAATCTGCTGAGAGGAAGTCGCCGAATAAATATTTTTCGTTTTGATGTCTGACCTGGGATACGAACCCGGGCCTTTCGTCTAATAAGCCTACACGCTACCTACTAGACTACGGCGACTTCAAAAAAATTTCTAATTAGCTGGACAAATTAAGTTTTAGCTGGACAAGTACCAAACGTACACTACTGATTGGACAACCAGAACACCTTCTCTAATATTTTATCTAAAATACAACCCGCCGACGTAGTCTAGCAGGTAGTGTGTTGGTTTATTAGGCGTGAGGCAACGGTTTAAACCACAAAATATCAAAAAAAAAATTTTTCTTCGGTGATTTCTTCGCAGCAGATTTTTGACAAAAACTTTGAGAGTGAATAAAAAAAGATCTATCATTTGGAATCGTTTTTAAACTGCAGGTCCCGGTAATCATGTATAAAATTAAGACACACACAACATAAGTGGTGTGAGAAACCAGATCCATAATCCTGACTAAAGGATTCGTTACGTAAAAAGATATGAATTTGTTTTTGTGCTGAAAACAAAATCTTGGTTAATGACAACAAAAGTTTAATGCCTTAGATTTTGTTTAAATATGTACCAGATTTCGCTTGAATGTAAACACTTTATGAGAGTATGTGGATGACTAGGTGTGCTATGCCAGTATTCTTGACATGTGTACATACATGAGTACTTCAATTAAGCTATTATTCCACTTGAATTTTATTTTTTTTTTTGTCCCAATGTTCGTGTAAGTGGTGAAATTGATATTTTTTTAATGACCGTAAACAAAATTAATGAATTGCTTTAGGAAATTTATGACTATTCAATAGAAGTGTATTATTATTATTATTTTGTTTGTTTTTTGTTTTTTTGCTTTTTTTTTTCATTACTCACTATTCAAACAAAGAAAATGTAAAAAAGTAAGAGACTTGCCAAATAGTGTGAGTGTACAATATTGTCGAAATAAAAAATCTTAGAGGTTTTCATTTCACAAAATCTTTACTGAAGATGTCGAAAGATCTTTGGAAACGATATAAGACAACATTCGAAATTTGGAAGATAATTAATCTTAAGTTCTTCCAACCGCACTGTTTCAAAATCTATCAACAGCACACTAGGTTTTAATTAAAACTGTTCCTATAAATGTAATTGCCGAAAATTAACGTGCCGAACATGCAATGATCTGTAATAATATCAAAAAGAAGTCCTATATCTTGTCTTTTCAAATTCTGCAATATCTTTCACCTTTTGGGAATCTTTGATCCGCCATTAACACTTACTTACTTACTTAGAAAACGAAATCAAACATGATTTCCCTTCTAATCACCGGAATCACTATAGACTACAGGGTGGCAACCCATAAAGCTTACTATGGGTAACTTTATTCCCATTTTTCGAAAAAACATTATCTTCACCAATAAAGTCCATCTCCATCTGAATGGCTTAGTGTGATAAACGATTAAAGGGACTTTCCTGAAGTATTATCTCCATAGGTTACATACATACAGGGTGGCTGATATGTAATGCAACAAAGTAAAGCACAATATTTTTTTAATTTATTTTTCAAGAAATGTTGGAAATAACATCAAATTTTAGAATCAATTTAGATTTGTTCGAATTGGCCACATTTTGTACGAATTATGGCCTTCAAACGGCCGACAAAGCCATCACACGCTGCACGAAAGTGGCTCTGCGGTATTTTGGCCCATTCCCGGCAAAGCGCCGTCTTGAGATGATCGACACTTTGGTATTTATTAGTGGGAAACTTACTCTTCAAAATGCCCCAAACGTAAAATCCAAAGGATTGAGATCCGGAGATTTTGGTGGCCATTGTACGGTAGAAATGAAGCGAGGAGCCCCCTCCTTTTTAAGCCATTCTTGGTTGACGCGTGCTGGTCCTGTCGGTCCTGCGGCCGCAATGTTTGTCTGCCCAGGGAGTATAAAATTTTTCCCATTTTGTCCCGTAGTGTAATCTAGGATTTAGTATTATTTAATATTTCCGCTGCAACGTCCAAAATTTAGATTTTTTGTTTACATTTTTAGATTACTTCCTTAGAATTAAAACCACGTGTATAATCTTATTTTTGAATTCTTCTGTCGGTCTTATGTATGCCACTTAAGGCCTTTTCGTAGAGATTTCATTAAGAATAATTATTATTATTTACTTAGGATAATTTATGTAAAACACTTACAACATCTAATTTGCCTTAAGCTAATATGCATACGTTCTTTTTTGTAAATCCTTTGGGGCACGTTATTGTATTTAAATGATTATGAAACATGCTGAAAAAAAATGTGGCACATGTCACACATTAATTTATTTAATTGCAGATTATAGCCAAAATAAAAACAAAAAAAAAACTTTTCTTACCAAAGTCAAATGTAATGGGCTTTACTTGCCATACATTGCAATCAATTTGTTATGATAGGGCATCCCTCCTGGTAAGAAAATCTTGTCAATTCTATTTTTAAAATCCAATGAAATTTATGAATAAAATATGTATGTATACGTAGCCAATCAATATAAATTTTGAATTTAATTAATTTTTCTTTTTTCTAATTAACTGTGTATAAATTTTTTAAGGGACACCCTATTTTTGGCTACATACATATGTATATAGAAATCTATTATATGCCTAATATGAATACATATTTACATTTGGCCACTAACTAAGCAAATATTTCTTTTTAAAAAAACACAAAAAGTATTATGAATTGAAAAGAAAAATCAATAATCATGGTCAAGGTAATCGTTACAATTCGCATTTGTTGTCTAATGTGAACGACCAACTGATGACAGACACCTTACATGCCTCTTAAAGCAAAATATCAATATACAGTGAAAGCTGTATGGATTAACAAATAAAATATTTTTTAGTTTATTATATGGAAAGTTTAACAATAAGAAAATAAATTTGTTATTAAGAAACGATTGGTTTTTTTGGGGTACCTTTTTGGGCCTTTCTTTTTTATCTACGGAACTTTCAAGAGGATATTTATTTTAACAAGCTTTGACTGTTTTATCCTGTCCTATACTTTGTTGTTGATTTTGTTTTTATAGGCCTTTTAATAAACTTTTATGGTTTTTTTTTAATTAAAATTTTAAAGAAATTTAGAGCCAAAACGTCTTTAAATATACATGAAGCGTGACTAAAGCGTTTAAATTGAATGCAAAAATTAATTTTTTTTTTTCGTTTCATAAAAATCACTGAAACTTTACTCTTCACTAAGTTAAACTTATAGAGATTCAAGTAGGAAATAAATTAAATTTTTTAATGTTTCTCTCAGTACTTAGGTAGGTAGATAGTATACAGTGTTCCGGAAAAAGGTGACGTAAATCGAAACGAAGTAAATCGAATTCCAAAGAACAGATGCACTTTTCATGGCGTTTTATTTACTCTCAGAGTTTTTGCCAGAAATCTGCTGAGAAGAAATCGTCGAAGAAATTTTGATATCTGGCCTGGGACTCGAACCCTGGCTTTACGTCTAATAAGCAAGCAAACTACCTACTGTTAGGTTTATAAACAACAGAGGCAACGTAAATCGACTGGCGACACAAACCGAAGTTGAAGGGAACAAAATTTTTGACGACGTTAATCGAGACGACGTAAATCGAGGGAATACTGTATAAGTAAACGTGGCTCACCCAAAGAAGTCGAATGGAGAGACTTAGGCCTCATAGGGTTCATTATGATATCACAATTTTTCATTATGCCCTATTCCTAGTCGAAGCTTCTGACGAAACATCTTAGACTGCCAATGTAAATACGCGTTATATCGAGATCATATACATAGAAGGTAACAAGATTCTTTTTCTTCCTCTGGCATAGTAGGACACTTTCCCAGTAGGTCTTTATCATGCTCATCCTTATCACTGTAGCTTCTGCAAAAATCGTTTGCAGATTGACTTAGACCCATGCACCTCGCATTCGTACACATAATCCAATTCCCCGTAATAGCCACGACAACCATACTGAGCGTTCTCCTTTTGAATTTATGCAGCCTTATTGCATCTTCCATCCAGTTTTAGCAAGAATTTCTGCAAATTTCCGCTTTGCCCGTATCTAAAGCCGTTTATCTGTTGTTGACAGAATCAATGACAGAATTTCCGGTCCCTAGAGGGATGCGTCAAGTCGAAAAATTCATTTAAGAGTTAAATAGTTATACCACACCTTACAAGTTCATCTGCCTTGTACTTACTTGGATTATCACTGTGTACTGGTATCTAATTGGTCTGTCTGGGAATTGTGGTAACACAAGCATATTGTGAAGATTCAATTATCCCAAGCAAATACAGAAAAAAAAAAAAATGGCTGTCCTCGATCAAAAAATATTAAATTTTGTTGGGCATTCCAAAATAAGTCAACGTATTTAAGGTTTATTGGAATTGTAATTCAATTACTTGCTCAATTGATCATTACAACTCTTTAGTCATGATTACGATCTAGTTTCTTGCATCACCCATATCTTGTGTAGAAAATCTATCCATTAGTGGCGGGTTCTACCGTTTATGTTCAAATCGGAACGACAGATTTTTGAAAAACTTTTCATGGCAATTATATTTAAGAAGAAAACTTCTGAGAGCAAGTTGAGCAAGCAGAGATATCTGATTTGGGATTTGAACCATAGCTACTAGACTACATAATTGGTCATTACAACCCTTCAATCAGAATTATTGACCTAGTTTCTCACACAACTTATGTTGTGTGTGTTTAATTTTATACATAAGTGGCGGGACCTACAGTTTAAAGTCCACTCCGGACGTCAGATTTTTTGTAGAAGCTCTTCATGGCAATTTTATTTACTCTCAGAGTTTTTGCCAGAAATCTGCTGAAAGGCTGTCGCCGAAGAAATATATTTTTTTTCATATTTCGTTTTGATGTCTGATCTGGAATACGAACCAGGGCTTTTCGTTTAATAAGCCAAAAAACTACCTGCTAGACTACGGTGTCTTCAATTCTATATTCAAAATTGTTGAACGAACAATGTGCGTTTGAAGATTTCCTCTATGGATACAAATAAGAAAGTGGAAAATACTTGTGATTGAAAAGAAATTCTGATTAACATACCTCACAAGGGTACAGTATTAATGACAAAATTCTTAAAAGAATTTGTTAACGTTTAAGTACAGCACCTAACATCAACAGTTAGTCAGACTTTTCATCTAAAGCCATCAGTTTATTTAAGCACAGTAGGCAATTTGCAATTAACATTAATTTAATTAAGAAATAATGTTAAAAACAAATTGATTTCTTTATTTTATTTATTTGTGTGTTTTTTATTGCATTTTTCCTTTCGATTTTCGATTTCTATTTGCAATAGATATACGTAGACATAGAGTACATATTTTCAAACTTTTTCATTTAAAATTTACGAATAAAATTATTCAAATTAATGAATTCCCTTTAATACAATTTATATTTCCCACATAACAAGGATGTTTATTTTGCAATACCTTTAATGGAACCCTTTTTTCTATCGCTGTCTATTTATTTGTATGTATGTATGTATGTGTTTTGCCAGCTGCAATACGAAAGAAAAAAAAAATAATACACCACACAGCATTTAAATATACGCATGCATATAAACACAAAGTTACATATACCCCACACACACACTCAAACACACACACAAGTTACATTTGGCCTTGATTGGCCTTGACCGTGTATATGAGCTGAAATATATTATCAAAAAATGAACGAACGAACAAAAAACAAAAAACATAAGAGAACAGAAAGAAAACAACAAAAATACATATTAAAGATAGAAGAGAATAACCAACACACACCTACACATTTTTTTATCATGCTGTGGCTATCTAACAATATGAAATTGTTGTGCTAACCTCAGAAATCTCTTAAAATGTTATTTAAATTAACAGTCGAATGTATTAAAAGCTTTATGTTAAACAACAGACCTTAAGCTTAGTCTCTAACAGTTTCTCTCTCTATCTCTATCTCTCGTTCTGTTCTGTATTTAATTTAATTTAATAACAAAAAAACACGTGCAAATACACATTTAATATGTTATAATGCCAGCCATAAGGAATCTTGTTTTTTCTTTCTTCTTTACATCTTCTATCCTAAACAGTAAAGGAAATACCTGTGCTGACTTGTTCAAAGCGAAAGTGTGAGTGTGTGTATGCGTGTGTGTGTTTAAGTGTTTATAGTTTATTTTTGAAACACTTATACTCGTACATGTCTAAACAATGAGGGGGTGATGTTGAATATTATTGTACAACAAAATGTTGCTTCTTCAATAGACAAGTTAAGTTTCGTGTGAATGTTTTTATTTCCAACACTAATGTGTGCACATAACACTTACACATACGTAAGTATGTAGACATCCTCAGCTCGTACAGGCATATGTATTCATGAATATGTTGTACGTTTGCGTAAATCCTTAAATTCTAGTTGCTCCTATTATTTTTAAAGGAATTTTTATATGACAATGCATTAGGGTGGCTCAATGCAGTGGAAGTTTTGAAGTCGTTGGTATTGTTAATAAGAAGGCTATTTACTATTTAAGTATTTTGAAATTCTGTCTAAAATAATTCTGTTATCAAGACTCTTAAGATCATAAATCCTCTTGTTTTGCAATCCGCTAGACAGTGCATCGTATCTTGATTTTAAAATATACGTACATACGTATATAACAAACTCCGTGCGACCAGAAAAAAAATCATAGAAGTCATAGAAGAAAACATAAAATACGAATAATTTTTGCCATTTATTAAAAACAAAAAGTATTTTTTTTTATGGAAAACCAAAAGTATTTATTAATTGGTTTTATCTATCAGCTGATTAAAGATGTTGAGATATGATTTAATGCTGCCTTGTTAAATAAAAGTAAAGACTATTGCCGCACTTCAAAGTTATTTCTGAGGGTTCGTTATAAAAAAGGTAAAATGTAAAAATTTAATTACTGGGACCATTTAAAGTAGTTCCTTTTAACCGAGAATTCGTCATAAACGAGTTCGTAATAAACGAAGTTTTTTGTATGAAAATTGTTATTAAAACGTTGGGACTTGAAAATATGTACGTAATAACTAAGAATTCGTTATAACCGAGTTCTTTATAAACGAGTTTGACTGTACAATGTTTTGTACTGTTACTATCCCTTACTCAAAGAAATAAAATCTTTCTCGAAATGGGAAATTTTTTCAGTGTGAAATAATTAACAAAAATATTATGCACCAGAGATCAGCAATGAATTGTTTTTCCGCTACTCATAAGCACTCATACATGAGTATGAGTGAATCAACAGAATTTAAATTCAACTACTCTGATTCATTCGTACTTGCTACAACATTGATTTGTAAGTATGATTAGCAATGAGTATGAGTACAACGTTGACATGAAACTCACAACATTCGAAATATGTTTGATTCATACGCCTACTCATTCTGATTCATAAATTTAGAAAAATACTTATAATACTTATAAGTGATTCGGGTTATTCGAATCATTGATCAACATTTACAGCCTTTGTTGTTGTTGCATATACAAACAAAGAAGAAAGGAAAGACAAAGACAACAAGCAAGGCATACACAGAATCTTCTTGTGAGTATAGTAGTGCTTGTACGCGAATCATATTTATTTTGTGCTTCGTGTAAATGTTAAGTATTGTTAAGTATGAATACGACATGTAGTTCCTACTTTGAGTATGAGTCATGTATGATAAACTAAAGATTACGCCTTGCGCATGATTTCCCGTTAGATGACGTAGTTGGGCTATTTTAAAGGTTTCCAAGTCTTTTTCATATGTGAGAATTCACATTTCTTCTGAAACGTGTGTAGTTGGCAGCCCTGCAATATAACTTACATTATCATTAGCCAATAGGAACACAATTTGACGCCATTGATTCAACATGCGCAAAAAGTTTTAATTTTGTGTGCGTGATGGCGTAATCTTGAGTTTATCATTCTTGAATATGAGTAGTATGAGTATAAATAAATAAGTATAAATGCGTATAAGTATCAGAAATTATAAGTATTGTTTTGAATACAATACAATACAATAAATTCACAGTTGAAGTCGCCGTAGTTTAGAAGGTAGTGTGTTGACTTATTAGATGTAAGGCCACAGCTCAAACGTCTGATGAAACATTTCCAAGAAAAAGAAATACGAAGAAAATATCTGGCATGAACTCGGAGAGTGTAAATAAAACTGCCATGAAAAGTTTCTCAAAAATCTGTTATTCTGAGGTGACATTTAAGTACAGGTCCCATCAGTCGTATATAAAATTAACACACACAACATAAGTAATACGAGAAGCTAGGTTGTAACCCTAACTGAAGGATTATAATGACCAATGAATTAAAATTGTAGCAGAAAACTATTTCAATTCGGCTGGTTTATTTTACTGGTGCCCTATCGGGAGGTTGTATATTTTTTTAACCAGACACATCTACTTTAGTATTGTAACAAATTGAAGCGTTTATTATAAGCCGTGGGAACATTTTTTAATTGGAATTTAACTGTTTAATTAATTTTAAAATAAATTAATTTATGTTCTTCTGATTTTTGGTCATCGAATGTTACTCTTTTTATTTCACAACCAAAATGAACCACCCTATTGTTTGACCAGGGAGAGACCAAACATAAATTTGTACTTGTATATGTATATGACATGTACACGTATTATTAGCGACAATCACAGCCATAATAAAACCGTTTGCGATTTAATACGCAAACATTAAAATGATTTAGTGGCGCAATTTTCATACAAACACTTTTAATGAACGTGGCCTATGCTCCTCATAAATATTACAAATTGCACTCAAAAGTCTTATATAACATATCATAGACTTGAAGAAAAGTATATTTTCTAGAATTAAAATAAATAGTAAACACATGCTAAATGCAAACTCCAAATGACTTTGATGTTAAAGATCAAGTACTACGTTGTGCTCTTACTTACTTACTTCTTTAGTCACGTCTTTACGTCTTACGCTCTCATATTACCCCTGTTGTGTGTTCTCATTTTATTCATTAGGACTTGCAGTTTAAAAAAATACAGAAATTTGAGAAGATTTTCGTGGCAATTTTATTTTATTTTTAGTGCTTTTGACAGAAATCTGCAGTCACCGAAGAAATATTTTTTCATATTCCATTCTCCAATATACCAATATAACTGGTTCCTACTACAGATATAGAGTCACTTATGAATCCATTTTGTATGTTCCCTGTGAGGCCTGTCTATAAAAAAATAACGGACAAGGATGCTATTTTAAGAAGCATAACTAAATGAAATACGTGTGTAACTATTATAATATCCGTTTAGTCATAGGAATTCAATTTTAACGAGTATTTTATGATTTAAGGAACTTTCACGCCCATTGTTGAATCCCCAGCTTAGACGTTCCCAACAAACGGCACTTGCGCAAAACTTTGAGAGTTAAATAAAAACTACTTTGAAAAGTTTTCAAAATCTGTCTGTTCGAAGGACATATAAGTCAGACAATTTGTGACATAGAACTAGGTCCTTGATCCTGACTAAAGAGTCATGAAAGTAAGTTAAGAATTTTGATTTATTTCAGTTCTATTGACTTTTATTAAGTTGGGGTATGTTGTGAAAAGAAAAAACTCGTTCTCATGTGATTTTTTAATCGACTCTTATTAAGGTACTCTTCGTTGATACGAACACTTTTACCCTAATCGGTTACGTCGCGACACGAAGCTAATTTACATTTTATCAAATAATTCTTTTATATATGGCCAAATTTCACTTTTTGTGATTAAACGTACCCGAGGCACCCATTATACAGTAAGGTTACTCTTTGTCGAATAGACGAATTTGTTTTCGTCTACAGACTCCAAGCTTTTATTATCAAATAACGTTGTTGAAAACAACGATTCGATTCGACGAGTAACCATGCAGGGTTAATGAGTTGACTGTAAACTGTAAGTCCAATCACTCATGGACAACACACACAACATGGTTGATGTGAGAAGCTAGGTTGTAATCAGAGATCAGCAATAAGCATTCAAAGCGATGAGTAGGTTCAAGTCGTACTTATAATTTCAGATACTTATACGCATTCATACTTATTCTGATATCATAATCATACTACTCATACCCAAAGTTGGAAGTACTCGTCGTATTCATACTTAACAATACGCATGGCTCGTCTCTACTTAACATTTACACGAATCACAAAATAAGTATGATTCGCGTACGAACACTACTATACCCACAAGATAGTGTGTATACTTTGCTTGTTGTCTTTGTATTTCCTTTCTTCTTTGTTTGTATATGCAACGACAACAAAGGCTGTAAATTTCGATGAATGATTCGAATCACTCGAATGACTCATAAGTATTATGAGTATTTTTCTAAATTTATGAATCAGAATGAGTAGCCATATGAATCAAACATATTTCGAATGCTGTGAGTTTGATGTCGACGTTGTATTCATACTCATTGCTACTTATATTTATAAATCAATGTTGCAGCGAGTACGAATGAATCAGAGTAGTTGAATTTCATTTTTGTTAATTCATTCATACTCAAAGTTGCATGAGTGCTTATGAGTAGCGAAAAAACCGATTCATTGCTGATCTCTGGAAGTAAGCATATTTTATGAGCCTTATTAAGATAATTGGCATAATAAACGATATAAAAATCTCTAAAAAATATTTTTCTTTAAAGAAGTTTTTCTTTTATTAACTTTTTAAACATTATACGAGTATGTAAAATAATATTTTGTTCAAAGGTATTCACTTGAATATAACAAACCTATTTAATTTGAAACCTGGCGCCTAAAATCGATTAAAATATACTGCCAGCCTATGTGAAGTTAATTTCGATTTTTTAAAATATGTTTTGCATTCGTGCAGTAAATTATACAGAATAACTGGAGTATGTGGGGCATTCAATTAATTGTTTCCCACTCAAATGCACAAGTGCTTAACAACACTAAAGCTAAAGTGATGCTTTCAAATTAATATTTGACCATGAGACTTTACCCTACAACGGCTGTTATCATCCCCTCCCCAGATTTTTCATTAAATTTTTTTTTTTGTTTACATAAGACTGTGGTTTTTGCACACTTATTCCTACGAAAATAACAATTTTAAGATTCCAGTGTATCGTTTTGTGACCCTGGCACATATTCACAACGAATGATATTGTTTTTGTACGCCAGTGAAATGCATAACGTTATGTTTTTGCTGAAATAAAACCTTGAAAGGAAGAAAAACTGTTAATAGGCAAATGAAATATAATTAATGCTAGATTTAAAGGAGTTCCATTATTTTTTTATAATATTGTCTGTGATTCTATTATATTTTCAGTTCAATTTTCCTTTTATTTCGTTTATATTCACTGTAGCATATGATAATTCCGTATGCCTGGTTTTTAATGCATTTCCCTTTTGCAATACACAATAATAACAACAACAACACCAGCTACAGGTTGAAAGTTCATGAACATTTTATTTATTTACGTCACTATTTTTATGGAGACAAATAAAATAAAATGAACACACATACACACACACACACCGTCATAACACTGATTTTCTTATACACTAATACAAATGCATACACTCAATAAAACTATCATATTGTGGTATAGACCTACATATGTATGCATGTGTTACAGTTAAAGCTCTACTGGTGTATGTAATTGTACAAATTAAAGCATTTAAAAGAGAGACAGAGAGAGAGAGAGGGAGAGTAAGAGAAGCTAGGTGAACGAGAGCTTTGCAAAATAGACGTTAATGTTGAGGAAAAACAAATCCTTGAATATTTTCATAAGCGGCTTATTTAACAGCTGCCCCAGAAGAGTTTGCGCAGTAGGGAGCTAATAAAAAAAAGGAAAAACTTTTTTTTTCTTATCGCAAAATTGTTTTTAAAGCATAACCGTGTAATACGATAGGCGGAAGTGTTAAAAAAGAAAGAAAGAAAGACAAATAGTAGACAGACTGTTGAAAGATATTAAATAAATAGTAGAGACACACGCACACACACACACATCCACACTATTGTTTAACCATAAAATCTCATAATCATGGAAATAAATGAAATCAGGCAAGATAGTTAGTGATAAGCACACTGGTGGGTTTGAAAGTGTTTTAAGTAGATAGGAAAGCGCCAAAAAGTCTAATAAACTAAAATACTAATACACACACCAAACAACATGGGAACATGTAACAGTAAAAGAGTAAAAATAAATACGTATTGAAAATGAGAACATATTGTTGGAAAGAACACACAGTGTGTTAACATGGCTAAAAGTAAAAGTACCAATTGTATAAGTGATGTTTATATACCGTTATGCTGTAGCATGTAGTTGTCTGTCAGTGTTATTCAAAGTGAAAAGTACTTAAAAATTTATTAACGCACCTAAAAATATACTTTAAAATTTCTTTTTGCTTTCTCTTTCAAACTAACATGCAAAATCTAATGTCTCAGTGTGAGTGTGTGGGCAATAAATAAAATAAAAAAAAAATTGTTAAGAAATAATTAAATTAAATGAAATAAAATTTCAAATAAATTACAAAAGAAAAAGGAAAAAATATTTAATTTAAGAAAAATAAAAGAAAAAAATCAAACTACAGATTATCTGAAACACATAACAGCCAAGGTCATTAATGATATTTTTATTACAAAAAAAAAAATGAAAAATAAAATAAAAATACAGAAGAAAAATACAGTGTATGAATGTATGTGTATTGATGTGTAATTTCGTTGTTTGTTTCAACAACATCAGAAGGACAATAGATTGCACATCCAGTTATTGAGCAAAAGACCTTGAGAAATTTTAATAGTTTCCTTTAAAAAAAAAAAAACAAAAAAAAGTTATCATAAAAGAAGCATATTTTTCTTGTATTCCTTGCTGCTTTACTTAGAGAAAGAAAGTGTATTCTTCTCATTAAAAACTAAAAACATCATAATTAATAATGCTGCTACTGTCAAATCATTGCAATTGTAAGTACATCTTGCATACATACATGCTTTATAAAATTTGTATATGATGTTCAGTGACATTTGCATTCGAATTGAATTTCATTCAAAAATTTCTAGTATATTCAATCAGTGTATACAGATTTTATAAGTATTTTTAGAAATTTCATTTCACCTTATGATGGAAATTTTGTGATTGAATAACAATTTTCTTTATTTTTTCTTTCTCTCTTGGATTTCATATTAATTCATTACAAATAATTAATAATTAACTACTCTTAATTGTTAATATTTATAAAATTATAAGAAACACTTTAGTCCCTCGAGTCGATCCTATATATTCTAAGCAACTTCTTTAGATTAATAAACAAGAATAAGGCCTTCGGAATCAAAACTTAACACAATCGATGATATTCCATGTCCAAAACATATGTTTGTTACACCACTATAGCATAGGTTTTATTACAGGGCACTGTGAGATTAGAGATTATTGTAGGATATGTTACGATGAGGAGGATTTGGAAGCTATCGAACACATTCTGTGCAACTTTACAGCCGTTAGAAAGGTAAAGACTTCTTTGATGACTTGGACATTGTTTTCATAATAATTTCCATCATTTTCTCACAGAAATAGGTATCTTTCACTAACGACTTGTGGAATTTCGGATTTATATTGTTTCTGTAGTCCCTGTAGTCTAGTAGGTAGTGCGTTGACTTATTAGATATGATGCCACGTTTCAAAATCCAGATCAGACTTCATCAACAAAACAAAATTTGGAAAGAATATCGACTGCAACTTCCTCTCAAGAGATTTCTGGCAAAAATCCTTTGGGAACGAAATAAGATTGCCAAGAAAAGTTTCTTAAATATTTGTCTTCTGGAGACGACTTTAAACTGTAGGTTCTGCCATTCATGGATAAAATTAAATCACGCAGCATGGGCGGTGTGAGAAACTAGGTCGTAATCTTGACTGGAGCGTTGTTATGACCAATTAAACCAATTCTTTCTGGTTTATTCGTATAAGACCGAGATTTTACAAAACCAGATAAGCTTGAGTGGAGACGAGCTTTTAAGCCACTTGTGTGGCTAGCTACTTTCCGTTACGTGTAGGCAGTTATTTGGAAAGATATACTCAACGAAAAGGAAGTTTGATTAGAAAATTAGGTTTTTCTGAAATAATCAGAGGTTAATTACTCGTCTTTTGACAGCCCACTTTTGACAGACTCAATGCACTTAATAAAGGAGCGCATCGAACCCTACGCGTAGAGACTGTACTGAACAGAATAAATCAACAGAACACATTCGTAGAATCTGCAATGCTTTCATACATCACATAAGAAAACAACAGGATGGATATCAAGTCCTGGGGCCAAAAAATTGTCATGATCCTTGCCGTCCACATGAGACCACAAGTACTCTATTGTCATATTTCTATAATAAATGCCATTCTAGGGATTTCAGGCGCGACCGCCTTATCAAAATCTGCTCATACCACGTGGACTGCTTGAGAATTTTCTAAAATCCTAAATTCGAAATGAGTTTCAACGAAAACTGAAAATATTGGGATTGGCTTCACTTTACGATATTCAAATCCATTGGACGGATGGTCGATGGTTGCTGTAGTGTATTGGTATGGGGTCCGACGGGCATGTCAACGAATGAAGGTTTTAAAATTTTATCCCACTAATCAAATAGTTGGCGCATTAGGTAATTTTTTTTATTGTTCGACTAAAAATTCTTGGAAATTTAGCGAGCGATTACAATATAACTCAGTATAAAGGTAACGCCGTGGTCTAGCAGATAGTGTGCGTGCTTATTAGATGGAAAGCCAGGGTTCGTGTCTCAGGCCAGACATTAAAATAAATTCGAATTCTTATCAGCAGATTTCTAGTAAAAACTACGAGAGTAACTAAAATTGCCATGAAAAGTTTCTTAAAAAATCTGTTGTTCAGAGTCGACTTTAAACTGTAGGTCCCGCCACTTATGTATAAAACTAACATACACATCATAAGTGGTGTGAGAAACTGCGGGCTTCATGGGGACGATTGCTGTAGACTGTCTAATGGTGAAGGTATGGCACTGGCCATTTTATAGTCACCTAGCAGCAACTCGTTTCCTTACTGATCGCATCTTCCCTCTTTCTACCTTCCTTAAACCTGCATCATGCACTGCATGAGTAGGGGCCATCCCCTGCGTGCTGGTTTTATATAAAAAAAAGAGGTAAAAGGGAGAAAACATCTACTCCATGTACATACAACAGATGCTTCCAATACGCATTTATTTTGACATTTGTGATCAACTGCACTCGACACTATTGAAGAATTTCTAAATTAATCTTATGTTTTCTGCAAATCATTTAAACACGCTTTTCTACAACTTCTTTCTTTTTCTGATGACCTTCATTTCTCTTCAGTACCATTACAAATATTTGCTTATCATCATTCTTTTAGAAAGTTTTGCTTTGTTTTGTTTTGTTTTCTTTACTTTCAAAAGAAAAGGAAAAACATTCTTTTTATAGAATGTCATAGAACTTAATTCTCTTAAGAGCTAGTTTAACCAGAAGTTTCTGAGACAGATTTCTTACGCAGCAGTAGGATTTCATTTGGGATTTTAGAAGGAAGATTAAAAAAATAATTTTTCTTTCTTAAACAAAAAGTTATTAAAATAAATAATTTTTCTTTCTGTTTTACATTGCGTATCATTGTTTTTATTTTTTATTTTATTTTTTTTTATGTACTATTGTACATAATACGTTAATTTTTTGTTTGTTCCAATAGTTTAAACTTAACATTTTAAAAAATTTTGTGTTTAGCATTTAAGAATGCCTGAAGAAAATATAAGAAAACGAAACGAAAACTTTGCAAAAGAATGAAAAAAAAAAATCAAATCTATAGCGATTAACATGAATTCAAACTTTGTGAATTAAGGAGTGCGCACGAAAAAAATGAGCCTACTTTTAAGCTTATAACTTTTATCATAATTGGAAAAACTAAATACCGTTACATTATTTTTGTTAGTCATCTGACTAGTTTTTTGAAAATGGGCACCCAACAAGAATTTCGTAAAAAAGTAATTCAAATTTTCAATGAAAAACCGCGACGCTAGGTCCGAGCAATTGCTAGGTTCGCAGGTGTTAACCAAAAAACAGTTTCTAAGGTAAGAATAAAACAATATAAGGAGTCTTTGAGTGTTGAGAGAAAGCGTGGAAGTGAAAGGAAACAAGGATTCGCCAACCAAAACAAACCAAGTAAAATAATGCGTATTTTTCTAAAACACCCTAACATGTCTGGAAGAAAAGTGACTCAAAAAGTTGGATGCTCTGAGGCCTATGCCAGAAAAAAATTTTATACACAAAAGAATTCAAATATTATTTACTTTAATTGAAATATAAAATGAAAAAAATCCGCCACTTAGTTTTATTTCTATAACGAAAGGTGTAAGTCTAGTTTTTTTTCTGTGCGCACTCCTTATTATTTATGATATTGTCGTGCAGAGATAGAGCGGTAAAGGCACTGCAACAAAACGATATTTTATAGTCCCCTCAAATCTACCAGCCTCCAAGCCAGGTAAGCTTTAAGGTGTTCTTATCCATTTGCTATTCAGGAATGTTTCCCTTCAATCATTTCCATATTTGGCCACCATTTTCGGTGATATTTCCCTTAGCAGTTCAATATTCCTTCATTTAGGAAGGAACCCATAAGCAAACAGGCTCCCACAACGAGCAACTGTCTGGTGTAGATTTTAATTAGGTGGCGAAATTGGGCCTTACTTTCCGAAGATGAGGCCTAAATTGGAAAGAAAATGAAAAAGGTGTTCTTGTATTTCTATGACAAGAATCTGAACCAAATGTGGTATCAGCAAAACAGCCACTACGCTCTGAAACAATGAATTTTCAAAAGATGTCCATGTACATCCATGCCTAATTGCCATCCAGTTCAGTTCCAGCGATTTAAAGCCATGTGATTTCCTTTGAGGTTTGGTGTATAATCGGGTTTGAAGAGAGTACATAAACTCTTGTTATCAAAGCCGTAGCGGCTATTCATTGAAGTCTATGGCATACACATAATGCGGTAATTCGAATTCGATAAAAGTCGACTTCGGACAACACATTTTTGAGAAACTTTTCGTTGCAATTTTATTGACTCTCAGAGTTTTTGCCAGAAATCTGCTGAGAGGATGTAGACGACCTGGGTTTTGAATCGTGGCCATTCGTCTAATAAGTCTACTAGAGCTTTAAAGCATAAGAGGAGTATATAACACGCTTTTGACTTTGTCTTTCACTTAAACTGTATAAAATTTTGAATTTTTTGTTATGGCATATGTATGACATATGTATGACATGCATACCAGAGGTCAGCAATGAATCGTTTTTCCGCTCCTCATACAATTTTGAGTATGAGTAAGTCAAAAGAAAGTCGCTGTGGTCTAGTGGGTAGTGTGTTGGCTTATTAGACAAAAGGCCCGGGTTCGAATCCCAGGTCAGACATCAAAACGAAAAATATTTCTTCGGCGACTTCCTCTCAGCAGATTTCTGGCAAAGACTCTGAGAGTAAAAATTGCCATGAAAAGCTTCTCAAAAATCTGTCGTTCGGAGTCGACTTTAAACTGTAGGTCCCGCCACTCATGTATAAAATTAACGCACACAACATAAGTGGTGTGAGAAGCTAGGTCGTAATCCTGACTGAAGGGTTGTAATGGCCAATTATGTATGTATGTGAGTCAAAAGAAATGAAATTTATCTACTCTGATTCATTCGTACCTGCTACAACATTGATTTATAAGTATAAGTAGCAATGACTATGAGTACAACGTTGACATCAAACTCACAACATTCGAAATATGTTTGATTCAAACGCCTACTCATTCTGATTCATAAATTAAGAAAAATACTTATAAAACTTATAAGTGATTCGAGTGGCTCGAATCATTCGTCAAAATTTAAAGCCTTTGTTGTTGTTGCATATAAAAACAAAGAAGAAAGGAAAGACAGAGACAACAAGCAAAGCATACCCACGATCTTCTTGTGAGTATAGTAGTGCTCGTATGCGAATCATACTTACTTTGTGCTTCGTGTAAATGTTAAGCAGAGATGAGTCGAAGTCAATAACATCATGGGTATTATTAAGTATGAATACGACGAGTACTTTGAACTTTGAGTATGAGTAGTATGAGTATGATATCAAAATAAGTATGAATGCGTATAAGTATCTGAAATTATAAGTATGATTTGAATCTACTCGTTGCTGATCTCTGATACACACCATCATACGTACCATCATAAGTACAATATATTTCTTTATTATACAAAAATAAATGTTCTCATAAGAATTTTTAAAAATAAAAAAAAGAAGAAGCAAAAGAAAAATGTTAAAACATAAAATTTTCATATGAAAATGGTAGTATGTGTAGCCATTTGTATGCATTTGCTTGTGTGGTAAAAGTCAAGTCGAAACAATAATTGTAATTACCTGGATGTGTACAATATTTATGTGAACAACTGACACAAACAAACAAGCAAACATTTTCAGGATACTAACCATTCATTCATATACTATACATACATACGTAAAATGGCGTACGAGTGAGTGTATAAATTTATTTATGTATTTACGTAGTCCTTAAGTAAGCTAATTCCATGGTCCTTAGAGCAGAAGTGTGTATGTGTGATACTTGTAGTAAACGTGAGCAACAATCTCAAGTACATTTAAGGTGTAGCCATGACATTCAATTTTAGTTATTGGTTTGGAAAAGAAAATTCACTTCCCATCTATTCTGTTCGTTTCTGGTCTTTGTTTATTGAACTTTAAATATTGTTTTTTTTTATTATTAATTTTCTAGTTTGTTTTTCCTGTTCGATTTCAAGTCAATGGAAATTAAGGAGTGTTTTTTAAATATTCACGATGTAACATTGGCAATGCGTTGCATATCTCAGACACTCAGTTTAATTTCATTTGTTTTATTAGATGGGATTTTCTTTATAAATTTCATTGCATTTCGATTTGTTATTGAATATAGAAATTGTATTCCAAGATATGTACACCAGAGATCAGCAACGAGTATTCAAAACAATTAGTAGGTTCGAGTCATACTTATAATTTCTGACACTTATACGCAATTCATACTTATTTTAATATGATTCTCATACTACTCATACTCAAAGATGGAAGTACTCATCGTATTCATACATTAACAACAGGCCTAATGTGATTGACTTTAACTCATCTCTACTTAATATTTATACGAAGCACAAAATAAGTATGATTCACGTACGCGCACTGCAATACTCACAAGAAGATTGTGTGTTGTTTGTATATGCAACAACAACAAAGGCTGTAAATTTTGATGAATGTATCGAGCCACTCAAATGACTAATACGTATTATAAGTACTTTTCTAAATTAATGAATCATATTTCGAATGTTGTGAGTTTGATGTTAACGTTGCACTCATCCTCATCGCTATTTATACTTATAAATCAATGTTGTAGCGAGTACGAATGATTAAGAGTAGTTGAAATTTTAATTCTGTTGATTCAAAATTGCATGAGTGCTTATGAGTATCGGAAAAACAATTCACTGCTTATCCCTAATCTGCACACATACCACCAATAGCTGGCCACAATATACGTAAAAATTTCTTGACTTTTCTTTATCCTTGTAATCCTGTACTTGTTACCGTAGTGGTTGTAAAATGCTTCTTCTTGTTAATGACCATAATTAATTAATTCATTGATCACCTTAAGGTCATTTGACTCCTCTCTTATGCTGTACATACGCTCCTTGATTATATATTTTATGGAGACACGATTTATCATTCAGGCTTCTTTAATGACCGCATATTAGTTTCCTTATTATATTCATGGCTGGCAGTTTATTATATCATTATCGTTAATAAAACAATAGAGCAGCTACACACACCTGTAATGACATTTTCAGTTTAATACTACGATGGTATTGGACAATTCGATTCTTTATTGTAATTAAGGTACTCTAATACAAATTGATTTTTAAGATAAGCCAGCACGTGTTGCTTTAGTATTTATTTTGTTTGCCATCTAAAAATAAAGCAAATAAAACGTTAAAACTGATAAAGTTCAATTATTTGGTGTAATAATGTATGAGGAGACTATCTAATGCAATGCAATTGATGTGATCAATAAAATTTTATTTTAAATAATAGAATGATACAAACTTATTGTTAACAGGTGTACCGGTATGAAGTCGCCATAGTCTTGTACGTAGACGTAAGATCACGGTTCAAAAGCCTGAGTCAGACATTACGACCAAAACGAAATATCATATTTCTTCGCCTATTTTTATTTACTCTCTCTGAGTGAAAATGTTTCTCAAAAATATGTCGTTCGGAGTCGGCCTTAACCTGTAGGTTCCGTAATTCTATTATAACATTAACATACACAACATCAGTACTGTGAGAATCTAGGCTGTAAACCTGTAAAGCGCTATATTTTTTTAATTTTTTTTTTTAATTTTATTGTTCAAATGCATAAAATGTTGAAAATAACATCAAATTTTAGAATCAGTTTAGATTTGTTTGAATTGGCCACATTTGGTACGAATTATAGCCTTCAAACGGCCGACTAAGCCATTACAGGCTGCACGAAAGTGGCCCTGCGGTATTTTGGCTCAGTCCCGGCGAAGCGCAGTCATGAGAAGACCGACACTTTGGTATTTTTTAGTGAGAACCTTACTCTCCAAAATGCCCCAGGCGCAAAAGCCCAACGGATTGACATCCGGAGACTTTGGTGGCCATTGTGTGGTTGAAATGAAGCGAGGAACCTCCTGTTTAAGCCATTCTTGGTTAACGCGTGCAGATTCGGTAGTGCTGAGTCCTGTTGGAATGTCCATGGTGTGCGGCCGAAATGTTTGTATGCCCAGGGCTTCAATACTGTCTTTAAGACATTTTCCCTACATTCGATGAATACGAGCGGGGAGCAACTATTGGCCGTTACGACGGCCCATACCATTATAATCGGCGGCGTTTGAGTTCTGGTGGCCAATCGCAGGTGTAAATTTTCAGCTGACCTCTTTGGCAAGTAAACCCGATCATTTTGTTTGTTCACAAACTGCCCAATTTGGAATGGCTTCTCATCGGAGAAAACCAAATTCGGTAACTGGCCATTTTCGCGCAAGCGAAGTAACTCCTTGGCTCTTTCCAGTCTAAATTTTTTTGTCAATCGGTGAGCTGTCAGACGAACGGCTTACAAATGATAACAACCTGAAGTTGGCTGCAATACATATCAGCCACCCTATATGTCTGTATGTTTGAGAATAAAAATAGCGATTTTTTTTTCATCTTTTAGGCAATTTGCAGATTCCACGCCAAACTGTTGTCATCTTTTGACACAAAGCAATTAGTCACCCAAATGCTACTCGGCCTATAACTTGTTCCGTAGATTAAAACAATTATTAGTTGAAAGACACTAAGTTTGGTTAATAAAATATAACGTTCTAAGAGGTCAGATAGTACACTTCTGGCCTCATCAGATACACAGCGTTGTCTTCTTGCCTAATCGATCTGGGTTTTCAACCGGAGTTGATGGTTATTATTGGATTAACCAATGATTTTTTCGTTTAGTATTCTGAAAAGAAATCCGTTTTTCAATCGCCAATAATATTTTGATGTAACACTAGGCCATATTTCAAACATTTGATTCTATTTTGTAGCTTTTAAACTGTCAGGAATTGTTTGTTGTGCAACGTTTAACATTTCTGGCGTTCTTTTTTTCTGGCTCAAATTGTGCTCTTTAGCCAATATTATTTGCAATTCGGTGTCTGCAAACTTTTATGGAGGTCTTCTTCGTTCATGATTGCTGTCATCAAAATCGTTATCTCTAAACCATCCGGACCATCGTCTGCATGATCTGTTCTGATAGAGCATGAATACCACATGCATTGACAATCATTTGATGCGCTTGTCCAGCAATTTTCTGCAAATGAAAACAAAGATTTAATTCTTTCCGGAAATAATAATTTTTTAATACAAAAATTTAACACCAATGATACCACTTTGACTTCAACCTAACACGACGAAATGACATGAAGTTGTTTGTTCTGATTCGAAGAAAGCTGACGGATATCATTCCCATCAGAGAAAAAGAATAAATTCACAAAATTTCTCTATGCAAACATTTGTATCTAGGTACACCTAGTATATCCCGTCGTTCATTAGACAGCACTTTTAGTTCCTTTTATGTTCCAAAATTTTTGTTTGCATTCTGTTACTCCTTTTTTGAAGTTTGAAGGCCTTAACTCATAGCATATCACTGTTGAGAACACTTGACTTCAAGACCTATTAAAGAGGCTTGACAAAATTCTCTTGATTTCACTTGTTTTACTTTGGTTCTCAAATCATTTCTTTCCATTAAACCAATAAGTGTTTCAAAATAAATGGCATTTAACTTGCCAGATGTAGCTTTCACTAGATGGCCATTATCAACTGTCAAAGTTCGAAAGTCCCAATATATGTACATAAGTAATTAAATATTTGAAAAAAATATCTTCTCTGTATATGGTCTTCTATTAATAGCATTAATAATATTAATTTTATTATCTCTTCTGATAAGTGCGTGCTAATTTAAGATATTCTAATTAGCAAAACCACAAAAAAAAACAATAATTTCATGAACATTCTTGTAAATGTTGTGTCTGTTTGCGCTTTGGGACTATAAATTAACTTTCGGGCACTAAAATTGTTTTGTATGACTTAAGTAGATAAAGATATTAAATTAGTTTAATGCCATGGCTATTATATGTATCAAATAATGATGTTTATAATCTTATAAACATTTTACGTTGTACCTGTAATGGAAAACTAATGTTAAGATATGCGTAAAAAAGAACATGAACTGTCGTAGATATGTACTATTGAGTCATTTCACTAACAAAAGAATACGAAGCTAAAACTAAGCTGATTACAAGGTGATTATATCATTAAAATTTAAGGATTCAAATAGCACGTTTGAAGTGTTGTAGAAACGGTTAATATAAAGGCAATATCGTGTTAATGCAGGTCTTTACATACATTCGTACATAATTGGCCATTACAACTCTTAAGTTAGGTTTACGACTTAGCTTCTCAAACCACTGATATTGTGTGTATTAATTTCATATATGCATGTCAGAGATCAGCAATGAATCGTTTATCCGGTACTCATAAGCGCTTATGCAATTTTGAGTATGAGTAAATCAACAGAATTGAAATTCAACTACTCTGATTCATTCATACTCGCTTCAACATTGATTTATAAGTATAAGTAGCAATGAGTATGAGTACAACGTTGACACCAAACTCACAACATTCGAAATGTATTTGATTCATCCGCCTACTCATTCTGATTCATAAATTTAGAAAAATACTTATAATACTTATAAGTAATTCGAATGGCTCGAATCATTTATCAAAATTTAAAGCATTAGTTGTTGTTGCATATTTAAACAAAGAGTAAAGGAAAGACAAAGACAACAAGCAAATCATACACACAATCTTCTTGTGAGTATAGTAGTGTTCGTACGCGAATCATATTTATTTTGTGCTTCGTGTAAATGTTAAGTAGAGACGAGTCGAAGTCAATAACATCATGCGTATTGTTAAGTATGAATACGACGAGTACTTTCAACTTTGAGTATGAGTAGTATAAGTATGATATTAATATAATTATAAGAAATTATAAGTATGATTTGAATCTACTCATTGGTTTGAATACTCGGTGCTGATCTCTAGTCCGAAAATAGAGTTTAAAGCCGACAACGAACGAAAAATTTTTTTGTGAATCTTTTCATAGTAATTTTATTTACTCTCCGAGTTTTTGCCAGAAATCTGCTGAGAGAAAGTCGCCGATAAAATATTTTTTCATATTCCATTTTGATGTCTAATCTAAGGCTTGAACCATGGCCTTAGGTTTTATAAGCCATCGCAATACCTACTAGACAAAAGGCGACTACACTTCATTTTACATTTCTTTATGGAATTTTAATTTACATCAAGGGTGTCCTGGTCGCCCAAGGGATTGATTGATAGATTTTTAAGGTTATGATTGTGGATTCGATTCCCAGGAAAGGTTTTCGAATTTCCAAAATTCCCCTGATAAATCAAATCACGTATTACAAGTATTTTACATGGTTTTCAAATAAAACGACTCTACTATTAGAAGCCTGTTGTAATTTCTGTTAACGTTTTTATTTTTTTCCAGTGCTATAATTATATACAATTAAAGCAAAGCAAATACATTAATGCCTTTCTATTAATGAAGGTCATACGATAAAGTTTTGATGATTAAAAAAAAAAATAGATAACAAGCCTTTGGTGTCATTTATTAAATATTTGAATCAAAATATTTACTGAGAGCTTTTTAAATTGCGTTTGAACTATACTGACACATTCATTGACAGGCCCTTTGTATTGTGATTATAAGTTGTTTTAAATGTATGACTGATAGTCTTGATAGGCTTGGTAGTCGCTAATGGTTTAATCAGGTGGTGTTATCTTGAGAAGCATGTTATGTTCTCCCTTTGAGGGATTCTTAATTATTAATTCTTAACAAAAAAGTATTTTTGAGTCGAAATACAGGCTGTACCAGTTGTCGGGCTTGGCAACCATGTTACTCTTACTTTGACCTCAAATTAAAGTTATTTTGCTTGAATCTAAAGAAAGAGTTATAAAATAAGCATCCGTAGTAGTTCTTAAAAGAGATTTTTCTGTTCCAGTTAAGTTGCCAATTACATCGGACCATCCCTCAAAAACAAAACATTTGAATTAAATTAATTTTTATTTACTTGAAATGCTTGTTGATGTCGTTATGTGCGGCTGGCGCATAAATCAGGCTAAGTTTTGCATGGGTTATAATAACTTTGAGGTTTGCTGTGGTTTGTAACTTATTTGCAAATATCTGCCACTTAAGGAATTCTAAAAAGAAAGTGTCTAATGGATTCAAATCATACGGTCTCGGTGGCCAGTTGACTTCACCTCCACATGAGATGACCACAATTTCACATCGATTGTGATGAACGGCCGAAGTGGCACGAACTGTGTGGCGTGTAGTGCAATCCTGTTGAAAGCACATGTTGCTGTTATCTTGATCATATAATTCAGGTCGAAAGAAGTTGGTAATCATGGATCTATAGTTCTCTTCGTTGACAGTGATGGGCTGGTCAACGTCGAAAAATATAAAGCAAGAATGACATACCAAACGCAGACTTTTTGGGATTAAATTAGATGCTCTTGGTTTTCATATGGGTTGGTATCCACTCAAATTCGATAATTATGTTAGTTCATGCTGAACATGATTTTTCGATGAAAATTAGGTTTAGTTGCCAACAGCTCCAGAACCAATTCAACAAATACATGGTCGTCCATGGAGATTTACCAAAACAGACTGAATAAAAGATAATTTATTTACTTAATTATTAATTATAATACAATTACAAATTATATTCTAATTATGTACGAGAAGAAATAAGAATAAATCAATTGCGAATTGTTGTTAAAACTCAAATAATTATGTTAGAATCTTAAATCCGACTTAATGAACACAACCCTCCAAAACACAAGAGCGCTTTTTAGGGGCATTAAGCTTTCTCAAAGTCGGCATAGCCTAGTAGGTAGTGTGTTGGCTTATTAGAACTCCAGGTTAGACATCAAAACAAAAATATAAAAGAATTTTTCATTGGCGACTTTCTCTCAGCTAGAGATTCCCGGTAAAAACTCTGAGACATAATAAAATTCCCAGGTTAAATTTCTCAAAAAATCCTTCGTTCGGAGTCGACTTTAAACTGTAGATAACGCCACTCACGTGTAAAGTTAACACACCTTACATAGGTGGTGTGAAAAGCTATGTCATAGTCCTAACTGGAGGTTTGTAATAATATGTAAGTTTAATTTGGTTATTGGCTCCTGATTTATAATATTTTTGAAAATATTAGAGTTTTGTCCGTTGTCTTTAAAATAGTTTCTGAAAATCTGAAATAATAACTGAAAAAATTGTATCTAGTTCTACTTAAGCTACTCAAATTTGTGAAACAAAAACTGAAGAAAATTAAGTACTAGATGAAACCTTTTTAACCGTTAAAAATAGCGGTATTGCCTGAATGGATTTTAATACATACTATATTATGCAGAACTGCATTGCTATTAAGCGACCCTGTATTACCACACTTGAACAAAAATATATAATCATAATGACAACAGTATTATCATGCAGTTTTATATAAAATAGAATTTTTATCAATTAAACTATTAATTCTTCAATTTCTAATTATTTTTCACCATTAGTGTTAGATATAAGCTTTAAAGTGAGATATTATTCATTAAATTTGATGCGGTGGTATGGGAGATATTTGCAACCGACAAGAAAAGTGCTTTAGAAATAATATATATGATTAAGAAAGGGTAATAAAGTGATTAAAATCTTGTTAACTTTGCGACATAAGCATGGTAAGGTGTTTTCAGTTGCGCCTAGTAAATTATTGAAATTAAAAATACATTTACAACAGGTAATTGCTATTTGATTAGCTAGAAATATTTTCTGTTTCGTAACCAGCACACATTTCTTGTATTTTAAAGAAAACTGAATTTTTGTTTTTCTCTCTTAAAATCTCTTAAATCTCTTAGAAAATTATTGAATAAATTATTAAAATTTTCTGTTGTAATTATTACCCAGATTCCCCTTATAAACTTCAACTTTTATGTGCAGGTAATGCTGGGCTACCATCATATAATAACTAGAAAAGGACAACAACTTTCTTTCCTATGAAGTTTAGTCCTTTACTAAGCCCCCTTTCTCTTTTAAGAATATTTTTTGAAAAGCTTAAGGGATAACATTAAATATTTGATTGATTTCGAATGTATTCTTATATTTATCAACACGATTAACATGTGTATGTGAACGTCTATGTTTGTTAAACAAAAGACAAACACAAACAATAACAATAAGTTAAGAAATTACTTTTCTTTGAATATCCATTCTCTAAAGGCTATAAAAATGAAAGTAAAACTTTACATTGTACATGTAACTTATAATTATAGGTACACATTTTGTATTTTAATGAATAAATTTTGATCGCCGTTATGATTGATTAGAGGAAGTTTTCGTCGGCTAGTAGGTAGTGTGTTGTAAATGAAGATGAACAAAGTGAGGCTAAATAGTACAAAAATTACATTATTCTACAAGACTTTCTAAATTTTGTTGGAAACCAGTCTTTTAGTTTAGTTTTTATTTCATTTTTATCATTTTATCAATCCTTATATGAACTCCTGGATTCAAAAAAAAAAAAAATTTATAACTCAACCTGCCTATCGTATTTCTTGGTCTCCATATAACTCGGTACGAATGATTTGATTTGTACTAATTCTGTGTTTCTTATAGCGCTACGAATTCGCCTAGTTTGTATTTGAAATCCGAAGTTACTTATAGTGCGGTTTCCATATAACTCGGTACGCCCTCACCGCGTTATAAAAGGGTTGACTGTACATGAGTGGTGGGACCTACAGTTTAAAATCAACTCCGAACAACTGATTTTTGAGAAAATTTTCTTGGCAATTTTATTTGCTTTCGGAGTTTGGAGATGTATGATCTGGGTTTTAAACCGAGTTCTTATATCTTATAAGCCTCCCAACACGTCTGCAAACAAATCGAAAATGTATATTTTAACTGACGAAACCGAATTAGTGATGTAGGACAGAGATTTTAATTCGTATCGACTTTGGTCAACTCATCAGCAATCGATGTCCCGCAACCCATACAAGAGTTACTTGTTAACGATTCAAAATTTCATTGAGAAAGTCTCGGCATTCATGATCAAAGACGGAAGTTCAAAATAAGTTTCGTTAAGGATTTACATATTGCCTGGCTATCCGAGTAAATCAAACGATTTTTGTAGAAAAGCGCACAACATAACAAGCACTGCGATGGCAATGGCTATGACTTCTGCTTGGAAAACACTGTAGTGGTCAGTTAATTTTTATACTTTCTGTTTCATCTTTAAGTTAAGGGTTTAACGTATCCTTCGATTTGTTTTCGGGAAAAAATATTCGCCAATTAAAGTCTCAACCCTCAGTATACATTTAAACATTCACAGAAGTGTGAGCACTTTACACGAGCTTCCATGTTGGCACAATACTTAATGAGTGTAACTGTATGTAGTATATACACCCACTGTATAAAAAACAACGTCCATAAAACATACATACATTACAGTAGAACATGGTTATAACGAAAACTTTATCGACTGTAAATTAATGTTTGATTTTATTCTTTTTTTTGTGTCCTTTTTTCTTTTATTACTTTTTGAAAAAAAAAGAAGGAAAAAACTTTGTTTATCGCAGGTCATTCATTAGAGTGATAAACCTTTTTAGGCTCCAAGAATATTTGTTCCTTAAACACAAAATTTCGCATTTACATTCCTCATTACATTGTGCCACAAGAAAAAAGAAAAATTCTGGGAAATTGAATGGGGAAAAAAATTAAATATTAACGTTGAAGGAAATAAAAAAGGTTTTTTTTATTTCTAATTTGATAAGCAAATGTACAAGTTTAATGGCATTTTGTTGTAGCATAATTGTAAAGGTTCACCTCTTATGTATTTTCGGAGGGTGTATGCATATAAACTTATACAGTGTCAATGAACTCATTAGTAAGGTGACAATAGTTGTGGTTACAGTATTCATAAAATATTGTTGATTTTGTTTGTAATTTAATCGATAAGCGGCAATATATCCATCCATGTGTATAGGTATGTACGCATAAAATACAATTTGTCTTTAGAAGAACACTTGAAAAAGTATTCAACTGAATAAACTCAAGCTGAAAGATTTGTTGGAGTTGATAAACAAGCCTCCCGAATTGAATTTCAAGCTACAGTCTTATGGGCGGAACCGATAGTTTTTTATTTGTTAATGCCATTTGTTGATTTTGCTGATTAATCATCAGTATCAAAGATCAGCAATGAATCGTTTTTCCGCTACTCATAAGCACTCATGCAATTTTGAGTATGAGTGAATCAATAGAATTGAAATTCAACTACTCTGATTCATTCGTACTCGCTACAACATTGATTTATAAGTATAAGTAGGAATGAGTATGAGTACAACGTTGACATTAAATCCACAATATTTGAAATTCATTCTGATTTATAAATTTAGAAAAATACTTATACTCTTGTGAGCGTAGTAATGTTCGTATACGAATCATACTTATTTTGTGCTTCGTGTAAATGTTAAGTAGAGACGAGTCGAAGTCAATAACATCATGCGTATTGTTAAGTATGAATACGATAAGTACTTCCAACTTTGAGTATGAGTAGTATGATTATCATATTAAAATAAGTATGAATTGCGTATAAGTATCAGAAATTTATAAGTATGGCTCGAACCCACTCATCGTTTTGAATACTTATCTTGATCTGTGGTATGTACGCATAAAATACAATTTGTCTTTATAAGAACACTTGATAAATATTCAAATGAATAAACTCAAGTTGAAAGATTTGTTGGAGTTGATAAAAAAATGCACCCAAATTGAATTCTGAGTTGCAGTGTTATGGAATCGATAGTTTTTTATCTGTTGATGTCATTTGTTGCTTTTGCCGATTAATCATCAGTATACTAACAGAATTCACCCAAGTCTAGTAAGTAGTGTATTGGCTTATTAGACATGAGATCACGTTCCAAAAATTAGGTAAGACACCTCCCAAAAAAAAAAAAAGATATGAAAAAAAATATTTCTTTGGCGACTTAAACTCAGCAAATGTCTGGCAAAAACTCTGAGATATAAAGCCCAAGGGTACCACTGGCGAACTCGGATATCTTTGCGCCAGAAATCTCTAGTTGGAAATTTAAAGTCAAATGTTTTAGGCAGAAAGTGGTTGCCTTTTCAGAATATCAGTCATAGTTCTAGTTGTTAGGGGATTTCACTGTATTGAGCCTTAATGTTACCATTACAGCTCTTTGCTTTGATAGAAGATCAGAGAGAAGCTAATTGTGTATAGCAAATAAGATTTGGTTGGAATAGACTAAATTGCTTTGGTGGACAGTAAAACACACACCGCCAGTTTTGACAATAAAATTCAATGCAATTTTCAAGAGTGATTCCTTTCTGTTCTTACTCTTATTTTTATCCATAATAAGTCCACGCCTAGGCTTGTCTGTTTCACAAATTATTTACCAACCCAGCTAGAATTCGGAAGATTGTTTTTATAAAAATCACCTTGCTGAGTCTTTTTAGAGTACTTTTGGTGATCAAAAACTTATTAGTCAGTTATACGATTAAAAAAGGACTCAAAAATTATTCGTGTCAATGAGTAAAATCAGTTCGATTTAAAATACAACAAAAAATTGTATTGCATTCGGAAATTAATCATCCAGACGTTTAAAATGCTTTTCTGTATAAATTTTATTTTACGCAAAAGATGGCTATGAAATAAAATCATTTTTTTTTAAATTGAAAATTTTTCTTTGTTTTTTAACGAAAACAATATTTCTTAAAATAAATTTTGATGTCTGATGTACATACATTAGGAATGTAAACTTAATATTTTTTCTTTTCTTTATACTTAAAATTCATACGAACGTGATTTTTGAAATCGCTGTGGTGTAAGCGTAGGACTCAGTAAACCTAATAAAAACACTTGAAGAGAGTAAAATAGAATTATAAGTACGAATAATAAATCACTTAAATTTTAATCATAAATGACGAGTCCAAATTAATGCGAAGATGACTCATAAATGACAATAAAACGACTCATAAAAGACTCGTATGCGTTTAACGATGACTGAAAGACGAATCGAAAAAGAATCATAAACGAAGGCAAATAAGACAAATAAATGATCAGAAAGTGATTAGAAAATGATTATAAAGCTACTAGAAAAAGAGTCGAAAATTACTCCGAAATAATATAGAATCTGACTCATAAGTGACTTTTTAAGAAGGCTCGCTCGTAGTCACTTCTTTCTCTCGATAAAAGAGTATTTTATGATTTGAAAATGAGCGCATATTCGAACTTTTTAATCGCGCAGGAGAATCAAAAAAGACTCGAATTTGATTAAAAATTTTCAGAATTGCCATACAACAAAATTTTCCTTACGACGAGTATGTGTATTTGAAACAAAAATAATAATAAAAAAAAATGTTTTCTCTGGAAATATTGTCTGTAGACAATTAATCGTTGAAAGTTATTGTATTATTTTGTTTAATATTTTTTTTTTTTTGCAATAAAAATTTATGATGTTATTTTAATAAATTCAATTGAAAAATTCTTTGTTACAGTCTGGTGGCAATGAAGATCCAAATGAAGTTCTGTTGGACTCGGAAATGGAAAAAGTTTTCGCTGCTCCAAGTTCATTAAAAGAAAAATTTGATGTGACCACATTTCAAGATACCGTACACCCAATCGGATCTTATAAAAGCAAAACCGGTAGGAAGGGTTTATGAAAAGAAAAAATACAATACAAAGCTAACAGTGGACTTTTATTTTTTTTCAGTACATCGTCCAAAAAATCTTAATAATGATTTGAATATTGAAGAGGATTCTGAATATGAGCATAATAATGAGAAAAATAATGCACAAAACTATGATGATATACCAGAAGATTTTCCATTAGTTTCGGAACGTGCTGGGCATGGTGATCATTCGGTAAGTGTTGATGTAAGGCTTTACGCAACAGTATTGGCATTTTAATTTGATTGATTTGTAATCGAATTTTATTCTTGATTGTATAATTTAATGTGTTGTGTGTGTGTTTGTATAGGATAATTCGGCTGATGAGAAACACGTACAATTTGGTAAGAAGAAGGCAACTGTTGTTACACCCCCTAGTTTAAGCTATGATGAGCAACCCAACGATAATATACACGAGCGTAAAAGAAGAAAAAGGTAAAGGAATTACCCTTAAAGAATTATTGTTAAATGTAAACAAAACAAAATGTAAAGAAAACAAAAGCCAAAATGAAAAATATCGCCTCTAAGCAGTTTTAAACTTACCTAACACAATATGTATAAAATGTATTAAAAGTCTTAAATAATTTTTTTTTTTTATTTTGTTTTCTCTTTTGGCATGTGTTTCCTTATTTTCCTATTTTCCTTTCTTTTTTTTAAATAATTTTTAATTTACACCTTTTTTTTGTTCTTTGGTGTGTTTTTGTTTATTTTCACTATTACGTTTACGATTACGATTACGTTTTTTCTTTTTCTTGTTTTTATTTTTTTTTAGCCGCCATCAGTATTATAGACAACGTAAATTTTCCCATCAAGACAGCGTGGAAGCCAAAAAAGTTACTGAAGAAAACGGCGATGCCGGCAATCGTAAAATATCAGCACCGGAAGATGCCACTTTGGAGGTAAAAATTGTTACAAGTTTTCCTTTATTTCCTCTCTTTGCCTTCTTATATCCTCCATCATTTATATTAATAATGCCAATGATTTGTTGGTTTTTTTTTCTGTTTTCTGTTTTTTTGTAAATATTTGTTTATATTTTCCCCCAAAAATTCTTTTAATTAAATACATATTTAAAGGCATTTCCGAAGGCCTCCCAGGTTAATAATTCTTAAATAATTTTTTTTTATAATTTTAAACCAAAAAGGGATTGTAATTGAAATGATTTTTTATTTACTTTGTTTTTCTTTTACTTCGTTTATTTAGGAAGCGGATCTTAATGAATTAAGATCACATCGTTCAGATGATCCGAGGGCAATGAGAAGGCATAAAATTCATCATTCATCGATCAAGCTAAGAGAATTACCACAAATCAGTGTAGCTGGCTTACAACAGAGCAAAAGAATCTTTGATCACAGTCCACATGAGGTAAGTCACAATGGGTCCTGGTTACTAGTTGTTCTGGTTGATGTGAAGTCTAGTAGTTAGTGTCTTGGCTTATTAACTCAGTCATTTCGACTTCCTTCCGGCAGTCTTCTGGCAAAAACTCTAAGAGTAAAAAATCTATCGTTCGGAGATGACTTTCAACTGTAGGTCTACCCACTTATGAATAAAATTAACACACACAACATCGGTGGTTTGAGAAGCTGAGTTGTAAAGCTGAATAAAGGCTTGTCACAGCCAGTTAAGTAAGATATTTAGCCTACTGCTTAATTTAGTTGTAAAGTCAGAAAAGTAACTTTTCTCTCTACCGAGATATTTAATATGTCAAATGCTCTTTAAGTCCTGGTTAGCCAAACGTCCAAGAAACGTAACAGAACAAAAAGACTTTCAATTGAAAAAGTTTACTGTTTAACCCTGGACGGGTTTTACACTTTATCATAAAACTCTTATGTTTCACCAAATTTCGCTCTTGTTTTCAACAAAAGCTTGCAGTCAGTAGACGAATTTTTATTCGTCTATTCGTAACCTTACTGTACAAAATTACCATCCAGGAATTAAAAAAATGGGTTCTACGGGTACATTTAATCACTACAAGCTTTCGTAATCTATCAACATTGTTTATAAAAAGAGTGAAATTTAACCATACATAAAAAAATTATATGATAAAGTGTAAATTAGCTTCGTCGATTTGACGAACAGTAACCAATTAGGGTGAAAGCGTTCGTCGATTCAACGAAGAGTAGCCTTAATGCACAAAATAGAAGAGTAACCGTCTAGGGTTAAGTACACTTCAGAAAAGTAACGTTTAATACGTTCACTGCTTTTCAAGGTCTGGTTAGCCAAAAGTTTGTATTTATAATACGAAAAGCCATGAGTGTGATTACCCATATACATTTATGCTGAAAACAAGCGTACTTTCCATAAACGTTTGGCTAACCGGGGCTTTAGTCTTATGGAATTAAATCCAAATGTCTTCACATCAACAAGTAAACATATTTTGTAAACATTTCTTATACAAAAAAACAAAACAAAAAAAAAATCCGAAAAATCTTTTCCTAGATTTTTGTGCAACTTGATGAACTTATTGGCAGTGGCGAGGACCGCGAATGGAAAGAAACCGCCCGTTGGATTAAATATGAAGAAGATGTACAAGAGGGTTCTGATCGTTGGGGTAAACCGCATGTTGCCTCGCTCTCCTTTCATTCGCTGCTGAATTTACGCCGTTGTTTGGAAACCGGTGTTGTTCTATTGGATTTAAACGAAAAGGATTTGCCTGCTGTTGCATATCGTGTTGTCGAACAGGTAAATACAAACTTTTCTTCTGCTGTGAAGCAATTAAAATTAAAACGATTAAATGAATTGCTCTTAACATTCTTCTTTTCTTTTATTTTTGAACCAAAAAAAATAAAAAAACAAAAATATGCAGATGGTCATTGACGATTTAATTAATACCGATGACAAACCGTCTGTATTACGTTCCCTGCTGTTACGCCATCGCCATGTAAACGAACATCAGAGTGGTTTTCCATTCACCAAACGTAAATACAACAGTTATACCAGTTTACAAGTAAGTTTTTGGATTTCTTTACTTCTTCTTCTTCTTCTTCCGTTTTATTTTTATTTTATATTTTTTCGAAATTCTTATTTTAATTATGATCATGAGCCAGTCAGTCGTAAATTCATTATTATTCATGTGATATTTTTTTTTCTTTATTTGTGTTGTGTTGTATTTTATTTAATTTTATTCAATACATATTTTTATTTTTATTTTTGTTTTTATTTTCTTTACTTGTTGGTTTAATACTCTGCTAAAAATATTGGTGTACTACTACTCTACTATGATAATAAGGATAATAAAGTATAAAAATGTACGCTTATTGGTGGTATGTTAGTATGCAAACTGACTTACTTCCTTTATTGAATACCATATTTTCGAAAAATGTATTCCTTGAAATATACAAGAAATAAAAGCGTAAAATAAAGCGTAAAAAATACTTTCTTTTTATTGTTTTTATTTATTTTTTATTTTCTTTATTATCCATGGCTTTTGCTGCTTATCTATCTATCTGTCCGTCATTAATCACATATAGTCCATGTAATAATTTTTCTGTTATTTTATCGTGCCTCATCATCATCATCATCGTATTCATAGAATACATACACTTGTGACTCCTCTACTCGTGCATACATTTATTTTATGAAATTGGCTTTTAAATTAATTGGCTTTTCTGTAATAATTGTAAATATTACACACAATTTTACATTCATTTTATTGCGTTTCTTTCTGTTTTTTTTTCTTTCTTGTTGCTGTTAATTTTTTTTTTATATAAAATAATGTGTTCTTAATTTTTTTTTTTTTTTAATTATCTTTTTAAAATTATAATAAATTTTTAATTTTCACAAATTACTGTAATTTTGTCTTGAAGTTTTCTTCTATTCAAAAATTTTTCACCCAAATAAGAGTAAATTTTAAAATGTGTCAATATTGTGAAATCCTTGGCCTGTGGGATAAATTATTTCAACAAAATTATAATTTAAATTCTAGATTATTATAATACGAATTTAATTAGCGGAGACAAAAACCATTTTTTTTTTATAGAATCAATGTTTTGTGTAGTGAATAATCAAAGTTATAACTCTGATGGTACAGAATGTTGTTTATTTATAGTATTGTGGTGAATAGCTTTGTTTTGGGGGCCAACGAATGTAATTTTCTCTAATTTTCTTCGTTCCACAAAACTTTTGCCCACTGCTCTTTTAACAAATCCAGATACCGTCTAGCAAAGTCAAGCCGATTTTTTTTATTAACCTTTTAAGCGGCTTCTTGGTTGCTCTTCTAGCTAATAAATTTACCTCTTTTAATCGGTTTCTGGCTGTGTGGAGTCCAATTGAAACCCCTAATTGGTCGTTTGCATAATTAGTAACATCTACTGCCGTTTTCCGAATGTCAACTTTTCCTATTTTTACCATTTGACAGTCATGGCGGGCAGTTGATTTACTAGGTCGACCACTTCCTGGCCTTCCTTCCACTTTATTTGTATGGCGATATCGTTATGAAATCCGACAAACCGTTGGTTTGGTGATATTAAATTTATAATGGCAAATTTGCTATCTGCTATCTGCTGACAACTGTGTTATTTTAAAATTCACAATTTGAAAATTTTTCATGAATTGTTCTAGTTGATTACCTTTTACCTTTAACACATTTTGTTTGTTGCATTTTTTTTTATCATGGCTTTCAAAATAGGTTTCTTACGGTCGGACGTTACTTGACACCGGGAATATGTGTAGGTGACGAAGTTTTTTTTTTTTAATGAGCAAAAATAGTTCTCTGTACATTTCTCCGGTCCCAAATCACGCCCTGCAGTAAAGAAGCTAGTTTGGGAATCCTTGATGCCATGACAATCCAGTTCACTTTCCACCACAAGTCCCATTTCTGATTTGGTCCCATCAATAAAAAGCAATTTTTGTTTTTGGTCATTTAAAGAAAACAATTAGTTTCGTCGACTATATTATCCCAAATAACACTCATCTATAGAGAAGCCTGTTTTGGAATCTTTGTAATGATTAAGTAAATAAGAAAAAGGAGTTAGGGACATATGAAGTCGCCGTGGTCTAATAGGTAGTGTGTTGGCTTATTAGACGAAAGGCGCGATTTCGAATCCCAGGTCAGACATCAAAACAAAAATATGAAAATACTTTTTCGGCGACTTCTTCTCAGCAGATTTCGTGCAAAAACTCTGAGCGTAAAAATTGCCATGAAATGCTTCTCAAAAAATCTGTCGTTTGGAGTCGACTTTAAACTGTAGATCTCGGCACTCATGTATAAAATTAACGCACACAACATAAGCGGTGTAAGAAGGTAGGACGTTGTACAATGTATCAATGCGACCTCCGGGTACCGTACTAACCTAACCTAGGGACTTCAACCTGGTGGGCTTCACTGAGACTGTTTAAGGAAAATTATAGGAGGCAATCTCTTCATGCGGTTGTTTTCTTGTGGATAGTACTCAAATTGCCTCCCAGATAAAATGAGCATTGCGTACTAATGCTACAAAATTTGAGTTCCATCTAGATTACTTGCCACATAGCCACGGTTCTAAACTAAAGAACAAACTGATCTGCAGAATATTGTACAGAGCGTAATCTTTGAATACCTTATAGCCTTCCTTGACTACTTTAGTGTATTCCAAGGCAACATTTGTATCTTCTCGAACAGCCATGTGGCAATGGGAGCGAATTTAGTTCTTAACTGATTTCCATTTCCAATATAGCAGATAATGGTGTGGCTGAAAATTTTGTAGGAATACACTCCCACAAAATAAAAATACAAATAAGAAAATAGGTAGCCAATAAATATTGGGTGGATCATAGGAATACTTGATTGATATGGTTTCTAGCTATTCTTTTGACTTGTCAGTCTAAAATAACTAAAATGGTATCAGATTTATCAGATTGGTTTTTGAGGGAATCACACTTTAATGTATAGCCCTAATGCTGCCTGTCGTGAGCTGTTAATCAGAACTTGTCAATAAGCTCTGGGGCAATAAGCAGTCAATAAGCTCTAGCGGCTTAAATTTCATTGAAGCTGCTATCCCTTCGAATCCTGGTTAGATAAATACATACATACATAATTGGTCATAACAAACCCTTCAGTCAAGATTATTAACCTAGTTTCTCACACTACAATTTAAAGTCGACTCCGAACGACAGATTTTTTTGAGAAACTTTTCATGGCAATTTTATTTACTCCCAGAGTTTTTGCCAGAAAACTGCTGAGAAGAAAACACCGAAAGAATACTTTTTGTATCTGTATTTTGATGACTGGCCTGGGACTCGAACCCTGGCTTTACGTCTAATAAGCCAGCACACTACCTACTAGTATTAGATAAATACTGTGCTTAATTGCAGACATTTTGATTGGAATCGTTTAAAAAATTCTGAGGGTTTATAATTTTAATTTTAGGTTTTTTGTTTTTATTATTTGTTTTTTGATGTTTCAGATAATACTTTAAAAATGCCTGACAATTATGAAATATTAATTAAGATTTCTTTTAATTTCATGCTACTTTTAATTTCATTTAAAAGCAAATTTAATCGGTTGTTTTTCTTTCTGTTTTTGTTTTTTTTTTGTAGAAGCAGCCAGTTTAGCTTTTAAAATCTTAATGAATATGAACTTTTTTGACACATTTTATAACGAATTTTCTCAAAACTCATACTCGCCACTTGTCAATAACACTATGTTTTAAGATTCTCATATCAAGTAAAATAAACAAAATTAGTAAAAAAGAAAATATATTTTTTTTTATTTTTCAACTTTGTTTTCTCTTTTTTTTTGTTTTTTTTTTTCTTGAAATCAAACCAAAATTTTATAATTTGTTTTAAATAAAATATTCAACTGCACTTATGAAAATCAAATCAAATCAAATGAAATAAAATAAAATTTAATATGTAACTCACACTAAAATGCGAAAATTAAAGTTGCTCTGGATGGGACATGAACACCAGCAGCAGCAGCAGCATCATTTACAGCCTCAACAACAGAATACTCTGCATCCAAATGCACGTCCCCGTCGTTCTGTTTGTGAAACCCTGAGTGCACCGCCAACGGCTATAGTAGTTGAATCGAATGCAACATCACGGCGTCATTCCACGTTATCGTACTTGGGTGTAAATACCTTAAAATTAAATTTGTTTTCTTCTTTTTTCTTTACCAACCCTCCCCCCCTCTGTTGTTTTAGTATCATTAATATAACTATTAAGTATTTTTACTTAATTTTTTAATTTTGTTGGTTGTTATTTTTTAATAAATTCCTCCCGTTTTTTTGTTTTTTTTTATTAAAGTTTTATGAAACTAGAAAACACAATTTCTTAGATGCTTTTTCCCGTTTGCATTTTCTTACATACTTTTACAACCCTTGTTCGTACTTCAGTGTTGTTAAAAGCATGCCGTTTTAACATTTTTTTTATTTTTTTTTTCAAATTTATTTTGCCAAAAATGAACATTTTATTTATGATAATGAAAATTGGCAAAAACAAAACACAAAATATTGGCCTTTAATGTTTAAATTACGAAAACATTTAAATGGACGCCTCTGGTGATTTTTGTACAGTCAAACTCGTTTATAACGAATTCTTGGTTATTACGTACATATTTTCAAGTCCCAATGTTTTAATAACAATGGCAATAGTCTTCACTTTTATTTAATATGGCAGCATTAAATCATATCTAAACATCTTTAATCAGCTGATAGCCGTTTATTACGAACTTTGCCTATAACGAACTATTTTTTCTGGTCCCACGGAGTTCGTTATAATCTGGTTTGACTGTATTTTTATAATCTTTTATTAAGTTGCAGCACGATCTTTGTTTTGTTACAAACCAGCATATATCCTGTACATACAATTTCTCTGATTAAAAACTTCTTAAGTAAGGATATTCATAAAGAGAATGTTACCCAGGAAAATACCATAATTTCGCTTAGTTCTAATGCAGTTTTTAGTTGTTTTATGATAAGAGGAGTACTATGCTGATTTGAAGATATGCTTCATTAACTAATAAATAACAAAGCCAAAATGTTCGCATGCACCCTTAAAGTATAGGGGGTGGGTTTATGAGAAGGGGTGCAAGAGAAAAAGAAACACATTACGGAGGCCCTTAAATATTAATCAGATTTTCTTGAAAACTGTTACCCAGGGGTTTTTGGGGATTTGCAGATTACAGATCTTCATTCAGATTTAAAAAATTCAAAATGCCGGATCCAATACGGCGGAAACAATTTTCAAATAATTTCGATTAATTTTTAAAAACCTCGACCGCCATATTGGATCCGCAATTTTGAATTTTATTCTACTTCTGAATAATTTCGTAATCAGCGCGCAAAATGCCTTCGGAAACACCTAGAGCCATCTTATTTGCACAAAAAAAATCCACATTTGCAAGACTGTGTAATCTTTATCAAGCATTTGTTGTCAATACTAATGAATGCTTGGTATTAATGTTGACCTCAAAGGGTGGTTGACAGCGGCTACACCTTAATTGATCCAGTTCGCAATTGACTACAGTTTAAGACAACTAATACGTGCTCGACTGTTTGCAATCTGCGGTCGGGTGCGACCGAAGAAGAATTCTAAAAACTTTATTAAAATTTAAATAATAGATTATGAAGTCATGAATTTCGCTTCCCGTTAAAGAACATAGAATAGAATGCTTGAGCTTTTTTTTTAATTTTTCTTCTTTTTCTTTACAAAGTTATTGAAAATAAAATCAGATTTTGTCTTGTAAATATTATTGAATGTTAACATTTATCCTATTGCTCAACTTTTTTTTTCTTAAATTTTAATTGTTTATTTGGTTTATTTGGCCTCTGGAAGACAATTGGGCAATTCACAAAACGTTGTATGTTGTATTGAATACACTTGATTGTTTGTGAATTTCGTATTCGAAATGTATTTTTTTTGGGATTCAAGCAATTTGATAGCACGGAACCAAAACAACTTTTGAAAACATATTGAAAAAAATGCGTAGAAGTTTATTGGGTTTTTACATGAAAATTCCCAGCTAGCATTCGGAAGATTATTTTTATAAAAATCATCGTGATGAGTCTTTTTAGAGTACTTTTGGAGATCAAAAAGTTATTAGTCAGTTATACGATTAAAAAAGGACTCAAAAATGATTCGTGTCAATAAGTAAAATGAGTTCGATTTAAAATACAACAAAAAATTGTATTGCTTTCGGAAGTTAACCATCCAGACGTTTAAAATGCTTTTCTGTATAAATTTTATTTTATGCAAAAGATGGCTATGAAATAAAGTGATTTTTTTTTTAAATTGAAAATTTTTCTTTGTTTTTTAATGAAAACAATATTTCTTTAAATAAATTTTGATGTCTGATGTACATACACCAGGAATGTAAACTTAATATTCTTTCTTTGATACTTAAAGTTCATACGAACGTGATTTTTGAAATCGCTGTAGTGTAAACGTAGGACTCAGTAAACCTTATAAAAACACTTGAAGAGAGTAAAATAGAATTATAAGTACGAATAATAAATGACTTAAATTTTAATCATAAATGACATAAAAACGAGTCCAAATTAATACGAATATGACTCATAAATGACAATAAAAGGACTCATAAAAGACTCGTATGCGTTTAACGATGACTGAAGGACGAATCGAAAAAGAATCATAAACGAAGGCAAATTAGACAAATAAATGATCAGAAAGTGATTCGAAAATGATTATAAAGCTGGTAGCAAAAGAGTCGAAAATTACTCCAAAATAATATAGAATGTGACTCATAAGTGACTTCTTAAGAAGGCTTGCTCGTAGTCAGTTTTTTCTCCCGACAAAAGAGTCTTTTATGATCAGAAAATGAGCACATATTTGAGCTTTTTAATCGCGCAGAAGAATCAAAAAAGACTCGAATTTGATTAAAAATTTTCAAAATTGCTGGCTGGGTTATCAACAACAAGCTTACACTATTGTATAATCGTCTAACAATACACTCAATATAACGATACAACAGCATGTGTGAATTTACCAAATAAGCGACTGCTTTAAACAATGTCTGTGTACATATATAATTAAAGGCATTTCCCGTCTTACAAATGCGGATGATAAATGATTGTTTTCCGTGGATTTTTTTATAATTGAAATATAATTTTACTTTGCTTTCCTTATGTTAATAACTTTAAAGGTCTCCGTTAAGCAAAGTCTATTCTGTTCGTGTATTGTGGTGTTTGGCATGTGAATTTAGTTCGTTATTTTAGATTTAAAAGTCCAATCTGCCTAAACAAACAATTTCAATAATTAATCAATTCTTGTAACTTGTGTTCAATTTATATAGAATCTATCGGGTGATGATAAGAAAATTAAAATTATGCCTGCTTTGGAAATTGGTGGTAGCAAGAAGAGCAATGAATTGAAAATCGATATGAAAGATGATTTGTATTCATCATCACAAGAGGATCTGAAGAAACTGCAAAATGATACCATTTTAAAGCGGATACCACATGGTGCTGAAGCTACAACTGTATTGGTAAGTGTGGTTCAAACCAATAGGAATTTGAATATTTTTCATGACTTTTTTTATAATATGACGTGTGTATGTGGTTTCTTTTATTTTGCAGGTGGGTGCTGTTGACTTTTTGGAACAGCCCACCATAGCCTTTGTTCGCCTGGCTGAAGGTGTGCCTATGCCTAGTCTAACTGAAGTGCCAATACCTGTGCGCTTCATGTTCATTCTATTGGGTCCTGAAACCTTGGATTTGGATTACCATGAAGTGGGTCGTTCGATAGCTACTTTGATGGCCAACGAATCGTTTCATTCGATAGCCTACAAGGCAGATGATCGCAAGGATTTGCTGTCGGCCATTAATGAGTTCTTGGATGACTCGATTGTTTTGCCACCGGGCAATTGGGATCGCCATGATTTGCTGCCGTTTGAAGAGTTAAAGGCTAAAAAAGACTGGATTCGTTTGCGCAAGAACAAAGCGTTGCAGGTCAAAAAGGAACTGAAAGATAAGGCCAATCTGCATAAGGAAGTATTAAAAACTGCCATAGAAAGGAAACAAGAGGAGGCGGATGGTGATGGCGATGGTGAAAAGAAGAAACCCAGTCCTTTAGAGAAGACACATCGCCTATGGGGTGGCCTGCGCAATGATCTCAAACGTCGTTTGCCCATGTATAAAAGTGATATTTTGGATGGCTTAAACACAGAAACCTTAGCAGCCACTATTTTCATGTATTTTGCTTGCCTATCGACAGCCATTACATTCGGTGGTTTGGCCTCGGATAAGACACATAACCTGATTGGCATATCCGAGACTTTGTTGAGTTGCTCGATTGTGGGATTAATATTCCATAGCTTGGCTGGCCAACCTTTAGTTATTATAGGTACAACAGGGCCCATTGCTGCTATTCGATGAGGCTTTGAATAATTTCTGCAAAGAGAATGGCATTAACTTTCTGACCATACGAGCTTATATTGGCATTTGGCTAGCTGTCATATCAATACTGGTCTCGGCCTTTGAGGGCAGTGTCTATGTACGACTATTAACCCGCTTTACCCAGGAGATATTCTCTGCTCTTATTACTTTAATCTATATTGTAGAAACCGTTATGAAATTAGTGTCCGTATATAAGAAACATCCACTTTTAGCCGATTACAATCTGCCACCGCCCAGTTTAGGCCTTAACTCTACACTTGACTTTGAAAATGTCACCGCGGCCGACATCAATGTCAGTGTGAATGGAACATCAACGAATGTAACTGTAAATATAGAATATAATCCAAATGAAAAACTCAATATGCCAAATACTGCATTGTTTTGTACAATCCTTACATTGGGCACATTTACGGTTGCCTATTATTTGAAATTATTCCGTAATTCACAGTTCTTTGGCCGTAATGCCCGAAGAGCTTTGGGTGATTTTGGTGTACCAATTGCCATTACAATATTTGTAATGGTTGACTATTTCATACCCGCTGTATATACAGAAAAGTTAAGTGTACCGGAAGGTTTGTCACCCAGTGATCCTACAACACGCGGTTGGCTAGTTAGTTTGGGTCCCGTAGAAACTTGGGTACCGTTTATGGCAGGCATACCGGCTATTCTAGTGTACATATTGATATTCATGGAGTCCCATATTTCGGAATTGATAGTGGATAAACCAGAGCGTGGTCTTAAAAAGGGATCCGGTTTACATTTTGATATTGTTTTGCTGTGCTGTCTGAATACCTTCTGTGGATTCTTTGGTATGCCATGGCATTGTGCGGCTACAGTGCGTTCAGTGGCACATGTTTCGGCATTAACGATTATGTCAAGGTGAGTGCCTCTATGTTTTATGCAATTCTCTTAAGTAAAGACATAAAAAAAACTATCGTTTGGTTTTAAAATATTGATTTTTTTTTTTTTTTTTGGTTAACAGAACCCATGCACCTGGTGAATCTCCACGTATAATTGATGTTAAGGAACAACGAATCTCTGGTTTCTTTGTTGCATTAATGATTGGTCTTTCGGTAACAATGGCACCATTATTGCGCCTGATACCAATGGCTGTGTTATTTGGTGTTTTCCTTTATATGGGTGTTGCATCCATGAGCGGTGTACAATTCTTCGAAAGGTAAGTCAATTAAACTCACAGAGTCTTTCAGGAAAAAAAAATGCATTTTAATTGCATACGAATTCAATTGAAAAAAGGATTTAAAAACCATTTTTATTGTTATTGAATTCTTTCCCTATAGTTATACATATTTTAATACAATAATTGTTCCTTCTTTTCTTTTCTTTTCTTTTGTTTTCCTTTTTTTCCGTACAGAATACGTTTGTTCTTTATGCCAGTGAAACATTATCCACCCACACCATATGTGAAGAGAGTTCCTACATGGAAGATGCATTTGTTTACGTTCATTCAAGTATTATGTCTGGCATTACTTTGGGCTGTGAAATCATCGAAAATCTCTTTGGCTTTTCCATTCTTTTTAATTATGATGGTACCCATTAGGCAACGTTTGGCAGCTTTATATAAACCTCAAGAAATGCAAGCAGTAAGTATACCTAGTACACCAAACAATATTTATTATTTTCGAAAAACTGTTATGTGTGTGTGGTGGCCATTCACCACCACATTCACCTATATTTGGAGTTTCAAAAGGAACAAAAAGGAGATTGAAATTGTTTTCTCCACAACCTACTGTTCTTATACGGATGTGTTAAATGGAGAAGGAAGAAATTATAAATCAGATAAGGAAACATTATTTGTGGATAGGAAGTTAAAAGTCAATACTCTGGTCCTTTATAGATTTCTGTTATGATTTCTCATTCTCATACCGTACTTGTGTAAAATAGTTTAAAATCTAACAGAGATCAACGAGTTGATTTTTTTTTTAATTAATGTTGTAGTGTGAAGCCGCCGTAGGTAGTGTATTAGCTTAATAGACGTAAGGCCACGGTTTAAACTCCAGGTCTGACATCTCCAGGAAAACGAAATATGAAAAAATGTTTCTTCGTTGACTTCCTCTCAGCAGACTGGAAAAAATTTAGAGAATAGATAAGACCGCCATGAAAATACATCTTCATGTCATGATCTACAGATGCCTAGAATGGTTCGCACCCCTCGATAGAACAACCAGTTTGAATGTGATGCGACGGTTGCAAAAATCTGCCGCATTATTATTATATTAGTTAGGGCTGTTGGACTCCATCTACTTTGGCACTGAAAATAATTTTATTTTACTTTCCGCTTATACTTTATTCTAAAGACCTGGCTAATGAGATTAATAAGCGACTCTGGGCGACTTGAATCAAATACTGCTCGCGTAAGGATGCTAAAAAAATTTGCTACAATCAGGAGGCAGTGACTACACGTCAAAGCGTTATAACTTCTCAATAATATTTATTCCATTTTAGGAAATTCCTAAAATTATACGGCGCCTCTCGTTAAGTCCTCAGTTGGAAGTGACGTAAATGTCGTCATATTTTTCATAAACCAGGCGGTTGTCAAATGTCCAATGTAAAGAACTCCAAGATGGCGTAAAACAATGAGGTAGCTGAACAATATATGGGCACCGGGACAGATTAACATTTTATGTAACTGGAGAGTAAAGGAAACGGCTAGACGTTTAAAAACCATCGAATTCTCGACTTTGGGAACCTCTCTGAGAACTTGAAGGCTTTTTTTTTATTAAACCTGCACTCAGGGGATGACCCCTACTCATGCAGTGCATTGTGCAGGTTTAGGAAGGGTGGAAAGAAGGAAGATACGAACGGAAAGGAAACGAGTTGCTGCTGGTGACTATAAAATGGCCAGTGCTATACCTTCACCATTAGACAGTCTACAGCAATCGTCCCCAAGAAGCCCGCAGTTTCTCACACCACTTATGTTATATGTGTTAATTTTATACAGAAGTGGCGGGACCTACAGTTTAAAGTCGACTCCGATTTTTGAGAAACTTTTCAAGAAGAGAAAGATAAGAAATCGCCGAAAAAATACTTTTTGTATTTTTTTTTTATTTTTGATGTCTGGCCTGGGATTCGAACCCTGACTTTACGTCTAATAAGCCAGCACACTAGCTACTAGACCACGGCGACCCTGTGCGTTCATCGATTCCATGATACTTTGGACACGGGAAGAATAGCATAGAAAATCTGGCCAAAATTAAGTGGAGAATGCACTATAAATTTGCTTAAATTTAGAGATTTTTATTTTGATTGTTAGGGTCATTACAGGGAATTGTTTTATAAGCACTTATGTGAGGTGCATACTTCTTGGATATCTTGTAAATGATTTCTGCAGAAGCTGATGAGATGAGGAAGGAGAAGAGAGTACTAGGTAGGATTTTGAGGGTTTGAGTCACTTCGTCAGAAACTTCTAGTGGTTCTGATACTAGGAGATTATGGAAAATATACCCTTTGTGGCCTAAGTGTATTCATCCAGAAAAAATTATAATCATAAATGTATAGTTAGCCAATTACAATCTTTTCACACCACTTATATTGTGTGTGTTAATTTTATACTCGGAACGATAGAATTTACTGGCACAAATCTCCATGAAAAGAAGTCGCCAGAGAATATTTTTTCATATTTCGTTCTGTTAGATCTATCTAACCTGGGGTTAGACTAAGGAGTGCGCACAAAAAAAACTGGACTTACACTTTTCGTTTTAGAAATAAAACTAAGTAACGGATTTGTTTTCGTTTTATATATCAATTAAAGTAAATAATATTTGAATTATTTTGTGTATAAATTTTTTTTCTGACAAAGGTCTCATAGCATCCAACTTTTTGAGCCACTTTTCTTCCAAACATTTTACGTATTATTTTACTTGCTCTGTTTTGGTCAGCAAATCCTTTTTTTCTTTCACTTCCACGCTTTCTCTCATTACTCAAAGACTCCTTATATTGTTTCATTCTTACCCTAGAAACTGTCTTTTGGTTAACACCTGCGGCTCGGGTTTTCATTGAAAATTTCAATTAGTTTTTTACGACATTCTTGTCAGGTGCCCATTTTCAAAAAACTATTTTCGCTATTGCAATGAAATTTAGCACGTGGATTTTGAAACAGATGACTAACAAAAACCATGTAACGGTATTCATTTCTTTCAATTATGATAAAAGTTATAAGCTGAAAAGTAGGCCCATTTTTTTCGTGCGCACTCCTTAGATGACGACTTAAATGTTTCACAATTGTAAACATATTTGTGCTCTTATTGAAACTTACAGCAGAAGAAGTTGTAATCTACGAAGCGACTTTATTTCAGTGAAGAGTTTGAGGAGTGCGTAGGAAAAAATTTTCGCAGAATAATTGTGCATATTTATAAAATTTTATTGTGATTTAATAATTTAATTTTTGTTTTCTTCTTTTTTTTTTTTTGCACTTTTTAGTTGGATGGCAGTGAAGCCAAAGCTGATGAAGATGAACCTGACTTTTATGAAGAGGCAACCATTCCTGCATAAAACTAAAATACTAACTTTATTTATAAGATATTGCACAAAAGTATAAGTTTAAATAATATTTTCTAGAAGTATAAAAGTAATGTTATTTGTTTCATTGTTAAATTATATATACTTTAGAGTCTACTTAATGTTAATAATAATAAAAAAAAAACAAAACATAACCAATTAATTACAATAATTAAGAAATTAAAAGAAAAAAAATTAAGCAGCAACAAAGATAAGATAAATAATAACAAATAAATGTATTTTTTATATAACATAAGTACTTAATTAATTTTTAAAAATCCTTTAAAAAAATTTAATTGAAATTTAATGAAAAAAAAAAACTGTACTTATGAGAATGAAAAACAATTTTTCAAATTATTGTTAAAAAAAAAAACTAAAAGAAACAATAAAGAAAAAAGTATTTCCTTAATTTATATTAAAAAAGAAAAATTAAAAGATTTTGTGAGCTTTAACATAAACACAATCCCCCCCTCCTCCCACACAGTACTTAAAGTATTAAATAAAATTGAAAAAAATTTGAATGAAATTCGTTTTAAATGCCAATATCTTGTCAAATCAAGTGATAGGTAAACTACAAATTATTCTAGGATTATGTAAGACAAAAAAAAAAAAAAAAACTACATAAGTAAGTAAAATATACATACAGTGGGCGTCAAAAAAAAAACTACACACTTACAAAATCAACTTAAGGATAGTGACAGAAAAATTTTTGCGAAACCTATTTCGAAATATTTTTTGTAATATTTTTTGTTGAAATTTTAAAAACAGTTAATGAAAAAATTTTTAAATAAAAATAACTGTAATATATTAATGTAAATTTCTTTTAAATGTACAGTTTTTTTTTGATGCCCACTGTACTTGTTAAAAATGGAATATTTTTTTAAGGAAAATATTGTAAAAAAAAACGAGGTTAATAATGCAAAAAGGCAACTAAAGTAAATAAAATAAGAGTAGCTTAGTATAGAAATGTCATTGTTGTGATTCGAGTACTTATCAGGTTGGGAACAATACAAACTTACATTATTTACATACACTAATACTGAAAGCGGTAGACCTCATAAACTCATACAAATTGTACAACCCGTAAGCAAGAATATTGAAAGATTTATAAGAAAAAAAATAAAAGAAAAATATTGCAGGCCAAGTATATTTTCAAGTAATCATGCAAATGGCAAAATATATAGAAAAAGAAGAAGAATTGCGAAAATATTTTATTACAAATATGAAAATTTAAACTTTAAAAAAAAAATTGTAGTTAAAACTTTAGCCGTATAAATAATTTTAAATAATAACGAATGAAAGGAAATTGAAAATCAAAATAGAGAGAGAAAAAAAAATTAAAACAAAATAAGAAATTTATTTTATTATAGAACTTGTCTGACTTGTCGTGAGCTAAGCTAAATCACAATAAAAAAAAATCTTTACAATTTGTAGCTGCTATCCAAAGTACCTTAATAAATTAAATTAAATTGAAATTAATTTCTAAATTATTATACGTACTTAATTTAGGTAAATATTTATAAAATATTTTCTTTTCCTTTTTTTCTAGTTCTTTTCGTTTCATTTCATTTGATTTCATTTCTTAAACACTAATCTTATGCATACTTAAACTACCATAAGTAAGTAGTACTTAGTAGTAGTAATAGTAGTAGTTATTAACAATAAAAAGTATTTCTATTATAATTTAGTGATATTGAGTGTCAAACACTTTACAACCTTCGAAACCAATAATTAATAAATAAAACGATCTTAAATAAATTAAAAATAAAAATACAAAAACAAAAAAAATCTATTAAAACCGTTTAATATTTAATAATTAATCATAGCTTAATTTAACATCCATGTAAATGTACACACATTACTTTAAACAAAAAACAAAAAAACAACAAGTAAGAAAATGTTAATTAATTATTAATCTATAAAAATCGTAAATAAATTTTATTTCAAATTTAAACTCTCTTTCTGCACAGCGTTTTATTTTCTATGGCAATATTTATTTTATTATTGCTTTTTTAGTTTTCAAACCCCTTTTATAATCGCTTAGTCGGCAAACATCCTAAATGTTCCAAAAACCATCTTTTTAATGTTTTTTTTTTCGCTTCCAGTCTGAAATGTATTGAAGAAATTTAATGCAATGAAAAATCATTCATTATGATGCAAAACCCATTTTATCGTAAGCCTGCGCAAAAGTAATGTCAATGTAAATAGGAGAATCTGCACTGTTGCTACGAATATTTTGTGTACACGAAACCTTTGGCTTTAGATTTGCAATTTTTTATTTCATTTTGGTTTTGAGATAATTAAGATAAGGTTAGGTTAGATAGCAGCAATTCCTGTTTGAAAAAAGAAGTTCCACTTAGACCAGCTTTTAGATCCATAAATCAAATATTGATTAAAGGAAACCAACCCTAATCCAAAATAAATATCGCTTCTGCAGCGATCTTTATGCTCGATGGTACATCAACACACATGAGACCCATAATTCCTACTAAGGCTGCCAGCATACCCACCAAAAGAACAGTCACATGTGAGGATGTCTATTGAACAATGGATGGGTATGTGTTTTAAGGAGAGAAGTGAATCAATCTTCTTTTAGAAACATTGGGAGTGTTCTCCTGTCAACGAGTATTATGCATCCCTGGAAAATGAATGGATAATTTCCATGTTAACTGATGCAATCGGAATACCAAAGCCTTGTGAAATGTCGTTTATTCCTATCTGCAGCTCATCAGCAATCAAATTTCCAACGGTATCTCTATATTATCCCACAATATTTAACTTTTCCATTGAATAATTCCGAAATTTCTTTGAGAAATCTTCAGCATGCATGGACTAGGAAGAACTTTTAAAATATGTTCGTAAGGAACCTCTGGATTTTTACACCAGAAGTCTCTAGTTGTCCTAGTTCTAAAATCAATTCTATTCAGAAAATATCAGTATTCTTATAGTCCAGGTTGGACAAAAATTGAAGGGCATTGAGTTTTATTGCCACCATCTCAGTTCTCTCCTTTAACAGAAGGTGGTTTGAGTGAAACAAAACACTCTGATGACAAGGACAGCTAGCAACCTGCGTACTCTACCTGTCAGTGGCCAGTGACATTGGTGTTTGTACACTGTACACCAAACATGTACACCATAGAGCAGTGTTCGTTTCAACGCGTCGCAATAGAGCCACTATGTGATAGTATAAGATCCCAAATTTACCCTCCAGACCTTTTGTAGGGCCTCCTTAGACCTCACAAATATGTTCTCTGGCCATGATAGCTTGGAATCCAGAATGAAAAGGAATAGTGACAAGTGAAAATATGTATCTTAAGCCGGCTGGTGATGCCTTTTATCGTTTTGGTTTCAAACTTAAACCACACGATGAGAAGCATTCAATTGAATGCATTTCATTTCAAAGAGAGAGTGTGAGGATCCAGATCAACTGAATAGCCTTAAAACTACATTCCTGCAGCTATTCTAACACATCCTTCACGACGATATTCCACAGTATTTATGAGAGAACACTACCTTGTGTTATGCTACGAAATGCTTTCAATGAAATGTTGCAATACCATGGAAAATAAGCGGAATTTTTCAAGTTTCGCTGGAAAAATTTAAGTTTCTTAAGGCGATTGAGAAAAGAAATACTTGATTTTGATCTGCTTATTATAATATATCCGGCTGAAGGTGTGAAACATTTCTTTTAAATAAGCCTGTGTCTTCAAGTCTATTTGGAAGATTCAAGATTGTCTCTCTCTATTGATTGATTAGAACGCAAAACACAAAACCCATTCCATTTTCGCACATGCCCTTGTTTAAAAGCAAATACAGGTTAACTTGACTAGTTGCGATAACATAAATTTCAAACAGTTATTCTGTATATTCATACAGATTTTCATTAATAAAGAGATACATCGTGTTTATAAGAGTGTTGGTTGCTTTTGACTGAAACCTTTAGTACATTAGTAACAGAGATCAGCAACGATGAGTAGATGCAAAGTATACTTATAATACTTATACGCATTCATACTTATTTTAATATGATACTCGTACTACTCATACTTAAAGTTGGAAGTACTCGTCGTACTTATAACAATACGCATGTCGTACTTATAACAATACGCATGATGTTATTGACTGCGACTCGTCTCTACTTAACATTTACACGAAGCACAAAATAAGTATGATTCGCATACGAACACTACTATACTCACAAGAAGATTGTGTGTATGCTTTGCTTGTAGTCTTTGGCTTTCTTTTCTTCTTTGTTTGTATATGCAACAACAATAAAGGCTTTAAGTTTTGATGAATGATTCGAATCACTCGAATTACCTATAAGTATTATAAGTATTTTTCTCAATTTATGAATCAGAATGAGTAGTCGTATGAATTAAACATTTTTCGAATATTGTGAGTTTGATATCAACGTTATACTCATACTCATTGCTACTTATACTTATAAATCAATGTTGTGGCGAGTACGAATGAATCAGAGTAATTGAAATTTAATTCTGTTGATTCACTCATACTCAAAATTTCATGAGGGCTTATGAGTAGCGGAAAAACGATTCATTGCTGATCTATGATTAGCAAGTCATCACCTTTCGTTTTCAAATTCAAATACAAAATTCTTTTTCAAATAACGTAATCATTAACCTGTTAACATTTACTTTGAATTTAAATTTAAATTCATACCTCTGGTACAGCATTATCGACTGTTCAAATAAGACGTTATTTTGAAATCTTTTCTTTTTTTCCTTTACGCATGCCAATGAAATAACGGTTAATAAGTAAGTAATCTCTATTACTCATTTCCTTATTCTCTGGATTTTAATGATTTAACTGCATTTACAATCACGCTCTCTCTCTCTCTTTCTTTCCCTCTCTCATTCTCTTGAGTGTGTTTTCACTCAGTGTTTGTCCCAAAAAGCTTTCGCCACAATGAGTGTGTTATTTAGCCTATATTTTAAGCATGAAAATTTTTTTTGCTTTGCGATTTTCTATTTTCACATAGCCGAAGGACATTTACTTCGTGTACCATATGATGAGTAGAGCATAAGGAGTCACAACAACAAAGAAATAGTCAACACACTAGTTCGTAAAAACAAAAAAGCTTAAACCCAAAAGGCATACGCTTTAATAGTCCAATGAATACTTAACATAATGAAAGGTGAAATTCTAAAATCAGTATAAATCGTGTTGCTAAACTGAATAGACGGTTAAGGCTGCTGTGCGTGAATACGTGTGGATACTCTACAATTGAATAACGTTTTCAAGGAAGTTTTTTTTTCTGAGAGAAAATCAAAGAAAATACAATTCGTAAAAAGAAATTATTAACGTTGAGATGTCGTGTTTGTTATAAAAATTATAAGAATTATTAAAACACTCAGTGAAAAGCAAAAAAAAAAAAAAAATCCTTAAAGATTGTAAAGTTATTCTTGAAAACGTTGGAAAACACACATCGTATGTTGTCGGTCGGTCGGAAAACTACAACTCATTTGTTAGTTGTTGTATCATCAGGCCTGATGAAAGTTAAATGAAATGCTGATACAACAAACACTTCATTCAGTTCGTTTTGTATTTAGTCGGTCGGGCGTAGTGTTTATTAGTTGAACCATTCGCTTTCTAAAACGGTGAAAATAACAAAAAAAAACGAATACGAATACGAAGAAAAGAAAGAAGGAATATTGTGCTTAAAATTGCGTCAAATAATAAAAGTTGTCGTAGTCCTGCCTAACATAAATTCTCGAAAAATTCCTTTGCAAGTGCAATAAAAGGTTTTCAAGCCCAAAAAAAAAATAAGAAAAATTAATTTTAATAAGAAAACATTTGTCATGTAAAAGAATTACCTGTAAAGATAAGTGTGTTCAAGAAGTGTAAGTTACAAAGCAGCCACATAAATAAATTGAAAATATGTATCAACCATCATGATATTTATGCTCACGTATAATTTAATAACAATTGGGTCAATGCTTTCAAGAAGCGCAAGAATAAATTGATAAAAAATGACACCTTGTTTGGTGTTGGTTAGATCGACACAAAAATGGCCACAACAAGTAAAAAGTTTTTCTATGATTGATTTTGTATTCTTTCCTTCGGTTGTTGTTCTTTTTTTTCTTCTTCTTGTGTGTCATTCATTCTATTGTATTACTTTCAATTTTTTTCATCCATTTTTTCTTTTTTTCGTTTTTTTGATACAATTTGTCAATACCATTACCAAACCGACTGACCACTAGAAAATCGTTACCAAACAATTCAAGTGTATCCTGTTGGCTGTTGGCTTTCTTTTCTTTCCTTCTCCAAGTTGATTGTCGTTTTGACTTCTCTGCCATTGTATTCATTCCTAAAAGCTGACTATCAAAACACCCACTGAGAAGGTGAGATAGACAAAACAACGCAAACTGTGACAAACGATTGGCAAGTTGCTTCATATAGTGCTTGCAATAATATTTTGATGGATGGCTATCTTTAGCACTTTGTATGTATGGATGCACGTGTCGGTTTATGTTCATTTTTAAAATTTTCTTTCATTCCCGCTCTCTCTCTCTCTCTCTCTCTCTCTTTCACTCATACAAACTCATACAGTACACTTGAATACATATAAACTTTAAGCAGAGTTTTGAAAGAATGAGTTTTAAACGTGGTAAAAGTATACAACAAGCTTAGAAGTTATTAGTTGTTGTTGTTTTCGTACACATCATATTTCTAAAAACCATTTCACGTTGGTATTTTGACATTTGTCATGACATATACTCTGTAAAGCTATTCAAATGACTTATCTTGTCTAAGGTCAAACATTTAAGTCATGATTATAGTAACAAGTCACAACCCAATGGATATTAGGTGAGTTTGTCTTTATAAAGTTATTGGCAGGATATTCATTTAATATAGTTTCTTTTGCTTCACTTTTAGCAGCCATCAGAAAGTGATAAATATATTCTATTTTTTTTAAAATAGATATGCACGTACATATGTGGCCATTGCAACCCTTTAGTCAGGATTACAACCTAGTTTATCCATTTACCATTTTATGTTGTGTGTGTTAATTTTATATAGGAGTAGCGGGACCTACAGTTGAAAACCGATTACCGGACGATAGACATTTGAGAAACTTTTCATCATAGTTTCTGCCAGAAATTTGCTGAGATAAAGTCACCAAAGTCATTTCGTTTTGTTAAATATGTCTGAGCTAAGGTTTGCTGCTTGGCCTCACGTCTAATAAGCCAACACAATTAATTTTTAGTATTAATTTTATTTATGTATTCATTATATACATTTCAAATAAATACGGAAGTCGTCATAGTCTAGTAGGTAGTATGTTGGCTTATTTGACGTAAAGCCAGGGTTCAAGCCCCAGGCCAAACATCAAAACAAAATACAAAAAGTAGTCTTTCGGAGATTTCCTCTCAACAGATTTCTGGCAAAAACTCTAAGAGTAAAAAAAATCTGCAATGAACAGTTTCTCAAAAAAAATCTGGCGTTCAGAGTCGACTTTAAACTGTAGGTCCCGCCACTTATGTATAAAATTAACACATACAACATAAGTGGTGTGAGAAACTAGATAAATAGTCAAGACAGAAGGATTGTAATGACCAATTATGTATGTATGGATTCATTAATTCTAATACAGTTATACCACATATATACTATAATGATTGTGTTCTGAGCTAACTTATGCTCGATGTAGTGTAACAAAGTCTCTGTTGGGAATCGCTTTAGCGATACTTATGCTAATAGTCTAGTACACTACCCAACAACCGTGGGTACTAGGGATGCCAAACGGGATCGAGTTTTAAAAATTCCGGGATTCGGGATTTTGTAAGTCCCGATCCAAAAATCCCGAAATATCACGGGAAAAAGCACAATTTTCTCTTAATACAAAAATATATTCTGTTAAAAAATAATTTGTGTTCCAATTATGGATATCAGAATTATATATCATTAAAAATAGAATATAAAAACAGCAAATGCATTAGGTTTAAGAAAATTATTTGGATTCCAACAAAAAGATTAAAGCATCTAACATGTGATCTGATAGGCTTGAACGAATTTTGTTGTCAACATACGCTGCCGTTGAAAAACTTTTCTCGAAATCAACATTTGTGGGTAAAATAGGTCCAAGATGGCTATATGCAGCTTGTAGATATTCACCTCTACTATCTCTTGATGTAAATAAATTTATTTCTTTTGACAGTGGAGTATCTAAATCAGTTACCCTATTAATTCGTTTTAAAGAGTGTTTTTGAAGCCGAGTGATATAGAAATTTTTTTCAGGACCTTTTGAAGGGTCAAAATACGTATGAATTCACAGTCTCGAAAATCCCGAAAAATTCCAGGACAAGTTTTTAAAAATCCCGTGATTCGGGATTTGAGAATCTCCAAAATTTCGGGATTTCGGGATTTCCCGATTGGCATCCCTAGTGGGGGGTACCCACTCTAATCTATTACTTTTATTTATTCTGTATGTCTCTACTACATAGGACCGTTATTACAACTAGCCATTAAGCTTGGGTTCAGTTAAAGGTACCTTTTGCTAAAGGGAAATGTAAAGTTAACTTAAACTTATTTTCGTTATTACAATTTACAGAGAAAATAAAGTTAACTTTATACAAAAATATGGCAGCGCCGGAGCAATGTCGATTAAAGTGCTTAATTAAACAAGTTGTTTTTTTACGCAGTGGCAACGAGGCGCTTCTTTTTCTTTTGTATATGAAAGTCTAGAAAGTATAGGGTAATATACATTAGATGTTGCAGAGATGGACCCTTTATACAGAGCATTGTGGGAGTAGTCTATAATATTATTATTCCATCGTCATCAGTTTTTTCTTATAATTTAATCCAGAAATTGATGAAATACTTGTATCTTCTCAAGATTGTTTTAATTAGACAATGAATTTTCGAAGCATTTTCTCTAATTTTTCGAGGATCTTCAATAATATTAAATAATTTTTGATTATTATTGATAATACCATAACCTTTTAATAGCAGGTACTGAGTTGTTTCACATCCCTAACGAAACGAAATGTGAAGAAGATTTCTGCTAAAAATTCTAAGAGTAATATAAAAATTCCCATCAACAGATTCTCAAAAATCTGTCATTCGGAGTCGATATCACGCCGCTCATGTTTAAAATTATCACACACAAGTTAAGTAATGTTAGAAGCTAGGTCGTAATCCTGACTGTCTATTGTAAAGAGTAATACTGATCATAAATATTTGAAATTTGATTCATGCATAAACGTTCGTCGAAATGAAATAATATTTGAAAATTTATGATGAAAAATAAAATTAAAATTTAATTATTTCTTCTAAAAATTTAAATTAAAATTTTGATTATTTTTTATTTATAATTTTTATTAGCCACTTGGCTATTAGGAAAATATTTTGGAAAACTCATACTTTTGTTTTATTTAATAAAAGTCATGCACATTATGTTCACAGAATAAGTAAAAAAACAAACTTTATTTGCCATAGGCTTCGACATCAATGACAATTTAAAAATATTTTCTTGTAGAATATTTAATAAATTTTACCAAGAATTTATACGTTGTCAGCTAACGTTTGCAAATTGATTTTTGATATTTCAAAATAATTCATTAAATATTTATATAATATTGGCAATTGTTTTTGATTTGCAATAGAAATAAAATTTTGATTGAAATTTAGATTTAGAAAAGAATTGTTCACTTAAAATCTGTCCATACAACTAAAGCATTTGAGAGTGGGAATTCGTTTTGTTTAAACATTATTGTTGGTAACATATTGACATGGCTGTGTTAAACGGTTATAAAAAAAAAGGAATAAAATGCTCCAACATTCAGAAAGGGTTAATAGTGATTTTTTATGAGATAAACAAACCTTAAGTCTAATAAAAAACCAAGGAGTTATGTGAAATACATTGAATTCCTTAGCATAGAACTCAAAATCCTCCAGAAAAGGGAGAAATATAAAATTTTTAATGTTGTAACGTGGATGTTGATCATGGATGTTGACCCTATAAACTCAACTATAGAAAATTTAAAAAATATTTCAAACTTTATTTATGACAAAATATCACGGATATTATTAACTACTCTTTATAAATGATAAAAAAGTGCCAGAAGAAGAAATAATTTATGATGCAATTAAGAGAGGGATATTATCAGTAGAATTTCAGTTGCTGTCTGAAGGGTGCACTTATTAATGCCTCTTCAGTATGGTGGACGGATATTAACAAGGAATACATAATTGGTCATTACAACCCTTCAGTCAGGATTATTGACTAACATTCTCACACCACTTATGTTGTGAGTGTTAATTTTTTACATAAGTGGCGGAACCTACAGTTTAAAGTCGACTCTGAACGACAAATTTTTGAAAAACTTTTCATGGCAATTTTATTTACTTTCAGAGTTTTACCAGAAATCTACTGAGAGGAAATCGCCAATGAAATACTTTTTGTATTTTATTTTGATACATCTAATAAGCCAACACACTACCTACAAGACTACGGCGACACGCATTAACAAGGAATAATAAAAAATTAAAGACAACCGTTGCTGTTAGTCTTTAGCATATATGAATTGAAAATGAATTGTGTAAGAATAAATCCATCACAAGAAAAATAAAAAAATTTATAAGAGAAAATGAATATACATTTAGTTTTTAAATTTTTCTTAAAGGTCATTAAATTAAATCTATTTGTAATAAAAATTTATTCAGTCGCTTTTCTATACATGTGATTGGTCATTACAACCCTTTGGTCAGGATTACGACCTATCTTTTCACACCACTTATATTGTGTGTCTGTCAATTTTATACATGGTTGACAAAACCAACACCCTAATGTCAAATGACAGACTTTTAGAAACTGTTCACAGAAATTTTGTTGTCTTCTTATACCTTTTACCAGAAGTTTGCAGAGAGAAGTTTCCAGCTGAAGAAATATTTTAATTCTTCGTTTTGTTTGAGTCCTCTGAGTTAGAAGTTGAATAATAGGGTTTAACCTACTAAGCTACGGCTACTACGAATTCTAGTATAAGTGCTATGAAATTAAAATTGGTAATTGAACAATATTGTACATTGATTGTCTTAATATTTTAATTATTAAGGCTGCTCCAATTCGATGAATTGTATCGCGATAATACTTTACAAGCCATTCTTATTATGCGTTTCAAGAATGAGTTGTGATCCTATCATATATATTGGGTCCAAGTAGAATGTACTTTGAATCTACAGTGCCATGTCAAAAGATCGTTTAATTCTAAACAGAGTGATACATGATTCAGATTTCATCCCAATTGAATTTTAAAACCAGGGTTTTGATTGTCTGAAACCTATTTGGTTTGCATCTTTTTATCTTATGCTTTTCAAAAAAATTTTAGCGCTGGACTAGTATTATATTTCTGCTTATCCATGGCATTAGAGTTCTACTATTCTACTACAAAAAAAAAAAAAAAATATGGTAATGATAGATAGAAGCCGCCGTAATCTGGTAGGTAGTGTGTTGATTTATTAGATGTAAGGCAACGATTCCAACAACACCAAATACGAAAAATAACATTCTTTTTTTGGTGACTTCCTCTTAGCGGATTGCGGTTAAAAATATTTTTACGTTGAAAAATAAATAGGCAGTTAAAATTTATTTTAGGAAACAAATGTAAACACTTAGAGGAATATGTAACCAAAAATGTGATCCTAATGACTTTATCACTAGATTTAAGCCTTAAAATCCACAGGTCCCAAATAGTACAATACGATGGGTTTGTCAGGTTATGTGATAAATTTGTATTTATTTTCCATTTACTTAATTTTACTTAAAATCGAAACAGAAAAAAAGAAAGATAAAACAGTGTTTTGGGTTTAATTAAACTCATGTCTTCATGTCTTTATTCTTTTAAAAACTGTTACATTTCCTCACTCACTATTGTAGTGACCTTCCATTGATGTCTACGTAGCATACATACATGTATAGCGAGATAGCAGTTCGATTGTATGTATTCAAAAGTGAATTGATAGACACTTTGATTAACAAAAAAAGAAATGGTAAAACCATGCACGCATCGAAAGCAGCCCACTTCAATTCTATTGAGAACGAAGGAAAAAAAATGGAAAGAAAGTGTGGAAAAACTGAACTGGTAGATCATTCAAAAGAATGATGATGACGGCCAACTGACTGTATCAAAACGGACTTTATGGTTAAAAAAAAACAAAAAATGAAAACAGAATTCAACAGCAACAACACAATATTCAAAGAACAAAATAATAAAAACAGAAGAGACAAAAAGATAAAAACGAGTACAACATACAATTGTGTTGTGATGTTAAATAAAATGTACTGAGTGCACTCAGAGCAAATTGTCTGTTGGATTTCGATTGTATCGAATGGTTGCAGTTGCATGTAAAGAGCTTAAACATGTACATATTAATGCAGCAATTGTATATTTCATACACACAATATGCACTCATACATATACAATTATATGTTTATATTACTCTACCATATACATGCATATGCACAAATAACGCGGAAATACCAATACTTAAACACATACACGCATCCACGCCATACACACAGCAACAGCAACAGCAACAGCCATAACCAAATTTATAAATGTTAGCCTGCAAGTGAGAGAATGAAAAAAATGGGAGAGAGGCATGCATGTGCAAAACCTCATACCTTTTGAGTGGTAATGGAGAATATAACGGTGCGTATGAGTAATATGGAAATATATGCACTCATACCACACGTACGCTCTTTACGAATGCATTTATACACACATTAGTTAGTTCCATGCGTACGTAGGGAAATGTGTATAGGCTAGAGAAAAAAATTTTGTTTAAAATAAAAGAAATACGAGTTGCAATTATTTATTTTCATTTGCCTTCTTTTCTTTTCAATTTATTTGTTTTATTTTTTATCTTATATTTATAAATAAAAAAATAAAAACAAAAATAAAAAATATTATCTGAATAACAAAAAAAAAAAAAAAAACGTAGATACAAAAACGAGAAACTGACAAATTCACTGTATGTTGCATTGCTAACGATATTCATGTTGCTGATGTCGTCGTACTCGTTGCCATTGTTGTTGCTATGCTTACTGGATCTCATTTTATACGCGCGCTTTTTTTTTAGTTTTTTGTTTTGTTCCCGTGCTGTTATTGCCACTGTTGTTATTACATTTTTTTTTTTTTTTTTGATTTCTGCATAAATAAATGTGCCCCTATGGAAATCAAAGTGTACGTTATAGCTTAATTGGAAAGAATCGTGAAAAAATTAAATCTACAAAAATATCCATAAATATGTATATACAAACGGGATAAATTTATATACATGCACTGCTTACATACATATGTAGTACGTCCATACAATATGATAAATATTAAGAATAAAAAAGATAAAAAATGTTTAAAATAAAATACAAAACAACATTTTTTTAATACCAAAAATAAAAAAAAAAATAAGTTAAAAACATATCAAAATAACAATTAAAACAAAAAGAAAATATTTAAATAAACGCACACAGCGTAAACAGCGTTAAAATGTTGGCATACATACACACCGTTTAAATTAAAAAAAAAACAAAAAATGTATGTCGAATTCAATATAATACAGATGTTAAATGGATGATCAGTTTTTATGTAAGTATACATACATATTTATAGATTTAATATACATAACAAAAAAAAAAAAAATATTAAGTTAAAACTACAATTATACAATTATGCTATCAAATTAATATGCTTTCCTGTTTGTATTTATATAGGAAGTAATAACACAATAAAATTATGGAAAAAAAAAATAAAATTGGTTCGCTAGAAATATTGTAAAGATAAACCATTGTTCAAACAATAAATTTTATTACATTTTCTTAGTATTCTTGCTGTTAAAAAATGTAACTGAAATATTGTGCAAAGCGCTGTATTCATTACATTCGGCCTTACGGTCTAGATTCTCATAGTGCAATATCCAAAATTAATTTTGTCTATTAAAGTGGTTTACGAATCTTTTTCATGGCAATTTTTCAAAAGAATTTTTATTTTTTTTCGATTTTATGTTTTTGATTCAGATATCAAAGTTAAGGTTTCAACTTGGAGCATTGCCTAGCAAGTTAACACTTACATACATACATTATTGGTCATTATAACCCTTCAGTGAGGCCTATGATTTAGCTTCACACACCACTTTCGAACGTCCACGGCCTCACATTAACCCACCTCTCATCCGACCGCGAAGAGCTCGTCCCCATTACATAGGCAGACGTACACACTATAGTCCGGACTGTAGCGGGTAAGGGAAAAGTACTGGCAACGACAACATAAAACAGCTACAGAACTTAATCATAAGCTGAATAAGCTAACACGAAACCATAACTACCTGAGACAATAACGAAAATACATTTAATAAAATAATTTATAAATTAATACCAGCATGTTAGCTACGTTTTATATTAAGTTAGGTTAGAGGACGTGCACCTGTTGGTGAAGACAAGCACAGTACCCGGAGGTTGAAATTAACCCTTGGTACATTGTCTTTAGGGGAGGAAGGAAATAGAGGATATAGGAATGTAGGTAAGCGGAGAGAGAATGGGAAACGGAGTACGTTTTATATTACAAACACTACAATTAAAATCAATAAAATCATAATGTAAGTTAAAATCCTGATATAATCTACGAAAAGGAAAATTACATCCATAATTCGTTCTATAGAAATCTAAAGAAAGAGGACAATAGGGCCGTGAAAATCTTGCTGGAATGCTGAAATTCAGATTACAAAGGAAAAACTCAGGATTGATCTCACCTCTAACCAGATTTAAAACAAAACGAACCCCTAAACCAGCCCTTCTACGTTCCAAAGTTGGAAATTTTATCAAACCTAATCTAGTCTCATATGACGGAAGCTCCATCCTGAAGCCCGTAAACAGAATAATAAAAATTACTTCTGCACAGACTTTATTGAATTACTATGATAACGATAGTATGGATTCCAAATAACAAACGCATACTCCAGACTAAGTATAACAAGTGAAATGTACAGTAGTCTCGTTGTATAAAGAACAATGACTTCTCTAGCCCATCTTTTCACAAAACCAAGTTCAGCCCGAGCCTTGCCAATCATCATGCTAATATGATCAATAAAATACATTTTCATATCCAATAATACCTCCAAATCAAGAAATGTAGTCACAGTTTCCAAAGAGCAAGAATTAATCACATAAGTAGACGAAATTACACCCCCGCAAGAGAAAACCATGCATTTTAATTTTCTTTAGTTAAGATCCATCAAATTAATCCTGCACCAAGATACAAAGAAATCAATATTCCGCTGAAGAACAGCCTGACCATAATCATCATCAAAACTATAAAATTATTTAAGGTCGCCAGCATACATCAGAATATTGCAATCAGAAACAGCACAAGGATGATCATTCAGAAACAATAAAAACAGTAAAGGACCTAAATGGCTACCCTGCGAAACACACCAGAAGTAACATATACAATACCTTCTGAGTCCTAAATGAGAGGTAGGAGTCTAGCCAACGTTGAATAATATCAGGAATACCGATTAGTGAATGTTTAAGAAGCAAAATTCTATGATCAACCCTATCAAAAGCTTTACTGAAATCAGTATAAATTACATCAGTCCGAGCTCCGGCAAGAAAACCCCTGAAAACATGTGCAGTAAATTCAAGAAGATTAGTAACAGTCGAGAGTGATTTTTACTTAAATACTTCTTTATGACATTATTATTATAACCGAATTTTAATTTAACTATTTTAGCCATTTTATAATCATTATTGAATACCAATTTAAAGCCACTACTATTATAAAATTTCTGGGAAAATTTTCCTTTATCGTTCCTTTCCATCCATTTTAAACCACAAACAACTCTTGATGGTTAGTTAGATAGCAATTCATTTAAAATTCCTTAAGAGTGATAAAATTGTTGACTAAAAAGTATCATCAATCAATTTTGATTGCTTTCAGTCTATAATGAAAACATTAGTTCCAAGAATTTAGGGGTTCTCTTTTTCGTTTATAATTTGTGAATTCATTTATTATGTTTACTTGAATTGATTTAAATTCGGAGTCAAATATACAACATAAGTCAAAATCGAATTTTTATAAATAATTTAAATATTTAAGACTTTGAAAAGAGAAATAAAAAACAGGAAAGAAGAAGATACAGTATCAGTATTTCATCAGAAGATTTCTTGTTCAATAAAAAATTATTTATTTGAAGGTAAAATGCAATATTGTATACCATACTTAATTAATTAAAATGAATATAAAATGACCATAAGGCTGGAAACTTCAATCTTTTTACGACAAGATCACCGTACTGGCACATGAGGCGGAAAACAAACTTTTCTTTTTCCTCAGACTCACAGCTCATGTTGGATATGCTATGACGTAATGTCAAGCCTTTCTGAAAGTCTATCAAAAGAACAATGGTCCATGAGAATCGCATTTGAGCGATGGACGATCATGCCTTTGAATACATAAGTGAGTCGGTTCTCTTTCTATTCACAAAATTCCAGCAGAATTTAGCAATATATTGAACTTTTTTATGGTGGTATAGTTCCCATGTTAACTAAGACAATCGTAATAAGTTTGCCTTGTAACATGTCGGAAAATGCGAACTCCATATTAGTTCGGGCTCATCAGCTCATCACCAGCTCATCAACGATTCAAACCTCTACATTCCAGAATCCTTATAAGAGTTAGTTTTGAATGATAAGAAATTTCTTTGAAAAATTCATGGCATTAATGGACAATAGCGTCCGTTGCAATAACGTTCGTTAGGAACTCAATCGCAGTCTGGATATCCGAGTAAGTCTAGTTAAGCAGCCTGAAAGAAAGTTTCACAACAGAATTACTAATAAATACACCACAGTCCTGTTCGTGTATTCTCATATTTTAGGACTCAGTATAAACGTCAAATTCGGAGAGTATATAAAATTACCATGAAAAAGCTTCTCAAAAATCTGTCATTCGGAGGCGACTTTAAAAACTGTAGGCCTCGTCACTCATGTATAAAACTAACGCACTGGTGGCTGATAAATAATGCAACAAAGTAAAGCGCTATATTTTTATAATTTTTTTTTTTAATTTTATTGTTCAAAAGCAAAAAATGTTGGAAATAACATCAAAGTTTAGAATCAGTTTAGATTTGTTCGAATTGGCCACCTTTGGTACGAATTATGGCCTTCAAACGGCCGACAAAGCCGTCACAGGCTGCACGAAAGTGGCTCTGTGGTATTTTGGCCCATTCCCGGCGAAGTGCCGTCTTGAGATGATCGACACTTTGGTATTTTTTAGTGAGAACCTTACTCTCCAAAATGCCCCAGGCTCAAAAGTCCAACGGATTAAGATCCGGAGATTTTGGTGGCCATTGTGCGGTTAAAATGAAGCGAGGATCCTCTTTTTTAAGCCATTCTTGGTTGACACGTACTGAGTGGGGTGGTGCTGGGACTATGGTCTGCGGCCGAAATGCTTGCCTGCCCAGGGCTTCAATACTGTCTTTAAGATATTTTCCCGATAATATTCGGCATTTGTTTTGACCCCACGGTCGATGAATATGAGCGGGGGCTAACCATCGACCGCTACGGTGGCCCACACCATTACCATAGGCGGCGCTTGAGTTCTGGTGGCCAATCGCAGGTGTAAATTTTCAGCTGACCTCTTTGGCAAGTAAACCCGATTATTTTGTTTGTTCACAAACTGCTCAATTTGGAATGGCTTCTCATCGGAGAAAACCAAATTCGGTAACTGGCCACTTTCGTGCAAGCGAAGTAACTCCTTGGCTCTTTCCAGTCTAACTATTTATTCTCCAACGGTGAGCTCTTGCACTTTTTGGAACTTCAATGGCTTTAGTCCAAGATCATTTTTCAATATGTGTTGCATCCGTTCTCGTCACCTGTTCTAGTCACCTGTGGTTTTCCAGCCAAATATAAAGCAATAACACTATCACGCTTGAGTTCCATCACGAATAACTTTTTTTTTGAATGCAATAGATCAAAATGCTTTTGGAAGCTTGTAAATAATAAAATGTACTATCACTGGAATAAATCTGTCAGCTGTCATTCAAGCGGTTTACAAATGATAACAACCTGAAGTTGGTTGCAATACATATCAGTCACGTTATAAGTGATTTGAGAAGCTAGGACGTAATCCTGAATGAAGGTTTCTAATGGCCAATTATGTAAATGTGAACGATCCCAGCTATCACCGCAATTCCTATTGTATTTTAAAAACTGAATCTCTTCTACACATGGCAAATTAATTCTTGGGCATCAGTGTGTTTCTAAAGATATTTAATTCCCGTCTAGTAGTTAGTGTGTTGGCCTATTACTAGTAGACTCAAGAATCAGGGTTCAAACCCTAGGTCAGATATTGCGAATATAATGAAATATGAAAAATAATTTTTCTTCGGTTACTTCTTCTCAGCAGATTTCTGGCAAAAACTCTGATAGTAAATTTCTCAAAACTATTTTTTTCGGAGTAAACTTTAAATTGTAGGTCTCGCCACTCATGTATAAAATTGTGGTGTGAGAAACTAGGTCGTAATCCTGTCTGAATTGTTGCAATGAACAACTTTGTTATGTTTTCTTTGATTGTAAGGATGTATAAATGAAATAAAAAAAAAAAAAACTTCATCAAAAACTAAACGAAAACAATATTTCATTGCATTAATTATTTTTAATTTATTTTACTCGGTCGAATTACAATTTTTTCCTTTAAGGGAATTGTAATTTAAATCATTAAATAATTATTTAATAATCAGAAATATAACTATAAATATTATTTTTAAATACAAATGATGATATGATGAAAAACCAATTAAATTCTTAAAAGTTTTGTAAAATAAAATATTTTATTTTGCATTTTTAGTCCTAAAATAATTCATGTCAAAAGATTCGGAATTATTTAGTGAAATTTTTCAAAAGCGTAAACTCAAATATTTGTGTTTTAAATATTTTCAAACTGATGTACAAAATGAGTCAATGTATGCAAGTATGTACATATATACATACGTATGTATGAATGCATATTGAAATATTTGCTTTAAGAATTGTTCACATAAATTTTATTACTTGGACATCATGATGATATACTAATTTGTGAGTTTGTGTCAAGTCTTATGTCTTCAAATAATTTGATTTCAATATGTTTCTAGCTGTTCTCGTATTTAGAAATCCAATTAAATGTGACACAATTTGATTATTTTGATTTAAGTCAACTCTAATACTCTCATTTTTCTTTATGCAATTTAAATAGATACCCAGCTAGCATTCGGAAGATTGTTTTTATAAAAATCACCTTGATGAGTCTTTTTAGCGTACTTTTGGTGATCAAAAACTTATTAGTCAGTTAGACGATTAAAAGAGGACTCAAAAATGATTCGAGTCAATGAGTAAAATGAGTTCGATTTAAAATACAATAAAATATTGTATAGTATTCGGAAATTAATCATCCAGACGTTTAAAATGTGACTATTTTCTGTTATTTATTATTATATTCTACTTATACTAAAGATTGAAAAGTAATCGTAGTCACGTATTTTATGATCATATTTTGCGCAAAAGATGGCTATGAAATAAAGAAATTTTCTTTTTTAAATTGAAAATTTTTCTTTGTTTTTTAACGAAAACAATATTTCTTTAAATAAATTTTGATGTCTGATGTACATACACCACGAATGTAAACTTAATATTCTTTCTTTGATACTTAACGTTCATGCGAATGTGATTTTTTAAATCGCTGTAGTGTAAACGTAGGACTCAGTAAACCTAATAAAAACACTTGAAGAGAGTAAAATAGAATTATAAGTACGAATACCAAATGACTTAAATTTTAATCATAAAATACATAAAAACTAGTCCAAATCAATGCGAAGATGACTCATAAATGACAGTAAAAGGACTCATAAAAGACTCGTATGCGATTAAACGATGACTGACAGACGACTCGAAAAAGAATCATAAACGAAGGTAAATAAGATTAATTAATGGTCAGAAAGTGATTCGAAAATGATTATAAAGCTACTAGAAAATGAGTCGAAAATTACTGTTACTCACTTTTGGCGCTCACTGTATATATTTATATATAATGTATATGAATATAAAATTAATACGTATTAACTTTTTAAAAGTGAGTATTTTCAGCAGATTGTAGGATTGCAGTGATTTGAAGTGAAAGAAACTTTTTTTTTTTAAAGCATGACGATTCAGCCACTTACAATTAAAGATAAAGTACATGCCTAGTCTAAACTCTATCACCAATACTATTCCACACAGTTGTTCAAAGAATTACACCTAAACACAGAGATATACTGTGTAGGTTGTGGAAACGAATGTAAGGCTTTAGTATCAAGATGTTGGTCCCAATAGGTTAGAGAAAATGGAATACGAACTAAGCTATGTTGCCGTCGAAGTCTACAGAAAAAAAGAAGAAATGTCGAGACCAAAGTTTTGAGATTAAGACAAGCTCGTTGTCTCCTATTTAACGTGCACTAACGTATTTAGTCTAACGCAGTGCATATGCAATGCAAGACAGCTGAAAAAAAAATTAAGTTACATAACGCACACCAGCTCAAATTAGATTACCATAAATGAAAGAGAATTGTGAAACGCTGCTTCATCTGGGTAGAATCCCATCTACCTTGCCCTTCGAGAGGATAAAATATTAAATTTTTTAAAATTCTTTTTGTTTCTAAAAATATCTTTTAAAATTTCTTTTAATCTTTAAACAATTTCGAAATATATTATTCATATTATAAATACAATATTATTAATTGAATTAAATAGATATCTTAAGCGAATCATCTTTATTTTCGTTTTCTTAGAAATCAAAAATTCTTATAATTTAACGCTTTTTGAAAAAAGTTTTTTTTTTGGAAAAAGAATTTCGTTTAAGGCTACTGTTTGCTATGATGAAAGTAATTACAAATTCTCTTGTTTTAAGAGTTTTCTCATAAAATTATTTTTTTTTTATTATTTCTAAGGAAATCAAAAGTTATGATTTAAAGAATTAAACTTTTGACCTTAATTTGTGTTCATTTTAAACATGGATTATTAATATTTCCTGGTACCTACAACTCAAATTACAAAATTTAAAAACCACAAAAAAAAAAGAAAATAAAATAAACAAAAAACAAAAAACAGAATGAATGTTTACATTGATAAAAATAAATTTCACAATTATATTGCATTACAGCATTAAAAACTTAGAAATTCTGTTAGAAGTCTTGTTAATAAAGATAAAGAATTGTAAACGACAAATTCAGATTAATACGCCTCTTAAAATATTATCATCAATACTACAGGGTGGCTGATATATAATGCAACAAAGTAAAGCGCTATTTTTTTTTAATTTTATTGTTCAAAAGCAAAAAATGTTGGAAATAATATCAAATTTTAGAATCAGTTTAGATTTGTTCGAATTAGCCACCTTTGGCACGAATTAAGGCCTTTAAAAGGACGACAAAGTCATCACAGTCTGCACGAAAGTGGCTCTGCGAAGCGCCATTCCTAGCGAAGCGCCTTTTTGAGATGATCGACACTTTGGTATTTTTTAGTGAGAACCTTACTCTCTAAAATGTCTTAGAGGCAAAAGTCCAACGGATTGAGATCCGGAAATTTTTGTGCCCATTGTACGGTAGAAATGAAGCGAGGAACATCCTTTTTAAGCCATTATTGATTAGCGCGTGCTGAGTGCGGTGGTGCAGAGTCCTCTTGGAATGTCCATGGTCTACGGCCGAAATGTTTGTCTGCCCAGGGCTTCAATACTATCTTTAATATTCGGCATTTATTTAACCCCACGGTCGATGAATATGAGCGGGGAGCGACCATCGGCCTTTACGGCGGCCCACACCATTACCATCGGTGGCCTTTGAGTTCTGGTGGCCAATCGGAGGTGTACATTTTCAGTTGACCTCTTTGAAAAATAAACCCGATCATTTTGTTTGTTCCCAAACTGCACAATTTTGAATGGCTTCGCATTGGAGAAAACCAAATTGGCTTTCGTGCAAGCCAGGTAACTCCTTGGCTCTTTCCAGTCTAACTTTTTTTTGTCCATCGGTGAGCTCTTGCACTTTTTGGAACTTAAATGGCTTTAGTCCAAGATCATTTTTCAATATGTGTTGCATCCGTTCTCGCGATATGTTCAGCTCACGAGCAATTTTTCTACCACTGCGGCGTGGATTTCGATCAAATCTGGCCTTCACTTTTCGGATCATTTCAGGTGTTGTTACCGTTTTTTTCGTCCACTTTTTGGACGCGATGCAACACTGCCAGTATCACGGTAACGAGCAATGGTATGAGAACCAAAAGATTTATTCACATTTAAATGCTGGAGGGCTCTAATTATAGCCATCTATGGTTTTCCAGCCACTTATAGAGCAATCACACTATCACGCTTGAATTCCATCACGAATAACTTTATAGATCAAAATGCTTTTGTAAGCCTGTAAATAATAAAATGTACTGTCTCTGGAATAAATCTGTCAGCTGTCAGGCGAGCGGTTTACAAATGATAACAGCCTGAAGTTGGTTGCAATACATATCAGCCACCCTGTACTAATGTTATATTCTGTTATTTGCATGTATTAAGCCGATTATAAATCATCAGGGCCATACAAAGAGGCCGTCTCAAATGATGCGCAACTAATGCGCCGAATTTAATTGGATTTGCCAATGTAAAGATTCTTAATTAAATATGTTGTTTTGCTAATTTCTCTCTCTCTCTCTCTCTCTCTCTATTGTTTCTTTTTTCTTTTTCCTTACAACGATAGTTAATGTTATCATGCCCATGGATTTATTTGTTTAATTTCCTGTTTTATTACATATTTAAGTATCGATTTGTTACTCTTTGTTTTATAAATGTACGTACGATTGTAGCAGAATCTAGGAAAAAACATTAACTGTTCAGTATATATTGTGTAGAATGAATTTTGTTGTTGCTTATAATTATTTGTTCATATATTAATAAAATATAAATCATGTTATATGCCTCAGATGTGCATGTTTATAAATGTACTTAAAATCATGTCTGTTAACAAACAATTTTTTTTCGTTACAAATATACAGCTAATGTCAACTAATTAGTTACAAAATTCAATGTTTAGACAATAGCAAGAGAAATAATCTATATTTTCCCATGTACTGCTCTTCATTAATTTTTATTCAAAAACTGTAGCATGATAGAACGAATCATTTGTAAAGACTTTTTGCAGCGAGTCACTGTATCAAATGACATCTTGGGCATCATGGGCACATTCGCCTAAAAATGACAGCTTCACTCTCATCTTCACAAAAGATATACAATATTTTCGTATCAACTAAAGTAACGTATAAATTTCGAGTGCGGTCAGGATCAGCAATTTTTATGTTTTAAGCGACTCTTTTGCGTATACCCTCGAAGTGAAATAAGTGCTATGGCTTGTACTCATCTTAATACGGAGAATGTTGTCTTCTTTACGTACGTTAATAGCGTAATAAGCAAAAAGGCTACGAAGGCGACAAATTTAATAAAGCGATCACTGTTTTTCTTTAACGTTGCCACATTAGATTAGAATTTTGTGTTGGCTTCGTTGATAATAGGGCTGCTGAACATTCGTTGTCGTAAAGATTCTATGAAGACCTTTGAATTAGATCAGCTAGGTCTTTGCTGGATCCTAAGCCATTGAGGTATATATGGGAATGAGATGCAAATGCTGTGCTGTTACGTTAGTTTCACTTTCTATAATCCAATACTTCTCCGGACCCACCGGAAGATGGATCATGAAAAATGATCAAAAACATTAGGTGGATGGATCTAGTTGTTAAGTGTTCAGGAATACATGACTTTCAATAGACAGTATGAAAACAGCTTGTCTGCAGAATTTCGGTAATTCCAGCGTGGAACTGCTTTCTGAGTTACTTTTCGCTGACAAGGATAAGGAACAAATTCCAATCGGACAATTACAGTATATGTTGCAAATAAACCTCTTCTGTAACTGTCCGACCCGTAGTGGGATAAGACTGCCGACCCTGGGAATTGAATACTTTGCTGGTTTAGATTCTCTGTTGCAATCAATGCCATAATGTAGTAATGCCATTCTCCATTACGCTGTCTGAGAAATGCCACCAAATTAAATTAAGTTTGAAGCATTTTTTCAATCGCGTGCAATACAATTTTTTAAATAAATATCTACTTTTGTGCATCAGAAGGTTTGATCTAAAACAGAGATCAGCAATGAATCGTTTTTCCGATACTGGTAAGCACTCATGCAAATTTGAGTATGAATGAACAACAGAATTGAAATTCATCTACTCTGATTCATTCGTACTCGATACAACATTGATTTATAAGTATAAGTAGCAATGAGTATGAGTACAAAGTTGACTTCAAACGCACAACATTCGAAATGTGTTTGATTCATACGCCTACTCATTCTGATTCATAAATTTAGAAAAATACTTATAATACTTATAAGTCATTCGAGCGGCTCGAATCGTTCATCAAAACTTGCAGCCTTTGTTGTTGTTGCATATCTAAACAAAGAAGAAAGGAAAGACAAAGGCAACTAGCAAAGCATACACACAATCTTCTTGTGGGTATAGTAGTGTTCGTACGCGAATCATATTTATTTTGTGCTTCGTGTAAATGTTAAGTAGAGACGAGTCGAAGTTAATAACATCATGTGTATTGTTAAGTATGAATACGACAAGTACTTCCAACTTTGAGTATTAGTAGTGTAAGCATGATATCAAAATAAGTATGAATGCGTATAAGTATTCAAAATTATAAGTATGACTAGAACCTACTCATTATTTTGAATACTTATTGCTGATAGAGGAAATATAGTTGAATTGATAGAGTACTATTCAGCTTTAAAAAAATAAATTAAATTTCTAATCGAAATTAATCAAGCACGGATATTATTCTAACTGTTACTGTATTTATTGCTGTAAAAATATCCATTTTCCTTCTAATTAGTTGCTAGCAACTGTATGCTTACATATGTAAATTATGTATTACCAAAAAACAATACAAATCAACATTCATAAAAATTATGTTATTGTTTTTGTTTTTGTATATATTAAGTAACAGTAACAAGAGAGAGTAAAAAAAAAATAACAAAAATATCTAGAATATGTGGTTTTCATGTTTAATTTATACAAAAACACATGTTTAGCAGCATTTGCAATAACAGCCAACGGGACCATGGAATACACATGAATACAAATACAAATACGAATTAGAACAAAAATAAACATCTGAAGGAACAACCTTGCACATGTAGCAACTTATAAACGTATTTACATAGATTCTATATGAAATAGTATTGAGTTTACAAAGGCATTAAAACATAAATGATGTGCTTAGATTGACACACTCACACAGAAGAACACGTATGTTTACATAATTACATGCATATGTACGTATGTATGTTTGAATTTTATTTTCTTTTTGCATAAATAGTTGAGTCAATCAAACGAGTTTGTTTATGTTTAATTTTGACATTTATTTACAAGAGTTAAAAGCCTTACCAAGTGTATATGTACAGGGTGGCTGATATTTATTGCAACCAAATTCAGGTTGTTATCACTCGTAAACCGCTCGTCTGACAGCTGACAGATTTATTCCAGTGACAGTTCATTTTGTTATTTAAAAGCTGGCAAAAGAATTTTGAACTATTGCATTCAGAAAAAAAGTTATTGGTGATGGAATTCAAGCGTGATGGCGTCATTGCTTGATATTTGGCTGGAAAACCACAGGTGGCTATAGTTAAAGCCCTCCAGCACTTATATGTGAATAAATATTTAGTTTCTCGTACCATTGCCCGCTACCGTAATACTAACAGTAGTGCATCGCGTCCAAAAAGTGGACGAAAAAAACGGTAAAAACAAAAGCGAAGGCCAGATTTTACCGAAATCCACGCCGCAGTGGTAGAAAAATTGCTCGTGAGCTGAATATATCGCGAGAACGGATGCACACATATTGAAAAATGATCTTGGATTAAAGCCATTGAAGTTCCAAAAAGTGCAAGAGCTCACCGATGGACAAAAAAAGTTAGACTGGAAAGAGCCAAGGAGTTACTTCGCTTGCACGAAAGTGGCCAGTTATCGAATTTGGTTTTCTCCGATGAAAAGCCATTCCAAATTGAGCAGTTTGTGAACAAACAAAATGATCGGGTTTACTTGCCAAAGAGCTTAGCTGAAAATTTACACTTGCGCTTGGCCACCAGAACTCAAGCGCTGCCGTTGCTAATGGTGTGGGCCACCGTAACGGCCAATGGTCGCTCACCGCTTGTATTCACCAACCGTGGGGATAAAATAAATGCCGAATATTATCGGAAAAATGTCTTAAAGACAGTATTGAAGCCCTGGGAAAACAAACATTTCGGCCGTAGACCATGGACATTCCAACAGAACTCAGCACCGCCGCACTCCGCACGCGTCAACCGCATAATGGCCACCAAAATATCCGGATCTCAATCCGTTTTACTTTGCGCCTGGGGCAATTAGGAGAGTAAGGTTCTCACTAAAAAATACCAAAGTGTCGATCATCTCAAGCGGCGATGCGCCGGGAATGAGCCCAAAATACCGCAGAGCCATTTTCGTGCAGCCTGTGATGGCTTTGTCGGCCGTTTGAAGGCCATAATTCATACCAAAGGTGGCCAATTCGAACAAATCTAAACTGATTCTAAAATTTTATGTTATTTCCAACATTATTTCGTTTTTGTACAATAAAATTAAAAAGATATTGCGTTTTACTTTGTTGCATTATATATCAGCCACCCTGTATGTCTATGTATATGATTTTTGTTCCTCTATGTGTTAGTATTTAAATGTAGATAGATTTTGTCTCTCCATTTAAAAGTTATTTTCCTTATTGCATTTACGATACTTAAACAAAATCAGCAATACAAACTTAACTTGTTTTTCTATCAAGAAAAATGAAAACAAACTTTTTTAAACTTTCTATATGCAAGTACTTTTATTTACTATCAGTTAAAGTTAAAATTATTAAAAACAAAAATAAGGAAAAAATATTAAAAAAAATTAAAAATAAATAAATAAAGTTATAAAAAATGGTTTTTATTTTCTCAAATATTTAAGTTTCCTTTAAACGACACAAAGTTTGCATATAAAATAAAAATATTTCTTTCTCTGAAGGATATGAGAAATAAAGAAAACAATTGAATTTAATTTGTCAATTTGAAGATGAATTGATGCAGGAAACAATAATTCCAGGTAATTGATTTGGTCAACTGTCAGTGAGTCCTATGCAACATTTTCTGATATAAATTTTAACTTTACTATTCATAGGATAAAGATCTAAGTTTTCTTGTTTTCTATTCCTGACTACCGAGATCTACATCAGAGATCAGCAACGAGTATTCAAAACGATGAATAGATTCAAATCATACTTATCAGATACTTATACGTATTCATAATTATTTTGATATCATACTCATACTTCTCATACTCATAGTTGGACGTACTCGTCGTATGCATACTTAACAATACGCATTATGTTATTGCCTTCAACTCATCTCTATTTAACATTTACACGAACCACAAAATAAGTATGATTCGGGTACGAACACTACTATACTCAGAAGAAGATTGTGTGTATACTTTGTTTGTTGTCTTTGTCTTTCCTTTCTTCTTTCCTTTACAACAAAGGCTGTAAATTTTGATGAATGATTCGAGCCACTCGAATTACTTATAAGTATTTTTCGAAATTTTTGAATTAGAATGAGTAGGCGTGTGAATCACACATATTTCGAATGTTGTAAGTTTGATGTCAACGTTGTACATATACTCATTGCTACTTACACTTACAATCAATGTTATAGCGAGTACGAATGAATCAGAGTAGTTGAATTTTAATTCGGTTGATTCACTCATACCATCCCAGGTCAGACATCAAAACGAAAAAATATTTCTTCGGCGACTTCCTCTCAGCAGATTTCTGGCAAAGACTCTGAGAGTAAAAATTGCCGTGAAAAGCTTCTCAAAAACTGTCGTTCGGAGTCGACTTTAAACTCTCATGTATAAAATTAACCACTCATGTATAAAATTAACGCACACAACATAAGTGGTGTGAGAAGCTAGGTCGTAATTCTGACTGAAGGGTTGTAATGGCCAATTATGTATGTATGTATGATTCACTCATACTCAAAATTGCGTGAGTGCTTATAAGCAGCGGAAATACGATTCGTTGCTGATCTCTGATCTATAAAGATGCATAATTGCTCATTGCAACCTTTTAGTCCGGATCACGCTTTAGCTTTTCACACCACTTATGTTGTGTGTGATAATTTTATTCATGAGCGGTGGGAATCGCAGTTTAAAATCGATACCGAACGATTGATATACCCTTAGAATTTTTTGCTGAAATCTAGTGAGAGAGGAAGTCGCAGAAGTATTTTTTTATATTTCGTTTTGCTGAAGATGACTGACGTGGAGTTTGAACCGAGTCTCCACGTTTAATAAGCTAACAAACTATCTAGTAGACACGTTTTTTCACTATCTCCAAAATCATTCACAGCCGCTGTAGTGTGGTGAAGCAATGGTTCGAAAATATATTTTTAATGACTTCCTCTGAGCATCCTTCTGACGAAAACTCTAAAAAAAAAATCCCAAAAAAAGTTGTTCAAATATGTTGTTTTGACTCAAAAAAATTTATGAAATTTAGTTACTGGGACCATTTGAAGTAGTTTGTTTTAAACGAGAATTCGTTATAAACGAGTTTGTAATAAATAAAGTTTTTTGTATGAAAATTGTTATTAAAACGTTGGGACTTGAAAATAAATATGTAATAACCCAGAAACTGAGTTCGTTATAAACGAGTTTGTCTGTATTATGAAATTTTCTGTAATTTTTATTTAATTTTAAAAAACTGGCAATGAAACAATTTTAAAATAAAAATAACGGTAATTTATTAAGGTGTATTTTTTATTTTTTTTTAATGTGCAGTTTCTTTTGACGCTCACTGTTTACTGAGCAAGTACATAGTATGTATGTATGTATATGTATAGACCCATACATCAATTTAAATTTATAATTTATTCAAATGATGTACTGCTTACCATATATGTAAAATACATCAAACTTTTGCCCTAGTTCATCTATTTTAGCTGAATACATTGTATGAATATGTGACCCTGACCTTTTTCTGTCAATAAAATTTGAAAATTTATTGTTATTGTTATAGAATGAAATAAAAATATAAAAAAAATATAAAAAAAATATAAAAAAATATTTAAAAAATTAAAGGGAAATTTGTAGATTTATTAGTGTTGTAAAGAGGCAAAGCAAAGCAAAGAAAAATATAAATGAAATGAAGTAAAAATGGCAAAGAAAAGAGAACAAATAAAGCAAAGTAGCCATAATCATTAAAATTGCAACAATTCACATAAAAACTGCAAAATCACTTTTACCTTCTCTCACTCGAAAACGCCAACAATCATCTTCATCTACCGATGAAAAATGTAATGCCAGACTGACAGACAGACAGACAGACAGTCATGAGCGACAGGCAAAAAGACATGAGTGTACTACTTGTAATGCAGAACATTACAACGTTTTACATTCTTTATATACTCGTACACCCACACATACGTATGTATTTTATGATTTCTTTGATTGCATATTTTGGTGCTTCACAATTTTCCTTTTTTTCTTTTTCCACTTGTTTTTCTTTTCTTTCATTTTATTTTTTTTGTTGTTGTTATTATTGGCACTATAATAATAATAATATCCACTCGTATACATTCATGTGGTGGTATGTGGGAGATATACTCCCGTATGTACGAGTAAGTATCTTCTGTACAAGTGTTGTATGGTTGTATGGTTGAAGTGGCTTGTGGAAAGAACATTCAACCTTAAAAAAAAAATTTAATTTCACTGTCCTAGTTTATTTCTTTTAAATTAAGTTTACGTTACGTAATAATTTTTGTGTACTTTCGCTTTTACTTTTTTAGCAGCTCTGGTTTCCAGTTTGCTATAAATAGCAATAATAAAAATGAAAAAAAAAATTCATATTCATTGTAAATATGAATTTTATTTTTCTTTATGAAATTTTCTTTCAAGTTGTGTTCGATATTACATGGCGCAAAAAACATATCAAATTGCAATTTTTAAATATGATTCAGTAGTAGAAATATATTGTATACATACGTCTACGTATGTATATAGTATAGGAGATGTTCGACTATGTATCCTGTTAGTCTAAGGATCAAATAGTATTTTTTACGAAATATAATACGCCAGTGTTAGACGTTGCTAACGCTATTAAAGTATTTAAAATCATTAAAGTACCAGCAACCGGAAACATGTCATCAGTAATGTGGAGAATTTTTTAATGATGGTCTGGTGAGCATGATAAGGTTAAAGTCTGCATAATAGGTAACGTTAGGTTAGATTGGTGGTCTATAGGCTTATTAGACGTTAAGCCACTGTTCAATCTCCATGGTAAACATCTTGAACAATATGAAATTAAAAAAAAAAATATTTCTTCAGAGATGATCTCTCAGCATATTTCTGGCAAAAACTCTAAAAGTGTAAATAATTTTGGCATGAAAAGTTTCTCGAAAAGAAAACTATATTTGGAATAGACTTTCAACTTTCAAGATTAAGACACAATATAAGTGGCGTAAGAAGCTAGATTGTAACCCTGAATAAAAGGTTGTTATCAGCCATTAGCCTTATTGAGGCTCCTTAGACAGATTCTGAAGAGATTTAAAGCAAATTTCGATATGCATATATAAATATAGGGCCAGTTTTGCCTGATCTCTGTTCAAGTGGATTAATTATAGAGAATATTGTACATAATTTTCGATGATAACTAGATTTGATTTTCAATGAAGAAAAATGTTTTTATTGTTGGTCATCAGAGATCAGCAATAAGTATTCCAAACGATGAGTAGGTTCGAGTCATACTTATAATTTCAGATACTTATACGCATTCATTGAAGTCGCCGTGGTCTAGTGGGTAGTGCGTTGGCTTATTAGACAAAACGCCCGTGTTCGTATCCCAGGTCAGACATCCAAAAACGAAAAATATTTCTTCAACGACTTCCTCTCAGCAGATTTCTGGCAAAGACTCAGAGAGTAAAAATTGCCATGAAAAGGTTCTCAAAAATCTGTCTTTCGGAGTCGACTTTAAACTGTAGGTTCCTCCACTCATGTATAAAATTAACGCACACAACATAAGTGGTGTGAGAAGCTAGATCGTAGTCCTTACTGAAGGATTGTAATGGCCAATTATGTATGTATGTATGTATGTATGTATACGCATTCATACTTATTTCAATATGATACTCATACCACTCATACTCAAAGTTGGAAGTACGCGTCGTATTCATACTTAACAATACGCATGATGTTATTGACTTCGACTCGTCTCTACTTAACATTTATACTCACAACAAGATTGTATATATGCTTTGCTTGTTGTCTTTGTCTTTCCTTTCTTTTTTGTTTGTATATGCAACAACAACAAAGGTTGTAAATTTTGATGAATGATTCGAGCTATTCGAATGACTTATAAATATTATAAGATTTTTCTAAATTTATGAATCAGAATGAGTAGGCGTATGAATCAAACTTATTCTGAATGCTGTGAGTTTGTACTCACACTTATACTTATAAATCAATGTTGTAGCGAGTACGAATGAATCAGAGTGGTTGAATTTCATTCTGTTGATTCACTCATACTCAAAACTGCATGAGTAGCGGAAAAACGATTCTTTGTTGATCTCTGTTGGTGTTATAGGTCATGATATAGGGCAAAATCTATGAGAGTAAACAAAATTAGCATGAACAGCTTCTCATAAAAAATAAAAAAAAAAATCTGTCGTTCGGAGTCGACTTTAAACTGTAAGTCCCGCTACTTATGTATAAAATTAACACACACAACATAAGTGGCGTGAGAAGGTAAGTCGAAATCCTGACTGAAGGGTTGTAATGACCAATCGTGTATGATATAGGTCGTCTCTTTAGATATCTAATATTTTCTATTAAATAAATAATACATATATGTATATATGTATGTATGTATGTACGCATGTATTTATTTCGAAATGAATAAAATATTAAGGATTACAATTTAATTGGCATTAATATTGAATTGCTTTATGGAGTGCATTTCGTTTTCTATTTTATTTTATTTTTTTCTTGATTTTGTTTAATATCTTGAGATAATTTAGAAAACTCATAAACAATACAATACAATATATATGCTTATGTATTGTATGCTTATATTGATTGTCAAAGATTCTTAATTAATTTCTGTTCTTTTGATATCAAATGCAAGAAGTTAAATTGCTTTTAAAACAATCAAATCGATTATGTTTTGAAGAAAAAATCATTTATAATACGAATACAAAGATATTTAAAACACAATTATTCTAACGATATACAAACAAATCAATCTGTAAATAGAAGTGTTCAAAACATGCTTACAAACATACTACGTTTGGAAGGATTTGAAATACAATATTAGCCCAAAACGAACTATTAATCACGATATAGACAACATATTGGGTGTGTGAGTGTGTGTGTTTGTGTTTGGTAAATAAAATTGAATGGCATACACTATTGTATTGTATTGTATTTTATTGTATGTATGTATGTATATTATATTAACACATATTAGCCTGTATACAAATATGTAAATACTTATGTTTGCATATAAGTATGTATCACACATGTACGTATGTACATCTGTATATAGGAGTTAATTTTTATATACAATAAAAGAAAAAAAAAACAAAAAATATATATTAAAAGCACACATGCCAACAACAAACAAACAAAAATATATGAAAATTGCCATGGTCTTTAAGTTATCTGACAAATAAATCAATAATGAAACATCATTAATTAAATCATACACTGACACATGCACATGCCTACACATACATGTACTGTGAAATACATTTCATAACAAATGAAACGAATTATAAAAACAAATTTAATTTTGTTAATACCCAAACAAATGTCTTACCCAGACTCCACATACTGTATATACCATGTATACCATATACAGGGTGGCTGATATATATTGCAACCAACTTCAGGTTGTTATCATTTTCAAAACCGCTCGTCTGACAACTGACAGATATATTCCAGTGACAGTTCATTTTATTATTTACAAGCTTACAAAAGCATTTTTTAACTTTTTCAGAAAAAAAAGTTAATCGTGATGGAATTCAAGCGTGATAGTGTGATTGCTTTATATTTGGCTGGAAAACCATAGGTCGCTATCGTTAGCGCCCTCCAGCATTTAAATATGAATAAATCTTTTGTTTCTCATACCATTGCACGTTACCGTGATACTGGCAGTGTTGCATCGCGTCCAAAAATGGACGAAAAAAAACGGTGACAACACCAGAAATGATCCGAAAAGTGAAGGCCAGATTTTCCGGATCTCGATTCGTTAGCCTTGTGCGCTTGGGGCATTTGAAGAGTAAGTTTTTCACTAAAAAATACCAAATTGTCGATTATCTCAAGACGGCGTTTCGCCGTGATTGAGCCAAAATACCGCAGGTGTGCAACCTGTGATAGCTTTGTCGGCCGTTTAAAGCCATAATTCGTACCAAAGGTTGCCAATTCGAACAAATCTAAATTGATTCTAAAATTTTTTGTTATTTCCAACATTTTTTTTGAACAATAAACTTTGTTGCACTCTATATCAGCCGCCCTGTATATGTATGTATGTACATAAGTACATTGCCCGCCATATACACTCCTTCAAAATCCATAGTATTATCAACATACGTACACATACGCACACGTAACATATGAAGTAACTATCATCTACAGTTACGAAATTGGTTAAAACGACAAAATGAATCAAAGAAATTAATTTGGCAAATAATATGCATACATTAACAAAATCAACACTCATACATTTACATACTAATACTTTTATCTATCTACATATGTGTGTATGTATAGGTATATATGTAACACAGTATCCACAGCTAGCTTTAGCTAATTATCAAAAATATAAAGCTACAAAGAAAAAGTAGTGCTATCGTCCGAACATTGGCCCTAAATGCGGGATCAGTTAATGCATGTTTAAAATGATTATTAGAACTATGAATTCATCCATTATTCTAATACTATGCTGATGAAAAATCAAATTAAGCATCACAACAACAAACAATTCTTCTGGACCGTTCGCGTTTATTAGCTAAGCTTTTCAAGGTGCAATATCTCTAAGCTACAAATGAATAGTGAAGAGGTATGGGTATATTTGATATGGAAATTTGGATCAAGCGTATTAAATTTTTTTTAACTAAATTTTTTTTTTTCAAAATTAGTATTTGTATCTGTACATACAAATTACGACGTATTTTCTCACATCGCTCATGTTGTGTGCATAGCTGCCAGATGAACAAAGCAACAAATCGTCAAATATTAGAAAATAAATCGTCAAAATCATCACAAAATATAAATATGTATGGACATAAATTAAAAGTTAAAAAAAATTCCAAACGGACTCTAGCCAAAGAAGTTGAATGTGGACACTTAGATGTTATAGGGCACATTGTGATGTAATCCTGGAACAACTCCGAGCATTTGCTGAAGCTAATCGACTGCCAATGTCAATCATATATGGTATCCATATCATCTATGTAAATAGTAGACACCAAGGTGACCTTTTCTTCTCTGGCAGGAAATATAAGCACCTAATTGATGAACAATTGCCTTCCGGCAGTTTTAAGGCGTCGCAGACTAATGCGTCTCATATTCGTGCCTATAATTCAATGCTCTGTCATAGCTTAGCCGACCATACTAAATGTGTGCCTCTAAAGTTTAAACAAACTTATCCTCTCCTATCCATTTTTAGCCAGATTTTCTTCACGTCGTGGCAGTGTCCAAAATTTCCGATCTAGTATTGAATCTATGATTACATTGTCCATTATAAGCTTGCATTTCCTTAGAGTGATTTCTAAAGTCGATAATTTAACGGATAGTTCCTTGTTTGTATCCACACCTGCCTGTTCATCCGCTCTGCAGTTACCTTGAATGTCACTGTACTGTGCCCTGGTTCTTATATGATATGATGCCGTTCCATTCCAGCCATCAAAATGCAGAGTGATTTCTAATAAGGAAGAGATATCAAGGGTGCTAATTGCCCTTGATAGGATAGAAAAATTTTTCGAAAACTCTTTCACTAGTTCGTTAATGCATTCAACTTTATTGGGTAGTGTTTGTAACACATTTCTTTGACTTTTTTCCTATAACTTGGACTGCCTCTAAGTATGTGTGTTGAAATCATCTTCTTCTGAATTGATTCCTGGTAAAAAAAAACTTTAAACTTATTTGTACTCACAGTTAAATTATATAAATGAACAGGTGGCATATTTTTGTTCCTTGTTTAACGGAAAGCCATAAAATAAATAATTTAATATTCTTATGTGATCTAAGAATACATAAAAGTCTCTTGTTGGTTGGGATTTGGCAGTTGGCATTTGATATTTGCTTACATTTTGAATCATATTTATAAAAAAAAAATTAATAAAAAAAAGAGAATTAACAGACCATCAAAAAATCCTTTAAACGATCATGTTATGTTAAAAATCCACTGTAGTTGGTATTGACTAACATCATATTGACAGTATACTTTATATTGAATTCTATTTAACATACATTACTCATACGCACCCATACTATTTGTACTGTAGTAGAGTAATTACTCTGAAAAGTATGCAATGAAATTATATTTAATGTTGTTGTATACGCATTAATAGAATTTAATATCACTCATACGTTACGTTACATGCATTGCTGTCAGATACAGTAGTGAGAAAAAAAATCCGAACCTATGTCGTATGATATTCAATCAAGGCTTGAAACTTATTCACGTTATCCAATTCTACTCCACTTTTGTTTTCTTTATTCATTGATTTCTAAATTTTAATAAAAAGTATCATTAAGCGTTGTTTGATTCTCTTTTCACTTCATTTTGTTTCGATTTATAAAAAAAATGCACAAATTTAGCGAGAAAAATATCTCATGCGGGGATCTACGGAAGTCGGCGTAATTTGTAATTTTTTGGCTTTTAAGAAATGAAAACAGCATAAAATACAGAAAAATGATCACAGGTGTTCGCAAATATAATGCTTGACCCTTGTTATTACTAACCTAAATTTTCAAAAGTAATAATTGCAAAGCAAATACACAGTTTAAATAATTGCAACTTATAATTCACTAAAGTAAAGGATATGACGTCATTTTTTAATGGCCAAAAATGGACAAAATAAGGGCATATCTCGTCTTATCGTCCAAATATATTTTTGGAGCTCAAAATCGTCAAAATTACGATAAATCGTCAAATCTGGCAGCTATGTTTGTAGTATGGTATACGATAGCTATATTTTGCTTATTGGTACTCATGTAGTGTGTTCTAGATCTCTGAAAAGAGGGGATGTTGGCGGAAGCCGAAACAAACCAGCGAGTGTCCTAATAATTGTGACCTATTTCCTTAACCCTTACATACTTACATACATAATTGGTCTTTACAACCCTTCAGTCATGATTATTGACCTAGTTTCTCATGCTAATTCTGTTGTGTGTGTTAATTGTTCACATAAGTAGTGGCACCTACAGTTTAAATTCGACTCCGAATGACAGGTTTTGGAGAAAATTTTCATGGCAATTTTATTTACTCTCAGAATTTTTGCCAGAAATCTGCTGAGAGGAAATTGCCGAAAAAATACTTTTTGTATTTTATTTTGATGTCTGGCCTACAACTAGAACCCTGGCTTTACGTCTAATAGGCCAACACTCTACCTACTAGATCGCGGCGACTTCTTTGCCCCTTAGGCGTGATAATTCTTATAAACTTACTAAAATATCACCTTTTGAATGTCGTCTGTGCATAGAGGAGTAGTAAACGATAATTCTGGGCTTAGATAGACTCGTTGGGTGTCCTTCAGACGAACTACTTTAAGGCAGTATCCTTCTGGAATTCATAACAGGCAGTATGTTTCGGAGAAGCCACCACTTGTTCGTAATTATAGACTCATGAGAACATTGTAAAGACGTTTTCGAAGAGATTGTTACTCATTGTAGCTTATATTCTTCATATTCAAAATATTTTGTAATCCAGTTAGCATTCAATATATTTGCATATTACTAATCAAATGTCATCAACTGTTTATTTGCGTGATGATGAGTATTTGGTTTTGGTTTAAAATGAATAAAACAGAAAAACTTAGATCCTACATAAATAAAAAGGAGTAATTTATTAAAATTAAGCTCAAAAACGTTATATACTCCCCTACCAACTAACTAACTACATAACAGCTGTATTCTTTAAAGTTCATAGTAAAATTTGCTTACTTTTGAAAAATATGGTACGTTTGACGTTGCTTTTCTAATAGCACATAATAGTTGATGGCAGCAGGCAGAATCATTATATTGAATTTATTAAATAAAAAACGAATTCGTGCACGAATCAACCGCTAATAAATCTCAAGACAAGTAAGAAATTTTTCTACACGTGCTAACACGCACTTTAATACACACACAAGCAACGCAACACAACATAACACTTATACGCTACTCTGTAGGCAAATAAATATTTTGTGAAGCAGAACAGAAACACGTACAAAAAAATCCTTTAACCAGCTGAAATACAGAAACCAAAAAGCAATCCAACACAGCCATGGCATGAATTTCTGTGGCATCAACCACATACGTACGTACGTACGGTATAGACTCAAGAATTTGACATGTGTTACAAGCAAAGGATACGTCTGTTGTTGCTATTTTACGTTACTTTACTAGCGTACCGTAACATGCGAAAGTATGGCGGGTTTGTTTGAGTGTGGAATGTAATATTTGGGAGAAGGTTATGCATGCGTTTGATTTCGATCACTTGGATAAGAATTAAATTTTTTTATTTCTTTTTAAAAATGATGAGCGAACATTCGACTTTTCTGAGAAGAGGAAATAGAGTGGAATTCTATGCAGGACTCAAAATTATATACCATTTTCAGCGGGAACTTTTGAACGCTGTTTTGAATTTGTTTTGAATTCTTTTGACTATTGAATATCATGGAGTACAATATGTCGAGTTATTTTGTAGAAGAGAGTGCATAGTATCAGTATAAACTCATTATGTAACACGAGCGTACAACATAGAATAAAATTTTTGAAATTTTGGTAAAACCCTCTCATTTCATTGGATCAGGGATGCATCCATTTTATCTTTGTTTTCGTATTTTACTGATCGTGTAAACGAAAAAGGTCACCGTAGTCTGGTAGGCAGTATGTTGGCTTATTAGACATGAGGCCATGGTTCAAACTACATGAAAAAATATGTCTTCAACGTCTGCCTTTCAGTAGATTTCTGACAAAAACTCTGAAAGTAAATACAATTCGAATAAAAAGTTTCTCAAAAATCCGTCGTTCGCAGCCGACTTCAAACTGTTGGTCCCGCCACTCGTGTGCAAAATTAACACACACAACATAAGTGGTTTAAAAAACTAGCTCGTAACCCTGAACGATAGATTGTAATGACAGATTATATATGAAATCACCGTGGTCTAGTAGTTAATGTGTGGCTTATTGGATGTAAGGCGATAGTTCAAGTTACAAGTCAGACAAAAATCAAAAAAACAGTCGTTCGTAGTCAAGTTCAAAATGTTGGCCTCGCGTACAAAATTAACACACACACAGCGTAAGTGGAATGAAGAACTAGGCCGTAATCCTGGCTGATGAATTATAAAGAAAAATAATGGAAGTGAGTAAGGAAATCTTTAATATTTACTCTTAAACTTTACGTATGTAAATTATTATTGTGTGAATTGGCCTTTAGCGGAAGACTATGTGGGTGTAGGTATGTAGGAACAAGATAACATTTAACATTGAAATGCCAAAATAAAAATAAAGGTGCCGGTTTTTGGATCGCATTTTTCCCTTTATGGATCCATTAAATATTCATCCTGCTTTGTGTATATCAGTTCTGGTTTTGCATTAAATACCACAATGAAAATTGAATTTCAAATAAATTTCAACCATCATCATATGTACCCATACGTGTATGTTTGTATGTAGTTCCTCTAAAAATCGTAGTATTAAAGTAGTAAAAAAAAAACAACAACCAAAAAATAAATACAATAGCCTTCTTTGCATTGTAATGTTAGGATATGGGGAATAGAATAAATCTAAGAAAATACATACACAGATTTAATAATATATGTATACAAACACATACACATATGTAGATGACATGTGCATATGTGTGTGTGTATATAATGTTTTATAGTACATTACACTGATTTCCAAGGACGTCTCAGGGCGTTCTTTGAAAGATTAATGATTATTAGCTTATATGGTATTGTATTGTTATATCACAACGAATGTGCGTATTTGTGTAAAAGAATACAAACAATATTGTAGATAAGTCTGTCAGTGTATTTGTTTAAATCTACAATAAATATTATGTAAGTAAATAAAAGCACTATTACAGTCCAAGGCATAATTTTAGGTACACATTTAAATTTTCTTGCAGTTTATTAAGCAAATATGTACGTGGGTAAATTTCAAATTAACTGCATGTAAAAGCAGCGTTGCCTGCTTATTATTGTGTGTGTTTAAAAAAAAATTGACCAATTTACTTAATAGGTCTTTGTAATATTTACATATACATATATATAAATATGTAGGTAAATACAGGGTGGCTGATATATAATGCAACAAAGTAAAGCGTTATATTTTTTTAATTTGTTGTTCAAAAGCAAAAAATTTTGGGAAATAACATAAAATTTTAGAATCAGTTTGATACGAATTATGGCCTTCAAACGGCCGACAAAGCCATCACAGGCTGCACGAAAGTGGTTCTGCGTTATTTTAATCAATTCCCGGCGAAGCGTCGCCATGAAATGATCGACACTTTGGTATTTTTTAGTGAGAACCTTACTCTCCAAAATGTCTCAGGCGCAAAAGTCCAACGGATTGAGATTTGGATATTTTGGTGGCCATTGTGCGGTAGAAATGAAGCGAGGAACCTCCTTTTTTAGCCATCCTTGGTTGACGCGTGCTGAGTGCGGTGGTGCTATGTCCTGTTCGAATGTCCATTGTCTGCGGCCGAAATGTTTGTCTGTCCAGGCCTCAAAACTGTCTTTAAGACATTTTCCAGACAATATTCGGCGTTTATTTTGATCCCACGGTCGATGAATACGAGCGGGTAGCGACCATCGGCCGTTACGGCAACCCACACTATTACCATCGGCTGTGCTTGAGTTCTGGTGGCCAATCGCAGGTGTAAATTTTCAGCTGGCCTCTTTGGCAAATAAACCCGATCATTTTGTTTGTTTCCAAACTGCTCAATTTGGAATGGCTTCTCATCGTAAGTTAACTCCTTGGCTCTTTCCAGTCTGACTTTTTTTTGTCCATCGGTAAGCTCTTGCACTTTTTGGAACTTCAATGGCTTTAGTCCAAGCTCATTTTTCAATATGTGTTGCATCCGTTCTCCCGATATGTTTAGCTCACGAGCAATTTTTCACTTCACTTTTCGGATCATTTCTGGTGCTGTTATCGTTTTTTTCGTACTGTTTTTTTTAACTCTTGGTTTTAAAATGAGAAAAGAAAAAACAAATATGCACATTGCTAAGTCGTTTCTAATTATAAGGCCACCACTGAATGTATTTCATATTGATGTTTGATCTGAGGTTTGAGCCGTGGCCTTACGTTATAAGAAGCTAACACACAACCTATTATACTACGGCCACTTCACGTGTATGTGAACTTAATTCTTTGTGTTTTAATATTTTAAAACGTATTTATAAGCATACAGAAAAGCAAGCGTGTCCCTATTATTTTGAAGCACTCGTACAACATATGTATCTGCCACTAAAAGCTGTAAAGTTTTTCTTTTTTCAATAAGAAAATCTATAGAATTTCTTATGCTATACTTTGGTGGCCATAAGAAAGAAATTTTTAATTTTTGTTTATACAAGGTTTTAGTGGATTTGCCTTAATATACGCAAATATATGCATGTGTGTGTGTGTGTGCAAATATTTTTCAAATACATTGTTTTAGTTCTTTACAGGCCTACCTTGGTTTCTAGGCTTTTAGTATGACTTTTTATGACTACCACCACTACTACAACGACTACTATTATACGACAAATGATGGCAAATAGGTCATGTATAGTTAATGTATATACTATGGCCCTATGTATACGTTGTAGATACTTAACAAAAAAAAAAAAAAGCAAACGACTTAGAGAAGAATACATTAATATTCCGGTAATATTTCAAACCATTTGTCTAACTTTGTTACAATCGTGCATTCATTTTTTGACAAACTGACATTTGAATTAACAACGTTTCATAGTCGTCGTTGCTGTTGTTGTTGTTGTTGTACATTTATTTATAAATACATATTTCACAGATAATTTATATGCAAAACATAGTCATCCATCCTCTTTATGTCTTCTTCTATGTCTTCATATTTCTGCTCAGATACAGATACAGTTACAGATACGGATACATACAGATTTGGTTCATTTGTTTGATGATAGCGTTGATGTATGCCAGTAAAAACTCTATAAATTACCTTTAAATATACATAAAAAAAATAGAAACATTTTTCCACTATTTATAAACAATATTATACGATATTACGAGGTACTGTTGAAAAAGTTTGATGTCATTAGACTGTAATATGATGGCGGACTAGTTGTGGACAATTTTCTCGATTTTGTTGTCTATTTTATGTTAATTTTGTTGTTAAAAATATTTTTTTTTTCATTTTATTTTTTTTGGTTCTGCTGTTTTGTTTTAATTTTATTTAATTTGTTTGAAAAAAACATTGGAAAATTTTTTAAATCAAAATCAAAAAAAGTTTTTCAACATGACAACATTTTATCTAAAAATCTATCACAGTGATGATGCCATACTGTGTATAAAAACGGAGACTCATTTGCATAAAGTTTCAGAAAAAATAAAAAAAACATTCAATACATCTGATAATGGTACGAGAAGGAGGATTTTAAGCTTTGAAAAACTAAAAAAAAATTGATGATACATTTATGCTTGAATTTAATTAGAATTAGAAAGTCAATCTTGTTTTTATATTTTTTGATTCGTTTTTTGACATCCCACTTTTTTTTTTTGAAATTTGATGCTCGTCATGCTACCCTAGTCTGTGTACTGGTATAAAATAAGCGTTTTTCGTTTAAGTAAACGATCTAATTTTAATGTTAAAGTAAAGAAAATTTTATTCAAAATACTGGCCATTGCTGTCAACACATTCTTTGTCATCTATCAGACAATTTATGTATTCCACGTCAATAAAAGTGTATCGTATTTTGTAGAAAAACCAAATTTTCGATTTCTTCATAGGCAATCCTCGATTTCCTTTCCGAGAAGAAGCCGGTGAATACGATGGCACGGGTAGCAGCTCCAAGCTTAATGCTTCAATTGTATACAACCGACTTTGCCGTGTCTAGCGGCCCATTCTAATCGTTTTTCAAGCAATACGTGATTTAAACTCTGAGAGTAAATAAAATTGGATTAAAAAATTCTCAAAAACCTATAATTCGGAGACGGCTTTGGACTTTAGATCCTAGCACTAATCTATCAAATTAACACACACAGCATAAATGGTGAGAGATGCTAGGTCGCAATCCTGACTGAATGGTTGTAATGGTTGTTATGTATGTGTACGTGATTCAAATTGGTTACTTCCTGTCGGCAGCGTTCTGTTTTACTAGAGAAACACGTAATTGCCTTTCTGCCATATCGTTTTAGTTTTGCAGTTGGAGTTGTAAGGGAGGAATCTCCAGTTTTTTCTGTTTAGAATTCTGAAAATAAATTCATCCTTCAGTCGCCGGAGACAATTCAATGCTGCACTGATTTTCTATCGTGTCTTTCAAACAAAATTTCACAATTGGCTTCTCGATATTCCAAGTGCGCTGACTTATTATGTCTATTCTTTCTATCATGACTTATTTAATCGCAGGTATCGATGGCAACATGTAGTCGTAATAGTCTAATATGTAGGGTGTTGGCTTATTAGACGTGCGGTTTTGTTTCAAACCTCAGGTCGTATATCACCAACAAAACGAAATATGAAAATATATTTCTACAACGACTTCCTCTCAACAGATTTCTAAAAATAATACTGAGAATAAATGAAATTGCTATATAAAGTTTCTCAAAAATCCGTCGTTCGGAGTCGAGTTCACACTGTTGGTTCCACCACTTATATACAAAATTAACACACCCAACATAAATAGTTTGAAAAACTAGGTCGTAATCCTGAATAAAGATTGTAATGACAGATTATGTCTGAAGTGGTCATAATCTAGTAATTAACGTGTTGACTTATAAGATGTAAAGTTACGGTTCAAACTCCAGGTCAGACATCTCTTGCAGATTTTGGACCAAAACCTTGGAGAGTAAAAAAAATGCCATGACAAAGTTTCTTAAAAATCTGTCGTTTGGAAGCGACTTCAACCTGTTGGGCCTGACACTCGTGTGAGAAATTAGGTCATAAATTGACTGAAGGCTTGGAATTAGGGAAAGGGTTGGAATTATGCCAATCGGGAAATCCCGAAATATCCCGGAATTTCGGGATCGGGATTTCCAAAATCTCGAATCCTGGGATTTTTAAAAATCGATCCCGTTTGGCATCCCTAGTTGGAATGCATCCATGGCAACTTTTGTTTCATCATAGTTCTTAGCTATTACTGGCTGAAGGATATTATCTTCGTTATCTTCTCAAAATATAAATATCCAAAGTCTTAATCACAGTTTTATTTTACTTATAAATTGTGATCAAGATTTTAGTCGTTTATCGAAATCTCTACTTATTATTGCAGCATTTGTGCTACTGAAGTTGCCATATCAAAAACATACGAAAACTCAAATTTTTTGCAAAAAAAAAAACAAAGGAGTTTGGAATTTCAAAGTGATTTGAGAGGATCTTCCAATCTTAGATTTTTACTATTAAGATTTCAGTTTAAATTGGTAATCTTGCAGATTTGCAACAGAACGATTCAAAATTATCATATCCTGTGATGACATGTAAGGAATTTTTTTATTCAAAATAATTTTCCATTTTTTGTTCTTGCAAAAAATATTAAATTTGAATCTTATTTTAAAGTCTTAAAATATTAGAACCTAAATAATCTTCTCTTTCCAAATCCATACATATTTTCAAATATAGCATGCAAGTAAGTATGTTTAGAAATTTATTCGATTTTTGTTTTTTTTTTTTTGTTTGAAAATTGAATTTAAAAAATTTCATCACATCACAACTTATTTGCATTCAAAGTGTATTTTCGTATGTCTGTGTACTATGTACGTGTGTGTGTGTGTGTACTATGTTGTTGCATAAAAAGTTTTTAATTTAAATTGGAACACGTTTCTTTAAGAAGATTATCTTGCAAAAAAATAAAAAAAATAAAATAAAAATAATAATAATAATAATGGTCGAACACGTGCACGTACACGTACACGTATAAATAATATTGTGCTGAATCTTTGATAAAGTAAAAGTAATAAAAATGATTTCAATTTAAAGAAAAGTAAATCAATTTAATAAGTAGCATTCCACTGCTCTTCTAATGATGCCCATAGTTCAATAATATTAAATTACATTTTAAGTAATTTTTTTTCTATATTAGGCTCCCTCTTAATATTGTTATTAAATTTTATGCCATGCGGCGGAAACTTCAAAGGTGAGAATTTTATATACGAAATGACACGTAATTTATAAGATATCAAGCAACGCAAAATATGGTGGTCAAAATATTAGCTGCTAAATTAATATTCCACTTAGCGCTTACGCATCACTTTCGGATTTGTTTTTTGGTACTTAATTCTTCGCGTATATTTTTTGTTTTTTAATTTTTTTTAATGCTTTTTCATAGTGGCATTAAAAATAAATCTTTTGATTAATTAAAAAAAAAATTAAAAAAAAAAAAATCGCACATTCGTTAGCCAGATATTCCAGAAATAATTTTTTTCCCCAAAGTGATACGCGTGCTTTAAATTTTTTGCAAAACGAAAGGCAACCGTTGTCTAGTATGTAGTGTGTTGGCTTATTAGACATAAAGCCAGGGTTCGAGTCCCAGGCCAAAAATCAAAACAAAACACAAAAAGTATTTTTTCGGCGATTTCCTTTCAGCAGATTTCTGGCAAAAACTCTGAGAGTAAATAAAATTGCCAAAAATCTGCCGTTCGGAGTTGACTTTAAACTGTAGATCCCGCCACTTATGTATAAAATTATCACACACAACATAAGTAGTGTGAGAAACCAGGTCAATAATCCTGACTGAAGGGTTGTAATGACCAATTATGTATGTGTGAAGGCAACCAATAGAAGTCTGAATTAAAAATAAAATTTTTTACATGATTATTGCGATGTTATTTCACTAAAAGAAATTCCTCTAAAGGATTCTTTGCCAAAATTACTATTTTTGGGTTCCCTAATGGTCTAGTTGGTAGTGTGCTAAAATTGGTTCGATTCCCTATGAAAAGTTTCTCAAAAATTTGAATCGACCTGAAACTAATACACACAACATAGGCTGTGTGAGAAGTTAGGTTGTAATCCTGACTGATGGATTGTAATGACCAATAATGTGTGTGAATATGGTTGATATTGATTACATGTTTTCGACAGCGATCTATGTCGGCAGTTTTACCAGAGACGTACAAATTTGTCTTCCTGTGGTATCGATTTAGTTTTGCAGGTGCTGTTGCACGAGATGAACTTATGATTTTATGTTATTTAGGATTCCATTTCAGTTCATATTTCGGACTCCAGTAACAATTCAATGCTGCACTGATTTTCTATCGTGTATTTAGGTATGGACAGCGGTATTCAAAGCCAACAGAATCAATGGCATCGCTAAAATATAGCTCGATTTATGCAACCAGAGTTTTAAAAAAATTGCATATTTTGGATGCGTTCCATGCAGAGCCATGGTGGACGTATCAACGTTGTCCAATTCCACACATAATAAAATCAAAAGGTCTTTCAAATAAATAGAAAATCCCCATGATGCAATTCTACAGATAGAAAACGCTTAATGAAAGAAAGTTATGATTATTATTAAAGCAATTGTGAAGATTAAGGAAATAAAAACCCGCTTAATTCGATTCCATTCATTCATCATGTTCACTTATTTGTGTTTTTTTGTTTCTTTGTTAAACTAAACACTATTTGGTGGAGAAATATAGAGTAGACGTCCAATTCAGCTTAAATAAGGAGTGCGCACAAAAAAATCGGGACTTACACTTTTCGTTGTAGAAATAAAACTAAGTGGAGGATTTTTTTCGTTTTATATTTCAATTAAAGTAAATAATATTTGAATTCTTTTGTTTATAAAATTTTTTCTGACAAAGGTTCAGAGCATCCAACTTTTTGAGCCACTTTCCTTCCAGACATGTTAGGGTGTTTGAGAAAAATACGTATTATTTTACTTGGTTTTTTTGGTCGTCAAATCCTTTTTTTCTTCCACTTCCATCTTTCTCTCAATCCTCAAAGACTCATTATATTGTTTTATTCTTATCTGCGAGCCTAGCAATCGTTTTTTGTAAGCGGCGCAGGTTTTTTATTGAAAATTTCAATTATTTTTTTACGATATTCTTGTTGGGTGCCCATTTTCAAAAAAAACTATTTTCGCTATTGCAATGACGTTTAACATGTGGATTTTGAAACAAATGACTAACAAAAAAAAGTTTTATAAAAGTTATAAGCTTAAAAGTAGGCCCATTTTTTTGTGCGCACTCCTTACATATTTTTATTTTATAATTTTTAAATTGTAATTACTTTCTATTGTACGAATAAAGGTATTGAGTGAGAGATTTAACGCCAATACTGCTGAGTTTTGACACAGAAATAACACATTTCCTCTGGGTAAGAGGCCAACTAAAAATCAGTATCGGATGGTGAAGCAATGTCTATTTGTTTTTAAATATTTTCAGAACAATAAGGTGTAAAAAAGTAAGTTAAGATACAGAAACAAACATTCCAATGTTGATTAAATTTAGTATACATTTCCTAAACGAATGTTAATTTTAATGTTGCTTTTTTAGCATTGAAATACATGTGTAAATACATTTGATTTTGACAATGTATTTCACATTGTCAAATGAAATTTAGAAATTTTTTTTGAAATCTTAAAATATAAGATCAACATTTCAGTAAATTTTTAAATTTTAATAATATTACGTTAAACCTGCTAAATCATATTGAACTTAATATTTCCGCTGTAGGATAGATGACCTCTGTATACGATATTATTTATTGTAATAAATGATATATTATACACAAGAAAACAACAACAGCGACAACAACAAAATCTTATTATATTATATAATTGATATATTATATAATAACATAAAATACACAACATATATGTATGCCATAAACATGGGCACACACATCACATACATAACTTATATCCCAGCTAGCATTTGGAAGATTGTTTTTATAAAAATCACCTTGATGAGTCTTTTTAGAGTACTCTTGGTGATCAACAACTTATTAGTCAGTTATACGATTAAAAAAGGACTCAAAAATGATTGGTCGCAATAAGTAAAATGAGTTCGATTTAAAATACAACAAAAAATTGTATTGCTTTCGGAAATTAATCATCCAGACGTTTAAAATGTGGCCATTATTTCTGATATTCATTATTATCTTCCACTTATACTGAATATTGAAAAACACTTAATCAAAAAACAGATCATGCAGGGGTTTGGAAAATGATTCATACATACATAATTGGCTATTACAACCCTTCAGTTAGGATTACGACCTAGCTTCTCACACCACTTATGTTGTGTGCGTTAATTTTATACATGAGTGGCGAGACCTACAGTTTAAAGTCGACAGATTTTTGAGAAGCTTTTCATGGCAATTTTTACTCTCAGAGTCTTTGCCAGAAATCTGCTAAGAGGAAGTCGCCGAAGAAATATTTTTCGTTTTGATGTTTGACCTGGGATTCGAACCCGGGCCTTTCGTCTAATAAGCCAACACACTACCTACTAGACCACGGCGACTCGACTTGGAAAGTGATTGCAATTACGTATTTTATGATTATATTTTGCGCAAGTAGACGATTAAATAGTGCTTTTCTGTATAAATTTCCTTTTATGCAAAAGATGGCTATGAAATAAAAAACAATTTTTTTAAAATGAAAATTTTTTTTTGATATTTAACGAAGAACAATATTTCTTTAAATAAATTTTTATGTCTGATGTATATACACCACGAATGTGAACATAATATTCTTTCTTTTCTTCATACTTAACGTGCATACGAACGTGATTTTTGAAAACGCTGTAGTGTAAACCTAATAAAAACACTTGAAGAGCATAAAATAGAATTATAAGTACGAATAATAAATGACTTAAATTTTAATCATAAATGACATAAAAACGAGTCTTAATTAAAACGACATGACTCATAAATGACAATAAAAGGACTCATGAAAAACTCGTATGCGATTAAACTATGACTGAAAGACGACTCGAAAAAGAATCATAAACAAAGATAAATAAGACTAATAAATGATCAGAAAGTGATACGAAAATGATTATAAAGCTACTAGAAAAAAGAGTCCGAAATTACTCTAAAATAATATAGAATGTGACTCATAAGTGACTTCTTAAAAAGAGTTGTTCGTAGTCACTTTTTTCTCCCGCCTAAACAGTTTTTATGATTAGAAAATGAGCGCATATTCGAGCTTTTTAATCGCTCAGAAGAATCGAGAATTTTATTAAAAATTTTCAAAATTGCTAGCTGGGATATGTACGCATACAAGTCAACATTGGAAAAAGTTCGAATAACAGAAAACAGCAAAGTTGGAAAATATAAATAAAAAAAAAACAAATATTTTATAAAAAAGAAACCAACATCAACAAGAAGAATATGCCCTAGAACGTATACACATTTAGAACAATAAATACCTCGAGGCAAAAACAATACCTTCTCACATATACACAAATACATACACAAATAAATACGCAGGAAAAAATTAAAGAAAAAACGGAACACAAAATATGGAGGAACGCAAAATAACATTGAATGGGGAACAAAAAATAACGGCTCTTAAGACCACACGCACGCATACATGCTTTAAGCATGGGGAAAGAAAAAAAATATTCTATTGGTACAGCAACAGCCATACCAAATACAGAATCATACATCAAATACAAGTGCAAGTAGATGTTCATTCACATGGGATAAACACAACTATGGTACTATGGGGGTAAGATGATATAAGGGAGATCCTTGAATTATTTTTTTTTGTTTTTTTGTTAAACAAATAAGATGATGCTGATGAGGCAGGGAAGGAAACTGGCAAAGAAGATAAAAAAAATAAATAAAAACAGGAATTATAAGTTTAAATGCACTATGGGCAGTAAAGCAAGAACACTTACATATCTGCTCCATGTTAATACATTTAATTTTATAAATTATCACAAGCGTTTTTTTAAAAGCATAAATTTATTAATAAATTATTGTAATCATGTGTAAAATTTTGCGTAAAGAATTTTTAATTTTAAATACGTTTAAAACGTTACCAAAATCTCTTGTCTTAACCAATGCCTATATACAAACGTACATATGTATGTATGTATGTATATCAGTAAACTTTAAGCGATATTTATAGAATGTATACATAAATAATAAATAAATAAAAAGAAAAGAAAATGAAATGAAAAAAAGAAAACTGTTTGCATATGAGTGGTATATGATCACGTTTGGGTATTAGGGAACATGTACTACTATATGGATACACATATGTGTGGTGTGGTATGCCTTTAATAAATTCTCTAAGGGGACTTGTTTGGTTATATCGAATACAAATACAAATAAATATGTATGTATGTATATGCGTACAAATATATACATATGTGTGTGTGTAACACTATTCTATGCATGACTATATAAATTATGAGCTTTTCTTCTTAAAGCTTTTCATAATTTTCTTCCTTTTTTTCTTGCTTGTGGGCTACTGGTGGTGTTGGTGGCATTAATATGATATTGTTTGCTGTCATATAATGTATGTACATATGTACAACTGTGTGTACGTGTGTTTTATTTTCAATAAAAATAAAAAATAAATTTTCTTAAAAATTTTTGTTCATTTTTTTTCCGTTTTTTTTTGTGGGCGTCATTTTATTTTACATGTCATCAATCAAATATTTCCTAATGATATACATTTACAAACCTTAACTACCCCTCCCCCCTTCCCCTAGCCGCTATATGAAAAAGAACATGTTGAGAATAGATATTAATGATACTGACTGCTGTAACATTTTTGCGCATCCGGTGATTTCAATAGAAAAGTTATATTTCATACCCATTCATGGTTCATTCATTCATTCATTCTTTCCTTTATTTGATACGTATACGTATTCGTATTCGTATTTATAATAGAATGAATAAGTGTATACATGTACATGACCTTGTTATTGTGATTGAACCCTGAGTACATTGTCTCTGTATGACATGATTTCGTTGTCATTATAGCGAATCTGTTTATAATTTTATAATATTTTTAACATTCTCCCCCCTATTCTCTCATGGTTTTCGTTTTGTCATGAAGATTATTTCAAGATCTCTTTTAAGCAATGAAAAAACAGAAAAAAAAACACAGAAAAAAGTAATTTGTTTTCATTATAAAAATGTTACGCAGAAGAAAAACATCTCTTCGGTATTCGTTAAGAAATGATAAGGGTATTACATTACCACACATTTTGATACGTACATATGTACATACATGCATGCATCTTACATGGTACATATGAGTACATAAAGTCAGTACATACCTATAATGATTACGAACATTGGTAAATATTATGTTGGAAACATGATAATAAAAAGATGTAATTTGTACTCAAATTTCATTTAATAATGATCACTAGCTTAAGTTTTAAATCACTGTATACTGATGGTTCTATTTAAGACTTCAAAACAAATTATTTCAAATTATTTTTCTATTGTTTAATTAACTTATTGAATTACTAGACAATGCATATTACTTATATGGTGTACAGTAAACTATTTATTTAAGTATAATATTAGAATCCTTTCTTGCCGTAGGTTCGCCCTAGTCAAAAACTGTACTTTGGTTATCAAAGCTTCAGGCTCTCTAAAGTTGATTGTTCTGAAATTATACATCCAGAGATAAAATTCTGTACGTATTTACTTATTCTACTTAATTGGCTATTAACAATCCGGTTAACGCATTTTGGTCTGCCGCAACACGTCCTTCCAGACGCCTCTGCTTCTTGCGCGCCTACGCCAGTTGGTCACACCAATCGTTTCGCCGGAGGATCCTCCTCCATTCGAACGACATGGCTGAGCAAGCGCAGCCGCTGGATATTAATACGCTGCACAACGTCTATGTCGTTGAGGAGCTCACTGTTGGATCGGATGCGGAAATCATCGTCAACTCGCACAGGATCTTACGTAGGATTTTCCTCTCGAATACCCTCAAGGCTGCTGCCATGCCTCTGCGCTATAAAGAAGCACGGGTAGGATGAGCGTCTTGTGGAGTGTTAGTTGCGTCTTACGAGAGAGGTCTCTGCTACTCAATTGCCTATTGAGACCATAATAGCACCTGTTGGCAAGAGTAATCCTGCATTTGTTCTCCAGACTGACATCATTTTTGGTGATAACGGCGATACCACGATAAATAAATTCCTTGAGTGTATCAAAAACTCAAAAGTATAGTTATCGGCCGTAATCTGAGAATCAATATGCCGCACGGCGCTACTTGTCGACAACATATACTTTGTTTTGCCCTCATTTACTGCCAGACCTATCTTCTTAGACTCCCGTTCAATAGCGCTAAAGGCAAGCAATTGGACACTTTCTTAAAAAATAGAACACTCTACATGACGAAGTTGAAGAGGTCGCCTTGTCTGAAACCTCGCACGGTATCAAAAGGCCCATTCATACCTTGTCGGAGCTGCAGGAATTGCTCAACGTCATTTTGCTTCGCAGGTATACCGATCCCTTATGGGGCTATCGAAGGCTGCCTTGCAGTCGACAAAAATATGGTGAGTGTCGACTTATTTTTCGTGGGCACTTTTCCAGGATTTGACGCATGTGAAGATCTGGTCTATGGTGGATTTGCCAGGTTTGAAGCCGCACTGATAAGGTCCAATCAGTGTGACGACTGGCTTCAGTTGTTCACACAATACGCCTGTAAGAACCTTATATGCGATAGGGTGTATAAGTCACCTGTAGTTGGCAACTATAATACTACTACTAATTTTAACTATAATACGGAATATTCTTTACTGGGATAAAAACCACCACTGTACCCATCAGTGTACCACAGAATGGTTCCGATTTTAAACGCGGAAATCGCTATTAATTCCTTTATTCACATTTGTTACTAAATTCTGTTGCAAAGCATTTCGCAAAGTTTATGGTGAAGTATTATTGTTCCGTTTAGAAATGGAATATTATTTCATTCATATGATCGTACCAATATTTGGGCCATCTATCGAGTGGCTTTGCTAATGTTGGCCTTCAAATGCTCAATTGTTTCTGATTTGCCCCACAGAAAATAGTCCAACGTTGATAAATTGCAGCTTCTTGGCAACCAATTGACATCACCATTTCGGCTAATTAAATTGCCACCAAACGTTTGACGCAATACATAGACTGTGTGGTGTGAGATGTGTGCATTTTACAAAAATTATTGGTCTTGTAAACCGACATGTAAATTATCGGCAGAGATAATCTAGCTGGAGATTATAACATTCATTTATTCCTCCAAAACCTTTGAAATTATCTAGAGAGATTATCTGGGTGGATATTATATCATTCCTCCAAAATCTTTGAATCGTACAAACTCTCTTTGCAAAAATCGTGAGATTATAGTTCTTTTCTCAGTGTGATTACAGATATTTTGCCTTGATAGAGACTAAGACTGGTCATAAGAAAATACTGAGAAAATATTAATTGGAGCTTAGTTCGTGGACAATGTTGTGGTAAACACCAAACCAGCTCCGCTTTGCAGAGTTGTGCTTCAATATTTGTCTCTGTTGGAACTAGAAAATTTGAAACAGTTTGAGACAACTTCTGCGACATCTCCGTTTTATTATGTATTTTTGTGTTTATCAAGCGATATTTGATTATAATGTCTGTTTGGCATAATTTACACTCTGCCGTCTTTTTTTCTTATCCAATTAGCATATTTTGCTCACTCTTTCCACCTATTGCAGAAAGTTGTGAGTTTTGGCGTCATCAATATCCATTTCAAGATTGTCTGGAAATTATTATAATTTTCATGTAAAAAAAAATAAAAACTGTACGCAAAGAAATTGACTATCGCTCGCAATAATATTTATTATGACATCAGCTGTTCAAGTATTGAGACATGTTGTCAGTGATGATAGAAGAGGGAAAGCATAACTTAGTTGTATAAAAATTGTACATTCAGTGTTGGCTAACATGATTTGACTAAGATAACATGAAAATTAAATTTCCATTTAACTGGACAAATTAAATTTTAGCTTGAAACTGGACAAGCATCAAAAAAGCTGGACAATCCAGCCAAGTTCAGCCAGGCTGGCAACCCTACATGATAGGCATGCCAATACAATTTTTCATTACAAACAATTCAATTCTTGAAAATCCTTTTAAATAATGAAGACAGCAAGATAAATCGATTGTTTGCAGTACATGAGTGTCTCTACATAGCAGTACAAAGACACTGTAAATTATGTAAATCAATCATGCAAATAGACCTTGCTATTTATTACATTATTTACCCATCTAAGCTGATAATTAATGCCGACAAGATCGTTATCTTGTATTCCTGACCATAAGGATTTTATATTTTCATTTTTTTTTTTTCAAAGTAAAAAATTTTTGCAATGATTGCTTATAAAATACTTAACTATCGCGTTAAATATTAAATTTATAATCAAGTGCAACCCTAAACACAATTTAATGTATTAATTATTATCGTATTATTAATGAAATTAATTAATTATTCCATTATTGATAAATGCTAATTAAATATTCATAAATTTATAATAAAAAGGAACAGGACAGCGTTCAGTAGATTGTGTTTCATAGTTTGTTTAGTAATATTAGGTTCAATCAGCCTTAAAATATTAATCGCATATGTGATCACATTAGGTAGTAAATACAGCATAAATTTTGTTTTAAGATTTTTATTTTCACAAGCATTTTTCGTTCAAATTATTTCGAACGTTTAATCGGGAACTAAGCTCTGAAAATCGGTCTACTAAAGATTAATATTAAAAATATTTCAATACAGAAACGGCAACAATTTATTAACATAAATATCGATATTAATAAGTCATTAATAATAAAAGAAGTATTTCTCTTAACGCGCGTGCAATAAATCCTTTAGAGTTTTTCTATTGCACTTATATCACTCATATCATAGGCGGACTAATAGTTATCGGATAACATATGTGAAACGCTCAATATATAATTGAACTGTTTTTTTGCATTAGATGTTCTAATTGGCACTTTTGGACTTTGGCAGTTGCTAGGTAACAGCCATCTTGTTGAAACTAAAAATGCAATATCAGCAATAAGTATTCAAAACGATGAGTAGGTTCGAGTCATACTTATAATTTCAGATACTTATACGCAATCATACTTATTTTAATATCATACTCGTTCTACCCATACTCAAAGTTGAAAGTACTCGTCGTATAAATACTTAACAATACGCATGATGTTATTGACTTCGACTCGTCTCTACTTAACATTACACGAAACTCAATATTAGTATGATTCGCGTGCGAACACTATTATACTCACAAGAAGATTGTGTGTATGATTTGTTTGTTGTCTTTGACTTTCCTTGCTTCTTTGTTAGAATAAGCAATAACAACAAAGGGTGTAAATTTTGATAAATGTTTCGAGTCACTCGAATCACTTATAAGTGTTATAAGTATTTCTCTAAATTTATGAATCAGAATGAGTAAGGAGGAAAACGTCAACGGCTAGCATTTTAGATGAAAGATTATCAACTTATTTTATAGAGAATTGGATGATCTTGATAGCGATATGATTTATGCTATACTCGTTATCTGTAATAAAGGTTATGTGAGCTGTTCACGCGGGACGTCTGATTTGACTACGTTAGGCTTTTTCTTTTATAAGTCCCAGGTGTAATCGAATGATCAATAACATCCATCAAGCCAACATAACCCATGCCATTGTTCAAATTCAGTCTGATTTATGCTCCAAAATCATGGTGTCTTAAATATTTCGTACCGATTATCCATGGCGTACATTTGAACGTTGTTATATTCCATATAAGTGTATAGGCAAAAATACTTCTTTCAACAAATTGCGATGATATAACGTATGTCATATCCACATTGTCTTATTTGAATTTAGAGATTGGAAAGACTTAATGAAAGGCAAATCTTTATTTAATGTTCAGAATTGTGACTCATACTCTATTATAAACTAACTTGAAAAATATATATTAAAACTGTTTTGAAACTATTTTTGTTGCCAATACTGTACTTAATGTAAAATTAATCATTATTATTTTGCATAAATTAATCATGAGTACAATAAACTTCAATTATATAAAAATCTCATGGGGTAAAGAACGCACTTGTATTGTAAATATTGTGGATTAATTAGGGAAGTTAGGAAAAAAAAAAAATTTAATAAATTTAATTAAATAAAAAACAAAACATACACAGTGGCAATATCGGAGAAAAATTTTTAATTATATATATATACTTATGTATGTATGTGTAGTCAAAAAAGAAACATATCTCCCTTTCCTTACTTCCTTTCCATTCAATGGTGTGGATAATCTTTGTAATAAAAGGTGGCTAATATGTATTGCAACCAACTTCAGGTTGTTATCATTTTATTATTTAGAAGTTTACAAAAGCATTTTGATCTACTGAATTTAAAAAAAGAGTTATTATTGATGGCATTCAAGCTTGATAGTGTGATTGCTTTATATTTGGCTGGAAAACCATAGGTGGCTATAGTTAGAGCTCTCCAGCATTTGAGTATGAATAAATCCTTTTTTCTTGTACCTTTGCTCGTTACCATGATACTGGCAGAGTTGCATTGCGTCCAAAAAGTGGACGAAAAAAAAAACGGTAACAACACCAGAAATGATCCGAAAAGTGAAGGCCAGATTTGATCGAAATCTATGCCGCTGTGGGAGAAAAATAGTTCGTGAGCTGAACATATCGCGAGAACGTGTGCAACACATATTGAAAAATGAGCTTGGACTAAAGCCGCTGAAGTTCCAAAAAGTGCAAGAACTCACCGATGGACAAAAAAAGTTAGACTGGAAAGATTCAAGGAGTTACTTCGCTTGCAGGAAAGTGGCCAGTTACCGAATTAGGTTTTCTCCGATGAGAAACTATTCCCAATTGAGCAGCTTTAGAACAAACCAAATGATTGGATTTACTTGATAAAGAGGTCAGCTGAAAATTTACACCTGCGATTGGCCACCAGAACTAAACGCCGCCGATGGTAAGGGTGTGGGCCGCCGTAACGGCCAAACTGTCAAAATAAATGCCGAATATTATCAGGAAAATGTCTTAAAGACAGTATCGAAGCCCTGGGCAGACAAACTTTTCGGGAGCAGAGCATGGAGCATTTTGGAGAGTAAGGTTCTTACTAAAATATACCAAAGTATCGATCATCTCAAGATGGCGCTTCGCCAGGAATGGGCCAAAATACCGCAGAGCCATTTTCGTGCAGCCTGTGATGGCTTTGTCGCCTGTTTAAAGGCCATAATTCGTACCAAAGGTGGCCAATTCGAACAAATCTAAACTGATTTTAAAATTTTATGTTATTTCCAAAATTTTTTTCTTTTGAACAACAAAATTTAAAAAAAGATTAAAAAAATATAGGGCTTTACTTCGTTGCATTATATATCAGCTACCCTGTAGTGACACCAAGTTAATGCTTTAGCACCTTAGAGAACAGAAGTGTTCAAACTAGGTTTAAATAATAAAATTGAAAAATATTTTGAACGTTGAATTTCGGACATTAAGACTATAAGATCATTGAGATGATGTAGGAAAATTTTCCAACAAATTTTATTATCCTTCTAGGCTCTTCTACTCTACTGTATTTACGTTTCTCATTACATTTGTTTGATTATATTATAAATGTTTGATTATATTTTCAGTTTTGTATGATAAAAAGTAAACATGAACATAAATTATCATTACAAATTAACTTTCAGTGAATGAAGGGAGCAAAAAACAATTTGTAAAAAAACAAAAAGAAAATGAAAAAACATAAAAATTGTAGAAAAATTATTAATAAATTAATACTGATATCCATGCAATGTTTTTAATTGAAAAAGAAAAAAAAAAATGTTTATTAACAGCATTTGCATATCAATCAATCAAAGATATTTTTATGACTGATATTATTCCGAACTCTTTAAAAATTCATTTTAAATTTTATCTTTTAATCTTTATTCGGAAAAATACTTTTAAAAGCGTTTTAACTCAAAAATAATTAAAAAAAAAATATTTTCCAGTTCTATATAGATTTTTTTGTAGCTGTCTATGGGTCTAAGCTTTCTTTAACCATATTCTCACATCAATCGTTTTTATTTTTTACAGTAGAAATACGCCATTTTCCTCATTGATATTAAAAAAAGAAATACTTCTCCTATATTTGCCATATAATACACACACATATTTATACAGTCAACCCTCCTATAACGCGGTGAGTGCATACCGCTTTATATGGAAACTGCGCTCTAAGAAACTCAGATTATAGGTACAAATTAAGCTAATTCGTAATGCGTTATATGGAAACCATCTACCGCGTTATATGGAAACCGCGCTATAAGAAACTCGGATTTCAAGTACAAACCAGGCTAATTCTTAGCGAGTTCTATGGAAACCGTACTATAAGAAACACAGAATTTGTACAAATCGCACCATTTGTACCGCGTTATATACAGACCAAGAAGCACAAAAAGCAAGATATATTATAAACTATTTGTATTGAATTCAAGAGTTCATATAAGGATTGATAAAAAATGAAATAAAAACGAAACTAAAAGGGTAGTTTCCAACAAAATTAAGAAAGATATCCTCACTTGGTTCATCTTCTTTCATTATTTTTTTAAATAGAAAAAGCAACTACTATTGTTTTGCACGGTACTGTGTCTCGGCTAAGCTTTTGCATTGAAAATAAGACTTATATTAAACCCTCTTACAATATCTAGTTACTATTCATTCATAGGCTGTGCGGAAGGAACTTATAAGACGAAGTTGAACGCAAACGGCGCTATAATAGTAGGGCTGTCGCAATTCCAGCCCCGCGTTATATGGAAACCGCGTTCTACGTCCGACATCAAAATGAAAAATATTTCTTCGACGACTTCCTCTCAGCAGATTTCTGGCAAAGACTCTGAGAGTAAAAATCTGTCGTTCGGAGTCGACTTTAAACTGTAGGTCCCGCCACTCATGTATAAAATTAATGCACACAGCATAAGTGGTGTGAGAAGCTAGGTCGTAATCCTGACTGAAGGGTTGTAATGGCCAATTATGTATGTATGTTCTGAGAGTACCGCGTTATAGGATGGTTAACTGTACATATTTAAAATAACGACTGATATTTTTAATGTAATTTAAAAATCGAAAATAAAAATGCCAACAATTTTTAAAAGTGATCGACAGCTCGTGAGTTGAAATATCTTAAAACAAAAAAAAAAAAAATAATTCAAAAATTCTTCTGACAAACCTTCCGAGATTAATTATAGCAGCCATGAAAAGTTTTAGAAAATCTATCGTTTGAAGTCGATGATATACTTTGCGTACCGCAACTACGGGTTAAAATTAATTTTGCAACACCTTTTCCAACATTCTAATCGTAAGGCCACGGCGCAACGAAATTTTAATATTTAAGCCGGCGTTTTCCTCTCAGTAGTCTTCAAGCATTAACTCTGAGAGTAAAATAAAACTACCAGGAAAAAAAAAAAAATTATCGCTCAGAGTCGACTTTAAACTGTTGGAGCTCAATGGACTGCCCCAAGGACTTCATGATATTATATGCAGTAAGGCATGTGTGCAAAACACTTTGCTTCATTGCCTATATAGTAACACTGAAATTCTTCTAAACATTACATTGGGTGCATTGATAGTTTATGATCTATCAATAGCTGCTTTAGACATAATTTTCACCAATTCCTTTTGTTAACGTACTTACCTAATTAATTGGTCATTAAAACTCAGAATTACAACCCAACTTCTCACAACACTTACATATATTGAGTGCGTTAATTTTTATGCATGAGTGGCGGAACTTAAAGCTTAATGTCATCTGCGAACGACAGTTTTTTTAAGAAACTTTTTCTTTTTACTCATGTACTCAGAGATTATGCCAAAAATCTACTGAGAGCTAGACGAAGAGTTCAAGATCTCTGGGATAGTGCTTGAATTACGGCGGAACGTCTAATAAGCGTCCTATTAAACTATGGCGACTATTCTAGCGATTACAGTATTCCCTCGATTTACGTCGTGCCGATTTACGTTGTTTCGATTAACGTCGACAAAAATTTTGTTCCCTTCAACTTCGATTTGCGTCGTCATTCGATTTACGTCGCCTCTGTTGTTTATAAATAAAACAGTAGGTAGTGTGCTGGCTTATTAGTCGCAAAGCCAGCGTTCGAGTCCCAGACCAGACATTGAAATAAAATACAAAAAACTATTTCTTCGGCAATTTCTTTTCAGCAGATTTCTGGCAAAAACTCTGAGTGTAAATCAAGTGCCATGAAAAGTTTCTCAAAAATCTGTCGTTCGGAGTCGACTTTAAACTGTAAGTCCCGCTACTTATGTATAAAATTAACACACACAACATAAGTGGTGTGAGAAACTAGGTCAATAATCCAGACTGAAGGGTTGAAATAAAAAGTGCTTCTGATAGTGTGAGTTCTTTGAAATTCGATTTACGTCGTTCCGATTTACGTCGCCCTTTTCCGGAACATTCTACGATATAAATCGAGGGAATACTGTAGGTCCTTCCTTTGTGTGTTATCATACTCATACTGAGTGAAAAACAAGCTGCGTCGCTGAAGTTAATGTTTCCATACAAACACGTTTGCCAGACGTCATGAATTTTGTTTCCTAAATTCCATTGATAACTCAATTGATAGTATATTCATGAAGAAATGGTAAACCTTGATGTGTATTTTTGGCATTATCCCCCCTTTAATGCCGTGAATCCCTCTATTATGCTGATATAATTTACACTGTACAATCAAACACCACCAAACAGGGTGGTGGTAGTTGAATAAGGTTTTCTTCCTAATAGTCATTCGTATTTAATTTTATATGAAAAGCATATTTATGCAATTAGTGGCATTACTACAGATTATTATCTAAAAGGAAAGAAAAAATAAGTATTTGAGTATTCTTTAAGAATTTTTACTGCATTAGGCTACATTATAAACAAATTACATCATTATGGTATAAAGGGAGCAGATTATAAGCCCCTACCATATGTGCTTTTGTAAAAAACTTATTTATTTGTCTTACACTTTTTTTAATTCGTGCTAATTATCAACCAAACACTCTTTTTAATCTGCTTATACAAGTGCAAAATTGCTTATCGCTCATGTATTTTTTTTTTAATTTTTTAATGCATTTTTTTGCTTTTTTCAGTTTTCAAAGCATTTATATTTTTTATATAAAAGCCTTTAAATTGAATTAAAACTGAATAAAATTGCAATTGCAAACATTTGTAGTGAATTATTGTGATGGTAGGGCATTACAAAACGAGCGGTTATATGCAGTCTCTGGCAGTTGTGTTAATCCAATAAGGTTTACTTTTGCTTAAAACTTAATTTCATTCGTATTTAAGAACATAATTCTTACTTAAGACACACACACACATACATACAGATACTTACACAATTTCCTATCAGTCTAATAGACAAGTTTCTTCTTCTTTCCATGACCTAATCTTTAAGACAAAAAAGAATGAAACAAAGAGTTTTCTTGCCGACTTTAAGAAAATACGAAAACGTGAAAAAAATTTTTGTTCAACGTTTCATTTCGTAAAGAAACCTCACAAATAAAACCACGAAACGAAAACGACCAAGAACTAACGATAAATTTCAAAACAAACCAAAAAATTTAAAGCTTAAACCATGAAATCGTCAACACTAGCGCCCTCCATTTTAAATTCAACTCATTCCCCACCAACAGAAAAATCCGCCATTATAACCCACATTCAGTTAATACTTGTGTCCCGTGTACACTTTTCATTACATTCCACAGAGCAAGAGCGAGAGAGAGAGAGAGAGAGAGCGACCGTATGGTGAATAGTCTTTAGGTACGTAGTCTTTCATTAAATATAACTACTTACCCAGATTTTAAACATTATGATGGCTGCCTGCCACGCATTATTTTGATATTAAATGTCAACATTGTAGTTGTAGTTGCTGTTGCTGCTGGTTTTCATACTAGCACTAGTACAATTTCAATATGGATATACGCTAGCTGCCTGTGTGTGTAGTTGTATGAACATTTTGGTAATACTTGTACTCGTACAACGTCTGAATGGTATGAACGGCTCTTATGAGTAAATTTCTGCATTCATTGTATGCACTGGCGTGCCAGAGTGTCTCATTACTTAAAAAAAAAAAAGAGAAAAAACAAAAGAATACAGCCATTGTAACTACATTTTGTAAGGATGCAAAGGAATTTAAGATACCCTACAAAGGATTATTTTTTAGCCGGAAAGAATGTCTAGGTTTTCATAAATTTTGGTTATTCTATTGAAAATTTAAAGATACGAGAGAGGTCTCTGCTACTCTATTGCTTATTGAGACCTAAATAGCACCCGTTGGCAAGAGTAATCCTGCGTTTAATTTCCAAACTGACATTATTTTCGGTGGTAACGGCGGAGCCAAGATAAATGAATTCCTTGACTGTATCAAAAGTATAGTTATCGGCCGCAATTTGAGAATCAATACGCCGCACGGCTCTACTTGGCGATAACATATACTTCGTTTTGCCCTCATTTACTACCAGACCCATCTTGTTAAACTACCGTTCAATAGCACTAAAGGTAGCAGTGACATTTCGTTTGGTACGCCCTAAGCAAGCAACTGGACTCTTTTTTGAAAAATAGTGCCATTGCCATGCACTCCTGGATTTCGCAGAACACTCTCCGTCTCGCAGAACACTCCCGCAGAATACTCTCGCCTTGTCTGAAACCTCACACGGTATCAAAAGGTTCGAAGAGGTCCATTCCTACCTTGACGGAGCTGCGGGAATTGCTTGACGTCATTCTGCATAGCCTTATCAGCTTCGCAGGTATACCGAGCTCAGACATTGCGTCAATAAAAATATGGTGTGTGTTGACTTGATTTTTGTGGGTCTTTTCCAGGATTAGGCATAGTGTGAAGATTTTGTCGTTGGGGGACAAAAAATTTCTCGCAAAATCTGCCGCTTGCAGTCAACTTTAAACAGTAAGTCCCGGCATTCTTGTGTAATATTATCAAACACAACATAAGTGGGAAGTGATAACCCATAAACCAGACTTTCTAAAGGTTTATTATCTTTAAAGGTAGCGTTTTCATTTAAACCTTAACAAAACAACGTAAGTAAATATACTTTCTGGTTCATTTAGCGACATCTCTGTGGAAAAAAGGAATCACAAGGAATAAAGAAAAGGATCCTGAATGAGAAGAATACCGCTTTCACACTCTTCAACGATAAAAGTTATTTTGTAATGTAACATCCCCTTCAATGTAGTGAACAACAGTGCTTTGAGATATTTGGCTTCCAATACCGCGACAACCTAGGGTGTTGAAACAATAAAGTGTAATTCAGATTTACTGGAGTACGATCTGGTTCCTGAGTCATACATTTTTAAAACTTTCTCGGTCACAGTTATATAAAAACTCTCTTTAAAGTTTTTAACGTATCTTAAGTGGAATGTAACCATATTTGAAATCTTTGAAAATTTGAATTTAAGTTTGTAAACCCACAAACAGGCCTTAAAATTTTAAAAATATTTCTAGTTGTAATTATAATTTCATTAATATTCACCAAGCCGTGTCATATTTCCTGTGACGACCTAAAAAACAGTCAATTAATCGCCTTTTTTTCTGTTTAACACTACAATCCAATAAAATCGATTTCAATTCCAATACTCCCCACTATTCTGTAGCAAACGTTATGAACATTTAAAATCACATCCACAATATAATCGAAGAGAACAGTAGTGCATGGCACATGCAATATCACTCGCGTTACAGGCCATGTTATGCTGTAAAAGTTATTTAAATCCACTGTGTGTACCACACGTAAGGGTTCGCTTTTTACGGGTTATTCGCTTATTTTACTTCTGTTTTTTATTCCAAACTGTATGTTCATGTATTTGTATGTATCTGTGTAATTGAGGAAATAAAGTGTGTGTGTGCGTGTATATTGTATTGTTGTATTATAGTTTTATTTTACACGTTGTTGGTAGTTGTAACCTAAAAAAAAACGAAATAAAACCTCATCTTAACTTTACATGGCTGTTAAGTGAAGCAGTTTTGACAGTTAGGCTTACATACACCCGCCCTCTCTCTCTCTTTCTCTCTCTCTCTCTCTCTACCTCTATATCACTTACTCCATTTTATTCCATTACAAACTCGGTTGTGTTTTTGTTTTTTCTACAAAATATTTTATAACCCACATCATAATACATGGGACATAATATGTTTGAGCTGTGGTTTGTAACATTTTAAATAAATTCACCTTTAATTAAGTCGATTGCTTTAGAATACTTGTCTGATTTTAAAGGAAACAAATGCCTTTAAATATATGATAAGAGAACGCTGAAATGGTTATTGAAAGAAAGGAATCAAAACTTCTAAATTGCGTTTAAAATAAAAAAAGGCTTAGGCTTACAATATTCAAATAGAGGTGGCGATCTATTCAAAAAAAAAAGATGGATAGACACATTTAGGTTACATGCGACCCTTAATGGTACCACAGTTTCCTCTTTTCCATTAATCGCGAAACTTTTTGGCTATGAAGCAATTCAAACTACTGATGTTCGTACCTTAAAGCTCGTTTAGATTGTCACAATGCCTTTTCTTTCTCCGACATTATGCTAGACATATACCCAATAGGTGAAGAACAGTATTATCCTTTTCCATATGTCGCCACATTCTTTAGCTGTCAGGCTCCTTTTGAATCAACTTATCCGCCATTAATAGAATTCTTCACTATATTCACAGGCCTTTAAAGGAATTCCCAGAGTAGAGAATTCAGTGAGAGAGGTCATTTGTTGTGCCGCACTTGGTCAGTTCATTCATTCTACTATTACTCAGAATATCGCTGTCTGCAGGTACCCATTCAATACGGAACTCAGTTGTGCGAAAATATGGAAATATTCCCTCCGGAGTTTTTTATCGACACTTCCATAGTTCGACACTGTAGTAATTCGTAGGTTGCCCATCCGGTATTTATATTTCATGACTGCCTTGTGATTATAAAGCGATTATCAAAGTAGAGAATTTATAGAGAGTTTGATGGTACTGCCACACCTGGTCAGTTCCATCGATCTACAACTATTTGGAATATCGCTGTGTCTCAGTTTCTAATCGATAAGGACACAGTGCCTTTCCGCAATCGGCTATACTCCGTTCTGGAGTTCACTATGTTAGAACTCAGTGCGACATGTAATGCGCAGACTTCCGCAGCGATTTGGCAATCGCCCATCCATCATTTATAAACTCCACGACTGTATTGTCAGTTATAAGGTCGCAGAACTTTAAGAGTATTTTTAAAGTAGAAAATTCATAAATTCTTATCACTTCATTCGATCTACAGATAATTGTACCCCGATATCCATACGATCCTATTCCGCATTAGAGCTCAGTGCTTTAATAGGAATAACAATATTCCCTCCGGACATATTTGCGACATGTATTGCCCGGACTTCCGCAGCGATTTGGCAACCGCCCATCCGGCATTTACAGACTCCAGGACTGCATATTTAATTATAAGCTCGCAGGACTTTAAGAGTATTCTTAAAGTAGAAAATTCATAAATTCATGCCAAACCTTGTCACTTTATTCGATCTACAGATATTTGTATCCTGATACCCATACGATCCTATTCCGCATTAGAACTCAGTACTTTAATAGCTATTTAGCTTATCAGAAAGTGTGATAATATTCCCTTCAAAAACATTTCCGACATGTATTGCCGAGTCTTTCGACTAAAAGCACTGCAGTGATTCAGCAGCCTTACTATTCCCATCACTTCAAAAAAAATTGCTCTCACTCACAGTTCCAATTAGTTTGGAGCCATAAATAAAGATTTACAAGAAGTCTTTTGCAAGGTGCATTGAATTATTTTGAGAGGACTCATATCGCCACCATGTACAGTCGCATTGAGATCACAATATTCAAACCAAGTATTTAATTGCATTCGATTAGAAATTTAATGCCAATGTTTCAGCATGCATACATATGTACATACGCAGTCACGATTACGACCTAGATTCTTCCGATCCTTATGTTGTGTGCTAGTCTCTTACTTGAGTGGTAGCAAGAATGATAAACTAAAGATTACGCCATCACGCATACAAAATTAAAACTTTCTGCGCATGTTGAATCAATGACGTCACGCAAATTGTGTTCCTATTGGCTAATGATAATGTAAGTTATATTGCAGGGCTGCCAATTACTTTCACGTTGTGCACACATTTTTCAAAAGAAATGTTAATTTTCAGTTATGAAAAAGACTTGGAAACCTTTAAAATAGCCCAACTACGTCATCTAACGGGAAATCATGCGCAAGGCGTAATCTTTAGTTTATCATTCTTACAGTTTAAAGTCGACTTCGAACGACTTATTCTTGAGAAACTTTTTCATGGCAATTTTTTTTACTTCCAGAGCTTTTACTAGAAATTTACTGAGAGGCAGTCACCGAACAAATATTTCGTTTTGTTCAAGATGTCTGACCTGAGGTTTGAACCGTGGCTTTACTTTAAACCGAATAAGCCAGCATACTACGGTCACTTCATAATAAGGCGATATGGTAGCAAAATTGTAGAAATTCTTTGAAAAATAAAAACTGTGTGTGCGTGTATTAATATTAATAAAATGTGTCACAAGTTGTATCTCTGCAATATAGAGTCGGAATATATACATACACACACACACACCATACATGCATACAATGCATATAAAATGAAATTAAATTTCATAGAATTTTTCTTTTATTGTATTTTAACTAAATTTACGTTTTATCCATTATTTGTACAAATAATTTTGTTATACAGTGTAGTGTAGCAGAAAAATTTTTCATATTTTATAACAAAAGCACTTCAGCAGCACTTGGTGGTTGTGTGTGATCCAATTCATGAGCATGAATTGCATGGAATAATATTTTGATATTAGTTTGCATTAAGCTTATGCTTCTTTTTCCTCTCATTCTACTTTTACTTCTTCTTCTTGTTTTTGTTCTGTTTCTGTTTCTAAAATGCTTATTTCTTTTGTTTTAATAAGTTTTTCGTTTCGTTTATCTTTTAAAAGGAAAAATCGGTTTGTCGTGTTCTTATGCAAATTTTTTCAAAGATAAAAAGAAATTTTAATCAGTTTTATCCAGGATATTGCAGAAGAGATGAAACAAAGAGAAAATAAATCACAATAAAACAAAAAAAAAAAAAGAAAGAAAATAATTGAAGTTTAAAGAAATTAAAAACATTTATGATTTCTAATTTCGATAATAAAATTCTCTAAAAACATTCCAAAAATTTTTGATTCACAAAGTGTTTTAAGAAAACTTAATAGATTTAAAAATATTTGACACACATTCCACTCCTGCTGTTAATATTTCAAAAGAGTTAATGCTATCAACTCAGCAAGTGTTTTAGAGAATTTAACCCTGTTATCATGAATTGATTCAAGTGTTCGTCCACTTTGCATGAATTAAGTGTCATGATGTTTTACACAAATTTCTTCTATTACCGATGCATAGGCTTTTAACTTTTTTTTACACGACACACAGAAAACAAGCATCACATCACTGTTATGTAAAGTTTATGGAGACAAACTATTAAAAAAAAAATTAAAAGAAAACTGAAGTTGTCGTACAACCAAAAATGATATGAAAATAGACGCACGTTAAGTAAGTGAAAACGTTGAATCAAATGCCTGACAATCATAGGTCTGTGCCTTAAGTTCTAACACCACAAGGAAACTCTACATTATAGACGAGAATATCTACAGACTACGAGTTTTCCAATGTTCTTCAGGGAGATAAACTGCATATTGCATAAATGTACCAAGTACAGGAAGAACCTACATATGTACACTCATAAATGGTCATTACAATCCTTCAGTCAAGACTACGACCTAGCTTCACACACCACTCATGTTGTGTGTGTTTAATTTGTTTACGAGTAAAGGGAACTCCAGCTTAAAGTCGACACCAGATGGCAGATTCTTGATTCAGTTTTACTTACTATCAGAGTTTTTGCAATACAGTTTTATCGATTGTCATATAAGTATACTGTACTTATGTGTACCAACGACCATACCATGCTGAATATATCGGTTCTCGTCCGATCACAGAAATTAAGCAACGTCGGCCTCGGTTAGTACTTAGATAGGGGACCGCTTGGGAACACCGCATGTAGTTGGCATTTGTTGGTGGTCCTGACATCTATGATGAATCTTAATTGTGTGCCATTATACTGAAGTCGTCGTGGTCTAGTAAGTAGTGTGTTCGCAATGAAAACTACCGTTAACCACCATCTGCGTTCTTGTCTCTAGCGAACAGTATAACTGCATTCACCAAGTTTTAACATCTCGTACCTTTCTGGTCACATCGTCTGATAAGGTGTATCGATTTTTCTGCCGAATTCGATTTAAGTTATGTTTTCTTCCGTTTACGATACTGAAAATAAATTCATTCTTCAATCGTCAGTAACATTTCGTTGGAAACTGATTTTCTATTGTATCTAAGAAGCAAAATTTCTTAAGTGCTTTTTCGATTTTCAATTTGACTGTCACGCAATTCACGTGGCCCCAATTTGCCGAACTCCTGATTATCCATAGATTTTGATAAGTCAGAACATTTATTCACTTATTCAATGCGACAGTATTGCATAGTGGTTTAAGTGCTTGAATACATACACAACATACATAATTAATCATTACAACCCTTCAGTCAGGATTACGACCTAGCGTCTCACGCCACTTAAGTTGGGTGCGTTAATTTTATACATGAGGGTCGGGACCTACAGTTTAAAGTCGACTCCGAACGACATACTATTTTTTTTTAATTAAAAAACGTTTCATGGCAGGTTTATTTACTTTCAGAGTTTTTGCCACAAATCTGCTGAGAGGAAATCGCCGAAGAAATACTTTTTGTATTTTGTTTTGATGTCTGGCCTGGGGCTCGAACCCTGGCTTTACGTCTAATAAGCCAACACACTACCCACTAGACTACGGCGATTTCAATACAATACAGTCAAGAATTCTATTAATGCCGGAGAAGTAGATTCAAAAGGAGCCTAATAGCTAAAGAATCTAGATACATATGGAAAAGGAGAATACTGTTCCCCAGCTATTGGGTACACGCCTAGCACAATGTAAGTGCTTGAATACAGTTCCGAAAAATCTTGATTCAAAAAGAGCTTTGCAAATCTATAAACATAAAAAGTTTCGCCGTATTCGAGTAGTTGATGTACTAGCAGTTTAGACGAGAACACCTAGATCATGTATCTCGAACAAAAGGAAATTTGAAAAAAATATTTCTATCGGCGTTTTCCTTTCAGAAGTTTTCTGAAAATATTTTTAAAAATCTGTTGTTAAGGTTTGAATTAAAACTCTTGTATAACATAAAATTAACATACACAACGTGGGTGGTGTGGGAAGCTAGGTCGCAATCTCATGGTTGTAAGAGGTATAGTAAGCAAAAAAAATTGTCAGGAAATGCCGTTTAGAGTCGTCTTATGCCTAAAATTAACATACTCATTATATATTATGTAAGAAGCTTGGTTGATGTCTTAACTAAACTGCTACAATGACCAATAAAGTTAGAATTTAAGGAAGAAATTTCAATTCCCTTCAATAACTTCCCCGAAGAAGAATAACATCAATAACGAACATAATAGAAAAAAATAAACTTTCTTCTTCCTTATGTATATACACCCACAGTGGGTGGTCCTTTGTTCAACGTTTAATATACCTGCTGTCATCCTGCAGTACACCAAACACTTATGGGGATTAGCTGTTAAAACTTTCGTAATGAAATTGAATCAAAGCAAAGTAAAGCAAATAAATATGTTTATAATACCTGTCTATCGAAATATTTTTCTTTTACAAATTTTTTCTAATCATATCATCATAAATTCTAACTATTCCTACTATTATGTGTGGGTGGGTAGTCGTTGTTGAATACCACATATAGTGTGTATGTTTTAAAAAGGATTACTTTCAGTTATAAAATATTCTGGAAGTAAGAAAGGAAAAAGAAGAATTACAAAAAAAAAGTGTTATCGATATATTGCGATTATTAATTTCGGTCTAAGAAACTAATAGATGGTTGGCCCAAAGCTATCGTACGTCTTTTTACTTACTTTTCTACACACACACACAGCAAAACGAAATTTTAACAATTTTATAAATAATTATACACAAACACAATTACATAAATCTATATACTGAAAAACGTAACTGCATATACGTTGCACATACATACATACATACATACGTACATACCTAGTGTCCTTTAGTTTTTTTTTGTGTTATTTTAGAGAATTTTTTTTTCTTTTTGTTATTTTCGTTTCTAACTTCCTTTAGGATATTTACAACTCCAAGTATTGTTTGATAGTTTAATACTCTTTCGTTCATGTTTACAAAAAGCTTCATTCGTTTACGTATATTATTCATGGCATATTTCCAAAAACTTTTTCTGGTAAACGTTCGTGTAGTAAGTTAAGCATGATGCGTTGCGGCACCAGCAACTAACAAAATATAGACATACACTCTAACATTTAGACAGTAGGTATACATATATACATACGTACATACGTAAGTTTGTATATAAAGGATTTCATGCACTAGAATTACACAACGTTATACACTCACTTGCATATTGTTTGTTGGTTGTTAGTAAAATAAGAACAGGATACTTGTTTTGTTATAACCCGTGGCCATTTTTTAACAAGCGAACTTTGCAAATAGTTTTATATCCTCTAACTCTCTCTCTCTCGCTCTCTTTCACACACTCTCCCACTATGCTTTCGCATGCCCTTACGCTTTTAACACAAATACATATACACTGAAACATATATTCAGTCAACCCTCCTATAACGCGCTACTCTCAGAATGCGATTTCCATATAACGCGGAGCTGAAATTGCGACAGCTTTTCTATAACGCGGTACTCTTATAGCGTGGTTTGCGTTCAATTTCATCCCATAAATTCCTTCCTCACAGCCTATAAATGAATAGTAACTAGATATAATAATATAAGTTTTGTTTTCGACTCATAAGCTCAGCCGAGATACAGTACTGTGCAAAACAATAGCAATTGGATTTTCAATTTAAGAAAAAACAATGATTGAAGATGAACCAAGTGAGGATAAATATTGTTATGAAAGTGGAAATGGTGTTGTTAAAATAATAAATAAAAGCTCCAAAAACAACACAATACTGGATCATGCATAAAATGATAAACAAAAGCTCCAAAAACAAAACAGCGCACTGTTTACGTGATCAATGAATGAGTAGAAAAATATACCAACAAAAATAAAGCGCTTGTTTATAAGATCGATGAATAAACAAGAATAAAGGATAAAAAGATGTAAATAACCAACAACAATATGAAGGGAACAAAGATGTAAACAAGTAACAACAATGTGCAGTATAACACAACTAATCTACCTGCTCGAATGTAAACAAGAAACAACAAAAATGAACATAAGTTGTTTACATTTTTAGATTGTTCCCGAAGGACGTCATCGTCCTTCAAGGGCATTCATCACACTGATGATCCAGTAATATAAAAGGCAAGTTAAAGCGAGCAGGGCGGAGTTTGAATTGAATCGTGAAAGACGAAGTCACGTTGGTTGAAAATTAAAATCTGAATCAGTCGTGTGTGCAGACGGCACGTTGCATTCGAAGTGTGAATTAAGCTAGTCGTGTATAACAACATTACGTTGGTTGAAGTGATAAATGAATCGGTTGTGTGCAGACAAGTTGCGTCTGACGGAAGCCGTTGTTAGTGTTGTGCTTACAAAAAGGTTGTAAGCGAGGAATAACTAACAAGTGTTGTTGCTTCCAAAAAAGGTTGTAAGCAGAGAATTATCACGAAGAAACACATATTGCGAAATTTATTGTTGTATACGTAGAATAAGCTGGAACAGTGGCACAAAAGCTGTCCAGATAATAAAGAATTCATCAAAACTAAACACGAATATATTTTTACTTTATTTGCAATCTACGAACTCATATTTTTAACGTTTTTAAAAGGTAAAAACGTAACAATATTAAAAAATTCCATTATTTTACAAGTCTTTCTTAATTTTGTTGGAAACCAGTCTTTTAGTTTAGTTTTTATTTCATTTTTTTTATCAATCCTTATATGAACTCTTAAATTCAATAAAAATAATTTATAATTTATCTTGCCTTTTGTATTTCTTGGTCTCCATATAACGCGATACGAATGATGTGATTTGTCTAATTCTGTGTTTTTTATAGTGTGGTTTTCATACAACACGGTAGACGGTTTCCATAGAACGCGCTGGTTTATACCTGAAATCCAAGTTTCTTATAGCGCGGTTTCCATATAACGCGGTACACACTCACCGCATTATAGTAGGGTTGACTGTACATGAATAGTTTCCTATGAAAAGGCAACAGCTTAACGTTTTACTAAATGCACACACATAAACACATTGTTATTCTTTCGCTCTCTCCCTCAACATAAACAGTTATTTCTTAGTTATTTTAATTTACGTACACATACACACACATGTTCACTTGCTCGCCCACTCACGTTTCATAAACATATTTTGCTAGTAGAGTATAAGAGTGCGTTCTGTTGCATTGCAACTGCAAACTACCGATTACTTTCACAACGTCATATTCCCCCCTGTATTACTTAGTTTTGCAAAGTATTGATTTATATTGGAAAGTTATTAAACGAAAATTTAATTAATTATTATTTTATTATAAATTGTTTTTGCCTGCTTGCTCTTCCTTCTCCATCATTTTTCCCCAGCTCTCAAGGAGTTTTAGTGTGTATTTTTTTCATTCGTTACTTTCATTTCTGTTTTATTTCATGTTTTTTTATGGAGAAATAAACGTAGAAAAATTTATTTTGACACAAAGTAAAGCATTTGGTTAAAGTAGGTCGAATATTAGATACGTTTGCTTTAGGAAAGTTGTTACACTGAACTTTAAAGTACTTAGTACACTAGCATTAGATGGGAAATGTGTTGTTGTGTTTAGAAAATATTTTATTTTTTTTTTTGTTTGAAAATTACTGCAAAGAATATGCATAGGCACCGAAGTCTATTAGGAAGTGTATTAACTTACTAGACGTGAGGCCACGTTTCATACCACAAGTTGGAAATTTCCAACACAATGAAATATAAGAAACAATTTCTTCGAAGCCGGGCTCTCGGTAGATCTTTGGCAAAAACTCTGAGTGTAAATAAAATTGTCATGAACAATTTCTCAAAAAATCTGTCTCTCGGAATCGACTTTAAAATGTAGAAGGTCCTGCCACACTCATCTATAAAAAATTAACACAGCAATAAGGATTGTAATAGATTAGGTAAGAATGTATTGTTTTTGGTTTTTTCGTATAAAATCGAGATTACACAAAACCAGATAAAGTTGAAGTTCTTTGAAGAATGGACTGATGCTTGGAAAGGTATACTAAACGAAAGGGCTTCGCATAGATAATTATGAATGAAACGAAATGGATTATATGGGCACAAATTCATCGAACTCGGCCGCTGCAGAGTGTAAAATAAGTTCGCCTAACTCAATGCTTTGCATTGAAGACCAATCCAAGAAAGTACGCGCAAAATTCACATCCACTATTGTGCAACAGTGACACGTAAAAATTTCAAAGATATTCTAGAGGGTTTCAAAATGAGTATATTAAGACTTTATTATATTGATGAACGTCGGCGAAGTGTTCCGTAATTTTCCCTTATATGTGCCCACCTAAACATGATTAGTTCTGTAGATAAAAATAAATGCTGCACGTGAAATATTTTTTATGTCATTGCCCTCCCCCTTTCATGATATCGTGATCTCAATATTTAAGAATAGTTGTTACATCAGATACTACTAGTCTTAAGGAACTGTGGTGAAAGAAACTGAGAAAGTTTGTAAACGATAAAGCCTTCCTATCGAAAGTAGGCCTGCAACCAATCAGTTTTGATTAATTTAACCGAGCTTCTATACTATCTACAATGGCAATTATTTCATCCGAACAACATGAGCTAATTCAAGTTAAGAGAAAACAACCCTCAACTTTCTTAAGAGTTTTAAACATAAGAACCTTAAGGCTTATTACACGGTGCGACAGTGAAAATACACCCGAGTAACTACATAGTTCATAGCTGCGTAAACCTCAAAACTACTTTTTTTATTTCTCGTTTCTGTTTTTTCGACTTTACGCACAAAATTCTAGATTACTCAAACATTTCTGACTCGATTTCGAAAATTTAAATTTTGTTGGAAAGGCGAGAGATGGACCTTTAAAACCTTTATTAAGTTTGTCCATTAATAGGAGCAAACTTTAATAAAAAAATTTAGGATAAGTGATAATATTCTTAAAGTATTCTTGTGAAGAGATTGAGTTATTATGTATTTTATATATGTCATATATGTCATCTCATCAAATGAACTTTTACTTCAAAGATTTTCAGAATTTTTGATGGATCTTGATTGGTTATCACAAAATGTGTCAATTTCACGTTTGCATGACTTCCAGAATTCGGCTAATATTTGTGTTTTTTGCGCAAACATTGGCCATCTTCTGGTGGTCGATCAAACTTGAATTTGACAAATTTTTCGATAAACAATCAAGATTCATCAAAAATTCTGAAAATTTTTAAACCGAAAGTTCATCTGATGAGATGATATACATATATAAAAAATATCACTCGTTAGACTGTTTAAATAATAACTACGGTAATTTCTGTCCAATTTGATCAAACAAATTGTTAATCTCTTCGCAAGATAATACACTTTCAGAATGTTACCACTTATTTCGTATATTTTAAGTAAAGTTTTCTACTATGAACGGAAAAACTTAAAAAAATATGAAAAACTTCGCGTTTTCTAAGTCTACCTCATCAAATCTCATAGCATATTAAGTCGAAGAATAGAAATATTTATTACGTTTTAAAGGTCCATTTCTCCCCTTTCCAAAGAGATTTAAATATTGTAAATCGGGTCAGAGATGTTTGAGCAATCCAGAAATTGTGCGTAACAGTTTTAGTCAAATAAAAAAAGTTTGGAGGGTTCGAGAAATATAAAAGAAAATATTTGTCATTAGCCGGGTGTATATAATTTTTTTTTATTTTGTCACAGACTGTTATTGGTAGGTTCCCGAGAGCTGTAGCTCTTCTCTCTTTTTTTTTGTAAAAGGACGTGATAAACTAATGAAGGAGCAAATTATTTGATCATAGAAAATTAAAATAAATGTAAATAAAAGAAAATGGCTACTGCTTCCAAACGAATGGCTATGACTGTATAATAAATTTTAAAGCAACAGAGAGTATTATTGCCGTAATATTTTTGTCATTTCAATTGAAAAATTTAATTGCAAATATTTTCATTCTCGGTCTGAATTGTTAACTTCTTAAAGACCGGCTTCCTAAAGTAAGTAGGCCTGCATCCTGCATCATTCTGTACATTCCGAACAACGTAGACTAATCCATATAAAAGTGAAATCAGGAAAAGAACATGTTAAACTCATGCTCAAAATAAGAATTTAAATCAATTTAATAAATTACTGTATGTAGCGAAAACAAGGATTTTTGAGTCTATTATTGCTAGCAAACCCGATTAAATCTTTCAAATGCAACATTTATTTGCTATTTTATTGTGTGCGGCCATTACTTCTTATAAAAAATTAATTGAAATACAATTTGCATTCCATTTCCATTTAGATTACCGTTAAGCACATAAAAATGCCATTGACAGAAAATTAAACACTCCTTTATTCTAACAGAACCACAGAAATATTAAAAAATTAGTTCCACTGCCAACTGCTTATCGATAATGCAGTGGGAAAATGTTTTCTTCAAATATTTCATTTTTTTTTCGATAATCATAATGCGTATGTTAATATTTGTAATCGATTGTCAAAATCGCAGCAGTGGTAGCAGCAAATCAGAAAATAATATTTTGTGTTGCAAAAGAAAAGAAAGAAAATAAAAAGAAATTAAACTTTAAATTGAATAAATATTGGAAAATTGAATTAAATATTCATGATATTTCAGGACAAGTTCCAAGTAAAATTATTATCAAACAAAAAAAAAAAAAAGAAAATCGAAAATAAAAAGTTTTTCGCAGAAATCGAAATGTCCCAACTTCCCAACTTATGCAGGAGCGCCCGAAGGTAACGAGTTGAAGAATAAAAAAATTTTTTTCCTTTCTTTCTACCCTTTTTGTCAAAAACACACACATTTTCTGATTAATTCATAAATGCAAAGGAAATATTTGAGATTTATTCAGAGAAAATTGAAAGCATGACATAAACGAATATAGTTTGTCAGCTCATTGCTATTGAAGGTAAGAAGTAAAGAAAATTTTTAAAAAAAAATTGTTTTTATTTCCTAAGAAAAGGCAAGGATTTACAAATAGAATTACTTGGAATATTTGTATTTTCAAAGAATTTATCTTGGAAATATAAACAGATCATAGGAGATATATAGCAGATTTAATAATTTTTTGATGATGAGGATGATTGGCATACGCTACATAAGAAGTTAACAAAACAAATCTGAAATGAAAACATTTGCAATTAAATTTTTCAATTGAAATAACAAAAATATTACGAAGTTATTATATTTTTTTCTTTTACTTAATTTTTTTTCTAATTCTCTTTGATCAGATGATTTGCCCCTTCATTAGTTTATCTCGTCCTTTTACAAAAAAAAAACTTAGAAGAACTACAACTCTTGGGAAACTACCAACAATTAGCCTTAAGGCTCTTATGTTTAAAACTCTTGAGAAAGTTGAGGATTATGTTCTCTTAACTTGAATTAGCTCATGTTGTTCGGATATAATATTTGTCAAGTTGGATGGTATAGAACTTCGATTAAATTGATCGAAACTGATAGGTTGCAAGAAGCCTACTCTCAATGGGAAGCCTCTATCGTTTACAAACTTTCTCAGTTTCTTTCACCACAGTTCCTTAAGACGAATAGTGTCTGATATAACAACTTTTCTAAAATTTTGGGATCTCCATGTCACAAAAGCTGGGCAACGATATATAAACACCTTTCATTTTTATCTACAGAACTTATGACGTTTATGTGCACATATAAGGGGAAGATGCATGTTCAGCAGTGAATTAATTAAAGTCGTCGTTATACACTCATACTGAAACGCTCTAGAATATCATTGAAATTTTTGCAGGTTATGTCACTATTGCACAATCGTGGTTGTGAAGTTTCCGCCTACTGGTCATTAATGCAATGAAAAGCATTGGGTTATGCAAACTTATGGTATGTTACACTCTGCAGTGGGTCAATTTGCCAGAATATTTACTTCCTGATTTCGAATGACTTCTCGATAACTCTGAAAAACTATGGAATACGTACTGTTTCGTACTTAATTGGTCATTCAGTCAGGATTACAACCTAGCTTCTTACATCTGAGAGTAAATAAAATTGCCATGAAAAGTTTCTCAAAAATCTGTCGTTCGAAGTCGACTTTAAAATGTAGGTCCCGCCACTTATGTATAAAATTAGCACACGCAATATAAGTAGTGTGAGAAACCAGGTCAATAATCCTGACTGAAGGGTTGTAATGACCAATTATGTATGTGAACAATTTTGAAGTCTATAACGCAATCGATAAAATATTACAAAAAACCATCGAAGTTTGAGCGAAAATTCTCCGATGCGAATGTATTAAATTATATAGGCTTGTGAACTATATTTTCTATTCTTAATTAAAACTGTTCATAATTTCTTTATTCGGATTCGCCGTTTTACAAATAAATTGAACACAATAAAGATGCATTAATTTTGCGTGGCTGAAATTAATTTAATTATAGAGGCGTGCATTCTTCCCGCTGACACCCTTCGTTCCTTTTTCTGTAACCAGCACACGGTTTCATTTTAAAGTTAACATGCATTTTATGAAAATATTATTTTTAAAGCCTTTCAAGGACATATGGTAACAATATGCGTTAATTAGAAATATTGTAGAAAATTATATGTTTTCAACACAGTATCGCATACTACACATATTGAGAAAAAGAAAAAAACAACAACTTGTGCTTAAAATGTTCGATAATATCACAAATTCAACGGCTGTATTAAGTTGTGAAAATTGCATAAATTTTAATAAATTTTGTTGGCGCTCCCCATAGAGCCACCTTCGTATAACTTTTTGTTGTTGTTGTTGTTATTGTAATTTTCTATTGCACAAAAGTTCTCGCTTTCAAACAAGCCGTTTAGCTGTCACTTGAATGTTGCCTTCGAATGGCAGACGTTAAACTATTGAAGTTGAAAGAAAATATAGTTGCACACAGGAGTGGAGAGTATGTAAGGACATGGTTGTTATTGCCAGTTAAGCAGAATTTTTTTAATAGCAGGTTATTTTGCTGCCATCAATTTCATTAACATATACATGCAAAAGGGTGGGCCTTTTAAAAGTTTAAATTTAAAAATCCATTAAAAAAAACGATTTGAAATTTTTTTAGAAATTAATTTTTTGTTGTTACTTCATTCGATCGGTTGAAAATTTCGTGAATTTTTCCGAGTGTATGCGATCGTATCTCGGCAATGACAATGCGGCAATGCTGGCCTTCAAATGCTTTGTTGTCTATTTCAACACCATTTCAGCTCATTAAACGTTTGATGCAATAAATCTATTGTGGCCTGAGATGTCTAGCATTTTGGTTCAAAAAAATCGGTTATCATGGTGCGCTAAGCATCTCCATTGGTTGTAATGGTTGCATCATCCTCATTTTCAAAGAAATATGGGCCAATGATAAGCCGCGCCAAACAGTCATTCGTAATGGGTATATTGGCTTCTGCAAGACCACGTGTGGGTTTTCTGAGACCAATTACGTACATACATACATAATTGGTCATTACAACCCTTCAGTCAGGATTATTGACCTAGTTTGTCACACCACTTATGTTGTGTGTTGTAAATTTATTCATAAGTAGCGGGACTTAGTCGATTCCGAACGACAGATTTTTGAGAAACTTTTCATGGCAATTTTATTTAATCTCAGAGTTTTTGCCGGAAATATGCTGAGAGGACATCGCCGAAGAAATACTTTCTGTATTTTGTTTTGATGTCTGACCTGGGGCTCGAACCTTGGCTTTACGTCTAACACACTGCCTACTACACTACGGCGACTAAATACGTAGATTTTGCTTATTTGCAAAAGATGTAATTGAGGCTAGAGCATCGTGGAGATTCTAGCGGGCCAATCTAAAGAAGCAAAAACGAAGCGGATGGTCATGCAGTTTCAGCTCTTGAGCCAATTGAACTTTGTTCGAGGCTTCATACCTAGATCTTTTCTTAAAACTCAACATAAAGTGGTGAAATGTTGAATCCTAACGAACGGTGACCATTCGATATTGCCGGGTATACGCACTGTACAGAGATCAGCAATGAATCGTTTTTCCGCTACTCAGAAGCAGTCATGTAATTTTGAATATGAGTGAATCAACAGAATTAAAATTCAACTGCTCTGATTCATTTGTAACCGTTACAACATTGATTTATAAGTATAAATAGCAATGAGTATGAGTACAACGTTGAGAACAAACTCACAACTTTCGAAATATGTTTGATTCTTACGCCTATTCATTCTGATTTATAAATTTGAAAAAATATTTATAATACTTATAAGTAATTCGAGAGGCTCGAATCATTCATCAAAAATTAAAGCCTTTGTTGTTGTTGTTGCAGATTCAAACAAAGAAGAAAGGAAAGACAAAGACAACAAACAATGCATAAACACAATACTCATGTGAGTATAGTAGTGTACGTAAACGAATCATACTTACTTTGTACCATCGTGTAAATGTTAAGAGACGAGTCGAAGTCAATAACATTATGCGTATTGTTAAGTATGAATACGACGAGTAGTTCCAACTTTGAGTATGAGTAGTATGAGTATCATATTAGAATAAGTATGAATGCGTATAAGTATCTGAAATTATAAGTATGATTTGAATCTCTTCATTGTTTTAAATACTCGTTGCTGATCTCTGGCACTGTACGAGCACACTAACCTTTTGTCGTATCAACAATGAAATTAAGGAGTACGCACAAAAAAGTGGACTCACACTTTTCGTTATAGAAATAAAACTAAGTGGTGGATTTTTTCGTTTTATATTTCAATTAAAGTAAATAATATTTGAATCCTTTTCCGTTTTTTATGACAAAGGTCGCAGAGTATCCATTTTTTAAAACCACTTTTCTTCCAGACATTTTAGGGTGTTTTAGAAAAATACGTGTTATTTTACTTGCTTTGTTTTGGTCGGCAAATTCTTTTTTTTCTTCCACTTCCATGCTTTCTCTCAATACTCAAAGACTCCTTATATTGTTTTATTCTTCCTTAGAAACTGGTTTTTTGGTTAACACTTGCGATCCTAGCAATCGGTTTTTGTAAGCGACGCGGTTTTTCATTGAAAATTTCAATTATTTTTTTACGACCTTCTTGTTGGGTGGCCATTTTTAAAAAACTATTTTTGCTATTGCAATGACATTTAGCACGTGGATTTTAAAACAGTTGACTAACAAAAACAATGTAACGGTATTCATTTTTAGCCACTTTTTTGTTAGCCCACTTTTTTTTTTTTTGTGCGCACTCCTTACTTTCACGCACTTTAGCAATAAACTTACGTATACCGGACACTTTTGGAACTTCTCTGCAAGCAAATTTTGTACGACTTTTTCATGCAATTCCCGATGAATTGTGTTTGTTTTGGTAATAAATTTCCAATCATTCTCAAAGTTGCTCAAAAGTAAATCTTTTCATTATATTTAGTGGAGATAATGAATTGAATGTGACAGAATAGAATGTCATAAGTATTGTCATATTCGAAATAAACGATGATGGTTCTAATTTATAACGATAGATAGCCCACCCTATACCTGCACATATACATATACACTTACAATCATTTGCTGCTGGAGTTGTTAGTCATCCCATTCATTTGAAAGTTACTGACAACAACGCCAGCAATTTGAACTCTCTGCTAACATTTTGAAATATTAAAAATCTTCGTTGTAGGCAGCTTGGCTACAAAACCAAAAGAGTAGTAGTGGGGGTAGTGTCTTGTGTTTAAATTCATTTTATTGCCAACAATTGTGGTATAATAAAAGAAAATTATTTTTTGTTGTTTTTTTTTTTTATTTTTCAAATTTTTTCTTATTATTTTTTATTGTTACATTTAAAGTTCTTTAGATTGTCTGACATTTTACATTGAAATAAATTTTTTTTAAGGGAAAGGAAAAAAAGAGAGAGAAAATGAAAGAAAGAAAGAAAAAATAGAAACAAACTGAACTGAATATGTGTAGAGTATGCAATAGTAGAAGAATATAATAGTAGTGCTCCAAAAAAATTACAACTTTCTTTAGAATTTCTTGTGTTTTTTGTTTGTTTTTTTGATATTTTCGCTCTAAAACTACCATAAGAACTAATGTACAAGTAGGATGACACAAATCCAGCAAACCAGCAGTATATTTAACTTATTTTTGTTTTTTTTTTTTTGTAAAACTTATCGCTGTTGTAGTGGCTGTCTGTATACGTACTTATCAGCGTTCGTATGTTTTTTCCTTTATCCAATGGTTACTGTTACACATTCATGTTTGGTTTTGCCAGCCATACACCAGAAACCCTTTTGCAAATATGGTACGTACACATGAGTTTGCCAAACCGTGGCTTAACAGCTGGCTTTAAAGAGGCAATGTTGCTGTCCGATGTTATGGGGTTGCTGAAGGTAGAAGAAGATGGTGGTAGTGTTTGTATGGTGTCTAAGAAGTTTGTAGTGATTTTCTGATGTCGACTTCGGCCGGCACAACGGGTGGTCGTACTTCAATACCGCGTACGGGTTGTCGGTCCAAATGATGTATTACTTTGTAAACTTCACTTCTATTCAAGTCAATTTTTTTCTCAGGTTTCTGATACTTCATGAAGTTGACTCTACATGTTTGTGTTGAAATTTTTTGTTGTTGTTTTTTTTCATTTTATTGATTTGATTTAGTTGAAGCATTTGTTTGTTGTTTGGTTATATGTTAGACGGCAAGATTGGTTGGTTCGTTGGTTGGTTGGTAGGTGGCATGTACATTTCATTTCGTTTGCAGCCGTAAGAAGCAAAAAAAAATATTTTAAAAACCCGCAAAAAAGAAGAACAAAAAAAAGAAGAAAAATGAAAAACAACAGAATAAAATAAATATAATTTCAAAAGGAATACAAATAAAAAAAAAGGAAAAATATAAATGAAAAGATTTCTTTCTGTAGATAAAAGAAAGCAATAGGGGTTTCTACTTATAACAAAAAAAAAATTGAAGAAAAATTATGCTGTTGCAAACAAAAAAACACAACAAATATATTGAATATGTTGTTATAATAATCAAATGTTGATTTGTTGTAACAAAATCGGGGGAAAAAAAGAAGGTATTTTTCTATGTGATTTTCTACAATAACAAAACCAGTAATAATGTTGTCAAATGATTGAAAAACATAAAAAGGAACACAAAACAAAAAAAAAAAAAAATTATAATGAACACACACATATGATGCCCCCCACACAACATTCATATGTACATACATACATTCATTCGTCTTCTTTTTTGTATTCATAAATTAAAATAAATTCATTTTATATTCCATGCAATAAAAAAAAGGAAAACGAAAAATATCTCATGCTGAAATAAAAATTTCAAAAAAAAAAAAAATGAATTCCATACAAAACCTTTCATGTTCCAATTGTTGGGTAACCGACTTTTTATGATATTCTCTAAAACAAATTGTATGAAATATTATTTTATTTTCTGCATTGCATAATGAATTACGTGAGTATAAATTTTATGTTAAATTAAGTTTCTAAAATTTTTGCTTTTTTACGATTGTGCATTTTAAAATAAATTCCTAAAAATTAAAAGAAAAAACATTTTTTAAATTAAAATTACTGTTATATGGCATGTATCATACGAACATATTGTATTGTCCTTGGCATAGGCCCAACTATTAAACAAAAATGCTCGTTTAATTTAATGCATAAAAATAGGGCTATAAAATGGTATTGAAAAGAAAAGCTAGGGATATCACTTTTTATCACTGATGAAATTATCGACACTGGATAGGTAGAAACACGACAAATATGTTTTTCTTTTGTCAGAAGGGCGTTTAATGTTTCTGTTCCAAGCACTTAACATATCTTCTTTTTTTAATTTCAATTAAAAAAATTTTAATGTCATAATAATTCATGCCAAATCATAAAAAAAAAACAAAACACATTAAATATTAATATTTTGGTTTTTTATTTCTAGAAATCGAAATAAAACTCATTTGAAAATACAAGTATCCCTTGTATAACGCGGTACTTCTACAAACCCTTTTTCGATAATAACGCGATTAAAAAATAGGAAAAACCAGTTTCATAGTACAAAGCGCGCAATTTCGAACTTGGATAAGGCGCTTTATTACTACGCCTTATTAGGAAATCGAAAAACAGTTAGAAGAAAAAGAAAGCAAACAAAGGCTTATAACGAGATTTCAACAATCCGCATAATCACAATCACGTTCAACAAAATGTTTTTTTTATCAAATGGACAAAAATGATTATATGCTCACTATTCGACCGTAATATGATGTTCGAAGTTAAGTGGCACACACTAGTGAATATTTATGTTTCCGATTGTTTTTATTGTTTATCATTATGAGTTTTAATTTTTTTAAATAAAGTATGAATATTGGTGTTGAGTTGTAAACGAACATTCATCTTTAATTTACATACATACATTCATAATTGGTATGTATGAATAATAAACTAAAGATTACGCCATTGCGCACACAAAATTAAAACTTTCTGCGCATATTGAATCAACGATGTCACGAAAATTGTTTTTATTGTTTTCCTATTGGCTTATGATAATGTAAGTTATATTGCAGGGCTGCCAACTACTTTCACGTAGTGTATATACTTTTCAGAAGAAATGTTAATTTACACATATGAAAAACACTTGGAAACCTGTAAAATAGCCCAACTACGTCATTTAACGGGAAATCATGCGCAAGGCGTAATCTTTAGTCTATCATTCTTGGTTACAATCCTTCAGTCAGGTTTATATAAAATTATATTAAAAAAAATATTTTTAGCATCTCGTGGGTCGCCGTGGTCTAGTATGTAGTGTGCTGGCTTTTAGACGTAAAGCCATGATTCGAGTCCCAGGCCAGACATCAAAATAAAAAATACAAAATACAACAGATTTCTGACAAAAACTCTAAGAGTAAATAAAATTGCCATGAAAAGTTTCTCAAAAATCTGTCGTTCGGAGTTGACTTTAAACTGTGAGTCCCGCCACTTATGTATAAAATTAACACACGCAAAATAAGTAGTGTGAGAAACTGCGGGCTTCTTGGGACGATTGTTATAGACTGTCTAATGGTGAAGGTATGGCTCTGACCATTTTATAGTCTCCCTAGCAGCAACTCGTTTCCAAGCCGTTCGCATCTTCCCTCTTTCCACCTTTCCTAAACCTTCACAATGCTCTGCATAGTAGGGGTCATCTCCCGAGTGCTGGTTTTACAAAAAAAAAAACAATTTCTTTTACTAATAATATTGATTAATAAATTAACTTTTATTTACTGCAATTCCTAAACTAAATTTTATGACAAAAAGGGAGTTAGGCTAGTTTCTAAATTAATAGTTATTTTTTAAATCAAAAAAAAAAAAAAAATCAATGAAAATGTAGCAGGCAAAAAGAAAAGGTGGTACGGATACTAATTAGACATATTCAATGATTATAATTCTATTATAATTACGATATGTTCAAATAAAAACAAAAAAAAAAAAAAACGAAAACATTTTAATTAATCCGCAAATAGTAATAAATCAACACACATTCAATTACAGTTGTCATAGGTATGAATGTGACAAACGAGGTATAATCGCATATACAGGTATCCCTCGTATAACGCGGTGGTTACGTTCCAGGAAAATTCCACGTTATGTAACTCGTGTTTTAGAAGACTTAGCTTTCATATAAATATAAGGGTTATGTTCCAATAAACTTTTTTCAAAATAAAAGCGGTACTAAATTAAAGATGTCCCAGGCCAGGCATCAAAATAAAATACAAAAAAAGTATTTTTTCGGCGATTTCTTCTCAGTGGATTTTTGGGAAAACCTTTGAGAGTAAATAAAATTGCCATGAAAAGTTTCTCAAAAAAAATTTGTCGTTCGGAGTCGACTATAAACTGTAGGTCTCGCCACTTATGTATAAAATTAACACACACAACATAAGTAGTGTGAGAAACTAGGTCAATAATCCAGACTAAAAGGTAATAATTGGTTATTACACAATTATTATGTATGTATATGTAAATTGGACGACCCGATTCTTCTTAGTAGAATATTTTATTTTGATACCAAATTATTAACCCAAATGAGATGCCTCTTTCAAAACGGGTAATAAATAGCATTATGGGCTATACTTTCTACATTAATTTACAAGCAAGTTTTGTTTACCAAAACCTATACACTTTGACTTTTAATTTTTGCAATAAAGATGAATCAAATTGACTTGGGCAATTCGTACAACACAAATGTATTCATCAAACGTATAAATCCTTGAGTTGAATTGCCACATAAAGTGAATAAAAATGGCTTTCTTTTATTGGTATTATTGACTAAAATTATATTTTAATTAAGTTAATATAAATGAAAATGCATATGCGAAAATGGATTTCGTGTGCTCTATTATAACTTTATCTGCATCCAGTGCAAGCATACGAATACGTGTATACGTACGTATTAGGGATGCCAAACGGAATCGTTTTTAAAAATCCCGAAATCCCGGGATATTTTGGCATAATTCGGTATCCAAAAATCACGAAAAATCACGGAAAAAATTGCGATTTTCTCTTAATAATAAAAATATTTTGTTAACAAAATTATTTGTATTCCAATTATGGATATTTTACTTTTAATAAAATATAAAAACAGCAGGACAAAAAGTACCAAAAAAATTTAATTAGCAAAAATAAAAATTATTCATACTTATACTGCAAATGTATTAGTTTTAAGAAAATTATTTGGATTCCAACAAAAAGATTAAAGCATCTAACATGTGATTTGATAGGCTTGAATGAATTTTCTTGCCAACATATGCTGCCATTGAGAAACACTTCTCGCAATCAACATTTGTTGATAAAATAGTTCCAAGATAGCTATATGCAGCTTGTAAATATTCACCTCTACCACCCCTTGATGTAAATAAGTCCTTTGGACAGTTGAGTATTTAAATCAGTTTCCCTTTTTAATTCGTTTTATAGGGCTTTTGCATTCTTCGATGCCATCAAATAATTTTTATCACTGGAAGTAGAGTTTTCCTCATCTGAGATGCTATTATCGCAGTCAGGTGATGTAGAATTTTTTTTTTCAGGACCTTTAGAAGGTTCAAAATACATATGAATGCACAGTCCCGAAAATCTCGAAAAATCCGGGGACAAGTTTTTAAAAATCCCGGGATTCGGGATTTGAGAATCTCGAAAATCCCGGTATTTCGGGTTTCGGGATTTCCCGATTGGCATCCCTAGTACGTACGTGTATGTTCTTTTGCAGCCTGCATCTTTCAGTATTCATTTTATTTTATTACGTTTGTGTTTGTATTCATGTTTTCACGAGAAAAGCGAGATAAAACAATATTGATTTCTTCTTTTGAATTACTTACCGAAATACAGAACGCGAAATATTTTCACCATTAAATAAACGATTCCACAGTTCGATCTACAATAAAAACCGAAACAAATAAAATGTAAGAAATCAACATAAAACACATGCACGCACAATACAATGAATGAATGCAGCCGGGCAGGAAGGCAGTAAGGAAGTAAGGCATTGAATTATAAAGCAAAAGCAACAGTAACAACAACGAACAAAAAGAAAAAAAAGAAGGAAAATAAATTAAATTATAAAAAAATGTGTATAAGAGTGTAAAAGTATTTACTCAAGTACAAGCACAAGTACTTACAATATAAAAAAAAAAAGAATTGAAACGAAATTATTAATCAAATAAACGAATGTACGATGTTCTTCTCTATAGGCGAATAAAAAGGAAGAGCTAAAGGACACTTACAAATGCGTCTGAGTGTGTGCGTATGTGAATATGTATTTTATTGCTTTCATTCATGGATGTAGCACATGCAGTTATCTTCATATGTATATACAAATGAATGTGACTGTTTGTTTGCATTTGGATATGTATTGTGAAATGCGAAGCAAATGTAGTAAAAATTATTCTATAAATTCATTTCAAAACTGCAAAAGTTCGATTTTTGATAAGGTTATAAAAAAAAATTAAAATGAAAATATTTTTTATAAAAAATAAAATAAAAACATTAATTAATTAATGTAATTGATTAATGTTTGCCTGTATTTTAAATGATAGTGTGTGTAAATAACGTATGTATGTATGTAGATGCCATAGATAATTCAATTATATTAATTGAGTTTTTATTGTAAACTTTAAAAATTGTATGAATATATTCGTCTATATATTCATATATATGCTAACATTTATATACAGTGAGTTTCAAAAGAAACTGTACACTATGGATACAATTCTAACAATCCCCAAATCAACTTTTACCAAAATTTTGTATTTTTTTTTTGTTTCAATTTTAAAAACTAGCAAAGAAACAATTTTAAAATAAAAATAACCGTAATTTATTAATGTATTGGATCAGGGATCAGCAATAAGTATTCAAACCGATGAGTAGGTTTGAGTCATACTTATAATTTCAGATACTTATACGCATTCATACTTATTTTGATATCGTACTCATACTACTCATACTCAAAGTTGAAAGTACTCGTCGTATTCATACTTAACAATACGCATGATGTTATTGACTTCCACTCTCTCTCCACTTAACATTTACACGAATCACAACATAAGTATGATTCGCGTACGAACACAACTATGCTCACAAGAAGATTGTGTGCATGCTTACTTGTTGTCTTTGTCTTTCCTTTCTTCTTTGTTTGTATATGCAACAACAACAACAAAGGCTGTAAATTTTGATGTATGATTCGAGTCACTGGAATCACTAATAAGTATTATAAGTATTTTTCTAAATTTATGTATCAGAATGAGTAGGCGTATGAATCAAATATATTTCGAACGTTGTGAGTTTAATGTCAACGTTTTACTCATACTCATTGCTACTTAGATTTATAAATCAATATTGTAGCGAGTACGAATGAATCAGAGTAGTTGAATTTCATTTCTATTAATTCATTCATACTCAAAATTGCATGAGTGCTTATGAGTAGCGGAAAAGCGATTCATTGCTGATGTCTGGTTTTTACCTTATAAAAATGTTATGAACTCGTAGATTGCAAATTTAATAAAAATAAATTTGTCTTTAGTTTCAAATCAATTCTTTATTGTTCGCACAATTCCGTGTACCACCTTTCACGATTTGACTTAAACAACAACAATTTGCTTTAATTGTTATTATTCTTTACACACTACCGCGTACACTATAACAATTTTGCAATAGATCTTTATAGCAGAGATCTTTAAGCCACAGTTATTCTCTTCACACGCAGTGTGTCTTCACACAAGAAGGACTAAATTCTTCCTGTATTGCCGTTGCCTTCTCTGTCTTGTCTTTTATATCGTAGGGTAAACAGTCTAATGAATGCGCGTCAACGAGAATGTTTTCGCTTTCGCCAAAATCTCTATAAATGTAAAGAAGTTGTTTATTGTTATTTGTGTATTTTGTTTACGTTTGTCCTTGGAGAGTTGCTGTTGCCTGTTTACTTGTTTATTCCCTTCTGTTTGCTTCATTATTTATACTGATGTTGTTGCTATATTTTTGTGTATTTGTTGATCATGTAAACAAGTCCATTGTTTTTTTTTTTTTTTGTTGGAGGGCTTTTTATATCATTTTAATAATACTATTTTCCTAACAATATTTTTTAACGTACAGTTTCTTTTGACGCTCACTGTATGTACATACAGTACAACTTTCTTTACAAGCATAATTGACTAGATCCTATATTTGGTGATAATATCCATAAGCTATTTAAATAAACTTTAACAAAATTGCATTAAATTTTCTCGATTGAAAGGTAACATTTTATGCTTCAGTTTGTTAAAAGCCTTTATTGAAATAACATTATTATGTGAGAAGTTATTTACGTTAAAAGGAAAGAATTTAATTTGGAAACAGTTTTCATAATATTTTGTGTTTTTATTATAAAAAAGGTGGGAATGTGATAAAAAAAACTTGTGTAGTTCACAGAGAAGGAACTTGACAAAGTCAGAATTGACAAAAAGAAAAGTAATGCTCTATGCCTGGGACAGTTTTGGAAGGAAATAATTGTTCATTACTCTACAAACTGGTCAAGAAATATTTTGTGATCTTTGCTGTCAACAATTATGGAATTCAATATGTTCCATCACAAGCTAAATAACCTAAAGCTAAATCCATCTTTGGCTGAAATGGCTAAATCTAAGAGAGCTTTGTTGGGAATTCATTTATTTTGACCATTGAACTCCTCTCTTATTTGAAATTCTAAAGCACATGCAAAACACAAGTGAAAATCGAATAATACTTCCCTGATGGGATAAATTGTAATATAATTTTCATATATGGACTGACAACTCAAATTTTATTTTGAAACTTCTCGACCGTCCACAGTAAACAGCTATTTTATGACGAAAAACTGTCAAATTATATTGTTTGATTGGAGCACCACTATAATCTGATTTCCGTTTCGCTATTACGTCGCTATGACAATAGATTCTGCTCAAGTAAAATAAAGGAATTTGATCCACATAGACCACATTCAGCGACTGCTCTATCCGTAAGTGAAATGTGCTACCCGTAGAAGGTTTTGCTGTTACTTATATCGGTCATAAATACTACTTCTTCTTATCGCTTTTCCTCGACCTATTTTCCTAGGTACAACACCATTCTCTAAGGGCTGATTACTCATTAAAAAAAAATCCAATCCGGATGAGATCAAAAAACTGCTATTGAATTCCAAAAAAGCCACGGTTGTATGTGGTTTTGATTGAACATTCTGAGATTTAAAGGCATTGTCATCTCAAATTGAGCAGATATAAACTAGCCACCAAGATCTAGCGTTTTTAATTCACTGTGCTTTTTACCGTGGTGTCTTTTAAAGTTGCAGTTATATGCGTATAAGTCACAAACCACAGAGGTGGCCAACATTATCCATGCCATAGATCAAATTCAGCCTTATCGATATCAAGCAAGAGCCACAAAGTATTCTCATCTACAAGTTTACCCCAAAATAAGCTGATATATACGTCACGATACGTCGTGATACGTCATGATACGTCACGATACGTCATGACACGTTATGATACGTCAAGATACGTCATGAGACATCATAATACGTCACGAAGCGTCATGACACGTCATGATACGTCACGATATATCACGACACGTCCTGATACGTTACGATACGTCATGATACGTCACGATACGTCATGATACGTCACGAAACGTCTTAATACCAAATTTCTTAGAAAACAACGTTTGATTTGAGGGCATAGTAATCGCACTTGGAGACAATGTGAACTGGCCACCCAGATTGTGCGTTTTGACTACGTTAGACTTTTTCTTGCGATACCTTGTTGCAGATGTATGCAAAAATGACACAAACCACAGTGTTTCTTAAAGCCAACATACTATTCCAATATAATAGACTAATATGTCGTGTGTATTTGTATCTGTTTAGAGTTTTTTTTTTTTTTGAAAGTATATGTGATTTATTGAGAGATTTCGCATACAAGTTTTGAATGGAAAAGTTTGTTTTAAAAGAATACAATAAAGTTGTTTCATAAATAAATAATAAATTAATTAAAGAAAAACCAAGCAATTAAACAAAAGGCAACGTTATTGGCTATTAAAACAAAAGCGTTACAATAAAATGCAAAAATAATAAAAAAAAGAAGAATTTAAAGAGACAATGTTGTTAAATGCAAAAAATACTGAAAGAAAGGAACAATTTGATTACGGACAACCACAATTGGGACAACCACAAATTGGTTCATTCAAACAAAAATGAATTTTATTACACTATCGATGACGAAAGATATTCATTCATTCATTCATTCGCAACAGCAATACCACGAATACACGAATTGGAAGACTGTGTGTATGGTAAGGCAAACAAAATGTACATTGTTCAGCATTCAATTCAATTGAAATTCAAGGCAATTATGGCAACTGAATTATTTTTTCAGTTTATTGTATATGACTATTTACACAACATACATACACATACACATACACTCACACAATGATGTACATGTACGTACATATGGTAATTGTATTGAAAACGAGAACAAAGTTCTTTTTGTGGAGATGAGGGAGAAGAAGAAATCTACCTTGAATCATAAGCTAAGTATGGACTTTCATAGGAACACCTTTCAGTGTCAATTTTATAAGATGACAGTGATGGAGAAGATAATGATGGAAACGGCGACATCAATGATGATGATAATGTAGTAGCAGTGGTTGTGGTTGGTGACGTTGATGACAGTGGCGATGATAATGATGATGACAGAGAAATGCAAAGAGAGAATAAAATTGTTTTATAAAGAACTTTATATAAATAGGAAAATCTACACGCATACTTATGCAATACAAAACAGTAATAATAATAATAACAGGAAATATTTATGAAAATATAAACGAAAGAGAAATCAAAACGAAATCAAAAGAAAATGAAACACAAGGCATTGTAATGTTTATGAGGGAAAATTCATTTACGCAGCGCATACAAGATTTTCTTTAATTTCACAGGCTTTCATTACATTTTTTTTTCCAGGATTTTTCTTATTTTTTTCTGTAAAATTAATGACTTGGTTGTTATTAAGAAACAACAATAAAAATGGAAATGAAAAAATGAAAAAGAAAAAAAATAAATGGAAAGCAAACTACTGTAGGTGTTAAGACAAGATATGCTAAGAGAAACCAGCATCTCCAGCAGTAACCGTCGTTCCTGCTTAAGAATATTTAAATTCCCCATTTCTCTATCCGTTTTAAATGATTTCCAAACATAAAAGAAAATGAATGAAAAGGCCAAAAGAATTAATGGAAAAAAAAAATTATAAAAAAAAGGAAAACAGAAAATAAACAAATGAAAAACAGAATGAAATTTGAAATCAACGAAAGCTTTAGGCAGGTGGATATGAGAAAATGATTAAGCGGAGTATGATGAGAATAAAACAAGGCAACCTACAACATGGAAATTAAAATTAAGTATGCTAAATAAATATAAAAAATAAAAAAAAAAATAACATCATGAAGGAAGAAGTAAGAAAGAAAGAATATAAATATTTAAGAAAAAAAGAAAGAAAGAAAGAAAAAATTTACCCTAAACAAGTGCCGGTAATAAGCTCAGCTTGAGCACTCAGTGTTTCCGCTATGAATTCATCATTGTAAGCATCCTTGGGACGATACCAACGACGACCACCCGGCAATACCAATGGACGATCCGAGGCTGGCGTTAACGGCCCAAAAGCACGTTTCGAACGTTTTGGATTGCTTTTACGCTCCAAATGCTCTTCAAGTTCCTCAATGACATCGTATTTCTGTTTTACAATATATTTGTGTGACAAAATGAAATGAAAAAAATATTTTCTTTTTTTGGTGGTGTTTTTCTCTTGCTGTTTTTGTTTTTTTTTTTATTATTTGTTTTTCTAATTTTTGTTTTTATATTTTTTCATGTTATTTATTTTTAATATTTTTTGTTTTTATTTTTTTATTATTTTTTTTTTATTATTTTTATATTCATTTAATACAGTTTTATATCGTTATGAGTGTTGTTGTAATAAAAAAAATATGCAGCGTTTTTTAATGTTGCCGCAATTTCCTCATTGACGATTTGGTAATAAACAGTGTGAACAAAAGTTTTTCGTACAAATTGTTAAAAGTAAGATTTTTATTTGAATTCATTTGAACAACTGCAAGCGTCTACAGACTAAAGAAGTTTAATCGCAATTTTAAAGCAAAAAGTTTAATGACAATCCTTTCAGACAATCAATCTGAATAATAAATAGCATGACAACAGAAAGAACACATAAATACGTGTAAAATATTTCATACCATTGATTGAATCTGTTTTGTGTTTTTAGAATAGGAAATTATCACAGGGTCTTTTGAATTTTGATTGTTGATAACTACCATTTTGTTGAAACTCCTTCTATTTATTCAGGTTGTTTTGATAAACCACAATGGATGGCTATATAGCATTGAAAAACAGTTTCATTAAAATATTTTTTTTTTTAATTCAAATTTTTATCGAAAAATCATCTTCTAAAATGAGAACCATTTCAGTAGGAATGGGTATTTGAACAAATAAAATTTTCGATTTTCGGGCAACACTAATCCACATTAGATCAAAGGGTGCTTTTTGCAACCGGAAAAAGTAACTATTGGGTGTGGATTTTGGGTTGGTGGTTAGCACTGTACATCAACGATTACCAAATTCTTTTGTTTTGAATTCTTTGCTGTAGACTCCAACGACATGTAGTTTCAACAAGACAGCGCCATGCGCCGAACAACTTGAAGCACATTTTGTATTTTGCAAGAGTGATTTGAGGCATTACCCATATTACCATCGAGATTGTGCAATATAACATCGTTACACTTTTTCTTGTGGGATTTTTTTCTTAACACATTCGCGGACAAGACGGCATATGCCATCAATTTTAGTTCAAAATTATGGAACAGAACGGCATATACCGTCGACAATGTCAAGACAGGTCTTTCCGTCGCCTCCTATGCTACCAACTTGATATTATCGCTGGGATAACACGACATTACCCGTTGAATAAAATTATTAAAACATTTTACTAAATATGACTATATTCTTGATCCAATCCCCAATTGAATATCTTCAGTTAATCAATGAGACAACACCGATTTGAACTGTCTGCGAATGTGTTAACATGCAAGTTTGTGGGAATAAGCCTTAGAGGTCGTCATCAAAACCAACTTAATGCATACCTCCGTGCCATTTGACTCGGTTAGACTCTTTCATGTTCTTAAATTGCAGTCTAATGCAAGAAATATACAAGCCACAGTGTACCTTAAAGCCAACATTAGCCATGAAATTGATCAATTTGATCCTCATTTCTGTGCCAGAGTTATATGAAATAAAAATTTATTTTATTTAAATTTATAGATAGAAAGGCTCAATATATTTCTCTCGTTTTTCTGTTTGGCACTTTCAATATAATAGTGCCAGTGAGATATATTACCGCTTCCCCAAGTCATCAACAACCAGCAACACTGAACAACCTACAGAGTCAGAAACTAATCTTGGATTATGGCTACTAAACTACAGTCATCGTAGTCTGGTAGATAGTGTGGCTTATTAGTCGTGAGACCACGATTCAAACCTCAGGTCAGACAACTTCAGCAAACTGAAATACGAACAAATATTTCTTCGGTGACTTCCTCTCAGCAGATTTCTACCAAAAACTCTGAGAGTAAATAAAATTCCCAAGAAAAAGTTTCTCAAAAATCTATCGTTCGGAGAAGACTTTAAACTGTAGATCCCGCCAGAAAAATGAATGATTAGGTTGAAGACGTGGAGTCGCACAATACAGTTTAGTTAGGATTAAGACCTCTATACTCTCACCAAAAAAAAAAAAAAATGCATGAAAATAAATCGAGCTTTCTGCCAAAGAGATCTTCTGTAAATTAAATTAAAACTTCGCGATTAAATGCACGGAAAATTCCAGGATTAAGGTAATATTTGCCCTTGACTTGTGAAATGTTCAAAAGCATTAGAATCGATTTGCACAGCACTTAAGTTTAGTATTTAGTTGTCCGACAAGATAGTTAACTTGCAAAGGTACAACAATGCGCGAGTAATAAAGTTCTATGGTTCTGTTTATTGAAGCAAGCCTGTGATAAGCAAAGTGACTAGGACAAGTAAGTGGCTTCGAAAACGTTATGTAGGTATTGTTATGATGAATCACCATAATGATATTATAATAGCAACTCAAGCTGTTGTAAACCTAATCTCGGAAAGTTGGCCCAGCAATAAAACTAAATCAATGAGATGTGCAATGAAGTTAATATCGAAAACGATTCAGGACATCGGTTGAGGTAGTCAATGGTGTACATACATAAGAAACACTCAGACCTTAGTAAACTAAGTAAAACTGCCTTAAAATGTATATTTAAGGCAAGGTTAATGCCCTGGTTACCCAAGCGTAAGAAACGTAAAATCGTTACGTACGTAGGCCTTAAAAACGTTAGTGAAATTTGTAGATTTTTCTGGATTTGGTTATTATTTTTCTTAACTAATTAGTAAGACTAAAATTTATTTTGTTATTTTTTGTTTCTTTTTTTCTCAATTGTAAGTTAAATTGGAAAAAAATAATATAAAAATACAGCAAATTTATTTGGTGATTTTTGCACAAATGTTGGTTATAATATTTTTTTTTTGGTTTTCGTGGCAACACTGCTCATCATTACTCATGTTTAAATGTCACGTAAAAACTTGGGTGAATTCTGTTTTATACAGATCGTTCGGTTTTGCTAACGAGAGAGAACGTTTCGGTAAGCATTTGTATTGCTCTCCATATGCTAAAAAGGGAACGATCGCTACGGTACGTTACGTTACGTTTGGGTAATTGGCGCATAAGTTCGCATTCGTTTGTTTATGTAACTACTGTTGTACAACATTTGTTCACACTGTATTTGGGAATTTTTTTGATTTATTTTTTCCTAAAAATATATGGTTTTTATTAAGTTTCCAGATTTTAGACGATGGTTTTTATGATTTTTACTTCTTTTTTTTATTATTTCAATTTGAAATTTCGTTGATATTAAAAGAATAACGTTAAAGTAATAAAATAAAACAAAAATATTATATGGCGCGATACTATAATTATTTCATAAAAACAACTTTCATTTCGTAAACATTAAATCAAATTTTTTTATTATAATTTTTTAATAAATTTTTGTTTTTAGTGCTTTTTTGTTGTGTTTTCTGTTTCTGTTTGGTTTATTATTGAGCATTTCAAGCAGTAATTTTTGGGGAAAAAAAGTTTTTTACAATTGAAAGTGTACTGTGAGTCGCTGCAAAAGAGTAAATTCTTGAATTTGGACTTTAAATTCTTTAAATTTGAATAAATTTGTTTTTATTTTTTTTAATTAGTTTGTGATTATAAATTTATTAAAAAAATTATTATTTTTCTTTTTTATGGTGTGTAGTTTAGTAGGGGAAAACAATTGAAAAAGGGGTGTTAAAAAGTAAATTTTGATTGTAAAACTTTAATGTTTGTGTGTAAAGATTTCGATTTATTTTTTAAAGTATTTTACAAAAAATCTATGTTTATTGGAGAACTATTGAAATACTTTTCTTAATGAACATTTTATTTATTCTTATGCGTGGTTGAAATTAATGTTCTGGCCTAAAAAGCAATTTTGCAGAATTTTGCCACGAGTAAAGAAACTGTAGCACAATACAAGGTAGCTGATATGTATTGCAATCAATTTCAGGTTGTTATTATTTGTAAACCGTTCGTCTGACAGCTGACAGATTTATTCCACTGACAGTTCATTTTATTATTTACAGGCTTACAAAAGCATTTTGATCTATTGCATTCAGAAAGAAAGTTATTCGTGATGGAATTCAAGCGTGATAGTGTGATTGCTTTATATTTGGCTGGAAAACCACAGGTGGCTATCGTTAGAGCCATTCAGGCTTTAAATGTGAATAAATCTTTTGTTTCTCGTAACATTGCTCGTTACCGTGATACTGGCATCGCGTCCAAAAAGTGGACGAAAAAAAACGGTAACAACAGCAAAAATGATCCGAAAAGTGAAGGCCAGATTTTGATCGAAATCCACACCGCAGTGGTAGAAAAATAGCTCGTGAGCTGAACATTTCGTGAGAATGGATGCAACACATATTGATAAATGAGCTTGGACTAAAGTGCAAGAGCTCACCGATGGACAAAAAGTAGTTAGACTGGAAAGAGCCAAGAAGTTATTTCGCTTGCACGGAAGTGGCCAGTTACCGAATTTGGTTTTCTCCGTTGAAAAGTCATTCCAAATTGAACAGTTTGTGAACAAATAAAATGAACGGGTTTACTTGCCAAAGACTTCAGCTGAAAATTTACATCTGCGATCGGCCACCAGAATTCAAGCGCCGCCGATGGTAATGGTGTGGGCGCTTTAACGGCTGATGGTCGCTACCCGCTCGTATTCATCGACCGTGGGGTCAAAATAAATGCCGAAAATTATCGGGAAAATGTCTTAAAGACAGTATTGAAGTCAAACATTTCGGCCGCAGACTGTGGACATTCCAACAGGACTTAACATGCGTCAACGAAGAATGGCTTAAAAAGGAGGTTCCTCGCTTCATTTCTACCGCACAATGGCCACCAAAATCTAAGGACCTCAATCCGTTTGACTTTTGCGGTTGCGGCATTTAAGGTTCTCACTAAAAACACCAAAGTGTCGATCATCTTAAAAAGACGCTACACCGGATATGGACCAAAATACCGCAGAGCCACTTTCACTGTGACGGCTTTGTCGGACTTTTGAAGGCCATAACTCGTAGTAAAGGTGGCCAATTCGAACAAATCTAAACTGATTGTAAAATTTGATGTTATTTCCAACATTTTTTGCTTTTGAACAATAAAATTAAAAAATATAGCGTTTTTCTTTGTTGCATTATATATCAGCCAGCCTGTATCTCTGTATCCTAGAGATAAACCTAGACTTCCTGCTTAGAATTAAATCTATGGAAAAACATTAGTACTGGGATGACATCGCTCACCTCTCGTGCCAAATTCAAGCAAGAATTGCTTATTTCAAGTCGACATAAATATACATACATATGCGTATGTGTATGCTCGGTAGCTAAATAGTCACCGTAGCCTAGTAGCTAGTGTGGTGGCTTCTTAGAGGTGCATCCACGGTTCAAACCCCCGGTCGAACAATTCGAATAAAACAAAATATGAAATGAAAATCTTAGCAAATTTCTGGCAAAAACTCTGTGACTAAAAACAAAATTGTTATGAAAAGTATCTCAATAATCTATCGTTCGAAATCGACTTTAAACTGTATGTCCTGTCACGTAAACCATATCTTTAACACGTAATTTTAGCAAACTTTCAAGGCACAAGATTTATCGGAAGGCTTATTCATTTCATGGTTTTGATTTGAATATTTTTCCATGGAAAAAGTAACAATTTATTGTAATTGCCTCGTAATTAGAATACACAATTGTATTCTGTCACTTGTATTCCTCAACTGCGAAAAGGGTCAGACATAAACAAGAGTTTTAGTGTAGATATGGCGCAAAATGGAGGGAAACATTTCGCTTCTTCTGTAAAGTGTAATGAAATTTAACTTTTGGGGGACGGGGTTGGTAGCTTTGCAAATGTGGCATTTAATTGAAGAGAGGGTAAAGAGTAAATGTTAATTAATATTTCTTAATATTTTTAATAAGTGTCACAATTTGTATTGCGTGCCAGCTGTTACAAATAAAATATTTTGTTTTCTTTTTTCGCTTATTGGCATTCGAAAGTCAGTTATTACTTTTGACTGCTGGAACTTTTTGGTGGAAATCGGAAGAATATATTTTAACAGAAGCTGATTATAAGGTATGAGAAAAATAAGAGGAGTATTTAGCGATGATTACAACTGTTTTTTTTTTTTGTATTCATGAAGCAGAATTTCATTTATTATCAAAAAACTGATTTTTTCATTTATATATGTAAACTTTTTATCTAAGAATAGATGACAAAATTACCCAAACTTTTAAAATGTCCTCTTCTCTAGCTAGAATAACAAATTAAATTGTTCTATAAGAGATGAATTTGAAAAAACTACTCAAACAAATAGAATAGCAGAGGCGGCAAGTAATAAAATTTAGCGTAACAACTACTTTCATTCCGACGCTCTTCAGATAAAACTCTGCGCTTATTTAAATATTTTGCTTCATATGGCTCCTGGAAGAACATTTGCAGTTCCTTGCACTTAAATCATGCACATTTATATATTGGCTGGGGAAAACAGCAAGAGTATATTGAATATCGTGTGGGTTTTGCCCAGGAACACACTTGAATACAAATCCTCCTAGTTGGAAATTTATATAAAAACCATCAGACGAATACTTTGATTTGTAGGATATGTGCCTATTGGTAACCATGTCCGCAGATGATAGTACAGTATAATTAGTTATAGTCGTCAAGGTGATGCAAAAGAGAAGGACAAAGTTGTAACAGTTTATTCTTCAGAGTTATTATTTTTTTATAATTATTTGCCTTAGTACTGCGATTGTACGATCTAGTTGTACTCCTCTGAAATTTTGTATCGTATGCCTAGAATATCTCCTTCCAATCTATTGCCTTGACGAGTTTTACGATGCTGCTCAGAGTCAACATTGATAATTTTTTGCGTAGCATTTTACATGCAACCAGGTCTATATTCCTGTAATGCATAAATGCCTTACTAATTTGTATTCCACTAATTCTTTCTCATTGTCATGGAATATATGTACATATTGAGCTTGAAACAATCCCTAGTATACTACATGCCCTGTTCGAAGACCTGTTATTAAAGGCTAGCCGTTGATAATATGATGTATTCGTTGAGCATCCCTTTCTTAACATTTATTCTCATTCGTAATATAAGATTCCTCAGAGCATGTTTGCCCATTGCCGAGACATGAATCTATGATCCAACATGAATCTGAAACCCAGCAGAGAGTAAGTCTGTCCACTCGACTTACTCAGTCCTTGTAAACTACCATTATAGTATTTTCGATACCTCATCACAGAGAAACGCGAATTGACCTATATAATATGCCTATGTACGTCACTTTTACGAACTTGATATAATTATTAGAATGCATTCGTTGCAGTTTTTATTCGCGAAAACCTTCAGAGGCAAAGCTTTTAAGGTTACAATAATACAAAATATGACCAATCCAGATAGGATATAAACCACAACGTAATAATATCTAGCTACGACTCAGAATTGAATAAAATTTTCACACCACTACTGTTGTGTAGCGTTCATTTTAGCCAGGCGTGGTGGAACTGGAATAGTTAAAAGTTGACTTCGATGAGAAAATTTTCAGAATTATGTCAACGCAATTTTATTTTAGTTTCAGAGTTTTTTCTGCTTTTGCTGCAGATATTTGACCTAGAGTTTGAACCAAATTTGTGAAACGTTACTGAGTCATTTTATCTTTTTCTCAGAGTTATTGCCATAAGACTATTGAGAGGAAGTTGATGAAAGAAATAATTTTTCATACTTTACTTTGTTTTATTTGAGATATCTGGGCATGGGTTTGAACCACGGGCTCCTGTCTAATAAGGCATCGCACTACCAACTATACTGCGGCTATTTAGTCTAGTTGGAAATAAATTAAGCACGTGTACCCATGTAAAGCATTAATTGGTCTTTAATTATCTGTAAAATATGCTAGTGCTCGTATGTATACACAGTCAAACCGGATGTAACGAACTCTGTGGGACCAGAAAAATAGTTCGTTATTGGCAAAGTTCGTAATAAACGGGGTGTAGTTATCGAAGAAAGTATAAAATACAAAGAATTCTTTTCATTTATTAAAAACAAAAAGTATTTTTTACATTAAAAACAGAAAATATTTGTTAATTTTTATTATCTATCAGCTGATTGAAGAAGCTGAGTTACAATTTAATGCTGCCATATGAAATAAAAGTAAAGACTATTGCCACACTTCAAAAAATGGTAAAATGTATGAAATTTAATTACTGGGACCATTTAAAGTAGTTCCTTTTAACCGAGAATTTGTTATAAACGAGTTCGTAATAAACAAAGTTTCTTGTATGGAAATCGTTATTAAAACGTTGGAACTTGAAAGTATGAACGTAATAACCAAGAATTCATTATAACCGTGTTCGTAATAAACGAGTTTGACTGTACATACATATATGCGATCTAAATGATCTTTAATTTTTTTTTTTATTTGTTTTAAATCAAACGATATAAGTTTTATTCTGGATTTAAGTAACAAAAAATTCTGATTGTTTCTTTACAGGTGGCAAATCAAATTGCAATGAAAGTGGTAAGTAAGCAAATCCATTGAATCCATATTTGATTATATATTCTTTACGGGCACTTAATCACCAAGTGATTAAGAAAATTCTCTGTTAACATTCTGTTTGGCCTTCATTGTATTTTAAAATAAATCCTAATCGTAATAAAGTGTGATGGGGTAAATATCTATAGAATTTTACTGATTTGCTTTGAATATAATAAATATTTACGCGTGTCTGTCTATTCGTAAACTCTTTAAGAGCTATTTAAGGTGAATCTATTGAATTCACAAGATTTTCTTTCTTTGTTTTTTATTTTTTAACGCGCATAGAGTTATTGTTTGTGAAATCCGTTTAATTAATCTCCGTAATTGATTAAATCTTTCATTCGTAACAGAGATTGTGTCAAAAGTTTTTGTTGTTCATTTTTTTTTTTTTGGTGTTTGTTTGTTTTGTTTTGTTTCTAATTTCATTGCAAAGGAAATAAAAAGGCAACAACAACAACAACAATTATTAATGGCATTAAATACCAACAATTTATATTCTTTTTACAGAGATCCTGTCAAGGTTAAATGTATTTTGTTAAATAATTTCAATTTTTTTTTTCTTACTTTCTTCTTCTTTTTTGAGGTAACAAATACTCTAACAATGTTGTTGTTGTTGTTGTTGTTATTGTTTTGCGTAGTGTTTTTGTTATTGCTTATATTAGATGGTAAAAATAAAAATAGAATCGGAGACATAGAAATAAAATGTTTCTTGTATTTGTTGTTGTTGTTATTGTTATTATTATTATTGTTGTTGTTATTGTTATTATTGTTGTTGTTCTTGTTGTTGTTGTTGGAAAAAAAATAAACTTACCTTTTGTTTCTTTAATTTTTGCTCTTCTTCCATTTGAAGGGTTTCCTCATTGCTTGTGCTCCTCTTGGCAGCAGTTTCCTGTTGCTTAATTGGATTCTTGTCAATTGTATCACGCGCTTCATTAGTGTCATTCGCAATTTGTTCGTTAGCTTTATTATCCTGTTGTTGCTGTTGCTGCTGCTGTTGCTGTTCTACTTGCTCCGACTCTTGCTCCTGCTTTGCCTGTACATTATCAACTGATTCATGACAGTTTTCAGCTTCGTTGTCATTTTGCTTAATGTCCTTATTTTCATCATTTTCACGGTCTAACAGCATAGATAGACAAACAGAACGTTAGCGCGGTGGAAAACAAAGAAATACAAAAAAAAAAAGAAGGAAAACGAAACAGAAACAAAAGAAACAAACTGTTAAAATGGCTAAAGATAGAGAAGTGATTTTATTTTTATGAAAAATAATAAAATTCTCCGAGACTGTTTGTTTGCGAGTTTCATTTTCTCTGGTGCCCTGTATTTATTCGCTGATGAAATACAGTATTCCCTCGATTTACGTTGTAAAATGTTCCGGAAAAAGGCTACGTAAATCGAATTTCAAAGAACTCATACTATCAGATGAACTTTTCATAGCAGTTTATTTGCTCTAAGAGTTTTTGCCAGAAATCTGAAATAATTTTTTGTATTTTATTTTGATATCTGGCCTGGGACTCTAATCCTGGCTTTACGTCTAATAAACCAGCACAGCTACCTACCTAATGTTTGGTTTATAAATAACAGAGGCAACGTAAAACGAATGACGACGCACATCAAAGTTGAAGGTAACAAAATTTTTGACGACGTTAACCAAAACAACGTAAATCGAGGGAATACTGTGTGTACATATTCTTTCTAACACTTATAGGGTTTACGAATTCATTAAAGTTCATTGATTATGAATAAAAAAAGCGAGAAACATATATGGTTATAATTATTTTAATTGATAATTTTTTCCCTTTTCAACGGGAATAATGTTTAATTGTTATGATGGTCGCTAAAGGATACCCCATTACATCAGTAGGGTCACAGAGTAATTAAATTGATTCCGAAAGAACTCGTTTAAGAGGGAGGCAATGATAAGACAATTATACACAATTAGGGTTCCTTGAAGCTAGGAATAGCTTTTATTGCATTTTCATTATCTTTCTCTGCGCTTAATTTACAACTAACATCACTTACTTTTCTACTAACTAAGCAACTGAAGTCACCATGATCTAGTAAGTGGGGTGCTGGCTTATTTGAAGTAAAGCCAGGGTTCGAGTCACAGGCCAGACATCAAAATAAAATATACAAAAAGTATTTTTTCGGCGATTTCTTCTCAGCAGATTTCTGGCAAAAACTCTGAGAGTAAATAAAATTGCCATGAAAAGTTTCTCAACAAAACCTGTCGTTCGGAGTTGACTTTAAACTGTAGGTCCCGTCGCTTATGTATAAAATTAACATACACAACATAAGTAATGAGAGAACTGGGTCAATAATCCTGATTGAAGGGTTGTAATGACCAATTATGTATGTAAGCAACTAAACTAACCCAACCAACCATACGTCAAAATATTAAATCAGCAGTTAAATGCTACACGCTAATGCTATTGTCTAACTAGCGCCGTAATCTAATACGTTGTGTGCTGGCTCATTAGACGTAATGCTACGCTTCGAACTCCAGCTCAGACATCTCCAACAAAACAAAGTCTGAAGAAAACATTTCTTTTGCGACTGCCTCCTAGAAGCAAGGTCGTAATGCGTGCTCAAGTTCTCAAGTGAGCTTGTGGTATCCAAGTTTACACTCCATTTTGCCTACCTTCCCGGCTCTTAGAAAATTTCTAGCAACAACTCTGACAGTAAATAAGAAATTCCCATGAAAAATTTTTCATAAATCTGTTGTTCGAAATGGACTTTAAACTGTAGCTACCGCCACTCATGTCTAAAATGAACACGCAACATAAATGAGAAACTAGGTCGTAATCGTAATGGATAGGGGTTGTAATGGTGGTAGATTAATTTCAGAATTGCATGTAAGCATTCTGGCATTAAACTTTGTTTTGTTGGCTGGCTGCCTTGCCATTTCAGTAAATTTTCAGAGCAAAATTTCGAAGCTAAGAATCATAAGTAATTTTAAGAGCGACGTAATGCTTGTTGAGTGGCGGGATTTACGATAGGAATTTTTTGTTTTACTCGGACAGCCATGCTGTGATTTTAACGTCTGCGTTTCAACGTCTGTTCTTGTCCATAAATATGCAAAATTTTTTCAGGGAAATTTTAGATCATTTAAAGGTAAATCTCATCTGGGTTCCTGGACAAGCGGAAATCGTTGGAAATACCATTACTGATGAGGTAGCCGGAGTCGGTACGAAGTTCCTAACCTCCGACAGTCTACAGGTCATAGGTATTCCGATTGCCTTAGTTAATTTGGATATTGTTCACTCGTTTTACAGGGAAGCTTAATCTCGTTGACAGCTAAAGGTATACGTGAAATATTACTAGACTCTGCTGAACGTCCATGCGGAAGAGAACCGAATGACTTCTGTTCTTAAGTCGCATGGCCTTTCATCACATAATCACAATTCTTACTGGCAAATGACCTGTTGGTTGGAACGCCAAAAGACATGACTTCTGCAGAAGCTGTGAGTATGAGAATGATGAAGAGAGGGCCTTAGTCTTTATGTTAAGGAACCTCCCAGTTCTTGTTATAATGAGACGGAGATCTTTGATCATTTAAATTCTCTTTCCATTTGGAAACCCTACATATTTATCTCAGTATACGTACTATGTATGTATGTATGTAAGCAAGTCTATGTCTTGTATCTTCAAGTGATTGTAAAATTAAATATTGTGATGATAAATCTTCATTTTTCAGCGGCATTCAAACATTGCACATAAAAGAAAATCGTTACAATAACAAAACCGTACTTATGATTGGCGTTATCATTGTTGTTCGTTTATGTCTTTAAAATTTGCTTCTTAAGCTTAAGAGTACGTTCGTTACGTTTAATTGTCATTTATCCGCACTTAAATACCTTCATTCTCGACTGTTTCACTGATGGCTTCCAAATTTATTTCACGCGCTACACTGCCAGACAATCTGCGTGGTTGTTCTTGTTGTAATTTAAATGTTGGCAATATATCGGCCAATTGTTTGGTAACAGCATCCAATGTTGATTGTATTGTACTGGGCAAGTTGGACAAGGCAGCCAATTGTTTTTGTACATCCGCCAATTGACGCTCCAAGGCCAATTCTTCTTCGGTTTTTTCAATAACTGGTTCAGATTTGCTTTCTTCAGATTTGCCTTCTTCATCTGCTTTAGTTGGGGAAGCAGTATCTTCAGCGTCTTGCTTATCCGCATCTTCAGTTTCCTTAATCTCCGTTGCAGATTCCTTTTCCTTGTCAGTTTTTTCAGCTTCTTGTTCTACTTGTTCCAGTTGCTTTGGTTCACTGCTCTTGGTTTCCTCCAAATTGGGTACTTCGGTGTCTACAGGAGTAGGTGCTTCTGGTTCCGGCTCAGGCTCAGGCTCTGGTTCTGATTGAACTACGGGTGGTGGTGTAGGTTCCTTAGGTGGTTTGACTTCTTCAATGGGCTTTGGCTAGTAGTAAAAATACATGTTAAAAGTGTTTTTTGAACCTTAAAGACATATAAATTACGGGTGGTGCTGGTGACACCGATCTTGATAAAGTCGATCCCTTGATTATCTTCACCTTGTAGGCATTGGCAGCACGTCTTTCGGCTTCAATTTGTTGTTTACTTTTTGGTATGGGACGATCGGGTTTCTGCAAAAATGTTGTCCATTTACGATTCTCTTTTTCTTTTTCCGCTTTGGTCTTGGTTGCATCCTCATTCAGGGTACGCAAAACATCACTGCTCATGCACACACCAGGTTTTGGGAAAATTCTATAGAAATTAACTCTGATACAATTTTAAAACAACAACAATTAAATTAATACAATAACAATTCATGCAATACAACTACTCAATGAGGGACTTAATTGAATACAAACCCCAGGGTATTGTGCTCCTTAAGGACTTCCGATTCACCAGATAAGACTGCAGCTATTTCTTCCTCTACCAGCTTACGTTCGGTTTCCTCAGAAAGCACGGAAGAAGGTCTCTCCTCCAAGTCGGATATATACTCTGCCTCTTGTGCAATTTCTTGTTCTTTCTTTTCAGCTGGCGGCTGTTCAACAGCTGGAACTGGTGGTGTAGGCACAGCACCGGCTTCTAAAAATGATTTCGGAGATTTAACACGTTCGGTCATAGGAAAAGCCTTTGGTGTGGTAAACTCTTCTTCGTTTTCGCTGTGTAAGATATTTAATTATTTGGATTTCAAAGAAATTTAATAATTTTCAAGCACATACCGTTGTACACCGAAGTAGAACACATTACCACAACCCCTTATAACTTTATTAGTTTCATCATGAGTTAATGGACTGGCGGCGGTGTCGTTAATGCGCACAATTACATCTCCCACTTGCAAACCGGCCTGTTCAGCAATACTGCCTTCGGTGACCTTTAAGAAAGAACACAAAGTAAATATTAAGAAATCTTTGAATTGTATTTGAATGAAAGCGAAGAAAAGTGTTTTCTGTTTATTGAATAAAATAATTCACTTGAAGGCAGTGGGCGCATTTAAAAACTTAAAAGGAAAATGAAAATAAAAATAGAAACCAAAATTAAATTAATTAAAATTAAAATATCGTATTGGCATAAGTTTCCTTTAATGCTACAAAAAGAGAATAAATAAGCCCACATATAACTGAAACTCATATTCAGTATTACGGATTGAATCTTTAAATTTGCAAAAGTTTTTCTGTAATTTTAGGCAGAACAAAAGCTGGAGTTCATGCCGAACGATTGGAAATAATATGATTAAGTTCGTCTTTAAATCGCATTCTGACCAACTGACCATATAATATGGACAGAGACACGATTAAGATTAAATTTTTTAAATTCTTTCAATTTCAATAAAACAAAATACGAGTGTGTTAATGTAAATATTTTTTATTCCTCTGAAACATTGTTCAAAAGCCCACCACAGCTTCTCAGGTTACGGCTCATTCGAAATATCCAAATTCCATAATTCTGGCGCATAAATCATGTGTTGACTATTAGGCATGCTGTGGTTTATGGCTTATACGACTTAGTATGGTAGAGTCCAGAGATCAGCAACAAGTATTCAAAACGATGAGTAGATTCAAATCATACTCATAATTTCTGATACTTATACGCATTGATACTTATTTTAATATGATACTCATACTTAACAATACGCATGATGTTATTGACTTAGACTATTCTCTACTTAACATATACACGAAGCACAAAATAAGTATGATTCGCGTACGAACACCACAAAACTCACAAGAAGATTGTGTGTATACTTTGCTTGTTGCCTTTGTCTTTCCTTTCTTCTTTGTTTGTATATGCAACAACAACAAAGGCTGTAAATTTTGATGAATGATTCGAATCACTCGAATCATTTAAAAGTATTATAAGTATTTTTCTAATTTTATAAATCAGAATGAGTAGGCGTATAAATCAAACATATTTCGAATATTGTGAATTTGATGTCAACGTTTCACTCATACTCATTGCTACTTAAACTTATAAATCAATGTAGTAGCGAGTACGAATGAATCAGAGTATTTGAATTTTAATTCTGTTGGTTCACTCATACTTGAAATTGCATGAGTGCTTATGAGTAGCGGAAAAACGATTCATTGCTGATCTCCGGTAGAGTCTAACAAGCTTAAATCTCACGATATTGATGGTCAATTTGTAGTTTGTGTTGACTATAAGGACTCCTGTGGTTTGTGCCTTATTCGCATACAACTACGATTAAGGAAATTACACAAGAAAGAGCCTCAGGAGGTAAACACTATACCCTCAAATTGCTTGTGCAGAGGATTCGTAGTGGCATGAGCTATGCTTTAGAAATCATCGTTCTCTTAAAACATCATGTCGTTTAAGGCCATGCCATTCAATTCAGGCCAAAAGAATTTGGTAATCAACGGCTTGTGGTGCTATCTTTCGTCATTATTCAGAAATTGGCATAAGATTGTTAATTTGACATGAGATTGGCGATGGTTATGGTTATAACTTATGTAGCCAGTGGCTCAAACACTTTTTCGCGACCGTAATGTCCTAAGCCAAATAAGTTAAACTTTGATTTTTCTCTCCACAAAACTTTGGCCCATTGCTTTTTTGATCAATGCAGATAGCGTCTAGCAAAGTCAAGCCATTTTTTCTTTTCAACTCAAATTATAAGCGGCTTCTTGATTGGTCTTCTAGCTAATAAATTTCACTCTTTTAATCGGTTTCTGGCTGTGTGGACGCCAATAGAAAGCCCTGATTGGTCGTTTGCATACTTAGTAGTAACTACTGCCGTTTTCCGATGGTCAACTTTTACTATTTTGGCCATATGAAAGTATTGGCGGGCAGTGGATCTATGAGGTCGACCACTGCTGGAAAGGCGAGATATGTATGGACCTTTACAATATCTATTATTTGGCTTAATATGCTGTGAGATCTGATGAGGCAAACCTGGAAAACACGAATATTTTCATATTCTTTTTAAATTTGTACGTTCATAGTAGCAAACTTTACTTAAAAAATATGAAATAAGTGGCAACATTCTGAAAGCGAATTATCTTGCGAGGAGATTGACACATTATTTGGTCAAATCGGACAGAAATTACCGCAGTTATTATTTAAAGAGTCTTACAGTCGAGTTGTATTTTTTATCTCATCAAATGAACTTTCGGTTCAAACATTTTCAGAAATTTTTGATGGATCTTGATTGTTTATCAGAAAATGTGTCAATTCCAAGTTTGAGCGACCACCAGAAATTGGCCAAAGTTTGCGTAAAGAGAAAAAATATTATTTGCAAAAAACACAAATATTAGCCGACTTCTGAAAGACGTGCAAACGTGAAATTGACCAATTTTATGAGAAAAAATTTTATCTGAAAATTTTTGAACCGAAAATTCATTTGATGAGATGACATATATATGAAATATCACTCGACTCTTAGACTCTTGAAATAATAACTACTGCAATTTTTGTCTGATTTGATCAGATGATAACTCAATCTCATCACAAGAGAACAGACTTTAAGAACATTATCACTTATCCTATATTTCTATGTTAAAGTTTGATCCTATGAATGGACAAACTTGAAAAAATATGAAAAAAATTCAAATTTTCCAATTTTACCTCATCAAATCTCATAGCATATTAAGTCGACGAATAGATATATGTATAACGTTTTGAAGGTCCATATCTCCCCTTTCTAACCATATTTAAATTTTTGAAATCGGGTTAGAAATATTTGAGTAATTCAGAAATTTGTAGGTAAAGTCAGAAAAAACAGTTTTTGTCGAATAAAACTAGTTTGGAGGGTTCGAGAAAAATAAAAATAAAGTATTTTTGAGTTCTACTCAACTAACTGAACAACGTAGACTATGTAGTTACTCGGGTGTATTTTCACTGTCGCATCGTGTAGTTATTGTGGACTTCCATATTTAATCGAACACTTTGCTTGTCAGGACCTATTGTGTTTCCGTTTAGTGTGTCTAAAGCATTAGCAGTGGCGTTAAATATTTAATAACTGAATTAAGTTAAAGTAGCCAACAAGTGTACTCGAGTATAATTTTAACAATTAAAATTATTTAAAGATTTAATAATTTTTAATGCTATGATTGGTGTGGGATATTATTTAAGAAAATAATAGTTTCAAGGCAACTATGACAAAAAAAAAATCCAAAAAAATTAGAACTCAAATGCAAAAAACAGTACATAAATTCGATATTTTAAATTTTTATTTCACTTCCTTCTCCACTATAACAGCAACAACCATTCCCATGCTAAATAATCAATTTTTAATAAACTCAAAAAACATCAATAAAAGGAAACCCAGTATATTTTGTATATTTAAATGAGTAGAAAGGAAAAAAAAAGAAACAGACAGACAGACATACAACATTTAAATAATATTTAGTCTGGTGCTGAAATCTGGTGTCTGTCACATTTAACATTTCTACCCAAAGGCATGCAATATGCCCGATACAAAAAAAAAAAAAAATGCCAATTTCAAATCATTTTAAAACATTAAATCGTAACAAAAACAGAAACAGAAACAACAGCGACCGACAAAAAATAGAAATAAAACGAAACGAATGGGGCGGAATATTCTTTTTTTTATTTTTATTTCATTTCGCGGTCTGTTTCCAATTCCATTTGTTGACGCTTTTGTTTGTAGGTCTTTTTTATTTTTGCCGCTACCTCTCGCCTATCCTCTTCACAATGCGGCACTCAAATCAGAAATTCTCACAAATAAGAATAGATTTTTATTTCGTTTATTTATATTGTATTTATACAGGGTGGCGTAAACGTTGCCATCCGATTTTAGAGAATTTTCAGTTTTCCAATTGTACTGGGTTTAATTCATGTCTGATTTCTTTATGATTATATGGCCTCAATTTATGCTATTCCTCAGAACTTGAAATGCAGAAATATCAGGTTTAAGGTTTTGATTGCAAGACATGCTACAAAAATAATTCTATATACAGGGTGGCTGATATATAATACAACAAAGTAAAGCGCTATATTTTTTTAATTTTATTATTCAAAAGCAAAAAATGTTGGAAATAACATCAAATTTTAGAATCAGTTTAGATTTATTCAATTGGCCACCTTTGATACGAATTATGGCCTTTAAACGGCCGACAAAGCCATCACAGCCTGAGCGAAAGTGGCTCAGCGGTATTTTGACTCATTCACGGCGAAGAGATGATCGACACTTTGGTATTTTTTAGAGAGAACCTTACTCTCCAAAATACCCCAGGCGCAAAATTCCAACGTATTGAGATCCGAAGATTTTGGTGGCCATAGTGCGGTAGAAATGAAGCGCGGAAGCTCCTTTTTAAGCCATTCTTGGTCAACGCTTGCTGAGTGCGATGGTGCTGAGTCCTATTGGAATGTCCATGGTCTGGGGCCGAAATGCTTGTCTGCCCAGCGCTTTAATACTCTCTGTAAGACATTTCCCCGGTAATATTCGGCATTTATTTTGACCCCACGGTCGATGAATACGAGCGGGAAGCGACCATCGGCAGCGCTTGAGTTATGGTGTAAATTTTCATCTGACCTCTTTGATAACTAAACCCGATCATTTAGTTTGTTCACAAACTGCTCAATTTGGAATGGCTTCTCATCGGACAAAACCAAATTCGGTAACTGGCCACTTTCGTGCAAGCGAAGTAATCCCTTGGCTCTAGCCAGTCTAACTTTTTTTGTCCATCGGTGAGCTTTTGCACTTTTTGGAACTTCAATGGCTTAAGTTCAAGCTCATTTCTCAATATGTGTTGCACCCGTTTTTGCGTATGTTCAGCTCACGAACTATCTTTCTACCACTACGACGTGGATTTCGATCAAATCTGGCCTTCACTTTTCGAATCATTTTTGGCGTTGTTACCGTTTTTTTTCGTCCACTTTTTGGACGCGATGTTCCCTTTTTTTTCGTCCACTTTTTGGACGCGATGCAACACTGCCAGTAACACGGTAACGAGCAATAGTACGAGAAACAAAAGATTTTTTCACATTTAAATGTTGAACGGCTCTAAGGGTAGTCACCTGTTGTTTTCCAACCAAATATAAAGCAATAACACTATCATGCTTGAATTCCATCAAAATGCTTTTGTAAGCTTGTAAATAATAAAATGAACTGTCACACTTAAATCTGTTAGCTGTCAGACGAGTGGTTTACAAATCATAACAACCTGAAGATGGTTGCAATACATATCAGCCACCCTGTATATAGCTGGTTATAGAAAAACTTTGAAGTACAGCAGTCAGAATTTTGGTTGTAGTTCAAGGAAAACGCGTTGGAACTATATTTTCTTCAGCCTCTATTCGATGAGTTGTGGTAGGAGAAAGTTACTGAACATCGTCCATACTTACTTAACTGGTCATTAAAACTATTTAGTCGGGTTTAAAACCTAGTTTAACATTCAGCCCACGATGCTTATTTTATCCACGAGTGACGGTTGATTCTAGGTGATAATCATGTGTAATCTTGGATTGTAGTAACCAACTATGTTAAGTAAGCGCCGGGGTCTGCAGTTTAAAGTCGACTCCGTGCGACGAATTTAACAAAATAGGCTTCAATGACACTCTCAGTAAGTTAAAAAGGTTATAAGGTTCTTCTTTTTATATACGGGTTTTCAGTGCCTAAGAATCTTTAATTGAACTTTTTTACCTATGCGTCTACAGGATAGAAAGATAATTTTGTTAATCAAGATGGCTTAAACGTACTGACACGGTATCTAGAATATGAAAGGGAAAATATTCATCCACCTAGCCGAAACCCACAACATTCTAAGTAGAACGAGGCTGCATAGCATACCACATCTTCCAGGCGCATGGTCTTCCCGGCGAACCATGAAGTGCCATAGTCTTTGCTCGGTGCTGGGCCATCGATAAGTTTACTTCGAAAATCACGTTTGGCCAATACAAATTAAAACTTTGATTAACGAAAAAATTGGAAACAATTACCCTCAACTCCTGACGAGACTAGTTATTCAGGGCTTTTCTGCCTGTATTTCTTTTCTATTCACTTCTCAAAAGACTACTACGAGTAGAGCTAACATATTTACGGGAAATTTTCCGATTGGGTCATTATTTTTGTGTCACCTTATGTAGTTTAAATGATTGTTTGCTGGCATAGGAGTGTGTGTGTGTATGTATGTGAAAATAATGAAAATGGAAGAGAAGGTGTGTGTAAGAGTATTGTTGTAGATGTATTGGTGTTTAAATGACAATTAAATTAGACGCGTGCTAAATTGCTAAGAATACATTTTGCGGAAAGATAAAAATCAAAATGAAAAAATAAAATAAAAACAAAACAAAAACAAGTTGATTATTTCTATTGTTTCTGTACGTGTGTGCGTGTATGTGTTTCCCTCTTAAAAATGCACTAAAATTTACGTGGCAAGAGTCAGTCAATCTGAATTTCTATCAAGCAGGCATATTATAATCATCATCGCCATTATCATTGAAGCAATCAACAAAAACAACAAAAAATACAAAAACAAACAATATTTTAAACTATTGAACTAGAAAATTGAAAAATATTCAGCGAGTGTTTCATTAGAAACAAAAGCGTGGATAACGAAATTTTCAATTTTCTTTGTGTGTGTGTGTTTTGGTTACAAACACTTGTTTTTGTCGTCGTTTTCTTTTATTTTCGTTCTTATTTTTTTCGTATGTTTTTTGTTGGATTTTTTTATCGACAATTCTTTATGGTTTTTGTGTTTTTTTTTTTGCTTTTATGCTGTACAATGAAATTATTTGCGGTGTTTTTGTGAGAAATAATGAACGAAACGTTTAAGAAAATGAAAACTCAAGAGAAGTTGAAAATTATCAGACGACTAGTCAATGAAAAGCAAAAAAATCAAAATAAAAGGAGGAATAATGACCTTTGTAAAGCAGCATTTAAATGCTTTTTCAATCTTTTTTTCAGTTATTTTCATTGCTCTAGAAAATCGTCTCTTTCTCTTGCAATTTTTTCCATTTTGGCTTGTTCTTGAGACATTACTTTTGGTTAGAAATATTTTATTTGGTTTCAGTACGACAATAAATTATCAAAAACCAATATTTTTATGTTAATTGAAATGTTACAATGTCTTATTGGCAAAGATTTAAGGAAAAAAAGTATTAAGTTACTAGAATATAGTATACAACGAAGTGAAGCCGCCATAGTCTAGTAGGTAGTGTGTTGGCTTATTAGACTGAAGGCCCGAGTTCAAACCCCAAGTCAGACATTACAAACGAAAATATGAAAATATTTCTTCGGCGTCTTCCTCTTAGCATATTTTTGGCACAAACTCTGCGATTAAATAAAATTGCCATTAAAAATCTTCTCAAAAACTGTCGTTCGGAGTCGACGTTAAACTGCAAGCCCCGCCACTCATTTATAAAATTAATGCACACAACATAAGTGGTGTGAGAAGGTAGCTACAGGGTTGTAATCAGAGATCAGCAATAAGTATTCAAAACAATGAGTAGGTTCGAGTCACACTTATAATTTCAGATACTTCTTATACGCTTTCATACTTATTTTGATATCATAGTCATACTACTCATACTCAAAGTTGGAAGTAATCGTCGTTATTGACTTCGACTCTTCTCTACTTAACATTTACACGAAGCACAAAATAAGTATGATTCGCGTACTAACACTCTATACTCATAAGAAGATTGTATGTATGCTATGCTTGTTGTCTTTGGCTTTCGTTTCTACTTTGTTTCTATATGCAACAACAACAAAGGCTGTAAATTTTGATGAATGATTCGAGCCACTCGAATCACTTATAAGTATTATAAGTATTTTTCAGAATTTATGAATCAGAGTGAGTAGGCGTATGAATCAAAATATATTTCGAATGTTGTGAGTTTGATGTTAACGTTGTACTTATACTTATTGTTACTTATACTTGTAAATCAATGTTGTAGCGAGTACGATTGAATCACAGTATTTGAATTTCTATTCTGTTGATTCACTCATACTTAAAATTGCATGAATGCTTATGAGTAGCGGAAAAACGATTCATATTTTATTTAAAAACACCAAAAAAAAAAAAAAAACATTCAATTGTTTAGGGTTCATAAAAAGTAGGTAGTGGTGTATTGGCTAATAAGACAACACACCCTAAGGGAACTGGGTGTTCAAATATGTTCTTTGGACATTTCCTGAAAAAGAAAGATTGCCGATTTTTATTTTAAAAACTCTGAAAATAAATGTCATTGTCCTAGAGTCGTCGTAGTCTAGTAGGTAGTAGGGATGCCAAACGGGATTCAAGATTTTGTAAATCCCAATCCTGAAATCCCAGGATATTTTGGGATAATTCGGAATCCAAAAATCCCGAAAAATCACGGGAAAATCGCGATTTTCTGTTAATAATAAAAATATTTTGTTAACAAAATCATTTGTATTCCAATTACGGATTATCATTAAAAATAAAATATAAAAACAGCAAGGCAAAATGTAACAAAAAAGCGTAAATTAACAAAAATAAAATTAATAATACATTTGCAAATGAATTAGTTTTAAGAAAATTATTTAGATTCCAACAAAAAGTTTACAACATCGAACATGTGATCTGATAGGCTTGAACGAATTTTGTTGTCAACATACGCTGCCGTTGAAAAACATTTTTTGCAATCAACATTTGTTGATAAAATAGTTATAAGATAGCTGTATGCAGCTTGTAATTATTCAATACTACCTTCTGATGTAAATAAATCTATTTTTTTGGACAGTTGACTATCTAAGTCAGTTACCTTTTTAATTCGTTTTACAGAGCTTTTGCATTCTTCGATGGCATCAAATAACTTTTTATAAATGGAAATGGGGTTATCCTCATCTGAGAAGCTACTACAGAATTTTTTTCAGGACGTATTGTAGGGTCAAAATACATATGAATTCACAATCCCGAAAAATTCCGGGACAAGTTTTCAAAGATTCGGGATTTCCCGATTGGCATCCCTAGTAGGTAGTGTGTCGGTTTATTAGACGTGAAGCAATGCTTCAAACACCGGGACAGAAATCGCCAATAAAACGAAATATGAAGCAATATGAAGTCCACTACACACAACATAAGTTGTGCGAATTTTAATTAAAGATCAGCCATCTCCTACAAAACGAAATATGAAGCAATATTTTTTCGGTGACTCCTTTTCAGCAGATTTCCTCCAGAAACTCTGCAAGTAAACTAAATGGTCACGAAAGGTTTCTTAGAGAAAATCATTCGTTCGGAGTCGACTTCACACACAAATTAACACACACTCCTCATATGTGGTGCGAAAAGCTAGGTTTTAATCTTAACTCTATTGTTGTAATGACCAATTAAGTAAGAGAATCAAATGTTTTCGTGCTTTCTATTTGAAAACAAATTTACTGTGCACGATTGTTATCTGCTTTGACAAAACAAAACTTCCTCCATTGTGAACTACAAAGACTTTAAAAAGTTTTTAAAGGAAAATCGCTGCTTCCGTTAATTAAATATTAAAAGCTTGCTTAAAACAATACTACTTCACAAACATTTTTGTTACCACAAACAAAATAATTTTCTGAAACTTTAGCTTGTTTTTTTATAATTTTTTGTTTTCTTAATGCATTTTTTGTATTTGCATTGTTCCCTTAAGTATTTTTTTTTTCCGTGAAACATTCAGTTCATTTCAAATGTTCTCATTTTTTTTTTCTTTCTTGTTCGCATCACAATAGAGAAATTCGTTTTGATGCTTCTTAACGAACTCGAACACCTTGAGCGTTTCAAATAAATGTACAATATAAAGTGGAAAAATAAAGGTGCACAGAAGAAAAAAAAGAGAAACAGAAAAACATGGAAACATATATTGTTTCCGCATTACACCAAAATACCATATTCAAGCATAAATAGCACAAAACACTGAAACAGTGTTTGTTGAAAGCAAAATAAGCAAAAGAAATATTCTTATTATTTTATATTGCATGGTGGTGGCATCTTATTCTACTTTTTTTTTATTTTATTTTTACACAATCCACATCCATCCATTTCTCAATTACGTAACAACATTGAAAATGCATTAGATTGCAATTTCATTCATCAATCGTATACATTTCCATTTTTTCAATATGATTTTATTTTTATTTCTATTTTCTTTCTGTTTTTCTCTTTTCGTATGCAATAATATCACTTCGGAAATATGAAAACAGGTAGTAAAAGAAAAACAACAAGAACAAGAGAAACAAATTTTTATTTGTATAAAAAAAATTTTCCATTTTAATTCTAACCTTAACAACCGTTAATGGAAATTCAAAATCCGAACCACCGACCAGACGAAAGCCCCAAGGGACATTTTCGAAACGGCACATTTTAATGTCAATCACCATTTTCAACGATTGATTTTAATTATTTTGCTATGTTTTTTTAATTTTTATATTTTTTTTTATTAAAATTCAAGTTTCACAATGTTTTTTAGACACTCTGTAAAAAAAGAAAGAATTTTTTTTAAATTATTTTTGCTTTTTTTTGATTTCTAATTTTTGTTTTAATTCTTTATAATTTTTTTTTTTGTTTGGAATTTTCCCGTATTATCACATTGAAAATTAGTTTTTGTTTTTTTTTTTTTCTTTTGGATTTTTAATTGAAAAATACCGTAATGACCGCAGCCAGTGGAAAAATCACACAAATACTTCAAATGTAACCGAGCGAATGATTTGTTTAATTGACAGATTGTTTTTCGATGGCGGCCGGCCGTTTTTGCATTCTAATACTAGAGACTAATGTATCGCATTCAATTAATTGAATTTTCCGCTACGTTTCTTTGCCTTGTTTCCCTATATTTATTTGCCATCTTTTGTTTTAAAGGCCAAAAGACAAGTTTTTTGTTTAGTTTAATCGATAAATTTGGGGATGTGACCAATCAATTGTTTCGAGCATTTGGCGGACAGTGGTGAAAGCATTCAAAAAGAAAAAAAAAGGTTTCGATTTATCGATTATTCAGAAAATACATCGTTGGTTTCAATACCAATCAATTGAAATTTGTAACTAAATTGCAAGTAAAACAATACAACATACTTACTGCAGTAGTCTAGTAGGTAGTTTGAAACAAAATGAAATAAAAAATATTACTTCGGTGAATGCCTCTCAAACAAAAACTAAAAATTTCCATGAAAAGTTTCTCAAAAATCTATCATTCGGAGTCGACTTTAAACTGTAGGTTCCACCACACACAGCACAAATTGGGAGAGAAGCTATGTCATAATTGTAACTCAAAGTTTCTAATGACAAGTTTTGTATATATGTTATGCACATTATGTATGTTTTTTCAAACACTTTACGGGGTGGCTGATATATAATGCAACGAAGAAAAGCGCTATATTTTTTTAATTTTATTGTTCAAAAGCAAAAAATGTTGGAAATAACATTAAATTTTAGAATCAGCTTAGATTTGTTCGAATTGGCCACCTTTGGTACGAATTATGTCACTCAAACGGCCGACAAAGCCATCACTGGCTGCGCGAAAGTGGCTCTGCGGTATTTTGGCCCATTCCCGGCGAAGCGCCGTCTTGAGATGATCGGCACTTTGGTATTTTTTACTGAGATCCTTACTCTCTAAAATGCCATAGGCGCAAAAGTTCAACGGATTGAGATCCGGAGATTTTGGTGGCCATTGTGCGGTAGAAATGAAGCGAGGAACCTCCTTTTTAAGTCATTTTTGGTTGACGCGTGCTGAGTGCGGTGGTGCTGAGTCCTGTTGGAATGTCCATGGTTTGCGGCCGAATGTTTGTCTGCCCAGGGCTTCAATACTGTCTTTAATACATTTTCCCGATAATATTCGGCATTTATTTTGACCCCACGGTCGATGTATACGAGCGGGGAGCGACATTGCTCGTTAGGGCGACCCATTACCATCGGCGGCGCTTGAGTTCTAGTAGCCAATCGCAGGTGTAAATTTTCAGTCATAAACCCGATCATTTTGTTTGTTCACAAACTTAAATGGCTTCTCATCGGAGAAAACTAAATTCGCTAACTGGCCACTCTCGTACAAGCGAAGTAACTCCTTGGCTCTTTCCAGTCTAACTTTTTTTGTCCATCAGTGAGCTTTTGCACTTTTAGGAACTTCAATGGCTTTAGTCCAAGCTCATTTTTCAATATGTGTCACATCCGTTCTCGCGCTATGTTCAGGTCACGAGCAATTTTTCTTACCATTGCGGCATGGATTTCGATCAAATCTGGCCTTCACTTTTCGGATAATTTCTGGTGTTGTTACCGTTTTTTTTTTATCCACTTTTTAGACGCGATGCGACACTATCAGTATCATGGTAACGAGCAATGGTACGAGAAACAAAAGATTTATTCACATTTAAATGCTGGAGGGCTCTAACGATAGCCACCTGTGGTTTTCCAGCCAAATATAAAGCAATCACACAATCACGCTTGAATTCCATTACGAATAACTTTTTTTCTGAATGCAATAGATCAAAATGCTTTCGTAAGCTTGTATATAATATAATGAATTGGCACTGGAATAAATCTGTCAGCTGTCAGACGAGCGGTTTACAAATGCTAATAACCTGAAGCTGGTTGCAATACATATCAGCCACCCTGTAGAGGAATTTAAGGAATCTAATGCCCATGACTTGATAAACGTCTAAGTGTTTTTTCTGAGATGTATTAATGCCACACACGTCCGAACTATGTGTTATTTTGATTTGCACACCTTAGAGTAGAGACTACATATTGGACTTAAATCGATCCCTGTTTTAAAACAAGAAATTGTAGTCAACTGGCGGCTTGATATCCTTAAACTTCTGTCGTATAGTTTGATGCACGACTAAAATCTCTTTAAAAACCTCAAAGAAAACTTTTTAAAAATCTGTCGCTCGGAATCGACTTTCAAACTGTAGGTCCCGCCACTCATGTATAAAATTAATGCACACAACATAAGTGCTTTGACAAGCTAAGTCGTAATCCTGACTGAAGGCTTGTAATGACCAATTATGAATAGCTCAGGAAGGGCTTATTTATTTTAGTTATCATTACTTTTTATAATACTAAATAAAAAAACAAAACAAAACAAATTAATTTCTTATATTAAATATGAAATTTTGTTTACATTTGAATGTTGGGTCATATTTACCTAAAGAACAAGGGCACAAATCCAAGGGATGCAGAAGGGTTTAAGAAATTATTATATTGAAATCAAATTATATAACAAATCCTTTAATAAAGGCAGTTGCGTTTGTTTTTACGGATTAATAAATTTCCACCTTTTACTAACAGGACTATCAAATTTAAATTTGAATTATTAATTGTACATAAGGCTACCAAATTATAATTAATTTAATTTTCACTTGGATTAACTCCTTTAAATCCATTATAGTTTAGCAAAAAAAAGTGAATATTACATTGAATTCATGCTCCTTCAAACCCTGCCAGTTATAATTAATTGTAAGAATCATAAATGAAATGAAATTTTTATTTTATTTAATCAAATACAGCAAAAACACATAGAGAATAAAAGTTAACTTTTAAATATCATGTTATTAAATATATTATAATTAAATTACTGTTATTAGCCCCTATAATAATGATAATAATAAATAATAGTTTACCAAACATAAACTCAACTGAATAGGCACATAAAGGCATTAAATTTTTGTATACAAAATCTAAATAAATAATCCTTATAGGGAGACACACACACACACAAGCAATTTGAAAATGATGTGTAAGTACATTATAATCTGTAAGCTGTACTTGTGTGTGTGTGGGTTTGTAAAGGATGTTTAATTTTTTAATGGACTTTTGCTTATGACAGTATTTTAATTTCCCACACATAAAGTAGAACTCAGACGTACATGCATGCATGAAATACAAAACATGTACGTTACACGTAGACAGAAGAAGAACAAAAAAAAAAGAATCTTATTACAGAGTGGGTTTTCCACTTTAAATGCTTTTCATTTAAAATATAAACTTTTGTTTTGGACAACTACTGCCATAATAGCAGCAGGAACTTACAAAGAGAAACTTTTACTTTTACAATCACAACCACAGTTACAGTCACATTCACATTCACATTTACTGGCTGACAAATAACATTAAAGCAGGCAAGTTAATATAGGCAAAAGCCGACAAATATCGCACATTACGACAAGAAAATTGCGATTCCTTTTTGAATTGCTTTCTTAAAGATAAATTTATTTAAACAAATGAATATTTTTCTATTTTAAAAGGGAAACATTTTTCGAATAATGGTGAGATCCTTCAGTGGTACGGCGGCCTAAAGAGGCTCTGAGGCGACCATGATTTATGGAGTTTGGAGTGTCTGAAAGCAACAATCAAAAAATAGTTTCTTACATATACAGTCATACCCGGTTATAATGAACTCCTGGGGACCACAACAAATAGTTCGTTATAGGCAAAGTGAAAGAAAAATCGTCAAAATCGTCAAAGCCGTTCATTGAAATCGTAAAAAAATCATCAGAAAAAAATAAATTAATAAATTGAAAGGTTTTAAAAACGAAAACATATAAAGACAATGTTTATCAATAATAATATTGCATCATCTATACCTACGTGTGGTATTAGCGAGTCAGAGGATCTTGACTTTATGGGCATGAAAACTCTGTGTGATGCTCGCTAGAACTGACACATTTTCTTAAGACGTTGCAATAAATACTTCACTTCATCTGATCTACTTACCAATTACACCATTTATAACCAATCGAAAATGGAATACAACTTTCATGTATGGGTAGGCCCTTAAAGGCTATTTTAAGGCTTCTAGATCGTGTACAGATGAGGCCGCAGTAGAATGTTAATCACGATAGTGTTCCAACTCCATTGATTCATTGGAGTATTGTTGCAATGTGGCTTGTGTCACTGTTCTATCGCTACTACAATGGATATTGATCTAGTGAAATAATGGCAATTGTTTATGAAAATCATATATTCCTACGTAACACTTGTCTTTCTCGGCCAGAACATCCGTATTTAATCGATTGGCCAGTGAATCATATACTGCATTACAGATAAAGTTTGTTTGTTAGACGGATTATTCGTATGTGGAACTGCCATCCAGCAGAAATCTTTCCTGTTACTTATGGTATAAAAGCTTTCAAACCTAGTCTCCATAAACACTGCTCCCTCTTTTCTCATTCCTATAATATAGTTTCCTTATTCCAAAAACAATGCCAACCCCTGATTGTTGGACGTAAAAAAATGAAAAAAAAAAAGAAATAATGGGACTTGCCTTTGTTCGTCCGATGGTAATATTAAAAGCTATAATCGAATTTTTAAAATTGTCTGCAACGGCATAGGATAATTTATTATCAACTACGATGTTATTTATGAGTTGAAATTTTTTTGACTTTTAAGGGATTAAAACGATATAAAATACAAAAAAATCATGACTGGTATTCGAAAATAACTTAAAAATATAATACTTTACTCCTTGCTATTACAAAACTTAAGGAAGTCATTAATGTACTAAAGTAAAGAAAATTATGTAAATTTTTAATTGCTAAAAATCGCCAAAATAAGGGCATAAATCGTCATGTCGTCAAAATGACATTTTTAAAGCTCAAAATCGTCAAAATATAACAAAATGGCGACATTTTGACATTTACATTTTGACTTACTACTACTTTAGGAAAATTTACCCAAAATTTCTGCAAAATCAGTTAAATAGGACTTGTTAGGACTTTTGAGGTCGCCGTGGTGCAGTAGGTAGTGTGCTGGCTTATTAGACGTAAAGCCAGGGTTCGAGTCCCAGGCCAGACAACAAAATAAAATACAAAAAGTATTTTTCGGCGGTTTCTTCTCAGCAGATTTCTGGCAAAAGCTCTGAGGATAAATAAAATTGCCATGAAAAGTTTCTCAAAAAAAATCTGTCGTTCGCAGTCGACTTTAAACTGTAGATCCCGCCACTTATGTATAAAATTAACACACACAACATAAGTAGTATGAGAAACTAGGTCAATAATCCTGACTGAAGGGTTGTAATGACCAATTTGCAAAAAAAAAATAATAATTTTGCGAAAAACTAATTTAAGTTGTGGACACCTGGACGCATTTTCCTCAGTTCTTTCATATCGTTTGAGGGTAAAGAAGATTTCCAACAAAATTCCTTCCTCTTTAGTAACTAAAAACGCGAAAAAATGGATTTTATGTAAGTTAGGCAGTGTACTAACTCCCACAGCCTAATATGTAGTGTGAAGGCTTATTAGACGGGAGGCCATAGTTCATATACCAGGTCAGATATCTCCAATAAAATGAAATAAAACAAGCATGTTCTTTCAGCAGGTAGTTGCCATAGTCTAGTATTTAGGTAGTGTGTTAGCTTATTAGACGAAAGGCCACTGTTCGAATCCTAGGTAACACATCACCAACAAAACGAAATATGAAGAAAATATTTCTTAAATATTTTCCTCTAAGCATATTGCTGGCAAAAACTCGAAGAGTAAATAAAATTGCCATGAAAAGTTTCTCAAAAACCTGTGTTTCGAAGTTGACTTTAAACTGTGTAGATCACTTACAACCGAGAAGCTTGGACGTAGTCCCCTTAATTTCTTTGTAACATGCATTTAAGTAGGCCCTATAGGGTACTAGTACTATTAATAATACCTGATTTACTCTTACCACTTTCCATTACCAATAAAAATTCCTAAATAAACTATGTTTTGTTACTTTTGTTTACACATTTTCTTATGCCCCCCTTAATAATAAATATGCATGTGTGTGTGTGTGTGCGTGTGTGTATTTGTTTGCTAGGAGCACATGTGCATGTACTATGTATGCATGTGTTTATGTGTATTACGAGTAAGTGTAGTTTTGTAAATTATTTTACTTGATTTTATAGTCTAACTTTGGGCATCTATTATACTAAAAGTATTATTTACCATAGAAATTGTAATTTACTAACATTTAACAAAACTTTCAGAAATTGTTTTCATAATAATAAAAAAAAAAAATAAAAATGAGGGCCGGAAAGGAACTACGAAAGAAAAAAAAATATCCTGCAAAATAGAATTGAAAAATAAAACTTCACGAGCCAAGTATTTTAATGTTGAAGTGCATATATTATGAATAGTTAGAAAAGTATTCATAAATATTTGCACGTTAAAAAAATTAACAATTCAATCGTGTTCTAAATAATAATATTATCGTCTTACTATGACGCTTTAAAATCAAATTTTCATTTTGATTTTAACCCATTAATGCCTGACCCCAGAATCCGTGGTCCGATTTCGGTCAAATTTGGCACAAATGGTATTTGGAGTATTTGTATTGATATGAATACTTTTATTTTTTTTTTTAAGTGTCGTGGGGGCCTCTGTAGGGCATGGGTATTTTTCTACCCACTTCGGCATAAGTGTGTCCTAAAATAAAATTTGTTTTCTTTATTATATGAGAGGTTTATTGAAAATATACGCGTTTGTGACAATAATAATATTGACAAGAATGATAAATTGGCCATTAAACAATGCACTGAATAAAAAATTCATACAATTTGGCATATTTTCTCATAGTCTTTCTGGTCGCCATTTCCTAAAGATGTACATAAAGGGCAACCCAATACGATTTGGCTGCAAATACTGGGTACTAGCTTCTATGACAGGCTATTGTTATTCCTTTATCGCATATACTGGCGCTTCTGCTTATAATAATATTGACTACGACCTTGAAGAAAACGTGGTACTGCGACTATTAACATATAATCAGCGAATGGGTGGAGTTGACTTATTCGATAATGGCGTATCGTACTTGAATACGCGGAAAAATGTAGTATTGGCGATTACTCACTAATACTATTGACGTAGCTTTGGTAAACGCATCCAAACTATATTGCTTGTGCAGGGGATGTGAAGGTTTGCCACCTATGAGCCAACTCGATTTATGAATTATCATTGTTGAAGCTTTGAAAATCGACGCTGTGATACAAAAATTGTCACAAATGTGTAGCAAATAGCAAAATGCACTGACAAATTTGACCACATGGTTGATAAAATTAGAAAACACGGTGGGAAAACAAAGTACGGTTGTACAAAATGCGGTTTGAATGTACATTCAAGGGATTGTTTTGCAGAATTTCATGCCGAAACTCCCAAAAATAAAGAAAAATAAATTATTTGAAATTTCTATTTGTTTTCTTCATACCAATGCCAAAGTGGCAATTTTTATAGCCATGTCGTTGAATCGCACCTGTAGCATAGGTAAGTAGAACAATTCAAGTAAAAGTTTTTTCATTGGGTAGAAGACAAATAATATTACATGGCATCTCAAGGTTTTTCTGATAGTATCATCCACCCATATTCCGCAGAAGTTTTTTCTACAAAATTTTTATTTTGAAAAATTCGTGACCATTATGCTCTCATCGAAAATACGTGAATATCATGCCTTACAATTTTTTTTTTAAATCGTTCTATGTGTTCTTTAATTGTTATAAAAGAAGCGTTTGGACTCTCGTTTAGTGGGTCAAGATAGAATTTTTTAAAAAAACTTCCTTTTTTTGGGTATTTTTCTACCCATTCGGTGTTAATGGGTTAATGGTAACTTTTAATTTTTTTTTTTTTATATAATTTTATGTCTCTTTAAAATATTTAAAATTTTTTTTTAATCAAAAAACCATTTAACTCTCTTGCATTGCGTCCATAAAATTGTTTACTCCCCATACAGGCACTTTTGATATGGCGTTTGAGCGTTGAAAACTAAATTAACAATAAACTATAGTCCCCCCTAAAGGTTTAAAAATATATTATAACAGCATAAAACTTAATCACATTCTGACAGTTTTGAGTAGCACTTTTGCTTATGTTGTTAAAAATTGTTTGCTCTTGGTGAGGGATGATGATGGCCATAAAGTAGGGTCGTTAAAATGTTTAAATTGTTGATCGGAGTGAAATAACTTTTTAGCAATTAATGCTTAAATTGACCATGAAAAGGAGATTGGATTTTAAACTGTTGTGGCATTTTGTAGACAAGTCTAAATACATACTTAATAAGACTTTCGTATATTTGGTTTTTCTGTTATTGAATTCGAAATAGTTGTTTTGGCCTACGAAATGGCCAATTTAACAAATTGTTTAACAATAAAATTTTTACATCTTGAAGAAGTCAAACTAAGTTTACGTAGTAAGTAAAAAATTATATTCGTGACAAAATTATTAATATTCAAGCAGTATAAAAGCATTGCTTTATAGTTTTTAATTAAAGAAAACTATAGACTTGACTAGGAAATTTTCAAATATTAATAAGTAATGCTTAAAGGTAGTCCCTCTAAAATTTGGGTTTTTTGTCTACCACAAATAGGATAAATGCCATGACGAACACTAGCAATCGCTTAAAGATAGTCCCTCTAAAATTTGGGATTTTTGTCCACCACAAATATAATAAATGCCATGACGAACACTAGCAATCGCCTATCTGTTTGTATTTTGTTCGAGGTTTATAGATGGTTTTATAAACGACAACAAAATCCAGACTTTGTCAATGTAAAGTTTGAGATTACAAAAGCTAACCGAAGTTGTATAGAAAATCCAAAATGCTGTTTGTCAAAGTAAATTATGCTTATTTAATTAGTCATGGTAATCCTTTAGTTAGTCTCACACCATCTATTTGGTTTGTGTTAGTTTATTCCATGAACGAAGGAACGACGGAGAAATTTTTCGTTGCAATTTTATTTACTCTTAGATTTTTTGCCAGAAATCTACTGAAGAGAAGTCGCCGAAGAAATATATGTTCATATTCCGTTTTGCTTAAGATGTCTGTCATGGGGTTTGAACCGGGACCTCATGTGTGATAAGACAATACAAACACTACTTACTAGACTATGGCGACTTTTTGATGGTCCTTTATCATACAACAAAATATCAAGAGTTTGTCAATGAAAATTTTGAGAAATTAGTTTGAAAATAGTTTGTCTAACTATACTATTACTAACTTAACAAGTCATTGCAACGCTTTAGTTAGAATTATGACTTAGTTTCGCACCATGTTTTGAAAATTCATGTTATCCATGAGTGCCGGGATATACATGTTAGAGTTGACACCGAAATTTTTATTTCGATTTGATTTTTTCTCAGAGTTTTTGCAAGAAGACTGCTGAGAGAATGTCAACGAATGATAAATTTTGTTTGTTTCATTTTATTGGAGATGTCACAGCCAGGGATTGAACCACGGACTCTCGTCTAGAAATTAGAAAAATTCACAGGAATTTTGCAAAGACAGAAGAAATATTTTTTTGTGGCCGTAAACGAAGGCTTGTCATTTGGTTTTAAAAAGCTATTTCATGATTTTGGTATACATTTTCAGAACTTAGTTTATATCTACTGGCTTGTTGGAATGAAATTGTGGTCGCTTTCCTTCTGATCTTTGCGTATCTCAACAGAAAAATTATAAAAATTGAGTGGCAAAGGGACAGCGTTCAAATGATATGTTCATTTCGCAGAAAAACTGCCTGTCAATATGGCATATGCAAACGTCTTGTTGAAACCATTTTCCCCACCTCCAGTTTGAACAGAAAAATTCAGTAAACGCTGGACATTGCTCCATTGACTGTAATATTACGATTTTACTTATTCTTTGAAAAGTAAGGTCTATGCGGGCTCAGAAACGCTGTATCCTGTTGGAGATATTAGTTGCTTTTGGATTGATTCACATATGTTGTCCGAATAAAATTTTTGCCCGGACAAAATTATTTTTTGCAGACTGTTTTCCTCTGCGTAATTCATTAATTTCAAAAAAAAATTTCCGAAAAATTAAGACTGCCTACCACTCCAACTTCATATTATACATGATTTCTGTACATGGGCAAGTCTGATCGATATTGTATAGCAGCGCTTTAGTAGGTAGTTTGTTAGCTATTTAGACGTGAGGCCTAGGCTTAAACCCTAGGTAAGACAGCTATAACAAAACAAAATATGAAATATGTATATTTCTACGGTGATTTGCTTTCAGTAGATTTCTAGCAAAAATTCTAAGAGTAAAATAAAATTGTACTGAAAAAATCTGTCATTCAGAATGGATTTTATTTATTTATTAATTACAATACAGTTACAAATTCTAATTTAATTCTATACGAGCTGAGTAACTTCAACCATACGCCCGGTGTAGTGTCACAGACCAGATCCTCTGGTGGGAATCGAGCCTACTAGCTCCATACCCACTAGACTATCAGGGCGCTCACGGAATGGATTTTAAACTGTAAGTATTGTAGGTATGTATAAAATTCACAGAGCATAATTGGTGTGTGAAACTAGGTTGCAATCCTTAGTGAAGGATTGTAATGAGCAATTACGTATTTATCTACAGAAAATATAGCCTATGAACAGCTCTGTTCAAGTTTGTCCCGACAAAATATAAAATTAAACCAAAATCAATTTGAGAGTTGTTAGTAAAAAATTGTTGTTGTTCAAACAATGTTGTCTGACCGGTTATTTTGTCCGAACAACATAAGGGAATTCAACTATGTCCCGGTTTTGAAAAAATTTTCACTAAAAATCAAAAAGGAAAAGCACTTTTTATAGCATTTAGTCTCCAATATATTCTTCTTATGCTTATCGCTTTAAAGTTTTCCCAAAAATTTTTAATAAAACAAAAACTTGATAATGCCTTGATGTGCTTATGAAATTTTATAGAATTTTGTGCAATTTTAACTACAATTTTAACTACAATTTTATTGTATCAACTGTAACGCTTTATAAAATGATTGTAAATACTGTTTTGAAAAACTAAAGTTTAATGGCCAAATATTTGCAATCAGACCACTTCTAATGTCGTTTGCAATACGATACCAGTTTAGTCTCTTTAGTTTATATTTTTAAGCAATAACGCTGGACGATTTTTTCTAATGCAATATACTTACTTACAATATTGTATACATATTTATAAAAACTATTTTTGTTTTGTTGCTTTTTTTCAAAAAAAAAAACTTTTTTTGTGGCCCTTATAGTCACACTCCTACAGATACACGCCATTACATATACCCACACTTATCCACAACATAAACAATATTTTACGATTATTTTGTAGTTTTCTTTTTATAGTTGTGTTGTATGTGTGTGTGTGTGCGTGTATTTGTATGTTAAAATAAAAAAGTAAAATAGAAAAGCCAGAAGTGGTGAAAAGGCAAAAGAAACCTAAACATTCATTCCGTATGGAGAGCTAAAACAAAACACACAAGATCTCCTTTAGACGACCAGTAAAAGAAAACCATACAACATACCATACATACACATACTTACATACAATATTGTATATTCGTGATATCTTTTCATTACGTACAAATGATATGTTGGCTATTTCCTGTTTCTCACATTTTTGCCATTTTTTTTTTTTTATTTTGTTTTTGGATTTTTATTGTTGTTGTTGAAATTTTATGTTTTTTTGTATTGGTATGGTGTTGAAAATTGTCTAAATGTGTGTGTAGACTTGTACATAAGTGTAGCTAACGGGGTATTTTAATAAAAATAAAAAAGAAAAGGAGATTCTGTTGTCCTTTTAACACACACAACCAATAACACACAGTTAAGCAACATATACAACAACTAGGAAAATAGAAAATGTGGTTTTTATATTTTGTATTCCATTTCGTCTAAACGGTATTAGGGAGGGAAAGTTAAATTTGTTTTAAATAAAAACAAGTATTTTGAAAAAGCACATCGGTTTTGGAAAATCAAAATATTGACTTCGATATCAACTGTCGCAGCATTTGTGTAATGCTCACAGAGGCCCCCTTAACCAAAAGTTTATTTTTGTTAGCAACCGTTCCCATTGGTTTGATTTACTTGGCTTAGGCTTAGAAAACTACAAATAATGCTGCACGCAAAATCTGTGGTCTCAGACCACATGTTACATACTGGCTCTATCGAGAGTACTTGTTTGATGGATGGTGTTCAAACACCAATACCACTGCAGGGTGATAAACAAAGTATATACGTTGTCAGCTGTTCTAAAATCCAATACCCTCCATTGCACTAAAATCAATAATTGCAGGATTTTCTCTGAAAATCTTCTGACTTGCTCGGATAGTCTGGCTGTGGTTAAGTCTCTAACGAACGTAGTTCCAACTTTGGTCCTTATGCATGAATACCGATGAATTTTGCAGAGAAATTTGTTATCATTCAAAGGTAAATTATGTGACTCCCGGGACATAGGAATATCGTTCGATATTGCATCTCAGGTCGGGACCATTACGGATCATGCAATCTTTGACATGTTGTAGGACATATTAAACGAGGATATTGGATATTAAATGAGTTCTGGGACATAGCGATCTCATTGGCAAATGAATTACTCTGATAAGCTGACCAGATCTCCAATATATTACAGGGCTGAGGTATTCCATTTGCCCTAGCTAATTTTTATATTGCCCGCACTTATTATAAGGCAGCTCAGTCTCGTTGCTAAACTTTGTTGGGCATGTATGGATAAGATAAAAACCAGGTTAGTTTTGTGTTTAAATAGCATGATCATGCCATGTACAATGGACTTATTACGTGCAATATTGGTAAACTCTGCTTGCCATTATAACAATTTTTACAAGCCAAAGTTCTTTTTGTAGGAATGCCAAAAGATTTGGTATCTTGGCAAATGTCTTCTGCAGGAGCTATGGGTCTGAGGAGACAGTTCACCCCTGCACTTATCATAAATGGAGGTTTTTGGCATTTCTTGACAAGATTACTGCAGGAGCAAGATTCATTTTTATCTTGGTTTGATTTTTCCTACGAAATGTTTGACTTCCGCGTAGAATTGGTTGTGGTATCACAATGAATTTAAATGCTGGCCTAAATGGACCCCTTTGTTTGAGCTTTCTTTTGATCTAGTTCTAAATCCTAATGCATTAAAATTTTTATTTTTCTTGCATTCATTGCCGCCACCCTAATGTCATATTATTTTAACTTTATAGTGACAATCTTAATGATAATTCATATCTTACTATGCTATCAGCATTTATATAATAATATCCACTTCTTATTATTAGTATATCCATTATTTTCTTTTTGTTTCTTTTCTGTCATTTCTCTTCCTTTGGGTTTGAGGGTAAATATTATATCCCAATAGATGGTTTATATCCTCTCTATTGTATTTTCTTCCTCTCTCACCAAATATGATGCGTGCATGGCTGTAAGGAAAAAAAATTAAATTTTTCCTCTAAATGGACGCCTGTAATGATATGTTACATATGGTGTCTGCTATACAATAATTGCAATGAATAGTTTCTCACTAAATTTCAATTCTATTAAATTATTTGAGAATGGCCTTTTTGCAAAAGAGTCCTTTTAAAAATGGCTTCTCTAAAGTAGAAACCATTTTAAGAAGGCTTAGTTTTTGCCCATTTACATAGAATCTATAGAAGGGTTTATTGCAAATGGAATATTTTGGAGGTTTATTTTAGGAATTTTGTACCTTAACTAAAATTATTTAAAAGAAGGAATATAAAAATGAATTTTATATTAATTATCTCCAAGGAATCTGCTTTGACATGAACAAATTCCGAATAAAATAAATTTTTCAAAATAAACGAAATTAGTTGAAAGATTGTAAAAAGTTTTTGAGTTACGAAAACCTGGCTTAAGAACACTAGGTGTACCGGAATAAAATGAGCGGTTTCTTTGTAACTAAAATACTTATTTTTTTTTTTTGGAAAGAATAAACCTTTTCTGTTGCAGTATTGATCATTGCCAGCAACACATTCTTTCCAATCTTTTAGGCAATTTGTGCCTTATACGCTAATAAAACTGTTCGTCTTTTAAAGTAAGTCAGTTAGATACCCAACTTTCGACTTCCTCATGAAAATTAAAGTGCTGTTCAACCAAATTGTGTTCCATAAATGGTAACAAATAATAGTAGGAAGTAGCCAACCCGGTGAGTGTGTTAGCAGTTCCCAGTCCAATGCTTTGATTGTATTCTGAACAGGTTTTGTTTTGTGTTCAGATGCATTGTCAGTAGCAAATCTACTCTTTTTTATAAAACCAGCACTCAGGGGATGACCCCTACTCATACAGTGCATTGTGCAGGTTTTTTAGGAAAGGTGGAAAGAGAGAGTGAAGATGCGAACGGTAAGGAAACGAGTTGTTGCTGGTGACTATAAAATGGCCAGTGCTATACCTTCACCATTAGACAGTCTACAGCAATCGTCCCCAAGAAGTCCGCAGTTTCTCACACCACTTATGTTGTGTGTGTGATAATTTTATGCAGAAGTGGCTCATTCTGGTTCAAAGCATTCATTTGTTGTCGGTAGCGATCTGTATTAATAATTTAGAAATTTATTCTGGTCCCACCATATACACAGCATTTACTTTCTAACAAATTGATTCAGTTTTGAAGCCGAAGTTGATGGTTTTGCGAGATTAAGCTATGATTTTTTCTATTTAGGATTCTGAACATAAATCTATGTAATATTGATTTTCTAACGTGTTTTTCTAGCAAACTTTCTTGATGGGTTTCTCATATTTAAGGTTCCCTCCGTCAATTCAAGACCCCAACCATTTTCCCCTTGACCATGACTTTGAAATTGTATGTTTTATTGTCCTACATTTAACATTTCTTCCATTTGTTTTCAATTCAATACTGTTTGTTCGCCGTTGACTAGAAGGTAGTGAGTTGGTTTATTAGACGTGAGGCTACGGTTCAAACCCTCTAGTCAGACAAAACGAAGTACGAAGAAAATATTTTTTCGATGATTGTCTCTCAGCAGATTTCTGAAAATAATTCTGAGAGCAAATATCACTTTGCAATGAAAAGTTTCTTAAACCAAAATTAGTCGTTCGGAGTCGTGTGGGTACCTTCTTGCACGTTGAAAATTAAGAGAAGATTGAAGAGTTATAATGACCAATTGTGTATGAATGCGTGGCATTAAGATAACAATATTGATGTATTGAACAGGAATATTTGTGGAATATAGTCAAAACAACAGTCTGAAGAAAGTATCCCACAAATTGGAATAAACTTAATTTAGATAGTGTGGAATACTTAACTAACTTGAAATTTGAATAGCAAATTTTTTTGAGGGATTCGTCAGATTTTCATCCTTCCGTCCGTCAATTCAAGCATGTCCAAATTTCCTCTTTACCATGGCTTTGAAATTGTTTATTTTGTTGTCCTACATTTAACATTTCTTCCATTTGTTTTCAATCCAATATTGTTTGCAATTCGATGTCTTCACACTTTTTTAATATTTCAGCATCGTTAAAACGAACTTCTGCATATTGCTTTTAATAGGGTATGATCACGAGAATATGTGGTCAACACTTTTCTTCAAATGAAAACCAAAAATTTATGCTTTCCGTATATCATAATTATCTGATACAAAACTCAATAGCTTTAACACGATAAAAAAAAATATGATTTAGTTTGTTTGGTCACTGATTTTATGTACACTGAATATGTTTGAGGCGACCGTAGCCTAGTAGCCAGTATGTTAGCTTATTAGACGTGTGGCCACGATTCATCAGGCAACACATCTCCAACAAAACGAAATATTAACAAATTCTTCTTCTACAACTGCCTCTCAATAGATTTTCAAAAATCTGTTACTCGGAATCAACTTTATTCTATAGATCTCTGGACTCATAGATAAAATTAACAAACACAATATTAGGGGTCTGAAAAGCTAGGTTTGTAAGGTTTGAAGGTTTGTAATGCCCTATTATGTATGTAATTTGTATGACAGATGTCATCGTTAAAAAAAAAGTTGTTCACAATAAATATTTCCTATGTATCATGACACTTACTTCATACTGGTGCACCTGGTACAGTAGCGAGCACAAAAAATGCAACGTTGGCTAAAATTATCTTTAAGTGCGATAATTTTAAAAAAATGGTGACCAGTTCAAAATATTTCTTTGGGTTATTAATCCCTACAGTTATAGATACCTATTATCAATAACATTATGTAAATATTTTTAATTAATGATATATTATTTTGTCATTTATTAAAAAGAGTGCGAATTTCATGGGAGCAATAAAAATGCAACAGCATAAATTTTAATGTGTTTATTTAAATTAAATAGTAATTCTTACAATTTCTTCTTATTTGACGGATGTTTCCTCTTAACTTCCCGATTTAATAGCTCCCATAGATTTTCTATGGGGTTCAGATCGGAAGACTGTGATGGCCAATCCAAAACATCGACATCATTGTCGCTTAAAAAGTTTCGAGCTAAGCGACTTGAGTGCTTTGGACCGTTATGCTGTTGGAATATGCTACCAGGAGGCATTTTTTCCCGCAGATGAGGAAGCATGTGTTCTCCAAGGATTTCACAGTACTTCTTGGCGTCCATTTTTCCTTCGATTTGAGTTATGGGACCTACCCCATCACGGGAAAACGCACCTGTAAATACGTGACGTAAAATCAATAATTTTTTTTAAACATATCGTTCCTTACCCCACACCATTATTGATCCACCGCTATGTTTTACGGTTGGAAGTTGATATCTTGGAGAATATCTCTGTCCAGGCGGTCTTCGAACAAAATGTATCCCACCGGAGCCAAACAAATTAAATTTGCTTTCATCGCTCCACAAGACTTTAGCCCATTGTTCATTTGACCAATTCCAGGCGCTTCTTTTTATTGATTGCACTGATGAGAGGTTTCTTTGCGGGTCGTCTCGCATACAAATTAGCCTCTTTCAACCTACGGCGAACAGTGTGAACGCCTATAGAGACTCCCATTTGCTCATTTGCGAAATTAGCAACGTCCACTGCGGTCTTTCGTGGATCTTTTTTAACCAGTGCATTCATCTGGCGGTCTTGGCGAGAGGTAGTTTTTCGAGGATTACCACTATCTGGTTTCCTTTCCACACTATTTCTCAAGGAAAATCGAGATTTAATCCGACATACGGTTGATTGATTTACACCAAAGAGGTGCCCAACTTCACGCATGGATTTCCCTTCTTCTAAGGCTTTAATGATTGCAGTTTTGCTGTCAGCTGAGAGCTGCTTCTATTACAAAACACATGTTGTATAACTTATTTAAGAAATTTTCAATTATAATTAAATAAATAACTTACTTTAACTATTTTTTTATTATGTTGCATTTTTTTTGCTCGCTAAAAATTTGCACTTTTTTCACTAATTCAAAAATATTTAACTTTTTAAAGCAGAAATTGGAATAAACTGTGGTTACTTTGAAAACTTATAATTGAAAGAATTAACAGCAAAAGAAATAAATAAATTAGTTACCGTTATTTCAAAACAGATCTTATTAAATATCATATGGCATAGTGTTCCATGTTTTGTGCTTGCTACTGTACGTTTAAATACCCCAAAGACTTTGAATTTTTTTGTTTTCCATATTTAATTTAATTAAACGAACATTTAAATTTATTCTAAAAATAAAACAAAAAAAAAACGAAAAATTGTAAAAAAAAGAGGAATAAACGAACCAACAGAAATATTTAATTAATTTGTTATTCTGTGTTAATAATATTAAACTGATAATTGCGTGTTAAAGCATTTCGAATAGTTTAATTACCATACACCAACCGTCTAAACCATACCATATTTAATAGGACAAACGCCCTTTAGAAACGGCATATGAAACCCATTGTTATCTTGAATAATTTAAATTGAAATAGATTTTTGAAAAACATATTAAATTTTTATACGCTGATATCCTTAAAGTGGTATTATTTTAAAATAAAAACAACCACATTTATGCTATATTATACATACATTATAATAGGGTGTACAGGCTTATAATGTTCTGAAACCATCCACCCCCCCTTAATTCATTGCCTGCTTGTTGCATTGTTATTAGAGAAAATAAAAGAAGAAATCCATCATAAATATTTGTGTGGCAAAACATCAGTTGCTGCCCCAACAATGAAAATTTTTAACAAGCAACTTAAATAGTTTCTAACAACTATTTTTACTTTCGATAATAATAACATAAACATTGTTTATGTAAGACCTTATAAAACATAAAAAATTGAGAGAAAAAGAAAAAACTGTAAAAAAACATAGGAAAATATTAAAAAAAACAAGGAATTTTTTTCCCTTCTATTTCATACCGTAAGAGTTAAGTCTTCAACGCTATATGTACACTACACATACAGTAGAATCTAAATTATACCAATTTCTTAAGTCTTTAAGTAGTAGTAAGGAAATTAGCTCCTTGTTTTAGCTTAAGTAGAGAACATTAAAATTAAGTGTGTGTTGGTGTGTGTGTGTATGTATGGGTGTATGTATGTGTGTGTGTAACAAGCTTATTTCTAATCCCATTTCTAGGTTATGTTGTACAATAATTACTTTTCTGATCTAATTTTCGTTTGTTGTAAAAATAACTCAACAATTTACATTTTTTGCTGTTGTTGCTATTGCTTGTGCTACTGTACAAAATATGCTGTGCATTAAAAATACGAAAAAAACAAAATTATGAAATTAACTTAGAATCCATATTAAAGCCTAAATATAAAAAAAAAATTTTTTCTAAAAATTTAATAAAAAAAGAAGTGTGTTAAGAGGACAACATAGAGGAAACAAGAAAAACTTATTTCAATAACTGTATACGCCTAGGTACAGTCCTGTTTAATTGATCTAATGCAGCAGTCATTCAAAGTTGATTGTATAAAACTTTTTAAAGTTGTACTTTTAAACAAAACTTAAATACAAACTCAACCAATGAACAAACGAACACACCATATGGTCGTCAAAGCAATATCTCTATTGCTAGTCTAAATTAAGTCTTAAAATTTATGGGCCACTTTTCCTCAGATTGTTGTTTCAAAATATACCACAAATGTTCCTGTTCAATACATCGATATTGTTATCTTGTAACCACGCCTACATACTTAATTGGTCATCACAACTCTTCAATCTTCTCTTAATTTTCAATGTGCAGGGCGGTACCCGCAGTTTAAAGATGACTCCGCATGACTGACTTTTGTTTAAGAAACTTTTCAGGGCAAAGTTTATATTTACTTTCAGAGTTATTGTCAGAAATCTGTTGAAAGGAAATCATCTAAGGAATATTTTCTTCGTACTTTGTTTTATTGAGATGTCTGACTAGGGGTTTGAACCGCAGTCTCACGTCTAATAAGCCAACACACTACCTTCTAGTCAACGGCGACTTTTGAAGTTAGTATTCTGCTATAACCATAGCTGCCATATTTGACGATTTATCGTCATTTTGACGATTTTAAGCTTTAAAGACGTCATTTTGACGACATGACGATTAATGCCCTTATTTTGACGATTTTTAAAAATGAAAAATTTACATCATTTTCTTTACTTCAGTACATTAAAAGCCACTTTAAGCTTTGTATTTACCTTTGCAGTTATTACTATTGCAAAGTTAGAATTTTTTGTATCTTATGTCCTTTGCATCCCCTGATGGCCAAAAATTATAACCTCTGCGCGAATGGAGTTCCTTACACGAATAGTCCGACTAAAGAACGAATTTTGTCCCTAGTGCTGAGTGCGATCGACCACATACATTGCAACGATGCTCCAACAAATCAATGAAGTTTGATATCCTACCGTCATTAAAACGAAACTTCACCCTCTCTTGTACGCGGTCGAGTAGCCTCAAAATAGAAGTTGAGGCATCGGTTTAAACTTGAGAGTAGTATTACATTCTCTATTGGATAGTGTGAAGATCAAATGAAGTGAAATATTTCTGGCATTCTCTTAGGAAGCTAAGGCACTGAAAAAGGAGTCGGAATTTTCATGCCGATTTTGAGACGATTATTTTTACGATTTTCATGAACGTCTTTGACGAATTTGATAATTTTTTTCATAAATTATTTGGCAGCTATGGCTGTAACCTCCATTCATGTAGAATATTTTGTACGACATAAGGTATCATGAAATTTCGAAGGTTTTTAACATGATCCGTGGCATTGTAAATGCCTCGTATATGATCTTCCAACAAGCATTTTGTTGATAACATCTGCTACATCTGTCAAATTTGTTGTCATTTATTCAAACTCTTTTGCTAAAACACCTTGGATCCCTCAATGTCAGATTTGCGACGATCCCAAACCACGAAAGATTCAATAGCGTACTGTGCACGCAGAAACATTTACTGTTTATCCGCACTAAACAGGCCAGGCCATTTACTCTTTCCATGTTTCCTAATGTGCAACTTTGCCATCATTAGCACGATAGTTATCAACTTATTTTGAATTCAATTGACATACATATGTGAATATTAGCGACAAATGGTTTCAATAGGTTAGATTCAAGGCTATGTGGCCATAGATTTTCTTCACGAGCAAGTTAAGCTTTTGTTATCTCCCGTAGAGATGATGCGAACTTGTCACAAAACGTTGACGATTTGACGCCGTTAGATTTTTTAAATTTGCTAATTTTTAATTCGTAGGCGTAAGTAAATAAACTTGAACAACAGCGATTTTTGGGTTCATTAACATCGTCAAATATCGTTAGTCGAATTTAGCCAGATTTTTGGGTCAATTGGCATTAACTTGTTGTTCAAAATATAAAAAAGTTGATGATATTTTATGCGCATTTTGTTTTATTTAAATTTAAAGACGGAAATCTATTAAAAAATACCTTCAAATTTTTTTCAGTAATATTTATCACAAACGATGTACTTTATGCGGCCGCCGTGGTCTAGTAGGTAGTGTGATGGCTTATTAGACGTAAAGTCAGGGTTCGAGTCCCAGGCCAGACATCAAAATATAATACAAAAAGTATTTTTTTGGCGATTTCTTCTCAGCAGATTTCTGACAAAAACTCTGAGAGTAAATAAAAATGCCATGAAAAGTTTCTCATTCGGAGTCGACTTTAAATTGTAGATCCCTCCACTTATGTAAAAAATTAACACACCCAACATAAGTAGTGTGAGAAACTAGGTCAATAATCCTGACTGAAGAGTTGTTATGTCCAATTATGTACGTATGATGTACTTCATGTACTCTAAGACACGACTTTGACTGTTTATAAATACTCTCAATATTTCGCTGATAAGCTTTTAAATAATTTAAGGGTGGGTTTGTGTACAATAAACATAACATAATTGACCATTTCAATCTTTCAATAAGGATTACGGCCTAACTTCTCAACTCCACTTATGTTGCGTGTGTTACTTTTGTAAATAAGTAGCAGGACCTACAGTTTAAAGTGTTCTCCGAAAGACAGATTTTTGAGAAACTTTTCATGGCAATTTTTATTTACTCTCCGAGTTTTTGCCAGAAATCTGCGAAGAAATATTTTTTCATATTTAGTTTTTGATGTCTGACCGGGGATTTGAATCCTGGACTTAAATCTATAAGCTAACACTACTTGTACCTGTGTACAATGTATCAAAAAGAAATTTTATGAGCTATTGCCTTTGAAATTTATGCTGTTTGCTATTTAATCCTCTGAATTAATGCAAAAAAAAAAAGAAGAAAACATTCTCTCGTCATATCTCTGCTAGAATTTTCAATACACTTCGTTTATATACAAACAGTGCCACTTATTTAATAAACGCCACTGTATGGTAGTGTAAAGTCAACCCTTTTTCTTTAATCAATTTTCATATCTCATGCAGTCCTTATAACATTACAATTACATTCAAACATGTTTTCTTACGTACACAAGTCGTTTATTTCACTAAAAACAAGACTGCCATCACGTTGTATAAATTTTAAAGTCACGGTTTTTAGGTTTTGTTTTTTACTTTTTACGTAGAAAAAAAAAAACTGAATGAATTATCAACGAATAGCGTGACAAAATGTTACACGAAGAAACGTAAGAAAAACTAAAAAAAAAATACTGAAAAAGAAAATTCTAAAGAGCAAATAAAAAACGTGTAGAAAAGGAATGAACATTTTTGGTTTGCGTGTTGATCACCAGTAAAAGTATACACACAAATTGTAGGAAAAAAAAGAACTCAGAAAGGAATACTTGACTAACGACAATATTCATGTCCTCACCAGGATTGTTCGCATGTTTATGTGTGAATTACCACCACTACCACCACCGCTATCACCAACAAAACTATTCTGGCACACTGTTTAATCCATAAAAGAAGAGGATGCGTGTTTAATTGTTATACATTTTAATGCGAACGTATATATACGATGGAATATCCGAAAATATATCTGCCGGGTGTATATCGTGAAAATATCGTGGGAAATCGTGTTGTAACGACAAACATAATGTCAAAAAAGAAAACATCGTTTCTTATTAATAAAACTTGGGTCGGGTTTAAGTTTTGGAAAATTGTTTTTTTCTGTTTTTTTGGTAATTAAATATGTGCTTATATATGGTATGTATGGTGATGGTATGGGTATATTAATATTTTATATGAATACAATATTAATAATAATTATTGAAATAATTTGAATATATTTTAACGTTTGGTTCTTTATGTTGATAATGTGAATAACGTTTATAACAATAAACAGCGTATGATTAACATTTAACTTGTACGTCACATATCAATCATACGCCTACGATGAATATTTGATATGAAAGCCAGAGATCAGCAACGAGTATTTACAACGATGATTAGATTCAAATCAGGGATGGGAAATTGGTTTTAACAAATTGTACTAACGTTCACAAAAATTGTACTTTTTTCAGACCGATTGTACTAAATTCACTTTTTTCTTTTTTAATTTCATTTTCATTTTTAATTTCAAATTTTCAGCACTGGTAAATTGTCTGTTTTTTTTTAATATAATATTCGGACAAGAATGGTGAATTCGTTGGGAAAACGTTTTCAATAATATTCATATCAGGAGAGCAAGCTGGTCACGATAAAACCTCAATAGATTGTTTACGGAACCATTCCATTCTCTGTCTGCTGACACGAATTCTGGCATTGTCCTATTGTAAAATATATTTTTTCATTATATTCTCTCAAGAAGAGGAGCGAACTACAGCTAAGAACAGTGAAGTACTCTGAACTATACATTCGCGTAGATGGAAACTGAAATTCGAGGCAACCACTTAAAGAAATAACCTCCCCAGCAATAGACTATATCCCCAAAATTTGAATTTCTAAGGTCACGACAGTAGTATCGATAGCCATCTGGTCTATCTAAGTTCCACTTTTTTTCATCAGAGAATATGACCTGAAGACAATTCTATATTCATTGTTTGTTATTATTGAAATGCTGGTGGTGCTATAATTATGAAAAGCACTTTATAATAGGTCAACTTAACAACTTAATTTAATACTTAACTATAAAGGAATAGAAAAGTTTATGAGATCTAAATTTGAAATCACTATTTATGATAAATTTTGTACCAGCAAACTATTTGTTATTTTAAAATTGTAGCAACACTTATTAAATGACTTCAATAAATCCCTTGTTTGGATTAAATTAGAGACAGTCAAGGGAAACAGTCCATTTGTTCCTTTGATTTTTATTGAATTTTGGTATGAAAATATCCTTTCTACATTTGCAGATGAATGTGGAGCGGATAATATTCCTTTTATATCTTTTAGTTCATTTTTTATTCCTTCGACCGAAAGGTACATATGTTCGCAATGAAAGTTAACAACGAGTGATACAGAATATACAGAATATTTGAGTAACATAATAAAGCAGAGACAATTTTTCGATAGTGCTAAATAAGTCATTGAGGTGCTATGGTGTTTTTGACTTCCAAATAGTGCTAATAAAAGTACAATTGTACCAACTTTTCCATCCCTGATTCAAATCATAATTATAATTCCTAATACTTATACGCATTCATACTTATTTTAAATCAGGGATGCCCAAAGCTAAAGCTGTAGTAGTACTGGTGAGCGAGAGAGAACTGCACTGAAAGAAAAGTTGTGTAAACTGAAAAAAAAAATCCAAAAAGCGAAATTTACAATAAAATTTAAAATAGAAATTCTTCCATATCATTTACCTGAAATATAGGTACTTCCTCAAGAAAAGTGACAATCTTAAATGAATCATATGCTAATTTTTTATCTTTCATCCGTAATATTTCCCATAAAAGATTTATGATAATAGTTTAATTATTAATCAAATTTTAAAAAAACCCATTATGAAAATAAAATAAATTAAATAAAAATAAAGAAATTCAATTTTAAATGTAAAATATGTTTGGGCAAAATTTTTTTTGGTGTAAGAAATAACTTTGAAGAATTCCATTTTAAATATAAAATATTTTTCCCCTAGTCACTGATTTCAACAAAATTTTGTAAGCACGTAAAGGAAGGTCCACGAAAGTGAGACCTTACTTTCTTACTCTTAAATTTTGAAAAATGCGACAGCTTTACAAGCGACAGCTTTTAAAAATTTTGTGAAAAGTGCAATAACTTTTTACGTGTTAAAAATAATTAAAATTTTATTTTTGCATAAAATTCTTCAAAACGAATATTTTATTAAATTATACAGAATTTATTTATTTTTTTTTTTTTGCATATTTTTTTCTAAAAACATAATTCAGGAGTCATAGTAAATGTTTTTAGTGCTTTAAGCAGTGCTTTATTACAAAAAAATCGTACACCCGCTACGCATGTGCATTCGTCGCTGGCTGAGTGACGACTAACCAAAAAGAATAAGAATATGTGTGTTTTTAGTTTGCTCGAAAGCACTATGAAATGGGCATCATTGTTTTAAATCATGCTCATACTACTCATACTCAAAGTTAGAACTACTCGTCGCATTCATACTTAACAATACGCATGATGTTATCGAATTCAACTCGTCTCCACTTAACATTTACACGAAGCACAAAATAAGTATGATTCGCGTACGAACACTACTATACTATCAGATTGTATGTATGCTTTACTTGTTCTCTTTGTCTTTCCTTTCTCCTTTGATGAATGATTCGAGCTATTCGAAGGACTTATAAATATTATAAGATTTTTCTAAATTTATGAATCAGAATGAGTAGACTTATGAATCAAACATATTTCGAATGTTGTGAGTTGAATGTCAACGTTGTTCTCATACTCATTGCTAATTATACTTATAAATCAATGTTGTAGAGAGTACGAGTGAATCAGAGTAGTTGAATTTCCATTCTGTTGATTCACTCATACTCAAAATTGCATTAGTGCTTATAAGTAGCGGAAAAACGCTTCATTGCTAATCTCTTATGGATGATCAATGACTTTTATGTTGTTAACAGCTATTGTAGGGCAATATCCAGTTAACGGAAATAACCTGAGTTCTTAATGAAGTACGACAACATGTCAGTTCAAAAGGATTTCAACAGCTGCTTTAAATACAGATTTCCTTGACTTTTTCAATAAAAAAATTTTAAATTAAAAAATATACCGGGATTTATAACAGAGAATACATGCACCACAACTCATATTGCATTCAATGTTCTGCACGAGTACTTTTAGGGCATTGTGATTATGGACGGGAGATAGTTACTGAGATTGTGCGATTTGACCTGGTAAGACGTTTTCCTAAGACACATGGCCATAGGAATAAACTAGAAGAGCACAGCGATCTTCAACGTTAATATAACGCATGTTATCAATGCAAATATTTTCAGCGTAAATAATAAATAGTACTCGGTAATGCCGAAAATGCAATTCCACTTTGAAAAACTACTAATTGAACAACGCTTGCAAATCAATGAAATTTATTATCAGGATTCTTGTATTTCTGTTTATCCCTATCCATATGGCGTAGAAACATAGATACTATCAAGTTAAAATACAGAAGCCTTGACAAAATTCGTGAGAAAAGTCTTTCGTAAGATCATGTAAACTCTAGTGCGATTTGCCAACGATTTACGCATCCGAACAAACAAGAAGTCTATGAGTTCCTCTGTCTCTGGCATGTTATACAGATAGAAGAGGGTGTTCCAGCGGGACGAGTATTTCATGCAGAGATTTACGGTAGTTGGCGAAAAAGACGAATTTGCCTACGTCAAAAGGACTAAATTGAGCAACCCTTTCATAGATTATTGTGAACAATTGTTGAGAAGGCGCACAAGAAGCGGAAGCATCTGGAAGGTGTGGTAAGGCAGGCCGAAATCTTATAATCGGGTTGCTAATGGCTAATTAAACACAGAAACAGAATTGCCAAAACTGGAAAGCAGGCAGAGAGAGTTCTAGAATTATCAATGCTTCCAGAAAGATGGGCTATTTGATGTGTCTTTTAGCAAAAAGAATAAAGTAGCAATGTTATGACCTTAACGTTCTTTTTTTGTAGCCTGAAATCAAAAAGTTTAATCCATTGAGAGCCATATTATGGTGTTTCAGCTCACGTTTTGAAGCAGCAGTTCATTGACTGCGACGACTATACGATTAAAAACCAAATAAAAAATTTTCTGTGCAGATACAGGAAAAATCAAGGCGGATGACCCGCCCTAGAAGACAACATTATAGCCACCATTGGTGAAGTATTGGTCAAATGCTGGAAAAAGTTTCTCAAATTTGAAAAAGTCTTTAAAAATTTTGTATTCTGAATGATATACTGTCGCTCTGTGTACTGATTTGTTGAAGTGATGGCGTACTTATGGTTAATAAGTTCCACATTTTTTCAACAGGAGTAAGTCGCCGTAGTCTAAGAGGAAGTGTATTGGCTTATTGGTTAAAATTTCTAGGCAGACATTTTTAACAAAACGAAATATAAAAACGGATTAATTCTCAGCAGTCTTCTAGTAAAAACTCTAAGAGAAAAATAAATTGCCATGAAAAGCCTGCACCGCCCATCTATGAAATTAAAACACACAACATAAGTGGTGTGAAAAATGCTGATTGATGACGAATTATGTATGTATGTATGTATTGTAGGAATTTTAAAATATCTTATCTCCTTAAAATATCGGTAAAGCCTTTTTGTAATACATCTATACTTAACGGTCGAAAGTTTTATACAAATAAGTACCACCTCAATATCTTTGTTTATGGTAAATTTCAATTTTAATATTACATGGCTTTTTAATAAAGAAAACAAAAAAAAAAGAGGAAGAGGAAAAAAGTAACTGAGATTCTTGAAACATGATTGTTATTTCCTAATATTTTTTAGGAATCGAAATAAATTAAATAAATTATAATTTAAAATTAGGACACTTGAACTCACGATCGCGAGACCAAACTATTTGCGTTAAATAAGGATACCGAACGAATTCTCTTTTTCAACTGATTTTATTACTTCTTTTGCATTTTACTTAATCCTAGTATTCTATATACTTAATCCTAACAGTGTAATTCAATTCAGCAACTGCGTTGCTTATCCTAATTGCTTATTCCTATATATTCATTGACCTTAAAATTAACTTATTATTAGGGGTATTCATATTAATAAACAATTAATAAAATATATAATATAAAATAAGATATATAGATATATATATCGTTATATAAATAATGAACTTATTGAATACAACAAACGATAAATCATAATGGCTCAACATTCCGGCCCCATTGAAGGACTGGAAGTCTTCAATCGAATAGTAAAGGAGCCAGTTTATGTATTAGACGCTTATAAACGCCGGTGGGCTTTGCGACCTCCGCCACTCTGACCACGACTCTCCTGTCCTCGTCGCCTACGGATTCTTGCGGCAGCGAATGCAGACCCTCTCTTATCAGCAAATGCTTCGGGGTTAGCGCTTCTCTCTCGTTGGGGTCTGGAGACAGCGGTGCGATGGGTCGTATGTTGAGCACCGCCTCTACTTCCGCGAGCATCGTTTCCATTTCCTCTTGAGTGAGCGCCAAGTTGCTCACAGCTCGCATAAGTAGGAACTTCGCTTGCTTCACAGCGGCTTCCCACAATCCTTTGAAGTGCGGCGCTCGAGGTGGTATGAAGCTGAGCCTCACCCCGTACGACGCTGCGTATGACTCGACGGGCTGTCGATTCCTGTCGAACGCTTGTTGAAGATCCTTAAGGGCTCGACCTCTTCTTGCAGCAAACCTTTTAAAGGATAAGAGAGAGGAATCAGTGGATAAATTAGACACTAACTTTAAATGTACCCGCCTTAGATGTGAAACACACAAAGTTATTTTGCTTCGGTAATAAAAGTGGGAATTTTGTTGCGTATGACAAATTTGCACTAAGCAATCTCCCACCTACCCTTAAAAGTGAAAACGTTCTCTCTTTTCCAGATAATGTTAGAGATTTCTGTAATTTAGAAATCTCCTCAGAAAAACTAGATTTCTGGATAGCCAAAGAGAGGAATTGTCCCTTGATAGTTTCAAATGAAGATCCTAATAATTTAAGATCAGACTTAAGAGGTATAGAAACCCCAAATCTTCCCGGCGCAAGACATTGTACTATAGTCTTGGACTCGTTCTCGCATTCTTCATGCTCCTCGTCTTCGATCGAAGTATTTAAATGAAATACTTTAGTATTACAAAAGTCCTTTGAATAATTGTATCTTCCAGTAACAATCCAACCAAGAGAAGTTTTCTGAAGAACTGGAAGATTCGGGCCCAATTTGATTTGGCCAGCACACAATAATTCGAAGAAAGGACCTGCGCCAATTAACAAATCGATTCCTTGCGGCTTATAGAAGTAAGGGTCAGCTAATTCCACGTTTGATTGGATATTCAAACTAGCTATGTTAACCCTACGTTCAGGCTGCAAGTTTGTTATAGATTTTAATACCCAAAACTTTGAAGTGAATTGGGTAGAGTTGACACTCGAAGTAACAGTCAAATTGACGCGAGATTTGGATAATGAATTTGTTTCACCAACGCCATTTAAATTTAATCTGCCTCCTTCTTTTTTCAAACGTAGTAGTTGCGCTAGTTCCTCGGTTATCAAATTAGGTTGAGAACCGGAATCTAAAAGAGCTCTGGCTGGTATAAGTTGACCAGAACTACTTCTTACTCTTACTACAGCCGTCGCTAGAATTATGCGTTCATCTGACGCCGAAAAGTTCACCGAAGCGAAAGAAGTCGAAGGCTGTTCAGAGTAGTTTATCGATGCATTATCAGAACTTGTAGTATATCGGTGCAGTAATGTGTTATGGGCACCATTACATATCCGACACTTAGAGGATGGACACCTGGCAACTGTATGTCCTTTTTTCAGACAGTTTATACATGCTGGCACGGATTTTATAAAATCGAATCGGTCGGATATAGGCTCAGCAGCGAAAGAAGGGCAATTGCCAATCATATGTTGCGTCGATTCGCAAAATAGGCATTTGTCAACAGATTGTTTTGATTTCGTACAATTTAGTGATGTTCTATTGGTTCTAAAATTAAAGTGTTCATTTTTAGGTTTGTTAACCCTCGACCTTGAACTAGAAGACTCGTCAGCGGAAATATGCTGGTAGCGTCTATTCAAGACGGCTTCGCAATCTGACCACAATGGGAGCTTTTCGAAATCAAGCTGTTCTTCCCATTTTGATTTGGTGATTGGATCCACTTTCGACATCACTAAATTTATTAGAATAGCATTCGCTATTTTCTTGTCATCACCAATTGATAACAACGAATCATATATGGCAGAAACAGTATCGATCATGCTTCGCAAAGCAACAGCTGAAGGTTTTGTGATTTGTGGCAAATCAAAAAGTTTTCTTATATTATCAAAGAATATAAGACATTCATTGTCATAAACCTTCTTCAGACGTGCTATTGCTTTGGGGTAATTCTTCTCGGAGATCTGAAAGGCCTTCAAGGTATCCAAGGCCGATTCGGACAAGCATGATATTAAATAGTTGAATTTCTCGATATCTGTCAACGTCGGATCATTGTGGACCAGGTTCTCAAATAAGCTCATGAAATTCTTATAATCAGAATATTTTCCACTAAATTTAGGGAGCTTCATATTTGGGAGTCTTGACTGGTGCGCCTGTACGCTGAATGAAGTTTCAGGCACATTCGATGGTCTATACTTGGCCAACAGACTCATAAACAAACTTTTAGTAATCACACAAAGATCCTCAAGCTCGGCTCTATCGTCATTATCGGGATCTAAATTATCCACTTCTGACTGGAGCTTCATTGCTTGGTCAATATATGTCTTTAAAATTTCCAATCGACATTCGAGTTCGATTGGATTAAAAGAAATAGTCCTATCTACAATGGACTGTCGAATTCTGTCGATGTTCTTAATGACCTTCGCTTTTTTAGCGAGTAATTTCTCCAAGTTTTCCACTCGGGAAGGAGAATCTTTGCGTTTAGAGCCTCTGGTAGTCATTGTGCTTTCAATTCGTGTAGAAATTCCTCGAAACAAGGATAGAAAATTGACCAAAGTAAATTGTTGGTCGAAGTATATTTGAATCTATTAATATTCACTTGTTTTGGACAATAGAATTTAATTAATATCCCTCGGATACGGAATATCCAAAATTTCCGATTCACAAGTGGCGTTAATTGAGACAAGAAAAACTTACTTGATCTCAGAAAATAAAATATAATTGCTTTATATACAGCCTTCGGTATAACAATATGTAATTTACCGAGTAAAATCGTATAATAATCGATTTTTTATAATAAAACAAAAATCAAATTTCAATATGAACACACTGTGTTATTATAAATAACAATAATCGAAAAAATATTCGAATTTTGAAATTTGTGTGAACAATTTTATTGATAATTTATGTAACTTGATTTTTGTTACTGGTGTGAATGATCACACTGTACACAGCTGTAATATGTAATTTATGTACAAGCAGTATAGGAACGCGTGAAACGGAACACTGATCGAAACGAAAGAACGAAAAATAGATAAAAAGAAAATAAACAAAAGCAACACAAATGGTATTGCTGAATGTTTTCTCACTAACAAAGAGAACAAATTGTTAGTGCAAATACGTATTAAATTAAATATTAACAATCGCGGATATGTTTCACTAATTAAGGGTGGGTTTTTCGCAATATTATAAATCACAATATTTAGGGAAATATTATAAATATATGAAATGATATGGAAATATAATGTTTCGAAAGTTTTAAAATGTAAAATATATTATTGTGTTCTGCTTTTAAAGAATTTTAAAGCGATTGGCAATTGTTGTGTTTAATTTACAAAAAATCTCTTAAATTTGAATAAATTACAAATTTAAGGAATGAGAAACACAAATATATTTTACACTTTCTACCTCCAAAGATTTTGAAATACTCCCCTTATTCTTATCCGACTGGCACAGAATACACTGACAATGGGACATCTGGGCTGAATGGCTTTCCCGGATGATTATTGTTGTTTCCTGGAGTCGTCCAACGATGAAGTTATTGTTGTTTGTGTAGTGTGTTAATTTGATCGGTGTAAAGTGTTATGTGAAATTTATGTTGCACTTTTTGTATCCATATTCGTGTTACACTGTATTTGTCTTCTCTTTTTACACAGTATGTATTTTTTTTTTTTTAATTTTATTTTGTTCTATTTCTTTTTATGTATGTTTGTATGTTTGAACAACAATAATATTCCAAAATATATTCCGTCACTGTGTATTGTTATTTTTGTTTTTATATTTTTTAGGTATGTTTATTTGTTATTATTTTTCTTGTATTTTGTCACAACACTCAGAGATTTTGTTTGTATATCGGTCTCTTTGTTTTTATTTCAGTAGATCTTAATTAACTTATAAGATCTCACTTTTTTGTTAAGTTTTAATTAATTTATAAAACTTATACATACGCGAATTAGCTTAACTTTTAAGAAACTTATAAAAATTTATTCGCGAGTTTGGTCTATTTACGAACACGATCACTATTTATGTCCCTGCTCGGGCGCCAAAATGTTATTTCCTAATATTTTTTAGGAATCGAAATAAATTAAATAAATTATAATTTAAAATTAGGACACTTGAACTCACGATCGCGAGACCAAACTATTTGCGTTAAATAAGGATACCGAACGAATTCTCTTTTTCAACTGATTTTATTACTTCTTTTGCATTTTACTTAATCCTAGTATTCTATATACTTAATCCTAACAGTGTAATTCAATTCAGCAACTGCGTTGCTTATCCTAATTGCTTATTCCTATATATTCATTGACCTTAAAATTAACTTATTATTAGGGGTATTCATATTAATAAACAATTAATAAAATATATAATATAAAATAAGATATATAGATATATATATCGTTATATAAATAATGAACTTATTGAATACAACAAACGATAAATCATAATGGCTCAACAGTTCTGGTCAACTTATACCAGCCAGAGCTCTTTTAGATTCCGGTTCTCAACCTAATTTGATAACCGAGGAACTAGCGCAACTACTACGTTTGAAAAAAGAAGGAGGCAGATTAAATTTAAATAGCGTTGGTGAAACAAATTCATTATCCAAATCTCGCGTCAATTTGACTGTTACTTCGAGTGTCAACTCTACCCAATTCACTTCAAAGTTTTGGGTATTAAAATCTATAACAAACTTGCAGCCTGAACGTAGGGTTAACATAGCTAGTTTGAATATCCAATCAAACGTGGAATTAGCTGACCCTTACTTCTATAAGCCGCAAGGAATCGATTTGTTAATTGGCGCAGGTCCTTTCTTCGAATTATTGTGTGCTGGCCAAATCAAATTGGGCCCGAATCTTCCAGTTCTTCAGAAAACTTCTCTTGGTTGGATTGTTACTGGAAGATACAATTATTCAAAGGACTTTTGTAATACTAAAGTATTTCATTTAAATACTTCGATCGAAGACGAGGAGCATGAAGAATGCGAGAACGAGTCCAAGACTATAGTACAATGTCTTGCGCCGGGAAGATTTGGGGTTTCTATACCTCTTAAGTCTGATCTTAAATTATTAGGATCTTCATTTGAAACTATCAAGGGACAATTCCTCTCTTTGGCTATCCAGAAATCTAGTTTTTCTGAGGAGATTTCTAAATTACAGAAATCTCTAACATTATCTGGAAAAGAGAGAACGTTTTCACTTTTAAGGGTAGGTGGGAGATTGCTTAGTGCAAATTTGTCATACGCAACAAAATTCCCACTTTTATTACCGAAGCAAAATAACTTTGTGTGTTTCACATCTAAGGCGGTACATTTAAAGTTAGTGTCTAATTTATCCACTGATTCCTCTCTCTTATCCTTTAAAAGGTTTGCTGCAAGAAGAGGTCGAGCCCTTAAGGATCTTCAACAAGCGTTCGACAGGAATCGACAGCCCGTCGAGTCATACGCAGCGTCGTACGGGGTGAGGCTCAGCTTCATACCACCTCGAGCGCCGCACTTCAAAGGATTGTGGGAAGCCGCTGTGAAGCAAGCGAAGTTCCTACTTATGCGAGCTGTGAGCAACTTGGCGCTCACTCAAGAGGAAATGGAAACGATGCTCGCGGAAGTAGAGGCGGTGCTCAACATACGACCCATCGCACCGCTGTCTCCAGACCCCAACGAGAGAGAAGCGCTAACCCCGAAGCATTTGCTGATAAGAGAGGGTCTGCATTCGCTGCCGCAAGAATCCGTAGGCGACGAGGACAGGAGAGTCGTGGTCAGAGTGGCGGAGGTCGCAAAGCCCACCGGCGTTTATAAGCGTCTAATACATAAACTGGCTCCTTTACTATTCGATTGAAGACTTCCAGTCCTTCAATGGGGCCGGAATGTTGAGCCATTATGATTTATCGTTTGTTGTATTCAATAAGTTCATTATTTATATAACGATATATATATCTATATATCTTATTTTATATTATATATTTTATTAATTGTTTATTAATATGAATACCCCTAATAATAAGTTAATTTTAAGGTCAATGAATATATAGGAATAAGCAATTAGGATAAGCAACGCAGTTGCTGAATTGAATTACACTGTTAGGATTAAGTATATAGAATACTAGGATTAAGTAAAATGCAAAAGAAGTAATAAAATCAGTTGAAAAAGAGAATTCGTTCGGTATCCTTATTTAACGCAAATAGTTTGGTCTCGCGATCGTGAGTTCAAGTGTCCAACAGAACTTAATTAAATTATAAATTATTTAATTTAATTATTCCCTAAAAAATATTAGGAAATAACAATGATTGATTGCTTCATAAATATAGAATTTTACTTATCATACACAGAAAATGTACACAGGGTGGCTGATGTTTATTGCAACCAATTTCCGGTTGTTATCATTTCTAAACTGCTCGTCTGACAGCTGACAGATTTATTCCAGTGGCAGTTCATTTTATTATTTACAAGCTTACAAAAGCATTTTGATCTATTGTATTCCGAAAAAAAGTTATTCGTGATGGAATTCAAACGTGATAGTGTGATTGCTTTATATGTGGCTGGAAAACAACAGGTTCCTATCGTTAGAGCCCTCCAGAATTTGAATGTGAAAAAATCTTCTGTTTCTCGTACCATTGCTCGTTACCATGATACTTGCAGTGTTCCATCACGTCCAAAAAGTGGACAAAAAAAAAAACAATAACAACACCAGAAATGATCCGAAAAGTAAAGACCAGATCGAAATCCACGCTGCAGAGATAGAAAAATTGCTCGTGATCTGAACATATCACGAGAATGGATGCAACACATATTAATAAATGAGCTTGAACTAAAGCCATTGAAGTTCCAAAGAGTGCAAGAGCTCACCGATGGACAAAAAAAGTTAGACTGGAAAGAGCCAAGGAGTTACTTCGCTTGCACGAAAGTGGCCAGTTACCGAATTTGGTTTTCTCTGATGAGAAGCCATTCCAAATTTAGCAGTTTGTGAACAAACAAAATGATCGGGTTTACTTGCCAAAGAGGTTAGCTGAAAATTTATACCCGCAATTGGCCACCAGAAATCCAGCGCCGCCGATGGTAATGATGGGACCCCGGCAGGGTCGCTCCTTGCCCGTATTCATCGACCGCGAGGACAATATAAATGCCGAATATTATCGGGAAAGTGTCTTAAATATAGTATTAAAGCCCTGGGCAGACAAAGATTTCGGCTGCAGATCATGGACATTCCAACAGGACTCAACACCACCGCACTCCAGCACGCGTCAACCAAGAATGCCTTAAAAAGGAGGTTCCTCGCTTCATTTCTATAGCACGATGGCCACAAAAATCTCCGGATTTCAATCCTTTGGACTTTTGCGTATGGGACATTTTGGAGAGTAACGTTCTCACTAAAAAATACCAAAGTGGCCTATCATCTGAAGACGACGCTTCGCCGGGTATGAGCCAAAATACCGCAGAGCCACTTTCGTGCATCCTGTGATGGCTTTGTTGGCAGTTTGAAGGCCATAATTCGTACCAAAAGTGGCCAATTCGAACAATCTAAACTGATACCAAAAGTTGATGTTTTTGCTTTTGACCAATAAAACTAAAAAAAATAAAAAAATATAGCGCTTTACTTTGTTACAATCTATATCAGCCACTCTGTAAACAAGTAGGCCTCATAACAACAAGTTGATTTAAAAAAATAAAAAAATAAAGATTTTAAATTTATTTACTGTCGATTTTTGTTAATTGTTTCTCCATGCTGAGCTTTTAATTTATTTTTGCTTTTTTACTTTCTCATACGTTAAAATATTGCTAAAATGTCTGTTAATGAAATGTTTTTTAAATTTATTTAAATGAATATTTCATTTCATATTTCGTTTTTCATTTTCAGCTTTTTTTTTTTATTTAACACTCAATTGGGTATGCGGGCCATACATAAACATTATTCTACGTCTTTTTGTTGAGCGAAATAAATCGTTTTTGCTTTTCATATACTACGCAGCTTAAATTGAGCAGTCGAAATTAAATGTTTTTTGAAAAAACAAAAACGACGTAAATTATGACTCTTTTTCATTTTTTTTTGTTCTCGTTTCGAACTAAAAGCCAACCATAAACGTTCACTTTTTTATTTTCCCGTAATTGCGTGTGTTAACATAAAAGCAAAAAAAAAAAAATTTAAATTTAAAAAAAAAATAAAAAAATAAAAATTTTAAATTTATTTACTGTCGATTTTTGTTAATTGTTTCTCCATGCTGAGCTTTTAATTTATTTTTGCTTTTTTATTTTCTCATACGTTAAAATATTGCTAAAATGTCTGTTAATGAAATGTTTTTTAAATTTATTTAAATGAATATTTCATTTCATATTTCGTTTTTCATTTTCAGCTTTTTTTATTTAACACTCAATTGGTATGCGGGCCATACATAAACATTATTCTACGTCTTTTTGTTGAGCGAAATAAATCGTTTTTGCTTTTCATATACTACGCAGCTTAAATTGAGCAGTCGAAATTAAATGTTTTTTGAAAAAACAAAAACGACGTAAATTATGACTCTTTTTCATTTTTTTTTTTTGTTCTCGTTTCGAACTAAAAGCCAACCATAAACGTTCACTTTTTTATTTTCCCGTAATTGCGTGTGTTAACATAAAAGCAAAAAAAAAAAAATTTTAAATTTAAAAAAAAAATATTTTTTGAAAATCTAAATGGATGTTGAGTTTGATGCTGTGTTGAATGGAACAATTTTTTTTTTGCTTTTTTTAAATACTTTATTTCGTATGACTTTTTGTTGGCTTCGTATGTATTTCACACATTGAATATACACGCACAAAACAATAAATCCGCATAACGCAAGGCCACATTTTTGGCTTTAAAATACAAAGAAAAACGAAAAGAGCCTAAAAAATGTTCAAACATACACGTACACTTACTGTATGGTATACATACTGTCAGCTATGTTTTAAATCTTTTGTATTCGGTAACATTATAAAAATGCAAATGTTTAAAGCTTAATTACATTAAGCCATGAATAACGAATGTAATATACCTTAACTATCGATTTAAAGTCGCTGTAGTCTAATAGCGGAACTGATATAAAAAAATTTTATTGTTGACAAGTTCCTCTTAGCAATCTTCCGATTAAAACTCTGAGAGTGAAATAAAATTGTCCTCCCAATTCCAATTCCTCAGCAGTACTATTTCTGGCTATATCGCTGAATGCAAAGTTTCATTTTGCTTCGCCTATTATCTTTTTTCAAATATTTATTGTATGTTATACACATTTCATTGGTCGAAATCTTTTGATTTGAAAATCGGATTTTCTGGAAATGTTTAATCTCTGTTTGGTTATGAAACCTCAGTTTCTTAGCTTGTTCACGTTATCGGTCTTCTTCAATTTTTTCCATCATTCCATATCGTTTTTCTTTCCTGATGCATGCCTCAGATCTCGTTTTATTGTAATTTCTCACAAAATTTATTGGCCGTTTTTGAGAAGAGCTCAAGCATTTCATTTTCTTCCCTTTCGTTGAGCATATCTTTGTCTTTACTCTACAGAAAAGCTCATGCTCTATTAACTCCATGGAAGGTCCTCTCCTCACAAGCTTGTTTATTTGCTAATTGCCAAGAATTCCTATGTAACTTGAGATCTATTGTATTGCAACCAACTTCAGGTTGTTATTCCAGATTTATTCCAGTAACAGTTAATTTTATTATCTACAAGCTTATAAAACTATTTTGATTATTCAAGCTTTAGATGGAATTCAAGTTTTAGAGCCCTCCAGCATTTAAATGTGAATAAATCTTTTGTTTATCGCACCATTGCTCGTTACCGTTTTACTGGCAGTATTGCATCGCGTCCAAAAAGTGGACGAAAAAAAAAACGGTAAAAACACCAGAAACGATAAAAAAGTGTAGGGCAGATTTGAACGAGATCCAGAGAAAAATTGCTCGTTAGCTGAACATATCGCGGGAACGGAAGCAACACACATTGAAAAATGAGCTTGAACTAAAGCCATTGAAGTTCCAAAAAGTGCAAAAGCTCACCGATGGACAAAAAAAGTTAGACTGGAAAGAGCCAAGGAGCTACTTACTTCGCTTGGATAAAATTGGCCTTTCCAAAATCAGCAGTTTGTGAACAAACTAAATGATCGGCTTTACTTGCCAAAGTGGTCAGCTGAAAATTTGCACCTGGGATTGGCCACCAGAACTCAAGCGCCGTCGATGGTAATGATGTAGGCTGCCGTAACTGCCGATGGTCGCTCCCGGCTCATATTCAAAGACAGTATTGAAGCCCTGGACAAGCAAACATTTCCAAAATCTCCGGTGCGCCTGGGTCATTCTCACTAAAAAATACCAAGTGTCGATCATCGCAGAGCCACTTTCATGCAGCCTGTGATGGCTGTGTCGGCCGTTTGATGGCCATAATTCGTACCAAAGGTGGCCAATTCGAACAAATCTAAACTGATTCTGAAATTTGATGTTATTTCCAAAATTTTTTTGCCTTTGAACAATAAAATTAAAAAAAGAAATTAAAAAAAAATATAGCGCTTTACTTTGTTGCATTATATATCAGCCACCCTGTGTATATAATATTTATAGATAAACTAATTAACTTTATGGCACTTTATCAATTTGACGCTTACTACGTTTAAGTTTAAACTTTTTTCTTACGTATCGTGGCGTAATCTTAATACGTATTCATGTTTTCATGCACGTCGTACTTTTCTTTCAAGTGTGCGACACCCTTTAAAAGAGTTAATAATATGACGTTAAATCCAGTTAATGTTGCAACTCATGCCATTGTTTCTTTCTTTATTTCCGCTAATTTCTTCGAATATGTTACACGTAGAAGATTTTCCTTAAGCTTACTGTTGTTGTTGTTAAGAAAGTTCTCAAGCATTGTAAAGTGTAAGGCATTAAAAGCCAATAAAATAAATTTTTCCTTTCTTTTCGGCATACATATTTAAATATTATTTCAGTTTCCTTTTACTAACTTATTTTCCATAACATTTATGTTAATCTCTTTCTCTGAAAAACTTCATTTTCATTTATAAAGAGAAAAACTTAAACTTTTCATAAATAATTTAACAAAAGAAATCAAAAACAGAAAAAAATTTAAAAGAAAAAAGAAAAAGAAAGCAACAGTAAAACAAAGCCTTATAAAAGGAAACGGAACACGAATGTGTTTTGTATTTGTGTGTGAGTAAAAAAGATGTCGGCATATAAATTTAATTACAAAAATAATAACAATAAAATACTTTTTAATTAATTTCATTCAACCCAAGAATAAGGTTCGGATATAAATTATTTATGTGGGACTAGAAAGACAAACTTCATGTTGTTTCACCAAAAAATACTCTGCCTTTTATTTTATATATATTTTTGTTGTTGCTTTTCTAAAGGAAAATAAATAATTTAAACAAATAAAATAAATTTTTTAGAAACCTATAAAAAGGCCAACCATATTTTAAAAAACAATAAAAAGGTCAAACGCAACACATATGTTTCTCTTGATTTTTTATTTTATTTTTCTTTCAATTTAATTTAATTTATTTTAAAATAAAAACTTATTAATAAATAAATAATTCATTAGTTAATTAAGTTTTTCTTTTTCACATTTCAACAAAATTATTTTTAAAATCTTAAACTCCTGAATGAAGTCATAAGTTACCCCCCTCTCCATTAAACAAATTTCAAATACCAAAGAAATTACGAATATTCACATGATTTCAATGTAATCTTCTGCTATATTTATTTTATTTTTATTTTATTTTAATTTGTCTGGAAAATTTATCTTAACATCTCGCAACGCAAGTTCATTTTCATGTTAATCTGTTTCACATTACGTAGAAGTGCCACTTAAATTACCATTTATGAGCCTAAATAGTGAATTTTAACACGCCCTTTTTCTTTGGAAAAATTTCCATTTAAAGTTCATGACTTTTACTCGGTATTTGAGGTTAAAGTACAATTACAATGCTATGTTCGTTAAGTTTACTTGTGCTGTTTCGTTAAATATTTACAAAAAAGTATTGCCTTTGATGAAGACAAAACGATTTTATTGCTATTTCTAATACTCTTAACACCATTTACATGCGAAATTTGTTATTTTTTCAATTACCAAACATTATTATTTTTCTTTAAAAATTACAGTCGCCAGAAAACAAAGATCCAGTCTTAAAACTATGACTTAGGTTCTGTTCCACAGCACCAAATACTAGCCTATGATATAAAAATTAAATGTAAATACTTCCTTTAACTCAAGACGCAGTCTTATCTCGAAGCATATTATGGCCGGTAGGTAAGTAGAAGCGGATACACTTAGGCCGCCTACATGCCCATTGTGATACCACAGTTTAATCCTCTCCCCTATTCCAGGAACCACTCGATTCAGATTGCCAATATCCATGCATGACATGTACAAGATCAATACGCCTCGCATGTGTTCCTATAATACAATGTCCCGTAATTACCCCGATAACAGCGCTGCTTCTCTGGAGCATAAGCAGAGTCGCCGTGCGCTTTTTATCCAGCCTTGGCCAGATTTTATGCACTGCTCTGCCTTTATCCGAAGCTACCACAAGGTCTACGATTACATTGTCAGTCAATCATAAGCCCACCGGTACTTAAAGGGATTCTCAATGTAGAGAATTCATCAGAGAGCTCGACGGTCGCTCCCCTTCTGACCAAATCATCTGCTCTGCATTTGCCGGGAATTTTGTTATGTCCCGGTACCCATGTGATACAAACATCACATCGGTTTGGCATCTCATTGAGACATTTGCGACAGTCGTACACTGTCTTGGAGTTTATTACACTAGAATCTAGCGCCCTGATGGCCGTTTGGCTATCGGAAAGTATAATGATCCTTCGCTTGCGAACATTTTTGTCTGCAACAATTTTCACCGCCTGAAAGACACTGCAGTGATCTGGTAGCCACATAGACTTGAATATTCCGATTGATCTCGAATAGATGCCAATACCAACGGCTCCTTCTAGTTTGAAGCCACCGGTGTAGATTTGTGCGGCATTCCGCGCGAGGTGCGCAACATCCTTTCTCCAGTCCTCCCTTTTCGGGATGGATGTCCTAAAATTCATTGAGAAGTCATGTCGCGGTATCATATAGTCTATGCTTCCGACAATATATTAAATCTCGACAATATATTCTTCACAGTAGCGTAAGCCTGTAATGGAATTTTGGAAGTTTGAAAAATTGCAAGACTTTTGGAGGCACACTATTTGATCCTAAATATGTTTTAGTCCAATGCACTACTGGGAAAGAATATATAATGATCAAAACCATGCATTAGATATGCCTTGGCAAATTATTTTTTAACTGTTTTCCACTGAATGTATCACATTGGATGCTGGGATCAATTATCTTATCAGTTTGACGTCAGTCACAATAGAGCTGATGGCTCTCCAATAAATCTGTTACCATGAAACACGTTTTATATTACAAACACTACAATTAAAATCAATAAAATCATAATGTAAGTTAAAATCATTACATATTCCACGAGAAGGAAAATTACATCCATAGTTCGTTATAAAGGAATCTAAAGAAATAGCACGATAGTGTCATGAAAATCTTGCTAGAATACTGAAATTCTGGTTACAAAGCAAAAACTCAGAGAGGAGATCGCCGTAAGAAATATTTTTTGTTCATAGCTCGTTCCGTTCGAGATGTCTAAGTGAGGTTTTGAACCACTATCTCTCGTCCAATAAATCCTTAGACGGCTGCACGAGAATCTATAATTACAGGGTGGCTGATATGTATTGCAATCAACTTCAGGTTGTTTCCATTTTTAAACCGCTAGTCTGACAGCTGACAAATTTATTCCAGTGATAGTTCATTTTATTATTTACATGCTTACAAAAGCATTTTCATCTATTGCATTCAGAAAAAAAAATTATTCGTGATGGAATTCAAGCGTGATAGTGTGATTGTGATTATATTTGGCTGGAAAACCACAGGTGGCTATTGTTAGAGCCCTCCAGCATTTAAATGTGAATAAATCTTTTGTTCCTCGTACCATTGCTCGTTACCGTGATACTGGCAGTGTTGCATTGCGTCCAAAAAGTGGACGAAAAAAAATGGTAACAACACCAGAAATGATCCGAAAAGTGAAGGGCAGATTTGATCGAAATCCACGCCACAGTGGTAGAAAAATTGCTCGTGAGCTAAACATATCGCGAGAATGGATGCAACACATATTGAAAAATAAGTTTGGACTAAAGCCATTGAGGTTCCAAAAAGTGCAAGAGCTCACCGATGGACAAAAAAAAGTTAGACTGGAAGGAGCCAAGGAGTTACTTCGCTTGCACTAAAGTGGCCAGTTACCGAATTTGGTTTTCTCCGATGAGAAGTCATTCCAAATTGAGCAGTTTGTGAACAAACAAAATGATCGGGTTTACTTGCCAAAGAGGTCAGCTGAAAATTTACACCTGCTATTAGCCACCATAGCTCAAGCGCCGCTAATGGTAATGCTGTGGGCCGTCGTAACGGCCGATGGTCGTCCCCGCTCATATTCATCGACCGTGGGTTCAAGATAAATGCCGAATATTATCGGGAAAATGTTTTAAAGACAGTATTGAAGCCCTGGGCAGACAAACATTTCGGCGGCAGACCATAAACATTCCAACAGGACTCAGCACCACCGCACTCAGCACGCGTCAACCAATAATGGCTTAAAAAGGAGGTTCCTCTCATCATTTCTACCGCACAATGACTACCAAAATCTCCGGATCTCAATCCGTTGGGCTTTAGCACCTGGGGCATTTTGGAGAGTGAGATTGTCACTAAAAAATACCAAAGTGTCTATCATCTTAAGACGGCGCTTCGCCGGTAATGGGGCAAAATACTGCAGAGCTACTTTCCTGCAGCCTGTAATGGCTTTGTTGGCCGTTTGGAGGCCATAATTCGTACCAAAGGTGGCCAATTCGAACAAATCGAAACTGATTCTAAAATTTGATGTTATTTCCAACATTTTTTGCTTTTGAACAATAAAATTAAAAAAAAAAAAATTTTAAAATTTAGCGCTTGACTTTGTTGCATTATATATCAGCTACCTTGAATTTGAAGGAAAATAATCTTCTGTGAAAACTTTCTATGGATTTAGAAAATCTATTAATTTACATCATTTGTTATTTTGTAAAAAACAAAACTCTATAATTAACTATGGATCTATATGGGTCTAATACCATCATGTTATTATTTGTAAAATTTTTCCAGAAACAGTGTATTTTCAATGATTTTAAATATCAATGTAAACTTCAAGTTTCCACCACAATGGTTTAATATTTAATGATAATTGAATAGAAGAGACAGAGAGAAAGGAGAAAGAGCAAGGGAGACAAGGACACTTAACCGCAAAAATATTTTAATTATTTCGCTTAACGTTTTATTGACACTCAACAAAAAGCGAATTATTTATGATTTCCATGCCGCACCTACACAAATACGCGATACACGAACAAACTTTCAATAAAAAAAACAAAACAAATATAAACGCACTGTAGGAAACAGCGAATATAAATTAGTATTTGCGTAAATATATTTGTATGTATGTGTGTACATACTATACAGTATGAATTCAATTTTCATTTTCTTTCGTTAGTTTTTAGTTGTTGTTCCAAGACGTAGTGAGTGACTGAGGACAAGTACATTTGCACACTTAGGCGGCGTTTAACATTCAAAAGTTTTCTTGTAACAAGCGCGCTCTCTCTCTCTCTCTCGGTCTCTCTCTCTGTCTTTCTCGTTTTAAGTAAATTTATGTTAATTAATGAAAAATTAAGGATGTTAATTTCAGCCTAAAGAGCTTCACTAAATTGTTAGACGCCATTACCAGCATTTATAAGCATTTATAACAACAACTTTCAGACGAAACGAAAGAAAATGAAGAAATAACACAGAAATATACCAACATTGTATTAATATTAATGTTGTACACATACACATATACATACATAGGTAATTGTATAACGTACATACATACATACAAAAACTGTCTTTGATTGCCATTTAGATGGCAATTCATTTGCTCTGTATTCCTCTGTACTTTTCTGTCTTTTGTTTTGTTTTTTGTAGGCGCAAAAATATTCCCAAGATTAAAATATTTCAATATACCCCCCTCCCCCCCCCCTCTATCATCCTATTACGCTAACACCTCGTATATGCTAAATAAAGGATGGCTGAATAGATGGATGAATAAATGAATAAATGGTTGGATGGATGGATGGATGGATGGATGGATGCTGTCAATACGATTTGTTAAAAGAGAAAACCAAATAAAAGCGTGCAAATATTTGCTAAAAACTTAAATTTCAAACATTTTTTACACTTTAGCAGTCGTAAATATTTATTTTATGGAAATTTAAATACAAGACAAGACTCCCCCTCCTAACCACTCGAATATTTTGTTACGCCAAAGTGTCTTATAATGGCTTCCAATATAATTTCCTTGTATTTTTTTGTTTTTATTTCTAGTTTTTCACATTGTTTTTCAAATGCAAATGGATTTGCATATACAGACCCAGCCTTTCCATTCGTCTGGCAGCCTTACAAGCCTTATTTATTATTAGTAAAAGCTTTATTAGCACTTGGTAATGGATTGTATTTGTCGTTGTTATTTGCTTTAGTATCGCTTCATTTTGCTTTGCGTTGCCTTGCTGCTGTATGCTGCTCTACTCTGTGCTTTCAAAATGCTAAATCAAAGAGAATTTACACACCAAAACCGCAACAGTGTTTGAAAATTTACTTCCAAAACTTGTACAAAAAACAAAACCAAAAAAACAGAGAGAGACGAAACAAAAATGTTCCATAATGTTGTTTACGAGTGAAGTGAGTGAGTGAATGTTTTTAGCAATTTTCGATGATTTAAAAATCTGTTTGTGGTTTTATGTACACTAGGCTTAAATGAATATGTCAGTTGTACTAGCTGTACAGCAATGGAAATGTTAAACGATAAAAATAATATCCTCCCAAAATATATTCGCATATTTAAAATATGTATTGTGTTTAGTATTCGTTATTTAAGGTTAAATTAAGGTTTCATACGATTGAAATTCATTTTTTTATATAAGCAGCCTAAGATACATGATTTGGGGTTGTATAGTGGATATTGGCTAGGCTTAGTATTCTAGATAGAACTCAAACCTAATATTCTGGAAAAAAAATACTTAGTCAGGTGATCTCTCCCCAGATGTTTTCTGGCAAATGCAGTGTTCCGAAAAATTACATTATTCTGTTAAAACCCTAAGAAAATGACTTGCATATCAAATGTCGAAAGCATGCAAAAGCTCTGAGAGTAACTACAATTGAATCAATAGTACGGTCCATATAATTTAATGTTTAAAGATTATTTCATCCAAATATTGACTTCAACTGCGCCTCAAGTCGTCCATCCATACATACATACGTAATTGGTCATTACAACCCTTCATTCAGGATTATAGACCTAGTTTCTCACACTACTTATGTTGTGTGTGTTAATTTTATACAAATTTTATGTCCAAACCACAGATTTTTGAGAAACTTTTCATTGCGATTTTTATTTACTCTCAGAGTTTTTGCCAGAAATCTGCTGAGAGGAAATCGCCGAAAAAATACTTTTTGTATTTTTATTTTGATGTATGGCCTGGGACTCGAACCCTGGCTTTACGTCTAATAAGCCAGCACACTATCTACTAGACCACGACGACTTTAATCCATATATCCGCTTAGTCAAATTTTGCTTTAGTTTTTCCAACATTTCGGCTGGTATCTCACGAATAAATGCTTCAATGTTGTCTTCCAATGCGTCAATTAAAGCGAGACATGAGCTTTTAAAAATAAATAAATTAGAAATAAAATGTTCACCGAACTCGCCTCTCAATAAAGCAAGTGGCACCGTCTTGTTTAAAACACACGTCATGCAAGTCAAGCTCTTGCATTTTGGGCAAAAAAAATTGGATATCATCTCACGGCAGCGCTCACCACTCACACTTACATTACGATTCGCAGTATCTTTGGAGAAGTGCGGTCCAATGATGCCACCAGCCCACAAACCGCACCAAACTGTGACTCTTTTTGGATGCATTGATAGCTTTTGCAATGCTTTAAGCTAAAAATGATCTTCGTCGCTGAACACAACTTATCGATAAAGAAGTGGATCTTCAGCCAACTTTCCAAGATCCCATTCGCCAAAAATTCTGCGTTGTGGTAGGTCGTTCGCCTTCAATTCTTGCACCAGCTGTATTTTGAAAGGCTAAATCCTTCTGCAAAATTTTCCACGTTGTTGAGTAACAGAGGCCCAATTGCTGCAAACAGCGACGAATCGATAATTGATAGTCACTGGCCGATACAGATGCGATATTTTCTTCAGTTTGCACTCTACGTAAGCATGTTGATGGTTTAATTTGGTGCGAAATGTAGTCACAATAGATCGAATAGCCGCTTTAGTGGGTCGATTAAACTGATCATAAAATGGAAGAACATTTTGATAATAAAATTCAATGATTTGCAAGCGTTGTTCGTTTGTAAGACGATTCATGTTTAAATTATAGACCAAACTGAAGATGTTTGACAGTGAAACAAAACACGAAACGTGCGTTAGCTGTTTAAACCAGTGTTGCCAAAAAGATAATAGCAAAAAAATCATCCGTTGGTATCGGACATTGGCAATGTGAAGATATATGACAAATCAATACATCCATACCGGAAAGGGTGATCTGGAGGAATTGTGACGAACTTTTCGCAATAGAGCCCCTACAACTTTCCGTCGATTGCTCCAAATTGGAGGTAACCGTTGGATGTGAAGTTTAATCGGAATATTTCGGTCCATAAGGCTACCAAAGCACTGGAACATCTTCCAGGCGGGGTGTTAGCAATACGTTTTCAAGTGAAAAATTACCATACTTTCCGCTAGCTAGGCGATTAACAGAGCATTGGATTGCAATGTAATGAACTCCAGGACAGTATACGATTGTCGCAGATGTCTTACCGAGGAAGCGAAACGATATAATGTTTGTATCAAATAGGTACCAGGACATAGGGACATTTCAGGTAACCGCAGAAAGAATGAACAGACCAGAAGGGGCACGACCATCGAACTCTCTGATGAATTTTCGACATTAGGCATACCTTTGGCTACCTGCAAGCTTATAATTGACAATAGGCGGCTTCGGACAAGGTCAGAACGCCACAGAAAATTTGGCCTAGCAAAAAAGTAGAGTAAGCACTGTTATCTGGGTTATCACGGGGCATCATATTATAAAAAAAACATGCGAGGCGTATAGGACTTGGACACCTTGCAAATGATTTTTGCAGAAGCTGTAGAAATGAGGAAAAGGATGGGACTGTTCCTCACCTACTGTACTTATGCCCGGTACTGGGTTACTGTTACGCATTGGCAGTCTGAATCACTTCATCGGAAGCTCCAAATGATACTTAGACTAGGGAAAAATGTGGGACTGTGATGCCACAATGGGCCCTGTGTATCTACCCTCCATCGGGGGAACGGCCACTTCTACTTACCTACCTAGTATTTAAAATTTATTGGATACAAAACTTTCCTTGAAAAAAAAAAAAATTAAAACTTTTAACTATTCTTGTTATAATACATATACAGTATTCCCTCGATTTACGTCGTCTCGATTTACGTTGTTTCGATTAACGTCGTCAAAAATTTTCTTCCCATCAGCTTTCATTTGCGTCGGCCTCTGTTGTTTTAAATCAAATCTGGGGAATTCCCTCTTTAATAAAAATTCAATACAAAGAATAAAAATTTCATTATCCCTTCCCCTGTCCATATGATGCATAAGCGTATGAAACCAACTTGTTGTGCATCACATGTAATGTAGAGGACAGGGAAAGGGTTACCTTAGTTTTTTTTTTTTTTTTCTAAAATTTACATAAACAAACGCATCTGATAGTATGAGTTATTTGAAATTCGATTTACGTCGTTTCGGTTTACGTCGCCTTTTTACGGAACATTCTACGACGTAAATCGAGGGAATACTGTATAGGTAAAAAAGTGCAAATAATATAGTCAATAGGACAGTAGAAACTTTATTCTTTTTTTAAATAGAACACATTAATATTGAACTTAAAATCTCCAGCACGATAACATAGAGCAAATCTTCAAATAGAAAAATAAGTTATGGCAGCAAGAGAAGCTGCCAAAGCAAATAAACTTTAAATGATAGACGGGCGAACTTCAAAAGAACAAAATCCACAGCAGATTTCAAATTATAACTTTGTAGACTTTTTACAAGAATCTCAGGATTCTTTAATAAAGAATGAAATAAAATTCTTTAGAAAATTGGCAAAAGATAAAACAATATTTACAACAAGAAAGAATATTTCGCATGTGCGGAAACTAAGTATTTCTTTTTAATTTCTTTCCTAAAAAATAAAAAAAAAATAAAAACAAAGGAAAAAGAAATATTAAAAAATTCTTTTTTGGCCTAAAATGAAAGCTACAAACTCCCACACAAGCTGGTATATGAAAGGCAAGAAACCTTGAAAATGTTTTGGCGTTGTTTTGCAAAAGAATTATTCGGCTTTTTTACAAAAAAGAAAAAACAAAAACAAAAATAAACTTTCATAAAGTAGTTAAGTTAAGCACATACATACATACATACAAATGTATGAATGTGTGTATGTGTATAAATGTGTAACTAGGAAACCTACATTTACTTCAATGGCGGTTGTACAAATTTTACAAAAGTAAGACAATGAACCTTTAACCTTGTTGACTTAGTTTAAAAGCTGGCTAAATACGAATATGTATTCTTTCTTTTTCTCGTTTTTGTTGTTGTTGTTGTTGTTGTTGCTGTTTTTTGTGCAATACATGTAAACAATTTTATTTTCACAATTTTTTTTTTGTTTATTTCGCAAACGTTTTTATACGACTTTGTTCATCCGAAATGCGAATTGCGAACAAAAAAAAGATGAAAGAATCTGCTGCTAAAAGTGAACAATACTTGCCTAACAAGAGAACAAATCTCCAACATATACACACGCACGTATAATTCACATACAACAGCAGTTCAAAATAAAAACAAAAAAAGAATTAAAAATAAAAACAAGCTACAACAACACAAAAACGAACTAAATTTACAAAATCAAGGCGAGAAAACATTGGGATTCTAGGAACTTTTTTGTTCATTTCAATTTTTTTCTTTGTTTTATTTTTTACTCACGCCTTCCACCTTTGTATGGATTAATCCTTTAACAACAAAAGCCTTTCAGCAATACTACAAACAAAAGGTAATACAAAGAGTAGCAGTGTAGCATAAAAGTCTATTTCTTTAACGCATCAAAATTACTAAACATTGCTAGTCAGATTGTATGGTAAACTCAAATTGACTTTCGAGTCTTAATGTTGCTAAACTTTATGATCCAACATACTTAGTTATAAGGATTTTGAACAGAAGAATTTAAACAATATTAAAGGAACTAATGGAGAATGATGGACAAGGATTAGTACAAGCCGTTCAGGAGAATTTGAAGCAAATATTAAAAACACAAATTCAAATTAAAGAATTAAGAAAATAAAATTTATTTTTTACTATCAGATCGACGATCAATCCTCTCTCAACTCTAGCGATTAAATTGTACTTACCTACTTACTCAGTCGATAAAATTTTTTAGCCAGGTTTACAAGCTAGTTTCTCACACCACTCATATTCTATGTGTTAATTTTATACATGAGTGGCAGGACCAATAGTTTTAAGTCACTTCCGAATGACAGACATTTGAGAAACTTTCTAATGGCAATTTTATTTTACTCTAAGAGTTTTTGCTACAAATCTGTGAAACGAAATCGCAAAAGGAATATTTTTTCATGCTCCGTTTTGTTGGAGAAGTCTGACCCTGCGGTTTTAACCAACACACTATCTTCTAAACTACTGCCAGTAGACTACTGAAAATAAATCGCAGAATGATATATTATTTCATATTTCGTTTTGATCGTGATGTCTGAGCCAGGTCCCGAATCGCAGATTCTCGCCTAGTAGGCCAACACATTACCTACAAGTCTACCACAAACTCAATTAGTCTACAACATACTCAACTGTAGGCCAATGAATTCATACATGATGATATCATGGTGATACATTTGTCTAATCACAGAGTTAAAATATTAGATTTTGAGCAATGCTAATTCCCAACTAATTCCCTAATACTTTTTATCGACCATAAGTCTGCTTTCGATAGTCCCATAAGGGATCGTGTATTCGCCGCAATGTCTGAGCTCAGTATACCTGCGAAGCCGATAAGGCTATACAGAATGACGTTGAACGGTAGGAATGGATCTCTCCGCACCTTTTGATACCGTTCGAGGTTTTAGGCAAAGCGATCCCTTAGGATGCGACCTCTTCAACTTCGTCATGGAGAGTGTTCTGCGAAAGGGGGGAGTGCATCCCAATTGCACTATTTTTCAAAAAAGTGTCCATACGACATCGACATCATACGGCAAAACAAGGTATATGTTATCGACAGGTAGAGACGTCCGGCGTATTGATTCTCAAATTACAGTCGATAACTATACTTTTGATATAGTCAAGGAATTCATTTATCTTGGCTCTGCCGTTACCACCGAAAATGATGTCAGTCTGGAGATCAAGCACAGGATTACTCTTGCCAACAAGTGCTACAATGGTCTCAATGGCTCATCCTACTCGTACTTCCCTATGGCGCAGAAGCATGGACCCTATTTAGAACCTGCCGTCCAAAAAGGGGGAAAGGGGCGCCCATTTTGGACCCCTTTTGGTCCAACTTTATAAACGGAACACCTCCAATAGCTATTTAGTAAACCTAAACAAGCTAAATCGTAAAAAAATACCTTTAAAACAAACAAAATACAGCATTTATGCAAAAAGTACAAATTTTTTCTCTTTTTCCCCCTTTGTCGCTTTTTTCCCTTTGGTTCAAAATTTTTAAAAGACAAAAGCTCGACCAATATCCTAAATTTTAAGAAAACCAGTTCAAGAGGTGTGATTGGGTATGCACTTAATTTTCACGTTTTTGACCTCTTTCCCCCTTTTGGATCCTCTTTTGGTTCAACTTTAGAAACGGAACACCTCCAATAGCTATTAGAGGAAACTTAACCAAGATAAATCATTAAAAAAATTACCTATTACTATTTTCTCCCCATTTGTCATATTTTTTCTCCCCTTTTGGTCAAAATCTTGTAAAGCCTATAATCTGCACCGACAAAAGCCCGATCTATATCCCAAATTTCAGAAAATCAACCCAGGCGTTCAGGCGTGATTGGCTAACAAATAAACAAACAAAAAAACAGACTTACAGAGAGATTTATAATATATATTAGGATTAGGATTATATACGCGCTGAGTTACTTAGACCATGTGCTCGGTGTAGTGTCAAAGACCAGAGTCTCCGGTGGGAATCGAACCCACGATAGTTTAACACACTACCCACTAGACTACCAGGGTAGTTAGTTTGTCGTTTTTTCATTCTTTAGAGAACATATTTTCTCATTCAGCCAGTTTCATTAATCGAGTTCTTCTCGTTAAGCAATTGGTTATTCTGTTGCAGCAGATCCTGGAATAATAGGGTCGCCATCTTTCGTTGTCACACTAAACTTTCTCTGTCAAAATGTTTTCAGTTATTCTGTTAGTTCTGAAAGTAAGTAACCTAATTCTTTTATGGTGATAGTGACTTTATCCCTTTCGAGGAGTTCAAAGTTCTTTCTCGATTTTCCTATTCTCATATTCTTTGTGCCCAGATTATTTCCCGCTGAAAGTAGGACCCTGTGTTAAATGTGAGCATAAATAAATGAAGTAAAGTTTTGTGTGGAACGTAAAAAAAAATGTTTTTTTGCAAATTATAGGCTTAAAATGCAAGCGACACATACATACGTATAAGTACATACAAACATACTTTTAAATAGTCATAGTGATGGAAAAGCGGAAGCCTTTAATTAAAATTACATTAAAATTTTCCTTGCCATTCCTTTTGTCGGTGTGAATGAATGTAGTTGTTGTGCGCCTTTATTATTTTCACATTTATGTTGAGGCTTTTACCCATTTCATAATGAAATTCACAGACATACATCCACACATCCTTGTTTATACATTTGTACGACTATAGTGCATGAAAGAATGTGTGTGTGTTTTTTTTTATATTTAAAAAGAAAAAATGTTTTAAATTAGTATTTTCTTGTTTTTGTATTTGTTTTTGTGAAGTTTTTCCGTTTTATTTTTAAATCCCAAATAGTATTTACCTTGACTTTAATTTGCCTTTAATATTTAACCTCTAAACCATACACACGGTTGATGTTTCTATTTGTTTTTGTAAAATTTTGAAACTTTAACTTTTCACTTTTTTCTTTTTTCTTATTGGTTTTTAATCTTTAAACTTATAAAATGGGTTCATTTAGAAAAATTCAACAAATTAGGAAAACAAATCCATGCTTTTTAATTTCTTCTTTTTTTTTCAGAGTTTCTGTAGGTCTTTAGATGAGATGTTGTTGTAATCCATTTGTATTTATTTATGTCCCATGTTAGAGAGAACAAAAAAAGGAAAAAGTTTTGTGGTATCTCTAATACAACCCTCTTTCATCATTAGATGAAATACACATTTAAGGGGAAAACCTTAAAGACTACTATATACAGGGTGGCTGATATATAATGCAACAAGGTCAAGCGCTATATTTTTTTAATTTTTTTTTTTTTAAATTTATTGTTCAAAAGCAAGAAATGTTGAAAATTCATAAAATTTTAGAATCAGTTTAGATTTGATCCATTCCCGGCAAAGCGCCGTCTTGAGATGATCGACACTTTATTATTTTTTAGTCAGAACCTTACTGTCCGAAATACCCCAGGTGCAAAAGGCCAACGGATTGAGATCCAAAGATTTTACTGGTCATTGTGTAGAAATGAAGCGAGGAACCTCCTTTTTAAGCCATTCTTGGTTGACGGGTGCTGAGTGCGGTAGTGCTGAGTCCTGTTGGAATGTCCATGGTCTGCAGCCGAAATGTTTGTCTGCCCAAGGCTTCAATACTGTCTTTAAGTAAACCCGATCTTTCTTTCCAGTCTAACTTTTGTTTGTTCATCGGTAAGCTCTGGCACGTTTTGGAACTTCAATGGCTTTAGTCCAAGCTCATTTTTCAATATGTGTTGCATCCGTTCTCCCGATATGTTCAGCGCACGAGCAATTTTTCAACCACTATGGTGTGGATTTCGTTCAAATTTGGCCTTCACTTTTCGGATCATTCCTGGTGTTGTTACCGTTTTTATTTTTTTTTTCGTCCACTTTCTGGATGTGATGCAACACTGCCAGTATTACGGTAACGAGCAATGATACGAGAAATCAAAGATTTATTCACATTTAAATGGTGGAGAGCTCTAACGATAGCCACCTTTGGTTTTCCAGCCAAATATAAAGCAATCACACAGTCACGCTTGAATTCCATTACGAATAACTTTTTTTCTGAATGCAATAGATCAAAATGCTTTTGGAAACTTGTAAATAATAAAATGAAGTGATCAACTGGAATAAATCTGTCAGTTGTCAGAGAGGCGGTTTATAAATGATAACAACCTGAAGTTGGCTGCAATACATATCAGCCACCCTCTATGGATGGCCAACAGCGTTGTCAACTCAGTGCTTTTAGCACTGTTTTCAGTGCCTTTTAAAACTTTCGACGCGGAAAATTTTTAAGTCAGTGCCTAGTGCTTTTTTTAGTGCTTTTCTTTTCATGTCAGTGACACCAAATCAAAAATTTAAAAAAAAAAAGTAAAGAAATCAATTTGTCCTTTTGGAAATTAAAAACAATTTTCGGCAAAGATATTTGACAATAATACTTTTTTACGTTGATACATTTTCGAAAGTCTTAATAAATCGAATTAGTATATGCATAGACTAAAAACTAGTCTATAAACTATTCTAAAAGTCTATAGATTAGACTATAGGCTAGACGATAGACTTTTGTAGTAAATTGTATATTCGTAGATTTTTTTTACTGGTTATATAAATTGGTGTTGAAGTCGCCATAGTCTAATAGGTAGTGTGTTGGCTTCTTAGACGTAAAGCCAGGGTTCGATTCCCATTTGTTATATTCCCTTGACAACAATCTGAGCAGATTTCGGGCTAAAAACTCTGAGAGTAAAGTAAATAAAAATTGCCATGAAAAGTTTCTTAAAAATCAGTCGTTCGGAGTCGACTTTAAACTGTAGGAAGTCCCGTCACTCATGTATAAAATTAACGCACAAAAACATAAGTGGTGTGAGAAACCAGGTCAATAACCCAGACTGAAGGGTTGTAATGACCAATTATATATGCTGATAAAATAAAAATAAATATTTTAATGTTTTAGGGCTTTTTTTGTCAAAATTGCGCGTTTTTTTTAAAGAATTTGGTGCTTTTTGAAAATTTATAGTTGACAATGCTGATGGCCAATTAGTTTCTGAAGTATTTGAGTGTGTATTTCTTATTAGTCCTTATAACCAAAGATTTAATACAATAAATTGTAAATTATTACTACGTTAGAAATATACTTGGTCCCTTTAGCTAGTATTACAACCTAGTTTCTTACACCACTTATGTTGTGAGTTCAAATTCGATTCTCAACAACAGTTTTTTGAAAAACATTTCATTACAATTTTTTTTTTTTTGCATTCCTGAGATTTTAGCAGAAATCGGCTGAGAGGAACTCTAATAGAAAACAATAATCGCAAAAAAAAAAAACTTTACATACATTTGTACATGAAGTCACCATAGTCTAGTAGGTAGTGTGTTGGCTAGCCCCTTAGCAGATTTCAGGCAAAAACTCTGAGAGTAAATAAAAATTGCCAGGAAAAGATTCTCGAAATGAACAAAATTAGCATACATAACATAAGTTGTGTGAGAAACTAGGTCCATGATCCTTACTGAAGGGTTGTAATGACCAATTATGTATGCATGTAAGTATACCTGGCTCAATGCAAAATGTCAACATTCCATTGTTGACAATTTTATAGCTAACATCGATATAGTCATGCATACCATGGCTATGTTTAGTTTAATGACTTGCATCTATGTATTGAATAGCAAGCAAAAATAGTTTCTATTGAAATAAAAACGCTTCTATTCAGATTTTTTTGTTCTCACAAAAGTTTATTGATATTAAAGCAAATATAAATCACAAAGTTACAGATACTAATACTAAAACATTCCATACAAAACATTCAAAAGTTTATACATTCCAATACGTGTGTATGTGGATACGTTCCTAACGTTTTCTTTAGGTGGGTGGGTATGGTATGAGAGATATAAAATGTATTTTGGGGGAGGCGTAAAATATGGGCAAAAAAATGTGTTTCTGGTATTTTTCTACCAAAATGTGTATTTTATAGTGTTTTATTGTTGTTGTAGAATTTCAGATGATTTGTTGTATTTAGTTTTTGTTTTCATTTCTTTTGTTTTTGTATTGTATTTAGGGATTTAAATCATTTTTCTGGCTCCAACTTGTTGTGGTAAAAGTTTTTTGAAAATTATGGTCATTATTTTCTGGTTTAAATACTATAATTTGTTGCTAATTTGTTATTTTTTTTTTCTATTCTGTTTCTTCTTCTTCTCCTTTCTATTGTTTATTAAACATACATGGATACGTGTGTGTGTGTGTTTAAGTGTTTGTATGTGATTGTTAAAGCCAATACCAGTGTGGTGTGTAGATTGTATTTTGCAAAACATGAAAAACAAAATTTTTGTATTTTTTTTTTATTTTTTGTTCTGAAATGTATCTGCAGAAATTTCCAATATTTGTTGTTTTGTATCTGTTTTTTCTATTGTTTTTTTTTTTTGTTTTTTGTTTTGTTTTTTGGTTAAGTTTGGAAATTGTTATTTATCGGATATTAAGGGGCAATATACTATATTTGCGAGAGCTGTTTGTAAAGTTCTCAATATATTGAACACATTGTTTTTACAGCTTTTTTTACCATCTATCGGTCTCTTAATTTTTGCCTTTTCATATCTAAACCTTCGTAATAAAATGTTTTGTTTTAAAACCCAACTATTACCACATCCACTCTACACACTACATACATTCATTCATTTAACCATTACATGCATAGATACATCCATACATACATATACAATAAATATATTTATTTGTGTCTATAAGTGGTCAAGTTTGGTGGCCTTTTAATTTGAAATTAAATGAATAGTAAACCGCAATAATAATGACCATTCAGGTTCAGATACACTCAAACATAAATTATCCATCTGCCATACACGTATTGTTGTACAACATAATTGTATGCAAACCACAACACATATTTTTTCCATAATCATTATATATTTTCAGTTTACAGAAATACAATTTCAATAGAAATAAACGCCATCATTTAAATACAATGTTAACTATTCAGGTGTAGATTTCAAAACCAAAATATAAAAAAAAAAAATAATTGAAAACACAACAACAGGAAAATCATTCTACAAATGCTTAATTATTATTGAAATTTGCTAAACGAAATAATATTTTTCTGGATTTATTTTTAATTAACACAAGTTTAAAAATGATGCTGTTAGAAAGACTGGCTCATTGTGCATACTTGTACTGTATTAACCCATTAACGCCTGACCCCAGAATCCGTGGTCCGATTTCGGTGAAATTTGGCACAAATAGTATTTGGAGTATGCATTTGTATTGATATGCATATTATTATTTTTTTAAAGTGCCATGGGGGCCTCTGTAGGGCATGGGTATTTTTCTACCCACTTTGGCATAAGTGTGTTCTAAAATAAAAAATTTTTCTCTTTATTATATGATGGCTAAATAATATAGTTAAGCTATTTTTGAGAGTTTTATTGAAAATATACGATAATAATCTTGATAAGAATGATAAATTTGCCAAAATTACCCCATTAAACAATGCACTAAATAAAAAATTCATGCCATTTGGCATATTTTCTCATAGTCTTTCTGTGGATGAACAGATGATCGCATATTATAATTCCCATTTGGCTACAAATACTGGATGTTGGCTTCTATGACAGGATATTGTTATTTCTTTATCAATAAAGCTGGCACTTCTCCTAAAAATACGTGGTATACTACGGCTATATTTCAGATCCAAGTCAATATAATGTTACATTGGACAAACCATAATTTATTATGTTCTTTATCTCTAAAAGGTTATTTTGCAACTGGTACTGTTCGAGATGATGGGAGCGATCGTGCATTTCTGGATGATATTAAATTGATAAAAAAAAAACCTCGAGGTCCATCAGATTTTTGCTTTGACAAACAACAATATTATCGCAGTTCACTAGAACGATAATTCGGTATTTATTATCGTATTACACCTACATATTTTAAATCTTTCTGAAGGTAGTGACTGTGATGTCTAATTTTTTGGGTGTATAGCCGATGTGCAAAACCAAAAGATATGACCGTTAACATTGCAAGATGGCTGTCGTTGAACAACCATACACAATACATGCATATAATCAGCGTGTAGGGGAAGTTAACTTCTTTGATAATGGCGTCAACAATTATCGCATGCGAGTCCACGGAAAAAAGTGGTATTTTCCATTACTCACTAACGCTATTGACGCAGCTATGGTAAACGCATGGAAACTACACTGCTTGTGCAGGGGATGTGAAGGTTTGCCACCTATGAGCCAACTCGATTTTCGGGTTACCGTTGTTGAAGCGTTGGTAAAAATTCGTGAAAATCGACGCCATGATGGAAAAGTTGTCACAAATGCGCAACAAATAGCAAAACACATTGACGAATTTGGCCGCATAATTGATAAAATTGAAAAACGCTGTCGCTATGCGCAATGTGGTGGGAAAATAGAATACGGTTGTTCAAAATACAATTTGAATGTGCATCCAAAGAATTCTTTTTCACAATTTCATGCCGGAACTACCAAAATATAAAAGAATAGAGAAAAATAAATGATTTGAAGTTTCTATTTGAAATTAATTTTTAAAAGTTTTATGAAAAATATTTCATACCAACGCCTAAGTGGATATTTTTAAACCCATGTCATTTAATCGCACCTGTAGTTTAGGTAAGTAGACCAATTCAAGTAAAAGTTTTTTCATTGGGTAGAAGGCAAATAATATTACATGGCATCTAAAGGTTTTTTTGAAAATGTCATCCATACATATTCCACAGAAGTTCTTTCTACAAAATTTTGTTTTTGAAAAATTCGTGATCTTTGACCTTTTTGCTGTCATCCAAAATATGTGAATATCATGCCCTACTAATTTTTTTTTAAACCGTTCTAAGCCTTCTTTATTCGTTCCTAAAGAAGATTTTGGGCTCTCGTTTAATTGGGTCAGGATAGAATTTTTTAAAAAAAAACTTCTATTTTTGAATATTTTTCTACCCATTCAGCGTTAATGGATTAAGAACTGTCAAAATAAGTTGAAATGTTTTACAATTCACTTCATCCGTCTGTTAAGTGCATTAAAAAAATAACCCCTTTTAATATTCTTCTAGGACTGCATATATTCGAAATAATTTTGTATGAAAAACTTTCAAAAATCCGAAAATATTATTTTTTTACTTAAAAAATTCCAAATTCTATTTTAAAACCTGAAAATACGATGCAATTCTAAAAATATGATTTTTATGTTCCACAGAAAATCACAGCTACATTAAATTTTATACTCATTGCTGTGCAGCATCGTGGTAGAAAAAGATTTTGTTTCATTTGTATAAACATTACATTACTAGACAATTATACGTCAGATCTTGGTATCGGAGATATTCAATCCGCGACTACTCTCTTCAAACACATCGTGTCTTCACACAAGACTGACTGATCTTTACTCACTCCGTCGTCTGCTTAGGCTTGCTGGAAATAATAATATTTGCTAAAAACACAAATATTAGCCGACTTTTGGAAGTCGTGCAAACGTGAAATTGACCGATTTTGTGATAACCAATCAAGATCCATAAAAAATTTTGAAAATCTTTAAAGTTAAAGTTCATTTGATATGATGACATATATAAAAAATATCACTCGACTGTTAGACTCTTCAAATAATAACTACGGCAATTTTTATTCGATTTGATCAAATGATAACTCAATCTCTTCACAACAGGACAGACTTTAAGAATATTATCACTTATCCTATATTTTTTATTAAAGTTTGCTCCTATGAATGGACAAACTTGAAAAAATATAAAAAAAATTAGAATTTTCCAAGTTTATCAAGTGTATCTCATCAAATCTCAAAGAATATTAAGTCAAAGGATAGATATATGTATACCGTTTTAAAGGTCCATATCTCCCCTTTCCAACAAGATTTAAATTTTGGAAATTGGGTCAGAAATGTTTGAGTGAACCACAAATTTGTTCGTAAAGTCAGAAAAAATAGTTTTTTTCAAATGAAACAAGTTTGGAGGATTCGAGAAATATAAAAGAGGTAGTTTTAAGTTCTACTCAACTAACTAAACAACCTGGACTATGTAGTTACTCGGGTGTATTTTCACTACCGCACCGTGTTATCACTCATGCGTTATATTTTTATTAAAATTTTTCTTCAACATAAAACTTAACCTAACATACTAGTTTAAACAAGTTTGCTTACACGTGTACAGCGTTTAAAAATATCTTTATACGTAATTGGCCATTATAACCCTTCTGTCAGGATTACGTGCTAGCTTCTCACATCACATATGTTGTATGTCCGTTAATTTTATACATCAGAGGCGGGATCTTCAATTTAAAGTCAACTTCGATCGATAGATTTTTTGAGAAGCTTTTCATGCCAATTTTTTCTCTCAGAGATTTTGCCAGATATATACTGAGCAGATATTGGCGAAGAAGTATTTTTTTTTATTTTTCGTTTTATTGAAGATGTCTGACCTGATATTTAAAACGTGGCCTCACGTCGAATTAGCCATTGTACTACCAACAAGACTACGGCGACTTCAAAAAAAGATTACATACATACATACATAATTGGCCACTACAACCCTTCAGTCAGGATTACGACCTGGCTTCTCACACCACTTATGTTGTGTGCGTTAATTTTATACATGAGTGGCGGGATCTTCAATTTAAAGTCAACTTCGATCGATAGATTTTTTGAAAAGCTTTTCATGGAAATTTTATTTACTTTCAGAGTTTTTGCCAGATATATACTGACAAGAAATCAGCAAAGAAGTATTTATTTTTTATTTTCTGACCTGGTGTTTAAAACGTGGCCTTACGTCGAATAAGCCATTATACTACCAACAAGACTACGGCGACCTCAAAAAAAGATTATCCTTTCCAAAAAGTAAATATTAAATTTCTTTTTAAAACTTTAAAAATCATTTTCTTTTTAATAAAATTTGAAATATTGAAAATATATTAAAAAAAAAAACTGTCGTTAATTAATTATAAAAGAAATCTTTAAATATTTCATAATCCTTTTCATTTTGATTACAATTTTTTTTTTATTATTATTAAGCAGAATCCTTCCAAAAAAAATTTTTTTTTTATTATAAAAGTCATCAAATTATTTAGATTTTTGTTGAATTTTTCAATAGAAAAAAATTTAATTTATTTTAGTACACTTTATTTTAATCTTTCTTTATATAATTTAATGTTTATTTTTAATATTTGTAATATTTTCATACACATTTTGGGCTTCTTTACAGGCAATAAAGAATATTTGATTTGATTTCGTATTTATTGCCGTTAATGGATTTTCATTTAATTACGATACAAAAGATTAACAAAAGATACAAACAGAACAGGATATTAGTGTAGCATAAATACTTAAATAAATAAAAAATGTTAATAAATCATTTATTCACCATATTTTCGAGAGCAGATAAAAAAGTTTTTTAATTTTTTATGCTCCTTGCAAATGTTTGTCTTCTTGAACAAATCAGTTCAAAAACGTTTTCTCCGAAAAATAGAAGAGAATTTTTTTTTTAAAGTTTTTCAGTTTATCTCTGTTTGTCTGTGTTTCTTTGAAATATATTTGCTTTGCTGAGTTTTATTTTTTTTTTTTTATTGAAATATGAAAAATTTTTTGTTTTTTATTATAAAACAAAATGAAAAGAAAACTTACATTCGTATTAAAATATATGAAATAATGGAAAACTTTTCAAAAAATAAAAAATAAACCAGAACCACACACTTGAAAACCACAAGATACACCGCAAAAACACATACTGACTTGACTAACTGATATATACACGAGAAAAATATACGAAAAAAATTAAAGAATTGCCACAACCTAGCCAGAGAGCTAGATGCACCCACAGGAACAGTGTAAGAATAACTGAAGGACTTTCATCAGTTGAAAGTTTCAAACCAATGCGAGAAAGTCGTTTCTTTTCTTTCAATTTCCTCATTCTTTTTTTGTTTTTGTTTTTTGTTTTTCAAATATTTTCATATTAAACAATATTAAATAAAACAAAATAAAAAAAAAGAAAAGGAAGCAGTTGTGGAAGTGGTGGAAGTGCTATGAACGCCAACACTTTAGTAGTCATGAATGAAATCAAAAAAAAAACAAAATCATGTAAGGATGTCGAAATGAAAAACAGCATCAACAAGGGCAAAAAATGATGGGAAAAAAATTGTTTTTATAAGAAAAACATGTACATACATAGCGTACATACTATATTTTAATGAAAATTAAACAGAATGGAATGTTCAGTTTCTACATGAATGATTTAAGCGTTAAATCATAAAGCAACTGTAGGAGAGCATCCAAATAATAATAATGTTGATGCCATAATGATAATGATGAGGATGATGATAATATTGATGTTGAACAAGTAGGTAAATAAACAAAGTAAAATTTTGTATACAAAAGAAATAGTAGAAAACGTACAGGGTGGCTGATATGTCTTACAACCAACATTTACAATTAACATTTGTAAACCGCTCGTCTGACAGCTGACAGATTTATTCCAGTGACAGTTCATTTTATTATTTACAAGCTTACAAAAGCATTTTGATCTATTGCACTCAGAAAAAAAGTTATTCGTGATGGAATTCAAGCGTGATAGTGTTATTGCTTTATATTTGGCTGGAAAACCACAGGTGGCTATCGCAATCTATTGCTTCTCGTACCATTGCTCATTACCGTGATACTGGCAGTGTTGGAGCGCGTCCAAAAAGTTGGCGAAAAACGGTAACAATACCAGAAATGATCCGAAAAGTGAAGGCCTGATTTGATCGAAATCCACGTCGCAGTGGTAGAAAAATTGCTCGTGAGCTGAACATAGCGCGAGAACGGATGTAACACATATTGAAAAATGAGCTTGGACTAAAGCCATTGAAGTTCCAAAAAGTGCAAGACCTCACCGATGGACAAAAAAAATAGTTAGAATGGAAAGAGCCAAAGAGTTACTTCATATACATACATATAACATAATTGGTTATTACAACCCTTCAGTCAGGATTATTGGTCTAGTTTCTCACACTACTTATGTTGTGCGTGCTAATATTTTATACATAAGTGGCGGGACCTACAGTTTAAAGTCGACTCAGACGACGGATTTTTGAGAAATCTTTCATAGCAATTTTATTTACTCTCTGAGTTTTTGCCAGAAATCTGGTGAGAAGAAATCGCCGAAAAAATACTTTTTGTATTTTATTTTGATTTCTGGCCTGGGAGTCGAACCCTAGTTTTACGTCTAATAAGCCAGCACACTACCTACTAGACCACGGCGATCTCCAAAAGAGTTACTTCGCTTTTACGAAAGTGGTCAGTTAGCGAATTTGATTTTCTCCAATGAGAAGCCATTCCAAATTGAGCAGTTTGTGGAGAAACAAAATGATCGGGTTTACTTGCCACAGAGGTTAGCTGAAAATTTACACCTCCGATTGGCGACCAGAACTCAATCATCGCCGATGGTAATGGTGTGGGCCGCCGCAACGGCCGATTGTCGCTCCCCGCTCATATTCATCGACCGTGCCGTCAAAATAAATGCCGAATATTATCGGAAAAGTATCTTAATGACAATATTGAAACCCTGGGCAGACAAACATTTCGGCCGTAGACCATGGACATTCCAATAGGACTTAGCACTACCGCACTCAGCATGCGTCAACCAATAATGGCTTAAAAAGAAGGTTCCTCGCTTCATTTCTACCGCACAATGGCCACCAATCCGGATCTCAATCTGTTGGACTTTTGCGCCTGGGGCATTTTGGAGAGTAAAGTTCTCACTAAAAAATACCAAAGTGTCGATCATCTCAAGACGGCGCTTCGCCGGGGATGGGCCACTTTTGTTCAGCCTGTGATGGCTTTTTTGGCCGTTTGAAGGCCATAATTCGTACCAAAGGTGGCCAATTCGAACAAATCTAAACTAATTCTAAAATTTGATGTTATTTCCAACATTTTTTGCTTTTTAACAATAAAATTAAAAAAAAAAATATAGCGCTTTACTTTGTTGCATTATATATCAGCCACCCTGTATGAAGATACAACTCGAATTAATGTTAGTAGTATTGGATATGAATGTTTGTTCCTGCATTTTGAAATATGGTGTTAAATTGCAACATATTCTGCCTCCCATACATATAATGTATTAAAGAATTAAAGAATTTTCTTTAAAGAAATAATTTCTATGTTTTTATGAAACGGAATAGTAAATATTTAGGTGCGAATACATACATAATGAATCATTACAACCCTTTAGTTAGGATTACGACCTAGTTTCTCAGACCACTTATGTTGTTTGTGTTAATTTTATCCACAAGTGGCGGCGTCTATAGTTTAAAGTCATCTTCGAACGACAGATTATTGATGGTATTTTTCATGGCTTTTTTTTTACTTACTCTCAGGAATTCTTGCCATAAATCTGCTGAAAGGAAGTCGCCGAAGAAATATTTTTTTAATATTTCATTTTTTTTTTTTTTTGGAAATGTCTAGCCTGTGATTTTAACCATGGCCTCAACGCTAATAAGCCCGTAATGGATTGTTAATATTATAAAGAAACGATATGGAAGCGTTACAGAAGCCGGTCTTTCTCAATATCTTAGATATGTTGATTGGGGATGCTTGTAGAAGCAGGCATTCAATACCGAATTTCTAAATAAAATTTCATTCTGCGATAAACCTTATAGTCTCACTAGGCAAGAATGTCAACAATCAACATTGTTGCTCAGGGTGTAATTGAAGAAAACAGTGCATTATAGTTTGCTGTTGTCGATGCGAATGTAAAAGATTCACCACAATCTAGTAGACCAGTTGATGACGAAAATCTTAATTTTTAATTGTTATTTCAACTTCCCGCATTCTAAATGTAGTGCAATAAATGCCTTGAAATCACTTGACTACGGTTGGAGCCAAAAAAAAGCTATCGATTCTGAATGTTTACCTACACTGAAGTGCGCATTTAAATGTAAAACTTTTTACTTTAAATGGTTTCTTTCAAAACTTTAAGACTTTTTGTGTTTTTGGCAAATTCTAAAATTGAAGGCGATTTTAAATGAGTTCTGTTTACCTCTGAAACTCTCATGTAGTTTACAGCATTATCCCTTTTGTCTTTTATCTTCATGGACCACTTATTACAGGAAATGGAAGCTTATCGTCCCATAGTATTTAATTGTGAAAACCGCGTCATAACCGCATAGTCCAGTAGGTAGTAGGTGGTGTTAGCTTAATAGACATGAAGCCACGGTTCAAACTTCATGTAAAACATTAAAGCGAAATACGACAATATATTTCTTAAGTCCCAGCAAATTTTTGGCAATAACTCTGAGAATAAAAAAAATTGCCATAAAAAATTTCTTAAAAATTCGTCGTTCGTAGCCAATTTTAAAGTGTAGGTCCCGCTACTCATGTATAAAATTAATCCTGAGAGAAAGGTTACAATGAGCAATTATGAATGTATGTAGACATTGTGATTAGATACTGGAGCAATACGCTTTAATGCTTATTTGCCGAACAACTTTTCTTTCACCGATGAAGATTATCGTCTCACTCGCTGGTTATATGCTATAGCAGATGGTTGTGGATTATAATTTTGTCTGGCTGTTGGCCTACATTTTATTTAAAATGATCCTAGATGAACTCTTACTGGCAATTCAGAGTTGTATGGTTATATTGAAGTCGCCGTAGTCTAGTTGGTAGTGCGTTAGCTTATTATGCGAAAGGTCCGAGTTTAAATCCCAGGCAACTTCCTCTCAGCAGATTTCTGGCAAATACTTTGAGTGTAAATAAAATTGCCTTGAAAAAGCTTCTCAAAAATCTGTCGCTCGCAGCCGACTTTAAACTGAAGGTCCCCTCACTCATGTGTAAAATTAACGCACACAACATAAGTGGTGTGAGAAGCAAGGTTTAAATCCTGACTGAAGGATTGCAATGTCCAATTATGTATGTATAGTACGTATGTATGGTTATATGAAATCGTCAATCAGACGACGAACTATTTTGGCTTTATAGTATGAAAAGTTTGGAGAAAAAGTGTTTTCACGTTTTAGCGTCGACAGTAAAACATCAAATTATCGATTTTTGAATCTGTTAGATCTTTTTTGTTGAACTATTTCAAAAATCTAAGGTCATTAGATTATGTGGTTTTTATTTAACTTTCTACCTTTAAGAAAAGAAATTTAAATTTGAATGTCCACCGTAGTCTAGTAGGTAGTGTGTTGACTTCTTAGATGTGAGGCCATATCTCAAACCCCACGTCAAACATCTCGAACTAACCGAAATATGACAAAATATTTCTTAGGCGACATCCTCTCACCAGATTTCTGGTAAAAACCTTAAGAGTAAATAAAAAAATTTTAATGAAAAGTTTTTACAAAATCTGTCGTTTGGAATAGTCCCGCCACTTATGCATAAAAGTTGACTCCTGACTGAAGGGTTGTAATGACCAATTATCTAAGCAGGTATGTCTATGGAACTTACGTAATCCACCTGTAGCTGAAACAACTATTGTTGATATTTGTGGTGTGACACAAAATCTTTTTCACTCAATTTACGAGATACAGAATATATTCACTGAACTTTATTTCTATGCCATTACAATTTCTGCAGAAGGCTTTGGACAGGAATGCCTAGGGGCCAAGATCCCATTAGCATAAGACTATTATTTATTTTAAATTTTACCTTTATGTGTATTTATTAAAGACCTGGGCACACTATTTTTGAATCCAATTTACAACCAAATTTAATTATTGTGTTTTGAACAAAAATAAATGAAAAAATAAAGCTACAGACGTGCAAAAAATAATGTCATCATCGAATTAAATTCGATATTTTAAAAAATTGTATTCATACGGACAAATATTAATCACATCTGGCTTAGAACGTCAATTGACCGACATAATTAAATGTGGATATTGATCAGATATTTTAGAATGTTAAAGTACTAAGTACCCCAACCAAACGCAAAGATCTGTAGATTATAAAACCATATCCTACAAAAACCTTCACGTATAAAGCACCCTCTTTAAACCACCACCCGCTTCCCCGCCCCCAGTACATTAATGTGAAAACCTTCACTATTACCATAAATATTGTATACAAATAATAACCCAATCAACGTGAAGGAAATATAATAGAAAATTATTACAATTCCTGGAAATCATTAATATTGCAGCACATTTTTAACTCTATTACGAGTTCATGGAAATAAAGGCATATTGTTCAAGATTTAATTCACTGCTAACAGCGTGCATTATTACACGTTCCGGGAAAATAAATAAATTATGATAATAACGAGTGCAATTTTAAGAAACTTATAGATTTTGTGTTCCACATCCTCCAGTTATAGAAAAAGTTCTGTCCATATTCTATAAATACCATGGCTGTGTTGCTAAAGTTGTCTTGTTTCCATCAAATATAAATCAAAAAACTTCTCTCGGACGATAGCAAATTGAAAATGTAAGTGAAGAAAATATTATTTTTAAAAATTTTATTTCATATAACAATTATGTTTATTGTCTTTGAAGGATTTCATAAGTTTAAAATTCAAAGAGCATGGAAAGGTTTAATAGAACGCTTGATGGAGAAGCTATAGGATAAAAATTTTGTACAAAAATCTTTTTGAATTTCAATTTTCATGCATACGGATTGCCTTTGTTAAAATTCGATGTTGTTTTTGGTAGGGATCCATCCAAGGAGCTTGGAAAGACACACTTAGTCGACATAAGGCTAATTGCGATACTACATTCCTTTGCAATGTCCTAATACAGAACCAAATCGGAGCTTCAGATGCAGTGACTCCAATTGCCAATGCCAATGCGTAACATCTATATCATCCACATAGTTCATATAGTAGGCATGAAGGTGTTCTTGGACATTATGCCTGGCGCAGTTTCTCCAAACATCAAGGTGTCCAAGAACAATACATCTCACATGCGTGCCCATAATGCCAATAATCATACCAAGCGTGCTTCTTTTTTGCGCCGTTTTGTCTGTGGCTGAACCTGTCCAACTATTGTTGTCTGCATAGACGACGAAATTGTTAATTATAAGCTTGCAGGTTGTTAAAGAGATTCCTAAAGTCGAGACGATTGTGCCATACCTCACCAGTTCATCTGCTCCGCGGTTACCTGCAATGCCACTGTCTCCAGTTTTGACAGGATTTTCTGCGTCCTTCTCTCCATGTCCGATGCAGACCACTTATATATATTATAAGTTGCCAGGCTCTTAAACTCATTTCCAAATTCGAAAATTCATCGGAGAATTCATTGTTTGTGCCACGCTAGTCCTGTTTTTCCGCTCTGTTGCCAACTGGAATGTTAATGTGTCTAAATACCCATATGAAATGGACATCAGAGATCAGCAATGAATCGTTTTTCCGCTACTCATAAGCACTCATGCAATTTTGAATATGAGTGAATCAATAAAATTGAAATTCAACTACTCTGATTCATTCGCACTCGCCACAACATTGATTTATAAGTATAAGTAGCAATGAGTATGAGTATAACGTTGACATCAAACTCACAACATTCGAAATATGTTTGATTCATACGCCTACTCATTCTGATTCATAAATTTAGGAAAATACTTATAATACTTATAAGTGATTCGAGTGGCTCGAATCATTCATAAAAAATTGCAGCCTTTGTTGTTGTTGCATATACAAACAAAGAAGAAAGGAAAGACAAAGACAACAAGCAAAGCATACACACAATCTTCTTCTGAGTATTGTAGTGTTCGTACGCGAATCATACTTATTTTGTGCTTCGTGTAAATGTTAAGTAGAGACGAGTCGAAGTCAATAACATCATACGTATTGTTAAGTATGAATACGACGAGTACTTCCAACTTTGAGTATGAGTAGTATGAGTATCATATTACAAGAAGTATGAATTCGAATAAGTATCAGAAATTATATCTACTCATCGTTTTGAATACTCGTTGCTGATCTCTGATGGACATCATATCGATCTGCTACCTATTCAAAATATTTGCGACAACCATACACCGTCTTTGAGTTCACCACGTTTCAATTCAGTGCAGTGGTAGCCGAATGGATATCAATTTGCATCCCCAATAAATTTTTGCCGCTTCCTGTACACTTGATTGAATTCCTAATCCTTACCTGAACTATCCTATTATATTTAGAAATATTTGTTAACAGTTTATACATAAACATAAATTGTGTACAAAATTCCAAGTAAATTTTCATTAATTTTATGCTTTTCATTAGAAAAAATTGCATCAATCACGGATTAAGTATGTTTGCCTCAAAAGCAAAGTATTATGGAACACCAAAATTATTGCTTGTAACCTTTCTCGTACTGGCCGGTTTGTTGAACTATACACTGGCCTCTCAACGTTATTGTGGCGAAGCGCTGAGTGCTGCCATGTCATTGGTTTGTTATAATGGCTTCAACGGCAGGCCAGTAAAACGGTATCTTATGTTAAACAATTGTAAGTAAAATGGAAGCAACATTTCTAATTTGAAAAAATAAAAATAAAAGTGGGGCAAAAAATTAAAGCTAAGCTTCTATAAATTTCTTATCTTTCTATTTCTTTCCTTAAAGACAAAAAGTTTTTAGCTTTAATTTCTTGTAGTTTTTCTTTATCACCCCCCACCACTCACTAATATGAATAAAGTTTTCTTTCATGATACTTTTCGTTTTTTTTTGTTTCTTTTTTTGCCTTTCATCATGAACAAAATGAAACTTTTAGCCATGGACTTTGATGACAATAGTTTGGCAAACGACGTCATAAATTTAAATTTTAGCAACACAACACAGTCGTTAAAATATCCTGGCTTAACATATACAGACCAGTCGCCATCACATAATCTAAATGGCATAATGACCAAATTGTTCAAAGGCAAGGGAATGCTTATGACACAAACACGACGACGTCGTTATACCAGTTCGGGCGGTATACATAGTGAATGTTGCCTCAAGAAATGCACCATTTCTGAGATGCGGACTTACTGCCTGTAAAAAGCAGAATAGAAATAAAACGGAATCTAAATTTATAAGAAATAATTTTAAAAACAAAATCCCAGTATTTTTATGTTAACCTTAAAGCTTATGCATGTATGTACATATATGCATCTTGAATTATAAATTTATTCCTATAAAATATTATCAATTTGGTGTTTTTTATTGTTATAATCAATTATTATTATTGTTGATGTTGGTATTGATGCTTATAGCGAAATTAAATAAAGAGAGGAATTTTATTGCCTTATTGAAATACTTGATTTACTTAATTTAGTCGCCTTTAGTCAGGATTACAACCTAACTTCATACATCACTCATGTTGTGTGTTTTAATTAAATATAGATTCCCAAAAATAGATTTGAGGGATTATTTTATTCCAATTTTATTTTACTCTCAGAGTTTTTGACAGAAGACTGCTTAGAGGCAGTGTCCAAAGAAATATTTATTCATATACATTAGGATGGTTTTAAAAAATCGATGTCGTATTTTTTTTGGGGGCAAAGCCGTTCCAGAGATATGAATCGCTGAAGTCGCAACACTACCAAATAATCGAGATTTTGTCCCAGTGACACGGGTTAACATCTTTCAATTGTGCTCAAACTTTGGCAATCGTAAAATCAGACAGAAAGTAATATTTTAGGGGGGGTGCCACCAAAAAAATTCGGATTTTTTTTTACCCTATAAGATAAAACCACCCTAACATACATACATCGTTTTGTTTGATATGTTTTTGTTATGGGTCTGAACCAAACATCAGCAATAAGTATTCAAAACGATAAGTATATTCGAGTCATACTTATAATTTCAGATACTTATACGCATTCATACTTATTTTGAAATCATACACATACAACTCATACTCAAAGTTGGAAGTACTCGTCGTATTCATACTTAACAATATGCATGATGTTATTAACTTCGACTCGTCTCTACTTAACATTTACACGAAGAACAAAATAAGTATGATTCGCGTACGAACACTGCAATACTCAGAGGAAGATTGTGTTTATGCTTTGCTTGTTGTCTTTGTATTTCCTTTCTTCTTTGTTTGTATATGCAACAACAACAAAGGCTGTAAATTTTGATAAATGATTCGAGTCACTCAAATTACTTATAAGTATTATAAATATTTTTTAAATTTATGAATCAGAATAAGTAGGCGTATGAATCAAACATATTTCGACTGTTGTGAGTTTGATGTCAACGTTGTAGTCATACTTATTGCTACTTATACTTATAAATCAATGTTGTAGTGAGTACAAATGAATCAGAGTAGATGAATTTCAATTCTGTTGATTCACTCACATTCAAAATTGCATGAGTGGTTATGAGTAGCGGAAAAACGATTCATTGCTGATCTCTGGTCTGAACCATGACCTCACCTTTAATAAACACTACATACTAGACTACGACGTCTTCTCTATTAAACATATACAGTTGCTCTCGGGTCTTGGGATTTTTATTAAGCACTTCATATATGTAAATTTAAATAACGGTAGATCTATTGATGAGATTATTTGTGCGATATAATACTGTTCAAATATCCGTCGTAGTTTCTCTCAGTGGACGACTGCATCCAAAATTACCGAGTGTTTCTTTATGGCAAATAAATAAACTGAATTTTGAGTGATGGCATGAGTTGGACTTGAGGTTTGCTGTAGTTTGTGACTTATTCATATACAACTGCTACTTAATAAAGCACCACTCAAGAAAAAGTCTAATAGGCTCAAATCGATCTCGATCTCACTGCGATCCACACGAGAGGACCATCTGCGAAAGCACGCTTAATCGCTTGTGCAGAAACCATATCCAATTTGGCATGAGCTATATCGCCGTGGTCTAGTGGGTAGTGTGTTGACTTATTAGACGGAAGGCCCGGGTTCGAAAAAAAGGTCAGACATCAAAACGAAAAATATTTTTCGGAGACTTCCTCTCAGCAGATTTCTGGCAAAGACTCTGAGAGTAAAAAATTGTCATGAAAAGCTTCTCAAAAATCTGTCGTTCGGAGTCGACTTTAAACTGTAGGTCCCGCCACTATGTTTAAAATTAACGCACACAACATAAGTGGTGTGAGAAGCTAGGTCGTAATCCTGACAGAAGGGTTGTAATGTCCAGTTATGTATGTGTGTACATGGCACTTAGCGCTGTGCTGTTGCCGTTGACAGTGACGATCTGAATAAAGCCGTTTTCAGTAAAATATGGTGCAATGACGCTATCAGTTCAAAATCCGCTGCAAACAGTAATCTATTGGCTGCTGTTAGAGTTCATATGGATTGATATCGTCTCAAATTTAGTTGATGGGAATGATATTTCGACGAAGTAAGTAAACATTTTCAAATTATCTTCCAGCAGGATAATGATCCTTAAAATACTGCAAAACCCACGAAAAACTAGTTTGAGATAATGATACAGTAGATTGGACAGAACTATCTCCAAGTCTATATTCGAAAGAGATCTTGTGAAGCATTGTAAGAACTACGATCCTAGTAAAGTGCTACACATATTGTAATAAGCTATGGGAATGCATGGGAAGCCGCCGTAGTCTAGTAGGTAGTGTGGTGACTTATTAGACTTAAGACCACATTTCAAACCCCAGGTCAGACATCAAAACTAAAATATGAAAAATGTTTCTTTAGCGAATACATCCCAAAAGTTTTCTGGCAAAAACTCGGAGAGCAAATAGAAATTGCCATGTAAAGTTTCTGAGAAAATTTGTCATTCGGAGTCGAAATAAAATTCACACACAACATAAGCGGTGTGTGTTGTTAGGTTCATAATCCTAACAGAAGTGTTTGGGAATTAATTCAAACTACGAAGATTGATATACCGGCTTCGTTATGCTGAAGTCCTGGTGACTACAGCTAAGACGATATCTACAGTCAAACTCGTTTATAACGAATTCGGTTATAACGAATTCTTGATTAAAAGGAACTACTTTGAATGGTCCCAGTAATTAAATTCCATACATTTTACGTTTTTTATAACGAACCCTCAGAAATAACTTCGAAGTCTAGCAATAGTATTTACTTTTATTTAATATGGAAGCATTAAAATACATATAACTCAGCGTCTTTAATCAGCTGCTAGATAAAAAGAATTGATAAATATTTTTGGTTTTTAATAAATGAAAAAAATTCTTTGTATTTTACATTTTCTTCTATGACTTCCCCCCGTTTATTACGGACTTTGCTTATAACGAACAATTTTTTCTGGTCCCACGGAGTTCGTTATAACCGGGTTTGACTGTACCAGTTTTAAACAAGTTTTAAATTAAAAAAAAAAAAACTGAATTAAACCGAAATTGAATTTGTTTTTGTGATATATAAGCTGTGAATAAGTGCATTTCTTAACAATTATCTCATTTTACTTAATTTCCTATCAAATCTCTATGACTCCCATTGGGGTCCGTATTATTTTTCAGATCACTTATTTATTTGCTTATTATTTTCAAATTTAATAAGATTTGATTCTTTTCATTGCAACAATTCCTTTAGCATTATTTTGCAAAAAAATAATTATTTTTTGTAAAATAAACTGCTGCACACATTGTTAAAATAATTTAAAATGTGATGTGAAGTGATGGGATATGATATGATATTTGTTACCAAGGGAACAGACCCTTTTTTTGGCATTCCACTTCATTATTTGTTGGATTTTCTTTTTTAAATTCTCAAGTATTGGACAATAAATCAAATAAATTGCTTGATAATGGCTATTATACTCTAGAGTGGTATATGCCCTTATGTCTGTAGCATAAAAATGTGTTTTTCTTAAGAAAGAAAGATTTCCAATAAAGAGTGGCCATAACACATAAGACGTTAGACATTAATAGTATAGGCAGGTAATTAAAAAGTTATTTATTTTAAGGTTGATTTTGTTGTCATACCAAAATGCTTGTGTTCTTATTTGCTCGCTCAGATAAGCTAGGGTGCCGTATTTTAAATTTTCAGTGGAGACTTAGTCAAATAAGTAATGCGTTAGCTTACTAGATGAGAGTCCTTGGTTAGACCTTAGGTTCTCCAGGCATTTCCCATAAAAGGAAATATGAAAAATTATCTTTCAGCAATCTTTTGGAAAAAATTTGCCATTTGGAGGCGACATTAAACTCTAAGTCATGTAACTTATCGATAAAATTAACACGCACAACATTGGAGGAGTAAGAACCTAGTTTATAATGCTGACCAAAGGGTTTCAATGACCAATTAAGTATGCCGAACACTATTAAAAGCGTTCTTCTTGTTTCTGTTGTGTCATCAAAAGTGTTTGAGGTCTGGCGTTGCCATGATAGAATCCAACTCCTTTTCTCTTAACCGATTCTGTACATTTTAATTAAATTGCTTACTTCAGCGTAATCAATTGTTGGCAATAGAATCCCAGTAGATACACTGCATTGGTGCCGCTCATGGCTTTGCAAAACTTCATCTTGTTTCGTCAATGGTACGTTTTTCGTACATTATTATTGTTGATTAGTTTTCGTTGAGCTTTAACAATGAATCACAAATGTTGCCATAATTCTCAGAAAGGTGAAGCCAAACTGTCCAATGACTTGATGAGAGGAGGATTGAGGGTCTGGATATTTCCAAAGCATTTAATAGAGGGCGGCACGAAGGACTTAGCATATAAGTTCAATGTAATGTTTGCTGGATTCAGTATATTTTTGAATTGTCGGAAGAAACATTTTAAAATAGTCCTTGTAATCTCATTACTATTGACACCACCAGTTCTATTCTACCGAAAATCGAATACAACTATTATGCATGGTATAGGTTGGTTTCTCAAAATCTATTTGGAGTGCTTATTAATGATAGTGGGGTTTTACTGTATCTTTATTGATACATTAGATCACATTTGGAAAAAGTATTTTGTTTCATTGTTCTGCCGCTACTTTAACAGGATGTGCTCGAGGGAAATAGAGGGAATTGTTTTTGAAAACTGTTACATATTTTCGTTACATAATATTCGTTAGTTATCTAGAGCATATCCATTTGTAATCAATTTCTCAGTTAATCACAGAATGCATTGCATACAGAATTTGTTCGTCAGCCACTTTGTAATTGCAGAAGTCTTTCCAGTTACTTATACTGTAAATAGAGTTACAAGCACCTATTTTCCTATTTCCAACACAAGACACTGCATGAGTTGAGGCCATGTACTGAGAATTCCGTGCTTTAATTTTTTTTCACCTAAACATGGGTTTTCTTTGTGTATATACAGTGGTGGCCTTATAATTAGAAACGACTTAGCAACATATATGTTTGCTAATTAATTTTTAAAACTTTGTAACTCATTTTAAATTGTGTACCTATGTACCAAGGGTTTTGTTTGGAGGATGTCTTGCACAAGATTTTCCATCAGATTGAAACAATTAAAATTGGATTCGATAGTCCAGAGAACTCTATTCCAGAAATGCGGATCTTTTTTAAGCATTTCCGTTCCAAACTGTTACCAATTTTTAACATTTTTTTTAAGACATGCATTTTTTCTGCGCAATGCACTCTCCCGACTCCTTCTTATTATCCGTGTGGATGTTTCTAACGTTTAATTCTGTCTTCTGCTGGAGTGGTTTTCTGGTCCTAGGCTTCTGCCTAGGTTTCAAACAATTGTCAAAAGAGATCTTAAGGACAAAAACCCTCGAAATAAAGAAGAAAATAAGCCGGCACAACATATCAACATATCATGTTAACGTTTGATACAAAGTTTATCGAAAAGACTTGCAGATGTTGTTCAAAACAAGGGCTATTCCACAAAATGTTAAAGAATTTTGCGATTAAATGTGAATTAAGATATTTTTAAACTGTTTGTAAGAATATTTTTTGTTTCTAATTATCTGACCAATCTGAAATTGGTATTTTTTGTTATTAGGTAATTTTTTCAAAAATGATGTTGATCCTGTGTATTTTTTTTATTTTAAACTTAAAGCTAACACGTTGCATTGTCTTTTTTAACTCTTGGTTTTAAAATGAGTAAAAAAAGTTTTGACAGGAAATTAACAAATATGATTTATTTTTCAGTTAAACATGAATAATAAACAGATTTCAATTAGAGCCCTAACTTAACTAGTACCCCTCTTACAGAAAATGTCTATAAAAAAATATGTGAAAACCGATTACTGGTATCAATTATATGGTCAATCTCTTATTTTAAAGTCAATTAAAATATATTAAAGCTGCTTGTCTCCTTAAGAAGAGCCAAAAGAGAGTCATTGACAAATTCATTTTCCTCCAAAAAGATCAACTACCATCTGGCCACCTTGGATACTGTTTTATTCCCCGAACACAAATAAAAATGTGAAATAAAATAAAAGTTGTTTTAGTGTCAACAATAACTTTTCTTATATAAAAATTTGTGAGAGTATAAGTAAAATAAGAAAATAATTCTCATAAAATAACAAAAACAAAAAAAATCTTTATTTTCCATTGACATTAAAGAATTCTTTTCCATTTATTTATATCTTTACAGATATTTGTGCCATTCTCTACTTCAAATTTGCTGGCCATACTAACAATGAATGAATGAATTCAGGTTCCGGTGCCGTGGTATACACTAAACAACAAAAAAAAATACTCACACAATTACTATAAAACTTAAATAAAGAATCAAAAAACGGAAAATATTTGTACAAATAAACAATAAAAAAGAAAGTCGAATGAATATAACGAAAGCAGTGTGCAGCAGTTTTACAATTTTAACTTTAAAATATTAATGAAATCATAAACGACAGTGAAAAGAAGAAGTGAAAGAAGAGAAGGGACGAAAATGAATAAAAGTTTTCAATTCTCAAGTTTCCAATAAATGACACCATTGTACACAAAAAAAAAGAAACAAAGAAGAACAACACAACAACAATGGTGTAAGTGAAAAGTTTAACTGTTAAATCAATTACAAAAACAATAAAAATAAAAGAAAATATAGCAACAGAATGAAATAGAATAACAGTACCTACCACTCTACAATAACAATTACAAAGAAATTGTGAAATGTGAAAATGTAAAAACGAAAAATTGTCTTTAAAACGGACACAGAAAAACAGTGTCAAAATAAATATTTACTTACAACAAGATTCACACCTGACCAACAAATTTATATGACAGCGATAATATTATTAGCAACAACAATAACAATACAATGGCAACAAAAAATAGTAAAAAAAAACCAAAAAAAGTTTAAAATAATTTCCAAAGGAAAATATCTAAAATTTCTAACTAAAAAACCTAAGTCTCTGCCCCTGTAACAGGACATAAAACAAAAAATGAAAACAATAACAAAAAACAATAATAAATTACATTTAAATGAAAATAAATGAAATATAATCTGTAGCTTAGCATTTCATATTACAAATAAAACAAGACAAAAAGACTCGACTCTATGTTATGCCAACTGGAAATACGTAAACACTTGCCTGTTCCATAAAGAAACAAGAAAAGTCAAACAATTTTTTTTGTTGAGTTCCATTCCTTTTTTTTAGTGTAAATAATAAGTCAGTTGTCAGTGTTTTCTTTATTTTATTTTATTTTGTTTAATTTGATTTCTTTTTTTTTTTGTTTTCAAACGTTAAAAAAATTCCAACAAGAAATTATATTTGTTGGTACCACGCCATAGTTCCCTATGAAAATATCATTTGGAAAAGTGAGAGAAAAAAAAACTTACTTGTGGTCTTTTTTTCATCTTAAGATACAGGGTGGCTGTTATATAATGCAACAAAGTAAAGCGCTATATTTAAAATTTTTTTTTTAATTTTATTGTTCAAAAGAATTAATTAAGATTTGTTCGAATTGGCCACCTTTGGTACGAATTATGGCCTTTAAACGGCCGATAAAGCCATCACAGGCTGCACGAAAGTTGGTCTGCGGTATTTTGGCCCATTCCTGGCGAAGCGCCGTCTTGAGATGATCAACACTTTGGTATTTTTTAGTGAGAACCTTACTCTCCAAAATGCCTTAAACGTAAAAGTCCAACGGATTGAGCTCCGGAGATTTTGGTGGCCATTGTGCGGTAGAAATGAAGCGTGGAACCTCTTTTTTAAGCCATTCTTGGTTGACGCGTACTGAGTGCGGTGGTGCTGAGTCCTGGTGGAATGTCCACGGTCTGCGGCTGAAATATTTGTCTGTCCAAAGTTTCAATATTGTCTTTAAAACATTTTCCGGATAATACGGTCGATGAATATGAGCGGGGATGACCATCGGCCGTTACGACGGCCCACAGCATTACCATTAGCGGCGCTTGAGTTATGGTGGCCAATCGCAAGTGTAAATTTTCAGCTGACCTCTTTGGCAAGTAAACTCGATCATTTTGTTTGTTCACAGACTGCTCAATTTGGAATGGCTTTTCATCGGAGAAAACCAAATTCGGTAACCAGCCACTTTCGTACAAGCGAAGTGTAACTCCTTGACTCTTTCCAGTCTTACATTTTTTTACCATCGGTGAGCTCTTGCACTTTTTGGAACTTCAATGGCTTTAGTCCAAGCTCATTTTGCAATAAGTGTTGCATCCGTTCTCACGAAATCTGGCCTTCACTTTTCGGATCATTTCTTGTGTTGTAACCATTTTTTTTCGTTCACTTTTTGGACACGATGCAACGCTGCACTGTATCACGGAAACAAAAGTTTTATTCAAATTTAAATGCTGGATGGCTCTAACGATAGCCACCTCTTGTTTTCTAGCAAAATATAAACCAATCACACTATCACGCCTGAATTCCATCACGAATAACTTTTTTTCTGAATGCAATAGATCAAAATGCTTTTGTAAGCTTGTAAATAATAAAAAAAACTGTCACTGGAATAAATCTATCAGCTGTCTGGCGCGCGGTTTACAAATGATAACAACCTGAAGTTGGTTGCAATACATATCAGCCACCCTGTACATACTTACTAACAATATTATTGCAAAAGCTAAATTTAATGACAGTTTGACACTTTTCTGACATATTGTATTAAAAAAAAATAAAAACGTTGTAAGGCATCAAACCAATCCGTTGTCCTCTTGTATTTGTATATAGGTATCATTAACTTTATTAACTTTACAAGTGCTAGGCTATACCCCGAAAGAGTCCTTCATAAATATTTTTTAATATTGATTAGTACTTTAAGTACTTCTAACGTGTAATGGTTTAATTCACTTTAAATTTTTAAATAAAAAATTTACAAAAGTAAAGAAAATATTTATTTGAGGCGCTGAATGAATACGAGCATCATGTCTATCGTGTTCATTTGTTTGTGGGTTTGTTTGAAGTCTATAGACGGCTAAACGCCTGGACCAATTTTCTTGAAATTTTAGCTGTGCCTTCCTGTAGTTCTAGAAGGAACTATAGGCTATATTTTATCTTAAATTTTCAAGTAGACGTGGTGCCACGCCCACGCCCACATACCCAATAAGTATTTATATCGCATATTTCATGGACTTCAACAGCTGAAGTCCTCAAATTTTGTATGGACGGCTTTGACGTATATAGGAACAAAAAGGATTGGCTATAGTAGGCGTGTCACCTCCCATAGTCTAAAAATATAAAAATTAATGTTTGTTTGTATGTACCTTATACAATCGTAAACTATGCATTTAATCATGCTATGATCTTTAGAAATTTGTTGCGCATGAGCATGACTAATTTCCGTTATCTGGCGCCACTGAAAATTACTTAAAATCAATTAAATTGTAAACTGATCATTTAATCATGTTATGATCTTTAGCAAAGTTGTTGCGCATAAGCCGATGAAGATTTTTAAGTTGGTATAATCAATTTCCAATAAGTTGGTGACACTGAACATTACTCAAAATTAATTAAATCTTAAACTGTTGATTTTTGAACAAAAATGTTACGTATGAGTTGACGGAGATTGGTGCGATCGATGGCGTCACTGAAATATATTCCAAATGAATGACAAGCAATTGGTCGGCCTACACCCCAAGCACGAAAGAAAAGAGCATTACAAGCCTCACAATGAGATGAGTACTGAAACTGTAAAATCTTTGAGTACATGCCGCTGAGACCCGTTCGCATGAACCAATTGAACAACGAGAAGTGAGATAACGAACTGATCGAATCAGGACAACGGGAAACAAAATCAATAAAATGATTCAAAATTAATTGGACATTTTCTTCAAATTTATTTTTGTTGGGGGCGTAGCAACACATGTTTAAAGTCGACTCTGAACGACAGATTTTTTGAGAAACATTTCATGGCAATTTTATTCAACTCAGAGTTTTGCCAGATATCTGCTGAGAGGAAATCGTCGAAAAAATATTTTTTGTATTTTGTTTTTGATGTCTGGCCTGGGATTCGAACCCGGGCCTTTCGTCTAATAAGCCAACACACTACCTAATAGACCACGGCGACGGTAGTCCATCTATGATCTCCAATTTTAACACTTCTTTCAGCATTTAAGCAGATACAGTAGAGAGAAAATAAGTTCAACGCTGTGATATATGAAACTTATAGCGTTATTCAATTCCACGCCACTTTTGTTGCAATATTTGTTGATTTGTAAATTTCAATAAAATGCATCATTAAGCGTTGTTTGCTTCTCATTATACTCTAGTTTCGAGGGTTCAAGAAATGTAAAAAAAAATGTAAAAAAAAAGGTCTTTACAACGAAACTCACAACTTACACTATGTCATTAGCTGATTGTATTTAATTTTTTTATATATTGTCACATAGAATTATTAATAACAAGGTTTAAAAACCCCATGTTTTTTCACATTTTTCAATTGCAATTTTTTTATTCTCCGTTTTAATATATAAAAGATATTTCATATCAATTAAAAACAGGAAAAAAAGCAACAACAATACTTAATTATTATTTGGTTGATATATGAAAAAAACCATTGAAACCACTTTTAACAAACGAAATTATTTTCAATTTCTTTCTAATTTTTTTATTTACAGTGAAGAAGAAAAAAACCGAACGAACAACTGCAATTAAAATGGGCCAATTAAGCGAATAATAAAGAAATAATAACAGAAAAAGAGAAAATAAATAAAAAGAAAATACATGTAATAATATAAAAATTACTGAAGCATTAATATGGAATAAAAAATAAAACTGAAAAAGAAATAAACGGAATGAACATTAAACAAGTGCTTGAAACGAAATAAAAGGAGAGAAAGGAAATGTGTGCTAAATCCTGAAAGTCAAATGAAAATAAAATGAAAGAAAAATCTATGGAAAGTTAACACATCTTTTCACATGTGATTTTAAACAACATTCGGGCAAAGCAATACTGGTAATATATGGATGTATGTACTGTCGGAGTAGATATAGTTTCTCTCTAAACGAAAGATGTTAAAGAAAGCAAAATAAAGTCTAAGAAATAAGAAAAACAAAAATTTTAAAATTATTTTTTTCTGTTTTTTTTTTTTTTAATATTTTCTTGCTAAATAAATAAACAAACAAATAAGAAAAAAAAAAAGAAAAATACGAATATAATGCTAAACGTATGTGGAGGAATAAAACAAACATAAATAAAAACAGAGAAATAAATATACAACATAAACTGAATTTGACAATAAGTTAACGTTATACACCTCACTTCGCTTTGCTCTACTAATATAACACAATTCTAGCTTTGTCTGTATAACGGTATTGTGGAATATACTTATAAACAAAACGTAGATAAGCCTTAAAGTCAGACATGTTGGTTTTTTTTACAATATTTTTTGTTGTTGCAAAGGTTTTATACTTAAACAATAATAGGCGTCGTGTTGTTACTTTTGGCGAAATATAATCCAAAATAAAAAAACGAAAAAATATTTTATTTTAATGTCGTTTCTATATTGTATATGAAACACTAAAATATGACAACAACAACAACTATTAGAACTTACGTCAACGAAATCCTTTATACACACCTTAACACAAAGCCATATACTGTGTGCTCTCTCCATACTTGCAGATCCAGACCAGAGCAGAGTACAAAAATTGAAAGTGGAAAGTAGCTGGCAGGAGAAAACGAATAAACAGTGAAAAACTAAAATAAGTAACTAAAATTGAAAGAAATAAAAAATAAATTTTTTTTTTAACAAATAACAACAACAACAACTTCAAAAAGAAATAAAAACAAACGGAAAATTCAAATATGTGAGCATAAACGTAAACTAAAATAAATGAAAAGTTTCGTGTTATTTTTTTTTCTTTTTTGTTGACAAAACTCTTCGCATAGAAAAATAAAAACAAAAATTTTCGAATATGTTTTTATCCCCTTAATATTCCCGTTTCCTGTCAAAAAAAAAAACAAAAAAAAAGTTAAAAACTTGTGATTGTATAAGTTAAACTAACATAAAATCAGAGAGAGAGAGAGTGAGAAGGAGTGAATAACACAGAAAAACAACATCACTAACGATAACGGTAAATGTAACATAATACTCTCACACACATAACCCCATTTACTGTTATATGGCATGTGCGCCTAAAAGCATTATCGTGAATTGAGTGTGATATATGAGAAGCAGTTTAAACGATGAAAAATAACGTCAAACTAATACAAACACAAAACACGTAAATTACAAATGTTTTTTAAAAATAATAAGAAAAATAACAACAACAACAGCAACAACAAAGTTTAATAACTTAAGTCAAGGAATACAGCATACACAACTGCATGCTTGTGTGTGTGATCATTGCTGTCTGCATTTAACGGCTTATCGAAAATTTAACATCAACACTCCAGCAAAACAACAAAAATATCACTGTGACGGTATATTGAAAGTGTTAATAATTATAAAAAGAAAAAAAAAACAGGAAATATGGCTCGACTCAATTGTTGTGTTAACTGTAGCAGTTTCCTGCGTATTGGATTTTTACTACTCGCCTTAATTATGGAGAATACACATGCGAGAATAGGTGAGTAAATTGCAATAATCATAAAATTTAATTATAATCATAAAAAAACGAAATAAAATATATAAAAAATTATTAATTTTAAGTGCTAATCAAGGGTTTCAAGCTTATCGGGATACATGAAGGTCCTAAAGCATACATATTCTGCACTCACTATTAAGGCATGCCAATCATAGTTTCTATAGGAATTAATATTGCCTATGCTGGCACACACAAACACAAAAACACAAACTTTTAAAGACTTTTTAAAACACAACTATTAATGGGTAAGTCAGAAACAGTTTTTCCATATACGTCAACCCTCCTACAACGCGGGGAGTGCGTAGCGCGTTCTATGGAAACCGGGCTATAAGAAACTCGGATTTCAGGTACAAACCAGGCTAATTTGTAGCGCGTTCTATGGAAACCGTCTACCGCGTTGTATGGAAACCGCGCTATAAGAAACACAGAATTAGTACAAATCACATCATTCGTACCGCGTTACATACCAAGAAATACAAAAGGCAGGATAAATTAAAAATTATTTTTATTGAATTTAAGAGTTCATATAAGGATTGATAGAAAAATTAAATAAAAACTAAACTGAAAAGACTGGTTTCCAACAAAACTAAGAAGGACTTGTAAACTAATGGAATTGTTTAATATTTATCCTCACTTTATTCATTTTCATTCATTGTTTTTTTAAATAGAAAAACCAACTGCTATTGTTTTGCACGGTACTGTATCTTGGCTAATCTTTTGCGTCGAAAATAAAACTTATATTAAACCCACATACAATATCCAGTTACTATTCATTCATAGGCTATGCGGAAGGAACTTATGGAATAAAGTTAAACGCAAACCGCGCTGTAAGAGTACCGCGTTGTAGGAGGGCTGTCGCAATTTCAGCCCCGCATTATATGGAAACCGCGTTCTGAAAGTACCCCGTTATAGGAGGGTTGACTGTAATAATATAGTAGTCGCTGTACTGTAATCTAGTAGACAGTGTCTCGGCTTATTAGACGTGAGATCACGGTCAAAACTCTAAAAGTAAATATAATTGCAAAGAAATGATTCTCACAAATCTATCGTTTTAAGTCGACTTTAAACTGTAGGCATAGCTGCCAGATAAATGAAGCATCAAATCGTCAAATATTTGAGAAAAAATCGTCAAAATCGTGAATGACGTTCCTTGAAATCGTAAAAAAAAACTCGTCAGAAATAATAAATAAATAAATTGAAAGATTTTAAAAACAAAATCATATAAAAGTCAATGTCTAGCAGCAACAATATTGTGTCATCTATACCTATGTAAGGTGTAAATATTAGGGAGTAACAAGATCTTGAAAATTCAGTGTAATGTTCGCTAGAACTGACACATTTTTTAGTGCCTTGATTTCTTAAGACGGTGCAATAAATACTTCACTTTATCTGATCTACTTACCATTACACTACACTATTTATAGCCGATCGAGAATATAATACAACTCTCATGTATGGCTTGGCCCTTAACGTCTATTTTGAGGCTTCTCGGCCGTTTACAAGAGAGACCGTAATAGCTCGTTAATCACGATAGTGTCTTTAACTCTATTAATACATTGGAACATCGTTGCAATGTGGCTTGCGTTTCACAGTTCTATCGCTACTACAACGAATACTGCTCGAGCGAAATAAGGGAACTTGTTGATGAAAATCATGTATTCAAACGTAACACTCGTCTTTCTCGGCCAGCACATCCGTATGTGGTCGATTGGTCAGTATATTGCACACTGCATTAGAAACAAAGTTCGTTTGTTAGACGGACTATCCGTATGTGCAACCCTCTTCCTGCAGAAATCTTACTCCTGTTACTTATGGTATTAAAATGATATAAAAATGTTGTAAAAATATTCAAATCCATAAACGCTGTTCCCGCTTTCCCCTTCTTATAATATATTTTCCTAGTTCCAAACACAATGTCATTTCCTCAGTGTTGGTCGTATGAAAAAGTAATAGCACTTTTCTCTTCCTTTACTCCCTGTTATTACTAGCATAAACTTCCAAATAGTTATCTCTGCAAAGCAAGTACAAAGCTTAAGGAAGGCTTTTAATGTACTAAAGTAAAGAAAATTACGTAAATTTTTAATTGATAAAAATCGTCAAAATGACGATAAATCGTCAAATCTGGCAACTACGATTGTAGGTCCCGCCACTCATGTATAAAATTCAGACACACAACATAGGTTGTATGAGAAACTAGGTCTTAAGGTGTTGTAGTGACTAATTATGTATGTATGTTAATAAAATTGTTCATATTTTAGTCAAACCAATTAGTCACACAAATTTCGTTCTCCTTGTAGGGATTGAAACAAACAATACGTGTCGCATCGATGCAAATAAATAATGGTCGAAAGGGGCCATGTCTGGTAAACACGCCGAATGGGGTATTATTTCCATCCTAATTCTTTGATTGTATCCTGAACCGCTTTTGTTTTGTGTGCAGATGCATTGTCAGATTGCAAAATTACCTTTGCCATGTCTTGTGCCACATTCTGGTCATTTTTCGATTAATTCATGGTTCAAATTAATCATTTGTTATCGGTAAAGGTTTGTATTAACAATTTTACTAGGTTTTAATAACTCATACTATACAGGACCATTCTGGTTCTACTAGAAGACACACAGCAATCGATTTCATTGCTAGTAACAATGCAACACTAATTCTTTGTCATTCAGTTCATGTGGCATCCTTATTCCAGACATTTGGATCTGTTTATAACTTTTAAACGATAAGAAATTGTTTCTTGTACAACATTTTAACATTTCTGTCATTTGCTTGTGACTCAATGTATTATCATCGTACAATACATATGTAATTGGTCTTTACTGCTTGCTTCTCAGTCCGAACTCACATTCTAACACCACTTATGTTGTGTGTTTAAAGTTGACTAAGAACGATAGATTTTTGACATGGCAATGTTATTTACTTTCGGAGTTTTAACCTGCGGTCTGAATCATGGCCTCACGGCTATCCAGTAGACTATGGTGACGTCACAGAATTTTGTTTTCAATTCTGAGGCTTCAAACTTTTTTGATGGGTCTTCCACGTTTTTAATTTCTTCCGTCAAAATTGCTATCTCTGAATTGTTGAAACCATTGTGTGCATTATCACTATGTGGGTCGACAAGCATTCGATATCACTCTCCTGCAATTTTTTCTTTCATTATTTTCTGTTACAAAATTCGACAGCTTTAACATGATGAAAAAATATGATGTTGTTTATGCGCTGATTTGAAGTATACTGAATGTGAAAAGATAAAATAAATAAAAAATTTTAAAACTCATTTCCAATTAATGTTTTCCAAAGAGATGTGTATATCTCGACGCTCACTTCATACCGGTACACCGGATATTTTAATATTTGAAGTACTGCATCTTGTGGTACTGCATATTGTGGAATAATTTTTCAAGCTTTTTTCCTTTTAAAACTAAATAACAAAAGCTCTTCATATGCTTTATAAACTTTTAAAGTAACATAGTTTTCATTTAGCTTTTAATAGAGTAAATATAAGAATAACATATGATCTCCAAAGGGTAATTAACATAAAATATACATTTTCACATACAAGTTTTCATAAATCATTAAGACTCTTATAAACAATACGATTTAAATTCCGAATATGTACAGCCATTACGGCAACATTCCTCAACAATACCAATATGACGGCGGCGACGTGTTTTGGCCATAAGATTGTTTTGATCAGTAAAAAATTTATTCACAAACAGTGCAGAATATGGTACACTCCGTAAATCATTTTCCCAAGAATTTTTTCCATTATCATCAATAGTTGTGTCCACTGTGTTTATAAAACAAATAAAAATGAACTGAAATGCTGAATACTCTCGTTAAATAATTTTACAAAACATACCAGATTTCTTAGCACGTAGATTTTTAGGATTAAAACCATCAACACATACCATATTCATGAATTCCGCTAAAGATTGGCCACATACACGGATTTTTCCTGCTGATTGATCACTGAACAATAGCAGTAACACAGTAAATGTTACATACTTTGCAATGAGCATCTTCAAGGTGATTTCGTTTTTTTTTGGTTTATTATTTCAAAATTTAAGGATTAAAATTTCTATTGTTTTAACTGGAATTAACAAAAAATTAATGTGCTATTGCTAGTAACCTTGGCCATTATTTATACTGAATTTGAAACATTATATTTTATATCCTTGTAAAGCAAGTCTTAAGGGCTGCACTTTATAATTAGCATATGTGACATAATTAATAATGATTTATTGCATATTTATAAGCTTTACCTTTATGCACATACATACATACATATATGCAAATGATAATTCGTTCTTATATCCAGAATTATAGGTTCTTTCAACATTGAGTTTGATTTTCAAATGTAAATAATACGAAGTCTTCGTAGTAGCCAAAGTGTTGGCTCAAACCTTAGCTCAGACAGGAACCAAACGAATTGTAAAAACAATACCATCGATGATTTCATCTAAGCAATCTTTAGGCTAAAATTTGGCGCAAGAGTAAATCTAGTTGTCATAATACATACATAATTCGTCATTAGAACCCATCAGTCAGGATTATTGAGCTAGTTTCTCACACCACTTATGTTGTGTGTGTTAATTTTATACATAAGTGGCGGGACCTACAGTTTAAAGACGACTCCGAACGACAAATTTTTGAGAAACTTTTCATGGCAATTATATTTACTCTCAGAGTTTTTGCCAGAAATCTGCTGAGAGGAAATCGATGTCTGGCCTGGGACTCGAACCCTGGCTTTTACGTCTAATAAGCCAACACACTACCTAGTTATCATAATAAGTTATTCGGAGTTAACTTTAAAATGGTGGGCGCTTCACTTATGGTGAAAATTAAAAAACACGACATCGGTGGTGTGAGAAACGAAGTCATAATACTGGCTAAAATGTTTTAAAGCTCATTTAAAAGAATTTGATTAAAATAAGTTGTCAACGAACCCCGATAACTAAAGCTGAGAGTAAGATGTAAATGAGAGGAACGCATAAGATGAGAGGAATGCATGAGATGAGAGGAATGCATAGGTTTTTCTATACATCTACATATTCTCACTTACTTTCTTAAAAGGAACCCTAAGCCGCAGTCATCGACGGTTTCCGACACTTGCAGAACGGTTCATAAAATACGGCCACAGCTGTATGGAGAACGCAAGTAAGGCTACATAAACTCTAAAGAATACCTTCAGTATGAGGACGGGGCATTGCATTCACGCACGCATTCATGATGCATTCGTATAAGGCATCTTGCAGCTCCACAGGTGAAGATATGGATTTAACTACTCTTTACCTGCTGGAAACATGCCCTTCATTATATTAAAGCCGAAGAAGCATCTGAGTGCATACCAGAGATCAGCGATGAATCATTTTTCCGCTGCTCATAAGCACTCATGCAATTTTGAGTATGAATGAATTAACTAAATTGAAATTAAACTACTCTGATTCATTCGTACTCGCTACAACATTCGAAATATGTTTGATTCATACGCCTACTCATTCTGATTCATAAATTTAAAAAAATACTTATAACACTTATAAGTGATTCGAGTGGCTCAAATCATTCATCAAAATTTACAGTCTTTGTTGTTGTTGCATATGCAAACAAAGTAGTAAGGAAAGACAAAGACAACAAACAAAGCATACACACAATTCTCTTGTGAGTATAGTAGTGTTCGTACGCGAATCATAATTAATTTGAGCTTCATGAAAATGTTAAGTAGAAACGAGTCGAAGTCAATAACATCTTGCGTATTGTTAACTATGAATACGGAGAGTACTTTCAACTTTGAGTATGAGTAGTATGAGTATCATATTAAAATAAGTAGGAAATTATAACTCATCGTTTTGAATACTTATTGCTGATCTCTGGTGCATACTGAACTGTCAAGCATTTATATCAGCAACATGAGGCGCCTCATCCGTAGATGCACTCCGGTTTATTGCTAGCACATGTGTTCTTACAATAAGTTCTATGTGATCTTAGTGTATCAATTCGACTTCACTAGTTGGACATTCACCTCTACCTACCTACCCCATTTTCTTAAGGAGTAGATTTGAGAAATTTTAATGACAAATTTTACTTTTCCCTAAGAGTTATTGCCAAATGACTGATGACTGAGGGGAAAATCCAGAAAGAAATATTTTTTTCGTATTTGTTTTATACAAGTTATCTGAGGTAGGGATTGAACTAAGGGCTATCGTCTACATAATGAACTAGATTTTTTAAAACTCAAATATGGTGAGTTCTTATTATTATTATTATTGCTACAGCAAATCTTCTATTATCCTGTTGCTCATGCATTTTATAATTCCTCTAAGTTCAGGGTCCAAATCGATTACATATCCATCCTTTATTGCGACATAGTCATATCTCAAAAAATCTTGAACTTGGCAAAATGCGATTTAAGTTTTCAAGGCACAAGTCCTATGATCTAATTGCCGCCAACATACATACATACATAATTGGCCATTACAACCCTTCAGTCAGGATTACGACCTAGTTGTGTGCGTTAATTTTATACATGAGTGGCAGGACCTACAGTTTAATGTCGACTCCGAACGACAGATTTTTGAGAAGCTTTTCATGGCAATTTTTACTCTCAGAGTCTTTGCCAGAAATCTGCTGAGAGGAAGTCGCCGAAGAAATATTTTTCGTTTTGATGTCTGACCTGGGATACGAACCCGAGCCTTTTGTCTAATAAGCCAACACACTACCCACTAGACCACGGCGACTTGCCGCCAACACTTTTTGCTATAACTTCGGTTCAACTTGGGATATAAAACTGATTTTTTTTTCAACATGTACAGAAGGTCTAAAAGCGCAGTTTTACTTAGGTAACTACAAATTTTTAATTTTCTGAGATATGACTATGTTGCAATAAAAGAGCGATATGATGTAGTTGGGGATAGGACTAAGGTTTGCAAACATAATCTAGTTCACAAATTTCATGAAAATCAATTGAACGGATAGGACGTGAACACAGAAATAGTTTGGGGCTTAAAAACATAAAAAATATATGAAATTTTCTACATTTTTAAGAAATGGTCTGGCTCTCGAAATAATTAAAATTTAAAAATAAAAACTCAAACTCATAAGAACCTTTATATAGTAGAATACAAGAGTGTACAAATGCATATTGCATTGGGCGTATTCAAAATTTATGTTGTGGTTGGGTGTTCCTTAAAACACAATGTATGTTGTGGGTGTATACCATACACTGGAATGTTTCTCACAAAGATTTTTTTGGGGGAATTGTTTGCAAAAATATATGCAGAATTTTCGAATAACTTTTTCAGCTACAAAATGCAACATAATTTATTGATTTAAAATGATTTCATACAAAACCAAATAGCTCAAGGATGATTCCAGATGATATGAGATTAAATTCGTCTTTCATCATCTGCACGGGCATTACGTTAATGGATAATTTATAAAACTTTGTTTCTCTTTTATTTTTTTGTTTTTTTTTTTAAACATACTTTAAGAAAAGATAAGATTTTAATTAGTAAAAATGAAAAAGAAAAAAGAAAATCATTAAAACTCTCTTTTTAAGCCTCTTTAGGCATATCTTTTGTAAACACTTTCAGATTTAAAAAAAAAGTTTTTTGTTTTTTTTTTTCTGTTACCTTTGAAAATCTCTGTTTCGTAGTTTAATTAGGAAATGGAAACGATTTTTTTCTTTCTTACTTTCTTACTTTCTTGCCATATACCTTAAACATTTAAAGGTAATTTCATTATTTCGTTAAATTTTATTTCAATCCTATACACGCATGTACGTACAGTCTACATGCAGGATATGGATATAATAATATGCGTTATATGTACAATATGTATGTAAATGTATACGATATCTCATCATAATGTTGTTTAAAGCTTCTAAATTTCAAACTTTTGTTTAACAATTTCAAAATTAATTCCAAGAGACATTAGATTAATATCAGGTTCTTGTTATTTTGTCTTCTTTTAAAATAAATAGGAAAAGAAAGATTTAATTTATTACGGTAGAATGAAATTTTATGTTTTCTTTTTAAGAGTATAATACAATATAATTTACATACACAAACACACACGCTCTTATTTACTTTGTATTTATGTATTCCTATATTATTAAGATAACGCATCTACATATGTATACATACAGGGTGGCTGATATGTATTGCAACCAACTTCAGGTTGTTATCATTTGTAAATCGCTCGCCTGACAGCTGACAGATTTATTCCAGTGACAGTTCATTTTATTATTAACAAGCTTACAAAAGCATTTTGATCTATTGCTTTCAGAAAAAAAAGTTCTTCGTGATGGCTGGAAAACCACAGGTGGCTATCGTTAGAGCCCTCCATCATTTAAATGTGAAAAATCTTTTGTTTTTCGTACCATTGCCCGTTACCGTGATACTGGCAGTGTTGCATCGCGTCCAAAAAGTGGACGAAAAAAACGATAACAACACCAGAAACGATCCGAAAAATTAAGGCCAGATTTGATCGAAATCCACGCCGCAGTGATAATTTTTCTATCACTCATAAACTAAACATAACGCGAGAACGGATGCAACACATGTTGAAAAAAAAACTTTGACTAAAGCCATTGAACTTCCAGAAATTGCAAGAGCTCACCAAGGGACAAGAAAAGTTAGACTGGGAAGAACCAAGGGGTTACTTGCCAAAGAGGTAAGATGAAAATCTACACCTGCAATTGGCTACCAGAACTCAAGCGCCGCCGATAGTAATGATGTGTGCCACCGTAACGGCCGATGGGCGCTAGAATTCATCGACTGTGGGGTCAAAATATTATCGGGAAAATGTCTTAAATACAGTATTGAAGCCCTGGGCAGAAAAATATTTCGGCATTATAACAAGATTTAGCAGTACCACACTCAGCACGCGTCAACCAAGAATGGCTTAAAAAGGAGGTTCCTCGCTTCATTTTTACCGCGCAATGGCCACCAATCCGGATCTCTATCCTTTGGACTTTTGCGCCTGGTGCATTTTGGAAGCAAGGTTCTCACTAAAAAATGCCAAAGAGTCGATCATCTCAAGACGGCGCTTAGCCGGGAATGGGCCAAAATACCGCAGAGCCACATTCGTGCAGTCTGTGATGGCTTTGTCGGTCGTTTGAAGGCCAATTTTACGTCTAATTCCAATGGCCAATTCGTACAAATCTAAACTGATTCTAAAATTTTATGTTATTTTGAAAATATAGAGCCTGACTTTGTTTGTTTATATATCAGCCACCCTGTATACTACGTACTTAATGTGATTGTAGTATTATTCTCTTGAATCCTTTAATTTAATTATTTTAATTCTAATGAATAATGTTAGAAATAAGAGAATATTTATAAACATATTTTTATTTAATAAAAATCCAAATTTGTTGAGAGATAAAATATTATGCACGAATTGAATGAAAGACTTTCATAATGGTTTGCAACAACCTATGTATAAGCTTTCAACACATATTTAATTTTAATTGTGTTAAAATACTATCCTAATTGGAATATAAAATTTATTAAAAGAAAAAATGTATAAAAAGAAAATTAAAATAAGAATTTAAAACATATTTCAAGTCATGATGGCTGGATGCTTCTAATTTTGATTTCTATTTGGATTTTGTTAAACTCAACTTAAAGTAAGATTTTGATATTGATAAAATCAATAGCAAGAACTGCCTCATATAGCTTCAAGGACTAAACTTATATTTTTTTGCATTGCCATCTTCCTTGAATTTTCTACTTCATAAATGCATTAGCCTATGTCCAGGAAATCAGAGGCTCACCGCATTCTCAGACAATCTTACTGGAGTTGTACATTCTATTATTGCTGCAGTCGATTTCTCTTGTAGTAAAATTGCCAGCAAATTTTCTAGTGGAATTTTTACCAAGATTGCAATAAAAAAATCTTAAAAAAAATTTCTAAAAACTTTCAAAATTTAGTCGAAAGGATTTCTGACAATTTTTAAAGATAGAATAGAAGTCACATTGACAACAAAATTGCCAGCAATATTTCCAGTAAAGTTGTCAGCAAAATCGTAAAAAAAATCGTGAAAATGGTCGTCAAAAAAGGCGTCAAAAAATCGTCAAAAAAATTTCAAATAAAATCGTCTGGATTAAACGAATTGTAAGTAAAATTTTTTATTTAAATTATGAAAATTATGTCACAATAATTTCTGAAAGAAAAAATTGCCAATAAAATTGTCTGAAAAATTTTCAGCAGATTATATTGCTGATGCAGTTTCTCTCGGCAATATTGTTAGAAATCTATTCCCAAGTTTTTGTGAATAGAATGGACGTCACATCAAGATTATAAAAACAATTGTAGATTCAAAGTATAGTAAATTTAAAATAGGAATCGATTCAACTCAAATTAAAGACTCTGTTTTATGAGAACGAAGTCATTAGAATGCAGCTCAGAAAGAAACACTTGAGGGTCGCCATGGTCTACTAGGTAGTGTGCTGTGTTCGAATCCCAGGCCAGACATCAAAATAAAAAATACAAAAAGTATTTTTTCGGCGATTTCTTCTCAGCAGATTTCTGGCAAATTTCGGGCAAAAAATCTGAGAGTAAAAAAAACTGCCATGAAAATTTTCTCAAAAAATTTGCCGTTCGGAGTCGACTTTAAACTGTAGTTCCCGCCACTTATGTATAAAATTTACACATAAGTAGTGTGAGAAACTGCGGGCTTCTTGGGGACGATTGCTGTAGACTGTCTAATGGTGAAGGTATAGCACTGGCCATTTTATAGTCACCTGGCAGCAACTCGTTTCGTTGCCGTTCGCATCTTCCCTCTTTCTTCCTTTCCTAAAACCTGCACAATGCACTGGATGAGTAGGGGCCATCCCCTGAGTGCTAGTTTTATAAAAAAAAAAGTTATAATATATAGAGTTATTCTTCCTGAAGTTTCCGAGGATAAATTAAAGAAAAATTCTCTCTTACTTGGTACTATTTACGCACAAAAAATAATTTTAAATTCCTATTAAAATTCACAAAATATCAATATGACCCTGCCTGCTATGTATCTGGTAATGAAGATCCCTTTTAATACATTTCATTTTAAAGCATTCACAAACCAAAGAAAATACTTTAAAAAATTAATAAAACGAACCCTTTTACCTGAGCCACCCATTTTTGTGTCATGCTTTTTAGAGGAGCCACAATTTCGCCACACTAATTTGCATACATACGGGGCCACATAACAAGCCTTATAAATATATAATTAAGTACGTTTTAATAAAATTAGCACATGAAACAAATTTAGATTTATGTACACAGATATGTATGTATACAGACATACAGACAGACAGACAGGCAAGCAGATAGACTTGGCAGATTATGCGTATATTTTTAAAAGCCTTAAACATTTTATAGCTGCGATATAAAATAAAGGTAAACAGCAAAAGGAATCTTAAAAGCATAATTTTGTAGGCAAATAAAGAATAAAATTTTTCCTTCTTAACCATTATTGTTATTAGTATTAACGAGTAATTCGTAATATTTTTTTTGTTTTGTTTTTGTTTTATAATCCTTTTTATTATTTCAAGATAAAATTTATTTGAATTTTCATAATAATTTTAAAAATGGCCGGCTGGTTTATTATCTTTATTGTCTTCGTTTAAATAATTGCGAGAAATTTCCATTAATTTCAATTCATCGTTAGGTTGGTGTGCCTACCAAAAAGGAGTTCTTAAATATTTAAAAAATATGTCCAAAATAAAACAATTTTTTATTATAAGATGTTCACTTAATTTCTTTTTTTTTAAATTAAATTTTATTAAATAAATCTTTTAGAATTCAGAATTGATTTATTTGAATTAAGAAATTAATAATTAAACCTAAATTAAAATTAAACTAGATGACCCGTGCGAATATTTTGCACAGTTAGTTGTCATTTTTGTAACATAAATTGAAATTAATTAATAGAAATTTTTTTTAAAGTATAAAAATATTAGAAATCGTAATATCATCATAAATATTTACATACATATGTACATACATATGATTAAATGCTTTTTTAATACTTCTTTGAATACAATGTTAGAGGTAATGACATGAAAATCGTTAATTTTTTGCCCGTACGAATCCTTAATACAAACAAACGTAAGCGCTCGAGAAAAAGCCACGTATAACTGCCCATGTGAAAAGATCGGTTCTGGTAAATGCAATCCTACCTTTTGAAAGGTTTGACCTTGTGCTTTGTTTATCGGCATAGCAAAAAGCAACTTTCACAGGGAACTGTTTTCGTGTCATTCGGAAAAGCACAGTTGGATCAGAAGGCTCATGGTTGTTTCGGGGTATGAGTACAGTTTTATCGGTATGAATAATTTTTGCTGATATGATGTGCTCTCCCAAGCTTGTTACGATTAGACTGGTACCATTTATTAACCCATATTACTATACTTCTTAAAATAAACAATGTCATGACAATAACGACATTACTAACATGGCTTTTACAACTTTAAATATTATTATGTGGAATAGCATTACAATTAAGCGACCCTGGATTTTAATACATACTACATTATGTAGACCCTATATTACCACACTTGAACAAAAACATATAATTATAATGACTACAGTATATTATGCAGTTCTATATAAAATATAATTTTTATCAATGAAAATATTAATTTTTCAATTTCTAATTATTTTTCGCCATTAGTGTTAGATATAAGCGAGATATCATTCATTAAATTTGATGCGGTGGTATGAGAGATATTTGCAACCGACAAAAAAAGTGCTTTAGAAATAATATATATTATGTGGAATATCATTACAATTAAGAGACCCTGTTTATTGCACTTGATCTAACAACTACTGCAAAGAATTGCCAAAACAGCTTTTTACAACTTAATATGCATATTATATATAACTGACTTAGTAATAAACGGCATTATAGTTAATAGCGGTATTGCTAGAATGGATTTTAATACATACTATATTATGTAAAACTGTATTACTATTAAGAGACCATGTATTACCACACTTTAACAAAAACATATTATCACAATGACAACAGTACTATCATCCAGATCCGTATAAAATATAATTTTTATCAATGAAAATATTAATTTTTCAATTTCTAATTATTTTTCGCCATTAGTGTTGGATATAAGCTTTAAAATAAGATATCATTCATTAAATTTGATGCGGTGGTATGGCAGATATATGCAACCGACAAAAAAAGTGCTTTAGAAATAATATATATGATTGTTGTCAACTTAGATATGCATACCATTTAACACTGACTTACCTCCCTAATTAATCATTACAACCCTTTCGTTAGGATTACAAACTAGGTTCTAACACCAACCATTTTATTTGTCTTGATTTAATTCAACCTAAAACCATTGAAATTCTTACGCTTTTCTTTGTTAAGTTAAATGAGAGGATACTACTAGGACACGAACAATCTCCAAGTCTCTGATATGAGTATTCTGATATGAGTACTATGCTGTGAGGATATAGTAAGTCTGCATTAGGTATAGGCAGTTTGTAATCTATTGAAGAAACAATGAATATGACAGTGTAGTAAAATAGTCGCCGTTGTGTAGTATGTACGCTATTGGTTTATTAGACGAGAGCTTATGGTTCAGGCCCAGGCGCGTTTCTCTAAGTAGCCATTTAATCTATTCTTCGAATTCAAGATTAAACTGAAGGTCCAATCACTCGTAGATAAAACTAACGTTACATAGATGATGTGTGCAGGATTTTCGGGATTCACAAAATCCCGTATCCCGGGATTTTTAAAAGTTTGTCCCTGGATTTTTCGGGAGTTTCGGGATTGTGAGTTCATATGTATTTTGACCCTACAAAAGGTCCTGAAAAAAAATTCTATATCTCTTGACTTCGATATTCGCTTCTCAGATGAGTTTCACCATTCATAAAAAGTTATTTGATGCCATCGAAGAAAGCAAAAGCTCTGTAAAACGAATTAATTGGGTAACTAATTGCGATACTCAACTGTTCAAAGGAATAGAATATTTACAAGCTGCATGCAGCTATCTTGGAACTATTTTACCAACAAATGTTGATTGCGAGAAGTGTTTTTCAACGGCAGCATTGAATTTGTTACTTTTTGTCCTGCTGTTTTTATATTTTACTTTTAATAAAATATAATTCTGATATCCATAATTGGAATACAAATAATTTTGTTAACAAAATATTTTTATTATTAAGAGAAAATCGTTTTTCTCGTGATTTTTCGGGATTTTTGGATCCCGAATTATCCCGAAATATCCCGGGATTTTTAAAAATCGATCCCGTTTGGCATCCCTAGTATGTATGTCCAAGCCGTACAGTGCCACAATGATGGTCTATAAGATTCCCAAAGACAAATTCAATGATTCATATGTTTAGTGACTCCAAAACCTATAGCATTTCCTTCCATCTGAAAGTTAGTTGTTCAAACGATTTGAGTTTGGCCTTAACTTATTCTATTGTATTACACAACACAGGGTTTGGAAATTACAGATATTGAAAAGCTGCTGTCCTTGCAAACGAGTTTCATAGAGTAACACGACACAGTAAACAAATTGTTTATCCACATATTTCGTTAGATTACCACTGCAATGTTATCCAGGCAGAGACGGCAGAATTTTGCTTGAAAATCTCTTGATTCATTCGGACAGCCTAGCTGGCATTAAGGCCGTAATAAACATAATCTCAGCGGCTGTCGTTTTCCAGGAATGCCGAGAATTTCTCAGAGAAATTTCCTGATCCCTCAAAAGTATCATTTATATGGGAACGGATTATTGGGAGATCGTTGGAAACTGCATTGCTGATGAGTTCGATGAAAGCCAATAAGGAGCTTATTAATACCTATCATGTAAAATGACATAATGCCTTGGTTAAATTGGATATTTTCAATTCATTTTACAGGAAAGTTCAATATCGTTGGAAGCAAGAGGTTACTTGCAATAGACTCTGCTGGATGAGGAGTGGAAACCAACTCACTTCTATGCTTAAATCGCATGCCCATTCAGCAGACTGGGTAAGACATTTTATCAAATGATTTCAGCAGGAACTGTGTGTCTGAGAAGAAGGAGAAAACTGTATTTTATATTATGTGTCAGTGCCCTGATCTTGTCATAAAAAAACGATGGTTTTAAGACTTTCACTTTTTTGCATGCTTAAATGACCTCTCTACTGAAGTCGCCGTGGTCTAGTAGGCAGTGTGCTGGATTATTAGACGTAAAGCCAGTCCCAGGCCAGTATTTTTTCTGCGATTTCTTCTCAGCAGAGTTCTGGCAAAAACTCTGAGAGTAAATAAAATTGCCATGAAAAGTTTCTCAAAAATATGTCGTTCGGAGTCGGGACCGTCACTTATGTATACAATTAACGCGCACAACATAAGTAATGTGAGCAACTAGATCAATAATCCTGACTGAAGGGTTGTAAAGTCCAACTACATATGTATGAGCTCTTTAATGTAAGGATTGCTGCAATAGCAACAGGACTTATAATGGATCCGTGTTAGTTTCTTCAGAGGAAGCTTTGAACCCCGGCTTGAATATAGATTGTGGTATCACTATAGGCGCGTCTAAGTGGGACATCCTTCTTCAATGGGCATGAGCCCTTTGGTGGCCCTAACCTTACCTAATTTGCTTATTCTTTTAGTTCTTAATCGATCTCCCTTATTTCATTGCTTTCTTTCGGTGCCCTTGATAACTTTTTATTAATGCGACAAGTTTTTAATCTATTGCAGCTGATCCATGGATTATAGTGTTGGCTTTGCCAAAGAACAATGCCCTCCTCTCTTGAAAGAATTTATTGTTAGTTGCGAGCGACTTATTGTACTGTCTTAGTTTGTAGTTAGTATATGGACTACGACCTAGCTTTCTCTAGAGATGGCGCTAGTTGACCTTCCGATGATTTTGTTGATTATTATTTTAATTGTCATCTCCCTCCGTATAGATCCGCATTGCTATGTTTTATATGGTTTAGTGTATGTATTAGACAAGTTTATTTAATTTCATTCGAAAGGATTTCAAATATAAGTATATCAATAAGTGTTACATTCATTTCATAACTCGTGTGTGATATACAATATTTATGTAATTATCGATATTATAAATGTAGAAACTTAAATACTAAACTGTAGGTGCATTAGCATATGGCCATATTTCCTTATACGATGCATAGCATTTAGGATCCATTCTAAGGCAAACAATATCCTGATAGTTCACTAAAGGTGCATGCCTTTTTGCAGCATTCATCCACAATGCCTAACATACGTGTGCGTCGTGTTTTGCCCAATAAATTCTCATGTTCAATATGGAAAATATCCGTTAATCCAGCGTAAGGATAAGACAATTCATTGTCCGTGACTAGTAATATTTAGAATTATTAATTTGAAAATGTTTAGCAAATTTTAAACACTAACTTACCGGCTCTTTTTGTCATCATGCTATTAAAACCATTCTTACATACGAATCTTAAAATTTCATTCAATTCGGAGCCACAGATGCGATGCGAAAAACCATTGCTTTCAATGATGCATAAACAGATTAAAATGAATGCAAACAGTTTCATGTCGGCGTCTGCTTAAATTGAAAGTTCACAAATTACTGATGCTGGAAATGGTTTCTTAGCAATTATTTATACCAAAATCCCTATTTGAAATCTTAATGCGTTTACTTGTTGTAATTTGTTTACCAATATATTCTATTCTTCTATTTTTGAAAAAAAAAAACGTAAACATATTACGTAGTTTTTGTGACTTTTTTCAGCGAAAATGTGAAAATATTTGAAGAAGAAGTGCCACCTTGAGATTATTTCATATACTTGCACTCTTTGCATTTATAATTAATTTATTTATTTTGCCTATACATAGTGTGCAATAAATTTGTTTGTATTAATATTTAATACATTACAGGTATATCATTATAGAATACATATAAAAAACAATATTATGTACAACACTACTTATGGCCCTCTTATAGCATTCAACTAAAATTTCATCCACTCTGTAATAGCGGACATAAAGTAGTTACAATACATGTAAAGCTGTTTAAGGGTTAAGATGTTGCGGTGTAAAGTCGGCTAAGTGTGGTGCAGTAGTATCGGTCTCAGTTTAGCGAACCACAGACAAGCAAACTCTCCACAAAAAGAAACAGTTGAAAAAGAAAATTTAAATTACAAAGTTTTAAAATCATTGGAAACAGCTGATACCAATAAAGTTAAAGAGGCATTAAAAGAATTAGTTGAAGTTGATGACATGCAAAGTGTAAACAAAGAAAGTAAAAATAAAGAAATGAATAAAGAACTTAAAAGCACAAAAGTAAAGAATGACAGTGATACAGAATTAAGTGAAATCGTAAACAAAGAAAGAAAAAACACAGAGACAAATACAAACAATAAAATAGAATCAAAAACGACACAATGGCTAACGAACAATTAAGCGAATTAATTAAACTATTAACTTTAAAAATCGCGAGAGAAGACAAAATTAATATTTCGGTAGAAAATTTTGCAAAAATTATACCAGACTTTAATGGTAAAAATATGCCTATAGACGATTGGTTTGATACGTTCGAAAGTAACGCAAGTGTATATGAATTAAATGAGAAACAAAAATATGTGCAATGTCGCAATAAAATTTCGGGAACGGCCAAGATATTTCTAGAAACAGTAAACGTTACAAACTACAAAGATTTAAAGCAACAATTAATTTATGAATTTAGAAAGACATATAATTGTAATGAAGTGCACAAAATGTTAAGCAACAAACGTAAATCGGAAAACGAATCTTTTCACGAATATATGCTGCAAATGCGCAAAATTGCAACCTTAGGCAATTTTGATGAGCTCTCGGTAATTCGCTATATAGTCGATGGGTTAAAAATGAAATCAGAATATAAATATCAACTATACGGTGCAACAACATTTAAAGAACTTCGTGAAAAATATGAAATTTATGAGCACATAAAAAGTGAATTTAGTGACGAATATAAAACAAAAAATAATAAAGGCTTACAAATGAAAAAAGAAAGATGCTTCAATTGTGGTTCTATGGAACATAAAAAATATGAATGTAAATCGTTGTCAAAATGTTTTAAATGCAATAATTACGGACATATTGCTAAAGATTGTCGTTTAAATACGCTCAACAAAAAAGATGTTGAAAATTCTGTTAATGTCATCGTGGACAAAAATCGGTACAAAACAATAACCATAAACGGTAAAGAGCTCGAATGTCTTGTTGATACGGGATCTGACGTTTCGATTATTAAAGAATATGTGTTTCAATCGAATTATAAAGACTGCAAATTACGAAATAATAAGACTTTACTATTCGGTTTCGGTAACAAAAAGACAATACCTATCGGTTGTTTTACAGGAAGTGTTAAAGTTGATACAGTTGAAACAGACCATGATTTCGTTATTGTACCGAATAATACGATTAAATGTGAAGCCATTTTGGGCTACGATTTCACAAGAAAGTTTAAGTTCTATAGTGGTGAAGACGGTTTTACTTTCGAAGATAAAGGTTCTAATGAAACCGTAAATGAACTTGACGTGTATAACATAAATCTTATAGAACTGGATGTTGATTTACCTTATAAAGAGAAAGTCGAAAACTTGATTAATTCGTATAAACCGGTCGTGCCGCGTGAAGAATGTCCGATATCGATGAAAATAATATTGAATAATGAATTTAAACCGTTCCGTCACTCTCCAAGTCGTCTTCCAATTCAACAAGAACAGATAGTGAACAATCAAATAGCGGAGTGGCTTGAAAAAGAAATTATTAGAGAATCAGTGTCGGATATGGCTAGTAGAATTGTTTTGACTAAAAAGAAGTCCGGTGATTATCGCGTATGCATAGACTACCGTCAACTCAATAAAATGGTGTTAAAAGACTGTTTTCCGGTACCACTTATTGACGATGTTTTATTGAAATTACAAAAAGCGAAAGTATTTATCGCAATGGATCTCGAAAACGGGTTTTTTCATGTTCCTGTGCATGAAGACAGCAAGAAGTATACAGCGTTTATAACCAAACAAGGTGTATATGAGTTCAACAGAGCTCCGTTTGGTTTTTGCAACTCTCCCGCTAACTTCATCAGATACGTAAGTTATATCTTTCAAAATCTTATTAATACAGACGTCATGGAGATCTACATAGACGATATTATATTATACGGTGAGACTACTGAAGAGTGTTTGGAAAAATTGAAGCTTGTTTTGGATAGAGCTGCTAAATTTGACTTAAAGTTTAAATGGTCAAAATGTTCGTTTTTAAAAAATAAAATTGAGTTTCTAGGCCATACTGTTGAAAATGGTACTGTTTCACCGAGTAAATCTAAAATAAGGACGGTTCAAAAATTTCCAACGCCAAAGAATGTAAAGGACGTTCAGGCTTTCCTTGGTCTTACGGGCTATTTTAGAAAATTTGTGCAAAGATACGCCCATATTGCTAAACCACTTACTAATTTGTTGAAAAAAGACACTCCATTTCAAATGACGTGTAAAGAACTGTATGCAATAGAAGAATTGAAGTCGATTATTACCAGTGAACCAGTTTTAAAAATTTATTGTAGAGATGCTAAAACAGAGTTACACACAGACGCATCTAAAGAAGGTTTTGGCGCAACACTTTTCCAGTTTTTCGATGAACAACTTCATCCCGTTTTTTATTGGAGCAAAAGAGCTTCACCTCAAGAATCTAAATTACACAGTTATATTATGGAAGTGAAAGCAGCCTACCTTTCGATTAAGAAATTTCGTCACTACCTTCTGGGGATTGAGTTTAAATTAGTTACTGACTGTTCAGCATTTAAGCAGACAATGGCAAAACAGGATATCCCAAGAAATGTAGCACAATGGGTGATGTATCTGCAGGATTTTTCTTACATAGTAGAGCATCGACCAGGAACCAGAATGAAACATGTAGACTGCTTGAGTAGATACCCAACCAATGTGATGGTAATCTCTTCAGAAGTAGCAGCTCGTATCAGGCGTATGCAACAAAAAGATGACTACATTAAAGCTATATCATTAATACTTCAGTCGCATGCTTACGAAGATTTTAAAATTAAAGGAGGTGTGATTTACAAGTCAGTAGAAGGAAATGATCTACTGCTAGTTCCGAAGGCTATGGAAGCTGAAATTATTAAAAGTTGTCATGAAAACGGACACTTGGCTGTCGCAAAAACAATGCACGCAGTAAAACAACAATTTTATATACCACATGTTGAAAAGAAGGTTACACAGATTGTACAAAACTGCATAAAATGCATTATACACAACAAAAAGTTAGGTAAAAAAGAGGGTATGCTACACTGCATTGGAAAAGGTGATTTACCACTTCATACTTTACATATTGACCACTTGGGGCCAATGGATGCAACATGTAAGAAGTACAAGTATATATTAGCTGTAGTCGACGGTTTTTCAAAATTCATATGGCTTTTTACAACAAAGACAACAAATACTGAAGAAGTTATAAAAAACTTAGTTGTATGGTCAGACACTTTTGGAAACCCCAATCGTATTATTAGTGATAAAGGAGCAGCTTTCACTTCTCAACGTTTTAAAGAGTATTGCGAACAGAATGCAATCGAGCATATTTTAACAACCACAGGTGTTCCGAGAGGTAACGGACAAATCGAGCGCGTGAATCGCTGTATTTTGTCAATCATAGCCAAGTTGTCATACGAAGATTCTTCGAAGTGGTACAAATTCGTTGGGCAGGTGCAAAAAGCATTAAACTCGTGTGTTCACAGTTCAACGCGGTCCACTCCGTTCGAAATTCTGTTTGGCATCAAAATGAAGATTATACCTGAAAACAGAATCCTTGACATATTACAGAATGAACTCGTAGATGAGTTTGACAAAGATCGTCAACAACTCCGAAATGAAGCTAGACAACAAATTCTTAAAGCACAAGAAGCGTATAAAAAACAATATGATAAAGGTCGAAAAAATCATCAGTCCTATACAGTCGGTGATCTGGTAGCTATCAAACGTACCCAGTTTACAGCAGGAAAAAAGTTAGCCAACGAATTTCTGGGCCCATACAGAGTAGAGAGAGTAAAGTGTAATGAAAGATATGATGTATCAAAAGCCGCACAATTTGAGGGTCCGAACAACACGTCAACTAGCGGTGATTTCATGAAGCCATGGAAAGGTTCTGATGAGGAAGAGGTCCTTTCATCGGAGACCGATGATTATCAGGATGGCCGAGTGTAAAGCTGTTTAAGGGTTAAGATGTTGCGGTGTAAAGTCGGCTAAGTGTGGTGCAGTAGTATCGGTCGAGTGTGGTGTGGAAACGTAATGTGGAAGATGAGAAGAGAGTCATTCAGTGGTTAGAAGTGAAAGTCGAAGCAGTGGTATTTTCAAGTGGAACTATTATATTTCTTTTTTTTTCAAGTGAAACTATTTTTATTTCTATTATTATATTTTAAATAAAGCAATTTCTATTCTTATATACTTTTTAAAAAATAAAACTATTTCTAATTATTTAATTTGAACCTTACATACATTATGATAGTAATGCACATGCCAGGAAAGTTTTAAAATTTTTACAGTGCAGGACCGCATTTTATTAAAGGTTTTAAGCGTATTGAATCCAAATCCATGGTTAAAGTTGTTCTTGTACTCTAAATTTACGAGATATTCTAACGCTGAAACTGATGGAATAGTATGCGAGCCGCAAATCTAACCACTTAAAACCTATATGAATAAAAACTAAGGAGTGCGCACAGAAAAAAATGGGCCTACTTTAAAGCTTATAACTTTTATCATAATTTAAACAAATGAATACCATTACATTGCTTTTGTTAGTAATCTGTTTCAAAATCCATGTGCTAAATGTCATTGCAACAGCAAAATTAGTTTTTTGAAAATGGGCACTCATTTTTTTTTTTTCAATGAAAAACCGCGCCGCTTACAAAAAACGATTGCTAGGCTCGCAGCTATTAACCAAAAAACAGTTCTAAGTTAAGAATAAAACAATATAAGAAGTCTTTGAGTATTGAGAGAAAACGTAGAAGTGAAAGAAAAAAAAGAGGATTTGCCGACCAACACAAAGCAAGTAAAATAATTAGTATTTTTCTAAAACACCCTAACATGTCTGGAAGAAAAGTGGCTCGGAAAGTTGGATGCTCTCAGGCCTGGACCAGAAAAAAATTTTGTATACAAAAGAATTCAAATATTATTTACTTTAATTAAAATATAAAACGAAAAAAATCCGCCACTTAGTTTTATTTCTATAATGAAAAGTGTAAGTGCAGTTTTTTTTGTGCGCACTCCTTAATACTTTAGCGTTTTTGTCCAAATATTACTACAATATAAAGGTTCATAATGGCCATCTGTCTCTATCTCTCTGTCTCACTCTCTCTGGTTTTCTTTGCATACACACATACAGGCGAATTTCTATATGTTGAATCACCATTATCCAGAAAAAAACTTTATCTCATAGAAACTTCAAGTTAAAGTAGTAAAACCTGATAGAATTTCTCTCCAAGATGCTGTTGATGTACTTCAACTTATAGAAAATTCAAGTAATAGAAGTTCACATAATAGAAGTCCGACTGTAATTTTATCATTAAAACCTTTCAGTTAGGACCTAGCTTCTCACACCACTACTGGCAAGATTCCGAACAACAGATTTTTTTTAGTTTGATTGACTATTGTATTTACTCTCAAGTTTTTGCCAGAAACTTGCTGAGAGGAAATCATCAAAAAAAAATTTATTCATATTTTCGTCTTAATGGCTGACCTGTGTTTTGAACTTAGGCCTTAGGTCTAATATCCCAACACAGTACCTAATAGACGACAATGCCCACATTATTTGTATTGCCACTATATGTAGTGATGTATCTAAAAGAGCTATGCAACTAGACAAATATGAATTATTCACATATACTACGTATTCCAATTCCATTTTCATACACCATATGATTTTCCTTCTAATGAGTGTTGCCTGGAGTCTACAGCGACCACACTGGCCAACATGCACCGCTCAGATAATTAAATGCCTCAAATTTGTTCAAAGTTTCTGTTCCATTTCCAATTTTGTTTTAATATTGATTATTACAAGCGTTTAGTCAGTATAAAAACCTAGCTTCTCTCATCACCCATGTTGTGTGCGTTAACCTTAGCGATGAGTGGCGGAATCCTTAGTTTGAAGTCGACTTCGAACTACAAAGTTTAATTTACTTTTCGAATTTTTGCCAGAAGACTGATAGGAGTAAGACATACGTACATAATTGATTACGATCAGTAAAATAGATCGCTTCGTTGCAATTCTTTTTTTTTTTTAGGAAATAATTGTGATAATAATGATGCAGTGAGTTGTCTTATGCCTCCATTGCTGTATTATTTTCAAATTTACAGTTAAAATGTTTGTTTAACGTTTTACTTTAAAGTCATGGATTATTTTTAATCAAATTGAAAATGGTTTAACACTGGGTCCCAAAGAGCACTATCTTCCCCATTTCATAGACGAAATTACTTTGAAGTCATGGATTATTTTTAATTAAAATAAAATGATCTAACACTGGGTCACAAAAAGCACTATCTTTCCCATTTCATCGACGTTGAGCAGTGAAAAAAAGTTGGGTCTGACTTAATTATTTAATATTTCTGTTTAATTTAATCTAAAATTTTAAATGAAATTTCCATGTTTTTGTCTCTCAGACAGTTCGAAAAAAAAGTTCACAGATATTCGCCAACGCAATTCTTATCGAACAACCTATCTTTTCAAGAGATTCATAATTTCAAAAATCTGTTGTAATCTATATTGAATACACAAATCACGGATATTATTGTAATTATTAATATTAAATTGTACAAGTTCTTAAAGCCTTTAAAGAAAAGTCAGGCGCAATACATTAGGATGTCTGCATAGACGCAACCATTTGTACAGCATTCATCAACTACACCTTTGTGGCCAATAACTGCAATCTCTTCGTCCACTTCATCTTCGTCGCTAATCGAATGATCGATTTCTATGATCTCTGGTTCGTTTTCCATTTTCTGTAAAATATCCTTCAAACGATGATACCATGATTCATCAGGTGGTAATGTTTTCGGCTCCTCATCTTCTTTTTCCACTAAAATAAGACAAAAAAATTGCAATTAAAAATTTTTAAAAATTAATTAAAAATTTTATATTTTATACCCACAGCATCGTTTGATACGATAATTGAAACCATTCACACAAACCGTTGCCAAAACCTCTGTTAATACTCGACCACATAATTTTTGCTTGCCATTGGCATAATTTTGCATAAAAAATAAAATTGTTAAGAATAAATAAAATGTTAAACGTAAATTATAAGAGCACTGGGTAGGCATTGTCACTGGCTTATATTTGTCAAATGAATGAAGTGCAGCCGCACTGCTGACACCTCTATTTATACGGTCAAACTCAGGTAAATATTTTTAAAATATACGGGCCCATTATTGGTAAGGTACGCACGCATTCGTGTTTTTACTGTTATTTGTGTTGAATAAGATTAAAAATGTGATATTTTCAATGGAAATTTTATTTTTTCAAATTGCAAATTGCATTTTACGTATTGTGTTTAGGTACGTTACTCTTACTTTTAAATACTCAAGGTGTGCTGCTTATAAACATAATTGAATTTAAAACAATTTTTCCTTGCATCTTGACTTTCTGTCTTAAAGGGACATGTGCTCATATAAACCTAGATTAGTTAATAGCCTATTAGAGGACAATAGATAACCTTGAAACAATGCTCAACAGGATTTTTTAAGACTCTTATCAGTCAGCTGCTCAAATATTCATTGGCATTGCAGCCTGTAATAAACAGTTGTTATGCATTTAGAAAACAAATATTACGTAATAAAATTTACGACAAACCGCTGTCAAAAATATAATGTGTCTCTTAATTAAATTATGTTCCGAAATTGCAAATATTGTCGTTTCTTTGTTTGCATTGGTGCATGTGAATTGGCATGCCAATCTGGACACTAATGCAGAAGCAATTTTGTTTTTGATACAATGCTTCTGCTGAAGTCGCCGTAGATTATTAGCTAATGTCTTGGCTCGTTAGACATGTGAATGCGATTCAAATCACATCCAAGACATCTCAAACAAAAACAAAATATGAAAAAATATTTCTTCAACTACTTCACCAGCCTTCTAGGAAAAGAATAAATAAAAATTGCAATGAAAAGTTTCTTAAGAATCTGTCAATTGGAGTCGACTTTAAACTGTAGGTTCCAACACTCCCGTATAGAATTAATACACACAACACAACATAAGTGTTGTTGGGAGCTAGGATATAGTCCTGGCTGAAGGTTTGTAATAACCAAATATGTTATGATACACCACTTCTAGCCACGCATGATTGAAATCGTCAAATTTATTCTCCATATCCGTTAAAATGATGTCAGTCTGAGGTCGTTCACGTAATGCAAATCCGTCAGATTAATGTCTATGCCACATTTTTCAGTGTGTAGCACCTACGATATAAAGTTGTGATAACAGCGGACAGTCCAGCCTGATACCCAACATTGCGATCAAACTTTCAAAATGTATCCCTTTATGAAGTTTATAATTCAAGGATCCACGATTTGAAGGGGTAAATGCCACTGTACAGCTATGCTATCGAAAGCATGAAAAAGCTTCATTCGGAACCGATTTTAAACTGTTGGTCTCTCCACTCTTGTATAAGGTTAACATACAGAACATAAGGATTGTAATGACAAACTATTTATGTATGTATGAATATTCCACTTCAACAAACGCTTGGAGCCTTTGATGGTCTTGATAGAAGGTTTATGCCATTGCGATTAACTCACCAGTCAAGTATGTTCGACTTCCTGGTGACTCTCTCACCTTCCCTTAATTAGATGAGTAAGATATATAACATTTCTGTTCATTGTTTTCACAAGATTTTTTACGCTTAAAGTCTTTAAAAGCTGTTTCTGTTGATACAAAAGGCACTTAAGGTTGCTAGTGATAGTACACCAGATCAATCTGTGAACCAGGATAGGATGGTGGTGCCAATACATAGTTGATAGTGGCTTCAAAATCTTACTTCTAATTTGTATGTTATAATTCAGGAAACTTTAGAGATTCCGGTCTATATTTTAACTGTTTTGACGAATTTTATCAACCGCAAACACAATTGAAGCATATCCTTTGCTTACGCGACAATTTTGATGTATTTCATAGTGTCACATTTTGTTTTTGTTCTCTAGATGCTATTGAATCACGTCAGCTTTTAGTAAACCACCGTTCATGTCTAAGCGATCTTCTATCTCCTTTTTCATCCATGGTTTCATGGTCGTTGATTAGAGACCGACAATATATTCGTCGACATTTATAAAGAAAAATTTTAATGCGAATGGAATTTTCCATGGAATTATGTTCCATTCGCATCATTAATTCTGTTAAGAAATATGTACTAGACTCCTTCGGCTTTCCAATTTACCTTCGGAACGTTGTCTTGGTTTGTTGCCGCTTATACTAAAGCAAAGCAAAGAATATTACCAAATCCAGTATCAGCGATTACTTTAAGAAGAACTTCGAAACTATTGCTACTCCAACTTCTTTTAATGAGAATTTGCAATTACTCTGTCAGCGGAAATCGTAGCTGTTCTGTGAAGCCTACGATGTGAAAATCAAAGTCAGGTTACAGTTTCCCATGAATAATTTGAGGAGTAAAATAAAAAAATAAACCTCGTCTACATTTAAATTTTACTTCAAATATTTAAAAAAGCATTCGAATAGGCGCGTATAAAAAGCGAAGAACGTCAATAATTTTTTCCATTTATTGAACGAATTTTATAAGACTTTTTCCTATCCTGCGTTTACCTTTTTTAGCAGGACACAAATTTATAAATGAAAAGAATTCTTCTATTTTTTCTGTTAAATATGCTATCAGATACAGCATTTTGCCATTGTTTTTTTTATCGATTTTCTAAGCATATTCTCAACTTCTTTCGACAACAGTCTTTTCAAAATGGCATGGAGGTTATTCAATACTTTTTCGGTAAGGACACACGTGCAGCGAAAATTCTTTAATAAAAATTCTTGCTCAAAATTCAATGGAAATTTTCAAGGATGAAACATTTGAATGCTATTGTAAACTTTTTTTTTTGCGATTATTATAGACGGAACAGATATATTACAGATGATGAGATGCTTTAACAGTCACTGGATATACATTTCATAGATAAACGTTACATATTCATAATATAAATACTTATAGGCATACGTTTTTGAAACTGAGATAGTATTTCGGGCTGTTATAAGATGTTGATTTGGTTTAAAATCTAGTTTCTTACATCACCCATGTTAATTTTATCGATAAGTAGCGAGACCTAAAGTTCAACGTTCCCTACCATCAATAGATTTGAGAAGTTTTTCATGGCGATTTTTTTCACTTTCCGACTTTTATCAGACACATTTTTAAATGCTCGCTGTAATATTTTATTATTACCATGGCACATACCCACATGATTGGTCATTACATCCCTTTAGTCAGAATTACAGTCTAACTACTCACATCGCTCATGTTGTGTGCGTTAATTTTATACATAAGTGGCGGGACCAACAGTTTAAAGTCGACTCCTAATGACAGATTTTTGAAGTACTTTTCATGGCAATTTTATTTACTCTCTGAGTTTTTGCCAGAAACCAGCTGAAATATTTCTTTTTCATATTCCGCTTTGAGGCCTGACCTGGGGCATGAACCCAGGCTTTACGTTTAACAAGCCAACACACAACGGCGAGATAGTATTTCGGGTTGCTATAAGCTGCTGTTTAGATTTACAATCCAGTTTCTCACACCACGCATGTTTTGTATGGTAATTTTATCCATTGGTAGCGAGACCTAAGGTTCAACGTTCCTACCCAACGACAGACTTGGGAAACTTGACAATGACAATTTTTTTTTTCTTTTTACCAGAATACTGCTGAGAGAAATTTATTGAAGCAAATATTTATTTATATTTCGGTTCGTTCAAGATATCCGAACGGGGATTCGAACCATGGAATTTGGTGTAATAAACCAAAACACTATATACAAGACTACTACGCCTTCGTTGACTTCATGAAATATATTTGCGTATAATACCTGTCTTGCTATTAGATTTCATATGGAAATCAGATACATTTTTGAATGCCTGTTATACTTTATTAATAACCTGCTTAATATGGGCGCCCGCTTAGTATGATAACATGCTTAATATAGGCAAAGTTGACGATGTATTTGAAAACAAATTCGAATTAACCTACCACAGACAACCACTACTCAGAGCAAATGTTAAAGTTAACAGAGCAATGTTAAGTGTTTAACAGAAGATACAAAAAGAAATTGTCATGGAAGTATACACCCAAATACATGACATCAGAGAATAGAGTATCCATTCCACGCCTGAGAAATTATACACCACACGCTTCCCCGTGGTTCAGCTTCTCTGCTACTTCCCCAATTGTTCTGGAAATTGAGATACAAAAATATGTTCTTTTCATTTAACAAGAATCGATATAGTGGAAAAATAAGACGTGCTGTAGGTAGCCACCTATATACAAATAGTAGCCTAATATTTCCCTAAATGCAATTAGTAGTGTATTCCCAATAATTTTGGATTTTGGGAAAAGTTCGCAATCCTAACATAGTCTGCTTAAGATAATCGATATTGTGGAAAAAGGAGAAGTGATAAAATCTAAATTATTAGTATTTTTCAGTGTTTAGTATTGCTTTGTTTACTCTAACATTGGCTCTGTTAACTTTAACATTAGCTCTTAAAAATGTTTGGTTTTTGTCTTTGTTAATAAAAAATCTAATTTATTTTCATATAAATAATTAAATTACAGTCAAACCCGGTTATAACGAACTCCGTTGAACCAGAAAAAGTAGTTTGTTATGGGCAAAGTTCGTAATAAATGGAGTGAAGTCATAGAAGAAAATATAAAATACAAAGAATATTTTTTTTTTAAACCAAAAATATGTGTTCATTTTTATTATCTAGCAGCTGATTAAATAAAAGTAAAGACTATTGCCAAACTTCAAAGTTATTTCTGAAGGTTCGTTATAAAAAAGGTGAATGGTATGAAATTTAATTATTGGGGCCGTTTAAGTTAGTTCCTTTTAACCGAGAATTCGTTATAAACGAGTTCGTAATAAACAAAGTTTTTTGTAGGAAAATTGTTATTTAAACATTGGGACTTGAAAATATGTACGTAATAACCAAGAATTCCTTATATCCGAGTTCATTATAAACGAGTTTTACTGTAATAGACTGGCATAAAATTACACTCGGAAATGAAAGTAACTTTAGCTTCCAAAACTTTAGCTTGTAACCCATTCTAGATATTTGTCTACAGAAAATCAATCCAAACTTTATAACATTCTAGTAAGCTGTCGATTATCTTTTGTAACTAATTATGTCTACCAACAACTAAGTAATCAAAAAAATTTTAATTCGTAAATTTAAATAATTTTCTTTTAAATTTTTGTAATTAATCTAAAATAACAACATCCTCTGCGTAATAATTATGTTAAAAACATGATTATTAAATACTTAGAAAAAAAGAGAAAAAGAAAAGAAATCCCATGTAATTCGTAAATTTGTATGTAACTCAGCATTGTATGGTAAATTGCAAGGTTAAATTATTAACTGCTTACACTTTTTAAATCATTCTTGATGCTTAAATAAAACTCAAGATATGATAAAATGCCGCAAACAATCCAATTAAGTAAGACTTTGGAGCATTTAGTAAACATTTTTCCAACGAAACAGGAAACACAAAAAAGGAAAATAGAACCCAGACTCATATTATGTAACAGCAAACACTTGTAGTTAGCATTAGCACTGCCTTATGCGCCACCCCTTCAATCATAATAATAATAATGTATGTTCATATATGTATGTATGTATGTATGTATGCATGTATGTGTGGTATAAGGAAATACTTAATGTCCCTTAAACACCCACCCAGTCTCATATAAGGACGTTCATGCCCTATGTATATAACCCTACTATGAAAAAATATCTGCCCTTAAATATTTTTTAACCCATTAAAATGTCAAGTAGAGTAACAACATGTGTTCATGTTGCACTTCTTGACTAAAACAGAAGAAGAAGAACGAAAAAAAGTTACAAAAATGGAAATAAAATAAAAAAAAATAAAGGAAATTATGTTGCAGAACAATGCAACCAAACAATGCTGTTGCACAAAGCATCATAATTTCTGAGATTATGGACAGAATGTTATGAAACGACCAAATGATACAGCCATGATGGGGGGTAAAATATTGTTGGTTTATTGAATGAAAATATCATCATCTAAAGGACATATTAGGGTACATTCTTATCCTTGGATAATAATGCAATACTTACTGTTAATAGGTGCGGTTTTCTAAGTCGACTTTGATTTACCATTTTGCGGTCATCTCTGCATTTGAACCAAACGAATATGAATTGATCGAATTATCGATCAAGTACAATAGAAAACACAAGATACTCCTTTAAAGTACTCCCCTTAATTAACAATTCTTGTCTCAATTTGTATAACAAACGAAGTCTTAGGGAAATCAACAAAAGGAGCAGAATAATTCTTGATCCTTCGAAGTATGGATCAAGTACAATAGAGCACTGAAGATACTCTTTCTGGGTACTCCGGCTTTTTGGAAACTTTTTACCAGAAAAAATAAAATAATCCTTGATGCTATAGACATGACACTCCTTAGGCTACTCCCGCTTAAAGACAATTTTTAACTTAATTTGTATAATCCATACCTAACATAATTGGTCATTACCTGGCCCTTTTGTCAGGATTACGACCTAGTTTCTCATACCATTTATGTTGTGTGCAGACTAAAGTGGACTCTGAACGTCAGAAACTATTCATGGCAATTTTATTTACTCTCAGAGTTTTTGCTTGAAATCTGCTGAGCGAAAGTCCCCCTAGAAGTATTGAGCCATATTTCGTTTAGTTGGAGATATCTGACCTGGGGTTTGAACCGAGGCCTCACGTCTAATAAGCCAACGCACTAAACACACAACCAACGAAAAGAGGACAATTGTACTTCTCTACCAAACTAAGAATTTGACGTAAAGTTGTATCATATAAGCCTGTTGAAATCTTTTGGTATGGATAGCCTATATATTCTCGGTTTGATTTTCTTATGTTAACATAGGAAACAATTCAATCAATAAATATTGTTACGCGGGCAAAAGCAAACTCGTGAGAATAAGCAAACAAGGCAAACAGACAACAACAAAATACACACATAGTACGGTACAAAAAAATTTCTTCAACAAATACGTAGGAATTTACAAGAAGAAACAACTCTATATTATTAAATATTGTTATGCGGACAAAAGAAAACTCAGGGAAACAAGGCAAACAGACAACAGACAACAACAAAATACACACATCATATGGTATACAGAATTTCACTAACAAATATATAAGAATTTACAAGAGAAGAACTAATCAAAAATCGAACAACAACAATTTCAAGATTAACTTTACGATCAGACAGAAAATAGAGAGCATTAACTATCAATCAGTGGCAAGATGTGTGTCTATGTATACATTCCCAATTTTTCCAAATATTGTCTACATGAATAGAATCCATAATTGGTATCAGAACGTACAGTAGCGAGCACAAAAAATGCAACGTTGGGTAAAATTATCTTTAAGTGCGATAATTTTAAAAAAATGGTGACCAGTTCAAAATATTTCTTTGGGTTATTAATCCCTACAGTTATAGATACCAATTATCAATAACATTATGTAAATATTTTTAATTAATGATATATTATTTTGTTTTTTTTTATTAAAAAGAGTGCGAATTTCATGGGAGCAATAAAAATGCAACAGCATAAATTTTAATGTGTTTATTTAAATTAAATAGTAATTCTTACAAAAAAAATCTCAAAATTAATATTTAGTGGCGTTGCCCTTATTTTTTATGACTTCTTGCTACCTAGAAGGCATAGAGTCGACTAAAGCTATTAATGTGTTAATGGATATTTTCTCCCATTCACTTTTCAAAATTTCTTCTAATTGCCTTTTATTTGACGGATGTTTCCACTTAACTTCCCGATCTAATAGCTCCCATAGACTATCTATGGGGTTTAGATCGGGAGACTGTGATGGCCAATCCCAAACATTGACATCATTGTCGCTTAAAAAGTTTCGAGCTAAGCGACTTGAGTGCTTTGGATCGTTATCCTGTTGGAATATGCTACCAGGAGGCATTTTTTCCCGCAGATGAGGAAGCATGTGTTCTCCAAGGATTTCACAGTACTTCTTGGCGTCCATTTTTCCTTTGATTTGAGTTAAGGGACCTACCCCATCACGGGAAAACGTACCTGTAAATACGTGACGTAAAATCAATAATTTTTTTTAAACATATCGTTCCTTACCCCACACCATTATTGATCCACCGCCATGTTTTACGGTTGGAAGTTGATATCTTGGAGAATATCTCTGTCCAGGCGGTCTTCGAACAAAATTTATCTCATCGGAGCCAAACAAATTAAATTTGCTTTCATCGCTCCACAAGACTTTAGCCCATTGTTTATTTGACCAATCCTTGTAACGTTTTGCAAATTCCAGGCGCTTCTTTTTATTGATTGCACTGATGAGAGGTTTCTTTGCGGGTCGTCTCGCATGCAAATTAGCCTCTTTCAACCTACGGCGAACAGTGTGAACGCCTATAGAGACTCCCATTTGCTCATTTGCGAAATTAGCAACGTCCACTGCGGTCTTTCGTGGATCTTTTTTAACCAGTGCAATCATCTGGCGGTCTTGGCGAGAGGAAGCTTTTCGAGAATTACCACTACCTGATTTCCTTTCCACACTATTTCTCAAGGAAAATCGAGATTTAATCCGACATACGGTTGATTGATTTACACCAAAGAGGTGTCCAACTTCACGCTTGGATTTTCCTTCTTCTAAGGCTTTAATGATTGCAGTTTTGCTGTCAGCTGAGAGCTGCTTCTATTATAAAACACATGTTGTATAACTTATTTAAGAAATTTTCAATTATAATTAAATAAATAACTTACTTTAACTATTTTTTTTATTATGTTGCATTTTTTTTGCTCGCTAAAAATTTGCACTTTTTTCACTAATTCAAAAATATTTAACTTTTTAAAGCAGAATTTGGAATAAACTGTGGTTACTTTGAAAACTTATAATTGAAAGAATTAACAGCAAAAGAAAATAGATAAATTAGTTACCGTTATTTTGAAACAGATATTATTAAAGATCATATGGCACAGTGTTGCATTTTTTGTGCTCGCTACTGTATATACGAGTATATATGAAAATTTATCATTTTATATTCCTTAATTAGTTACACCCTAATAATATGATATAGTACACTGTATGTATATCCATAAGTATTCTGTTCTTTCCATTTTAATTGATAAACATTGTTCAGCAAATATTTGACAATTAACTCAAGTTTTGTTGCATCTTCATCTTCGACTGGCTAACCATCATCATGAACACCATGAATATATTCATATAATCGCATATACTATATACATGCACATGTAATGATAAAAACGATTTTAATGATGGTATTTAAGATAATGTAGTATGTGGTTATTATTATGCAATCAATTTATTAAATAATAACGAAAACATTCATTGAAAATCTTACATTAAATTCTTGCTAATTATATATGCAAACAAAGGATATGTGGTATCCGAAAAGGAAAAATATCACACTGTGTGTCTAATAATAAATTTAAATAAGTCCTTAGTGTAAAAGTAAAATCATGTCGCTCTGTAAGATGTTGCAATGAACTTAGTAGGGGCGGGGTGTCAATTGAAAATTCATTTTTAATTATGTGTTGTGTTCTGTTGGAAAGAAATTGGTTTCTATGTTAGTTCGATGTATATAAGCAATGAAAATAGAGCGGGATATTTTTCACTGGGTTTCCACCATTATTTAGCACAAATATAGAAGGCCATAATAAAACTCTGTTTATTAAATTATTTTTCATGCTAAAGCCCTTACATACTTACTTAATTGGCTATTACAAATCTTTAGTCAGGACTAGAACCTAGTTTCTCACCGCATCCATATTGCATGTGCAAATTTTATCCATGGCAGGACCTAGAGTTTAAAGTCCACTCTGAACGATAGATTTTTGTGAAACTTATCATGACAATTTTAATTTTCTCTCAAAATTTTTGACACAATCCGTTTGATAGGCAGTCGCCGAATACATATCCTAATATATCGTTTTGTTCGAGATGTTTAAGCAGGAAGTTGAACCAGTGCTCCCGACTAATGGGCCAACACTCAACCAACTTGAGTATGACGACGAGGAAAACTCGTCCATCTTTAAATTCAATTTTGCATTTCTTTTATCAAGAGAGTTATCGTTGATTATTCGTTTTCCAACGGTAAATGCTTAGTCCACTGCATCCTAGTAGCATAATTCGGTTGTTATTCAAAGTTTTATAGCGAATGTGATTACAAACGGCAGTTTGCAATTGCATTGTAAACAAATACTGCCTCTTAGATTAGGTTTGGTTTGAGGACGTGTACTTGTTATTGCGATTCAAAAATCAAAATGACCCATTGTAATACGTCCTAGAGCAAAGAGAGACAGAGAGAGAGAGAGGGTAGTAAAGAAGATAGGGAAATTGGCAATGTAGAAAAGATAAAAAAGGAAGGTTAAGGACACGGAAGAAAAAACAGTTCACAAACACACAAGAGAGTGCGACAAACAGCTTCAACCAGCTCAACATGTTCACGAATGTACGAAGAGCCTTAATGTTGGCTATCGACAAAGAGTTCAAACCCCAAGGCAGGGGCTCCTTTACCTTAACCTACTAAGTCTGGATAGTTGCAGAGGAGATATTCGGTAGTTTCCAGTCCAGATGGGGTCTGTTCCACCTATTCGTCAGCGATCTAAAATCGCAGTGCCCTGTAATGAAACCAATAACTAGCCCAGACTATCTATTGCAGGCCATGCACACCTAGACACATCCTGATTCATTCCTCCAACGCCTCCATCCGGCGATGAGGTCGTAAAAGCAGCAGATAGAGAAGGATCAGGACCAATACTACCTCTTTGGGGGTAAAAAAATTCAAAAAGACAAAACTTATCTTTTTACTTACGTCTGCTTTATATGTAGAAAAAGTTCAGGCTGGTCACAGACCTTTTGTTTACATCTCGGCACCCTGAAACCGTCAATTGTAGGAATATCAGATATCCTTTGTTCCCTAGAGAAATGCAATGAAGCTGCTTTTTAACATTTGTCATGATAGGCAGGGAGAAGATATCCTATAAAGTAAGAGGAGATTACAATAGATGCTGTGTCCCAGTATCGTGTAAGTTTGCAATGATACTCTTATCAACATACCTGTGACTCTTTATGTATAGGGTGATTTTTTAAGAGCTATAGGAAATTTTTTCAAAAAAAAACACATAAAATTCAGAAAAATGCATGAAATATTTATTTGAATTGATAGTACAGTCCATATAATTTAATGTTTGAAGACTATTTCATGCAAATGTTGACCGCGACTGCGCCTCAAAAGGTCCATCCGTTTAGTTAAATTTTGGCATACTCTTTCCAACATTTCGGCCGGTATCTCACGAATAAATGCTTCAATGTTGTCTTCCAATGCATCAATTGAAGCGGTCTTGTCTGTATAGACATGAGCTTTATCATAGCCCCACAAAATATAGTCTAAAGGCGTTAAATCGCACGGCATAGGCGGGCAATTGAACGTTTCCTAACGTGAAAAAAATGTTCACCGAACTTGCCTCTCAGAAAGTCTATTGTTACGCGTGCTGTGTGGCATGTGGCACCGTCTTGTTGAAACCACATATCATTCAAGTCAAGTTCTTGCATTTTGGGCAAATAAAGTTGGATATCATCATACGGCAGCGCTCACCATTCACAGTTACGTTACGATTCGCAGCATTTTTGAAGAAGTACGGTCCAATGATGCCACCAGCCTATAAACCGCATCAAACTGTGACTTTTTCTGGATGAATTGGTAGCTTTTGCAATGCTTCTGGCTTGATCTTCACTCCAAAATCGACAATTCGCATTGGAGATAACATTGAAGCATTTATTCGTGAGATAACGGCCGAAATGTTTGAAAGTGTATGCCAAAATTGGGCTAAGCGGATGGACCATTTGAAGAGCAGTCATGGTCAATATTTACATGAAATAATCTTCAAACATTAAATCATATGGACCGTACTATCGATTCAAATAAAGATTTCATGCATTTTTCTAAATTTTTGTGTTTTTTTTTTTGAAAAATAATCTTATAGCTTTAAAAAAATCACCCTTTATATTTTTATACAGAATTTCTTTTTGAAATATTCATTCCTACATTTTATAGCATGTCCGTTAAATTTTTTATGACACTATACGAATATTAATTGAATCTTTAGCAGTAGGGCTCTCTCTCCGATGGTATGTGTTCAAAATGCGTAGAAAGCAGGAGGAAGATTTGGCATGTGGGCCCTTTTCATATCCAATGCAAGTAATAAAAATTGTCAGTTTTTGTTAAAATATCTTTCTGCCATCTTTGTAAATTGATTAACTTATTTTTTTTTTTTTTTGTTTTTCCTTTAAAAATTTATTTGTATGTCAAGATCAACGTGTATGTACAATGTACCTATATGAGTGTGTATGGAGGGTGTTTTATATAAAATAACATGTTCACAGAGATGACAATCACAATAACATTAAATTTACTGTTGCTAAATCTGTCTTTTGTTGTTGGGTTTTTTTTTTTGCTTTTCTTTTATCATTTTTTGTAGTATCGTCTGTTTCGTTATTTGGTGATGTTTTTTTTTTTTTTGTTTTACTTTCATTTTGCTTTTGTTTCGTTTTTTATGTGATTTTTTTACAGGACATTTAATATACCTGTTTGCGTCATAAATTATGACTACAATAGCAACAAGAAAAAAAAAAAACAAAATAATAAGAAGAAAACACGTATACATAAACAAAAATGTAATATGTATACATACATACACACATACATACACGATATGTTATTGTAGATATTGTAAATGTTATGCCATAAATATCTTTAAAATGTTTATTATTCTCTCACTCTACTGAATATGTATGAGTATGAGCATGAGTGTCTACGTTATATTTCCACCGTAGACATTAAGAGTAAAAACAAAAAAAGCAACAACAAGGACAAAAAAACAAAATGAAATAAATAAATAAAAAATAATAAAAATAATGTTAAATGTGGGAGCACAACATTTGCCATTGTTGTTGCCAATGATTCTGCTAGGCGACAACAAAGGTGCCAGCAAATTATAGTCGATTCAAGATGATACTCTACGCCGTCATGATAATACTATCCTGTTTCTCAATTCAAGTATAGCACTATTTTTGCATATTATTTTGCGTCAAATTCATGTCCTATTGCAAAATATCATTTTCAATTATGATCATCTAAACCGTACTAAAGCAAACGGAGGCGACAGACAATCGCCTGACATATACACAAAAACTTAAAAAAAATTGCGAACAATTTTAAAATAATACCTACGGTTGAAACCAAATGTTTAATTACTCATAATCCCTTTAGTCAGGATTACGACCTAGCTTCTCACACCACTTATGTTATGTGCGTTAATTTTATACATGAGTGGCGGGAGCTACAGTTTAAAGTCGACTCCGAACGACAGATTTTTGAGAAGCTTTTCATGACAATTTTTACTCTCAGAGTCTTTGCCAGAAATCTACTGAGAGGAATATTTTTCGTTTTGATGTCTGACCTGGGATTCGAACCCGGGCCTTTCGTCTAATAAGCCAACAGACTACCCACTAGACCACGGCGACAACAGTTTAATTATCGCCGCAAATTTTCAAGCAATAAATGAGTAGCAACTGAGAAGATATAGGGTGGCTAATATGTATTGCAACCAACTTCAGGTTGTTATCATTTGTAAATCGCTCGTCTGACAGCTGATAGATTTATTCCAGTGACAGCTCATTTTATTATTTACAAGCTCACAAGAGCATTTTGAGCTATTGCATTCAGAAAAAAAGTTATTCGTGATAGAATTCAAGCGTGATAGTGTGATTGCTTTATATTTGGCTGGAATACTACAGATGGCTATCGTTAGAGTCCTCCAGCATTTAAACGTAAATAATTCTTTTGTTTCTCGTAACATTGATCGTTACCGTGGTACTGGCAGGGTTGCATCGCGTCCAAAAATTCTATGAAAGAAAACGGTAACAACACCAGAAATGATCCGAAAAGTGAAGGCCAGATTTGATAGAAATCCACACAGCAGTGGTAGAAAAATTGCTCGTGAGCTGAATATATCGCGATTTCTAGGACTAAGGCCATTGAAGTTACAAAAAGTGCAAGAGCTCACCGATAGAAAAAAAAAGTTAGACTGGAAAGAGTCAAGGAGTATTATCGGGAAAATGTCTTAAAGACAGTATGGAAGCCCTAGGTGGACAAACATTTCAGCCGTATACAACATAAGTGGTATGAGAGGCTAGGTCGTAATCCTGACTGAAGGCTGAATGACCAATTATGTATGTGTGTATGGATGGAGTCATAAATCGAAATAGAAAAAAGTGTTATTATGTGTCTAAGAAAGCCGTAATTGATAAAAATGATGTGCTTTTCTCTAAAAGAAGTAATATTTATGAGCTTTTGTTTATTATAAGCTGGTCACATCTAAAACAATTCCAGTCGCCTCAAATTTCTCTGTGATCTTGATAATCCCTTGTATTGTAGGTCGATAAGTACGGAGTTAGTTATCCATCCTGTAGTGCATGTAATGAATGTAACGTTCATGAATTTCCAGTTTTGTAGAAAATTTTAATTTTTTCTTGTCGTGTCAATTTTCATGAAAGGCCATTTCTCGTCGATTAATTTTGGATGGCATTAAAGCAAGTGAAGTTATTCTATATTTGTTAGAGGGATTAGGAAGCACACGTTATTATGGATTTTAGAAGCGTCATTGGTATAACTAACGGTACCAATTATAAAAATTATATGCACCCTAACTATCCATTTAAACGTAGGTAACGTAATACAATAACACACTTTCGTTTATAATATATGTGACGCTCTGCTCCCCACTGCTGTATGCCAGCCGTACATGAGATAATTTTATAAACAAAAAAAAATTTGTCTCTGTGTCTCCGGCATTTCTTTTTTTTTGGCGACATTAGTTTTGCTTGAATGCTCAATTGAGATATTGTAAGTGTATGCGTAAACATTTTCATAGTCTTGTTATACAGACAAGTAGACTTGAATTTGTTTATATATTTGCAAGTGTGTATGTAAATATTTTTGCGTATACATTGTAAAACACCACTACACATCTATGTCTATACAAACGTATATTAAAACAAAAGAAGAAACGACACAAAAAATAAAAAGGACAAATTATTTGCTTATTTGGTTACATTTTGACTGGGGCCCCCAGACAGTGGTTAACAAAATTGACAGCAAAGGTGTGACGAAATTTTTAATATAATCACTTGGGGAGGTACAATATGGGTGTTATTTAATGGCAAATACATATGTATGTTCAAATAATAATCTTTCGAACAATATGCCATAAGGGGATTATATTTTACAGGATTTAAAAAGAATTTTTTCTAATTATCTTAAATTATCTTGGAGACTTTATTTGTTTTTCACATTTTGTGTAAACATACAAAAATCTGTCGTTTGGAATGGATTTTAAACTGTAGGATTGTAATACAGGCTGAAGGGTTGTAATGTATGTATGTATGCATAGTTGCATACACCACTTTAACACGTGAATGGCGGGACCTAAAATTTAAAGTCGATTCCAGACGATAGATTTTTGATAAACTTTTCATTGTAATTTTATTTTCTTTTAGAGTTTTTAACAAGGTGCTGCTAATAGCCAGTCGTGCAAGAAATATTTTCGTCATATTTCTTTTTTTTTTGAGATGTCTGACCTGTGATTCGAACCGTGGTCTCACTTCTAATAACCCAACACACTAGCTACTAGAGAATGCTTTCGTACATTCTATAATAATGGTTGGTCTGCCTGTTAGGTTAGGTTAGGTTAGAGGACGTGTACTTGTCAATTCTGACAAGTACAGTACCCGTTGGTCGAATTGACCTATTGTACAACGTCCTAGCTTCTCACACCACTTATGTTGTATACGTTAATTTTATACATGAGTGGTGGGACCTACAGTTTAAAGTCAACTCCGAACGACACATTTTTTTTTGAGAAGCATTTCATGGCAATTTTTACTCTCAGAGTTTTTGCCAGAAATCTGCTGAGAGGAAGTCACGGAAGAAATGTTTTCATATTTTCGTTTTGATATCTTTACCTGGAATTCGAACTCGGGTCCTTCGTCTAATAAGCGACTTCCTGGTCTGGTCTGCCTGTTTTATTTGATTAAATTCGATGCCCACATCAAATGGGTATCATCAATCATGTGAATCAACAATAAATAATGCGATTTTCTACTTTCTAAAACATTGTTTGCAGATGTAACTGCATATGTGCCTTGTACACATTTCCCCATTCCTTTTTCCCATAACAGATTTTCCTAGTTTCAAGACAATGCATTGCCTGAGTAAAGAAAATCCCCTAAGTGTTGGTCATTTAAAAAATATAAAAATTCGAATAATTTTGTTACGCACTATACTTAGGCTTGATATGAACATGCTTATATTCATCACAGTTACGTTGAGAGCACTTAAAGGTATAACAGCGAAAAATTGTAAAACAAAAGTAGAAAAAGATGGCATTCAAAAATATTTCATAGATTTCCTTACGTGCTGATTTATTATATACTTAGCGACACTAATGTTCCAGAAGAGTACATTTGTAAATAAAAAATATGCTCTTTTAAATAAAATACATGTAAACCTGTAACCTGAAAACATATGCTCACATATGTCTATGGGTACATGCTGGAAATGAATGGGTTAATTTAAGACAAATTTATAAAAGACACAAAAACAAAAGCAACAAAGTTGAGGAGGAGTTGGAGGTTGAGGTAAATGAAAAGACAAACATTTTATTTCTAATAGTCATTCGAGTATACTTGTGCATCTGTTTGGCATATGTGGGGAAGTGTATTTAGATGAAATTATATGCTCATTTATTGTATGAATATTTAATGTAGAAATAATAAAGATTCATTAAAGATGATATGCTGATGGATGTTAACTGAAATACATACGTATATGTACTTATACTTAATAGAATAAATATTTAACGACACTTAAATGTTTTTCCTCATTTAGCAGTCAGACACTTAAGAATTTTGCAAATGAATGTCCAAAAACATGTGGAACACATTTACTGAAATGATTAATTATTTACAATAAATCCCAATCATTTACAAACATTTTCAAAATATGGCAGATATTTTATAAATAAATGAACAAAATGGTACATATCCTTCAAAAAACTAACAGTTTAATTTCAACATGTGAGCCAAATTTTATAAGAATTGTAGCATAAGATTCAGTTCCTTGCACAATAGTTAGGGGTATACACGCAAAAATCACATATCCTTGGAAAACTAAAAACCTGCATACATTACCCGATAAGAATTTGTGTGCTGCCGTAGTCTAGTAGATGTGTTGGCTTATTAGACATAAGCCACAGTTCAGACCCCAAGTCAGATATCAAAACGAACATGTGAAAAAATGTGTTTTTGGCGACTTCCTTTCTGGCAAAAACTTTGAAAGTAAATAAAAAAATTGCTTTGAAAAGTTTTTTAATAATTTGTCGTTCCAATTCGACCTTAAACTGTAGATTTCGACACTCATGTATTAAATTAACACACAACATAAATAGTATGAGAAACTAAACTATAATCCTGATCAATTATGTACAGTGTGGCTGATATATAATGCAACAAAGTAAAGCGCTAAATTTGTTTATTTTTTTTTAATTTTATTATTCAAAAGCAAAAAATGTTGGAAATAACATTAAATTTTAGAATCAGTTTAGATTTCTTCGGATTGGCCACCTTTGGTGCGAATTAGAACCTTCAAACGCGCGGACAAAGCCATCACAGACTGCACGAAAGTGGCTCTACGGTATTTTGACCCATTCCCGGCGAAGCGCCGTCTGGAGATGATCGACACTTTGGTATTTTTTAGTGACAACCTTACTCTCCTGGATATTTCTGTAGCCATTGTGCGGTAGAAATGAAGCGAGGAACCACCATTTAAAGCCATTCTTGGTTGACGCGTGCTGAGTCCTGTTGGAATTGCCATGGTCTGCGGCCGAAATGTTTGTCTGCCTAGGATTTTAATACTATCTTTATTTATTTTGACTCCACGGTCGATGAATATGAGCGGGGAGCGATCTTCGGCCGTTACAGAGGCCCACACCATTACCATTGCCGGCGCTTGAGTTCTGGTGGCCAATCGCAGGTGTAAATTTTCAGCTGACCTCTTTGGAAAGTAAACCCGATCATTTTGTTTGTTCACAAACTGCTCAATTTGGAATGGCTTCTCAGTGGAGAAAACCAAATTCGGTAACTCGCCACTTTCGTGCAAGCGAAGTAACTTCTTGGCTCTATCCAGTCTAACTTTTTTTATCCATCGGTGAGCTCTTGCACTTTTTGGAACTTCAATGGCTTTAGTTCAAGCTTATTTTTCTATAAGAGTTGCATTCGTTCTTATGATATGTCCAGCTCACGAGCAATTTTTCTACCACTGCGGCGTGGATTTCGAATCATTTCTGATGTTGTTACCGTTATTTTTCGTCCGGTTTTTGGACGCAATGCAACGAAACGAAACGAAACGAAAGATTTATTAACATTTAAATGCTGAAGGGCTCTAACGATAGCCAATTGTGGTATTCCAGCCAAATATAAAGCAATCCTATTATCACGCTTGAATTCCATCACGAATAACTTTCTTTCTGAATGCAATAGATCAAAATGCTTTTGTAAGCTTGTAAATAATAAAATGAACTGTCACGAAGCTGTCAGACGAGCGGTTTACAAATGATAACAATCAGAAGTTGGTTGCAATACATATAAGCCAATCTGTATGTATGTAAGTACTGCTTTCTCTGTGTTTACTATTGCTCCAAAAGGAACCTCAAATTTTGATTTCTTTTATATTTCCTAAATGCCTCCACTCAATAATGTTGTAAAATTAGGAAAAAAATAATTCCCCAAGTCATCCGTTAAAAGAAATCCTGAAATTCGATTTACTTTCCGGAAAAACTTTACAAAATTAAATCACATTGACAGAGACGTTTATTTTTATAAATCGGCCATGACCCACATTCAGTCATTCGAATAGGCATGAGAAAATTTTGAAGAAAATCATTTTTTCTTAAATTCTGATCACAATTTCCTACGATTGGTACTTTTGGCGACGAAGACCTGTAGGTCTGCAACAATTAAGCCCATAATATGATGTCACTACTGCTTAGCATACTTGAGTTAAAAAAGTGGAGATTTTTTTGTCTTCTTAGAACAAATTTAATCGAATTCAAACAATAAATAATGAAAGAAATTAGTTTGTATGTCAATATACCAGGAGTTATAGAAATGAAATATCTAAATACTGGTGTTTTGCTTTTACATTAAAATTATAAACAAAAGCTGCAAAAATAAAGCAATGCATTAAGTTTGTTTACAAACTATTTTACTGCTTACTGTAACAACAAATATCAGCATAAAAAATGGTAAACAAATAAACGAAAATACACAAACAACTCTACAATAATAAATGTAATCAATTTTATAGAGATTTCGAGAAGGCGAAGTCACGAACATTAGCCTTCAAGAACATTCATCAGACTTTTTGCCCTGAGAAGCAAAGCAGGCGACAGAGTGAATGGAGTTCAGTCAGTCTTGTGTGAAGACGCAGTGTGTTTGAAGAGAGTAATCGGGATTTAAGATCTCCGCTACAAAGACCTGACGTATAACTATCTAGTAATTGTTATTCTTTATGAAAAGGGTATAATCAGAGGAATAATAAAAAAATGCAATTGTTGTTGTTTTCATAAAGTTATGAACAGTGGCACACAAAATTGTGTGAATAATAAGGAATTTTAATTAAAACTAAACACTAATATATTTTGATTTTATTTGCAATCTACTGAGCTTATATTTTAAATGTTTTGAAAGGTAAAAACGTAAGCAATATCTATACATACTCATACTATTCGTATTAAATTTCAATTCACAGGCGATTAAAGGCATACAAAATTGTTAAGACGTAATAATAGCTTACGATTTAACAATTCAAGCAAAAAAAAAAAAAATAATCGCAATAATTTTCAACATTAAATTGAATTTATTATAAAGTCTGTAATTATTGCAACAATTTGATTGACAAACAAAACTATAAAAAAAAACCAAAATACAACATAAAAAATTGAATCAAATAAAAAAATAAAAACAAAAAAAAAAATGAAAGTAGAGAATAAATAAATAAATTTCACGTAATAAATTAGTTTTTAGTGGTTTACGGTTTATTGCTTCTGACATTTGTTAACTGGCCATATTATTGATGATGATGATGTTGTTGAAAGAAAGAAAAAAAAGATCAAATTAAATTAAATATTAATTCATCTGTTAGTTGAACTCTTTGGTATTACCATTATTCCGTTGTTGTGTTATTTGTTATTGCAATGTTAAATAGGTCAAGCGAATAAAAAGCATGTAATTAGGAAGACTAATATTTTGCAACAAATCCAATCCAATCGAATCGAATCCAATCGAATTCAATCCAATAAACTTTAATTTATTTATGCAAACAGCAATGAATAATATTTCATTTGAGCTGATTAACAATTGCACAAATATTGGCTATAAATTTAAAACTTCACTAATACAATTATAAGGCACACATACATATTGGAAAAATTATTTCTAAAATTAATACGAATGGAAATTATGAAGCAATTATTCGCCATAACACAATACAATTCGCCATAACATAACATAAACAACGCTGGAAATGTAAGAACAACACTGCATGGATTAATCTCGAAATTACCAAACACGAAATCAAGTTGTGTAAACAGAGTTAAAGGCAATGTAGCAAGCCATTAGTTGTCAGGGAATAGTAATAGAAATGCGTCCTTAAACACAGTGATATCGGTCAGTAAACGAAGAAAGAAAAAAACTACAACTGCCCGTACAGAAACTGTTGGTTTTTATTGATAATGATATAGAACAGAATATTTTTCTTCAGAGACGACAGAGTGTTATTAATATTTGTGTGTTATTAATTTATTCCATCTTTCAGGCAAAGCCGGCACTCAGTATCATTTAACCCATTTTTTTTACGCCGAGGAGGGCCAAATGTACCTAAACTACCCGCAACGTCCTCCGTGTGCGTATCCCTTACCCACTAAACCCCCCTCGTCCCGTGGATCGTTGTGCCCACTCCGGAACTACGGTGGTATTACTTCGGAGTGGAGATCGTTTTGGCCCTTTGGCCACCATCATGCTCATATTCGCGTCCGGATTGCGTATTGAAGGTTGAGGAGACTTCTAAGTGTCTCCACTATTCCTTTCATCCAGATTTCCGACTGGGATTTTGTTTGACACGTGAAATAGTATCATCTATGCTGGCGTGCCTACATGTTCTATCATTTAACCTATGGAGAGTTGCCGTAGTCTAGTAGGTGGTGTATTGGCTCTTCAGATTTGAGGCCAGAATTCAAACCTCAGGTCAGAGCGAAAATCTGAAAAAATATTTCATGACTTCCTCCCGGCAGATTTCTGGCAAAAACTCTGAGAGTAAATAATATTGGCATGAAAAGCTTCACAAAAATTTGTCGCTCGGAGTCGACTTTAAACTGTAGGTCCTGCCAATCATGTATGAAACTAGCACACAATATAATTAGTATGAGAAGCTAGGCCATAATTCTGACTAAAGGGTTTAATAACTAATTATGTATGTATGGGCATATGTCTGTATGTAACCTATGGAGATAATAGTACAGGTTGTACTGAGTCAGTAGAAAAAGTACTACCACAGCCGCCTTAAATAAGAGAAAGTCCCTTTAATCGTTTATCACGCTAAGCCATTTAGATGGAGATGCACTTTATTGGTGAAGATAATGTTTTTTCGGAAAATGGGAATTAAGTTACCCATAAAAATTATAAATAAACTGATTTTTTTCCTCATAAAGCTGTTGGACTTTTTTCAGATTTCACTGCATAGTACATCAGAACAATTCTGAATTAAGGATTTTAGTGTCATTCTCATTCACAGCAATAATAAGACCGATTCGGTATATTGCCACATATTGTCCACCATAATGTTGAGTTTATTAAAAAGCTCTTCATTGCTTAATTACATTGTCATTACATTCATTTAAGTAAGGCTTACAATCTAGCCTATAACACCACTCATGTTGTAATGTGATAATTTTAGCAAGGAATGTTAGGACGTACGACAGATTTTTGGAGAAACTTTTCATGAGAATTCTATTTTACTCCTAGAGTTTTTTCCCGAATACTTCTGAGAGGAAATTGTCAAAAGAAATACATTCTTCATACCAGAGATCAGCAACGAGTATTCAAAACGATGAGTATCATACTTAGAATTTGAGATACTTATAAGCATTCAGACTTAATTTAATATGATACTCATACTACTCATACTCAAAGTTCGAAGCACTCGTACTTAACAATACGCATGATGTTATTAACTTCAAATCGTCTCTACTTAACATTTACACGAAGCACAAAATAAGTATGATTCGAGTACGAACACTAGTATACTCACAAGAAGATTGTTTTTATGCTTTGCTTGTTGTCTTTGTCTTTCCTTTCTTCTTTGCTTGCGTATGCAACAACAACTGAAGCTGTAAATTTTGATGAATGATTCGAGACTTATAAGTATTATAAGTATTTTTCTAAATTTATGAATCAGAATGAATAGGCGTATGAATCAAACATATTTCGAATGTTGTGAGTTTGATGTCAATGTTGTACTCATACTCATTGCTACTTATACTTATAAATCAATGTTGTAGCGAGTATGAATGAATCAGAGCAGTTGAATTTAAATTCTGTTGATTCACTCATACTCAAAATTGCATGAGTGCTTATGAGTAGCAGAAAAATGATTCATTGCTGATCTCTGATCGGGCTCTTGTTGGAAAAGCCAATACACAATAAAAATTATAATATAGGGTATCGTACCATTTGGCCGTGACCAATAGTAGTTCTCTTGTTATAAATTCAATTAAAAATCTCCATCTGTTTGAAAAAAAGTATTTAAATGTTGCGTTTTGTTACTTTTGAATTTCAAATGTAAATAGTATTCACAGTATTTTTGATAAAGTTAAATTGAAAGTAAACATTGGAGTTTATTTTCTTATGTAATTAAAAAAATTTTGTTTAAAAAAACTGTTCAAATTTAAAATTCTATTTAAAATATTGCATACAACGGCAAAGGATGCAAGTAGTAGGGCTTAGTAAAACTTTTATTCTGAGAGAGAGAGAGAGAGAGTTATAATGCTTGTTTTTGTTTTTATTTAAATAGAATATAAGGCTTAACAAAATAGAATTCCTGTATTAAGAAGAAATTTATACTTTATTCGTTATTTTATTAATTTTTAATGAAATTTAATTTCTCTTTGGTGATCTCAAATAGAAATCATTTTAGTCTAGTAGATAACGGGTTAGCTTATTAGACGTGAGGTCAAGGTTCAAACTTCAGGTCAAACATCTCTAAAAAAACGAGATATGAAGAAAACATTTCTTCGACAACTTCTTCTTATCAGATTTCTGGCAAGGACTCTGAGAAAAATTGCGATGAAAATTATATCTAAAATTTGTCGTTCGGAGTCGACTGTAGATGTCGCCACTCATGTAAAATACACACAACATAAGTAATGTTAGAAGTTAGGTTATAATCCTGACTGAAGGGTTGTAATGTATAATCTGGCAGCCTTGTCGGTAACCTCCTGTCTGTAGCACATTATTCGTTTTAATAAAAATGCTTATCAGGCTTCGGGGAATGTGTTAATTACTCGATGCTATTCCCCCTCATTTACGTAAAAACATGTTACGTCATAGAATTATGTAATCGTTTATATCCTCCTGAAATGAGATGCTTTTTGTAGACAAATTGTATGAAGTGGTCCTAGCTCAGTCTTATTTGGTAATATGTTGACTCAGTAGTGGTTGCCTCCTTGGTTCAAAAGCTACCTCAAACATCTCGAACAAATAAAATAAAAAAAAATTTATTTGGGTAACTTGCTATCTGTACTATTCTAACAAAAATTTCTTGAGTAAAACGAAAGGAAAACTTTTGTAACAAGTTGTCCTTCGGAGTTCACTTTAAACTGTAGGTTGCACCATACGTAAATACGTAACACAAACAACCTGGATGGTGTGAAATACTACTGACTGAAAGGTTGTAACATCAAATTAAATATTAACTTAAATAGAACAAATAAATGATCTGCTATTCTTCAAACTCTGTGATTTAATGAAATTGCCATGAAAAGATTCTCAAAAAAATTTGTCGTCCTGGGTAGACTTTAAACTGTAGGTGTCGGCACCCTTATTAACATATATGTACACAACATAAGGAGTGCGCACAAAAAATTTCTTTTTGTTAGTCATCTGTTCCAAAATCCACGTGCTAAATGTCATTGCAATAGCAAAATTAGTTTTTTAAAACTGTGCACCCAACAAGAATGTCGTAAAAAAATAATTCAAATTTTCAATGAAAAACCGCGCCGCTTACAAAATACGATTGCTAAGTTCGCAGGTGTTAACCAAAAAACAGTTTCTAAGGTAAGTATTAAAACAATATAAGGAGTCTTTGAGTATTCAGAGAAAGCGTGGAAGTGGACGAAAAAAGGATTTGTCGACCAAAACAAAACAAGTAAAATAATACGTATTTTTCTAAAACACCCTAACATGTCTGGAAGAAAAGTGGCTCAAAATGTTGAATGCACTGAGGCCTTGGTCAGAAAAAAATGTTATACACAAAAGAATTAAAATATTATTTACTTTAATTGAAATATAAAACGGAAAAAATCCGTTCCTTAATGCTATTTCTATAACGAAAAGTGTAAGTTCAGATTTTTTTGTGCTGTTTAAGCAGCTGTGGGCCATTACAATCCTTAATTGTCACTCTATCCATCTAGCGTGTGTTTATTGGACTAAACAACATATTTGAAATGCATTTCATGGTAATAATATTTTCTCTTTGAGTTTTTGCCAAAAGACTTTGAGGGTTGATTGCCAAAAAAGATATTCTTTTATAAAGCAAACGCATTACCTACGGCGAAGATTACGAGTAAATATTATAAATTAATAATAATTTAGAAAAGAAAAATATTATGCTATGTTTTTAAAAGCGAAAATTTTGTTTTTTTAATCCCCTTCTATTTAAAAATTCCTTTTTTTTGCGTACCACTAATCCTCTCTTTGCTCTGTTTTGATAATACGGGAAAGCATAATTTCGAATTATTTCAGTTTAAAATTTTATTTATTTTATTTTTCATATTACCTCTCCGTAATAGTAGTTCTTATTATTTAAATGTGTCAGGTTAAATTCATTTAAAGCTGCTTAAATTTTTTATTTCTCTCGTAAGTTTTTGTAACTTATTTGCCACAATACGTTGGCAAAATGTTGATACCTTTAAAGTACTGCCACCGTAATCTTTTCACGCAGTGCTATGCTGTGCTTATTTTTTTCTCCCCACCTTTTTTCGTGCTCTTTTTCATTTCATAAATTCATAAGGTTTAATAATATTTTCTTAAGTTTGTAAATTATGGCTTTTCCCACTTGAGCTTTAACAAAAAACACGAGAGAAAATAGTTTTAAAAAGTAGACCACAGGTTGAGTAAAGCGGCAAGAACTAGATTATTGTAGTTATATTTTGGGGTCAAAAGCAACTGAAGTCTTATATGTATTATGTTGGCTTCTTTTTTTTTCTTAAACAAAGGCATGTTTGTGCAAAAACAGAAAACAGTAGAAAAGTGTCAGGAAAGAAAAGCAGGAGAAAAGTGTCAAAAAAAAAACATCATCAAAGAAGTGTAAAAAAAATTGTACAAACGATTTTTGTTTGTCTGGTCGGAAAATTCACCTTCATTAATGAGTTTATGGTTGAGTCAACAACGAAAACAGAAAAAAAAACAGAATAAATGATTTTCAAAAAAGTTACTGATATAGAAGTAAAATTTAACATACATTTCCATTGTTGATGAGAACAGAGTGATAGAGTGACAGACGGGCTTAAAAACATAATCTGAATTTATTTCACATTTTTTTGTTTGTGGTTTTTCAATTGCATTTATCAACAATGTCTAGACGACAATTTGAATGTGAAATAATAAAATATTATAGGCGTTTAAGCAAGCATGTGACGTAGTTTAGTAGTGGTTTAAAATATGTACAAATAAATTTACTTGTCATTAGCGAAATCAGCTAGGTTTCAGCTGGTAGTAGACGAAAGTAATAATCAGGAAATGACTTTGGTTTTGTACACATGAAAACAGAAACGTATTTACAATTCAAACCGATCTAAAACGTAAACAAAAATAAATTTAATAATATATTTCACTATATCGTGTATTTATGTCTTTCTGGTTTAACCCTTCCGCACTCCTTGGTTCAATTTGACCCAATTGTGATTTTCAAACTCAAAATTTTTCCCTTTAATTTTAAAATATAATCGTGAAACTTGAATTAATCCATCACAGGCACAAAACGAAAATAATAAAATCTAAATTTTTCCTACCCCCTACACATTTCAAAATACAATTTGCACACATTTAATATCCTTTGGGTCGATATGACCCAACATGCGATATTACAAGTTACCATTCAGAATCATCTATCCAAAAATTTTTTGAGTCAAAGATCAAAGTGTTTACGGTTTGACAACTTTGAAGATAGAAGAGAAAGAAGACTTGGTGAAAGACTAGCCCTGATAAGAAACGTTTGGGATGATTAGAGCAATCAGCTCAAAGTTTTTTACAATCCTCTTGGAAATGTTACTTTAGATGAACAACTACTTTCTTTTCGAAGTCAGTGGAGTTTTAGGCAATATATTCTATCAAATCCCACCAGATATAACATAAAAATTAAGGACTTTGCGATTCCACAATTAAATATGCCTCGAATATGGAAGTGTACACAGACACAGTACACAGTGTACACAGACTTTTGTACATAGTATTATAATTCCGTATTTTTAATTTAGGTGGTGAGAGAATTGTACACAATTACAGAGGACAATTTTTTACTACAAACAATCTTGTCATTGAACTTCCTTCTCGGCATATTACATTAGTTGGAATTGTCCGTAAAAATAAAACTGAACATGAAAAAAAAGTCTTCAAAATAAAAAGACAAAATAAATAAATTCGTTCTCGTCTTAAGTTTTCATCATTCAGCCGATGTAAGAGATGATGCGTTTGACCAACTAGTTGCGAACTACACTTGTAAGAGCATGACTCAGCAATGGAAAAGCGAAGAAAAGTTTTGCCACATAGACCATCAGGAAGAAATCTTGTCAGAAATATTCAAAAACAAAATGATCTCACAAGTGCCCCGCAATGTTCTAAGCAAAATAATACAATTACACTATTGCCCGGAAATTTACCAAACAAGCGACAAAAGTTTTTCTTTTGTCAACATGGGAGGAATTCAAATAAAAATTATTTGCAAAGAGCATAAAACGAGCACAAAAATTATTAAATTCTGTATACATTAGTAACAAAAAATATAATTAATTATTAATAATTGCTCAGAAGTCGCCGTAGTCTAATAGGTCAGACGAAGATATGAAAATATTTCTTTGACGACTTCCTCTCAGCGGATTTTTAGCGAAAACTCTGAGAGCACATAAAATGCCATGAAAAGCTTCTCAAAAATCTGTCGTTCGGAATCGACTTTAAAACTGTAGGCCCCACCACTCATTTATAATATTAACGCACACAACATAAGTGTTGTGAGAAGCTAGGTCGTAATCCTAACTGAAGGGTTGTAATGACCAATTATATATGTATGAATTACTCAGGAAGGGCGTATTATTTTAGTTTTCATTATTTTTTAATATACTAAATAAAAAACAACAAAATAAATTAATTTCTTATATTAAATATGAAATATTGCTTACATTTTAATGTTGGGTCATATTGACCCAAAGAATCATAGAAAGGGCAAGGGTTAAAAGAGTTAGCAGTTTATTAGGTGACCAGGGCATCCTCTTCCTCTGCCCCCATGCGAATTCTATTCCAATAGCAAATTTGGTGGTTTCGTCTGATTGCCTTCTAATGCTATAAACACAATGAACGCAATGCTGCAATGCTGATTATTTTAAACACAACGCGAGAACATGCAAATTATTGCTGCGCACCTTTATATCGAACGATAAGGGTTGTTGATCTATCTTCTGTCAAGGCCTCTTATTAGATGCAGTTCTTGGCCACAATCCACGAACGATATTGCTAAGCGGCTTAGGAACAGTTTTTTTCGAATATCACATGTGCTTTTCGATGCCTTATTTGTGCTAGGTTACGTTAGGTTGGAGTGGTAGCTCTGATATCACAAAGCTCACTTGAGCATGCATAGTGGCCCGTTGTGATACCACGGATGAACGCAGTCCCTGTACTAGCCAAGTTCTACTAAAATCAGAGAAAAGGAAGAAGTTGGTCAGCACAAGGGCTGCACCTTATTTGTACTAAATATTGTAATTTTTGTAGATAGATTAAGGATAATGGACTCCAAATGGCTAGAAATCTTTTTAAGTAAGTATTAATATACTCGCCCGATCCTCCATTTGTTGATATAACAAAGATAGTAGAATTATATGGCATCCTTTACTTTGTTTGTGTGTATTACAAATCGAAACCGGGTAGTAATATTGATTTGAAGCTTTCTTTGGTACACTAATTTTGAGACGTGCTGAATCATATATCGTCTGCATAGTTGAAATCTTGTAGACGGCTTTGTAATCCTTACATTTTTGCCTAGACGTCTTTAAGGGCGTTTTCAAAAGCTATAACTATCTTAATGAGTAGCAGTGACAAAACACAGTCTTATCGAACAGTTTTACAATTTCCACCGTCCACATTGGTAGTTTTCCATATTTAATGCTGCACGGTAGGTTAACGTATAGATTTTTAATCAGTCATAGTTCTCGAGGAATACTTTTTAATGTGGAAAGAGTGGAATCAGTTCACAAACTACGGTCGACGTTCTATGATATCAATTAATATGTATTCCTGAATTCAAAATGAGTGGTCTTTATTAACGTAAAAACAATCTGCGCATATATAAAAGTCATCTATCAAAACGTGATATTGAGAAAAATCAATTTCTAATTGAACGTTGTCATGGTACTACGTTAGGTTAGGTAGGTCAGTGGACGTATACCTGTCAACTGTGGCCGGAGGTCGAATTGACCCATTGTACAACGTCATATCTTCTCACACCACTTGTGTTTTGTTCGTTAATTTTATACATGAATGGCGGAACCTACAGTTTAAAGTCGACTCCGAACAATAGAATTTTTGAGAAGCTTTTGATGGCAATTTTAAATCTCAGAGTGTTATCTGGAAATCTGAAATTATGTAAACATTAAAAATAATTAAATATCGTCAAGTCGACGACAAAAACCCGAACAACTTTAAATGAATTCCCATAGTTCTCACTTTGTTCTTTAATTCTAGAACGCTTACTAACTAATTTTTAATTCGATTAATCCCCTAATCATTGTTACACAGTATGTTGCCCATAATCAGCACTATTACAAGGGGTATTTAAAGAAACTTTAATCTATTATTTCATACAGCTTTCAGCTTTCAATAGCCTGCTTTCAGCAATTTTACAAGTCATAAAATATAAAAAAAAAACAAAAAACGGATCCATTTTGGCCATATAAATTTATTATACGAGCCATTTTATTTAATATATTTATGTACTGAATAAACATTGATCAAAAGGAATATAAAAATAAATAAAATGAGAGAAGAAAAAAAGAAAAATTTGGAAAAAGAAATCGCCACTTTAAAAAATTCCACACTTTGGCCAAATAAAAAAATTTGGAGAAAAACCTAAAGGACTTGGCCAAAAAAACCTAAATAAAAAAAAAATAAAAACAACAACAACGCATTTAAGCGTAAATGCTAAAAAGCACTCAACGAAGGGATTTTTGGCCATAATTTCTGTTTATTTCCACAATATATGTGAGCGTGTGTGAGTGTTTATTCCTTAATATGGCTGAAATGTTTGTTTGTTTACTCATCAATATGAATTGCCTACCAATACATACAACACGTACTTGGTTGCTGATGAAGGATTCAATATGGTTTTTATTGTTTAAAAACCCCCACCAACAAATTCCTTTTCATATACGAAAACAACATTTTCCTGGCCCAAAACACAAAAAGAAAAACCTCATCGAATTTCATTGTTTTGTTGGCCTTTTTTTGCATTCTTTCTTTGGATTTCTCTTTTTTTTTTTGTATTGTTTTGGGTCGTTTTTTTTAATTTTTCTTTCTTTATTTGTATTTTTGATAAGATGATATTGGCTGTATGCCAGTGTCAGTAGCAGTTATAGAAAAAAGGCAATGAAAAACAACAACAACAACAACAACAACTGTTTGGATTTGCTACACTTTACACAGAGGCAAAGGCGATATAGCTGGTGGTAGTGGCGGTGGCGGCGAAAGCTGTAGCATTTGTTGGCATATATGTACGTATGTAAGGAGTGCGCACGAAAAAAACTGAACTTACACTTTTCGTTATAGAAATAAAACTAAGTGACGGATTTGTTTTCGTTTTATATTTCAATTAAAGTAAATAATATTTGAATTCTTCCAACTTTTTGAGCCACTTTTCTTCCAGACATTTTAGGGTGCTTTAGAAAAATACGTATTATTTTACTTGCTTTGATTTGGTCAGCAAATACTTTTTTTCTTCCACTTCCATGCTTTCTCTCAATACTCAAAGACTTCTTATATTGTTTTATTCTTACCTTAGAAACTGGTTTTTGGTTAACACCTGTGAGCCTAGCAAACGTATTTTGTAAGCGGCGCGGTTTTTCATTGAAAATTTCAATTATTTTTTAAGACTTTTTCAAAAAACTATTTTTGCTATTACAATGACATTTAGCACGTGGATTTTGAAACAAATGACTAAGTCAAATAATGTAAGGGTATTCATTTTTTCAATTATGATAAAAGTTATAAGCTTAAAAGTAGACCCATTTTTTTTTTTTTTGCAGTCCTTATGTTACTTAGCCTTTATAACAAAAAGGCAATCAACTTTACTGGGGTTTTTCTTTGCATCTTGTTTTTTTTTTTTTTGATTGTGTGTTCATTCTGCTCTAACTTAATGTCAATAGCCATTAAAAATAAAAAATGTACCTTTAATTTACTACAATGTTGTCGCAGTAAATTAGGTTATAAAATGACATCCCTTACAGCATTTTTTTTTTCTTACGTTTTAACATTCTAAGAAAAATACAAAAAAAAAAAAAATGAAAACCGGCATTACTAGCTATGCTAACGTTGTATTGTAGCATAAAAATAAATTTATAAATTTAGTTTCCGCCATAAAAACATGGCTGCAAGCAATAGCCCACCACTTTCTACCATAACCAGCTATCGCATTCACATTCGCATTCACACTGACAGCAATTATTGGCAAAGAATAACGTAACGTAACATAATGTAACGTAAAGCAAGAAAAAAAAACAAAAAAATTCCAGAAAAAATCTTGAACAAATTTACAATAAATTTCTTAATGTCAACTTTATTTTTTATAAATTAGGTAGAGAATTAAGGCGAGAAAGAAAAGGGCATGCCAATAATCGGTCAGCCAGAAATTACTTTTCGTTCGACTCACAACATTAACACACTAAAATACAGCATAAGCGTCAGATTTAAATTGATAAACAATTTAAGGATTTCAAATCCAAGCAATAAATTTTATGTGGAAAATATGAAATACAACAACAACAAAAAAAATCTCATTTTTATTGCTTCATACAACAGACATTTATTGTAAGACAGGTGTGTTGTTGTTACAACATTTCATATGTCGCATTAAATTTATCGATTTATTTTCCCAAGTGAATGGCATTGAACTGAAATTTGCAAAACGAAAAAAAAGAAAGAAAATCTGTAACAATAACATATGATTGCTTAAGTTGACTTAGGCGAGAGAGTTAAGTTAACAATACCAAGAAAATCTTTTCATTTTGGAAAGTTATCTTGAAATGAGATAGTTTACAAACAGAAATTTATTTTAAATTTTAGTGTGTTTTTTCTATCAATAAAATACACAAATAGTTGAACAAAAATTTTAACACAATAGACTTTATTATACAGTGTCCTTCAAAAGGCCGTTGTCAGCAGCCTTTTGCCAACACCTCTGATAGTAACTAATTATCTTGAAAGTATTCTCTCTTGAAGTCGCCGTAGTCTAAAGTGTTGGATTATCAGATGAGGGACTATGGTTCAAACGCAACATCAGACAACCCTAACAAACGACAATCTACTGCACTTCACCTCACATGCGACTAACATCAACGCTAAAGAAAAAATGAGAATCAGGTTCCTGACGGCGCTATCAGGAACTACATGCCGAATGGACAAAGAAACCTTCATCACCACATACAAGGCTATTGCATGATCCCTCTGTAATTATGCTTCTCCAATCTGGACTTCATTCTTGTGCGATACATAATGGCGGGCACTACAGACGACGCAGAATAACGCCTTGCGTATAGCCACAGCATATGTAAAGATGTTTACTATAGACCGCCTCTGCCTTTATGAAAAGTCCTTAATATTGTTCGTAAAGAAACACAACGAGCTACTGACTAAACAATACCTCATAACAACCATCATGTCGTCAAGACGACCCAACTCGCCATATCAGATACAACTGCAGAAACTTCAACACGGACATCATATACCTTATACCTACAATAATGGACATCCAGTCAGTTAGGGAGGCACAGCGCTCCCTACACCAAATGGCAGTGACAACAGTAATGGCGAAACTTAGCCACAACTGGGTTATCAATCAACATCCAACACGAATCCCTGATAATGAAAGGCAGCAGCTACCCAGGGTTTCTAGAACCTAACTTAGCTAAGACCAGGATGGTCAAATTTCCTTAACAGGTAGAGGGCTAGGATTCTTCCAAAGACATTAGATTACTGCCCCTCATGCAATCAAACACCACATGAAACGATACACTAGCAGCGGACGACAACTACCAACATACTTAACACACAATGCACAATTCCATCTCACTTAAGGCCCGGGTTCAAATCCCAGGTCAGACATCAAAACGAAAATATGAAAATATTTCTTCGGTGACTTCCTCTCAACAGATTCTGGCAAAAACTCTGAGAGTAAAAATTGCCATGAAAAGCTTCTAACAAAATCTGTCGTTCGGAGTCGACTTTAAATTGTGGGTCAAGCCATTCATGTATAAAAAATTAACGCATACAACGTAAGTGGTGTGAGAAGCTAGGTCGTAATCCTGCTTGATGAGTTGTAATGACCAATTATGTACGTATGTATACAAAAAACCTAATTTAGCAAAACTGTTACACCGAACAACAACAACTTTAACAAGCGGAAGTTTGGCTATACGTTCGGGGACTTCTTCTCAGCAGATATCTGGAAAAAATTCGAAGAGTAAGTGAAATGACTATGGAAAGTTTTTCAAAAATCTATCGTTCAAAGTCTATGTTAAACTGTAGGTTCCACTACTCATGTATAAAATTAAAACACATAACATAAAGGGTGTGAGAAGCTAGGTCGTAATCCTAACTGAAGGGTTTGAAAAGACGAATAATATACGTTACAATAGAGGTGCCATAATTCGAACTATTGTTGGGATATTTAAAATTTTTAATCTGCTAACGAATATCCTAAACTTAGTTAAACTTAGGTAGTTGTTACAACTCTTTAGTCAGGATTGCAACCTAGAGTCTCCAACCACTCATGTCGTCAGTATTTATTTTATTTATGAGCGACGATGCTTTTAGATTCATGTCGACTTTGAATGACAGATTTTTGAGAAACTTTTTCATGGTAATTTTATTTAGTTTTAGAGCTTTTCCCAGATCCTGCTGAAATATTCTTTATTTTCTCTGAACTGATCACAGACTCGAGTCTAATAAGGCAACATACTACCTACTAGACTTCGACCATTCCACACAATATATCTACAGAACGTTAACTTAACGTTAAACGTTACTTCTAAGCAGCTGGCTTAAGGGGTATTTAGACGTATATCTGTAAGATGTTTGTGTAGCAGTAAGCGGATAGTATCGTATAAACTATTATAGTGTGTACTCATGTAATGAGTGCATACGATATTGAGAGAAAATGCAGATGGCATCTTGGCATTAAACGCAAAATATATATCGTATATCTTTAATATTTTCTATCTGACTTTACGTATGTAAAACTTAAATTTGGGAAAAACAGAAAATTAAGTTACTTTCTGGCAGCCATATGTTCCCTAAAAAGGATAAAAGAAGGATTAATAAGAGTAAAAACTGTCAAGGACTGGTTACTTCCTTTTAGATGAACTTATAGCACTGTAAACTGGTATGATTTTATTAATGTGTTAAGGTCTTGACCTCAGTACAACATTGTTTTGCAAACATTGTCAGGAAAATTCTCGTTGCATAATGAAATTAAATTTCAAAATCTTTTTTTTGTCCCATTTCTAACAATGTTTTTAATTCATTTTGTAGAGTTTAATTTTTATAAAGAATTCTAAAAGGAAAATCGTTTAGTAATTGCAACAAATGTTGCTCTCGTCTCGTAAATTGTGAATAATTTCTAACAATTTTGTACATTCTTGAAGAAACACAAATACATGTTGCTCCATCATCATCTCATCTCCATCTCGTGAACAGTTATTAAACTTTAGAATTTTCTATTTGACAAATTTTAAGTTGCTCTTAAAAAAAAAAATGTTTTGCTCGTTCTTAAGTATACGCCACAGAAAACGGAAGGAATAAAAATAGAAAAACCAAACATAAATACTACTTTGCTGCTATTCTTTATTCTTAAAATAAGCACTTTACAACAAAGTTTATATTCCTTTATTTATACACATATTTTCTTTCCTTTCTTTCTTTCAATTCCTTTTTCTATCCATATATGTAAGTATTGTTAGGAGGAGTAAAGAAAGAAAACAAAAAAATAAAAAATGAAAATAAAAAATGTTTGTTTCCATCAAAAGGTTTAACTTTGAAGTGTCATCTGCATGTGGATAGAACAATAGAACACAAATAGAATTGAAAAAATAACATACAATTGTGTATGAGTGCTTTTCAGTTTTCAGTCTACGTACGTACGTACGTACGTACGGGTACCAGTGACAGAACGAGTGAGTGACTGAAATGTATAAACAAATGTACGTAATTTTTTTGTACTTTTTTTTTTACCCGCAGAAGTTGAGACGTATGCATACGCATACAGACATCCATAACCAAACAGTCACTCTAACGTTTAGTCATAAACAATGTATAAATCTACAGCCACTGGCAATTAATTAGCAATGTAAAGTAGAGTAAAGTGTTGTAAAAGGATGTAATTCAGAAAAAAATGCAATACGAAAGTACTGAATTTATTCCAAAAAGCATGTTCCATTAGTAGACAAAACTTATTTTCAAATTCGGTTATAAGGGGAAGAGAATTTACATAGAAACTTGCCACATATCCACAATTTCCGACAGAGGCTCATGTATTTATTCTTATATACATAATTGGTCACTACAACCCTTCAGTCATGATTATGCATTAGAGCTAGGACCTACAGTTTAAAGTTAACTCCGAACGTCAGATGTTTGAAAGGTTTTCATGCCACTTTCAATTACTCTCAGAGTTTTTGCCAGAAATTTGATGAGAGGAAGTCTCCAAAGAAATATTTTCATATTTTTGTTTGATGTCTTACCTGGGGTTTTTACTCGGGCCTTACGTCTAATAAGCCAACACACTACCTACTAGACAACGGAGATTTCGTTCAATACCTAATACCTAATGGACGATAACCACCAAGAAATTAGTGCCCTTTAGTCCGCACTACTTGAGACTTGAATATGAGAGAGGGGAATGCAATATTAATCTGAATTTGATTGAAATTTTCTTTTCGTAACCCAAAAAATCTGTCCATAAAAGTGGATTTTGACGATTACACAGGACGATTTACAGGATAGCATCAACATGTAATGATGGGCAGCCCCAGATTGTTTTTTGCTCTTTCATGAATAATTTTTCCCGTATTGTACGCAGTAATTAATTGAAAGAGATACCATGTTCGCTGGAAAATCTTTTCGGATCTTGGCAACAAATTCAAACTATGCAGTAACGAGTAGCCTAACAGAGACAAATTTTAAAATCGCAAAGACTTATGGGATATCTATAACTTCAGGATACTTTTCGATCTCAGTACGTATGACTCCCTGCGCTTGTTACTTGTTAGACACCCAAATATTGTCATCTAAAATGCTTTAACGCCGATCAGATGGTAAATTTAAGTGCTGGTGTCTCGTTTTTCTTACTACGGACTCCATATATTAAGGTTGAATCGATCCCCATCTAAATGATTATTGTCCTTTGAGCTAACGATGCTCACTAAAACGCCAATTACTGCCTCGGGCTATTTCTTAATAGTCTGACGCATAATTAAATTTCTTCACATTGTAATGATCCAATTCAATTCGTTTCACTTGAAAAAAAGTGTTCGCTTCTCTTCTTTTTTCATTTCGCTAAGTATACCCTTTCGAACTCTTCTGTACCCTTCGTGATACAGCTGCTCATTAGTGCAACTAACATTATAATCTGGAGATAACCTACTAAGAATTCAGTTGTCAAAGGGTATTCTATTATGACCCCCGAACTTTCTGCACAAGTTAAATTGAGTTCATCTTGCAATAAATCAAAGGAATTTCGGCATTGGCTCTGAATATACCACTCTGCAACCAAACACACTGCTTATGTCCCACTATATTTCATCTCTTTTAAAAGCAATAATCAAATTAATTTATTTCACTTTTGCGAAACATTCTTTGAAATCATCTAATAGACAACCAGGTTACAATGTCGCCTGATGAATTTCGCATGTCCAACAGAGCCTGCAGTGCCTTTATAGAAAAGCCTCAGCTATACTAACGCAAGCTCGCCTCTGTATCTCATTTAAATTATCTGAAATGTTTCCCAGAACTTATTTCCTTATTACGATTAGTTTCTCAAATCAACCAAGTTGGGTGCGTCAATTTTTATCCATGAATGGCCGTACCTACAGTTTAAAGTCGAATAAGAAGGATAGATTTTTGAAAAGCTTCTCATAGCAGTTCTATTTTAGATTCCGAGTTAACTGCTGTTCTTAAGACTGCTGTGGGAAAGTGGCCGAAGAAGTATTTTCATATTTTCGTTTTGATGTCTAACCTGGGGTTTGTACTCGTCTAATATGCCAACAGACTACCTACTAGACTACGGCGACTTCGTTCGTACTGATGTTTTAAATAATGGGTGATTTTTTAAGAGCTATAGGAAAATTTTTCAAAAAAAAAAAAACACAGAAAATTCAGAAAAATGCATGAAATCATTATTTGAATCAATAGGACGATCCATATAATTTAATGTTTGAAGATCATTTCATGCAAATGTTGAGCGCAACTACGCCTCAAATTGTCCTTCCGCTTAGTTCAATTTTGGTATACTCTTTCCAACATTTCGGCCCGTATCTTACGAATAAATACTTCAATGTTGTCTTCTAATGCGTCAATTGCAGCGGACTTGTCTGTATAGACATAAGCTTTAACATAGCCCCACAAAAAATAATCTAATGGCGTTAAATCGCACAATCTAGGCGGCCAATTGACGGGTCCCGAACGTGAAATAAAATGTTTGCCGAACTCGCCTTTTAATAAGTCCTTTGTTACGCACCACATTGAAACCACATGTCATGCAACTCTAAACTCGAATAAGAATGGTAGATTTTTGAGAAGCTTCTCATTGCAGTTTTTTTTTGTTTCCAAGTTTAGGCCAGAAGACTACTGAAGAGAAAGTGGCCGAAGAAGTATTTTTCCGGTGAATCTTTTCGTAATATGCTAACATACTACTTACTAGACTACGATGACCTCAATACAGAGTGGCTGATATGCAACAAAGTAAAGTAAAATGTTGGAAATAACATCAAATTTTAGAATCAGTTTAGATTTGTTCGAATTGGCCACCTTTGGTACGAATTATGGCCTTCAAACGGCCGACAAAGCCATTATAGGCTGCACGAAAGTGGCTCTGCGGTATTTTGGCCCATTGAGATGATCGACACTTTGGTATTTTTTAGTGAGAACCATCGGTGAGCTCTTGAACTTTTTGGAACTTAAATGGCTTTAATCCTAGCTCATTTTTTAGTATATGTTACAATCGTTCTCGCGATATGTTCAGCTTACGAGCAATTTTTCTACTTCTTCGGCTTGGATTTCGATCAAATCTGGCTTTCACTTTACGAATCATTTCTGGTATTGTTACCGTTTTTTTTTCGTCCACTTTTTGGACGCTTGGATTGCTCGTTAACGTGTTAACAAGAAATGATACGAGAAACAAAAGATTTATTCACATTTAAATGGAGGAGGGGTCGGACGATAGTCACCTGTAGGTTTCCAGCCAAATATAAAGCAATCACACTATCACGCTTGAATTCCATCACAAATAACTTTTTTTCTGAATGCAATAGATCAAAATGCTTTCGTAAACTTGTTAATAATAAAATGAACTGTCACTGGAATAAATCTGGCAGCTGTCAGACGAGCGGTTTACAAATGATAACAACCTGAAGTTGGTTGCAATACATATCAGCCACCCTGTACAAGACTAATGCTTCGCTTAATTTGAAAAATTAAACTGAAAGAAAGAAATGCAATAATAAGAAGAATATAAAGATTCTAAATTAATTAAAAAAACGATAAGCAGTGCAAAAAAGAAATCCCCAAAATAATGATTCTTTAGGTAAAATTTTGTCGCGTATTTCTAATCAACTGATATCTACTGTTCACATCCATTTTATACAAACATAAGTGGTAACAAACATATACGGTACATACACACATACATATAAACTAAAAACAACATATGAATTACCATATTTTTTTTTTTTTTTGTATAAACAATAACAGAGGAACACAGTAAAAATGAATGAAAACAAAGCAGAAAAAAATAGAAGAAAACTAGAGAAAAAAATACAAATTATTTTTTAGTTGCTATTGCTGTTGTTGTTTTACTTTTTTCTTCTTTTTTTTTTTTGAAACTATTGAATATGCATTTTTACATATGAGATGCAATAAACGTGCACTCATAAACAAATACATCTAAACACACGTACAGGGGGAACACATGCACACACACAGAGAGAGAGAGAGAGAGCGAGAGCATGCAGAAATGTAGTTTAAATATAACAGTAAAAAGCATTTATTTAGATGGATATGATTGTTATATTGTATGCTAGTATATGTGTATGTATGTGTTTATACAAGCATGTAACATCTGTGGTAAAATACTATGCCACACTAATACATGCACACGTATTCGTATATCCTGCATATGAGTATTAATGTATGCGGTTTTAAAGTTGAGGTAGAATTTGAATATTGGCACAAAAAGGCAGAGTAAATATGGAAAATGCTTTTCTGAAAAAGCAACAACAAGAAAAAAATGAAAGCATTTAAGCTAATGAAAATTTACAACAAAGTTTTCATATATATTTTTTAGTAATTTTTTTTATATTTTTTTTCTTTTCCAACAAAATAAAAATGCTGGAGAAAAAATAAATAAAAAAAAATATTTTAAATTGTTTTTAATTTAAACGTATGCACACACATACATACGTTCAAGCAAACATTTTTAATAAAAGTCAATCAATTTATGAAACGAAAGCGAAATGAAAACTATTTTTAATATGAATTTAAAATTAAGTTTTATGCCGATTTGTGTGGTTGACATTTATTTGGTTTTGTGTATGGAAAATATTTCACTCACTATTAAATTCCATACTTCGTTTATATTTGCAAATATTAAATTCCATTCTAATGTTTATTTAATGGAAAACTATTAAATTGTAATGAAAATATTGATTTATTGGCGAAAAACAAAATAAATATTCAAAGTCTATTGATTTGAAAAGGAAATAGGAAAGTTAGAGTGCAGTAAGAATGATAATCTAGTACACTAGGCTACAAAATTCCATTGCTTAATAATTTTATTAGCAATTAATTTTAGATTTAAAATCTAATGCCACAGAGAGAGGCAAAGAATGTGATATTAAGGGATAAGCGTTATCATTAAATCAGTTTCTACAGTCGCTTGGTAGATAAAGAGCGCAACTTATTGCGTATTGTCTCCTGCTAGGATTAACCAGAGCCTCAAGCCAATTATGAAAAGAAAAAATTGAGACGCTGTACAGATAGTTACTTGAAATAGAATTAACCAAGAGGATACTTAATATTTATGGCAAAAACTTTGAGAAGAAATAAAAATTGTTATGAAAAGTTTATCAAAAAAAACTGTCATTTAGAGTCGATTTTAAACTGTAGGTCCAGCTATCATATCGTAAGTGGTGTGAGAAGCTTGATCGTAATCCCTGGCTAAAGAGTTGCAATGACTGTGTATGTATGTATGTACGTATGTATCCATACGTACATGGATCATTCTTAGACCAGAAAAATGGCATAGATACTCGTGGAGACTTGACGCTACACAGATACCTATACACCAGAGATCAGCAACGAGTATTCAAAATGATGAGTAGATTCAAATCATTCTTATAATTTCTCACGCATTAATTTCGCACGCATTAATGCTTATTTTCGTATGATACTCATACTCAAAGTTGGAACTACTCGTCATATTCATACTTAACGATATGCAAGATGTTATTGACTTCGACTCGTCTCTACTTAACATTTACACGAAGCTCAAAATAAGTTTGATTCGCATACGAACACCACAATACTCACAAGAAGATTGTATGTATGCTTTGCTTGTTGTCTTTGTCTTTATTTTCTTCTTTGCTTGTATATGCAACAACAACAATAAAGATTGTAAATTTTGGTGAATGATTCGAGCTACTCGACTTACTTATAAGTATTATAAGTCTTTTTCTAAATTTATGAATCAAAATGAGTAGGCGTATGAATCAAACATATTCGAATGTTGTGAGTTTGATGTCAACGTTGTACTCATACTCATTGCTACTTATACTTATAAATCAATATTAAAGCGAGTATGAATGAATCAGAGTAGTTGAATTTCAATTCTGTTGATGCACTCATACTTAAAATTGCATGAGTGCTTCTGAGGAGCAAAAAAACGATTCATTGCTAATCTCTGCTCTACACATAACGATGGAAGAACTCGAAACAGAACTATTTTTAATCTAGTTATATGATAAGTTTATACATCGGAAAGACATGACTCACCGGATTGCCATCCATGCTTCGTTTATTAAATAGCTATACTATTATACTTAACTATAATGCATTTAAATAGCTTGTGTGGAATATTCAATGTAGCATAAGATGTAATACATATAGTGCAGTCCTATTGAATCTATTTGACATTGATATCTAGATCATCATATTCAATGCAAAACAAATTTCTTATCATCGACCTACACTGGCTGCAGTTGACAGTGATGGCCTGGTTAACATCATTTCTAAGAAATATGAACAGATCCGTACATTGAACTAAAATAAAATAAAATTGAACTGAAAGGTTTTTCAAAAATCTGTCGTTCGGAGTAGACTTTAAACTGTTTATCACGCTACACAAGTATAATATTAGAACACCCAACTTGAGTGGTGTGATAAGCTAGGTTTTAATCCTGACTGAAAGGTTGTAATAGCCAATTAAATAAATAGGTAAGTACTTAAGTATTAAACTTAAGATGATTTTTTTATTCTTTTTTAAGAGATTTAATTTTTGTTTTGAATACCTTGGACTTCTGAAAGCCTTGACCACTTGTATTATGGCTTTAATATCGCTGAACATCTCCATATGGTGTAGTCCACTGCAATTTATTCGTATTTAATCAATTACCCAGCGTGGTTGTTATGGTTTTATAAAAAAGTTGCGTGTTCAGATTTGGGGGGCAAAAATTCACACCATTAAGTATATATTCTACCCAAATTTTGTTGTATAAATAACAACTGCGTTTTAGTGAAACTAGTTTTCAATTTTAAATTGAATGTTTATTTTGTATTTTATTTTAAAACAAATTTTTATTTGACTGTGTTTAGATAAACTTTTTTTTTTATATTTTGACAGTTTTTATAGCAAAAACTACTTTAACACTTCTAAAGTGAACATAGAAATACTCCAGATGAACATTTATTTTCATAAAAAATCAACTTTTCGCTTATCTTGTCTTAAAGTGGACTAAACTCTATAAATTTCACTTATTATACGGGGTACGGAACACTTTTCTGGCTGGTTGGTTAATAGTAGCCGGCGAAAAATGCTGTTAAATCTCTTGTACATAAAAAATTCGTTCATTCAAACAACCCACAGTAGCCAGAAATGACACAATGTACCATAAAAGTCACAAAATAACCCAGTGAAATTTGTCGGAATTCAAAAAATGGAACTTAAGTAGGGGAAGAGCATTGCAGTTAGAAAGATGGTAAAGGGCGTATCAAGAAAATATAAAAATTTTGCTGGGTTAGTACTTATACATAAAAGAGTTTGTCCGAATAAAACCACTTAAAAGTAGAAAAAGAAAAAAAAAAAAGAGAAGTGAAAATAGAAGAACTTTGTATATACCATACGTACATACAGGGTGGCTGATATATAATACAACAAAGTAAAGCGCTATATATCTTTAATTTTTTTTTTTAAATTTTATTGTCCGAAAGCAAAAAATGTTGGAAATATCATCAAATTTTAGAATCAGTTTAGATTTGTTCGAATTGGCCACCTTTGGTACGAATTATGGTCTTCAAACGGCTGACAAAGCCTTCACAGGCTACACGAAAGTGGCTTTGCGGTATTTTGGCCCATTTCCGGCGAAGCGATGTCACTTTGGTATTTTTAGTGAGAACCATACTCTTCAAAATGGACCAAGCGCAAAAGTCCAATGGATAAGGTCCGTAGATTTTGGTAGCCATTGAGCGATAGAAATGAAGCGAGGAACCTCCTTTTTAAGCCATTCTTGGTTGACGCGTGCTGAGTGAGTTGGGACTGAGTCTGCGGCCGAAATGTTTCTTTGCCCAGGGCTTCAATACTGTCTTTAAGACATTCTCCCAATAATATTCGCCATTTATTTTGACCCCACGGTCGATGAATACGAGCCGGGAGCGACCATCGGCCGTTACGGCGGCGCTTGAGTTCTGGTGACCAATCGCTGGTGTAAATTTTCAGCTGACCTCTTTGGCAAGTAAACCGGATCATTTTGTTAGTTCACAAACTGCTTAATTTGGATTGGCATCTCATCGGAAAAACCAAATTCGGTAACAGGGTACTTTCGTGCAAGCGAAGTAACTGCTTGGCTTTTTCCAGCCTCATTTTTTTTGTCCATCGGTCCAAGCTCATTTTTAAATATGTATTGCATCCGTTCTCGGGATATGTTCAGCTCACAAATAATTTTTCTACCACTGCGGATTGGATTTCGATCAAATCAGGCCTTCACTTGTCGGATCATTTCTGTTGCCGTTACCGTTTATTTCGTCCTCTTTTTGGACGCAATGCAACACTGCCAGTATCATGGTAATGAGCAATGGTACGACTCTAACGATAGCCATCTGTGGATCCCCAGCCAAATATAAAGCAATCACACTATCACGCTTGAATTCGATCACGAATAACTTTTTTTCTGAATGCAATAGATCAAAATGCTTTTGTAGGTTTGTAAATAATGAAATGAACTGTCACTGGAATAAATCTGTCAGCTGTTGGACGAGCGGTTTACAAATGATAATAACCTGAAGTTGGTTGCAATACATATCAGCCACCCTGTATATATATTTGGAGTCATTATTTGCTTTTCATATTGTTATAGTTATTGTTGTATTAAATTGCAACAATTTTCAAAATGTAATTTACACAAATGTTGCTATTGCTGTTGCTCAGTTTTATGGGCAAAACTGTTTTAAAATACACGAGCCCCACCCCCATATATTTAAGATGATTTCTTGGCTTACGGGCAAACATGGCGGCAAAACAGTGAATTCCGGCAATTATTAATTTAAGAACTAAACAAACAAACTCTTTCAATGAGAAACAATGCAATACCATGTCTATAATCAGTAAAAACAACACACACAACAACAATTTTTACTGCAGCTCAAGACAGCAAGAGCCTGGATATTGAAAAGAATAGAAGCAAAAAAACAAAGTTTAAAAAAAATTCTCCTGAAAACATTTATTGAAACTGTTGCTAAAAGTAGTGAAAATGTGTTAGATACAGCCATACAACAATAACTACAACAATATAAAAAAAATAAAATAAATAAAAAACAAAGAAGATGAAGTGAAACATTAAAAATTATTCGCTGTACTTAGTTGTGGTAAAAAGCGTTGGAGTAAACCGAAAAAAAATGTTAAAAAAAAACACACATTTTTCTCATTTTCATTTTAATAATGGTTATCGTTAAATAAAACTAAAAAATAACGATAATAAATGCAACAGAAAATTATTTTTAAAGCATGGCGCTGAACATCACGCTAATGTACGCGAGTAGTAGAAAACATGGAAATAATTGTTTGGGTTTCTAACGGGAGACCTAGTTAAACGGGTTGGTCTTCCACGACTTATCTCAGGCAACTTGACGATACATTAACCAATTCCAGAACAAGCATTCCTTACAGAGATCAACAATGAATCGTTTTTTCGTTACTCATAAGCACTCATGCAATTTTGAGTATGAAAGAATCAACAGAATTGAAATTCAACTACTCTGATTCATTTATACTTGCTACAACATTGATTTATAAGTATAGGTTGCAAGAAATATGAGTACAACGTTGACATCAAACTCACAACATTGGAAATGTGTTTGATTCATAGCCTACTCATTCTGATTCATAAATTTGGAAAAATACTTATAATACTTATAAGTGATTCGAGTAGCTCGAATCATTCATCAAAATTTACAGCCTTTGTTGTTATTGCACATACAAATAAAGAAGAAAGGAGAGACAAAGACAACAAGCAAAGCATACACACAATCTTCTTGTGAGTATAGTAGTGTTCGTACGCGAATCATACTTATTTTGTGCTTCGTGTAAATGTTAAGTAGAGACGAGTCGTAGTCAATAACACCATGCGTATTGTTAAGTATGAAAACGACAAGTACTTAAAAATTTGAGTAAGGGTAGTATGAGTATGATATCAAAATAAGTATGAATGCGAATGACTCGAAACTGCTCATCGTTTTGAATACTTATTGCTGATCTCTGATTCCCTACTGACAAATATATAAAAATCTTCTAATGACTGTTTAATAAGCTTTTCACGAACTATTGTATATTCAAGCCAATCTCTAATGGGATACTAGGTATAATAAAAATTCGTAAAATCTATAGTATAAATTGAGTTTATAATGCCAGCGTCGGTTAGTAGACGCTAACGAGTTAAAAGAAAATACCTGGCTTGAAGACGCTGTAGACTAGTTGGTAGTATGTTAGCTTTTTTGATAAGAGCCCCTTTTTCAGACATCTCGAAGAAGGCAAAATACAAAATTAATTATACTAAAAGATAGCAGTAGTCTAGTAGGCGGTGTGCTTATTGGACGTGAGGCCACGGTTCAAATCCCAGGTCAGACAATAAAATGAAAACTTGAAAATATATTTCATCGGCTACGTCTACCCAGCAGATTTCTGGCAAAATCTCTGATGGTAAAATAAATTTTATCATGATCCATGAAATCAATCAGAAATCAATTGTATGGACTCGATTTTAAACTGTTTGTTCAGGCACTTATGTGCAAAAATTAACATACACAACATAAGTTAGTGATAACCAATCAAGATCCATCAAAAATTTTGTCCGATTTGATCAAATGATGACTCAATCTCTTCACAAGAGAACAGATTTTAAGAATATTATCACTTATCCTATTTCTTTTATTAAAGTTTGCTCCTATGAATGGACAAACTTGAAAAAATATGAAAAAAATTCAAATTTTCCAATTTTACCTCATCAAATCTCTTAGCACATTAAGTCGAAGAATATATATTTGTATAACGTTTTAAAGGTCCATAGTTCCAACAAGATTTAAATTTTGAAAAACGGATTAAAAAAGTTTGAATTATTCAGAAATTTGTGCGTAAAGTCAGAAAACATAGTTTTTTGCCAAATAAAATATGTTTGAAGGGTTCAAGAGAAAAAAAAAGTATTTTTGAGCTCTACACAACTAACTGAACAACATGGACTAGGCAGTTATTCGGATCTATTTTCACTGTCGCACCGCGTTATTGGAAGGAAATTATTCATATTATTCATAGCGAAATTCTATAACCTGGTAAAACGATTTATTCTGTTTGTTTTCTCCTAATACCCCTCTTAACGGGATTAAAATGTCCAGAACTGATTAATTGGAAATGTTTTGTGTTCCAGACCATGCACAGTTCTTCTAATGACACAGATCGACGTAATGTAGTAGGTAATATATTGGACCATTACAACCCATCATTCAGGACTGTGACCGAGTTCCTTACACCACTTATATTACGTTTGAGAAACTTTTCATTGCAATTTTAATTTACTCTCAGAATTTTTTGCCAGAAATCCAATGAGAAGCAAGAGCCGAAGAAATATTTTTTTATATTTCATTTCGTTAGAGATGTCTGACCAGGAGTTGGAACCATAGCCTCCGACTACGGCGACTAAAAAGCCTGTCATTCAAAACATTAAACGACTACGCCACTGATCAGATAATATAGAATAACTTTTGCCTTGAATTCTATTGTCCTCAGAGGACTGAGGATAATTTAAAAAATTGAATTTTTTACATTTAATATGGCAATTCTTGCACCACATTAAATTTAACTCCTTGGCTGTCTCGCTGCCACAAAATTAGCCTCCAATTTTTTCAACAAAATTGTTGTGGCATTAATCTGAAATTTAATGAATATTTTTTTCAAATTACTTGTACAACAAATTATTTATCTTTTAAAGTTCTACAAGCAATTAATTATTCATTCAAGAAATCTGTCTGCATTCAGAGCAGCTTGTCTAAAAACGTGCAGAAACATTTAGAAAGAGAAACTTTCATGCCACTGATATTTATTAAGCGTATAAACGTATAAACATGCGTTTATGCTATAAAAGAAACAAAAGATACAAAATGAAACAGTGAAGTGAAGAAAATCATACATATTTTGAACATTTATTATTTCAGACATTTCGTGTTCTTCAAAATAAATTGGTAAAAACAGAAACAAAAATGCGAAACCAACGAAAATTAAAATGAAATAAACCGCTGAGCAGTTTTTTGTTTTTTTGTCTGATCTTTCATGTGGCATTTTTGCTTTTTTTTTTTGGTTGTGATGATGAATGTTTATTTAGTGAGCGACAGAACTTAATTTAACTTTTTTAATTATAAACTTTTTTTTTTGTTTTGCCTCCTACGGTAGCGAACGAAAATAAGTTTTTTTTTATGAGGGCGTGAGTAGTGAGTATCTCCTAAGTTAGTGTATCTGTTAGTGTATCTACAGTAGCGAGCACAAAAAATGCAACACTGTGCCATATGATCTTTAATAAGATCTGTTTCAAAATAACGGTAACTAATTTATCTATTTTCTTTTGCTGTTAATTCTTTCAATTATAAGTTTTCAAAGTAACCACAGTTTATTCCAAATTCTGCTTTAAAAAGTTAAATATTTTTGAATTAGTGAAAAAAGTGCAAATTTTTAGCGAGCAAAAAAAATGCAACATAATAAAAAAAAAATAGTTAAAGTAAGTTATTTATTTAATTATAATTGAAAATTTCTTAAATAAGTTATACAACATGTGTTTTGTAATAGAAGCAGCTCTCAGCTGACAGCAAAACTGCAATCATTAAAGCCTTAGAAGAAGGAAAATCCATGCGTGAAGTTGGACACCTCTTTGGTGTAAATCAATCAACCGTGTGTCGGATTAAATCTCGATTTTCCTTGAGAAATAGTGTGGAAAGGAAACCAGGTAGTGGTAATCCTCGAAAAACTACCTCTCGCCAAGACCGCCAGATGATTGCACTGGTTAAAAAAGATCCACGAAAGACCGCAGTGGACGTTGCTAATTTCGCAAATGAGCAAATGGGAGTCTCTATAGGCGTTCACACTGTTCGCCGTAGGTTGAAAGAGGCTAATTTGCATGCGAGACGACCCGCAAAGAAACCTCTCATCAGTGCAATCAATAAAAAGAAGCGCCTGGAATTTGCAAAACGTTACAAGGATTGGTCAAATGAACAATGGGCTAAAGTCTTGTGGAGCGATGAAAGCAAATTTAATTTGTTTGGCTCCGATGGGAAAAATTTTGTTCGAAGACCGCCTGGACAGAGATATTCTCCAAGATATCAACTTCCAACCGTAAAACATGGGGGTGGATCAATCATGGTGTGGGGTAAGGAACGATATGTTTAAAAAAAATTATTGATTTTACGTCACGTATTTACAAGTGCGTTTTCCCGTGATGGGGTAGGTCCCTACGCCACTAAATATTAATTTTAAGATTTTTTTTGGAAGAATTACTATTTAATTTAAATAAACACATTAAAATTTATGCTGTTGCATTTTTATTGCTCCCATGAAATTCGCACTCTTTTTAATAAATGACAAAATAATAGATCATTAATTAAAAATATTTACATAATGTTATTGATAATAGGTATCTATAACTGTAGGGATTAATAACCCAAAGAAATATTTTGAACTGGTCACCATTTTTTTAAAATTATCGCACTTAAAGATAATTTTACCCAACGTTGCATTTTTTGTGCTCGCTACTGTATATAGAGGGTATACGGAGTAACTATTAAGAAATTTAATTAAATTTATTTTGTAATACTTTTCATAGTTACAAGCTTATGAAGTGCATATGTTTGGAAAGTTATGCGATTAAAATTTATAAACAACACTTGAAATATTGATTTTTTTTTTTTTTTTTGCTTCAAAATGTTTGAAGCAGAAAGTGTTTGACAGTGACAGTAAAACTATGATGTTTTTTTTTTTTGTTTTTGATGGTATACGCGGAAAAGAAAATAGTTTCTATATCATTTGTTTGTGGGAATATCTATTCCTAAACTAATCATAAGGAAGTCGGTTTATTGAGTATTCGTCTAAAAATATTCATTCCCTTTAAGATACTTCTTAAAGCATTGTTCATATTGATATTGTTCAATATCTCCTTGTAGATTGCAAATAAAATAATAATGAATGTCTGTTTATTTTTAATTAAATATCTTAATTTATTTATTAATTAAGCCTCAACACTAAAAGTTTATATTTTCTTTTATGTTCTATCTTAATTATAATTTATTACAAAGATTTAAACCAAGTTATATAAGTTAATTTCATTTAAAAACCCCTAGAATTTCTCAAAATCATGTTCACTTTCCAAGATTGTGACTCCGTTTATTTTGCTCTTAATTCGATGTTGACGAAATACTCTACATTCATTAAAAATATGAGAAACATTCAAATTTTGACCCCAATCACAAAATGGTGGTGTATTCCTCTCAATAATATATCTATGAGGAAAATTTAATCCAACCTTTTCTTTGTAGAATAGGTGTAGGGAATTTTGATAAGATATTTTTTTGAATTTTGGATAATTTACTCTTAAATATTTTTATTATTTGTACAATTATGTGTGGCATTGTACACAACATTATGTAAACAACAACAATTGCCTGTTTATATTATTTCTCTGTTCATACCCTTTGCATAAACAATAACAATTACTAGACAATTATTCGGCAGGTCTTTGTAACGAAGATCTTCAAACCACAATTGCTCTCGCCCGCTTTACCTTGCCTTTTATATGGCAGAGTTAACAGCAAGATGAATGTTCTTGAAAGAGAATGTTTATGACTTCGTCTTCACGAAATCTCCATAAACAAAACTACATTTATTATTGTAGTCTTGTGTGTGTGTTTTTTTTATATTTATTTTGTAGTGTTGTTTGTGTATTTTTGTTTACTTGTTTACCATTTTTTATGCTGGTGTTTAATGTTATATTACATACATTATTGGTTATTACAACCCTTCAGTCAAGATTATTAACCTAGTTTCTCACACTACTTATGTTGTGTGTGTTAATTTTATACATAAGTCGCGGGACCTACAGTCTAAAGTCGACTCCGAACGATAGATTTTTGAGAAACTTTTCTTGGCAATTTTATTTTTCCTCTCAGAGTTTTTGCCAGAAATCTGCTGAGAAGAAATCGCCAAAAAAATAATTTTTGTATTTTATTTTAATGTCTAGCCGGGGACTCCAACCTTGGCTTTACGTCTAATAAGCCAGCACTTTACCTACTAGACTACGGCGACCCCCAATGTTATATTAAGCAGTACAATAATTTGTAAACAGGTTTGTTTACTGCATTGTTTTGTTTATGTAGTTTTTGTTTGTAAAATTCTAGTACAGTCAAACTCGTTTATAACGTACTTGTTTATAACGAATTTTTGGTCCCAACGTTTTATTTCCAATTTTCATACAAAAAAACTTCGTTTAATACGAACTCGTTTATAACGAATTCTCGGTTAAAAGGAACTAATTTAAATGGTCCCAGTAATTAAATTGCATACATTTTACCTTTTTTATAACGATCCCTCAAAAATAACTTTAAAGTGTGGCAATAGTCTTTACTTTTATTTAACACGGCAGCATTAAATTATAACTCAACATCTTTAATTAGCTGCTAGATAAAAAGAATTAACACATATTTTTGGTTTTAATAAATGAAAAAATACTTTTGGTTATAATAATTAAAAATTATTTGCTTCTATGACTTCACCCCGTTTATTATGAACTTTGCCTATAACGAACTATTTTTTCTGGTCGCACGGAGTTCGTTATAATCGAGTTTGACTGTATCTAGATTTTTCATTTTTGTAACAAAATTGTACGATTTCCATGTTAATGAACATTTGTTTCAATGTATTTTACAGCCTACTTACGAATATTGTTTATGTTTGTTTTACATACCAAATAGAGCATAAAATGAAAAGTAATGTTCATAAACTAAAATTAAAAACACTAAAATAGTACATAAAATAGAACAGACATAAAAATATTTAACAATAGATTTTAAGTTTCCTTTTATGATTTTTATTTTCAAAAAAAAAAAAAACAAAAAAATATTTCTTATGCAAATAATTCATAAAATTTTAAGCCATTGACTTCTACTTTTAAAATTGTCGTGATATTTTTAAAGTTTGTGCAACTTAGTGTAATTTTGTTCAGTATATCAAAAGGATTCGTGATATGGTAATTTTATGTACTTGCAGAATTTTTGGTAGAAATCTACACGGAAGCAGTTACCTAAGAAATATTTTTTCATATTTCGTTTTCGATGTCTGATCTGGAGTTTGAATTAAGAGCTCGCGTCTAATAAGCTCGCGTCTAATATATTCCCTTCCATTTAGATTTCGAATTCCTTAAGCTCAAGTCCATGCCTTTAAATGTATTTCCATTTTGTGACACTTTTTCCAAAAACTTTTCCTGTTAAATTACGACTGTTAAGCATTTGATGAAACTAAGGAGTGCGCACAAAAAAATCTGGACTTACACTTTTCGTTATAGAAATAAAACTAAGTGGTGGATTTTTTTCGTGTTTTATATTTCAATTAAAGAAAATAACATTTGTATTCTTTTGTGTATAAAATTTTTTTCTGTCCAAGGTCTCAGAGCATCCAACTTTTTGAGCCACTTTTCTTCCAGACATGTTAGAGTGTTTTAGAAAAATACATATTATTTTACTTGCTTTGTTTTGGTCGGCAAATGTCCTTTTTTTCTTCCACTTCCCCGCTTTCTCTCAACACTCAAAGAATCCTTATATTGTTTTAATACTTACCTTAGAAACTGTTTTTGGTCAACACCTGCGAGCTTAGCAATCGTGTTTTTTAAGCGGCTTAGTTTTTCATTGAAAATTTCAATTATTTTTTTACGGCATTCTTGTTGGGTGCCCATTTTCAAAAAACTATTTTTGCTATTGCAATGACATTTAGCATGTGGATTTTGAAACAGATGACTAACAAAAACAATGTAACGGTATTCATTTTTTTCAATTATGATAAAAGTTATAAGCTTAAAAGCAGATCCATTTTTTTTTTTGTGCGCACTCCTTAATAAAACACAACATAAGGATTTTATATGGATTCGTACCTCAATTCGTACCATCTTACTACAAACACCCATTTCTTTATCAGCCATCTATTAATCGATTAATTCGATTAATTTATGTAACCAATTAGTGTCTTTACTGGGCATTAATATGAAAACGATAAACGTAATTCCAGTTATAAGGTTCAATAAACAATTTTGCTTTGTAATTCATTTGAATGGCAGAATTATTTAACGAGCCTTACTTTTATCGCTCTCTAAATATAGAATTTTTTTTTTTTTATTGAAAACTTTACTCTACTAAAAAATTATTGATAAAGTTTAACAATATTCGTAAATAGATACAATAAATTTGATATCTTTATACATAGAAATAAAAAAATTAATGATAACTACAGAACCAACAACAACCATTAAAAGGAAAATTGTAAGCAAATGAGAAAACTTTTTAACACTAACTTTTGTAAACGCTTAACCTAGGCAAACCAGACAGTTTAGGCAGACAGACAGTCTATCAAACAATAAAAATTTACGCACAACAAAACTTTAAAAAAGTAATTTAAAATTATTTTATTGAAGAATTGGAACTAAATTATAAACAAACAAATCTAAAAACAAAATTTGGTTTTAAATATTATATGGCAAGAGCTATATGTGACACGAATTTCATGGGTTAATAATTTTTAAAAATATTATTTTTGTTATTGTTTAAGGTTTGAAAGTTTATTTGTTAATAAATAAATGGGAAAAAGTTAAAATCTTACCACGTGTCATTGATTTTATTGAGATCATGTATTAGGAAGTTTAAGGCATAAATTGGAAATAAAATTTAGCATTTATACTACTGCTGCATGCAGACCACATTTTCTTTAAATAGTAAGTCTCTTAAGGTACATAGCAATTGCTTTGCATATGTGTGTTTCGACAACAAATAAGCTGATGTATTATTATCATTTCGCTCAAATTTTATAGGGTATCCTCTAAGCCTCTTGCGCTGAAAAACTTCTGGAGATAATGTTCTGACTAAACAGCACTTGATATGAACGCTGATGTTTCCCTCTGTGATGCATTAATGTTATACAGGTTCCAAGAATGTATTCTGAAAAAGAGTGCTCAGATTCATGCAGTTCCCTTTCAAACCTAAGTACAGTCAAACCCCGTTATAACGAACGCCTTGGGACCAGAAAAAATAGTTCGTTATAGGCAAAGTTTGTAATAAACGGGGTGAAGTCATAGAAGCAAATATAAAATATAAAGAATTTTTTTCATTTATTAAAAACCAAAAATATGTGTTAATTCTCTTTTTATCTATCAGCTGATTAAAGATGCTGAGTTATAATTTAATGCTGCCATATTAAATAAAAGTAAAGACTATTGCCACACTTCAAAGTTTTTTCTGACGGTTCCTTATAAAAAAGTTAAAATGTATGAAATTTAATTACTGGGACCATTTAAAGTAGTTCCTTTTAACCAAGAATTTGTTATAACCGAGTTCGTTATAAACGAGTTTGACTGTACTTAACATATATTATTGGTGATTACAATCCTTTAGTCAGAATTACGCCGTAGTTTCCCACAACACCTGTGTTGTGTGTGTTTATTTTATACATGAGTGATGGAAGCTAACTCGACTCTAAAACGACTCTCAGCTACATATTTTTGAAAAACTTTTTTTAGCAATTTTTTTTTTACTTTCAGATTTTTTGCCAGAAATTTACTGAGATGAAATCAACGAAGACATATATTTTCACGTTGCGTTTTATTGAAGATGACTGACCTGGGGGTTTGAACTGTGGCCTTATGTTTACTAAACGAGCACACTACCTACTAGACTACGGTCACTACGTTTCAAACCAATCAATTTTAAGTTAGTTTTGGAGAGTCGTCTAATGTATTACCCAGATTTCTTCTTATTGCAATTTCTTAAAAAGAAAACCTGTGATTGCCTTAACACTAAACCTACCAATACTTCATGTATTCCTATTCCTACCAAAGGGGGTAAAATGTCCCCTTTCGGTATTTAAGCCAGATTACATATATTTCTCAGTAAAAAAAATAACAAGAGAGGAATATATCTTGGAAAACACATTCGATGTATTTTGTAATAAAAGTCGTAAAGGCAAATGGCGATGCGATAATCTTATTTTCAAGAAATTCTGACAAGAAGTTCAAAACGGGTCATTTGATCCGTCCATGGTAGGTTTAGTGTTAAACCCATTTGGTTTGATAAGAATCTATGCCTCCATTTTTTTTTCACTTTTGTTGAACATCCTTTTCCAAACATCCGCTGCCAGTCCAAAGAAAGATTTTGGCCTCACCAACGAAATGAAACCTCCCCTCCGTTTGCTTATTGCTGAGAACTCCCATCTGGCCTAACATGCATCAGAAGGTAACTTTATTATGCCATACCATCTTCGATTTAACCTCATAAGAGATAAGTGTTCATATGAGCTAATATTGCTACGTCTTATCTTTTATGCATTCTACCCAAGTTGATTTGAATACATCTTTTTGTGGCATAAACTTCTTTTGCTTAGAAGATACCTGCACGTTTCCCCATTGGTATATTGGCTTGGAATATTTCATTGTGCGAGCAAAACTTTTGCCTTCGGTTCCAATCAGAGATCAGTAATAAGTATTCAAAACGATGAGTAGGTTCGAGTCATACATACTTATAATTTCAAATACTTACACGCATTCATACTTATTTTGATATCATACTCATACTACTCATACTCAAAGTTGGAAATACTCGTCGTATTCATATTTAACAATACGTATGATGTTATTGACTTCAACTCGTCTCTATTTAACATTTACACGAAGCACAAAATAAGTATGATTCGCATACGAGCATTGTAATACTCACAAGAAGATTGTTTGTATGCTTTTCTTGTTGTCTTTGTCTTCCCTTTTTTCTATGTTTGTATATGCCATGAACCACTCGTATCTCTTATAAATATTTTTCTAAATTTAGGATTCAGAATGAGTAGGCGTGTGAATTAAACATATTTCGAATGTTGTGTGTTTGATGTCAACTTTGTTCTCATACTCATGGTACTTATACTTATAAATCAATGTTGTAGCGAGTACGAATGAATCAGAGTAGTTGAATTTCAATTCTGTTGATTCATTCATACTCAAAATTGGATGAGTGCTTATGAGTAGCGGAAAAACGATTCATTGCTGATCTCTGGTTACAATGTCATTCTTGGCCGATGTTTTATCCCTCTTTTAAGAGAGTATAATGATTCCAGATTACATCATTCTTTTTTGTTCCTAAATCTAGTTACAAAGCAGTTTTCAATGTCATAGAGCCCACTAGGTTTGTTTAGGGTACGACAGTTAAGGAGGTTGTTATTAGGTAATTGATTTTTTAGGTCCCGAAATCCTTAATGAATTTCATATTTGATTTAGTTTCTATCAACCTAACTATTGTCTCTAAAGCTTTGGCCTCTAGCTCTAGCTCTGGCTCTGTAGAACAATTTCTCATTGCTCCCTTGTTATGTTAACATATCATAGCCTCTGCATCTTATACAACTGCAAACTAATTACTAAAATTTAATTTTATTTCTAAGGCAATGCATTTGGTATGTATTGATGTACGAACGAATGTAGATAAGGAAATTATATAAAGAAACATATACATGAACAGTAATTATTTGCCATTAATTCAATGGCAGTGCTCATTTGAAATTAAATTGACACATATTTCAAGCCAGAAGAGAGACAAGTATTCACACAATCTTTGCAATTTATTATTGATTGCGTTGTAAATTTCTCACCTCAAGACAAAACAAAAAAAAAAAAATAGAAAAAGGGAAGAAGGATTGTGGAAAACCAGGATATATTTCATTTGCCGTATCCGTAAATACTTTCAACAACAGCTCTAGACAAATGAAAATTGAAAATAGAAAGGAGAATAGAAGGGTTTTTTTCCTTTCTTATAATAAAAAGAATGAAAAGAGAAACCCAGACACCTGAATAAAACATAAGAAAAAAAAATTATGGCAATGTGGGAGTGTGTGAAAATGTGTTGCAATTAATGTCACATCACTTTAACGTTGTCTGGTGTCATTTGTTGAAATTTTGTTAAAATTAAATGCAGTCACTATGGTTTGCCCTCGCTCTTGCACTCAAGACAATACCCATACATCTTCCATAGTACGTACACCTAATAGATAGACATTTTAGAATGGACAGACAGACAGACAGACAGTCGGACTGACATTTGAAGAAGAAAAAAAAAAATGAAAAATGAAGGAAAAAGAAAAGAAATTTCTTGTAACGGCTATGGAGTAAGTGAAACAAAATCTCAAACTTAAGCTGTAAATTCAGTAACAAAACTGACAAGAATTTGAAATATAACTGCTAAGTATTGCACCCGAAGGCAACTTCTCACTGTAACAATGTCAAAAACAGTGTTACCTACCTATTATTGTTATTATAGCATCTAGAAATTCTTTCTTTCCTTTCCTACAACTTCTTGACATTTTTTTTTTTTTCAGTTTTTCAAACAATTTTTTCTTGGGTTTGTTTTTCATTTCAATGTCCTGGAGATACAATGATGCAACAGTTATAGTGGCATACATGTATGCCATATATGCAGTATATGCAGCATGAATAACTATTTTGTCTTTGTTTTGCTTTATTTCATCTCATCTTGTCTGGGTTCCATCAGGGCTTGTCTTCTCTTCTGGCTTTGATCTTTTAGTGCAAAAATGTCTTCGTTTTTTTCTCATTGCATTTTGCCAATTCTGTTTTTTCTTTTTATTTTTTCTCGTCCTGTTGGTTTATTTGAAGAATGTTGTGAGATGTTGTGTATCTTGAATTTTGTAATTCCTAATATTTTATTTTTCGTTTGTTTCCTTTATCCATAGTTGTCAGCAAATGTTTATTTTGCCATAAAGTCCTAACTAACGACGTTACGTTTTTTATTTTTGTTTCTTTTGTTTTTGCCTTATTTGTCAAATATTGGATGTTCGAAAAAGTGCGGCTGTAGAATGGAACACGTGTGTGAACACCTTACCTTGTTTTGTTGCAAGAGAATTTTTTTTCAGGGCACCCTCCTGTTCTGAGAAATATTCTACAAGGAGTCTTACATATAACAGAGGTCAATACAACCCTTCAGTCTGGATTGTAACCTAGCTTCTTATACCACTCATGTTTTGTGCGTTAATTTTATTCATAAGTCGCAGGACCTACGGTCTAAAGGCGACTTCGAACGACGGATTTTTATGAGAAACTTTTCGTGTCATTTTTTTATTTATTTTCAAAATTTTTTTCCAAATATTTGCTCAAACAAAGTCCCCGAAAATTTTTTATTTTGTTTTGATCAAGACCCAGAGTACGAAACGTGACCTCACGTCTAATAAACCATTGAATGACCCACTGAACAGGAGTCTTAATTAAAAGCAAATTGAATGAATATATCTGGATGCTGCACATGTTCTTATTTTGTGGTTTACAGATGTGTTAAGAATGAATAGTGAAACAGTAGCAGGAATTTTTGATACCAGAGTGATATAAGGAGTGTGCACAAAAAAATGGGCCTACTTTTAAGCTTCTAACTTTTATCATAATTGAAAAAAATGAATTCCGTTACATTATTTTTGTTAGTCCTCTGTTCCAAAAACTACGAGCTAAATTTCATTGCAATAGCAAAATTAGTTTTTTGAAAATGAGCACCCAACAAGAATATTGTAACAAATTAATTGAAATTTTCAATGAAAAACCGCGCCGCTTACAAAAAACGATTGCTAGGCTCGCAGGTGTTAACCAAAAACAGTTTCTAAGGTAAGTAATAATACAATATAAGGAGTCTTTGAGTGTTGAGGGAAAGCGTAGAAGTGGTAGAAAAAAGGATTTGCCAACCAAAACAAAGCAAGTAAAATAGTACGTATTTTTCTAAAACACCCTAACATGTCTGGAAGAAAAGTGGCTCAAAATGTTGTATGCTCTGAGACCTATGTCGGAAAAAAATTTTATACACAAAAGAATTCAAATATTATTTACATTAATTGAAATATAAACCACGAAAAAAATCCACCACTTAGTTTTATTTCTACAACGAAAAGTGTAAGTCCAGATTTTTTTGTGCGCACTCCTTAATACGAGCCAATGGGGACTCATAGCCATCTTCCAAAAGAAAGTCAATACCATCGAATGGTCTCCTCAGTTCAACTTGGATGGGAGATACAAAAGATAGAACATAGCAATACTATTTGCCAGTCAGCCCGCTATACGAGTTGTTGGCTTTTATGAGGTTAAGGTGAAGATTGTATGGGACTATCTAGAATATCTCTGCCGATCTCAGCAGATGATCCCGAACTTGCGAAGAGGAAAGTTTACGCACTGTTGGTGTGGGAAAGGTTGTTTGGAATGATATTTTTAAGACCAACACTCAGGAGATAAACTCCTACTCATGTAGTATATTGTATTCGAATAACAGCAAGATGGTTATAGGAGAATGGAAAGAGAATTCGAATAACAGAACGGTGGTTATAGGAGAAAGAAATTTTTTTTTTATTTTTTTTTTGTAACTTGGTTTAACGTAAGTCGGTTTAATGCCACCGAAACTTTTGTCGAGAAACTAAAAAAGAGAAGTTCTGAGGCACACATCAGACTATCCAAATATAACCTGAGATTGCGAAGTGTTTCTTTGACAAGGAGGTTGCATAAAGCCGACCATAAAGATACTGTGACGAAGATAATAAATCGTAGGAATATATTCTTTGAATCTGTGGGGTATTAATGCATTTCAGATAGAAACACTTGGAAGCATATCAAGCGAATTGCTATTGTTGACAAGGCGCATCGTGATGTCTGTCAAAGCAATTGGCTTCGAGGGGAGATTGTAAGTATATACTGTAAAATATGGAGAGCTTATTAGACGTGAGGCCACATCATCTTATCATTTTATACAAAACGAAATATGTAAGAATATTTCTTCGGATACTTCCTCTTTGCCGAAAACCCTTAGAGTAATTAAAAAATTGCCGTAAAAAGTCTCTCAAAAATCTTTCGTTGGGAATTGAATTTAAACTGTATATATAAAATTAAATCATACAACGCAGGTGGCGTGGGCAGCTAGGTTGTAATCCTGGCTAAAGAGTTATAGTGAATACAGGGTGGCTGATATATAATGCAACAAAGTAAAGCGGAAATAATATCAAATTTTAGAATCAGTTTAGATTCGCATTGGCCACTCTTGGTACGAATTATGGCCTACACACGGCCGACAAAGCCATCACAGGCTGCACGAAAGTGCCTCTGCGGTCTTGAGATGATCGATACTTTGATGTTTTTTAGTGAGAACCTTACTCTACAAAATGAGCCAGGCGCAAAAGTCTAACGGGCTGAGATCCGGAGATTTTGATGGCCATTGTGCGGTAGAAATGAAGTGAGGAACCCCCTTTTTAAGCCATGGGCTTCAATACTATCTTTAAGACATTTTCCCAATAATATTCGGCATTTATTTTGACCCCAAGGTCGATGAATACAAGCGGGGAGCGACCATCGGCCGTTACGGCGGCCCACAATCTGTCAGCTGTCAGACTAGCGGTTTACGAATGATAACAACCTGAAGTTGGATGCAATGCATATCAGCCAGCCTGTAATTATTTATGTATGTATGAGGGAATACAATAGATCCTATACTCTTTGTACTGAGGGTTCTATTCGAACACCCTGTATGTTATGTCGATTCAAATATTTAAAAAATATTACCCGGTCAGATGAAAGCTACGTTACTTTGACTATTGCATTAAATTATTCTATCCCATTCCACTAGGCTCAAGTTTAGTTAGAATAAAATTAATTTAAAAAAAAATATTCTTTGCATCTTGTACATGGACAGATTTCCCTTTAAATTATAAAATGTGACACATGATATCTTCTTAAAATTATTTCTCAAAATGAAATTTCAAAGACTAATTTTCCTGATTTGATATGAATTCGCCTTGGGGATTGAAGGCATTACATAACATTGTTTTAAAAATTACAGAATATTGTATTTCTTTTTCTTTTTTTTTTTTAATTGAATTACTATACGTTGTAGCAACTAGGAGAAAAGGGCAATGTAGGAAATGAAGGAAAATTTATACAAAATTGTTGTAGTCTTAAAGCAATCAAATATAATCTCTTAAAAATACTGCAATTGTTATCACACTTTAACAAATTTAATTTCCTTGTACATATACATACTTTTAATATTTATTTATAATACGAATTATAAAAATAAATTCAAAGTGAAATACGGGAAATATTTACGTTTTATTTTTGTTTAATTTGCAGGTTATTTTTGGCACATTACGGATTTACATTTGGATACAATATACTCAACGCAGGGTGATGTTATGCGCAGTAAGTGAAAATTTTTTGGTTTCATAATTACTTTAAATATCAGGTTATTTTTAAATTCTAATTATGGATGTTGATATTTAAAAATAATTTAATGAAGGTTTTTTATTTTTAATTTGAGTTTATTTTTAATTTTATCATAAAAACCTTCGAAATATTAAATGAGAGGATGCAAAAACATCAAATTAGCATCTTCTCTGTTATAAATTTTGGGTTAAATGGGTCATGATTCCTTTATAACCAATTTTTTTTAAGAATGGTTTTGACTTTGATGTGAAAAATAAGAATGGCACCAGTACAACACTGATAGCCACTTAGCGATTTGATGAGAAAATAAAGACAATATGTTAAATGCTGATAAGTAACTGTACTGGACTCTATTAAAGGTAGGAAGCAGAGATCAGCAACGAATCGTTTTTCTGCTACTAATAAGTACTCATGCAATTTTGAGTATAAGTGAATCAACAGAATTGAAATTCAAATACTCTGATTCATTCGTGCTCGCTATAACATTGATTTATAAGTATAGGTTACCATGAGTATGAGTACAACGTTGACATCAAACTCACAACATTCGAAATATGTTTGATTCATACGCCTACTCATCCTCATTCATAAATTTAGAAAAATACTTATAATACTTATAAGTGAATCGGATGATTCAAAATTTACAGCCTTTGCTGTTGTTGCATATCCAAACAAAAAAAGAAAGGAAAGACAAAGATAACTAGCAAAGCATACACACAATATTCTTGTGAGTATTGTGGTGTTCGTACGCGAATCATACTTATTTTGTGCTTCGTGTAAATGTTAAGTAGAGACGAGTTGAAGTCAATAACATCATGTGTATTGTTAAGTTTGAATACGACGAGTACTTCCAACTTTGAGTATGAGTAGTGTGAATGCGTATAAGTATCAGAAATTATAAGTATGACTCGAATCCACTCATGGTTTTAAATACTCGTTGCTGATCTCTGGAAGGAAACAGCTTTCACTAGGAAAATCCAGAGAGGGGGCATCTGAATTTAATATTAAGCCTGGAAAGTAGTACACTGCTTTTTCGTACACTGAAATTGAACCGAAAGGAATTGAAACTAAAGCATGAGGCACATTTTCTTGGACTGGTTTTGGATAAGAAGCTGTTTTGGTAATTGAACATCACTGACAGATTGAAAAAGATATCCCTTTATAATAAATTAAGTTTGAAGAGGTTGGAGTAGTAGGTTTGATATCAAAACTTACTTAAGCACTCACGGCGTACCGTTATGATGGCACGGGTAATTGACGAACTCTGTCAGCGCAGGTGATGCACGAAACGTGTTTAACAATGTGGTGGGAATAAAATTGGGCACGGTACCTATGATAACGCACTTCATCTGTACAGCAGTGTTCAGACCTATCTTGACCTACAGATGCCTAGTTTGATAGGGCAACTACAGGTAAATGTCTGCCTGTATGATTATTGTGTCTTGGACTACACAACTACACCTACGTCTATATTGCAGAGCATTTTCTGCCTCCTTCCGCGTATCTGGGCGACTAGAAAGTGTTCTAAATCGAATATTGTTCGCGTATTAGTTGTGGTTTCTGCAACACTACAGATGATTTTATATCTTTTATACCTTGATCTGTAATGGCGACTAAAACTAGTAGGTGTTTCCGGACAGCTGTTATCAGACAGGCTGGTCTAGGGAAAAAGTGTGGCCCACCTTTTAAACGACTGTGTGTGATTTAACACTTATGACTCCTAATTGGACGGAATCGTTAGAGGTAGAATTTTGTCGAAATAAATCGATATAGTATATGCGAATGTCCCCAGGCGAGACATTATCGTACTTTTTCATAGGCAAGCGACTATTAAAGGACTAAAGTTCAACATAATTTACTCTAAAATAGTCTACAATTGTCGCAACTTTCTCACTGAGATAGCAGTACCCATATTATACGGGTACCAGGATACTGGGGTATTTCAGGTAACTGTAGAGCGAGACACAACCATCGATTAATTTTCGATTTTGGGAGTCCCCCTATAAACTTGCACACTTTACAATGCGATCATCGATTCTGTTTAGAGTAGATAAGTGGCTATGGACATGGGCAGAAAATAGGGTCAAAACTAGAAAACTATTGAAGCAATTGGAAAAATTTTTTAAATTTTTCATGTGCTATTCCCACTCAAAACATTTTACCGTGTAGAGGAGGCAAGCAACAGCCTATATGTTCAGCCCGAAAACACATTTTCATTTTAGGCTTTACCCTATTCCTGTGTCGCACAATGTTTAAAGGACACTGTCAGCGAAAAAGAAAAGTTTGCCGGGAAATTAAAAAAAAAAAACAAACAAACGCTTTTAAACATACTTAAAAACAAATTTTGTTATGTACTTATTTTTCATTCCTTTTTCCTTTCTTTTCTTTTTACTTTACGAAAATACAACTCAAATTACAACAAATTGTCTTAATTTGATTTCGTAATTTTCAATGGTGCCAAGAAAAATAAACATTATCGTGGATTACTTTTTACAAATTTTTTGTATTTCTTTTTATTTTTTGCTGTTTCAACATTTTCTTCGTTTTTCTAATTTTTATTTTCAGGTTGTTGGCGCATTGAAAGACAACCACCCAGTTCGTCCACACATTTACCAGGTCGTTATGGTGATTACCTCTGTGATAGTCCTTGGAGTCTAATTGAGTCGGCTGCCAAAGCAATGAAATCACGGCAGGGTGATAATGTTGAATTTGTGCTGTGGACAGGGTAAGAGAAATATTTTTTTTTTCCAAGAGACAATCGTAATTGTAACAGTAAGTGTAACGTGTAAACTGTAAAATGTAAAGATTGTTTTAACACCCAAAGAAAAATAGAATTTTCCCAGTTGCTCCCATGAAACTGCTGCTAATGCTACTGCTGCTGTTGCTTAAATTTGCAACTAAAATGCTGACGAATAATTTATGGTGTCCTCTAAGTGATACCAAATGCAGTTGCATTTAATTTCATAAAAAGAAAACGAATTACAAAACAGCACAGAACAATCGAAATCCCTTTTAAAAGTCTCCCTTGATGTTTTCAAATACTTAAGACTTAAAAACCAAATGGAGGGTAAAAGCTGGACAAGAAAAGAAAAATTACTGAAAATAAAATAATAAAACGCCGAGAACAAAAGGACAACAACAATTTCAAATAAGCTTTTGTCTTTTATTTTTCATTCTCATTGCTTTTTCTTTCCATCTGGTCAACTATGGCTATAACAACTACAATTGTTTTCTTTTAAATAACATTTTAAGCATGACAGAGACAAAAAATCAAAAAAAAATCCCAACCATAAGAACCGCATTGCAGGTGAACATCGAATAATGGTTACGAAAACCTCTGTTAAGTAATAAAACTAAAACTAACTTGTACCCAAAGTCAGTTGCTATTTTTATTTTTTTCGTATGTATGTCCATACATACATTCATACTTATGTAAATGTCATATGACAATTCTCAAGCATACAATAAAAAATGAGAATTTAATGGAGAAATGAAAGAAAAGGAAAAGGAAAAGGAAAACCATAAAAAAGGTAGCCACACCATCATGTTGAACATTGTGAAAATTTTCCACGGATATTTTTACAAAATGCCCTTGAAGTGTTATTTGTACAGTGTCCAACAATTTATATACACTCTGTTGCTTTATGAAGGAGAGGGTAAGGTTTTACGCCATACAATCGATAACACAATTTGCCTCTAGTATGAATTCCTTAATAAAATAATATTTTATGGCTGTTAATAAGCTATTTCACCATTGCTTTAATGTTTAGTTCAATAGAAAAATTACTCTACAACGCTAGCATTTAGCATGATCTAGTCTTTCTAATTGGAGTTATAATATCCAATAAGCATATGGACAAGAGACATGTAAAGGTAGGTTGTACTATCCTAGCTTAAAAGACTACACCCATTATTATTAGAGTTCATCTCTGATATACAGTCACCCCTCCTATAACGGGTTTCCATATAACGCGGGCTAAAATTGCGACAGTCCTCCCATAACGCGGTACGCTTATAGCGCGGTTTGCGTACAACTTCATCCCATAAGTTCCTTCCGCACAGCCTATGAATGAATAGTAACTAGATACTGTAAGAGGATTTAATATAAGTTTTATTTTCGACACAAAAGCTCAGCCGAGATACAGTACCGTGCAAAACAATAGCGATTGGATTTTCAATTTAAAAAAAACAATGAATGAAGATGAACCAAGTGAGGGAAAATATTAAAAAATTCCATTATTTTACAAGTCTTTCTTAATTTTGTTGGAAACCAGTCTTATAGTGTCGTTTTTATTTCACTTTTTTTTTTATCAATCCTTATATGAACTCTTGAATTCAATAAAAATAATTTATCTTGCCTTTTGCATTTCTTGGTCTCCATATGACGCGGTACGAATGATATGATTTGTACTAATTCTGTGATACTTAGTGCGCAGTTTCAATACAACGCGGTAGACGGTTTCCATAGAACGCGCAATGAATTAGTCTGGTTTGTATCTGAAATCCGAGTTTCTTAAAGCGCAGTTGCAATATAACTCGGTACGCACTCACCTCGTTATAGGAGGGTTGACTGTACTTTATAACCCTTAATGATAACTGAAATTACTGGATAAGCTTACTATTCCCAACCTATTTTTTGATGAACTAATGATGATATTTGTAAGAAGCTGCATTCACAAAGTTTTTTCTACAAACATTCGTATAAATATCGACAGTTGGGAGTGTTGACAAATACCAAAACTTAAATTTTGTAATGCGACTATAGCCGGCTACCACTCTCTGGGCTTTTTATGCACATAGCCAATGTCGAATGCTAGTAAATGGAATTGTGGCTAACGATACTACGGCATTATTTATTTATATTTATATCTCTTCAGTTTTAATTATTTTTGATTGTTAGTCCTGGATAAATGGATACTTGAAAAAATTCTCTAATTTGGGGCGTTGGCAATCCTCATGAAATACAGGAAAATGGCTGGCATGATCAGGATATTTGGCTGGGCGTCATTAGTCGCAAACACATGTGGCTTCAATAGGTGGATGCTACGTAACATCGAGCGACCCCAGATAGAGGTAATGAGAATTGGGCGCCAAGATCATACAATTATACCTCATTAGACATTTGCTTGAGGAGTTCTCTTATGCGAAAAAGCCATAAACAGCAGCGGCATTAAAAGCCAACACAATATGCCGTCATTAAAATTCAGTCAGATTAATGCACCAAAGTAATTCAGAACATTTCGCATAAGCTCCATCCAGAGAAACCGTGGCGGACAATACATACATTAATAATTAGTCTGATAACCCTTCAGTCAGGATTAAAATCTAGTTTCTCACACCATCTAGTTTTTGTGTGTGTTAATGAGTGGTGGGCCTTACAGTTTAATTGCAATTTTTAATTAAACGCAGAATTTTTATCAGAAATCTGCTGAGAGGAATCCATCGAAAAAAAGTTGCTTTCAAACTTTGTCTTATTGGAGTTTGGTCTGATCTGACATGGCTTTTAAACCGTTGCCGCACATCTAATAAGACGACATACCACGTACTAAACGTGGCGGACATACCTTGTTTTATTTACATTTAAGGTTTAGAAGCGCTCAATGAAGAAAACACATATTACGCTCTGCATTCAACTAGGATGTCGATCATCTTCGGCTCGTTGGTATAGCGTCCATTTTGGAACTAAGAAAATATGTTATGGGTAGGAGGAATGAGGGAGCAGTGTTTATGGACACTAAATTTGGATATTTTTATACCATAAGAAAGATTTTTACAGGATAGGAGTTGCACATACAAATAATACATACATAATTGGCCATTACAACCCTTCAGTCAGGATTACGACCTAGCTTCTCACACTACTTATGTTGTGTGCGTTAATTTTATACATGAGTGGCGGGACCTACAGTTTAAAGTCGACTCCGAACGACAGATTTTTGTGAAGCTTTTCATGGCAATTTTTACTCTCAGAGTCATCTGCTGAGAGAAGAAATATTTTTCGTTTTGATGTCTAACCTGGGATTCGAACCCGGGCCTGCCACATACAAATAGTCCGTCTAACAAACGAACTTTGTCCGTAGTGCTATGTGCGTTACAATGCTCAATCGACCACATACGAATGTGTTGGCCGAGAAAGACGGGTGTTACGTAGTAATTCATGATTTTCATAAACGAGTAGTAGCGATAATGCAGTGAAACACAAGCCACATTGCAACGATGCTCTAATGATTCAATGGAATTGCACACACTATCGTGATTAACCCATACATGAGAGTTGTAATGAATTCTTGGTTATAAATGGTGTAAATGCTAAGTAGATCAAATGAAATGAAGTATTTATGGCATCGTCTTATGAAACCAATGCACAGAAGATTGCGTCAGTTCTGAATACACTGTTTCTCTTCACACTGAATTTTCATGCCCATAACGTCAAGATCTTCTGAATCCCTAATATTTACGGCACACATGGCTAAAGATGATGCAATATTATTGCTGCTTAACATCGACTTTATATGTTTTTGTTTTTCGAAACCTTTCAATTTATTTATTTTTTTTTTTTTTCTGAAGATTTTTTTACGATTTCAATGAACGTCTTTGATGATTTTGACGATTTTTTCATAAATATTTGACGATTTGATGCTTCAATTATCTGGCACCTATGCCTCTAAGTAATACCTCAAAGCACTTAGTTCTTTAAAACGCCTATCAAAATTTCAATAAATATCATACCTGGACCTTAATAGTCTAGAGATTCACACAATGTTCACTAATTCGAAATAAATCGTAAATTTTTTTCAGCCTTCACTGTTAATTATTCTGTATGAAGTACGTAAAATATTTAAGCAGATTTACCACAATTTGAAAATTACATTAACAGACGACACTTAAATTGGTCAGAAACAAAAGTACATACAACATATGTGACACATGTTTGCCATTTAACAACAGACTTACGTTTTAAGAAGATGTTGTAGAGTTTATAAAATGAAAAAAAAAAATCGCATAAAATCCTAGAGTTTAAGAAATTGTCAGAAAACCGCAAACACAGGCAGTCATTTTCTCGGGAGACGGTTTTTTTTTTCTTTTTTTCGTTTTTTGAAAGATTTTGTTGGGATCTTATAAGATTTCATGTTTTGTGTAACTTGACAAAAAAAAAAAAACAAAAATGATGGGGAGCAAAAAGAAATGCAAAAATACTAAGCCGAACATCTTTATTACCGCAACGCATATTTCAAAGCAGGAGTATATTTTAGTAGCTGGTATTAATTCCCTTTGTATCATTACGTACAACCAACTACTACTACTTCTTGTGCTATTTTTTACTTTTTTTTTGCTATTTTGTTTGGTAGTAATTTTTCTGCTAACGATCTGCTGTAAGAGACCATTACATACACTGTAAAATGTTTGAGTAGAGTAAGACTTTTAAAATCGTTAAGCATCCCTTATTTTTTTATTTGTTGGGAAAGAAGGTTTCCAAGATTTGATTTCGAAATTTTTGCTTCATTTAAATTCAATACCTTACAACCTACATAGTACATTCGAAGATTGTAACGAAATCTAAGGCGTTTCAATTTCATTTAAAAATAAGAAGAGAGAATAGCAGCGAATAATTTTTTATTTTTTTCTTGTTCTTGTTTACCTTCACAGGTAATAGCATTCAGCTGAGTGGTCATGTCAGTGAGTCAGTCCGTCATTTGGTCCATATGTACGTTGTATTGTGCATTAGGGATTTTCATTAACAATAAAGTGCTTACAAACAGAAAAACGGAAATTAACTTTTTCTTCCATTTTATTACCGTTTTCTTTTTTGCATTTTTTTTTCTCCTGTAATTTCTTTTCTTACGGCTGTGTACTTACCATATTATGTAGTTGTATGTGTGAAATAGATTTACAATATTGCTGGTGCTTTAAAGGAATATTGAAACTTAATCAAGCACAACGGAAATATTCAAAGTTTGAGTTTGAGCTTGAAAATTTTGTTGATGATATGCTTAAATAATCTAAATTAAAGGGTGATTTTCCTTAAAGAGCGTTAAAAAAAAATTATTTTTTGCTATTAGTGCTTACGAGTCGTACATGTTAGAGTATAGGCTTTAGGAATTTCCCTAGATTCCCTAGATCAAATACCAACTGCTAGCAGTCAAATCTGTTAGTTTTCAAACTAAGAGGAGACTAGAGATAATCTATGTTTGGTAGACTTACACTGGGTCAGAGCTAGGGATGCCCAAAGGGATCAATTTTTAAAAATCTCGGGATTCGGGATTTTGCAAATCATGATCCCGAAATCCAACATGTGATCTGAAACGCTTAAACGAATTTTGTTGTCAACATAACCTGCCGTTGAAAAACACTTCTCGCCATCGACATTTGTTGGTAAAACAGTTCCAAGATAGCTGTATGCAGGTTGCAAATATTCACCTCTACCACCTCCTATTTCTTTGGACAATTGAGTACCTAAATTAGTTACCCCTTTTCATTCTCCGATGCCATCAAATAATTTATTTTCACTGGAAGTAGGATTTTCCTCATCTGAGGTGCTATTATTGAAGTCAAGCGACATAGAATGTTTTTCAGGACCATTTGTAGGGTCAAAATACTTATGAATTTACAATCCTGAAAATCTCGAAAAATAACGGGGCAAGTTTGTAAAAATCCCGGGATTTGGGATTTTGTGAATCACGAAAATCCTGGGATTTCGGGATTCGGGATTTCCCGATTGACATCCCTAGTCAGAGCTAATTAATCAATATACAGTGACGAGCACAAGTGAGTGCATGTTCACAATTCTGAGTTTCGTCATCCACAAAAACAAAACCATACAAGCAAATACAAAAAGAAAAATTTATTTTAATTCTTCATTTTATTCTTAACAAATAGCAGTAAAAACAATAATTAATGAAATGAATTCAATGAGTTTGAATGAAAAAACTAAAATAACCCACATAAACTCAATTTTGCACGTTTCAAGAAAATTCAAGAAACTAGCCCAATTTCAATATTTGGTCCATAGACCCTTATTAGAAATAGCTTGATTTACGCAATTTGAGATGCGTTCTATCAAATTTTCAATAAAATCTTTCGGAATTCGATGCCATTTCGCATTTATACGATCCCAAAGTTTGACCATGTTTGTTGGGGTTGTTTCATACTGCCCGAGCCGGATTTTCACGAATGGCGAAAAATTTTTTATCGGATTGAGGTCGGGACTTTGTGCGGCCGTTCCAGCAATTGAAAATTTTGTTTCCCATCCCATATCTTTACAATTTTTGCTGTGTGCTTCGGATCACCATCCTGTTGGAAAATTATTTCTTATTTGGGATAAGCACATTTGTCCATAAAATTCGGAAGATGGGCTTGCAGAATCTTTAGATAGTCTTTTTTCACATGATACCATCTACTAAATGTAGAGCGCCAAGAGGCCACCTTATTAAGCATCCCCAAACCAAAATATTTTCACCACTATGTTTAACAGTTTGCTTCACATGGTATCTTTGAACACGTTCCCTGGATCTGCGCTAGAAGTACTGCTTTCCATCTTACTGAAAGTGGTTAAATTTAGACTCATCAGACTAGATAACATGTTTTCAATCAGATGGATAACACGTTCCAATCAGTACTATTATCGAAGACCTGGGGAACGTGTTCAAAGATTATATGTGAAGCAAACTATTAAACATGGCAGCGAAAATATAATTGGTTGCGGATGCTTAATAAGGTGGCCTCTTGGCCCTCTATATTTGGTAGATGGTATCATGCGAAAAAAACTATCTAAAGATTCTGCAAGCCCATCTTCCGAATTTTATGGACAAATGTGCTTATCCCAAATAAGAAATAATTTTCCAACAGGATTGTGATCCGAAGCACACAGCAAAAATTGTAAAGATATGGGATGGGAAACAAAATTTTCAATTGCTGGAACGGCCGCACAAAGTCCCAACCTCAATCCGATAAAAAATTTTTGGCCATTCGTGAAAATCCGGCTCGGGCAGTATGAAACAACCTCAACAAACATGGTCAAACTTTGGGATCGTATAAATGCGAAATGGCATCGAATTCCGAAAGATTTTATTGATCATTTGGTAGAAAGCATCTCAAACTGCGTAAATCAAGCTATTTCTAATAAGGGTCTATGGACCAAATATTGAAATTGGGCTAGTTTCTTGAATTTTCTTGAAACGTGCAAAATTGAGTTTATGTGGGTTATTTTAGTTTTTTCATTCAAACTCATTGAATTCATTTCATTAATTATTGTTTTTACTGCTATTTGTTAAGAATAAAATGGAGAATTAAAATAAATTTTTCTTTTTGTATTTGCTTGTATGGTTTTGTTTTTGTGGATGACGAAACTCAGAATTGTGAACATGCACTCACTTGTGCTCGTCACTGTATCTATATACTGATAAAGTCTGCCTTTAATCACTTCCTATTTTAAAATTTGAAAAGAAAAAAATACAAAGTGTGTGTGAGATATTATAGAAAATTGTAATTCATTTGAAAGATCCATTGAAGCTATTATGTGTTGGAAGTCATTCAAAAGTCCCCCACGACTTTTCTTGTTGAAATCAATTCCAGTTTTCCAATTCTTTACAAACGCAGTGCATAAAACAGACTAAATTTATTCGATTCCCTGGCTTATGTTGGCTTTGAGGACCACAGTGGTTTGTGGCTTTGTGCATATATCGGTAACTTAAGAAAAGCCCACAAAAAAATGCTAATGGGGTCAAATCGTATGATCCTGTGATATGACCAATCTGGCATGAGCTGTGTAGCATGTATCGTCGTCCATTTGATTTGAAATATCATTGGAACCCAGATTATCCAATTTAAGTTAAAAAAAAAAGTTGTTCATCATCGACCTATAGTGTTCGCCTTTAATAGTTATGGCATGGTTAACGCCGTTCTCAAAGAAATATGCTCCAATGACACCGTCAGTAAAAAATGTTCAATTCTTCATTACTCTGGTGCATTAATCAAATTGAGTTTGAGTTGTGTTGGCGTTTGATGCCGCTGTAGTTTATGGCTTGTTCGCATAGAGCTGCAAATTAAGAAAATTTCTTAAGTAAATGTCTAACGAAACCAAATTGCATTATCTCAGTTTAAATTAAGTTCATATGAGATGACCAAACTCTCAGACCTCTCCTACAGAATGCTGACTATGCTATGAGCTATGCTCTTTGTGCCACACGTCGTTGGTGTCTAAATCGTTCAATTCTGGCCAAAAACAATTCATAGCCAACGACCAGCAGTACTCGCTGTTGCCAGTGAAGACCTAGTCAACGTCGTTCTCAAAGAAATATGCACTGATTACGACGTCAACACCACACGCTTGCTTTCTCTGGATACATTGAAAGCTCTTCAGCCTCAAATGGATTTGTATGGTTTGGAATTTGAGAAATATTAACATTGCAAATCGTGTAGAGCTCCAATATTGTATTTTTTTTTTATTTATTCTCTATTCATTTCCATTTTTTCAAATGTTTAATGTTTATAACACATTTACATCGTTATCCTTCTCAAAGAAGTATTTTCATGGAAGTAAATTGATTATGTGGCCTATAAAGTGTGTCGTTAATATACTTAACGTAACGATAATTGAATAATAATGATTATTATTATTGCAACCATAATTGTTTCGTATGGCAAATTATGTGACAAAAGCTATTTGAGGCGTAATTTCAATTTGGAAAATTGAAAATTGAAATAAATTGTTTTATTTCAAAAGAAATTATATCGCTTCTAAATGCATCTAGATGTTCTTTAGTTCCTTTGTATTATTATGCATTATTTTATTTGATTTGATAGAGTTTATTCTCAATCCAAACTTACTGGCCAACAACTAAACCATTCTTAGGTTTTACCACATATCCTTGGCAAACAAACCAAATCTTCGAAAGACATTGGTAGCCCGGCCTACCAATGCGCACAATTCGCCGCAATACTTACTCTCGGCTTGCTAAATGCATAGGTACTAAAACCAATCTAGTTCGTCACACTTCCATTTAGTTGTCTCCCCCGCCACGACAATCAAGTATTACATCGGGGGGTAAAGATTGAGCGGGTGCTGCTATCCATTTCTGCTGTTCTTGCTCTCTCTATTATCCTCTGTTGTATCAGAACTTCATTCGCGAAGAAACATATCGCGTTCCAGTTTTCGAATGATGTTAGCTTCAGGTTAACCACGTCATCGGGGGTCACCGGGGATCCAATCGCCCTCTCCAGTAAATTTCATTGATATTCATAGAGTGGGCAAGCAAAGAATAGACACATGCACCTTATGCGGTACAATCCGCTCTTTGTCATACGGCATGACTTGTGTGAACGTTAAAATTCACCTTTAAATGGTCGAATAATTCTGCTGTCTGGCGACTTTTTGTATGTTTTGTTATTGGTTCTTAGGTAATTTAGAAAAAAAAGGAGATATTTCTACCGAAAACGATAACTTTCTACCTACCTACCTAACAAATCGACATTTTCCTTAACGTTGTTAGTAGTTAGATAGGCTGGTATAGGTGACCGTCTCAACAATGAATCGGATGGACGCACTTAGGCCACATGAGGCCCATTGTGATACCACAATTTATGTTAATTATTCTCTAGTCCGGAAACCACTTAGAGCTTCGAATGAAGTGACTCAAACTGCTGATGTCAATGTACGACAAACTACCTAGATCATCGATATGGTAAGCACTAAGATGTCTCCTTCTCCTATGAAATAGTGCCGGTCATATTTCCAGTAGATGAAGAACAGTTTCTTTTTTTTTCCTCATCCCTGCTGATTCTACAGAAATCGTTTGCGAGGTATGACAGACCAATATGCCTCGCGTGTACACCCTTAATGAAATGAACCATACTGAGCATGCTTCTTTGGAGTTGAAGCAGATTTGCAGTTACCTTCTGCCCAATCTCAAGCAGATTATGAGCGGCATTCTGCTCTTATCCGAAGTTGCCTAACTGTGGTTGCCGGAGTCCGAGATTTCGTTGTCCATCATGCACTTGCAGGTCCCCAAAGGGACTCTAATATTCATAAATTCGTCGGAGAGTTCGATAATTGTACCGTCTCTTCCCAGTTCATACGCTTTGCAGTTGGCCGGGATAGGATTGTGTCCCACCTAATGAGGCCCATTGTGATATCACAGTTTATGTCAATTAACCTCTACTCCTGGAACCACTTAGTGCTTCCAATGAAGAAACTCAGTCTGCTGAGGTCAATGTACGACAAATTACCTAGATCATCGAGGTGGTAATCACTAAGATGTCTCCTTCTCCTATAGAATAGTGCCGGTCATATTTCCAGTAGATGAAGAACAGTTTCTTTTTTTTCCGCATCCCTGCTGATTCTACAGAAACCGTTTGCGAAGTGTCCCATACCAATGGACCTCGCGTGTACACCCCCTTAATGGAATGCTCCGTACTGAGCATGCTTCTTTGAAGTTGAAGCAGATTTGCAGTCACCTTCTGCCCAAAATCAAGGAGATTATGTGTCCCATTCGAAGTCTCCCAAATGTGGTTGACAGAGTCCCTGAACTCGTTGTCAATCTTAAACTTGCAGGTTCCCAAAGGGACTCCAACATTCAAGAATTCGGCAAAGAGTTCGATAATTGTACCGTCTCTTCCCAGTTCATACGCTTTGCAGTTGGCCGGGATAGGATTGTGTCCCACCTAATGAGGCCCATTGTGATATCACAGTTTATGTCAATTAGCCTCTAGTCCTGGAACCACTTAGTGCTTCCAATGAAGAAACTCAGTCTGCTGAGGTCAATGTACGACAAATTACCTAGATCATCGAGGTGGTAATCACTAAGATGTCTCCTTCTCCTATAAAATAGTGCCGGTCATATTTCCAGTAGATGAAGAACAGTTTTTTTTCTCCTTATCCCTGCAAATCCTACAGAAACTGATTGCAAGCTGTCCCAGACCAATGCGCCTCGCGTGCACACCCTTAATGCATTGAACCGTACTGAGCATGCTTCTTTGGAGTTTAAGCAGCCTTGCAGTCACCTTCTGCCTAACCTAAAGCAGATTATGTGCGCCATTCTGCTCTTATCCGAAGTCGCCTGACCTCGTTGTCCATCCTGAACTTGCAGGTTCCCATAGGGACTCCAATATTCAAGAATTCGTCGGAGAGTTCGATAGTTGTACCGTCTCTTGCCAGTTCATCCGCTTTGCAGTTGGCCGGGATAGGATTGTATCCCGGAACCCAAACGAAGTCGCCACCTTGTTTAGACATTTTCGACAGCCTTATACCGTTCTAGAGTTCATCACATTGTAGACTAGAGCCCCGAAAATAGCCTAGCAATCGGAGAGTACGGTGATGTTTCTATTGGGAATATTTGCTTCGTAAATAGTCATAACCATAGCTGGTATCGCCAACACGTTGTTAGTAAGTGTTGGTTTAAAATTTGAAAAAAAAATTCACGAGTTTTTGTGCCATTATTTAGTATACATACATACATAATTGGCCATTACAATCCTTCAGTCAGGATTACGACCTAGCTTCTCACACCACTTATGTTGTGTGCGTTAATTTTATACATAAGTGGCGGGACCTACAGTTTGAAGTCGACTCCGAACGACAGATTTTTGAGTAACTTTTCATGGCAATTTTTACTCTCAGAGTTTTTGCCAGAAATCTGCTGAGAGGAAGTCGCCGAAGAAATATTTTTTCGTTTTGATGTCTGACCTAGGATTCGAACCCGGCCCTTTTGTCTAATAAGCCAACACACTACCCACTAGACCACGGCGACTTCATTATTTAATATAGAACTTCTAATATGGTTATGCTGGTTATTGAACTCCTCAAGAATTGTACTGATAATGATTGTCTTTCATGACAAGTTCCACTTAAGTAATGTTTTTAAACTTTTCAAAGCAATTGATAAATTTGGACATTTTTTTTAAATAAGTTTGTATTACTACCTTAACTATTTGAAAAAATTTTGCTTTAACCTGCCCAAAATATCACACAATATTTCTTCATTAGGCTCAAACGTAAGCAAAGTTGCCCAAACATTAAATTTTGATGGTGAATTATTCAAAGGACTTCATTATAACATATCCGATTATGTTCAGGATGTTACTTGTTGCAATAGTTTGTATATGTAAAATTACTTTAATCGGTATTAAAATAAATAGTTTTCGCCAAAGTATATTGTCCTGGCATCCATCATTTATATAAAAAAAAAAATCCAACTGATTGATTTGCATATTAATGAAAATGTTACAGAAAGTCGTCATTTATAAATGTTCAATGCAACCGCATTTGCATGGGAAAATTTTACACAATCATAGGCATACTTCGTACTTTCACTGTGAAAAGTTTAAATGAGCATTCAGTTGTTAAAAACGATATGAAGCCTCAAATTAGATTGAGTATGGAATATACAATCGATTCTGCTCAAATGAATGAATGAAACTGATGATGATCAATGATAATGATGTGCGCAGTTTACAGCTTAAATTGGCTTCCATTACATTGATAAGGCATCGGAAATGTTCACAATTCATTTGTATTTGAAGGAAATTTTTTTTTTAAATTTATTTAATCGGTTTTATTTATTTAATTACAATTAAAATTATGCACAATAAAATACTATTGAAGATAGCAATAATATCTGGCAGTCATGCCGCCATTTGAGTATACTCATACTCATATAGTCAAACGGTAATCAATGCTTGTTATCATTTCAATCTAACCTATGTGGAGTAAAAAGAGTGATTTGAAGGGTATTCCCAATGAAAGACTAATGGTCACACACTGAGACAACCAAGATTTTCGTGGGGTAATTACAATGAGAAGTGATTTAAGTTATGTATCAGACAATCCCGATGATAGGAAGCAGACATTCTAGATTAAAAGAACACTTGTTTTAGAACCTTAAGCGTAATAGCCAAACCCCGTGCTTAAAGGAATGAAATACCAGCTGCGGTTCTAAACTTTCCATTAGAATACTTTTAATTTTTTGATCTTTGAAGTAATTTTTTTTACTTCAATATATCTCTCATCAGACCCAATTTTTACAAAATACGCATAACCTTGCCTTTTCGTGTAAAAAAGTGGGTTTTGATAAATATTTGTTTCGAAGATGTCCTCTCAGCAGTCTTCTAGCAAAAGCTCCTCATATTTAGCAATCAAAGTCAACTTTAAGCCGTATGTCCTCTCATAAAAGCATTATAACACAATTTTAATAATGCGAGAAACTAGGGAGGTAGGTAGGTAGGTAAGTTGTAGTGATTGCTTTGATAGCAAAAGCTCACTTGAGCATGCATAGTGACAAATTGCGATGCCACGGATAAGCGTCCCCGTACTGACCAAATTCCACCGAACTCATTAAGGAAATTGTTCAGTGCTGGTGCTGCACCCTAAACTGGAGAGATAATACAGGAAGAAAACTTGTCCATAAAAGACTTCAATGGACTCTGTTAGACGCTGATCTCCTTAGCTTACCTTATGGGAGTAAATAAAATTGCTATGAAAAGCTTCCTAAAAATCTGTCGTTCGTAGTCGACTATAAATTGTAGGTCCCGCTACTCATGTATAAAACTAACGCACACAACGTTAGTGGTGTGAGAAGCTAGGGCGTAATCCTGACTGAAGGATTGTAATGACCAATTATGTTTATGTATGGTAACCAATATTATTAATTTCTTCATAATCATTTAGTTTTCTGAAACAGATTCACGGACTGACGTATTGTCCTACTTCTGTTGTTTCTGTCATAAGAATAAAACTTTAAAGTAAATTTAATATCTTTTATATGTATTTGGTTTGTGTCCTTAGTAACTAAATTAACAAGCTAGTGCCATAAGCTCTCGTTTTGGCTTGCAACGCAATAGCACATACAATAAATTTTTTCAGTTTTTTATATTTTCTTCAGTTTTGAAAGAGTGCAGTTCTGGAGCATCAACTACCTATATAGCGCAAGAGAAGTTTGAAAACTTATCAAGTCGAAGAAAAATATGTAGAATTATACTGTAGGAATTTTGTAGTGTTGGTAAGAAGGATTTTTTCATATGCAAGGAAGTTGTATTCCGCAAGCCATTAAGTCCAGAGGTGTCTAGGAACTTTAACGTATACAAACCGTTTATAGATTTGTCAAGAGCTTAAGAAAAAATGTGGAATCATTGGAAGCTACTCAGACAGCAATTTCGAAGTGTTTTAAAGCAGGATTTTTTTTCTAAAGAAGGAGAATTGGATAACATAGGCCTTTATTTCCAGAGGCGTCTGAGATGTTTTGCTTGCACAAACTACTGTTTTAATGCCATAAAAAATTTATTGTATCCATCAACTCTTTACTGCTAAATGAAAATATATTGGATTTAATATTTTTCATATTTCTTTCGAAAACCTCTCCAGTCGAATGCAGTTTTTCGCCCAAAATGATACATTTCATATTCAGTAGAAAATCTTTACCTAGACAAACTCTACCTAGAGAATTTCTGTGTGTTACATTGATGTCCCTATTATTTTTCACATTCTCTAGATTCTCTAGTTAAAGATTTTCTAAAGAATATCTATACGCCACATTAGTGACAAATTCTAGAAAATTTCTACCTACAAAATATAGGGATTCTCAAGAGGATCTCTATGTGACACAGCTATCGTGTTTAGTTTTCACAGTACTATAGATCGTACTATAGATTGTACTTCCTTACAATACCATCATACAAGTATAACTTAAAACTACGTTCTACTACATAATGTGACCATATGGTCTGGGTTGATCGATCAAAATTATTGTCCTTACTTTTCCTTTAACGACTATGTCATTGTCATTATTTCAATAAATTTTTTCCCTTGTAGTCCAAAGCAAAAAAAAAAAAAAAAAAAAAGATAAGAGAACAGCATTGAATTTAATACATCGTAACAATATTTTTCTATTATTTCATGTTTGTTTTCACAATATTTCTTCACTTTTCACATATCTTTTCTGGTTTTCATTTTTCTTGTTTTTCTCTCTCGTTTCTTTTTTTTTCAATTTTAGAGATGGTTTATCTCACTCAGCACATCCCATGTCTGAAATGAAAAAATTGGAAATCCTGCGCAACATTACCGATTTGCTTGGTCGAACATTTTCATCGCAATTTGTATTTCCGGTATTAGGACATGAGGATGGTACAACAACGAATTTCCGGCACATGGGCGAACTGTGGCGACATTGGCTGCCAACTGAAGCGTTGCATACATTTGAAAAAGGTAACAGAAAGAAAGAAATATTAAAAAAAAAACAAAAAAACAAAAACAACAGAAAAACGAAAATGAAAGAAAAATCACATGAAAATACGAAAAAAAAAATGAAATTTTGTATACAAATTTGTTGTTGTTAGTTTTTCTTGTTTTTTTTTTCTTTATTTTTTGAACACAGTAAATATTTACTTTTACTATATACACAGAGACGTACACTTTTGATTATAAACTCATGCATATACATACACGTACACAATCGAACTCACTTATTCACTTACACGCAAATACAAATACACTTAAATAAAGTTTATATGCATATGTATGTGTTGTGGCTAATGTTAAAAATCATGCAGCTACAAAATCATACACTGAAAGAAATCCCAGAAACTAAAAATTACAGCTGGAGTCAGCGATGTGTGTGTTTTTACATGGGTACCTGTCCAGAGGACCTAATCCCAATGGTGCTCTTCTTACTGGGTGCAAATAATGCGTAGACCCCTACATACATGCTGTAAACACTGGCACAGCCAGGAAGTAGATTAAAATTCGAAGTCATGCTATTCGGGCATGACCTCCCTCTTGTTTAGGGGTCGGAGACCATCTAAACTCCCTCAAATGCGGTAAGAATGTATCGCCACTCCGTACGCGCACACTCCCAGCGATTTGGGTCTAAAACACAGCCACTACGTGCTTCCCGAGGGGACCTCACTATTTCTGGCAGGAAATAGTCCCTGGGGTTCCCAGCACCGGTTCTGGTCAAGCTTCGCAGCCAAGCAAGACCAGACTGCTGCCAATTGAACCCCAAACAGTTCCTGACTGGTAGCAGCTCCCTTAGTCGTCTTTTACGACAAGTATGGTGATCATTGTGGTAGTATTCTCTTCTCACTTTCAGGTCAATAATATGCCCACTTTCTTTACTAAGAATAGAATCAGATATTTACAGATCAAAAATGGTATTGAATCGACCGGTCTAGTTATGTGCCACTCTCGTTCGGCCTAAATAATTAGATCGTATATGTAGGTATGTATGTGAAGTATAGTGGATTATATAGAGAGTATCTAATATGTAGATAGTCCTATATCGGCGAAGAATAAAACCATCACCTCTTGTCAATAGACTAAGGAAACATGCCATAACACGCCGTATTGCCTGTGTAACATGCATTCTAATTACCTTAGTTTTCGTATTTTTATTTTACTGCTGATACCTCTTGATTAGCTTAATTCAGAAGTTTGCGAATGTCTTCAGCTATATTTTATGCAGGCAACATAAAGGTTTCAAATATTTAATCATTGTTCATAACATTCAGCTTTCAAATTCGTATTATATTATCGATTTAATGCAAGCAATGCAGACCGATAATGAAAAGATAAAGAATTTTTTATGCATTCATGGGGAAACGATATCCCTATGCCCGCAAGATACAAAGGATAAGATTGTGAGTTTGTGCAGTTAAGTTTTACGTATTATTAAGAGTACTCTGTTTCTTTCTTATCACGACTTACCAGAATCCATATTTTTGTCGTTAGGAAAAATACCAAATTCTTATTCTTATTAATGGAGAAACGATGCCCGAACGCCTGCTGGAGATCAAAATATAAGACTCACACCTCTTGGTTTGCATTTTGAGAGTTTGTAAAGTTTAGTTCCAAGTTTTATTAAGAGTAGGCTTTTTCTCGCTTAAGGACTCCCTAGAACACGTTCCAGTGGTCCATTTACTGACTAAATAATTGCATTCAGGTCGCCTATGAACTATATAATATACCAATGAGAAAGGTTTGCCTTGGGGTGGTCATGTACCCTCCTAAAAACGAACCTTAGACTTTTTTAAGACAACATTTAAAATATTTCGGCTCCAGCTTCGACCTCTCGTGAGCTGGACCATTTTGAAAAAGGTTCTACTTTTGAATGTTTTGTTAATTTTAGGATCTGTTTCCTTATCAACATATACAATATCTATATCCTAAGAAAGGTTTTTTAAGGCGCGTCCAATAGTGTGTAGAATTTGTCCAAGGACGATCATCCATGTTCTTTTTTTAAGGATATTCATTACAATCCTTCAGTAAGGATCACGACCTAGCTTCTCACACCACTTATGTGTGATTAATGTATATAAATTTTATACATGAGTGGCGGGATCAACAGTTTATATATTTGGGAAACTTTAAATGGCAATTATATTTACTCTCAGAGATTTTGCCAGAAATCTGCTAAGAGGAAATCGCCGAAAAAAGATTGTTTGTATGTTATTTTGATGTCTGGCCTAGGACTCGAACCCTGGCTTTACGTCTAATAAGTGATTAATGTATATAAATTTTATACATAAGTGGCGGAACCAACAGTTTAAAGTTGACTCCCAACGACAGATTATATTAGAAAACCTTTCACGGCAAATTCTTTTTACTTTCAGAGTTTTTGCCAGAAATCTGCTGAAAGAAAGTCGTCAAAGAAATTTTTTTTTATATTTCATTTTATGTTTGACCTGGGGTTTGAACTGTGGCATTACGTCTCATAATGCAACACACTACCTACTAGACTACGGCAAGTTCTAGTTAATCTGCTTAGAAGTCTCTTTCTGGCATTTTGTATTGAAAGCGAATGGATTCAGAATAATTTGTCGCTTTCAGGTCACCCATAAAGCATATCATATATCAACGTGATATGGAGGCATAGATTGTACTGAGGTTGCCCTAAAATTCCTATTTAATTTGTTTATATGTCATTTCTTCTTTCGATTTGAAACGAACAGATGTGATATCGTCACATTTTGGTTTTATTGCCCTTATGGTCCTGCATTCCACCCAAATCCAATTGAGTGGTAATCTATATTTCTACCACTGCACAGAGGTCGAGATTCACTTGCAGGAAAATTGTAATTTCGAGCAGAGTTTTTTTAACAATCTTGAACCTACATTTCAAAATACAATTCTGGTTGCAAGAGCCGTCAAGGACGTCATTATGGTTTTAATTCTGGTTAAAGATTCATTAGCCATTTAATGTCACTCTTAAGTTTCGTTAATGGTTAATGTATCGAAACATGCTATAGTTAGGAGAGCCGTTTTTCGCAATGCTCCTACATCCTGAGGAAATGCAGGGAACATTGGCGTTCACACAATCTTTCTTGTTGATGTTCTAAGCAATGAGATGGCATTACATTGCGTACTCTGGTCGAGAATTCTTCGCATTCCATACATTTCTTATTCATAATCAGCCAATGACTTCCGCAATGATAAAATTATCGTTGTAGAAGGCTTACAAACAATCCGAACTGTTCTCAACATGAAAAACGATTATAACGTTATTCTTAATTATACTTGAAATATAAACCAAAACAAAAAAACTTTGAAACTTTTCTTATGGCCGTGTTTTTGGTAATAAATTTAATTTAATTTCGTTCAGTGTATTATCCGCATTAGTGCATATGGATGTATAAACTATTTCCTGCCATACATGCTGGAAAAACTGTGAATGAAGTTTTTATTTAAAAAAAAAAAGCATTTCTGTTGGCGTTGTCGTTGGTTTAATATTTTGTTCTTGTTATTCCTGTAGCTGATATTACCGTTATTGCTGATGTTGTTGTTGTTGTTGGTGTTGTTGTACCGTTTTCGTTAAGAGTGTTGAAGTCAGCATCTCTACATGCATGGTTAAAAGGTATTCAATTGCAAAGTGCCTTTAACGGAAATTGATTTTGTGTATTGTATGCTCCATATACCACAAATACACTCTCTCACACATACATACACACACACACACACATATATATAGTTAAAATTTGCAACAAATAAAAAATGGCAGTAAAAATAACAAAAAAAATAATGAAAAAAAAGAAGGAAGAAAAAATATGAAATGGTCTTAAGAAAATTTGAAAGATTCGGTAAATTTGATAACAAAAAACATAGAAAAGAAAGGAAGAAAGTAAAATAAGAACAGAGTATACAATTTCCAAGTGTGCTGCTTAAATTAACTTAAAAACATTCTATTGAAAGGAGGTACTTTATTAAAGTAAAAATTTTGTTTTTTTTCGTTTTTTTTTTTTGGTATCCTTGACATGAGGATTATATGTTCGTTAAAGTTTTTATAGAATTAAACACAGTCAATTAAGGAAATTTATTCACAGTGAATGTTTTAGAATTTAAAAGAATATTAAATAATGGCATTAAAGAAAATTTCGATTTGATGTGAAAATATTTGATAACTGAACTCTGGCCTGCATATCATATTTTTTTTTTTATAAAATCAGCCCTCAGCTCCTACTCGTGCTGTGCATTGTGCAGGTTTAGGAAAATAGGTTATGGAAAGGTGGAAAGAGGGAGTAGTGTTTATGGACATTTGATTTAAACTTAGCAATATCGTAACTGACGGGAAAAATTTCCGCAAGAAGATCATTCCACAAGCGAGGAGTGCAGGAAAAAAATGAATTTTCCCTGTAATGCATTGTGCGGTTCATTGGACAATCAACCACAAAAGATTGTGCTCTGCGAGAAGTACAAGTACCACGTAAAAACATGTTATTATCGGGAACCAAGCCCCTTATCTCTCGAGAACACCTCCCATTATAGTACCGATAGAACAATGAAGCACTCGCCACATTGCAACGATGCTCCAACGAATCAATAGAGTTGGATATCCTACTGTCATTAACAGGGACCTCACCCTCCGCTGTACACGGTCGAGAAGCTTCAAAATAGACTTTGATGCACCGACCCAAGCATGAGAATTGTACTCCATCCGACGTCGTATAAAAGTCCTGTAAGTAGTAAGAAGGTCGGATGGAGTGAAGTATTTTCTGCACCGTTTGAAAAAACCAAGGCACTTGAATGCTTCCTTCGACAATCGAAAAATGTAATTGTTCCAAAGAGCATCACAACTAATTCTCATGCCCAGAACATCAAGAGCATCCGCCTCCTCAATATTTACATTATCCACAGATACAGATAAGAGAACACCAGCACCAGCATCACGCCGGTGTGTCAAAAAACAATATTGGGTCTTGCGCGCATTAAAATCGACTCTGTTCGAGCGGCCCCACTCAGATATTGTTATCAGGTCACCTGTGAGTGCGTCATTCATGTTCGTCCTCCTTGCACCAATCTCCAAAAGGCTCGGCCTTCGATCAAATGAATATGAATGACAAATGTTACTGTCATCCGGAAAAGAGTAAATAGGATTAGATAGGATAATAAATAGAAGATCATTAAGAAAAATAAGAAAAAGAGTTGGAGAAAGAACAGAGCCCTGTGGTATCCCTGAATTTATCCTGAACTCGTCGGAAAGACGCCATCTATAACCACTCTAATCGTTCGATTTTTGAGAAAGTTCGATATAAATCGAGGGAAGTGACTACCGACACTAAAAGTAATTAACTTCGATACCAGAGCCTTCTGCCAAACCCTATCAAACGCCTATGTTGTGAATCTTGTAAAGAAATATTAAGATTTCAAGCTGACTATTCTTTATGATTATCGATTATCTTGTCTCGTCAATTCTGCCTGCCTTTGCAACGGCCTAATAGCTTACAGTTGATTGGGTCATCGCGATATACAGCCTATTAGGCCTGCTTGGCCTACACAATGAGAAAAGGTTCTTGCATGCCTTTTTAGTGCTCCGTATTATAGTTACGTTTAAATAGTCCATTGTTTCAACGAATTATGATACAAAGCGTTCCTAGAAATTACAACTTATTGTTAAGCATGAGCCAGTCGTCTGTTTACGGAATTGCAAAAACCTCTGGTGAATAGACTGCGGATGTTCAACCACTCTAATAATAACTTTTTGGGCGATTTCTGTAAAAATTTACTGCTCACAACGCGCATCTGCATTAAATCAATATCAAAATTGTGATCAACCATTGGTGTACACTTCTCCGATGTTTTTGATTACAAAAGAAATTTCTTTATACCTTTAGGGCCATTTATGACAGCCACCATGAGGTCGAGTGGTATTATATCGAGTGGTAAACCATTTTACTGTCATTTGAAAAGGAAGTTATGGATTTTGATGTGTCCAAGAAAATTCCTAGAAATTGTTTCCAGGCTTCATTGGACATATTTTACTATTTATCGTCTACTAATGTCACAACCTCGAACTTTACATGCAAAGGAAGTATGAGGACTAGTACTGTGTTAATAGGCTAGACTATACCTCTTGGAATATTGTAAAGTTATTTAATAAACGATTGAGAACTCCAGGAGGTGTAGATATATTTACTTCCAATTTTTATAAGAACGTTATGCATAAGGCTGCTTATTATCCACCGAGACGCAGAAAGCAAATAACAGAACTTTTTCTGAAAGTCTATGAAAAGGTTTGCGAAGAGATTTCCCCAAAAAAGAGGCAGTAATTTACCTCTACACTTTAAAAGAAGCAAATAAAAAATGTACGGCATTCACAAAACAGACTTAAAAAGTGTTTTCAAGAAACGGTGTGCCGATATAAGCATAAGAGGAATCATGACGGGAGCTCCTTAGCAGTTGAGCAAGAATTGATGCTGTAAAGGATAAACTGTATGTTGGCTGTTTAAAAATCGCCTTCATTCCAAAGTTTACAGAAATTCAATTCCATCTAATGAAAGCTGCTGGTAGTCGTCGTAGTTTAGTAGGTAGTGTGTTGGCTGGTGTGGCGCCAGGTCAGACATCAAAATGAAAGTATGAAAATACATTTCTTCCCAAAAAAAATTTGCCTTTCGGAGTCGACTCCATACTGTGGGTCCTGCCCATCATGTGGAAAACTAACGCACCTAACATCAGTGGTGAAGTCGCCGTGATCTAGTTGGTAGTGTGTTAGCTTATTAGACCAAAGGCTTGAGTTCGAATCCCAGGTCAGACATCAAAACGAAAATATTTCTTCGGCGACTTCTTTTCAGCTGATTTCCTGCAAAAAATGGTAAAATTTACCATGAAAAGCTTCTCAAAAAAAATGTATCGTTCAGAGTCGACTTTAAACTGTAGGTTCCGCAACTTATGCATAAAATTAACGCACACACCACGAGTGGTGTGAGAAGCGAGGACGTTGTACAATGGTTCAATTTGACCTCCGAGTATTGTACTTGTCACAGTTGCATAAGTATACGGCCTCTAACCAAAACTAACATCAGTAGTACGAGAAACTATGTCGTAATCCTGACTAATAAGTTCTAATAACCAATTATGTATGAAAGCTTCAAGAATTCTTAAAGTCAACATCAAAATGTTCACAGAAATTTTACGTATCAACTTGAGGATTCTTGTTTTTAGTTGAATTAATTTTTATTACTTAAATGGAAGCATTTAAGGATAATCAAGGTCACATGATGTCTGAACCTGTCAAAGATAATACGAAAGTGTAGTCTTACAAGTCCATTGTCAAAAGTATTGAAAGTGTTGATAAGTTACTGACTACCAATATTAAATGCGAGGGGATATAATATCAATTAGAGCCTTGAAGTAAATCCAGCGTTCATTATTTTTAAAACCTATGGTATTGGTTAGGTTAGAGGACGTGTACTTGTCGGTAAAGACAAATACAGTACCCGGTCGAAATTTGCCCATTGTACAATGTCCTTAGAAAAAGAAAGAAATAGAGAATATAGGATGAAAGGAGGGAATGTAGGTAAGGGGGGAAGAATGGGAATCGAGGAATTACACAGAAAGAAACAGACACAAAATAAAAGAGGGTGAGAGCGCGACTAACACTTATGACCCTAGCACCTCTCAACCAGCCCAAGCTACTAATGAATCTGTGAAGAGCCCTGATGTCGGCTTTCGACACAGAACTCAAGTTCTCAAAGAAGACCCTACCACGGGTTCTCAACCTTAACCTACCAAGAACTGGGTAATTACAGTGGAAGTGCCCGACAGTCTCAAACGTCTGCTCATCGCAACATACCATGCAATAGTCCGGCTAATCTCGAACCTAATCAGCGACCTAATTTCGAAGTGCCCCGTGATAAAATCAACAACCAAACTTAAGCTGGCCTTAACCAAGCACAGTCTGTTCTCTTACTGTCTGTCCACAGCAGGCCATAGACGTCTAGAAACAGAACAACTCGATCCGTTCCCCCATCGCCTCTGCTCTTCCTCCCGAGAAGCCCATTGAGGTGGGGTCAGGACCAACTATCAAATCGCCCCCTGAAAGCGAATCTAACCTAGCGAGGGCATCCGCCATATCATTGCCCAGTATTCCGCTATTACCCGGAGCCCAGCACAGACGGATGCGGTCTGGTCCAAAACTCTTCAACGACTCTTTGCACTCGCGAACGAGCCGTGATTTGCACCAGATCGACGCAATGACCCTAAGGGCTGCCTGACTGTCAACGAAGATCATATAAAATTCCGTATTCGAAGATGGGCTACCAGCTACCCATAATCTGTAAAAATTTAGGTATGAGAACTACGTCTCTCTTTTAACATTGAATGGAATTGAAATTCCAATTTAATTTGTAATTCTTTAGCCATATTTAATTGGATTTCTGTTGCAAACTTTAATCATTTTTTCAAATTTGTTTTTCTTTTTATTTTTCGTTTTTAATATCAAGGGACAGCATACATGATGGAACATTACTAGAACATACGTACGCTATGGTTGTAGGTAGTATTTCATAAAACTTTTTATTGACAGAAAAAAAAAATTGATAAAAATAGAAAAGCAAAAACAACAAAACGGCAAACAACACACTCATATATTATGTAGGTTCCGGTATTGTAATTCGAAAATGATGTTTTTCTAACAAACAAAAGCCATATTGATCTAATAATAGAAGAATGACCATAAATAATAAATGTTTTCTACTGCTACAGCAGGCAGGCCGTTGCAAAATAGCAGAGTGATATTAAAAAAAAAAAAACAAAATAAAAAATAAAAAAAAGATATAAAAACAATAATCAAAAATTGTAAACAAAACCCACGTGTAATCAAAAAGGAAAACTCAACAATACATAGCACAAGCAAAATTCTTAGAACATGATATCCATAGCCAGAGCCCAAAAGACTTTTACTCACATACACACAAACACAACACTTGAATACTTGACATGCCACAAAAATTCCTACACATCAAATGACACATCTGTGTATGTAACTATGTATGTTGCATGGAAGGTACGTACCCAGGTACCATACATGTTGCAGGGAGTGGTGTGTGCCTGATTGTATGTACAATTGTTTTCTGTAATTTTCATTTTCAATTTCAAATTCAATCTTATTTGTACAGTTTGTTTACTTATTTGTTTTTCTTTCTTTCTTTCTGTTTTCTCCTTTCTCCTTTGTCCTTTATCCTTTTGCTTTTACTTTTCTTGTTGGCTTCCAAATTCGTCTGCTTCATCATCCCCATTCACATTCACATCCACACCATAATCATCATTCTCGTTATCCTTTACCCATGTTGCACATGTCTCTCTCTCTCTCTCTTTCTCTCCTATTGTTGATACTGATGCCATATAATATGTAAAGTTCTATACATTTGTGTAAATGTATGTATGTCTGTATGTATGTATGATTATATTTTTCAGGTGGCTACTATTCGATTGAACAAACAAAAAGTCGTCTTCGTATTATTGCATTGAATACAAATTTCATGCGCCATGATCCAAAATATTCCCAAAGTCATTTGGCAGCCGTACGACAACGTATGCCTTCGAACTCAATGAATTCGGGTGGCAGTGTTAGTGGCAATGGTGGCATGGGTAGTGGCGGTGTTATGGCATCGGATTCAACAGAGTATAGAAACTATTATTACCACCACAATAATATGCATCAACATCATGGTCATGCCGGTGACTGGTCATCATCCGGACATGGTTATGGTTATAATAGTCATCATCGTGGCATTAATGTTATGCCCAATGGTATGCATTACAATATGAATGGCCCGGATGGCGGTGGACGTGTTAGTGCATTATCCGAGTTTGAAAATCAGGATACGGAAAAACAATGGATTTGGCTAGAAGAAGTCCTGTCTAAATCGAAAACCAACAAAGAAACGGTAAGTGATTTTTAATTAATACAATTTCTTCTTCTTCTTCCATATTTTCTTCTCTTCATCATTTGCTCTATCTCTCTCTTTCTGTGAGATTTAATGGGTAGTGGATAGATGTCTTTGTGATAAATCTAGATTGACGGCTTTCAATTAAAATTTAAATGGAATTGCAATTTTCCAATATTAGTTTCGCAAAAGTTCGATTAACCCATTTTTATTTTACGTTATAAAGATGATATAATTTATTTACAGTAAGAAAAAGAATTTTAACTAGAGGAAAACTACCACTGCTGTTGTATTTGGTTCTTAATATAGAACTACGAAAGTTGATCATTAAATCCATGACATTTTTAATTACATGCATTCGATCAACGGCGCACATTTGGGTTTTTTATGGCTCATTCCCGGCGAAGCGCCATCTTGAGATGATCGGCACTTTGGTATTTTTTAGTGAGAACCTTACTCTCTAGGCGCAAAAGTCCAACGGATTGAGATCCGGAGATTTTGGTGGCCATTGTTCGGTAAAAATGAAGCGAGGAAACCTCCTTCTTAAGCCATTCTTGGTTGACGCGTGCTGAGTGCGGAGGTGCTGAGTCCTGTTGGAATGACCATGGTCTGCGGCCGAAATGTTTGTCTGCCAGGGCTTTAATACTGCCTTTAAGACATTTTCCCGATAATATTCGGCATTTATTTTGACCCCATGGTCGATGAATACGAACAGGGAGCGATCGTCGGCCATTACATTATTACCATCGGCGGTGCTTGAGTTCTCTATTTTCTAAATTTTCAGCTGACCTCTTTGGCAAATAAACCCGATCATTTTCTTTGTTCACAAACTGCTCAATTTGAAATGGCTTCTCATCGAAAAAAAAAACCAAATTCGGTAACTGGTCAATTTCGTACAAGCGAAGTAACTCCTTGGCTCTTTCCAGTCTAACTTTTTTTTGTCCATCGGTGAACTCTTGCACTTTTTGTAACTTCATAGGCTTTAGTCCAAGCTCAGTTTTTAATATGTGTTGCATCCATTCTCGCGATATTTTCAGTTCACGACCAATTTTTCTACCACTACGGCGTGGATTTCGATCAAATCTGGCCTTCACTTTTCGGATCATTTCTGGTGTTGTTACCGTTTTTTTTCATCTACTTTTTGAATGCGATGGAGCACCCCCAGTATTACGGTAACGAGCAATGGTACGAGAAACCAAAGATTTATTCACATTTAAATGGTGGAGGGCTCTAACGATAGCCACCTGTGGTTTTCCAGCCAAATATAAATCAATCACACTAACACGCTTGAATTCCTTCACGAATAACTTTTTTTCTTGTAAATAATAAAATGAACTGTCACTGGAATAAATCTGCCAGCTGTCAGACGAGGGGTTTACAAATGATAACAACCTGAAGTTGGTTGCAATACATATCAGCCACCCTGTATGTAACCAAATTGATATTTATGATGTATGGTAGTCGTGGACATTAAATGAAAAGAGCCTACGTTTTCTTTCTATGTCTATTTTATGTCGATTTTCCCTAAAATACGTCGTAGTTTTCAGTGCATCGATTTATATTTGTAAAAAAAATGAAAGTAACAAAAGTGAAAATACTTATTATGGTTATCCCGATGGCCTAGTTGGTAGTAAGCCAACCCTCAAGTGCCGAGGGCATGTGTTCGATTCCCACCAGAGGCTCTCGGTGTTTGTGACTATCTGATTATTTCTCTGACATTACATATCATTACTTAAAATAGAAAAAGCAAAGTGAGAGTTGGCAATATCTTGAAAAAATGTTACGAAGGTATATACACTGGGCATCAATAACTTGTTGCATACGACCCCCTAACTACTTTCTCCTATGAACTATCTTTTCGGTATTCCAAGACAATGGAGTTAATGAATAGGGGGGATCTCGTGAGTTTTGGGTTTCAAAACAAAAACCATAAAAAGGTATTGCCCAGAAGAAGTTGAGTACCACGACCCAACGAATTATTGAATCACCCTCAGCTTACATGTCTCCCGTATTCTCTTAATAATACTCTTCGTTGTTAGTACGATTTATTCCCAGCCTATTATTACACAAACTCCTTGGTATTGCTTTCTGAAATGCATTTAAGAAGCATTTTTCGTCATGCTTAGACTTGAAATCAATCTCTGTTTTCATACAATCCATCCTCAGGCTACTTGTCAATAATCTAATGCATACGTTAAATCTCTTGTCATTATCCATTCGAGTATACAAGAGTCTCCGTGTGTCTTTATGTTTCCTTTCACCAAAGATACTCCTCCAAAGCTCTTTCCATACCTCATTAAAAGATTCTGGCCTCCTCAAGGGTGTGGACGCTACTCTTCCAGAAGGTAGATCCCTTTGCTCATTGCCATGAATTTCTATATCACTAGAGATCTAGTACTGTCTACCGCATTTAGTTTTTCATCCTTATCTCGAGTCAACCACTTAGGATCTAGGTGCGTGGATGGCGGCCTATCTATTAGATAATATTGTTATGTGCCGTCTCCTCTGTGTTAGCTGCCGAAGTTGAATTAAGCACATCTTTTCAAAGTGTAAGCCTTTAGTTGGAAGCAACTTTAAAGTTTCTCCACGTATTCTAAATATTTCATTGTGCGATTGTTCCACTGTAAGTACTTGACCCATCACTATACTACAGAATGATTTGATTGAATTTAATAATACTATCGTGATATCTGTCACCCAATCGAATTTTTCTCGATATCTACTGATTTATGCCGCGTTGGATATATTTACTTAAATGATGATAAGAATCCTTTATTTAAGATTGTGACATAAATTCTCACACCAGACATATTATGTGTTTGAGAAACTTTTCATGGCAATTTTATTTAAGCCTCCGAATTTTTGTTTTTTTTTTGCCAAAAAACTGTTGAGAGAAAGTATGTAGTCGAAACAAATATTTTTTTCATTTCGTTTTGTTCGAAATGTCTATCCTGTGGCTTGCACAACGGCTGACGTCTAATAAGCCAACAGGCTACTAAGCTACAGCAACTTCATTACGTTAATCTAATATTCAATTAACCGGACTATAGTCCCACAAGCATTCTTTGTCATGGTTATAGTAAGACGTCGGCATAAAGAGAACGTGATGAAAATGTTGGTGTATTTGTGAGCGGCATGCCTATAAGCCAGCGGAAAATTGTTAGTAATATATTCAAGTGTAGTCTAATAACATGTACAGTCAAACCCGGTTATAACGAACTCCGTGGGACCAGAAAAAATAGTTCGTTATAGGCAAAGTTCGTAATAAACGGGGTGTAGTCATAGAAGAAAATATTAAACTAAAGAATTTTTTCATTTATTAAAAACAAAAAGTATTATTTTTATTAAAAACTAAAAATATGTGTTAATTCTTTTTATCTTGCAGCTGATTAAAGATACTGAGTTATAATTTAATGCTGCCATATTAAATAAAAGTAAAGACTATTGCCACACTCTGACGATTTTTCTGATGGTTTGTTATAAAAAAGGTAAAATTATATGAAATTCAATTATTGGGACCATTTAAAGTAGTTCCTTTTAACTGAGAATTCGTTATAAACAAGCTCGTAATAAACGAGGGTTTTGTATGAAAATTATTATTAAAATGTTGGGACTTGAAAATATGTACTTAATAACCAAAAATTCGTTATAACCGAGTTCGTTATAAATGAGTTAGACTGTATATGTAGTGGAAAATATAGAAAAAAAGTTACAGCACCAAATCTTTAAAGACTGCGTTTACAACTTTACAAATATTCTTCCAAAAATGGAGATCAGTGTTATTAGTGAATCTCATTGGAAAATAATGAATCCTACTGTAATTTTTCTTTGGGTGTATAATTGATAAACAAAAAAATTTCAGAAGGAACCGACGAGAACCTGCTTCTTTGAAAGGTGACAAGCAACTAAATGCATTTTTACACTTTTTTTAACGAGCATTGTTGATGTTCGTGCCCTATGTGTGTAAAAAGGCCGAAGATGATCTTCCCCTGAGGGTTATAGCTACGCAATTCCGTGTTTGTAATTTAACCAACCTTCTTCAAGAATGTAATCATTTAATTTTGAAGCATCGAATAAAAAGCAGTAATGTTTAAAAAATTTTAATCAATTTGTTTCGATGTATGCACTAAAGGTGTCAAAAGACACTTTTTAAAATTTTAACATGAAATTTATTTCAATGTTTAATAATTTTGCCTCAGTTAATGTTTTGATAATTCGTATAATAATTGTTAAATTTATTTAGCGTTATCATTTTCCTCCAACTCATTCTGGATCAGTATATGCGTACATACAATACCTATTTCTACCATGAGGTATCTTTTAACAAATTTACGATTTTTCTTACAGCAGGAAATAAAAAATATAAAGAAACTACACTCACATACATTTGGACTGATCTATAATTTGATTTTAGATTTTTCCTCTGTGCAATTGGAAACTCTGCGAAATGTAGTGCCATGTAAATTCTGTGAAATTCTGTTCAGCAAGTTTTCGAAAATGCCAGAAATTTTCGGTACACTGAATTTCGTGTTATAATTTTTATATTCGATTGTTTTTTTGAGAACAGTAGGAATAGGAATGGGATATTTTTTAATAAATATTTCCATAATTATTTGCATTCAAACGCAAAGGTGTCAAAAGACACTTTTTGGTCGAAATAGGTATACACAAAATCGTGGTAGAAATAGTGTTAAAAACATCGATCGCCCTTCTCTAATGTATGATACCCATAGCACTTATTAAATTTATTCTTTCGCACTATTGCATACATTTTTTATAAATTAAACTATTATCACTTAATTATAAATTTTAAAAATATATACGAGAATATAAGTGTTCATTTATTTAGTGATGCCACTGTATGTAAAAAAATATGCCATCATATTTCGTTGAAACAAAAAGCAAATTTCAATAACTTGTATGTGTTAATCGTCTTTACAATACTTTTTATTTATTTACTTTATTAAATCATATCATTCGTTAATTGCAAAAGCAGCAAATCCACTTAAAACAGCAGCAACAGAAACTTAAAACTGAAAAAAAAAAACCGGAAGAGAAAAACTTCCGGACAATTTTATTTACTTGTCTGCAGTGATATTTTAACTTGCACTTGTTAAACCAAAAAAAAAACAACTTTAAGCAAAACTACAAGTGAAAATCAAAAATAATAAAAAAGAAGAAAAATTAAAGAACAAAAATAAATCCAACAAATTTACAATTTTAATGAAAAACTAGAAAGAAAAAAAAAAATACACAAGAATTCTGGTGTTTTTTTTTTAAGCAAGAAAAATGCTTAAAGTAAAGTAAACTTTTAATTTCTTCCACTTATTGCTAAAATGTGTATGTTTTATCCTCCACTTTTAATTTTTTTTTCCTTCTCACGCCAAACGACTTACCAACCCTGTTCTAATTATATCCTTGTAAGTAAGTTTCATTGGATTTCGTCCTTTAAAAAAAATTGATGTTTTTTTTTCTTGGAGATCTTCTTTACCATCCCCAGTAGAATGTTTAATTCAAACGTTCACAGACCAGAGAACTGGCAAAAGTTGTATTTGCAGTTGCATTAGCAAATTTTATACTTCTTTACTTGAAAATCTGCTCTCCATTTGCCATTTCTTGTTGCCATTTGAAGTTTCGTGAAGTTAGTTTTCTTAGCCACTGCGCTTGATTTCATCTGTTGTAAGCAGGAAATACCTACAGAGAAACAGCAAAAAATACCCCAAAAAAATAGAAAGAATAAAATCACTATGAAAAAAAAAATTTAAGCAAATATACCCCAGAGTATAGGAAGGGCGACTGTGAAAAATGTTTCCATTTAAATCATTGAAACTATAACAAGTAAATGTTTAATGAACAATTTAAGAACAATTGTTGAAGTTTTCTTTTGTATTTATTTGTAACACTTTGTTTGTATTACATGGTGATGGTGATGACCATCAATTATTAATTGTTTACATCATGGTGGTGGGGAGAAGGGAATTGTAAATTAAGTAGATGCACTTAGCGTCACAAAATCGAATGTCCTGTAATAATACCATAAGAAAATTTTTATATAAAAATATGGGTGCTATTCATAGCTGCCAGATTTGACGATTTATCGTCATTTTGACGATTTTATGCTCCAAAAAATCATTTTGACGATGTGACGATTTATGCCCTTATTTTGACGATTTTTAGAAATTAAACATTCACATCATATTCTTTACTTTAGTACATTAAAAGGCGGCTTAAGGTTTATATTTACTATGCAGTTATTATTATAATTGCAAATTTAAGTGATGATTTTTCTGTATCTTAAGTCTTTTGCATCCTTTTGCATTCCTGCTCACCGAGAATTGCAAGCTTTACGTAAAAATACATGATTCTCGGGAACAAGTCCCTTATTTCGCTCGAACAAAATATATTAGCGATAGAACAGTGAAACATAAGCCACATTGCAACAATGCTCCAATGAATACATGGAGTTCGATACCCAACCGTCATTAATGGTCAACTTCGCCCTCTCTTTTGTATGCGGTCGAAAAGTCTCAAAGTAGACGTTGAGGCACCGGCCTATACTTTCTTAAGAACCTAAGGCACTGAGAAATGTGTTGATTCTAGCGAACATCAGCCTAAATTTTCATGCCGAATTTGTGATGATTAGTTTTACGATTTCCATGAACGTCTTTGACGATTTTGACGATTTTTTTCTTCTAATATTTGATGATTTGTCGCTTTATTTATCTGGCACCTATGGTGCTATTTTGTATTCAAATCTATCGATGTTACGGATTCCTGAAATAAAAAATTTTTGCCAATTATAAAATCTATTCCAATACTGTCATAAAGGTGTGAATTACGTTTGGCTAGACACTTTCTATCAACATGCATGACTAGAAATTCTTCTCTCAACAGATTTTTGGCAATCATTCTAAGAATAAATAAAATTACCATGAAAAGCTTATCAAAAATCTGTCGTTCGTAGTCCACGTTAGAGTGTAGGTTGCGTCACTCCTGGTTAAAATGAACACACACAACATGGGTTGTGTAAGACGCTAGGTTGTAATCAGAGATCAGCAACGAGTATTCAAAATAATGAGTACATTCAAATCATACTTATAATTTCTGATACTTATACGCATTCATACTTATTTTGATATCATGCTCGTACTACTCATACTTAAAGTTGGAAGTACTCGTCGTATTCATCCTTAACAATACGCCTGAAGTTATTGACTACGACTCGACTCTACTTAACATTTACACGAAGCAAAAAATAAGTATGATTCGCGTACGAGCACTACTATACTCACAAGAAGATTGTGTGTATGCTTTGCTTGTTGTCTTTGTCTTTCTTTTTTTCTTTGTTTGTATATACAACAACAACAAAGGCTGTAAATTTTCATGAATGATTCGAGTCACTCGAATCACGTATAAGTATTATAAGAATTTCTCTAAATTTACGAATGAGAATGATAAGGCGTATGAATCAAACATATTTCGAAAGTTGTGAGTTTGATGTCACCGTTGTACTCATACTCATTGCTACTTATACTTATAAATCGATGTTGTAGCGAGTACGAATGAATCAGAATAGTTGAATTTCAATTCTGTTGATTCATTTATACTCAAAATTACATTGGTGCTTATTAGTAGCAGAAAAACGATTAGATGCTGATCTCTGGTTGTAATCCTGATTAAAAGGTTGTAATAAATAATTTAATTATGGAAGTATGTCTTGAAAAATGATGGTCTAATGCCGGCGATTCAGCAGTTTATATTTCGACGAATTTTGGTTGCTTAGGGAACTGATTTTGTACCATTTTGATTAGACTGTTAAGCTGAGGCTCCAAACCGCTGGACCAATGACCGCTGATCAATGAACAAGCATAAAAAAGTATGTAGAAGACTAAATTAACAATTTCCCGGCATATGACACAACTTTCATTTGCTGTATGGTACTAAAACATTTAGATAAAATCCGAACTAAAGCGTGCTCAGTTCCAGAAATTCTCTTTCAAATGATACAACGCCTGCAGCAAATTACTTTTACAACTTGGTCTAGTGGTAACACTTTTTTTTTTGGTAATTTACAGTACAGTTATCCCTCGTATAACGCGGTGGTTACGTTCCAGGAAAATTCCGCGTTATGTAATTCGTGTTATAGAAGGCTTAGCTTACATATTTCAATTTAAGGGTTATGTTTCAATAAACTTTTTCCAAAATAAAAGCGGTACTAAATTAAAGATGTAGGTTAGGTTAGTTGTCAATTCTGACAAGTACAGTACTCGGTTTTGACCCATTGTACTACGTCCTAGCTTCTCACACCACTTATGTTGTGTGCGTTAATTTTATACATGAGTGGCGGGACCTACAGTTTAAAGTCGACTCCGAACGTTTAAAGTCGATAAGCCTCCCATGGCAATTTTTTTACTCTCAGAGTTTTTGCCAGAAATCTGCTGAGAGGAAGTCACCGAAAAATTATTATCAAATCTGATCTATGATTCGAACTCGGGTCTTTCGTCTAATAAGCCAACACACTACCTACTAGACCACGGCGACCTCTAAAACAAAGAGTTTACAACTCAAAATCATACTTAATTTGAAAATAAATTAAAAACATAATGAAAAGAACACGATCGGAAAACATAAATATTCACTAGTTTGTATCACTTTCTTCGAAATAGTGAGCGTATAACTTTATCAGATGAATATTTATTCGGAAAAGTTTTGTTGGACGTTCTTCCAGTGATTTTGCGATTGTGAAATCAGTTATTATTAGCCTTTGTTTGCTATTTTTTTCTAACAGTTTTTGGATTTCGTAATAAGGCCCTAGTAATAAGGCGCGTAATATTCTGATGTATGTTGACGACGTTAAATTATTTTATACTTTTGATGACGATGATCATGGCCAGGCTGTTCAGCGAAATATTGATTTGTTTGTTACTTGGTGCAGGACAAATTTAATGGATCTTAATATGAGAAAATGTAAATGCATGGTGTAATCTCGTCCACTTATGTGATTAATTCTTGCCCTTTGGAAACTGTGCCTTCATATCTTGATTTAGGAGTATTATTGGATATGAAATTATCTTTTATTGATCATATTAGTTTGATGATTGGCAAGGATGGAGCTGTTCTTGGTTTTGTGAAAAGATGGGCTAGGGAATTCATTGATCCTTATATAAAAAAACTACTGAACATTTCACTTGTTAGGCCTATTTTGGAGTATGCGTCTGTTATTTGGAATCCATACTATCGTTGTCATAGTGATTCAATCGAGTCTGTGCAGAGACAGTTTTAATTATTCTGTTTACGTGGCTTAGGATGGGATTATACCAATGGGCTTCCGCCGTATGAGGATAGATTAGCTTTGGTCAAACTTCCTACTTTGGAATGTAGAAGGTCTGTTTTAGGTGTTTGTTTTATTTTTAATCTGGTTAAAGGTAATATCGATTCTGAGTTTTTGTTTTCTAACCCGAATTTCAGCATTCCTGCAAAATTTACATGACACTATCGTCCTCTTCCCTTAGATTTCTATAGATCGAATTATGCATGTAATTTTCCTTTTCGTAGATTATGTAATGATTTTAATTTGCATTATGACTTTATAGATTTTAATTGTAGTGTTTGTAATATAAAACGTAGCTTGTATTCTGGCATTAATTTATAAATTATCGTATAAGAACGTATTTTTGTTCTTGTCTTAAATAGTTCCGTTTTTTTTTTTTTTGTTACCTTGTTCAGCTTGTGATTAAGTTCTGTAGCTGTTTTATGTTCTCGTTGTGATAGCTTTTCCCTTTCCCGCTACAGTCCGGACTGTGGTGTGTATGTGTCCCTGCGTAATGGGGACGAGCCCTCTGCGGTCGGGTGGGTTAGTGTGAGACCGGGACGTTCGTATACAAGTCGAAATTTCGCGTTGTAATGAAACTGTTTTTTTTTTCTAAATCGCGTTATATCGAAAACGCGTTGTAGAAGTTCTGCGCTATACGAGGGATACCTGTATTTCATTTACGTTTTCACTTCCACTAAAAATAAAAGCAATAGTACTGCAAACTAAACCTATGTATGTGAAGCAAATTCATTGCCATTTTGGGTGCAATTAATTTTTTTTATTTTTCTCTTTTTTTTTAATCTCAAATTCGTCTTTCAGATCTTTCTTCGAATATATTGTACAAGCATTTCCTGATATTTATTGGTGAACAATTAAAAATTCTCTCTATTTTATGTTTTTTGTTTTATATTTGCTTTAGAGAAGAAGATATTTCGTTCAATTGTTTGTTCAATTGAACATTTTTCTGTTTTAATTGCAATTTTATGGAATTTTTTTTTAAGAAATGTTGTCTTTACAACCAAGTAACTAACTAAACCCTTAACGAAATGCATGCAACAAATTGCAATTGTTTGAGAAACGCTATTACAGATGTAATAAAACAGAAATGGGGCAAAAAGATGAAAAGGTTTAAATTGTTGAGAAGAATAATTGCTGCGAGTATAAATGTAATTAGAAGAAGAGCTACATGGGGGGGAAAAAAAGGAAAATAAAGAAATCCGTAATTACTTTCGTATGAATTCAAATAAATTTTGTATGTCGATAGCCCTCTTACCTCAATTAGAGCATAGAGCATAAATAATTTGAAAACGTACACTCTCTAGCAGTAGAAAAACAATAAAGAAATGCTTCTCCAACATATGCTACCAATTTAAGTATGGAAAAGAAAAATATTTTTTTGTACTGAATTCATCTTCATTCCAATCATTTCATCATTCCATCATGCTTTATCAATTTAAGTTTTTATAATTCCATCGAAACTTTTCCTCGGCTCATTTAGTCATTAAAGACAACCGACAACCGACAAACAACTTAACTCCTTCACTCAAGTATAATAAATTGAAACTCAAACGAACTCAAATAGAGAAATATTTCATCTTTTTAAACACTTTTTTTTTGGCGTCCCTTTTTTCCAGTTTTTAGTTATTTTTAAAGGAAGCAAAGGAAAAACGAGAAGAGAAGACTCAAATTGCACTTGTGTTAAGAGGATTAGAACAAGTTAAAATAACTATACGCTCCTGCAACTAATTCCACTTGTAGTAAATGATCTAAGTTTTAATGTCTGCATGGGAATGAGATACTCTGGATGGCATAGCTTGGATCCTGCTTAACTCTGGCAATGGCATCGTTTCACATTCATTACCTGGCAAAAAAGGTTTCCTTTGAAGCTCTCTGTCTGTGTGTGTGTGTATATGTGTAATGGATTGTTAAATTAATTCCGTTTGTGTAATTTGAAAATGTTATTAGAGAAAACCTCTTATAAGTGCAATAAAATTTATATTAAAATACAGCCAAAAAAAAAAAAAAGAACACAAATTATTTCTGAAACTTTCTATTTGTAATGTAAACATTCTCAAACTAATGCTCTACCTGTTATATAAGCGGACATAAATAATTTTGCTTAAAGCCATTTTGAAATATTTTTATAAGAATTTTGTTTGAATTCTTAACGTAATTCTAAAAAATTTATTAAAATAATCGTATAAACATACTAAGGAGTGCGCACAAAAAAAATGAACCTACTTTTAAGCTTATAACTTTATTGATAAAAATGAATACCGTTACAATGTTTTTGTTAGTCATCTGTTTCAAAATTCACGTGCTAAATTTCATTGCAATATCAAAATTAGTTTTTTGAAAATAAGCACCCAACAAGAATGTCGTAAAAAAATAAATGAAATTTTCAATGAAAAACCGCGCCGCTTACAAAATACGATTGCTAGGCTCGCAGGTGCTAACCAAAAAACAGTTTCTAAGGTAATAATTAAATCAATATAAGGAGTCTTTTAGTATTGAGAGAAAGCGTGGAAGTGGAAGAAAAAAAGAATTTGCCGACCAAAACGTATTTTTCTAAAACACCCTAATATGTCTAGAAGAAAAGTGGCTCAAAAAGTTGGATGCTCTGAGGCCTTTGTCAGAAAAAAATTTTATACACAAAAGAATTTAAATATTATTTACTTTAATTGAAATATAAAACGAAAAAAAAATCCGCCACTTAGTTTTATTTCTATAACGAAAAGTGTAAGTCCAGATTTTTAGGTGGGCACTCCTACATGAACGTACCGCTTAAAAATGATCATTTAAGCATTCAAGATAGGAAATTATAATTGTATAGAATTGTATAAAATTTTAATGAAACAAATTAATCATGAGGGGAAATCTGATTCTTTTTTTGGTTTGTAGTTACTTCTGAAGTTTGACAGTCCATAACGGCCATTTGGTAGAAGCCACTTATTTACTTACCTAAAGTAAATGGTCATTACAATCCTTTAGTCAGGATTACTTCTACTTTGTCACTGCACTCATATTGTGTGTAATAATTTATCCATAAGTGGCCGGGACCTACAGTTAAACATTGTTTTCGAACTCTTGATATAAGAAACAATTCCTGGTAATTTTATTTTACTCTCAAAGTTTTTAAGGTTAAGGTGACGAGAAGTTGTCGAGGAATGTATTTTCTTTTTTATATTTCGTTTTGTTTTAAATGTCTGAACTAAGGTTTGTATCAAGGGCTATCATCTAATAAACACTACCTACTAAACTAAGTCGGTTTCATCTGTCATGAAGGACAACGTCATGTTACAACCGAATAGGCTCTAGAGCAGTTGGTAACTGGCATTTGTTTTCATTACTAAATATATGGGTACGAGAGCAAAACAAAACTGTTGAATTTGTGATGATATTAATCCACATACATAATTGGTCATAACAACCCTTCAGTCTGGGTTATTGACCTAGATTCTCACACTACTTATGTTGTGTGTGTTAATTTTGTACATACGTGGCGGGACCTACAGTTTGAAGTCGACTCTGAACGACAGATTTTATGAGAAACTTTTCATGGCAATTTTATTTACTCTTAGAGTTTTTGCCAGAAATCTGCTGAGGGGAAATCGCCGAAAAAATACTTTTTTGTATTTTGTTTTGATGTCTGGCCTGGGACTCGAACTCTAGCTTTTACGTCTAATAAGTCAGTACACTACCTGCTAGACCACGGCGACTTTCACCTGATATCCACAATTTACATTTTGGTAGGGATTTTGTGCAGAAGACGTCATTGATCAACCCATCTCTCTCAACAGTTTACCAACTTTTTTTGCCATGCTACGGCCCATACAGCTTAAGTGTCATTGCATATTCTATTTGACCTATTTGAGAGCATTACGTGAAGAAAAAGTCAACTGATCACCGAGATCGTGCGAATTGAAAGCAGTTGCCTCCACTTGGTAAGGTTTTCTTATTCCACAATTATATGCGAAAGAACCACGTATCACAGCGGTCCGCAAAGCAGACATAACCCATGCCATCAGGCAGATTCAACCTGACTTATGCTTCAGATTTACAAAAAATTTGATTTTGATTGATGCGATTCACCTCGAGAAGACATGGCGGACATTGATGGATATTATAATCTCAATTATAATCCTTTTATCAAACTATCTTAAAGTTTCTAAAAAAATAAAAGGTCACTATAAGCATAAAGTGAGGATTATAAACTAAACTGCTTTGAACATAATAAACGCAACGCAATAAATACAGCGATTTTGCAACGATAATTTACTTGTCGCATTGCCTTTAAACTATTCGTTTCCATCAGGGGTTACCAAAATTTTTTTGGTTGTGTATTAGTAAGTAAGAGAGAGAAAATAAGTTGAGAGCTTACAGTCATAGAAAAATGTTAGTAATATACACTTATTCCAATTTTCATTTCATTTAACATACATAAAGTAATTACATGTTTGATTTAATAACTAGGTAATCTTTTTAGATATTTGTGGAGTACTAATTTTGGTCATTATTAGCGTGAGGTTCGTGGGTTTTCTATTCCCACCGAGCCTCTGGTCTGATGGACACTACACCAGGGCATATGGTCGAATTTACTCAGCTCGTACATGAATATAACTAATTTGTAATGCTTAAATTAAAAAATCATTTTTGGTTCATAAATATCCTCTCCTGCTAATACTCGACCTTTTAATTTTCCCAAAATATTGTTTCATGTCTATAAAAAGTACTGTTCTATTTCCACATCATCTGAATTATTTACTTGACTATTAAAACAAATAAAATGTGTTTTAAGATTTTGAATTTTAAAAAAATTCAAAATATTTTTTGAGTGTAAACCAAAAAATATAATATTATAGCATCCGCTGACATGTGTGCTTGTCGAAGTCTGATCGACAATTTAACAAAAGAGCATAAGCAATGTGTGTGAATTCTCTCTGCACAATTGTGCTATGAAATGGTAATCGCTGGTTTCCATATAGACTCGTGTATTCTATTTTGAAATGGTTGCTGTGGTTGCTGTGGTTGCTGTGTTGCATTTGAGTGGAACTTACAGTTTAACCTCGACTTTATTATTTATACTCTATTTATTATAATTTTTGTCGGAACACTACACAGACAAAATCGCCGGAAGAAATATTTGTTTGAATTATGTTTTTTTTCGTAATGTTTGAGCTGGGGTTTGAACCACGGAGTTATCATCTAATAAGCTAGATACCACAGCGCCTTCATGTGCTAATATGAGTCATCATATGCCACTTATTAAAAACAAAAATAAAATTTTGTAAAAATTTAATACTTAACGAAATGTTTTATTCAAACTCCTAAACAAATTTAATTTGACAATTTCTTATAAGCCTGTTAAAATTTTGAAAACTTCAACAATAATCTGATTTTTTGATTCAAGAATTGTTTATGCATTGTCTACATTGTAATACGCTTTTAAGTTTAAGCATGATATTTAAAAAAAAAAACAAAAAGAAATTCCCTTGAAAAGTTTAAAAATAAAATCAAATTTCGTTTATCAACATCATATTATTTTAAGCTGAGTTTTGTCTTATTTATGTCCTGTCAAATTGCTGCGAGTCATGCTAAATTGAAGTCAACATTAGCCAAACAATTACTTTTGAACGTTTTTTCTTTATTTTTCTGTTTTTCATTCGCCTCTTGTCGTTACGAATTATACAAGTTACGTGTGAAATAAGTATTTTGGCAGCGCAACAAAAGTTACCAAAGAAAGAGAACAAGAACAAGAAAAAAAAAAGTGAAAATGATGACCGAGCATGTCATCATATTTAACACAATGTTTGACACATAAACAACATTTAAACTAAATTTGATAATAGAAAATCATTACCGAAACCTGTCGCCCCAAGTGCAAGAACAAGTTACACTCCATGCCCATGCACACACTCTCAAACGAAAACACCCAGAGCGGAGAAAAGGCAGCAAAAAAGAATAGCAACACAAGGGTCAGTTAAAATTTGTTACAAATGATTTTAAGAAAGAATTCGTTTTTGGTTTCCCCCCCAATAATGTATTATTTTGTTTTGGCTTTGTTTGTGGTCCCCCAGAATAGGAAAGAAGGGGATTTAAAGTCACGCTTAAGATAACAATAATGCAATGACTTTTAATATCTTTATTTTGTAATCATTTGCCAAACTCTAAGAAAACAAAGAAGGCAACCAGAACGGAGAAAATAGAAAACTACGAAACGGAATAGTACAAAAAGAAAAAAAGAATTTTAAAATAAATTTAAGTTTATTTATCATACAAAGCACGTTATTGGCCTTAAGCATTACCCAAAAAGCCACATTAGAAACCAACAAAAACAAAACAAAATAGCAATAGAATAGCAGCAATAGCTACAACAGTTTCAATCAGCAAAGAAATAACCATCAGACATGTTAGGGAAACCCCAAATAACTAACTTGGCTTTAAATTGACACACATACGGGGTGGCTGATATATAATGCAACACAGTAAAGCGTTATATTTTTTAATTTTATTGTTCAAAAGCAAAAAATATTGGAAATAACATCAAATTTTAGAATCAGTTTAGATTTGTTCGAATTGGCCACCTTTGGTACGAATTATGGCTTTCAAACGGCCAACGAAGTCATCACAGGTTACACGATAGTGGCTCTGTGGTATATTGGCCCATTCCCGCCGAAGCGCCGTCTTGAGATGATCGACACTTTGGTATTTATTAGTATGAACCTTACTCTCCAAAACGCCCCAGGCGCAAAAGTCCAACGGATTGAGATCCGGAGATTTTTTTTGGATTTTGGTAGAAATGAAGCGAAGAACTTCCTTTTTAAGTCATTCTCGGTTGACGCGTGCTGAGTGCTGTGGTGCTGAGTCCTGTTGGAATGTCCATTGTCTGCGGGTGAAATGATTGTTTGCCTAGGGCTTCGATACTGTCTTTAAGACTTTTTCCCGATAACATTCAGCATTTATTTTGCCCGCACGTTCAATGAATACGAGCGAGGAGCGACCATCGGCCGTTACGGCGGCCCACACCATTACCATCGGCGGCGCTTGAGTAAATTTTCAGCTGACCTCTTTGAGAAGTAAATCCTATCATTTTGTTTGTTCACAAACTGCTCAATTTGGAATGGCTTCTCATCGGAGAAAACCAAATTCGGTAACTGACGACTTTCGTGCAAGCGAAGTAACTCCTTGGCTCTTTCCAGTCTAACTTTTTTTTGTCCATCGGTGAGCTCTTGCACTTTTTGGAACTTCAATGGCTTTAGTCCAAGCTCATTTTTCAATATGTGTTGCATCCGTTCTCGCGATATGTTCAGCTCACGAGCAATTTTTCTATCACTGCGGCGTGGATTTCGATCAAATCTGGTGTTCACTTTTCGGATCATTTCTGGTGTTGTTACCGTTTTTTTTTCGTTCACTTTTTGGACGCGATGCAACGCTACTAGTATCACGGTAACGAGCAATGGTACGAGAAACAAAAGGTTTATTCACATTTAAATGCTGGAGGACTCTAACGATAGCCACCTGTGGTTTTCCAGCCAAATATAAAGCAATCACACTATCACGCTTGAATTCCATGACGAATAACTTTTTTTCTGAATGCAAAAGATCAAAATGCTTTTGTAAGCTTGTAAATAATAAAATGAACTGTCACTGGAATAAATTTGTCAGCTGTCAGACGAGCGGTTTACTAATGATAACAACCTGAAGTTGGTTACAATACATATCAGTCACCCTGTACATACACATATTCTTGCTTAAACGCCAAATATTAAGCGAAACAAACATTCATATGGAATGTATACATATTCCTGTCGATACATACGATTTCCAATCCCAAATAGAAAAAGTATCAAAGCAATGTGTCTGTGGAATTTTCCTTAATTTTTTTCATCGTTCTTCTTAACATTTTAACTGTAATCTACGGTCAATGAACTGCATTGGAAAGCAGTTTCTAAATATCTGAACTAATGTAACAGCTGAAGGGACAACACGTGCCAAATAAGCTTTTTGCCACAATTATTTCGAGTAAAATATTCCATACATTTGAAACAATTGCTTGGACTCTCCATGTAATAAATCTAGACTTGACCACATAAGCACTTTTCCCAAACAGCACGAAAATTTAGGATAAGATTACCGTACTAACGCGTGAGCAATACAGTAATAATGATAGGTAATGCAAGAACTGCTGTGTTACCAAAGTTATGTAAATGGTGTTCACCTCATAGCATATCGCCATTATTGATATTATTTGTCGTGAGACCAAACCGTTCCGTATCAACAATACCAATTCTCTGTCAAGCACTTGATATGCATCCAGATGTGTCTTCCTGTGATAGATTAATGCCTTACAGATTCCACTAATGTGTTCCAATGTTTTATTCACATCCTTACAAAATCTACACTTTCGCTCCCGAACACCCATTCTAAATAATTGTATCCTAAGTCTACAGACCAGGCTATTGTAGTTTTCCAACAAATGTTTTGATTGCCTCAAACGCACTTAGTTTGGGATGAATCTCTTTCTCTTCCATTTAATTGAGTAAACCATTCCAAACATCCACTGACACTTCACAAAAGGGAGTAATTCTGATCCTTTCACCAGAAAGGAAATTTGGTTCTTCCCACGATCTGGTTTCCAATATAAATTGAACTTTTTCTCTTTCCCATACCATCCATACCATCTTTGATGTAACCGCGGGGCTAGTACTTTAATTATGGCTTTACTATCAGATAACATTCCTACTTCCTGTCTTTGGTAACACCTATACAAGTTGAAAACATAAACTCCAAGTTTCTCACACCACTTATGTTGTGTGTGTTAATTTTATACAAGAGTAGCGGGACCTTCAGTTTAAAGTCAACTCGGAACGACAGATATTTGAGAAACTTTTCATGGCAAATTTGTTTACCCTCAGGGATTTTGCCAGAAATCTGCTAAGGGGAAGTCGCCGAAGAAATATTTTTTTTTTAATATTTCGTGTTGTTAGAGAAGTCGGACATGGGGTTTAAGACGCGGCCTTACATTTAATAAGCCAACACACTATATACTGGATTAGGGTAACCTCGATTCCTTAGATTCCGAAACCCACTAATGAACTTAAAAGTTAGACTTGTTTGACAGCAATCCTAACCATAGTCTGCAAAGTTTTCATCGTCTCTAGACTGTGCAGCCGACTTTCTATAAATTCAAGAGAGCCTTAAGTGCCGCCATAGGACAGGTTTTCATTACCCCTGTATAATGCGAACATGCCCTAGTTTCCGTATTTTGTTCAGCTACATTTGAACTGTTTTCATATTTGCTTTATGGAAATTTCGCCATAGGTTATTATACACCCATTGTCCCAGATCTCAATTTACTACCTCCAGAGAATTCCAGTATTCAGTAACCCTACTAACAGACTTCAGCTGTGTACAATTCTAACGTTAATTTCGGAGCATAATAAGAGGATTTAGATTTGGATAATGGATTTAGACTTGACCCGAAATGTGAGTATACAAAATGTGTTTGAGCTAATGTCCATTGTTAAAAATGAATCTATTTTATTGCTAAAGCTCCTACGAATAATTTAACAACAATTGTCAAACTGCTTGCTTCATAATATCAGTTACCTTTCAGACAAACGTCTGTATGTATGTATATCAAGAAAGGTTTGTTCTAAAACTTAAAATTTGAAGAAAGCTGCCACATGTTTGAATTTTTTTGTTTTAAATTTTCATCACAACAGTTTCTTCCTAAGCTCTATAAAACTTATTATTGTTAATGAATAAAAAGTATTTTTTTTTTTGTTTACTGTCATAAAATGTTCATTAATAACAGTTAATCAATTTAAAAGGCCATAAAACATAATAACTGCCTCCAAATATTTACTGTCTTATTAATTTTTATTATTTGAAAGCAAACACAAACGCATTTAAATGAGGCCATTGCGTGATGTGGCCAAATTATAAAAAAAAAATTATATTCTGTTCATATAATGAATTTTTAATGTGTCGGAATTTTATTATAAATATTAGTATGCCATCCAAATAATAGTAAAAATGGTTTAAATCTCTTCTTTGTCTAACATAGAATTGAAATTTTATTGCTGCAGATACTAAGTAAAGGGTGCCCACCAAACTATGTCCGCATGCTACACCTTAAACCATAAAAATTGTTTTCTTGTCGTAAAATGAAGAATTTTTTTTCATTAAATTTTTGAAATAAATTTGATTCAAATTTCATTAAGCTTACACTGCTATTTTAAAGTTTCTTTAAATATTTCCGCTTATTTACTGAATTGTTGTTGAAATGATTTTTCAAAATTGTTGTCCTTTGTTTCCTTTTTCTTTTTGAAGACTCTTAACTAAAATTTTCGCATTTAATTGTTACAACTCTCCGTTGACAAGTAACATTGATTTGATAGAAAAAAGAATACAATTTTCCAGCTTAGTTTTAATCAATTGCATTCAAATGAACAAGAATAGTATGTGCTAAAGTGCTTAAATTTATTTTTAGAATTTTTTTGTTAACCAGTTTCATATGGAATTGTTGTAAAGTGCTGATTCAACGAAAAAAAAAAAACTTAAAAAATCCAAACATGGCATGAAAATTAGAAAAATAAATTCATAGTTGGACCAGCCAGAATGTCTAGTATCCTACATTGAAATCAAAACTGAATGTTGTACTAAGATTTAGTACCGAATAAGCTGTAATTTATGAGCCACAGTGTAATAAAAAAAGTCGTGGCATGAATAATGCCAAAATATCATCAGTAATGTTCATTGTATCAACATGATGAACTAACAAATGAAAAAAAGCTTGCAAATGTTTGAATTTTATTAACAAAATTCAAGGCGTAGAAGAAATCTGTTTTATTACTTAATTGATCATTACAACCCTTTAGTCAGGGTTACAACCTAGCTGCTCGCACCATCCATGCCAAGTGTTTCTATTATGTCCATGAGTGGCTGGACTTATAGTTTAAAGTTTCTTAAGAAACTTTTCATGACTATTTTATTTACTCTTAGAGTTTTTGCTAGGAGTCAGCTTATAGGAAAACGCCGCAGGATATATCTTTGTTTTTTAGAAATGTCTTAACCAAGTCTTCAACCATGGGTACTCACCTAAAAAGCCAATACACTATCTACTAGCCTACGGTGGCTTCAAATTACAATTTGCTTAATCAGTACGAAATTGACGAATTTTGTGAGAAAAGCAACACTAAAGGATTCACTATATAATACCGTTTGGTGGCCCAAAGACATGATTGGCACGTACATGTAAAGTGGAAGTATTGTAGTTTGCTGACGTGTAGTTTTAACACATTGCTCCATCTCACATAGCAGACGGCATGAGATGCCAGGAAATACATTCAGAGAAATCTTTATACTCCCTTTCCAACCACTGCTCCTTTAACAATTTCTCCACTTCCTTTACTAGCCTCTCTATCTCTTCTCATATTACAATGTGTTATTTTAACGTCTGGTTATAGTACTTGTCCTCAAAGCTAAACATAACCTAACCTTCGGGAGCAAATAATCCCATTTTAGGAGCTATTCACAGGCCACCAAGATCACACAGTTTTAACTTAACTATTCGTCTTTCGCGAATAATTCTGCCACAATTACAATGACGATGACAGCATAATAGCAACCGTAGATTAGATACCGAACTTTAAAAGTTGGTATAAACTTCGAACTTGCCTATGGATTATCTCGTAGCGTAGACTCAAACCAATTTTAATTGATAAATCTTTTAAAATTCAGTTGTAGGCATTTATTTCCTAATTTCTCATGTAATTGTAAACATTTGATTGTTTTTCATGTGTTTCGAAAATGAGAGGCGCACAAATTTAAATTTTACTCTCTTTATTTTATAGATCTTATAAAACCTATAGATGTTAGGTTAGCGGTGTAAGGTGAGGCCTCTTACAATGTTTCGTTAGTTGTGGTTTTGAAGCGCCACAAGCTTAGGATAAAACTGGCCAGTTACCTTTGTGGTACGTTCGCCACCATGACTAGATATTCAAACGTTCTGTCACCTAAAAACCGATAATGTTTGCCCTGAGGTCCAGGGCACTCACATAAAAGCTGTTGAGCCGATTCCGTTTCCTAGAGATTTTTTAAAATTAATAAAAATTAAGTCTTTTGTCCCCGGACTCCAATTACCCAGAAGAATAGCCTCTTTCATTTAATATTTAAAAACTGATCTTGATTAAGTATAATTAAAGATGAGAGCCGGATTACTTCTATTGTAAGCTACCGACATTAACCAATCTCTACGACAGACTTATATTTGTACCAAGTGAACGTATACAAAGTAAAAAAAACAAACTTCAAACATTGCAACAAATTTAAATTCCAAAGAGTTCGGTTTGGCCAAAGGATTCATGACATACATCAGGATAATAAAGCGAATCAATTGTGTATACAAAACGTGACTAAATTAAAGAGACTTCATTAATATTTTTTCTCGTTTTTTTTTTTGTGTTTGCTGTTGAGTAGTTACATTTTTTTACAATTTGGCCTAAATTAAGTGGTAAAAGAAGGAGGAAAGGGGGAAAAATTAAATCCAGCCAAGTGAAAATTGTTTAAATTTGTTTCGAAAAAAAAGGTCACAAGAAAAATGAACCCATAATGAATTTAATATTACGAAATACAGCAACGGAGACAGAGTAGCCCCAATAGAATTACCCCGTTTTATACATAAAAATGTAAGACGTAATCATAGTTTTTTTGTAACAGTGTGTCAGGCATCTTCTAATTAAGTTTAAAAAATATTACGAGAATAATTTTTATATTCATAATTAAGAGTATACGTTATACAATCCAGCAAAAGCTAGAAGTCTCGTTACAAATTTTTATGACAACTTTATTGTACAATGGATCAATTTCGACCTCCGGGTACTGTAGTTGTCTTAACGTCCTCTAACCTATGTGACTAAGTTTTCCACTGAAGATGACCACGCCCTTTTAATACTTCTATAATAAGTCTCATCTCTCGCCGACTAAGGATTGACGTCTGACCCTTAGGTTATTACAGCCCAATTTACATCCCCATCAAAGATTTGTGATTAAACGGAACTTTTCTTCACATCTTCCTAAGGAGAACAATATGGATGACACATTTTCTGAACCAGATTTTGCTAATTCAGCTACAACTTCGTTCCCACTTACGCCATAATAGCCTAGAATAATTTAATCAGACATAAGTTGGTTTTTACACTCCCAGGCCAGATGTGACCTTAGAACATGTCCTCTCAAAACCTTAAGTCTTGCTTGCTTGTGCACATAAATTGTAATTCTTGAGCTCTTCGGGAAATGTTTTATAATTAATTTAGTGGCCTTAACCTAAAACTTCCACCTAAAAGACGTTATATTGCGCATCAAACCTATATCATTATCGGATATCTTACCCAAAAATTAAAACCTCTGCTTACCTGCCGTTCTTCATTTTGAAGAACTCAGTGAATTCAGCCCAGCTATCGAAGAGTTTGTCTGAACATATCCATAACACCCAGTCAGGGAGGATATTATATTCGATATATGGCAGAAGTAACATTTTGTGGACATAGTCGAGTAAGTAGTGCGTTGACTTATTAGATGTGAGACCGTGTTTCAAACCGCAGGTCAAGCATCTGGAACAGAACGAAATATAAAAAATATGTCTTCGTTGACTTTCATTCCGTAGCATACTGGCAAAAACTTGGAGTTTAAATAAGAATTGGCATGAAAATTCCAACAAAAATCCATCATTCGGAGTCTACTTTAAACTGTAGAGCTCTGCTCCCATGCATAAAATTAACACACACAACATAAATGGTGTTAGAAGCTAGGATATAATCCTAACTTAAGGGTTTTAATAACAATTTAAGTAAATAAGTAAGTTAAGTAAGTAATCTGTCATTCCGACAGTCGAAATAAGTAGACGTCACTACAGTAGTTGTTTCAGCAATGCCAGGAGATCCACCCTATAAGAACTCGCTAGAACTAACTCATTTATTCCAGCATTTACTCCCTGCAGGGGAGCAATAGAAAAATGGATCAGATATGTAATTAATTTCTTATCATTTGCAGATTTATTTCATTCATTATGCGCGTGTTGTGATTCAACATTTAACTTCACATGACCCATAAAAATTTCATATGCTTCTGTGAAAAGTGCCAACAACTTTATTCTTTTTCAATGATTAAAAAAGTTAAGTTTTTAAAAAATTAAAATAAAAAACACACGCACACTCATCACACACAGATTGAAGTACACAGATACACAGATTAAGATGCAGATAAACACCCATTTTAATCAACTTTTTATGTTAAAACCAAACAAGAGTGAAACACATCCTGCAATATTTGGGTCAAATTGATCACGATCTTAATTTTTTGTTTTTTTATCGGCTGTTGTATGGATGTGTGTGTGTGCAGATACAAGTTGAAAATTTTAATGCATGTGAGAGTGAGTTTGGTATGTACATACGATTCATATACATTCATACATAGCTGGCAACTGTTTAAATACGTACATATGGATAAAGAGATTGACACTCGTAAATGTGTGTGAAAATAATTGCAAGTGAGTGTATCCGTCTGTACTTATGTGCATATGTCTGCGTGTACATATGTACGTTATACCATGTATTTTATTTTTTTTTAAACATGTTCTGTATAAGACTTTACTTTGCATGCATGCATCCATTTAGACTGTGTCAACATTTTTTTTGAGTTTAACACCACAATTGCCATCTCGGTGGCCTCCTCCATCAAATATGCTATGCATACACACATACATCCACAGATGAGAGTGCAAGTGGTATTGCAAATGCTTCACTTATACATAGTAATAGTAGTTTCCGAGTAATATTTGAAAGCGGTTATTTTATAATCATCATCCACTTCGCGCATAAAAATAGGGTTTCTTAATCTTGTAATAGAGGTTATGAATGAATATTAAGCAATTATACTTGGGTGAATTATAAATATCTCTTGACATCTTTTGACTCAATACAACTTTGACATTTTCAAAGAATTCATTGTTTTTAAACAATTTCATATGGCAACTCTATCATTCTAGAACATTCTAACAATCACTGCCTGAGAGTAAGCCAAAGTATAAAAGAAAACGAAGTAATATAGAAAATGTTTTGTAATAACTCCATGCTCATTAGAAGAGCTAATGTCGACTAAAATACTTAGCGATAAATAAGGAGTGCGCACGAATAAAAATGAGCCTACTTTTAAGCTTATAACTTTTATCATAATTGAAAAATATGAATACCGTTACATTGTTTTTGTTAGTCCTCTGTTTCAAAATCCGCGTGCTAAATATCATTGCAATAGCAGAATTAGTTTTTTGAAAATGGTCTTTGTAAAAAAAATAATTGAAATCTTTAATGCAAAACCGCGCCGCTTACAAAACACGATTGCTAGTCTCGCAGGTGATAACCAAAAAAACAGTTTCTAAGGTAAGAATAAAACAAAATAAGGAGTCTTTGAGTATTGAGAGAAAGCGCGGAAGTGGAAGAAAAAAAGGAAATTGCCGACCCAAACAAAGCAAGTAAAATAATACGTATTTTTCTATAACACCCTAATATGTCTGGAAGAAAAGTGTCTCAAAAAGTTAGATGCTCTAAGACCTTTGTCTGAAAAAAATTTTATACACAAAAGAATTCAAATATTATTTACTTTAATTGAAATATAAAACGAAAAAATCCGCAACTTAGTTTTTTTTTTATAACGAAAAGTCTAAGTCCAGTTTTTTTTGTACGCACTCCTTAGTTTTGTATTTTCTATCAATGGTATTAGTTTTCATAAAAATTTTCTTAGTATTGTTATCCACTTTTCGAATACCTTCTTGATACTCACTCTTATTTACTCTAAGGCGGTAGCTATTACATACATGATTGGCCATTACAATCCTTCAGTCAGGATTACGGTCTAGATTCTATCACCAGTCATGTTGGGTGCGTTAATTATATAGGTGAGTGGTAGGACCTACAGTTTAACGTCGACTGCAAACGCCAGATTTTTCTGAAACCTTTTCATTGTGGGTTTATTTACACTCACAGTTTTTGCCAGAAATCAGGCATCATATTTTCGTTTTGATGCCTGACCTGGGATGCGAATCAGGGCTATACTAGGGCTACTAGGCTACGGCGACTCCAGCAGTACGTGTGATTAAAAAATATGTGAGGTAGGCCGTTGCAAATTTGGTTGTTAAAGGTCAAATTAGTTGCCAAACACTGTGAACAGTAACAGATAACGACGTGAGTTCCCTTAATGAGACTACGAACTGTTGGCCACTGGACCCTGACGTTCATTGAATAATCATCTTCAGCGTTGAGACCAATTTCTGAATGAATGGATATATTAACGAACAAAATGATCGAATTTGGGAATTAAAACTTTGTAATGAATTCTGAAAAACTGAATGTTTGATTTGGATTTTAGGCTGGCGGTGTTATCTGTCCACAAGTATTTTCTAAGATAACGACGTTGGCCAGACAATCACTATCAACGCCGAACTATATAAGTCGCTGAATACCAACTTCTTTTGATCAGAATTAAATGATCTGGACACTAGATGTGGCTTTAATAGGACGTCGCTACGGCATAAAGCTTATGCCACTTTTCGTGGTATTTTCTTAAGTTGCAGGTACAGGCAAATAAGCCACAAACCACAGCTGTCCTCACAGCGTTTATAACCCAAGCCATCAGTTAAGTTCAGCTTGATTTATGCGCCAAGCTATCAATTCAGTTCAGTTCAGTAATGAAAAAGTGGATAATTTGAAGGCGCTTCAATCAGATATTTCATTCCACACATAAATGCTTTCCAAACAAACAATTAATTTCGATAATGAAATTGCCATAGTACGTTAAGTTAGGTTAGAGGACGTGTACTTGTCGGTGAAGACAAGTATAGTACCCGGAAGTCGAAATTGACCCATTACGCATTGTCCTTAGGGGAGGAACGAAATAGAGGATATAGGAATGTAGGTAAGGGGAGGGAGAATGGGAATTGCCATTATAAGTTCCTCAAATTTATTTTTAGGAACTGACATTAAATTGTAGGTTCTGGCACTTGTAAATAAAGTTATCACGTAATATATGGGTGATGGGAGAAGGTGGGTTGTAAACCTGACTAACAGCCTGTATAGAGCGATTAAATGCTTCGAACACCAACAAACTTCATATCAGGAAAGAAATATGATCGCAAGTAAGCTTCTCGCACTCCTTTCGACTGTAACTACCTTCCGGGGTTTGAAGGCAACACAAGGTATGTATGAAAGTCAACTTCTGAGCAGTGGCCTTAAACAAAAAATGAATAAAAAATTTATGAAAAGTCCAAAAGTGTGGCTTATGAAAATTATAAATTTCATTTGCCTGATACCATTTTACTTGTGGCAATTTAATTGAAATTTTATTGTTAATGCAAAATGTGTTTGAAAGATTGAGAACTACTGTTGGCATTAATGTCAACCACGTTGGTATTCTTAAATGTTTGCTTAAATTTGGTTTGTAGTGGTTTTCCTTTCAATTTCTTTACATTTTTCTCCGTTAATCTTGTATGTTATGTCACAGAGTAAATTTGTATGTGAATGTAATGCTGGCAACGTCAAGTAGATACCATTTGCTCAACAATTGAGTGTCTACAGCATCGAGTTACTACTCTGCAGTTGTCTACTCTTATGGTCTTATGGTTATCAGTGTTCAATGTTTGACAAATACAAGAGAGTTCGTCTGTTGACATTCTGGTGCATGTGACCAGAACTGTTTGATGGCTGGTGCAGTTCATTATGTGTGTATGTATGTGTTGTAAATTTCTTGCAATTTAAGTTTATTTTTCTTGAAAAAAATTTGATTTTTTCTCTTAGTTTTTCGTGGTTATTTGAAATTCTTTTTTTTATGGTGCTTTTAATTATGTTTCATTATCATCAATTAAATACATTCAATCATTCATTGTAGCATTTATTCATTCATTTCTGTTGTTGATAGAATTGTGGTTGATTTCAGTCTTGATTTTAGGTTTGTTTGCGACATTTTATTTTTCGATTTTTGTTTTCATTTGTTCAACAAAATATTCTTCACCACAAGTCTATTAATTTATTTACCAAATTGACATTTTTAGTTGTTACTTTGTGGTCAATGATTTGTCGAGATTTTTTTGTTTCATTTCATTTGTCCTTTTTTTCGATTTTTATCCATTTTGTCTGTTGGCCATCAGAGTAATTATAGGAAAACCAATTAATGTTGGACATTGTCTGGCAACGTTTTTTTTTATTTTTCTTTAATTGTGTAATGACATGTGTCACGTTTTGTGTGTTTTGGGCGATATTTTTGACTGATTGTTGTGTCATCACAATTGAATGACAAGTGAAAACAAACTTTTTTCTTTTTTTGATATGATCAATAGGAGGCAATTGAATCTAAATGAACTAGAGTTGAATACAAAAATAATTTAAAAATTTTAAATCTAAAACACAAACACGAAAAAAATCTCCTTCTTCTACATCGTGTAACATCATTTTAAAATCCTATTTCCTTTCTGTATTTAATTTCCTTACAATTATGGTGAGTCCTTATTATTTGTGTGTGTGTGTGTGCATAAAATCTTTTTTTCTTCTGCAAAAAAAAGGGCATTGAAACGACGGAAAAACTGAATTAAGTGTGTCACGTTCGCTGGCAATTTATCATCGGGGAAACATATTTGCATAAATTTCGTTATTAAAGATGTCAGGCCAGGTCAGGACATTTTGTTATCTAAGCAAAGTAGCTGGTAATAATTTTCTTTCCAGCAAATAAGTTTTGACAAATAAAAGCAAAGCAAAAAAAAAAACGCGTATTTCCTTCTTTGAAAGCATTGTGTAAGTGGAACGATAACGCAATTATAGGAAATAATTTATTTTAATTTAAATCAATGCACAGATCTCTTCTTTACTTTCCTTTTTTTTTAATAAAAATCCGCAATTTACTATCGTCCACAAAGAAACGCAAACAATTTATTTTTGTTTTGCTTGTCTGTGCTTTTACACGCATTGCGGAAATTTATTTTAGTTCATGCTAAATACGTACAAACGATTTTAATTTAATAAAGGAAAAATTTAATTTAAATATAACTTGGCTCAAATGGAACAAACAAGAACAAATCAGAATATATGTATAGCAAGCTAACGTGTAATTTGCTTCTGGATTATTCACATTCGATTGGGATATACTCGTATAGGCACGGTTTCAGACAATTAAAAATATATTAATGGGCTCTTTTCTAGGAGATTTCAAAATATTTCAACCTTATCAGCATTACAGACAGCATTTCGACCTAACTTCTCACACCACTTACGTACAGTGTGGCTGATATGTATTGCAACCAACTTCAGGTTGTTATCATTTGTAAACCGCTCTTATGACAGCTGACGGATTTATTCCAGTGACAATTTATTTTCTTATTTACAAGCTTACAAAAGCATTTTGATCTATTGCGTTCAGAAAAAAAGATATCATTAGAGCCCTCCAGCATTTAACTGTGAATAAATCTTTTGTTTCTCAGATCATTGCCTGTTATCGTGACTCTGGAGGTATTGCATCGCGTCCAAAAAGTGGACGAAAAAAAAAACGGTAACAACACCAGATATGATACGAAAAGTGAAAGCCAGATTTAATCGAAATCCACGCCGGAGTGGTAGAACAATTGCTCGTGAGCTGAGCATATCGCCAGAACGGATGCACTTGGACTAAAGCCATTGAAGTTCCAAAAAGTGCAAGAGCTCACCGATGGACAAAAAGAAGTTAGACTGGAAAGAGCCAAGGAGTTACTTCGCTTGCACGAAAGTGGCCAGTTAGCGAATTTGGTTTTCTCCGATGAGAAGCCATTCCACATTGAGCAGTTTGCGAACAAACAAACTGATGGGGCTTACTTGCCAAAGAGGTCAGCTGAAAATTTACACCTGCGATTGGCCACCAGAACTCAAGCGCCGCCGTTGGTAATTCATCGACCGTATTCGTCGATCGCGGGGTCAGAATGAATGCCGAATATTATCCGGAAAATATCTTAAAGACAGTATTGAAGCCCTAGGAAGACAAACATTTCAACAGGACTCAGCACCACCGCACTCAGCATGCATCAACCAAGAACGGCTTAAAAAAAAGGTTTCTCGCTTCATTTCTACCGCACAATGGCCACCAAAATCTCCGGATCTCAATCCGTTTGACTTTTACGCATGGGGCATTTTAGAGGGTAAGGTTCTCACTAAAAAATACCAAAGTGTCAATCATCTCAAGATGGCGCTTCGCATTATATATCAGCCAAACTGTATAGTTCACCACTTTTGATTAGTGCATGGCCGTTTCATTTGCAACCATTCATTTGTCATGATTAAAATGACGAGCACTGTAGACGAATAATTCCACATTTCTTCTGGTTTGATTTAGATGATAGATGATCTGGACGCCAATGATATGTGGTTTCAATATAACGGTCTTATATACCACATAGCTCATGCCGTAGTAGATATTCTAAGTAAGCTAGTTGAGGGCATATTAATCTCACGTGAAGGTATATTGAAATCTCTGCCAATTTCGTATGATTTAAGTTTTTTCAAGTTTTTCTGGTGGGATTTTCTTAAGTCACAGTTGAATGCTTATAACCGACAAAGCAAATCAGATCTCAAAGCCAACACACGTCATGCCTTCGGGGAAATTCAGCCTAATTTTTGAGGCAAAGTCATTAAGAATTTTATCGTTTTATCGTCGAAATCGTTCCAACCAGAGAAGCCGTGGCAGACATTTGAACGATGTTATATTCCTCAAATAGTTCTTTGAAACATATAAAAAAACGGCCATGATATCTGACCCCCACTTTCTTTTCTTTAAATTTAAAGATCGGAAGTGTTTACAAAATGACCCACGTTAAGGTGATAAAAATCAATTCCAATGTTCTACAATAGATGTCAATACCCTCTTTTTAAATTTTTTAATTTTTTTTTTTAATAAAACAAAAACAATATTAAAGTTAAATAACATTAGGACTTAATAAATGTGTACAGTTTTTAAAAGATTTAAAAAAAAACTTTCTTTTACCATCATATTGCGTCGTCATAAATAATAATTTTTTTTCTGTTCTGGACAAGGATACGAAACTCATAATTTTTTATAGGAGTCTGTGACCCATATCCATATTTTTTTTCTCACGTCCTTTTACAAGCCTTTGTTATTTTCCCCTATCATATGAGTGTGTTTGTATGTGCGTATGATTCTATAGTACTGGCAGCTCAAAACAAGCAGAACGAACGCGAGGAAAGAGAACTGCTTAATTACAATTATTAATTATACTGCCAACGGCTGTGTAGTCTTTAAACTGTCCGCTTGTTTTTATTTTCATTTTTCCGCTTTGTGTCCTGTTGCCTTTATTGTGTGCATGAGTGTGTGTGTGTGTGTATTGCGATTTTCTTCTAATACAACTTGATTTTTAATGTTTAATATTGTGTCAGTTTCTTTCGTTTTTTTTTATGCTCCTTTACTGGTTTTTTTTTAATTTTTTTTGCTGCTCATTTTTCTTGTATCATTTGGTAGGATTTTTTTCACAGTCTATTCGTCCTTTTTTTGTTTGGGTAATTTTTCCTACATTCATTATCTTTGTTTTCCTTTCTTTTTTTCTCTTTTCTTTGTCTAATTTTAATTTTTCCTTATTTGAAACGGTTGTTGCTGTTGTTTTTATTTTATTTTTTTTCTTCGTGCTGTTAACTCAGTGTCCCTTTTGCCCATCAATTCTCAACTGTTAGTGTAGAACTACAACATTAATTAGGCAATTTTGTTGGTTTTTTTTTCGGTTTTTTTCCAGAAATTTTTATGAGATTTTTTTCCGTTCCGTTCCGTTCAGTTCAGTTCAGTTCATGTCTATAAGCAGTAAAATAGAGTCGCTGTTATTGTTGGCATTTTGTCTGTTTTGCTGTGTAACACTCAAAAATGTCGAAAGGATTTTTGCTTGTAAGATTATCCCTTTTATTAGCATATTTTATGTTGACATTCTTGTTTTTTTTTTGTTTTTGTTGCTCTTTTTGTTATTGTCTTCGTCATTGTCGTCGTCGTCGCCGTTGTTATATATAGGCGGCTTTTTTGTATGTCATTTCCTTTTTTGGTTTGATATTCTTTTCCATTCTTGTCTCATAAGCTTCATTATCTTTGCCGCGGGTGGTGTCATACAATGATTTTGTATATTTATTATGACAAAAATAATGTCAATCTTAAATTTCCTTGAGACACACGCACACACACACACAAACAAACTAACAAGCAAAAAAAAAAAGGCTCTTACAACAACAAACACAACAACATTACTGTTGGAAATATGAAGTTTGTGAAAATATTGAAAATAAAATCACCATCCACCACTTGCATAATGATAGGCGATGTACAGAAGAGAATGTTAATTTAAGGATACGTTTTAAATTATGAGATGAGAAATTTTTTATTCGCAATGAAATAAAATTAAATGAAATTTAATTACTTTAATAAAGTTCCTGTTGTTTCTTTTAAAGGTTTATAAAGCAATGAAAATGAAAATACTTTAATAGCGTGGGTTAATTGTAAACTGATACCGGAAATGTTAGTTTCTTTGGGAATTCAAATTTAATAAGGTGAATAAAAGTTTATGGCAAACATTTGGGAACAACTTTAAAACCAAATCGTGCCCCTCAGTCAGGATTACAATCTAGTTTCTTACGCCACTTGTGTTGTCTATGTTGGTTTTATACATAAATGGCTGGTCCTATAGTTTAAATTCGACTCCAAATAGATTTTTGAGAATCGTGGTAATTTTATTTATTCTGCAAGTTTTTGCTAGAAATTTGCTACTTTTATAGCATATTTTTTTATATTTCGTTTTACTCGAGATGTCTGAGCTGGAGTTTGAACTGTGGCCTTACATCTAATAAACCAACGCAGTGCCTACCTACGACGAATTCTTTTAAGTTAATACTGGAGTTAATTCGTGAAGTCGCCGTGGTCTAGTAGGTAGTGTGTTGGCTTATTAGACGATAGGGCCGAGTTCGAATCCCAGGTCAGACATCAGAATGAAAATACTTTTTCTGCGACTTCCGCTCAACAGATTTCTGGCAAAAACTCTGAGCGTAAAAATTGCTATGAAATGCTTCTCAAAAAATGTGCCGTTCGGAGTCGACTTTAAACTATAGGTCCCACCACTCATGTATAAAATTAACGCACACAACATCAGTAGTGTGAGAACCTTGGACGTTGTACAATGGGCCAATTCGATCACCGGGTACTGCACTTGTCAGAATTGACAACTATACGTCCTCTAACCTAACCTAATTCGTGAATCAATTCATGGAAGTAGATAACGTTGATTTTTTGTATTCAACTTCTAACTCAGATCAGAAACAATCGTTTTGAACATGGCAACCTATTTTTTTTTTTTTTTGGTGTGTGAGGTAGGGTTCAAAATGCCTTCGCACTTACAGTGATCGTCATCAGCTGCGTCGAGTGGTGCTTCCACTAAAACAATCCCTCCTCCTTCTGGGGATACTCCCTTCCCGGGACGGCTATCTGCATTACTTCGGGAAGGGCCCAGAAACGACGTCCAGTTAAGGACCGTTGTCTACTCTCCCACGTCTGGGTACGCCATATTTGAAGCCAGCTTCATGCTGTTGGCTCGTCTTCTCATGTATCATTCCGTTGTATTGCATCAAGGTCGAACTTCTTTCTGCGGAGTACATATTCAACGTATCTTCTCACAGTGTTCCATTTTATCTCACTTTCGAGCATTGCGTTCACAATGGTGTCGGGTGTAAATTCACCAATTTGTTCCATCAACATGTTCTTCTCGTCTTGCCATTTAATGCAATGGAAGAATGTATGTTCAACGTCGTCAATCATTTCCTCGCAATAAATACAGCTAGGATTAGTCACCTTGCCCATACGGTACAGGTATTTTCGGAAATAACCAAGACCAGAGAGAAACTGGGTCAGAAAATAGTTAGTTTCCCCAAAGCTTCTCCGTATCCATGCCTCTATAGATGGGATAAGTTTATAAGTCCATCTTCCGCATGTTTCCTCGTTCCATCTGCTTTGCCATCGCCGTAGTGTTTGAGATCTGAGATCTACGCTACTAATGGGAAGATTTTCCCTCTTCATTCTCCAAGATTTTCTTCGCTCAAATGCCTGCAGGTCAATAGGTATCTCACCGGTGATTACTAGGACTGCGGCGCCCGATACTGTGCGGTAGGCCGAGGCAACTCTTAATGCCGCTGTTCGTTGCACCGCTGCTAATATTTTTCGCTTAGATTTAATCTCCAGCGCGTCTCCCCATATCTCGCTTCCGTACAGCAATATCGAGTTCGTCGCCGCCATAATCAATTTTCGTTTGGCCTGTGTTGGTCCGCCAATATTTGCCATCATCCTGCTTAGCATGCCCGTTAGTTTTGCTGCCTTGGTAGCTGCATGCTGTATTTGGGTCCAATAATTAAGCCTGCAGTCGAGTCTTATGCCCAGATATCTAACTGCCCTTTTTGTGACCAGTGATACATCACCTATCTGCATACCAATCTCGAGTGGGATGCGAGCCATTGTCATCAATATGACCTCAGTCTTGTTTTTTGCGAGCTCTAGACCATGATCCTCAAGCCATATCTGAGTCCTTATCATGACTTGATTCAGTTTTCTCCTGGCATCCTCAATGTCGCGCGCTGAAATGACTGACACTATATCATCCGCGTATCCCACGAGGTATGTGTCCTCTGGCATTTCTATACCTAAGATATCGTCATAGCTCTGGTTCCAGAGATCTGGACCAAGAATAGATCCCTGAGCTGCACCAGACGTGATCTCTACGGCTTTTCGGCCATCGGGTGTATCATATAGAAGCTTGCGATCCTTCAGATAGCTGCGTAATATTCTCAGAAGGTATATAGGAATACGAAATCTTTCTCGTAGTGCCTTAATAATATCCTCCCATCGTAGGCTGTTGAAAGCATTTCTCACATCTAGCGTGGCAAGGACAACAATGCGCTTCGGATAGTGGCGTCTGAGCCTTGTCCGTTCAACGCATTCCACTACATCCGCTATGGCACCAATCGTTGACCTACCTGGTCGGAAGCCATATTGCCTCTCCGATAATCCACCAGCTGTCTCAATGGCCGCTGCCAGTCTGCGCTGGAGAAGTTTCTCCAATAATTTACCGGCACTATCTAGCATACAGAGGGGGCGATATGATGATGGATGTGTCGGGTCTCCTTTTCCCTTGCTGATCAGGTTTAATTTCTGCAGCTTCCATTGCTCAGGGAAGACACCTTGGGCAATGCAGGCATTGTACATTTCCAGGAGTGCATTTGGTCGATTTTCAGCAATTAATTTTATTACTTCGGCCGGTACTCCATCCGGACCGGGAGCCTTGTTTGTTTTGAGACTTTTCGCCGCTGTTATCAATTCTTCATCCGTGAAGGGTATTGGCGTATCAGCTATCGGAGGATCACGTTCCTCACGCAATGGTGGGTGCGCGGGGAACAAATTCATCACTATATTGTCGACGGCGTCGCCGTCAAGAAGTGGCATAACAGAATTTGCGCCCAGCTTTCTGGTCACAATTTTATAAGCTAAGCCCCAGGGATTCATGTTCAGTTCATTACGGAGCTCCTCCCATTTCGCCCTTTTGGCGGCTATAATTACCTGTTTCAGTGCCCTTCGGGCGCGTTTGAAATTCTCAGCCTCATGTGCTGCATGACCATCTCTTCTAGCCCTAGTGTATCTTATTCTGCACTGGAGGCAAGTTCGTCTGAGTTCAGCAATTTCAGGTGTCCACCAGTATATAGATTGCCTTCTGGGATGTTGCGATACGCGAGACATTGAGGCGTTGCAACTACGAATTATACGCTGCATAGTTTCGCTAGCCAGAGTGATAGCATCACTACTGGTTCGTGAAAGTGAGGTCTCATCGAATCTGTCCAATAATGCCGCGCTATTGAGACTCGCGACGTTCCATTTTCGCGTTCCCCTGGTCCTGGCTGTTGGGATAAGGTTCGCTCTTTCCGCGATTCGGAAACTAATGTAGTGGTAGTCACTTCCATTGTAGTCTTCAAGAACTTTCCATTCCGCTATTTTTCTGGCCAGATTTTCAGTCACCAAAGTGATGTCTGGCGTGGTATACTCGCATCCAGGCCGCCTGAAGGTTGTGCTGCCAGTATTCATCACTATGAGACCCAACCTTGCCGCCATCTCCAGAATGCACATGACAACCTATACCAGCCATAAGCAATCATACAATATGTATTTAAAATGAAACCTTTTGCTATCGTCTTGAAAAGATGCCTTAGCTCTACAACCATGCGATGTCTTGTACTCTTTTCAAACTTTATAAGATACTCAGATGTTTCTTCGTGAACTGCATCGATGTCATACAGCTTCCAACAATGTGTTCAAATGATTCACTTTCATTGTTACAAAATGTAAATTTTTGTATTCAGGCTTGATACCTAAATAAGTGTATTCTTAGTCGAAAGTACACTACCAAAAGACCGGTTACCATACTCAGGTAACAACTAAAATTTCGTGGGTCTCATAACCATTTTGTATGAGATTGTCTTTGCCTGTCTTTATCTTCTTTTTCGTTGCCCACGTACATTCGTTTTATAGGGCTTTTGCATTCATCGATGCCATCAAATAACTTTTTATCAATGAAAGTAGAGTTTTCCTCATCTGAGATGCTATGATCGAAGTCAAATGATATAGAATTTTTTTCAGGACCTTTTTTAGAGTCAAAATACATATGAATTCCCAAAAATCCCAGGACATGTTTTTAAAAATCCCAGGATTCGGGATTTTGTGAATCCCGATTTGGGATCCCTACTATCAAGGCTGCTGCATCAGTTCTTAATAGGGTCCATGCATCTGTGCCATAAAGAAGCACGGGTAGGATGAGCGTCTAGTAGAGTATTAGTTTTGTCTTAAGAGAGAGTTCTCTGCTACTCAATTGCCTATTGAGACCATAGTAACACCTATTGGCAAGATCTCCAGACTGACATAATTTTTGGTGGTAACGACGGAGTCATGATAAATGAATTTCTTGACTGTATCAAAAGTATAGTTATAGGCCGTAATCTGAGAATCAATACGCCGCAGGTTTCTACTTGTCGATAACATATACTTTGTTTTGCCCTCATTTACTGTCAGACCCATCTTCTTAGACTCCCGTTGAATAACGCTCAAGGCAACAATGACATCTCGCTTGGGACGCACTATGATGTCGATGTCGTCCCTGAAGAAATATTTCACCATATTTCGTTTTGTTGGTGAAGTCTGGCCTGAGGCGTGTCTTTGCCTTTTTATAGTGAATCCTCAATGTCCTGTACTCTAAGGATGTTCAGAATTCAACAAAGTTATTTGCAAACGACCTAATGTTGTTACAATACACACACATTCAATTCTTTAATATTCTCAGCATAATTTTTAAAATTCTTGTAATAAATTTCGAAAATTTCTTCATTTTTAACAATCATTTGACAGCATCCCGCATGGAGGAGAATAATGCACATAATTTGAAGAGTGCACTGCACAAGAAGTCCATCTCTTTAAAGTGTTTCTACTTGTGCTTAATATTGTAAAGTATTTACGGAAATACCTGGAAATATTATCGTAGTATTCGTATTAAACACACTTTATAACGATTAATTAAACTTTCATTGTTTCTTTCTTCTTTTCTTCTTTTTGTTACTTAGTTTTTAGTGCTTTTCTCTTTACAAACTTCTATTTGCAACAAAATATTCTGAAAAAAAAAAGTATTTTTCGATGTTTGTTTGTTTGTGTGTTGTTGATGTTGCAAATTACTAACCTTGACACTTGATATCCAAGTAAAAATAACTTTGAGAATAGCGACGAAATAAGAAGAATCTTTTTTTTAATTTCTGTTATTTTATTTACCCCTCCTCCTGGTTGTGTTATTGTCTAACAGAAGACAGAAACTTGATCCTTGTGAAAATTGTTGTTGCATGTTGTTTGCTAATTTTTGCTATTTTTTTTTTTTATTACAACAGTTGGGTGATGTTGTTTTACACATTATTGCTGTTGTTGCAGTTTTGTTGGTTTTTATGTCTACAGCTCATCATCAACATCATCATCATGAACATTTCAACGAATGGAATTTAATTAAAAATACCATTTGGGTTAAACAGACAGAGTGTGTTGCAAATAAAAAATAATAAAAAGACGAATTGAAAAGAGAGAAAAACGAGTGCAACACAATGATAGTTTGAGCAACAAAAAACAACACAAAAAAAAAAACTGCAGAAATGTAATTCAAAAAATAAAACCTAGTAAAACAATTTGAGTGTTTCTACTCTATTTTTCTATTATTATTCTTATTTTCATTTTATTTCTCTCTCTCTCTCTCTTTTTCTCTGCTTCATTTTTTCTTTATTATTAAATTTATGTTGTTGCAAGAGGCACTTAAAAAAAGAGAAATGAAAACTACACTCTTACAGTTTCCTATATAAACAAGCAACTGAACAACAAACTTGCCCAATACAAATTCAACAAAATCGGAAAACAAAAACCAAAAAATTAAAAAAAAAAATTTAATTTTACTTACAACAACAACAACAAAACAAAAAAATGAACAAAAACTAGCAAACAAATGATATTGTAGGAGCATTCGTTTCATTTTTTTTTTATTAGTTCCAACAAACTACAGTGGCTCCCAACTTATTTCAACCAGCACCTTTAAAAAAAAATTTACGCCAACACCAGATTTCGAACAAGAATGACAGCAGCTCTTATAGCAGCTCTGAAAAAGGAATGGACCAAAAAAATAAATCTCCATATCACTAGAAGGTGGAATCAATGGAAAAGAAAACTGAAAACTGTAATTAAGCAAGTAGTAGGTTCTACTGAATTTTGAAATTAAAACTATTAGTTAACCCTTCACCAGCCCTTGGATATGTGCCCTTCCTATTATCCTTTGGTTAAATATGACCCAACATTAAAATATAAACAAAATTTCATATTTAATATAAGAAATTAATTTGTTTTGTTGTTTTTTTTATTTAGTATAATAAAAAATAATGATAACTAAAATAAATAAGCCCTTCTCTAAGCTTCTCACACCACTTATGTTGTGTGCGATAATTTTATACATCAGTGGCGGGGCCTACAGTTTTAAAGTCGATTCCGAACGACAGATTTTTGAGAAGCTCGTTATGGCAATTTTATGTGCTCTCAGAGTTTTTGCCACAAATCTGCTGAGAGGAAGTCGTCAAAGAAATATTTTCATATTTTCGTTTGAATGTCTGACCTGGGATTTGAAATTGGGCCTTATGCCTAATAAAGACACTATCTATTAGACTACGGCGACTTCTAAGCAATTATTAATAATTAATTATATTTTTATTACTAACGTATACCGAATTTAATAATTTTTGTGCTCTTTTTATGCTATTTGCAAATAAATTTTTATTTGAATTCCTCCCATGTTGACAAAAGAAAAACTTCTGTCGTTTATTTAGTAAATTTCCGGGCAATAGTGTATTTGTATTATTTTGCTTAGAACATTGTGGGGCACTTGTGAGATCATTTTGTTTTTGAATATTTCTGACAAGATTTCTTCCTGATGGTCTATGTGGCAAAACTATTCTTCGCTTTTCCATCGCTATTAAACTATAAAATGTTATTAAATTTTTTTAATATCTTGTTTCGTTTCGAAAATATATTTAATTTAATTAAATTTATTTAATTTTTGTTTAATAATGTTGGTTAAAATAAGCTGGGAGCCACTGTATATGCATTGAAAAAGGAAGAAGAAAAAATTAAAATCAACTACAAAAACGGAATTACATACATTCAACACACATACATAAATACAAATTGATTTTATATAGCAGCGATGATAGTAATATCATCAGACGTCGGCACAAAGAGAATTTGATAAAAATGTGACTGTAGTTGTGAAAAGCATGTATATATCCCAGAGGAAAATTGTTAGTAATATTTGTATAATTGTAACCAAATATTTTCCAGTGTAACTTAATCATATCCCTAATCCCTAAAGACTGCGTATTAAAGCGTATTTAACTTGACAAATATTCTTCCAAAAATCGAGATCATTTCTCATTATTATTAGTGAATCTCATTGAATATTAGTGAATCCTACTATAATATTTCTTTGGGTGTTAAATTAAAACTAAAAAAAAGGTTAATGAACCTTCTTCTTTGAAAGCTGACATGCAACTGAATGCATTTTTAATCTCTTTTTTTTCACGAACATTGTTGATGTTCGTGACCTATGTGTGTAAAATGTCGAAAATGTTGGGCCCCCTGGGGCTATCATGTGGCCATTCAACAGTTTTGTACCATAATTTTTTTTGTTTGCTTCCTATACTATAAGAAATGGGAAAGCATATTTTTAACAATCCCAATAAGATCAAGACAAACCTAGACCAGAGAATAAAAAACCAATAAACGGAGTATCATTGATATGTAAAAACTGGAGAATAAGGTAAAAAGAATTGGCTAGCCTTGTTGCATCTGTCTCATAAGATATAAGGCTGGGCATATAACCGATAGGCCGTCTTGTCTTTTTCGTCTCTTGATCTTCACAGAAATAATTAACTAGAACACTAAGGCCCATTTGTTTCGCATAAGCATTTAGTTTTTACAAAATTTGTTATTTATTTTGTAGCTAGACTTATTTGTCTAATAGGTAGTGTGCTGGTTCATTAGAAGAGAGCCTGCTGTTCAAAAGGTATCACAGACATTTGAAAAAAAAATTTAAAAAAAATACTTCTTTTGGCAACTTTTTCTTAACAGTCTTCTGACAAAACTTCAGAAGTAAATAAAATTCCTAATTCTCAAAAATCTGTCGTGTGAAATCACCGTTAAATTATAGGACAAAAATATCAAACACAATAAAGGTGTTGTTACCGACTAAAGGGCTGTAATGAGGAATTAAGGGCGTAAGTCTAAAGTGTATCACTTTACTGAGAAAACAGTGTGGGTTCTTAACGGAAGTGTACTGTCATAATAAAAATACTGATTGATACCATAAGAAGCATCGATACATAATAGCTGATGCGCTGCAGTTTTTCCTTCAGGACGTCTTGATTTATATCGATTTACAGGCCACTTGCATTATCCAAATTAAAGGATAACGTCAACTTAAATGATCAATTGAATCGAAGAATTTTGGCTATCGAATTCAATTGAAGCGTTTTATTTGCATTTACCAAAAAATTAGAGATGTGGAGTGGTTCTGACTGAAGGGTTGTAATGACCAATTATGTACGCATGAATGTACAAGAACGTCGCCGTAGTCTAATATGTAGGTAGTAACGGTGTGCACAAGACATTCTGCTAGCTTACCCTTCACCGAATGCAATACTGTAGTGTACTCTTTTCTGTTGATCTTGATTTTACGAGTGCACTGAAATGTGTATTTCTCATTTATTCAATGTATACAACAGCACTCGTTTGCCTATGAAGTAGCGGAACTATGCTTTGTGTTGTAAGAGCATATTTTACTACTGAAGCTACATTTTCAGTATTGCCATATGAATATCAGTAGTGTAAAAAAAAGTAGTAGTGAAAAAAAGGTTTTTCCACAGAAATAAAAACTTTAAAAAGTTACTGGCAACGCTGGCGTCGACGAAGATGTTCGTTTGCCAAGAGCAAAAAAGGATATGCATGTTGTGACTCCATAAAGAGTACAATATTTTTGTTGCACGCTTCACACAACTCTCTTTTATACTGTTGTACAATGGTTTACGAGCGCAGTTGTTTTCTTGTACTCCATCTTTGCTTCACACTTATTTTTATTTGCAGCTACAATCAATATTCGGTATTGAGTATCTTGTATCTTGTAAAATACTTGATGTGGGTTAATGTATAAAAAATAATTTAAAAATTTTATAAAAATAATTCGTCAAAAAACTGGTATTACTAGATGTAGCTATTGCAGATGATGTTGATTAAGTCGTAGTTCCTGCTACAGATGAGAGTGTTGATAGTTTAGATTCATCGCCACACTGCTAGCACTTGCAACTCAACTCTCTATTCACACTTTACACATCAAATTTCTATTTCTTCGTTATTTACACAATTTCTAAAGACTATCGTTTCTTTTTTTTTTTTTGCCTTCTGTATGAATTTGATGAGTTTTGTTTTTACTTCCATTTTTTATTTTTCCCAAAATAAAATTTTGTCCCTCTTGTCTTTCTGTTCTTAAAACGACATTTGCATGACAAGGATAAAATATGGGAAAATATGTTCAAATATAAAAAATGAAATAAATTTCTTTTTATTTTCATTTTATTTATTAAATTTATAGTAAAAATATCGTACGTACATCTATCGTATATAAGAGAAATCATCATCATAATAATGAAATATTCGGTATACGGAAAATTGAAAAAAAAACGATGAAAAATATTTTTTTATGTGAAAAAGATACTTGTAAACTTACCCATGCAAAGTCGTTGCAAAGTTTAATTATGGACGCAATTATTTTCAGATTGAAAAAAGAAATATTTCATGCAATATTTATTTTATAGTTTCTAGTAAATTGACGTCGTTATTTTTGATTTCTTTCTTTTGTGATTTTTAAATGAATTCAAACTGCAATATATGGCATGTGCTCATCACATCAATTTAAATACGATATCTGTAGCATCAGAGGGATAATTTTTTAAATTTATCTTTAAATAACGAAAAAAAAAGATATTTTTGTGGTGCAGATTTAACAATAATAACAAAAAAATTAAAAAGTTTATACAATTCGAAAATAGGGCCATTACAACCCTTCAGTCAGGATTACGACCTAGCTTCTCACACCACTAATGTTGTGTGCGTTAATTTTATGCATGAGTGGCGGGACCTACAGTTTAAAGTCGACTCCGAACGACAGATTTTTGAGAAGCTTTTCATGGCAATTTTTACTTTGCCAGAAATCTGCTGAGAGGAAGTCGCCGAAGAAATATTTTTCGTTTTGATGTCTGACCTGGGATACGAACCCGGGTCTTTCGTCTAATAAGCCAACACACTACCCACTAGACCACGGCGACTTCATACAATTCGAAATACTAAAGAAAAATAACAAAGACAATGGACCGATTTTCTTGAAATTTTTGCTATACCTTCCTGAATATCTGGAAGGAACTATAGGCTGTATTTTATTTTAAAATTTCAAGTAGGCGTGGTGCCACGCCCACAGACCCAATAAGTATTTAATATCGAATATCTCATAAACTGCAACAGCTAAAATCCACAAATTTTGTATGGATAACTTTGACGTATATATGAGCAAAATGTTCATTCCATAGTATATATATAAAAATGAATGTTTGTTTGTGTGTACATTATAGAATCGTAAACTATGCTTTTGATCATGTTATGATCTTTAAAAAAGTTGTTGTGTTGATAGGACTAATTTTCGGCAGGTGGTGCCACTGAAAATTACTTGATCATGTTATGATCTTTAGGAAAATTGTTGCGCATGAGCCGACGAAGATTTCTAAGTAGGTATAACCAATTTCCAATAGGTGGTGCCACTGAAAATTACTCAAAATGAATTAAATCTGTGCATTCTTTAACAAAGTTGTTACGTATGTGCCGACGGAGATTGGTGCGATTAATTTCCGATGGATGGCGTCACTGAAAATTATTCAAAATGAATGACAAACAATTGGTCGACCTACACTCCAAGCACAGAAAAAAGAGCATTATGAGCCTCAGAATCAGACGAGATCGCTTGAACAACGAGAAGTGAGATTAGAAACTTATCGAATGCGTACTACTCTGAATCATCAGGACAACGGGAAACAAAATCAATAAAATGATTTTAAATCAATTGGACATTTGTGTAATGCCTTTCCTTCAAATTTATTTTAGTTGGGGGCGCAGTAACACGTGCAGTGTACAGCTAGTAAAATATATAAAACACCAAACAATTTATTTTTGTTGAATATTTTTCAATCCAAATATTAAGTCCAAAATATTCAATCACTCACCAAACATATTAGCTAATCACTTACGACAAACTTCACTATGTTGCTCGGTGTCAACAATGAATATTTTTTGCCTAGCATATGATATACATTCTGGTGTTTCTTTGCAGAGATGCATTAATGCCTTATAGGTTCTAACAACATGTTCCGAAGATTCATTCTCATCGTCATCGAACCTACATGCTGGACACGAGACATACCTTGTCTGTTCTGTCTCTTGTACCATTTGTCCAAGTTAAATAGGGTACATCATTTGATGGCATTTATATCCACTTGGAACATGGCTGAGAGTTTCCTCATTGGTTCGAAATATTTCACTCTGAGACTACTATCCCAAGATCATTCTGCGTTCTTCTGTATAGTCCTTCTTTACAAAGAGCATGCTTCTCCCATATTACTCCTTTTATTCTTGTTACTGAGGGTCGTTGGTAGTCGCCGTGGTCTGGAAGGTAGTGTGTTGGCTTATTAGGCGTAAGGCCCGAGTTCGAATCCCAGGTCAGACATCCGAACGAAAATATGCAAATACTTTTTCGACACCTTCTTCTCAGCAGAATTCTGGCAAAAATTCTAAGAGTAAAAATTGCCATGAAATGCTTCTCAAAAAATGAGTCGTTCGGAGTCGACTTTAAACTGTAGGTCCCGCCAATCATGAATAAAATTAACACACACAACATAAGTGGTATGAGCAACTAGGACGTTGTACAATAGGTGAATTCGACCAACGGGTACTGTACTTCTTAGAATTGACAAGTACACGTCCTCTAACGTAACCTAACCTGAGGGTCGTTGCAAAGCACTTCCCCAAATCAATTCACTCTGTCTGTCCAAGGGGCAGTTAATGAGGCAAGTGTCAGCCAAAGCAGCCTCGAAATCCTCTAATGGATGATCTGACAAACATAGCCACAGCATAGGCAGCGAATCTTTCAGTACCGCTACAGAACAGGTTCTCATAGTCCCTATTATATTCTGTATCCTGTCCATTTGAGTTGTTCTCCAGTTTATTGTTTTCCCAGACAATTGGCTCATGGATCCCTAGTGGTCTGATCAACATGGTTTACACTCAGCGCATAAACAAACAATAAAAAATATAACTCTGAACCATAGTTTTGTGTGGAGTGAAGAATTCAACACTTCCTTTGCCATCAATCCTGGCTTATTAATTTTTTAATTCAATTTGCTTTCAGTTATCGTGCAAAAACCTATTTTGGAATGTACTTTGAAATGCAAGGCATCATCAGGACGTTATGACTATGTTGTTCCTACTTTTGTTTCTATATTTTCAAATCTAATCTTTCATTATCACTCCACTTCAAATGTCTAATAACTGAACACAATTATGAGGATATTTAGGAAAAATTTAATGTGAAAATAAAAATAAAATCAATCGATAACTCACTTTCCTTCACTCAATAACTTATCCAAACGCTTAATGTCTATTGATGTTAAAAAATAGGATTAATGTGAAGTGAATTAAGATGAAATAATTTTAAATTATTAAGTGATTTATTTGTAACACAATAAGCTCATATCTCTACATACAACATACATAGTCCTCCTCAATTGACGTCATTTAAAATCAAACATCAGTTACTACTAGTATAGCTGTGGGTACGAGTATATTTTATTTTATTTTTTTTTCTTCATTTCTACATACGTTAATAGGTACGAGAAGGAATTTTTATTTGAATTTCAAAATTATGCCTTCAAGCAAGCATTCATGCATATAAAATCCTTCTGAACATACTCTTAAATTCCCAACATAACATAAGAAATGAACATACAACGTATGTCTCTGTGTATGTGTAGAGAGAGAGATAAATTTTAAAATTTTTATTTAACTACAGTATGGGGTAAAACTAATACTTACGGTAAGCATAATAAAGAAAATTAGAAAGTATTTAATGTTACGTTTTAAAGTTTCTATAATATAGGGTCTTTCTGAAGGCCGTTATATCTTTAAAGTTGAATAAAACACAAATTCAGTATAGGATACTATCAAATATTTTAAAGGACCTTTTGATGATATTATGTGGAGAATATAACATCATTTAAATGTCCTCCACGGCTTCTTAAAGCTGAAGCCTATTTGTAATGTCCAATTTTCCACAACTCTTGTACATAAATCAGGTTGAATTTCGATGATGGCATGCATTATATGGTGTTTACGAATCGTTGTGTATACGTGGATACTTTGGAAACCCGTATAAGAAAAAGTCTAACGTAATCAAATCATACATTTTCAGGAGCCAGTTTACTTCATCTCCACGTGAGTTGAACTTACACTCAAATCGCTTGTGTAGAATATCCAATGTGGCATGAGCCGTAGAGTTGAAACCATTTATTGTAGTTGACCAGTGTGTACTCGCCATCCTGATCACAACCTGGGCAACACACTTCTCAATGAAATACGATGCCACCTGCTTAAAATCCACAGCAATCCACAAAATCAAATCAGCGACCTAAAGTGCTCGCCATTAATGTTAATTCAATGACAATCTCAGAGAAATATTGAGCGATAATTCTGCCAACCCTAAATTCTTACTGATTTTATGGTAGTGAACTAGACCTTCTTGGATATCATGTCGTTGGTATTCTATTCATGCAATTCAGACTAAAAGAAGTTGATCAACCTAAAGTGATTGCCATTGAGAACAATGAGTTTGTTGATGTTGAAATTAGGAACGATTATGCCGTAAGCCTAAATTCCAAAGCAAATAGTGAATTTTGCTGGACGCATTGGATGGTCTTGGATATCATGTTGTGTGGTATCATTTTAAATTTGAAAAATTTTGTTTCTTTACATATCAATTCATCCAAAAATGGGGCCCATTGCAGAAAATGATTTTTCGATGAAGAACAGGGTCATTTGCCAACTGCCATCGATCTCATTCAGAAAACAAATGTTGTTGTCTATTGTCATCCAAGAATACAGGCTTTGGTATGCGCTATCTGGCTGTGTAAACTGGGTGCACACCCCTCATTATAGAGTCACGAATCAGATCTCTTTGGATTACAAATGATCGAAACAGGACCATAAGCAGGATACAAAAGCATCTAACATAGTTTTCTTTTGGTCAAACTATAATAAATTTGGTAAGATTTCTTTCTTTATTAATGGAAACATAGTCCCTAAAATGAAGTCGTAACGGTCTATTTAAGCAGTTTGATGCCTTATTAGACGTGAGTCCGAGATTCAAGCCCCAGGACACGTCCATGTTGAACATAGCAAAGTAAAAAGTCTCAAAATAAATAAAATTTCCATGAGAAGTTTCTCAAAAAACTGTCGTTCGGAGTCGACTATAAACACGCAACATGGGTGATGTGAGAAGCAACGTTGTAGTCCCGACTAAAGGCTTGTAATAATCAATTAAGTACGTAGGTAAGTTCGTGGTGTTGTTTTACTTTCTTGGCCAATAAATTCACGAACTGAAATGGTATATTTTCAAAGATCATCATGTCAACATTAATCCTTAATATCCCTAATTTTATTTTATTGACTGTATAAGCGTATTTTCTAAACTACCATAGACTTGTATTAATTTTTTATGCGTTCAACTATGCTTTGTTGCTTGCAGATATATAAACATACCTTAAGTACTTTATACAATAACTCAACTTAAGTAAAATATTCTCTGACAAACGTATATCCATACATTCCAATACAAACAGTTATGTTTGAATGGTACATGCAAAAATATATACCAGCGATTACCATTTCCTAGCACAATTGTGCAGAGAGCATTCACACACATTGCTTAGCTCTTTTTTTTAATTGTCGATCAAACTTCGACAAGCACACATGTCAGCGGATGCTATAATATTTTTTTTTGCTTAGATTTACACTCAAAAAATATTTTATGTTAAAAAAAACTTTTTTTAAAATTCTAAATCGTATTTGTTTTAATAGTCAAGTAAATAATTCAGATGATGTGGAAACAGAATAAATTTTTTATAGACGTAAAGGAATATTTTGGACAAATTAAAAGGTCCATTATTAGCAGGAGAGGAAATTTATGAACCCAGCAAATATCTAAAAAAGATTACCTAATTATTAAATCAAAGATGTATTACTTTATGTATATTGATGAAATAAAAATCGGAACAGTGTATATTACTAACATTTTTCTATGACTGTAAGCTCTCAACTTATATTATCTCTTTTACTCACTAATACACAACCAAAAAAATTTTGGTAACCCCTGATATATACGTATGTATGCATACTTCCAGGTAAAACTTTTTTCTTTTATCCTTCCTTCTGAATATTTTTTGGTCTACATACATCTACGTTACGATATGAATGGATTGCGAAATGAATTTGTTTCCTGTACACTTATACACATGCATACATTCATTTATAGTGGGTGTATATGTTTTCTCTTTCCCCTCTTTAGTGTCGTTTTTCATACGTATTGAGTTGGAATTGAATTGAATTCAATTCAATTTAAATTGAATTTCTTTTTTAAACTTTTATTTTTGAGTAACGAATCGATTATATTTTTCCCATCTCTCACACCAATGCTGCAAGACAGCAAGAAAACAAACGAAAGAATTGGTATAAGAATATGAAAGAAAATGACTGAGGCCGATTGTGAACAAGAAAAACAAAAAGTCTTATGAACCAAAAAAACAAAAAAGGGGTGAAAATAAATAATGAATGATAACAAGTTTAAAAGATAATGGAACTGGCACACAGCTTCACTATTTAATTTAAGAGTATTCTGTGGGGGAGAAAAAAAATTCACGTATTCTTGCAAGCCATAAAACAAATGCTTCGATTACTCGTTGAAGAGCTTTAACCAAACACAAGTAGTTTAACAAATAAATTATGAACGATTATAAAATTTATTTAACTTTCACCAAAGTTCTGCAAATGAGTGTTTGCAAGAAACAAAATAAAAACGGGGGGATGGCGGTTATGGATATTTATGGAATTGTATGAAGATAGCAAACATTTTAAAGAAAATTTGTTAAATTGAATTTATTACCAAACAACTTTTATTTTGAATGGAAAAAGTAAGCGAGGGAATCATAATCACAAAAAGCAGGAACTCTCTCTGCCACATAAGTTCACGGAATGTTTTCAAATAATCAATAATCTCTCATGGAACAAATAGAAATTTGTTTGCAGTTTCAGATTTAAAATCTATTTCTAGCAGTTCAGATTTTAAAAATTATTTTGTAAGACCCTTTACTGCAATTTCTTAAATCTAATAGGTTCACCCACGTTTCAAAACAAAAATTAGATAACTCGATTGAAATCTCTAATAGGCCTCAAGAAATAAGGAGTGCGCACGAAAAAAACTGAACTTACACTTGTCGTTATAGAAATAAAACTAAGTGGTGGAGTTTTTTCGTTTTATATTTCAATTAAAGTAAATAATATTTAAATTCTTTTGTATATAAAATTTTTTTCTTACAAAGGTCTCAGTGCATCCAAATCTTTGATCCACTTTCCTTCCAAACATGTTAAGGTGTTTTAGAAAAATACGTATTATTTTATTTGCTTTGTTTTGGTCGGCAAATCCATTTTTTCTTCCACTTCCACGCTTTCTCTCAATACTCAAAGACTCCTTATATTGTTTTATTCTTACCTTAGAAACGGTTTTTTGATTAATACCTGCGAACCTAGCAATCGTTTTTTGTAAGCGGCGTGGTTTTACATTGAAAATTTCAATCACTTTTTTACGACATTCTTGTTGGGTGCCCATTTTCAAAAACTAATTTTGATATTGCAATGATATTTAGCACGCAGGTTTTGAAAGAGATGACTAACAAAAACAATGTAACGGTATTCATTTTCATCAATTACGATAAAAATTATAACCATAAAAGTAGGCCCATTTTTTTCTTGCGCACTCCTTATATATCAAAAATCTGTACTATGAAGTCGACGTTAAATTGTAGGTTTTACAATTCATAGATACACAACATAGGCGTTATGAGAAGGTAGATTGTAATCTTATCAAAATATAAGACCATAAGCGTGAAATTGAAGTAATGCAGTAGACGTACCCAGTTCTATAGATTTTATGCTCAAATATTAAGTTTGTTTTGATGGTATAAGACAAATATGCACGTTATGGTTCGATAAATTAACTCTTTAAGAGGACGTCATAGTACCTGCCTTTCTCTTAAGAGAACCAACATCCAGGGGATGGATGCGCTCTGTTACTGTTACAGTAAATTCAGTCAGTACTAACAGAACAGATTGTGTTAGTAGTGTTTGCGTGTGACAGATTAAGGGGCTATTTCTGTAAGACAAACGATTTTGCTTGTTTTTCCTCTTTGATGTTCAAAACTTCAGCAGAAATATCGTTTGCAAGAGTATTTCACATATTGATAGTACTACTAAAGAAGAAGAATTGACCACAAAAGGATGTTCTTTATAAAACAGATGAGTACTACACAAAAATATGAATTTTTTTAAACGAGTTCCTTTGAAGTAGAGGTAAGACAATGAAAAACAAATCACATTTCAACCCTAATCTAGTGCACAATAGAGTAGTATACTACACCATTATTTAAGAGCACCTTCGTCATCTCCTATTTATATATCGGCTCATAAGAAAAATCAAAATGGTTTCGAGAGTTCTATTCCATTTTCGATCTCAAGTATTTGCTTAGGAAATCAGATGAAGAACCTTTCAGTCAGAATTACGATCTAGCTTCACACAACACTTATGATGCGATATGTTAAATTTTTACTTCCGTTGCGTGACCTACAGTTTAAAGTCGAATCCGAACTTCAAATTTAGTTTTAGGCCCAGAGTTTTTAGCAAAAAACTACTGAGAGGTAGTCGCCGAAGAAATATATTTCATATTTCGTTTTGTAAGAGATGTCTGGCCTGAGGTTTGGAACGTGGCTTCGTGTCTAATAAGCCAACTCGCTATCTCCTAAACTAAAGCGACTACTAGAATTATTGCTTGCTTTACTAGTTTTGTTAAATATATTTCATAATAAAAATCCTGTCCAATGCTTGCAATGAGAAAAGTTGTCTTTGTGTTTCAGAGGTGAGTGTACTTTCTTTTTTGCTTAATATTTTTTTAATCGAACGTCTCCGGCCTCATACTAACCCACCCTCTCCCGACCGCGGAGGGCTCGTCCCCATTACGTAGGGACACGTACACACTATAGTTCGGACTGTAGCGGGTAAGGGAAAAGTTATGGCAACGAGAACATAAAACAGCTACAGAACTTAATCACAAGCTGAATAAGGTATCAATAAAACGGAACTATCTAAGACAAGAACGAAAATACATTTTTATATAATAATTTCTGAATTAATGCCAATATCTTAGGATATATTTTGATAAAAAAGAGATCTTGTTGCACTTCAGGAATAAAATCACGAATGATATTACGGAGATATTTGGAAATATGTCTCTCATTCAAACGACATGGCCGAGCCAGTGCAGCCGCTGGATATTAACACGCTGTACAACGTCGATGACGTTGAGAAGCTCATACAGCTCACTGTTGAATCGGATGCGAAAATCATCGCCAACTCACACTGGACCGAAGATCTTACGTAGGACTTTTCTCTCGAATACTCTCTAGGCAACTGCATCAGTTCTTAATAGGTTCACGGGTAGGAAAAGCGTCTTGTAGAGTATTAGTTTCCTCTTACGAGAGATGTCTCTCCACTCAATTGCCTATTGAGACCATAATAGCACCTGTTGGCAAGAGTAATCCTGCACTTGATCTCCAAACTGACATCTTGTTTGGTACGCCCTATGATATCGATATCGTCAGCGTACGCAAGCAACTGGCCACTTTTTTGAAAAAGAGTGCCATTGCGATGCACTCCCGCCTTTCGCAGAACACTCTCCATGACGAAGAGGTTGCATGATAAGGGATCGCCTTGTCTGAAACCTCGCACGGTATTAAAAGATTCGGAGAGGTCCAGTCCTACCTTGACGGAGCTGCGGGAATTGCTCAACGTCATTCTGCATAGCCTTATCAGCTTCGCAGGCTCAGACATTGCGGCAAAAACTCGTTCCCTTATGGAGCTATCGAAAGCAGCTTTATAGTCGACAAAAAGAAGGTGTGTGTCGATTTGATTTTCATGTGTCTTTTCCAGGATTTCGCGTGGTGTGAAGATCTGGTCGATGGTAAACTTGCCAGATCTAAAGCCACACTGATAAGGTCTAATCAGTGTTTTGACTAGTAGCTTCAGTCGTTCACACAATACGCCTGTAAAAGCCTCTGTAGTTGGCGGTAGATAATATGGAATACTTTAATTGACGTACAAAACAGACGAGATCTTAGCTCTGATGTGTATATGCTACTTGCACGTTATTTTTAAATTGTGTACTTAAATTCTTTCAACTGCCCTTGCTCTTCCCTTGCAGATCTTGTCCAGTCTGCTGTTGGTATAAACATTTTCGGTAAAATTTTCGCTGCTACTTCCCTTTGCTTACTCGTCCACAAATTCTCCGCCAACCAAGACTTCTGAGATGGTTATGAGCTTTTCTGCTGTTATGATTGTGATGTTTTTGATGTAATCCGATCTCTTGCAATCCTTTTTTCTTAAAGGAGCACCTTATGACATAAATGAAATACTTGCTGATAAAAAGATCGTCTAGCATTAATTAGAAGCCATTTTTTTATCATTTCTCATGAAACCAGGTAGTGATGGTTAGGAGATAGCGATGCCTTAATACGCTCACACCATTTCGGATAAGTTTGGGACGTTAATGTTGCGGATTTGATTTGAGATGCATGATGAATTTGGAAATGAAATCTTATGTCGTCCTAACCACAAAATAAAGCATTCTCTCGGTAAAGTACAGTGACGAGCAGAAGTGAGTGCATGTTCAAAATACTGAGTTTCGTCATCCACAAAAAAAAAAAACCATACAAGCAAATACAGAACAAAAAATTAATTTTAATTCTTTATTTTATTCTTAACAAATAGCAGTAAAGAAACAATAATTAATGAAATGAATTCAATGAGTTTGAAGGAAAAAACGAAAATAACCCACATAAACTCAATTTCGCACGTTTCAAGAAAATTCAAGAAACTAACCCAATTTCAATATTTTGTCCATAGACCCTTATTAGAAATAGTTTGATTTACATGGTTTGAGACGCTTTCTACCAAATGATCAATAGCATCTTTTGGAATTCGATTCTATTTCGCATTTATACGATCCCAAAGTTTGACCATGTTTGTTGGGGCTGTTTCGTACTGTCGGAGCCGGATTTTCACGAATAGCTAAAAATTTTCAATCGGAACGAAATCGGGACTTTGTGCTGACCATTCCATCGATTGAAAATTTTTTTCCCACTCCATATCTTTACAATTTTTGCTGTATTAAAATTAATTTTCTTTTTCTTGTTTTTGCTTGAATGATTTTGTTATTTGGATGATGAAACTCAGTGTTATGAATATGCATTCACTTCTGCTCGCCACTGTATAAGGATAATCAATTACTAACCTGTGTACTCTAGAAGAAAAACGTGAGCAGCAGACAGTGACAATCAATTTTGAATTTATTACAGACTTCTTAAATGAATTTTTCATTGAATTTTACGCTTAGTTTGCATTCAAATGTGCAATTACGTTATTTGTTTAGTAGATGCATTGCCTTGGAGCTAATGTTCTTCATTCTGATTACTTTTGATTCATTGCATCAAAGAGTAAATACTCAACGAAAAAATCAGACGCATATTTCTTAATTTAGAATTTGCAAAAACCATATCAATGCCGCATGTATCATTTCGAATGCCAATCACCCACTCTTAATTATAATTGCTTTAAAGAGCTCTAATATTGTGCAAGAAGAGCATATCACAGCGTTAATGTCTTTGGCCCCTTAGGAGTGTGTGTGCATGCCTGCAGACATGTTTCGTAAATCTTTGACAGTGAGAGGAGGATTTTTATATTTAAACGAATGAAGTAGCAGCTCATGATATTATTATTTAAAGCCTATTATTAAATGCCTTTTAGGAGACATTTATTACGGCATTGGGAACGGAAATATAAAGTGAGAAGCGTGAAAACAAACCCCTTGACTTGAAACATTTTCACTTTGCAAAATCACTTTAAACTTGTTGACAACAAAAACAAAAACGATACGATAAGAATGAAAAAAAAAATAATGGCTCTGTGGGAAATTTGATTAACTTTAATAATGCGGGATAAACTTTTCTCCACCGGGAGAGTATAAAATACTCAAAGATTGTGTCAAAAAAAGAAACAGAAAATGAAAAAAGAAAAGAAAAAGAATTAATTTGAACATTATTTTATATTTTCATACGAGTTGGATAATCTTAAGTCAAACGTCTCTCATTGTATGCCCAAATCTATGAAAAGGAGTTTGTATTCCGCTTGCACATACCTTATACGTACACGTCTCCCATACAGGCATGATGTTATAAATGCCACATGCAAGTTTTTCACACACACACACATATATAAACGCATATACAGTCAAACCCGGTTATAATGAACTCTGTGGAACCAGAAAAAATAGTTCGTTATAGGCAAAGTTCATAATAAACGGGGTGAAGTCATAGAAGAAGAGGGTTTGTTATAAAAAAGGTAAAATTATATGAAATTTAATTACTGGGACCATTTAAAGTAGTTCCTTTTAACCGAGAATTCGTTATAAACGAGTTCGTAATAAACGAAGTTTTTTGTATGAAAATTGTTATTAAAACATTGGGACTTGGAACTATGCACATAATAACCAAGTATTCATTATAACCGAGTTCGTTATAAACGAGTTTGACTGTACATACTCAAATTTAAAATACTCATGTGTATACTCGTCGTACAGTGTACACACATATATGTGTCAAGTGTTAAGAAAGAAAATAAATGTGAATTGTATGAAGGGGAGAGAATAAAACGAAAAAAAAAAACAAAATATTACTCGAAGCGAAATTATGATTTCATAATAAATCTTTTAGTATTGCAAAGAATAAAATAAAAAGAGAGAAAGAAAAAGAGACACATGTACGTGCATTGCATTCCTATCGTTAAAATATTTACTTGAAATTTACCACATAAGAACCGTCCGGCCGGCAAGAATGACTTTTGGATGCCTTTCAAGACCAACTAGAAATCGACTACGGACTACAGAGTGTTTGAGAAAAGCTTTCACGTTTTTTTTTCTTTACTTTCAGTGTTTTAGCCTGAAAATAGCACAGAGGAAGTTGTTTGGTTTGAGATATCCGGGTTGGAATTTGAAATATGGCCTCACAACTTCCATGGTATCCATGTGAATTAAGTCAAGGATAATACAAACCCACAATTAATGATTTCTATAGATCATGTAATGTAGTGGCTAAAGTTCTTGAGGGATCCTTGTGAATGTGTAAAAATTTCCCTGAACGTAAGATAATTTTCGAATTTAAAAACTTAGGAAGTTTCAGTCCTCTTTCAAACAATCCGTTGAAATCCTTGACCTCCCAGAGAGGGTAGCATTATTATCTAAAATCACGTTTTTCTAGAGTTTCAATCGCCTTTATCACTTAAGTAAACCTCACGAAGAGATTCTAACGAGAACATATCTAACGATCTCGGTAGCCTGTTCTTTCCATATGGCATGGGTTATATGACACGTAGCGCCGTGCTATTGAAACTACATGACGTTGGTTTTTAAAGAAATATTGACCGATGACGTGGCACATTGTATTGCTATATTATTTGCATCACAACGCATTAAATTTGAAAGTTATGGCTTACTAATATGCTGCATTGAAAGAAGGGTTATGCACAGGATCTTTGATTTGATTTACACTTTTTATCACATGCACAGTGAGTACTTTTTATGATAGGCTATCTGGTTATACAGGATTAGCAGGATACATTAGATTAAAGCGTGTAGGTACACTTTCATATTTGAAAAGATCTGCAGGCTCTGTTCGCGAGCTAATTCAGCAATATTTTCAGGTCTGGCTTTACTAGATGTATGCTGTAGTTAATGCGGTTTTCAGTTACAAAAACAAACAAGCCGATAGTAATTATAATCTGAGGATTAAGATTTTTGATTTCAACTTTTTTACAATTCCATATCTGGCAACACTGAAGACCGTTCGGATAGAGTTCTCCATTGCTTTAGAAAGATAATGTGTGTTAATTGGTCACTACAACTGTTCATTCAGGATTACGACCTAGCTTCTCACACCACTAACGCTGTGTGGGTTAATTTTATACATGAGTGGCGGGACCTACTCGACTCCGAACGACATATTTTTGAGAAACTTTTCATGACAATTTTATTTACTCTCAAGGTTTTTGCCAGAAATCTACTGAGTATTGGTATTTTCGTACCAATTAGACTACGATGACTTAATACAATTCACGTTAGTGAATATATCAGCTCACATGCTCAAAGAGAACACAATATCATCGTTATCATATTCTTTCTAACTTCACGTTCTGAAAAAGGTTAACTGAAAGTTTTGCCACTGATTAAAATCTTTACACCATTTCCGAATCCTCCTTGATCTCTTGCAGTTTCAGCATACGAAATTCAATCTGAATGTCAAAAAAATGAGAAGGGAAATCCTTCGCCTTTTAATAACAACAACAGGATTGTGACACATAAGAAGAAAGACAACAATTTTCTTACTCTTTAGACCTACAGCTATTGCAAAAGTCATTCGACGGAATGCCAAATTCTTCGGCATGGTAAGACGAGAGATAGCCTCTTTTTCCACTTTAGACCTACAGCTGCTGCAAAGCTCATTCGACAAAATTTTAAATTTTTCGGTATGCCTACCAAAAGAATAGTAGAACGTTATAATCAATATTGTGAATTGAATGGACGTACATTTTAACGCTAGAAGGGATTCGGTCGGTTCTCTTCTAATCCATACAGTGTCTAGCAATATTGCTCATGAAATTTCTTGCTGTCAAAGAGAAAATTGAATTTAACTATGAGAATCGTAATAGTTTGTAAAATGAAGGAGACTACAAATTTCGTACCGGTCCTAAACAACCAATTAGCAATATAATTTGGAACGATATTCTTATGTTTCGTATCATATAATAGAATTTTCTGAGAAAACCTTAGCATACATGGACAAGTAGGGACATTAAAACTATGTTTGTTAGGGAATTTTAATTGCCCACATCCAAATTTTGTGCCAGCTCCTCCTGGATAGTACAACAGTAGTCAGACAGGCATAAGGAAGTTTATTACATCTAGAAAAGTACACTAATACCCCGGTTAGCGTCGCTAATAGGGCCTGAAGAAATACGACGCAAACCGAAACGCAGCACGATTTTCTATACATTTGTATTGATTTTCATTTAACTGGTTCCGAGATTCATAATTTTAGCTGAAAAAATATATTTTTCAATAAAAAATATTTAATTTACGAACGACATACAACTTGCAACCATCACACAACATACATACATAACTTACCCTTCATCGAATGCAATTCTGTAGTGTACTCTTTTCTGTTGCTCTTGATTTTACGAGTGCACTGAAATGTGTATTTCTCATTTATTAAATGTATACAACAGCACTCGTTTGCCTGTGAAGTAACGGAACTATGCTTTGTGTTGTAAGAGCATATTTTACTACTGAAGCTACATTTTCAGTATTGCCATATGAATATCAGTAGTGTAAAAATAGTAGTAGTATTAAAAAAGGTTTTTCCCAAGAAATAAAAAGTTTAAAAAGTTACTGGCAATGCTGGCGTCGATGAAGATGTTTGGTTGCCGAGAGCAAAAAAACAAATGCATGTTGTGACTCTATGAAGAGTACAATATTTTTGTTGCACTCTTCACACAACTCTCTTTTATACTGTTGTCCAATGGTTTACGAGCGCAGTTGTTTTTTTGTACTCTATCTTTGCTTCACACTTATTTATATTTGCAGCTACAATCAATATTCGGTCTTGAGAAACCTGCAATAGTGTGCAATTTTATATGCCTTGTGCACACCTCTAGTATTTACATTATTTTTAAACGGGTAATCCCCTTTTTCTGTTTTAGCTTTGTACAAACATTTTCATTTTTAGGACGCAATTTCGAAGTCACAGAAATTTTAAAAAGACGTAACTACGAATCAGTTGCAGAACGAAACGACGCAATCCGGGGTATTAGTGTATTAATTAACTATGCAACCTGCAAAATCTTTCTGGCAGTTTGTACTGGCTTCTTGCGAATTTTAACATAAACAATATTCTAAATATTCTAACATTGATCCTGATAAAATACGTGGATTCATAACGATTCAGCTACCTTTTAGATTGACTAGCATTCAGCATAGCTTCCTATGAATGATATTCACGGTAGTCACATACTAGAAGATTGTAGTGCTATTTAAGTTAAATATTCCTTAACCGTTTGCCTCTAGCAAACCACATCATAATTCACTATTACAGAGCTCACCTTATGTACAGCCATGAAAGGAATTTATATTTGCGAGACAGAAAGATTTTTTTGTAATAATAAGAGCGGCAATGATGATGAAAGTTAACACATTGCATTTCTTTCTTTTTATTTTTATTTTTTTTATTACAATTTCCTTTTCTGCCTCATCTTTACCACATTTAATACTAGTACATATAACATGTATGAGAAAAAAAACGTGAATTATTTGCGGTTAAAAAGAAGACGAAGAAGAGGAAGAAATTATTTCACTTGATTCGAAATTAAATTTCAAGTGAGTTAAATTGTTGAGAAATGTAAAACAATGTCGAGATGTTAGATATGAAATTTCAAGGTTTTTGTACAGAAAAGCTACAGAATTTCGTTTGCTTTCCCACTAAAATATTGCAAACCATCATACATCGGAATAATGAAAATATTTTTTAAAATGTATAGAAAGTTTTCATATTCGACAACTAAACTGCTAACAAATAACAAAAAAATGAAATGCCATTAGAGAGAATTAAAGAAAATAAAGGAAAAAGGAAAATAAAAAAAAAAAACATTTTTAAAATGTTAACAATTTCTCGTTTGAATCCAAAATAAAACAGCATTCCTATGTGGATTAAATGATTATTGAAACGATGATTATCGACAAAATGGTTGATACAAAATAAAGTGAAAACTATTTACGAAAATTTGGTATTTAATTTAGATAAAGTATCAATGAAATGAAATGTGAAGAAAATATTTCTTTATCAACTTCCTCTTAGCAGATTTCTGACAGAAGATCAGACAGTAAATAAAATTGGCATAAAAGTTTCTCAAAAATCTCTCGTTCGTAATCGACGTTAAACTGTAGGTCCCGCCAATCATGGATAAAATTAACACACCTAAGTACACACAGTAACCGCCATAGTATAGTAGGTAGTGTGTTGGATTATTAGACATAAAGCCAGGGTTCGTGTCCCTGGCCAGACATCAAAACAAAATACATAAATTATTTTTTCGGCGATTTCCCCTCAGCAAATTGCTGGCAAAAACATGCCATGAAAAGATTCTCAAAAAAAATCTGTCGTTCGGAGTCGACTTTAAACTGTAGGTCCCGCCACTTGTGAATAAAATTAACACACACAACATAAGTAGTGTGAGAAACTAGGTCAATAATCCTGACTGAAGGGTTGTAATGACCAATTATGTATGTGATGTTAAACTTTGCCATTGATAGACGAATGTTAGTGCCATTTTGAAAGAGGCACAATACTTGTTGGAAGGCGGGACTTTACCGTAAAACTGTTGATGTAGTCAGATATTCAAGATTCGTTCAACTTTTTAACACACTCCCAACAATACGGAGGATTTTTTATATAATTCTATATGCGTTATGGCTCATAAGGATATCGTTGAAAATTAAACTTACTGATGAGTATGGAGTTCGTAACCTCAGAAATTTTTCAGTGCATTGGTATTGCGATTGTTTTTTTTTATATAAATTGGGTTCTATCCACACATATTATAGGGAAGCTCAAATTCATTTTCAGAAACACTAGCCCCTCAATTGTTTTTCTTACAAATAATCTTTCCTGTATTCCAATACAATGCACTGCATGAATAGGGACAATCTCCTAAAAGTTGTCCTAAAAAAAGGAGGAATGTATATGCAATATGCCTGGACACAATCGGACTTATATAAATCAAAAGAGGATCGACTCAATTCTATCCATAAAATGGATTTCCATTTAACACATAGTAGTGATAGCGACATTCCGTTCAATGACTTCTGTTGGAGCTGTTAGTCCTACAGAAGGGGAAGAGACTGTCTTATACCTGCTCTTGGGTGCCGTGCTCTCATTTCTCATTTCTCTCTCATTTTCTAACATTATATACCGATCTCTCTAATAAGAAAGATTATTGCAATAGCAAAATTTATTCTGAACTAGACTTGGTTCCCTCTAGACAATATTTGATACCAAGTTTGAATATTGAATTTGGTATTGCAATACCTTTACGAAAAGTAATGAAATGTAATTGGAATTATGTAATTGAATTAATAAATAATAAATAAGCTTCAGCATATTTTCAATTCAAGCTCTCTAAAAGATTAACTTTGTGGCAAGCATTTAAAGTTTTAAGTTTCCAAATTCTTGGTAGTTTTAAATTTATTTGAAATATTTTAAATTCTGTTTTCTTTAAATCTTAATTTCTCTGACCGAACTGGTTAACTTTAATTTTCCCTTTGTCTCAATTTAATTTTCCATTTGGATTTAAATTTTTTTTTTCTATTTTTTTTGTAATTTTTCGTTACAAAAGATTAAGTTAAACAAGTAAAATTAGGTCATTAAACTCAATGAAACATTTCATTTTAAGCAAATTCGTAATGCCACATGTAAATATGGATTAAAAGGAATTACAAATAAACTCTTACACAAAGCACTACAACAAATACAACAACAACAACACAAATACACAGAGACAATAGCAAAAGATCTATGAACTTTTTTGGTTACAAATGAAACAATATTAGGGCGAAACTAATTTGAAAGACAATGTGGTTTTAAGAGAAGAAATATTCGTTTTTTTTTGTGGTTTTTTGGAACGAAATTAAATCAAATTGAAGTTTAAGAAGTTATCTTACTTTATACATACAGACATACAAAAATACATACATACATACATACACACATGGCACGATCTATCTTCTCATACCTTATGGTGTGAGTGTTAATTTAATACATGAGTGGCGAGAACCTACAATTTAAAGTCGACTCTGAACGATAAATTTTTTTAGAAACTTTTAATGGCAATTTTGATTTTCCCTCCATACCTTACTTTGACTTACTTTCCGAAATAGTCCCTTTAGTTAAGATTGAAACCTAGCTTCTTACACCATTTATAATGTGCATAATAATTTTATCCATGAGTGAAGGAACCTACTGCTTTCCATACAAAAATTGGCCATTACAACCCTTCAGTCAGGATTATTAACCTAGTTTCTCACACTAGTTATGTTGTGTGCGTTAATTTTATTCATAAATGGCGTGACCTACAGTTTAAAGTCGACTGGCGAACGACAGATTTTTGGGAAACTTTTCATGGCAATTTTATTTACTATCAGAGTATTTGCCAGAAATCTGCTGAGAGGAAATCGCCAACGAAATACTTTTTGTATTTAATTTTGATGTCTGGCCTGAGGCTCGAACTCTGGCTTTACGTCTAATAAGCCAACACACTATCTACTAGACTACGCCGACTTCGTAACTGCATTTCATGGCAATTTTTATTAACTCCCAGAGTTTTTGCCTGAAATTTGCTGAGAGGAAGTTGCAGAAGAAATAATTTTTTTCTATTCTGACCTGGATTATTAAACATGGTCTCACGTCTATTAAGCTGAACCAGTGCCTACTAGACTACGGCTACTTCATTATTTTACTTTATATTTTGAAGGCTCTTAGAAATTGTATGCGAATTATTAAAAGCAGAGTAACTAGAACAGAACAGAACAACTTCGCTATCGAGAATTGAACCTGCAATTCCCATACCCTTTATTAACAGACTACCACATTGCTGACTTTTCTATTTTTCAAAAGAAATCTACTGGTTTAGTGTTGTAAGTAACTTAGTAATCTTTGATAATTTAACACCGGCACAGTAGTGTTAAATGACGTTGAAAATTGTGGGAGAAATTTTAATTGAATTCAATTTAATCTTTAAGAATGCAAAAAATCTTTAAAAAAAATATAAATTCCACGTGTTCTTCTAATAGTTTGCAAGAGAATAAAAGAAGCGCTGAAGTTTAGATTTCTTTTGAACACTTATGAGTTACTGTGCACTTGGTTGCCTTGCATATTGTGCTCTTCTCCATTTCAAAATTAAATGGCTTTCAAAGAGCAAACGTTGCGGTTCTGCCATAATACCGGATAAAAATCAACTTTCGTTTTTATTTCCGTTTCTGTGTTTTGTTGCCTCCATTTTCAATTTTTTTTTTATTTTTTTGCCCTCCCCGTCTGACAATATAAACAAAAATCTGTTTAAAAGCAAAATAAAAAAGACAAAAAAAAAGGAATAAAAACAAAAGCGGTAAAAGAAAGATTCGTTCACATCCGTTAAAGAATTGTTGTCTGGTTTAACGCACAAGTACAAAAGGAACAGGCAGGCAGGCAGGCAGGCAGTAAGGCAGTGAAGCAGTCAATGTTTGAATGCGGCTTGTTTGGTAAGCGGGTTTTGCCTCAGTGTATGTATGCATTTGCAACGTTTTATAGGTAGCAAGCATAATAAGCTTTCACCATGAATGTTGGCATCAAAATGTTGCAAAAAATATTTATGTACGTCTGTATTAGGGATGCCAATCGGGAAATCCCGAATCTCGAAATCCCGGGATTGTCGAGATTCTCAAATCCCGAACCCCGGGATTTTTAAAATCTTGTCCCGGGATTTTTCAGGATTTTCGGGACTGTGAATTCATATGTATTTAGACCTCACAAAAGGTCCTGAAAAAAATTATATATAACTTGACTTCGATAATAGCTCCTCAGATAAGAAAAAGATAAGATGCCATCGAAGAATGCAAACGCCCTATAAAACGAATTAATAGGGTAACTGATTTGGATACTCAACTATCCAAATAATTAGATTTATTTACATCAGGAGCTGGTAGAAGTGAATATTTACAAGCTACATACAGCTATCTTGGAACTATTTTACCAACAAATGTTGATTGCGAGAAGTAAAGGGCCCGTCAAATAATTTTTTTTTATTTTGAAAATGCTTTAAAGAAAACTATTGAATATTTTCGTAAATTTTTCTTTTTATTTGAAAGTACAATCCTTCCGGTTAATAATGGAAAAGAATTTCATCCAAATGGCTTCCTCGGTTGGCCATGCAGTAGCCTACATGATCGGTCTAATTTTTATGCACATTATCGATTGTGTGCAGCTGTATTTCGCCAATGGCTTGACTAATATTGGCCTTTACAGTGTCAATTGTCTCTGGCTTGTCGGCGTAGCACTTACCTTTGACGGCACCCCATAAATAATAGTCCAACGACGTCAAATCGCAGATCCGAGGTTGCCAAACGACATCAGCGCTACGGGTGATAATGTGATTTTCAAAAACTGGGCGCAAAACATCGAGTGTAGCTTCGGCTATGTGGCACGTTGTGCCCTCCTGTTGAAACCAAATGTTGCCAATATGCTTTAATTTTTATGAACAAAAATTCGTTCAACATGGCTCAATAACGATCGGCATTGACTGTAACAGTCACTCGTTGGTCATTTTCGAAGAAAAATGGCCCTATTATGCCTCTGGACTAAAATTCGCAGCAAACAGTGTCTCGTTTTGGTTGCGTCGGCTTTTCAATGTTTGCGTGCAGGTTTTCTGTGCTCTAAATGCGACAATTTTAGTACCCGCACACAATCAGCTGCAGTAGCTTTTTGTAAAGCATTTTCAATAAAAAAGTTATTTGGCGGTTCGGGATTTACAAAATCGCGAATCCTGGGATTTTTAATAATCGATCCCGCTTGGCATCCCTAGTCTGTATATGTATGATATACAGAATATAAAAAGAATAAAAAAAGAAAATTGTGAATAAATAATGAAACGAAATAAATAAATAATGAAATAAAAAATGAAATGCATAAAAATAAATTAAAAAAGCAAACGCATAACAGAAAAAAATTAAAATGAAAAATAAAAGAAACAATGTAAAGAGCTAAAGAAAAGGAAATTTTAATGACAAACACAAATAGGCCTCAAAGTTAACTTTAGTGGAATGATAATCGGAGATAAAGGCACACATTTCAAGTTATTTCCTTTGGGGGAGATCTAAAAGCTATTCGTAAAAATAAGGATGAAAAAATTAAATTCAATATGCACATTCGTTTTAAAAATTTGTTAAAAAAAATTAATAATTTTTTAACATAATTTATAGGGATTTTATAATTTGGCTTTGAAATACTCTCATATAAATTAGTTAACAGAACACTGTATAGTTTAACATGGCTTTTGAATTCGTGTTTTAAGTTCGCTGTAAATTAACTGAAGATTGTAACATAAGTTGTTTACAGTGTTAATTATACAATGTGTCGGTTGAAGTAAGAGCAACCCCTGCTTTTTTTATCAAAATTTGTCGAATTTATCTTCATCGAATAAGATTGTGACTATGAGCCTAGAAAGTTTTAAACATTGTCATGCGTACATATATATTTTATTGGTATGTGTTACGGGCTAGGAGGTATTACCATTTAATTTCTCACAAAATTTATACTGGGGGTGTTAATTTTATTTTAATGTGGTGGAACTTATTGTTTGACTTTGACTCCGAATAACAGATTTCAAAAACTTCTTAATGACATTTAAGTTTAGCAGGAAGTGTTTTGACTTATTTGACGTGAGGCCACGGTTAAAGCCCCAGCTCAGACGTCTCTAACAAAGTGAGGACTTAAAATATTGCCAAGAAAAGTTTTTTTTAAAAAAAATTTCATTTGAAGTCGAATTTAAACTGTCAGTTCTGCCACTCATATCCCATATTATGCAATGAGATGGTAGGTGCTTATACTGACTGAAGGATTGTAATGACCAATTATTTATGTATGTGCCTTAATGACATTTAGTTACTTACATAGCTTTGGGTTGAGTTCGATAGGGTGATAGGGTGTTTGGTAGTCACAGACTCACGCCTTCACCCATTGCTGAATTTAGAGACAAAGGAAGTAGAGAAGAGAAGTGAAACGAAGGGGAGAAAAAAATTAAAAAAGAAAAAACAACAATTAGTCTATAGCCAAATTTTTCCCTCGAAGGATATTCCCCTAGCTAGTTAGTGCTGTTCATGAACTCTATTGGATCCATAAGTCTGTAGTTTTCTAGATCTAGCAGTTTTTCAACAAATTAACTACCTAAACATCTCTACCAGTGCTGCTCCTGCGCACTAGGAGAGTGGTCTAGAAAGTAATCCGCTGCTTACCCTGCTACTTTAGAGGCTATATCGACTATAAAAATCCAATTATCGCGTACTCGTTTGCTTTCAATTTTGCTACAACAATTAAGTTCAAAACTCTTCCCCATTCTCCAACAATGTTCTAATAAATAAATAATAAAAGAATAAATCATACCAAATATACCGCTTCGTGTGATATGTCATTGCATTCCAACTCAATTTTAGAAGTTGAATAGCACCGCACTACGTTGTATGGCTACTACCTAAAACGATATCTAAGCGTAGCAAGAATCATACTAAAGCGGAATATTATAATCACACAAATTTTACATTTGAGTCGCCGTAGTCTAATAAATAGTATGTTAGACTATTAGACGAGAGCTCAGATATCTTTGAGAAAAATTCTGAAACTCTCAGAAAAATTCTGAGAGTAAATGAAATTGCCTTGAAAAGTTTCTCAAATTTCTGTCTTTCAGAGTCGCCATTAAACAGTGGGTACCGTCACTTATGAATAACCTAAACATTAACGACATAAGTGGTGTGAGAAGCTAGGTTGCTAATCCTGACTAAAGGTTTGCAATAAAAGAAAATACTGGTTATCCATGTTTCACTTCTATTTAGAAAAATTGATTGCAATTTTTGTTGATTAACACTAAACCTACCATTTAAACTTCTTGTCAGAATTTTTTAAAAATAACATTATCACATCGCCGTTTGCTTCTAGGACTTTTATTAAAAAATACATCAAATGTGTTTTCCAAGATTTACTTCTCTCATGTTAACTTTTTATTTACCGAGAAATATATACAATCTACCATTAATACCGCAAGTGGTCATTTCACCCCCTTTGATAGGAATAGGAATACATGAAGTATCGGTAGGTTTAGGGTTAATCTTCATTTAGGTGAAGAGTTGCAAGCAATATGCATGATTTGCCTTTTAGATTCCTAGTTCTGGGTAGCATTAGTTTACTCATGACAACATCTATTTAATCTAGGCCTATCAGATCTCAACTAGACTGAGTCAGGCTTACCGTATTGCTGTCCGGGATAGTGTTATAAGCATTTTCATTTTTATTGTCCTCTTTCTTCAGTATTTTCATTTTATCCGGATGACTTTTGATATTTTTGAGTCTTCCCATGTATGATTGCATTATCCTAGATCCTGCATTACCGAACGTCTCCAGATGTTCCTTAGCTAGCTAAGGCTTCTTAAGCCTTGAGGATTCCACTCAAATGTCGCTTTGGCTCTAAGATTATCGCCGATTCATCTCCATTTCCTTACAACCCTTTACATACATATATAATTGGTCATTACAACCCTTCAGTCAGGATTATTGACCTAGTTTCTAGTTTCACCACTTATATTGAGTGTGTTAATTTTATACATAAGTGGCTGGACGTACTGTTTAAAGTCGACTCCGAACGACAGATTTTTGCGAAGCTTTTCATTGCAATTTTATTTACTCTCAGAGTTTTTGCCAGAAATCTGCTGAGAGGAAATCGCCGAAGAAATACTTTTTGTATTTTGTTTTGATTCGAACCCGGGCCTTTCGTGTCCTGTAATTACTCTGATAGAAAGTGCAATATCCGGTTTGATACTTCAGTAAAAGTAAAGTTCTATTAATACACCGTTTAGGATCAATAGATCAATAATGATCAATTCGCCTCGAATACAATATGGATTCTATATCTATTACGGCTGAGGTTATAAGTCGCTAAGTATCGGGACTCATTTTATGCTAATGCCTTCATTTCACTCTAATTCTTGCCGCTCTTTTGCTGACTTCGGCCGTGTATGAGTTGAGCATCCGCTTCTGTTTCTTTTGCGGGTTAAAATCAACGCCTATTTGTGTGATGTCGATTCGATACTCTTAACCTTAGATTATTAAACACTATAATGGCAGTAATAATTATTAAATAATTAATTAATAATTAATTAATAATAATTCTTAAATTCAATTATTTGTAGCAATTTGTTACTCTTACTATAAACCACAAGAATTCAAGTTAATTTAACGTTTTGTAACACTTTCCTTATAATAATCATCATCATCTGGAATTTAATTATACTATTATCCGACACTATCACCGTCTGACTGACTGTCTGTCTGTTTGTTTGTTTGTTTGTTTTATTTGTTTGGCCTTCTTTATTGCTAAAGTGTAAATATTACGAAGTGATGTAAACAAAAGCACAGCTGCTCAGAAGATGGAAACTCATTTGAGAAAGAAGAACAATTCGAAGAATACTGAAATGAAAGCAGACACGGAAACAAAATTAAATACAAAAATGAAAGGCAAGAAAAAGGAAGTGAAAGGAAAGTAAAGTAAAGGAAGAGAAATACAAATCTAAATCTAAGATTTTAATTTAAACTTTATCCCTGTGAAGAAATAATTCAAAATGATTCAAGCATGAAAAACCACAACACCGCAATAATGAAATTCCATCACACTTGTCCTAGAATAATCCCTGAACAGTTTTTGTTTTTTTCCCTAGCTTTACGTTATCTTACTGTATTGCTATTAAATTGTTTCTGTTTCTGTTTCAGTCTATGCCATTTCTTGCCCAGTTATGTTTAACGTGGTACTGTTGCTGGTGCTCCCTTTTGTGCTCTGCTATTCGTTCCACTTTCTGGTCTATTATTTAAGTAGTTCAGTTGGTTACGCATTTTAAATTAAATTTATTGTTAAAGTCAGTGTATGTGTATGTGTATGTGTGTGTGTATATTTCTTTATTTTTTTTTATGAAACATCTATGTCCTATGGCGTGTAATTTGGGGAAATAGGAATGCTTAAAGAGCAGAATATTTACCATAATCGTGGCATTGTTGTAATTGCAGTACTAATTGCAAAACAAGTACTGGCTTACAAAATTACAAGATTAAGGGATTTTTCTACAGGAACAAAAAAGGGATTTCGTATTTAAAGGTTTATTACGTTTATACGTTAATTCTGAAGTGATATTTGATAAAAAAAAAATAAGAAAAAAGTGTAACAAATTGGAATTTGTTGTAATTGTTCGAAAGGGCCAAGATGTAGCATTCATTTGTAGCTTTTTTTCATGAATTAAATGGTTTAAATTTGTCATTCTATTCTGTAGCCCATGAATTGAAGTTTTAAATTTGTCCTCCTTTTAAAATTATCACAAGCGTGTAGTTTTCTTAAGTACAGGTAATTCTCGATTTACGCGGTTAATTGGGACTATTGACACTATTTTTTAAACGCGTTATATCAAAATCGCGTAAATCGTGGGTTACCTGTACTTGAATCGTTTCATTATGTCAAAAAATAATTTCTTGCTGAATATTGTAATGAAATGGGTGTTTTGTTTGCTTGATACACATTTTTATTATTAGCACAATTCTATGTGACTATTCACAACTTTATGTAAACAACAACAATTGATTTGATTGTTATTGCCCTGTTTATACCCTTTGTATAAACACTATCAATTACTAGACAAATATTTGACGGATATTTGTAAAGCAGATCTGCAAACCATGATTACTCTGGCCAGCTTCGCCTTGCCATTTATGTGGCAAGGTAATAGTATGATGAATGTTCTTAAAGGCGAATGTTCATAACTTCATCTTCACGAAATCTCTATAAATGTAAAAATCGTTGTTTATGTATATCGCTGTTTGCATTTATTCCTGTAGTGTTGTTTGTCGATTTTTGTTTGCTTGTTTACCATTTTTTATGCTGGTGCTTGTTGTTATATTAAGCAGTACCATAATTTGTTAACAGGATTGTTTAAAGTTAAGCGATGCAAAAGCAAAATACTATTTAATATCCGAAATTTTTATTTTCGTAACGAAGTCGCCGTGGTCTACTAGGTAGTGTGTTGGCTTATTAGACGAAAGGCCCGGGTTCGAATCCCAGGTCAGACATCAAAACGGAAAATATTTCTTCGGCGACTTCCTCTCAGCAGATTTCTGGCAAAGACTCTGAGAGTAAAAAATTGCCATGGAAAGCTTCTCAAAAATCTGTCGTTCGGATTCGACTTTAAACTGTAGGTCCCGCCACTCATGTATAAAATTAACGCACCCAACATAACTGGTGTGAGAAGCTAGGTCGTAATCCTGACTGAAAGGTTGTAAAGGCCAATTATGTATGTAACAATATGAAATGGTCAATAGATTCTAAATAATATCAACGAGAGTGTTTCAAATGCAATAACTCTTAACTCTGTCTTTCTTATTCCTAAGTACATAACAAACCTGTAAAATTGTATTTTGACAATAAACCTCTTGTCACTTTACTGTCTTTCATGCACAATTGTTAAGAAGTCGCCGTAGTCTAGTAGATAGTGTCTGGGTTTATTAGACGTAAAGCCAGACCAGACATCAAAACAAAATACAAAAAAAAAAATGCATTTCTGCGGCGATTTCTTCTCAACAGAATTCTCGCAAATATTCTGAGGGTAAATAAAATTGCCATGACAAGTTTTTCAAAAATCTGTCGTTCGGAGTCGACTTTAAACTGTAGGTCCCGCCGCTAATGTATAAAATTAAACACACACAACATAAGTGGTGTAAGAAACTAGGTCAATAATTCTGACTGAAGGGTTGTAATGACCAATTATGTATGTGTCCTCTACAATTCCAATGAAGCGGCGGTTTGACTGACCTCTCTTCTATCGTTACTTCCTAAGGTGATCCTTATGTTGCCTGTTAATCTGCCGGGTATTCATTATTATCTAACTCGATACTGCGTCATAAAGACGCTTAGCAGACTCTTACAATCTCAGACCAGATGTGATCTAAAAGTATGTCAATTTAGGCAACCTTCATTGCGTGAAGAACACAAGAAGACTATACAATTGCTTGATAATGATCTCATAACTGAAATGGTTTGTGTCCGTGCTCGTCCTTCTTTACATATATCTTAATCGAAAGCAAGGGAAGTATAGCGTGTCTCCATACATTAAACAGAATGCTCTTTAGATCCTTGATTTCAATGCATTCCACCAAAACATGTATCAATGGGAGAGAATCGATCTATCTACTAAAATATAAATCCAGTCACTATACTCGACCAAAGAAACTTATCCTTACCTAATGAACTCGTGAACAGAAACAGAATATGTACTTATGGGTGTACCCCAGATAACAAGTTTCCTTACTCATACTTACTTCCCCGATTTCTTGCAGATTCGATAATTTTATATTCAACTCTTTATTCATTCGTTTAACACTAAACCTATCATGACCCATTCTGAACTTCTTTTCAGAATTTCTTGAAAATAACATTATCATATCGCCGTTTGCCTTTGCGATTTTTATTACAAAATATGTCGAATGTGTTTTCCAAGATTTACTCCTCTCTTGTTAATTTTTTTTACCAAGAAATATATGTAATTTACCTTAAATACATGAAGTATCGGTAGGTTTAGTGTTAAGTGTATTAAATATTTAAGCGTCCTAGGGTTATTTATAAAAAGTCATTGCAGTACTTTAAAGACTGCAGCATTTGCATTATTTTGGATGTTATTTATGTAATGCTGTTAAAATTTTTTATTATCTTTTCTATTTTAAATGTATTCTTTCAGTAACATGCTCTTCTTAAAAAGAGGGGAGTACACCAATTTTTTTTTTGTTTTTGGTTTATTCTCGTGGACAACCTCAAACATTAAAATTTTGCTGCTGTTTTTTGGAAAACAAAAATATTTTCGTACTGTTGCCGTTAGAATTCCCCCGCTGAGTGTTTTATATTTTTCCTCTATTTTTTGTTAAATTTCCTGCATTTAAACAGAATTCTTAGTGAAATGAAAGTGTTCATGGTGAACCAAGTATGAAATGCACACAAGCTACATAAGATTTAGCATATTTTCTCTATCATATATTAAAGTCTAGGTTTAACTTTAATAAATTATAATTAAAAACACATTTAAAAATAATATTTGTACAATATATTGGTGCTCGTAATAATGGAGTTAAAAATTTAATAAAATTTCTTACATTTGAAAGCAAATTAGTGCCGTTTTAATCCATTTATGGATTAAATTCCTTTTTGCCTCACTGTAAAGCTTATGGGTATACCGAACTAGAAACGAAACCAAGTTCCGGGATATATGGCGGTTGTATCAAAAACTTACCAGCTAAGCTCTAGCAGTTCCTGCGAATCATTTAAGAAGTGATGGAACACAATACCTTTCCTATTGATCATTTCTGTTCGCCAATCTCAATAATTGTTGGACAAAATCATTTATTTGACCAGATTGTACAAGATCATAATGCACAATTATACTTCAATCCGGGAAGCAACGATTAAAACATCTTTTGTTGTCAATAATATTTCTTCGCGCCTAGGAGACCTGATCTTTCTTCATCCGTGATCATTTTAGAACAATAATGTCGTACAGAATCTACCTTTTTCAATCCATACTCCTCAGAAATAGTTCGATTTCATTTCGTATTTAATACATACACATACATACATAATTTGCCATTACAACCCTTTAGTCCGGATAACGGCCTACATACCTACTAGACTACTGCGACTCCCATTTTATAATTCTATCAAATTTTCACTTTTAATTGAGATAAAACTCAAACATCAAGTTTGTTCTTTCTTCAAATGGGTGATAACCAGAGATCAGCAACGAGTATTCAAAACGATGAGTAGATACAAATCATACTTTTAATTTCTGATACTTATATGCATTCATACTTATTTTAATATGATACTAATACTACTCATACTCAAAGTTGGAACTACTCGTCGTATTCATACTTAATAATACGCATGATGGTATTGACTTCGACTCGTCCCTACTTAATATTTACACGAAGCACAAAATAAGTACGATTCGCCTACGAACACTGCAATACTCACAAGAAGATTGAGTGTAGGCTTTACTAGTTGTCTTTGTTTTCCTTTCTTCTTCGTTTGTATATGCAACAACAACAAAGGCTGTAAATTTTGATGAATGATTCGAGCCACTATTCGAGTATTATAAGTATTTTTCTAAATTTATGAATCAGAATGAGTAGGCGTATGAATCAAACGTATTTCAAACATTGTGAGTTTGATGTCAACGTTTGTACTCATACTCATTGGTACTTATACTTATAAATCAATGTTGTAGCGAGTACGAATGAATCAGAGTAGTTGAATTTCAATTCTTTGATTCACTCATACTCAAAAATTGCATGAGTACTTATAAGTAGCGGAAAAACGATTCATTGTTGATGTTCTTTTAAGTTTTTTCTGAGACTCCATCGAATTTTTTAATGATTGGTAGGCCAATGAGAGGTGCAATTTTAATATCAACAATATCAGATAGGCAACAAACAAACCACTTCGTAGTTTTTCTTTTAATGCGAACATCGTTCCAGCTAATTTTCATATTGTAACGGCCGCCTTCAATACCCTCTTAACTTTTCTTTAAAAACAAAATTGAACTTCGATAGTAATGATTAAAATTTTCATCCATTTTTAAACGAAAATATGATAAGAATAATATCCTGGCACAATTTATACAACCGGCAGCTCGTTGTTGTGTAACCGACTAGAGTCTTGGTTGGGAATCGAATCCACGACCCTTACGGTATTGGTTTAGCATACTACCCACCGACAATTTGTAAATGAAAGTTAAGTTCATTAGGCTTCATTTTTTTCCTTGCACATCCACTATTTCCATTGGTTACTTTAGTCTGGTTACTTGCCTTTTTATTTAATTGATCATTATCAAACTTTAGTTAAGATTACAACCTAGATTCGTGCGAACCCCATGTTGTGTGTGAGTGGCGTTACCTAAGATTTAAAGATGACTTCGAACGACATATTTTTGAGGAACATTTTCATGGCAATTTTATTTACTCTTAGAATTTTTGGCAGAAAATTTACGAAGTCGCCGTAGTCTAGTAGGTAGTGTGTTGGCTTAGTATACGTAAAGCCAGGATTCGAGCTCCAGGCCAGATATCAAAACAAAAATACAAAAGGTATTTCTGCGGCGATTTCCTCTGAGCAGATTTCTGACAAAAACTCTGAGAATAAATAAAATTGTAATGAAAAGTTTCTCAAAAAAAAAACTTGTCGTTCAGAGTCGACTTTAAACTGTAGGTCCCACTACTTAGGTATAAAATTAAAACACACAACATCAGTGGTGTGAGAAACTAGGTCAATAATCCTGACTGAAGGGTTGTAATGGCCAATTATGTATGTAGCAGCTTGTCGCTCACGGGCATATCACTCGGTGGCTATGTGGTCCATTGTATTACCCAGTAGTGAGATAAGCCCCCTTGCCATGGGTTTGAAGAAACCGGCCAGTTCCCTTAGTGGCACGTTTGCCACCATAGCCAAATATTCAAACGTTCTGTTACCCAGAAGCCGATGACGTCTGTCTTGAAGTGCAAGGCTGATGAGGGTAAGTTGGTGAAGAAATATGTTTTCTATGTCGCTGGTATTGTTTTCAATTAAAGAAGTGTCGTGTAACATATAATTGCTGAGCGTGCAAGCAGGATGAACTAATTAATTATAATTTTGATTTCATAAGCATGGCCAAAATTGTTTGCGGCTTTTCCAATGAATATCTTCCTAATATGTGTGGCCGTTTCTGTGTATGTAGTACTCAGGAAGATTGTTAATGGAAGTAGTTAGATATTGCTTGCCTAGTGGATCGATCAAGTATTCTAAACGTATCCTAAAGTCTTTGACAAGTTTCCTACACGAAGATTTATTCTTCAAGGGATGCGAAGGCCAAGCTTTTCAGCATAGACGTCAGGGTGGCGCATAAATTTATTGTTTCACTTTGAATGAATTTAATTCTGATTTCAATGCTGATGAATTTTATAAAATTCTTTGAATTTGTTGCCAACAGCTGTTGTAGCATATTCGTTATATTCAAATGCTTGCATGATTGTTTTGAAAATATTTTTTGAAAAGCTTAAAGAAGATTAAAACAGTCACAGTCAGCCACTCTCTTTTCATTTTTCAAAATATATTTTAATGGGTGATTCATACTCTAGAAATTCCCTTTATCAAAACGTTATTTTATACCTCATACTCATTGTAGTTATACTTGCATTCAATTTAGATATGAATTGTGTGTTTTATGTGTACGAGAGAGATGTGTACAGGAGTTTCTTTACTTTGTTGTTCGTTGGTTGGCAGCATGTTCGTATTTGCAGTTGGTAGGGATAAAAATAAAAATTAAAACAAAAACAAAAAAATCTCCTCTCTTTTTCTATTATTTTCCCGAAAGCAGATTATGTTATTACAACTACTTTGGCTCTTAAACAACGACAACAAACATAGTAAAAATCATGCTTGACCAGGCATTAAAAGTCGTTGTTTTTTAAAAGGGGGACGGAGGCTAAAACACTATTATTTGTGTAGATAAATCCAAAGTAAAGCATACTGTTGCTGTTTTCATATTTTTATGTTTATAAGAAGACAATTGTGTGGAATTAAAGAACTAAAACGTACAGAAAACAAAGGGCAAAAATTGAAAAAAAAAATTAAAAACAAAACAAAAATGCTTCTGTTACACACACTACACATGAAATGAAATAATTTGAAAACATATTCAAAATACTTTCAAAACATAGTAAATCCTATTTGGTCAAACAGCAAACAACAAACAATCCAAACGAGTACCACTCTCTGTAATTCCTTTTAAATTTTTATTGTTCTTTTAGACCATATTTTATGGCTTGCAGAAGTCTTGGTAATTGAATATGTTTTTAAAACCATTTGATGTCAACTCTCTTAGCTGTATAAATGAAAATGAATTTAAAAGTAAATTAATTTTTACACGTACTACAGTTAAAGCTCTTAGGGGGAACTTGTAAGCTGCTTATGGGCTTATGCTATTAGAATGTTTCATAATTTCGTAAAAAAGGGCAACAAGACATTAAGGATCGAAGGTGAATAGACTTGAGGAAAAAATTTACTTAATATTTTATATTATTTTTGCTTGTTAACTTTTGCAAGTCGTCATTTAACCAATCGCTCTAATTTACACTGTACCACAAGCCTCATTTTGTTCTATACAAATCACAATGAAAATACTTTTTGTGGACACTACAGATGTAGTGTGTAATTACTGTGATAAGTTTGATTCTATAAAAATTTCATGTCCAATTTGAAGCCATTTATCGTAGGATATTATTATGTTTTAATCCTTTTAAAAAAGTTAAAAACATGTGTTCTTAGATTGCAAATAAAATAAAAATAAATGTGAGTTTAGTTTTTAATCAATTCTTTATCGTAAGCACAATTCCGTGTGTCACCTTTAACGATTTGGCTTAACCAACAACAACAATTTACTTTAATTGTTATTATACTTTATAACAGAGATCTTCAAACCACAATTATTCTATTCACACGCAACGTGTCTTCACACAAGACTGACTGAATTCTTTTTGAATTTCCGTTGCCTGCTCTGTCTTGCCTTTTATATCGCAAGGTAAGTCGTCTAATGAAGACCCTTGAAGGAGAATCTCGTTAACTTTGCGAAATCCCTATAAATGCAAACAAGTTGTTTACATTATTGTTGTATGCGTATTTTGTTTACGTTTGTCCTTGTATTCTTGTTGTTGCCTGTTTACTTGTTTGTCCCCTTTTTTATACTGCACTGTTGTTGTTACCTATTTACTTCTTTATCCCTTTTTTATACTGATGTTGTTGCTATATTTTGTTTATTCGTTAATCATGTAAACAAGTCCATTGTTTTTGTTTTTGGAGCCAGGGTCTGAACCTCGGTCATTCGTCCAATAAGTCAACACACTACCTTCTATACTACGGCAACTTCAAATAACGATTGATGTTCATTAACGTCATTAAAATATTTATATTCCCGGATACTAATTGATTTATTATCCAGCATCTGAGATGTAGTTTATTTTATTTATTCGAAAATAAAAACCATCGATGTTGATCATTAAATATCATCGCATTGTTTCGATATATCAAAAGCCTACATCGAGTCTTTTTAAAACATCCATGTATACCGACAACTATACACTAGTAGGATACAACAGAGATTTCTGATTGTTAACTGATGATATAAATTCTATGGGAAAACATTTTTTATATAAACTTTAAGAAAGACTTTATACGTTAGGTTCGGGCGATATAGCAGCTTTGAATACCAAAGCACACAGTTGTGATGCCACAGCTAAGAATATATACATACATACATAATTGGTCATCATTACAACCCTTCAGTCAGGATTATTGACCTAGTTTCTCATACTACTTATGTTGTGTGTGTTAATATTATACATAAGTGAAGGGACCTACAGTTTAAAGTCGACTCCGAACGACAGATTTTTGAGAAACTTTTCATGGCGATTTTATTTACTCTCAGGGTTTTTTTCCAGAAATCTGATGAGAAGAAATCGACGAAAAAATGCTTTTTGTATTTTGTTCTGATGTCTGGCCTGGGACTCGAACCCTGGCTTTACGTCTAATAAGCCAGCACACGGCGACTCTTAAGAATATATAACTTTACGGTAATTTTCGGAGAAGAAACTTTCTAAGGCTATTAGCGTAAGTTTTCTCTTGAGAATATAATACGACCAACAGCTTCATTGTACTTCTCTGTATTAACGGTGCTATATATTTATATTTTTCGCTATAAGATGTCATAATCTGTCGCCTTTGATTTAAAATGCCGTTCTTTCGGGATCTTCAAATAGATTTTCTACGCATTATTTCTAGATTATACGTAGGCCTTTATTTGAACAGGTACTTAAAGTTGCCTGCAAGAAGATTGTTGTTTCGCATTTATCACCCGAAATACCTGCAAATCCTAATTTAATGAACAGCATACAGTGGCGAGCAGAAGTGAATGCATATTCACAATACTGAGTTTCATCATCCACAAAAACAAAATCATACAAGCAAAAACAAAAAAAAAGAAAATTAATTTTAATTTTTTATTTTATTCTTAACAAATAGCAGTAAAAACAGTAATTAATGTAATGAATTCAAAGAGTTTTAATGAAAAAACAAAAATAACTCACATAAGCTCAATTTTGCATGTTTCAAGAAAATTCAAGAAATTTCCTTATTAGAAATAGCTTGATTTACGCGGTTTGACATGCTTTCTACCAAATTATCAATGAAATCTTTCGGAATTCGATTCCATTTCGCATTATACGATCCCAAAATTCGTCGATGTTCGTTGGGGCTGTTTCGTACTGCCCGAACTGAATTTTCACGAATGGCCAAAGATTTTCAATCGGATTGAAGTCGGGACTTGTACTGGCCATTCCATCAATTGAAAATTTTTTTCCACTCCATATCTTTCCAATTTTTGCTGTATGCTTCGGATCGCCATCCTGTTGGAAAACAATTAATTATTCGGGATAAGCACATTTGTCCATAAAATTCAGAAGATGGGTTTGCAGAATCTGTAGATCCAACATCCCACCATAATAAGCATCCCCAAACCATTATATTTTCACCGCTATGTTTAACAGTTTGCTTCACATGGTATCTTTGAACTCGTTCCCCTGGTCTTCGATAGCAATAGTGCTTTCAATCTGATTGGAAACGTGTTATCTGGTCTGATGAGTCCAAATGTGACCACTTTCTGTAAGATGGAAAACGGTACTGCTAGCGCAGACCCGGGGAACATGTTCAAAGTTACCATATGTAGCAAACTGTTAAACATGGCGGCCGAATAAGAAATTGTTTTCCAACAGGATGGCGATCCGAAGCACACAGAAAAAATTGGAAAGATATGGAGTGGAAAAAAAATTCAATCAAAAAATGTTTTAAAAACATATAAGACTTTGAATTTAAAAAGAAAGGATTTTTTGACATAAAATATTTTTTGAGTGTAACCATAAAAAATAACATAGCATCCGCTGACATGTGTGCTCGTCGGAGTCAGATCGACGACTAAATAAAAGGCATAAGCAATATGTGTAAATTCTCTCTGCACAATTGTGCTGTGAAATGGTAATGCCTGCATTAATTACATGCAACGCAATGCATTTTCAAAACAGTTACTCATTAAAAACTTAATTGAAACATAGTTTTGTACAATTATTTTGAAATTCACTTTTTTTTACATTTTAATTAGCACCATTGGCTTTGTTTTTCTCGATTTACAACACAATTTCAACACTTATTTAATTAACAGAACTCGGTGAAAATTGTTTACATTAATTACATACCCTAACTGTATTATGACCTTTACCTCTAAATAAAAAATAAAAAACTTCGTAGAGAAATACTAAAATTTCATTGTAATTGCACTACATGGTTAGACGAGTTAGTCACTCAGTCAGTCAGTAAGTTAGTTGGTTTACATCAAATCGGAAACAGTTTGTAAATGAAAATAGTTTTACATGGAGTGTATAATTTACGAAATACAATAATTACATGTTGCACCTTTTTAATATTAATTTTATACATACATACATACATACGTATACAAACATATTTGAATAAAAGTTATCAACAAATGTTCACTTAAAGTTGATAGAAATGTATACAAACTTTTACATAAAAAAAAAACATCATACTTATGGTAGGTTGTAGTAGCATTGAATGAAAAAACCAGAAAATTAAAAAAAAAAAATTCTACGATAATTACAAAACTTTTCTCTGCAATCAATTTGTTTTTGTTTTATTTTTTATTTATTTTTTTTTTTAGAAATAGAAATGAAAATAATTTAACGACTGTATTAGAGAGGATTTGCCCAACCGTATTTTTAGTTTACTATTGGCTTAGGGTGGATATCATTCGTCTAGAATACTCTATCAAATATATGGAGACTCTTTAAAACTCAAGCAATAGACAGGCGTTTAATACTCTTCCACTGTCTCCTAATTCATTAGAAAAACTCTCGTTTACGACTTTTCACTACCAATACTATTTAAATTAACCAAGAAATTATTGTTTCCCAACGCCAATTCCCTTGAATCTTATGCCACTATTTGTTGTGAAAAGAAGCCCGTAGTTAGTTTGCCGTAGCTAAAGCAGACGCACAACAAAGTTAAGTTCAGTAGTTTTTAATTACAGTTTCTCTTTTCCAACAAAACCGACTGACAAAAAGCCACTAAAAACAGAAAAGCCTTTAACAAGAAAGTATTGCGGGGCAATAGAGAAATGTACACAATTTTATTACAGGGTAAGGTCAGCGGAAACTGCAGAAGTCACTGTAGTCTAGTAGTTTATTGTATTGGCTTATTAAACGTGAGTTCACAATTCGAAACCCAAGTCAGACAACTCCAATAAAATGGACTATGAAAAATATTTGTAAGCCTACTTCCTTCCTTCCTTCACCAGATTTTTGGCAAAAACTCTGTGTGTAAATAAAAAATTGCCATGAAAATGGTTTTTAAAAATCTGTCGTTCAGAATCACAACATAAGTGGTGTGAGAAGCTAGGTTGTAATCCTGACCGTATTGTTGCAATGACCGATTATGTATGCATGTATGTGTGTATATATAAACTACAGTTTGAACATTCGAATTTCCGTTCAACGCAATAATCTCCAGACAATTCTCTTACAGACTTCAGCTTTTGACATTTCTGCTCGTTGAAACAATGGCAATTCGCTGCCTTAGCTATGTACCCAGTTGTTATGTTCTGGCATGTGTTAATGTATCTATCCATTTACTCTCATCGTCGCAGAATTAACGTGTTGGTCTCGAAATAACGCCCACTTTGAACAAGTGTTACCCTGAGTCTATAGGGTAACGATCAGTTTATTGCTAGATAGTCTAATGCATGATTCAGATCTTTCCTTATTGTAGTTTCCTAGCAAAGGTTTTGATTGCCTCAAACCCACTCTGCATTTCTTCATCTTGCCCTGAAGCATAACTTTCGAAACATTCGCCTTCACTCCCTTCCTCTAAAGCGAGTCTGTTACCCAGCTGATCCAGTTTCTTTAAAGAGTCCAATACAGTCTTCGATTCCGTTACTCATGTTGCTTTCATTTTATCATCGATTTCAGAACATATCAGCAATAAATATTCAAAACGATGAGAAGATTCGAGTCATACTTGTAATTTCAGATACTTATACGCATTCATACTTATTTTGATATCATGATCACACTACTCATACTCAAAGTTGGAAGTACTCGTCGTATTCATACTTAACAATACGCATGATGTTATTGACTACGACTCGTCGCTACTTAACATTTACACGCATCACACGCATCGCGTACGAATATTGTGTGTATGCTTTGCTTGTTGTCTTTATCTTTCCTTTCTTCTTTGTTTGTATATGCAACAACAACAATGGCTGTAAATTCTGATGAATGAATCGAGCCACTCGAATTTCTTATAAGTATTATAAGTATATTTCAAAATTTATGAATCAGAATGAGTAGGCATATGAATCAAACATATTTCGAGTGTTGTGAGTTTGATATCAACGTTGTACTCATACTCATTGCTATTTATACTTATAAATCAATGTTGTAGCGAGTACGAATGAATCAGAGTAGTTGAATTTCAATTCTGTTGTTTCACTCATACTCAAAATTGCCTGTGTGCTTATGAGTAGTAGAAAAAAGGATTCATTGCTGATCTCTGGCTCGAATGCTAGATTGCCTGTCAGATATGTGCAGTCTTGTGTATATCCGATTCAAGTTGATTGCTGGCATTGACTTTCGCTAGGAAAACACCAGGGACTTGTTTTTTGGTCTTGGAATACATCATTTTGGGACCGAAAACTTCTATCCTTACCCGTTCTTAACCCATAAGTTTCCTACAAAATCTCTTCTTCAAAAAGGGTATGCGTCTTCCAGATTTCTCCATTTATTTTTGCTACTAAGTCTCATCATCATAAATTCAGTTCAGGGGCTAGCTAATGAGAGGCCTGTTAAACAATCGATTCTTTAAGACAGCATATAAATTTCATGTCAGACTATCTCCCATCAACTCCTCTGTAGACTTTAAAGTTATGGTCTTGACTATTATGTGCAGAGATCCTGAATCCAACAGGGTTTTCAGCGATTGGTTCTCACTACCAATGTTATGCCAACACACGCTAGTTTCTGTAACTTTTCCAACAGAAAATTTAAGAACAAACGACTAAAGATTTCGATTTCTCCGGGTGGCAATTGTTTTCATTTAATTCAGTGTCACCATACTCCTTAGCAATAAATTTCTAAGAAATTTAGTTTGCCCTGTAGGCGTAATGTTTTATTTACTTTTGTGTTTCAACGAAATATGCAAACAAAATGACAAAGAAAAACAAAAAATTACGAATAAAACCAACAACTTTTACTCAGTTTTGCTCATACTGCCGGCAAAAGACAAACAAAAGAAGGTGGTAGCTGCGTTGAGCAGCTACAGCAGTTTTAGTGTCCTTTGGGGCTAAAAAATATATGGAGTTTCATTGTGAGCTGTCAGTTTTCATTAAGTCTAATAAAAGTTTAACCTTTGAATAGTTTGGGGTTTTTAATCCTCACAGACAATGTACGAACAACACTAAATAGAAAATGGAAAAATATACTCGTATGTACACACGTACATATGTATAGAACAGAGCGTATTTGTTGTTTGTATGACATTTTCAATGAGTGGCTGAGTGAACGAATGACTGTGTTTAGCAATTTAGTTGACTTTCATTATCCATAGGATTATCAGTAACTCATCGACCTGTTTATTTTGTTAACTTTTTCCATTTGTTTTCGGATGTTTTCTACAAAAACTAATTGAGAGTAACGAAATATAGTATATTCTGTCAAAATCTATCAAACCCTAATACATTCTATGGCAGTTAAGACCGAAAATTTGTTACAATGAAATTGAATGAAATAAATTTCTTGTTCCCTTTAAGACTAAAGACCAAATTAATTCACATTTAATTTACAATAAAAATATAATTTAAATGACGATCATTTTAGATTCAAATTTCGAGTCACAAGCGACATGTCCTTCTGCTCCGTAAGTCCGTATAACTTATGGAAAAACTCTGCTGTTACACTCTTAATCTTAACTAAAGTTCTACTATTTCACTTATGCTGTGTGCTTTAATATTATACATGAGTGGCGGGCCGTATAGTTTAAAGTCACCTCTGAACGACAGATTTTTTTGAGAAACTTCTTCATAGGAATTTTATTCACTCTCAGAGTTTTTGCCAGAGATCTGCTGAGAGGTAGTCGCCACAGATTTATTTTAATATATTTTTCTTCTGGAAATGGTTGTAGCAATAGATCGGATTGTTGCACACACAATATGGCAGTCAGTGAAGTTCTGTTGAAGCCGCATAAAGAACTACAGAGTGGCTGATATGTATTGCAACCAACTTCAGGTTGTTATCATTTGAAAATTGCTCGCCTGGCAGCTGACAGATTTATTCCAGTGACAGTTCATTTTCTTATTTACAAACTTACAAAAGCATTTTGATCTATTGAATTCAGAAAAAAAATTTTTTCGTGATGGAATTGATAGAAATGAAACGAGAAACCTCCTTTTTAAGCCATTCTTGGTTAACGCGTGCTGAGTGCTGTGTTGCTGAGTCTTGTTGGAATGTCCATGGTCTGCGGCCGAAATGTTTGTTCTTAAACTGCTCAATTTGGAGTGGCTTCTCATCGCAGAAAATCAAATTCGGTAACTGGCCACTTTCGTGCAAGGGAAGTAACTTCTTGGCTCTTTCCAGTCTAACTTTGGTTGTCCATCGGTGAGCTCTTGCACTTTTTGGAACCTCAATGGTTTTAGTCCAAGCTTATTTTTAAATATGTGTTGCATCCGTTTTGCCGATATGTTCAGCGCACGAGCCATTTTTCGCATTTCGATCAAATGTGGCCTTCACTTTTCGTATCAGTTTTGGTGTTGTTACCGTTTTTTTTCGTCAACTTTTTGGGCACGATGTAACACTGCCAGTATCACGGTAACTAGCAATGAGAGGAGAAACAAAAGATTTATTCACATTTAAATGCTGGAGGGCTCTAACGATAGCCACCTGTGGTTTTCCAGCCAAATATAAAGCAATCACACTATCACGCTCGAATTCTATCACGAATAACTTTTTTTCTGAATGCAATAGATCAAAATGATTTTGTAAGCTTGTAAATAATAAAATGAACTGTCACTGGAATAAATCTGCCAGCTGTCAGACGTGCGGTTTACCTCGTTGGTTGCAATACATATCAACCACCCTGTACATAATTGGTCATTACAATCCTTCAGTTAGTATTATTACTCCGCACAACCATTTAAGTTGTGTAAGTTTATTTTATACGTGTTTATCATATATGTAGTGGGCAGGCTGTTAAATTTATTTACGTCCAACAGCACTTGGATTTTGATAGAGCAGCAGGATTGTGATAGACTTTGCAGATATAACCTACACAGGTTGAGGACAATATATTCAAGTACATATTGGATCGGGAATTGGAATATTTGATCAAAATTAATCGTTATTTGAAGTCACTGTAGGGTAGTATGTATTAAACGAAAAGCTGAGATTCAAACCCTGGCTCAAAAAATTACATTTCTTTCGCGAACTTCCCCTCCATCATCTGGCAATAAGTCGGCTAATACTAAACAGACGTCTGCCGTTCGGAATCGACATTAAACAGTATGTTCCCGCCCACTTAAGGATGTAATCCTAACTAAATAAGTGAAGGAAATAAAAAAAATTTCTTTTAATTATAAAATACGTCCTTAAATGTGTAATCTGCTGTACTTTAAATACACAATTACAATAAATTTTTAAAATCCTTTGTCGTATGTAAACAATTTCCAATACATCTCTTGTCTAGTTTTAAGGAAAACTTAAACACAAAATAATCTTGTAATCATAGTCTTAGTATTACTTTTAAAATCTCTTTAAATCGATTTATTATTAATTTTTATGGGCATGTGTACTAACGGAATATGATTTTGAAAGAAATCAAATCAAAGGGGGAGAAAAGAAACAAAATAAACGTCAGCTTCAGTGCTTAATTGCCTGGCATTTTTATACCTTCACTTAGGAAAACTTACAAGAAAAAACAAAAAATTTAATCTGTTTTTATGACACTTTTCTTTATTTTCTTTCTTTTTGTTTTGTTTTGGTACTTTTCCTACAAATTAGAGAGTTTTTCCTCTCAAATGTTTATGTTTTGCTTAAGAAATGAGGACAATTTTATGAATATGTCAGGAAAGCTGGCTGACTGGCTTGTTCATGGGTTTTGTATGGAGATTTTTTTGTAAGTTTTTCACAAATTTTTAAAAGAAACAAAAAAAAAAAAACTTAAAAGATTATGTACGTACGTACATTTACTAAATATATATGTGTGTGTATGTATGTACAGTGAGCGTTAAAAGAAACTATACATTAAAAAATATATACATTAATAAATTACTGTTATTTTTATTTAAAATTGTTTAATTGCCAGCTTTTAAAATTAAAAAAAAATTTTTTCGAAAAATTTGACAAATTTTTTCGGGCACTCTCCTTAAGCGGTAATAGTTAAGTTTGGAGATTGTTAGTATTTTATCCATAGTGTACAGTTTCTTTTGAAGCTCACTGTATATATGTTTTAAGACTTATACTTGTACAGCATAGAGAGAAAGAGAGAAAGAGAGAGAGGGAGAGAGAATGTATTTTTGAAAACGATGGTTTAAGCAGGAGCTGAGGGAGATTGCTTTTGGTGTGTACTTGTATAAAACTTAAGTTGAACAAGTTGGTTAAAGTTTTACAACTGAATGTTATTGTAAGTTTACTTTCGAAAGTTGTTTAAATGCAGAATTTGAGCCTATTCAACTGGAAGATAACTTAAACTTCAAACTTATTTTAACTAGTTCTACGATAAGCATCCTTACCGACATTATCATCATCATTACCAACATTAAACAGAAAAAAGACGAAAAAAAAATTTGTTTTCTTGTTAAGTGGTAATAGAAGACGTGCCACAGTCTTGGTTATAAACTTGAAACGAATTCTTTTTCCCTTTTTTTTTTGTTTTATTTTATGGCAACAGATGCCCAAAATAAAATCAAAAAAGACGAAATTTTTGTATACTCTTGTTCAAAAATAATGATAATTGAAAATCAATTGTTTTAATGCCATATTCTTCTTAAGCAACTTGCACCTCACTTCACCCCATATATTGTTGTTAACCTTAACCTTTCGTTGGTTGTAAAGTTAAGTTAAAATTTCTAATTTGATTTGATTTTTTTCTTTTTTTGTTTTATTATTATTGCAGGTATACATTGTGGGTCATATACCGCCTGGTTCAGATGAACGCCATATTGGTTTACAACAGAACGGTCATACCACATTTACCGAATCGAATAATAAACGTTACTTGGAATTGGTACGAAAATATTCATCAATTATTCAGGGTCAATTTTTTGGCCATTTGCACTCTGATTCATTTCGTATAATCTATGATGACAAAGGTAAGTTTGTTAGTTTGTTTGTTGTATTAATTAGGTTAGGTGTGTTGAAAATACAAATGAAATAAGCATAAGAGTTAAATACATGACTAGCCTCAAAGGGTAATTATACTGAATTGTTTATAAGAAGCAGATCGATTGTCATCAATTGTGTAGAACATTATTTGTTTTGTATTAAGTTTATAAATATAAATAAAAATGCTCTTCAAATCATCATGGACAACCATATACAGTGACGAGTGTTTGCTGAATAGGCTTTGGAGTAGTTTGAAACTGGCCCATTGCTTCATTGAAAAATCATTTTCGGCGTTGAAACCCATTACAGGTTGAATGGGAACGTGAACAAACCAAACTATCGAATACGGATTGAGACACATAAGATGTAAAAGCGTACAATACGTTCCGAAAAAATCAGTGTTTAGTGCAGATCGCCGGCTGATGGCTTCCTTTCCTTCCATATTCCTTTAAAACGATGTTGGCCAAGTCGTCACTGTCAACAGCGAGCAGTATAGGTCAATGAATACTAATTTCTTTTGGTTTGAATTGAATGATCTGGACACCATTGATATGTGGTTTAGGCAGTGGTGTTGTCGAGCCGGAACGCTTCGGAACGTCATTCCGGTACTTCCTTTTTGAACAGGAACTAAAGATGATTTCCAATAACAAGAATTGTCTGATGTTTTGAAAAAATAAAAAAAAAATTGCTGATTTTTTTTCGAATTTTTTCGAAAATTGGGGGAAATTTCTCTCCACCCCATTGTCAAATTTGGGACATGAGACCTAAAAAAAAACGCCACCGTCAAGGATTATCATGAAAAATCACCCCCGTCGTTAAATTTCGGACATGAGACCGGGCCCTGTTTATATAATTATGTATACGCGTTACGGTAAAAAAAATTAGCACCACTGGGTTTAGGCAAGACTCTACTACGTACCGCACAGCTCATGACATATTGGATGGTCCACTTAAGCGGTCTTAAGGCATTGTAGTCTCATGTAAGATTGTGAGATTTTGTTACGGCGTTTTCTTGAGAGGCAGATATATATTCGAATACAATAAATCATAGTGGCCCTCAAGGCCAACATATCATCTGTCAAATTCAGACTGAATTTTGCACCAGATTCTTGAAAAATTCGGGCTAATAAACAATTTCGATGATAACTCACACACACTTAGTTTTGTTTAAGTTTAAGCATAGGAAACACTTTGAAAAACAATTCTATAAAAGCAATACGTCAGTCAATTATTGTTTGCAAATGTTGTATTTCTTCTCAGATTTTTAGAATAAATAAAATACGAAAAATATATTTCGTAGGGGACTTCCTCTCAGAAGATTTCTGGCACAAACTTTCTGGCGACTGGGATCTACATGTGTAAAATTAACACACCAGAGATTAGTAATGAATCGTTTTTCTGCTACTCATTCAATTTTGAGTATGAATGAACCAACAGAATTGAAATTCAACTACTATGGTTCATTCGTACTCGCTACAACATTGATTTATAAATGAGTACAACGTTGACATCAAACTCACAACATTCGCGAATATGTTTGATTCATATGCCTAGTAATTCTGATTCATAAATTTAGAAAAGTACTTATAATACTTATAAGTCATTCGAGTGGCTCGAATCATGCATCAAAATTTACAGTCTTTGTTGTTGTGGCATATACATTCGTTCTAAGTGGGCATTAAATATTGTTTCAATTAAAGCCTTCACATTACATTTGTGTGATCACATAACTTTTAAATCCTAAATACATACATAATTGGTAATTACAACCCTTCAGTCAGGATTACTGACCTAGTTTTTCACACGACTTATGTTGTGTGTGTTAATTTTATACATAAGTGGCGGGACCTACAGTTTAAAGCCGATTCCGAACGACAGATTTTTGAGAAACTTTTCATGGCAATTTTATTTACTTTCAGAGTTTTTGCCAGAAATCTGCTGAGAGGAAATCGTCGAAGAAATACTTGTTTTGTATTTTATTTTGGTGTCTGGCCTGTGACACGAACCCTGACTTATCGTCTAATAAGGCAGTACACTACCTACTATACCACGGTGACTCTAAATCAATGATGCACATTTCATAGTGCTTTCGCGCAAACCAAAAACACACATATTCTTATTCTCTTTGTTTAGTCGTCACTCAGCTAGCGACGAATGCACATGCGTAGCGGGTGTACGAATTTTTTGTAATATTTTTTGATTATAGCACTGAAAAAAATTTACTATGACTTTTGAATTGTGTTTTTAAAAAAAAATATGTAAAAAAAAAATAAATAAATTTTGTATAATTTAACAAAATTTTCGTTTTGAAGAATTTTATGCAAAAATAAAATTTTAACATTTTTAACACGTAAAAAGTTATTGCACCTTTCACGAAATTTTTGAGCGCTTTTAAGCTATAGGGCTGTCGTATTTTTCAAAATTTAAAAGGAAAAAAGTAAGGTCTCACACTCGTGGACCTTCCTTTACGTGTTTACAAAATTTTGTCCAAAACAGTGACTATGGGAAAAATATTTTATATTTAAAATGGAATTCCTCAAAGTTATTTCTTATACCAAAAAAAACTGCCTTTACGTATTAAAAAAAATTTTGCCCAAACATATTTTACATATAAAATTGCATTTCTTTATTTTTATTTAATTAATTTTATTTTCATAATCGGTTTTTTTTAAATTTGAATAATAATGAAACTATTATCATAAACCTTTTATGGGAAATATTACAGATGAAAGATAAAAAATTAGCATATAATTAATTTAAGATTGTAACTTTTCTTGAGAAACTAACTATATTTCAGTTAAATAATATTGAAGAATTTCTATTCTAAATTTGATTGTAAATTCCGCTTTTCGGATTTTTTTTTTTTCGTATATTTTATTTCAGTTTACACAACTTTTCTTTCAGTGCATTTCTCTCTCGCTCACCAATACTACTACAGTTTTAGCTTTGTGCATCCCTGCTCTAAATTCTAAATTCACAATAAATGTGATTTAAAATAAAAAAAATAAAGAAAGAAAAAAACCGAAGGATTTTTTAAATACCAAATTTTCCAATTATTTAAATACGTTACGTTACCATAATAAGTGTGTGTGTGTGGTAAAATTGCTGCGAAACAATAACCAATTTCCATGCAAATATTTATTGAATATAACAGCAAATATTTATTAATTTAAATTGTATACGAGTTTTTCTTGATATTAAACGACCTGACCTTAGGCTATGCTTATATGTATGTATGTATGTATGTAAATTGTTATTAAGTAGGGAAGTAAAATGGAAAAAGTTCATATTACAAATCAATTTTCATATTAATGTATGCATTTTATATTACACTCATTCACTTGCCTATACTACGCACACACACATACATGTAGATATGTATGTATATGTGTATGCATATATATACAGACAATAGAATTTCTTTATATTGTTAAAATTATCATAAAACAAGGCAATTTACATATACATGTCAGTGTATGGTATTACAATAAAATGGGTGTACATTTTGTGGGTGTATAAAGTAAAATGCCTACAGGTTAGAAAAGTAAATGAATATATTATTATATCAGATGTATGTATGTATCTCTGTATGTACGCATGTAGATAAAGTGTCCGCCCCCAAATCAACCATAATATATTTGTATTATAAATACACTTACACAACTGGACATTATAATAATGAGCCCAAGATATTTGCATACAGGAGTCCTCATCGTATGTGTACAATAAGTTTGTATATGTAAAGTCATCTACATATTTAACGAGAGTTTAAAATGTTAGCAACAATTCCTAAAAATCATTCAAATATATATGAAATGTTTTTGTATATCGCAACAAAATATATTGCAAAGGTCTTATAGTTGACTGCAACTGACATGCAATTTGTTTACAAAGCAAATTACACTGGTCATGTGCTTGCTCCATACTGGATATAAATTATGTACAAGATATACGTCTCGCCGAAACCTGATTACATCTTCGAATTCCTCGATGTTGTTAAAGATGTTCGTCAAGACTTTGTGGCACAGAGATTGATTTGCGCATTGTAACTTCACTGGGCGTAGTAGCTTCCTTTATAGTTCTACAGCAGCTTGGATGTGTTATGATCTCAGATTCCCATTTCACGAAAGATTTTTTCAAGAGTTTGTAGTTCAGAGATTGATTCCCGTATTGTATAAGTTTTTCACTCTGCTCTTCTATGCATTCCTCCTTATTCTATCCTTATCTCATTGAATATGTGAGAAATGTGAGAATCATAGATCCTTATTTCGCGAAATCGATTGATTATACGATCCCTTTTTTACCATCTGCACAGCTACTAGGAAATCGTAATACCATGTAGAGACCAGAGACCAGCAATAAGTATTCAAAACGATGAGTAGGTTCGAGTCATACTTATTTTAATATGATATTCATACTACTCATACTTAAATTTGGAAGTACTCGTCGTATTCATACTTAACAATTCGCATGATGTTATTGACTTCGACTCGTCTCTACTTAACATTTACACGAAACACAAAATATGTATGATTCGCATACGAACACCACAATACTCACAAGGAGATTGTGTGTATGATTTGCTTGTTGTCTTTGTCTTTCCTTTCTCCTTTGTAAATTTGATGAATAATTCGAACCACTCGAATGACTTATAAGTATTATAAGTATTTTTCTAAATTTATGAATCAGAATGAGTATGAATCAAACATATTTCGAATGTTGTGAGTTTGATGTCAACGTTGTACTCATACTCATTGCTATTTATACTTATAAATCAATGCTGTAGCGAATACGAATGAATTAGAGTAGTTGAATTTCAATTCTGTTGATTCATTCATACTCAAAATTGCATGAGTGCTTATGAGTAGCGGAAAAACGATTCATTGCTGATCTCTGGTAGAGACTACTGATAGAGGGAGCCAGATCCTTTCCCAAACTCTTAGGTAATATTCACAAACATCTCAAAGTTAAATATGAAAGTAGCTTGTAATGTATATATATAGATGGCTTGGTGGATACACACACAAATTTTTTGACAACGACAGTGTCAATGGCAGAGGTGACGGACGAATCACTTCATGACGGCAAAGGCTCAGCAACACAGTACTTTCTGACACTGATGTGTGATAGAGCCAGGCATGTTTATTTCTGATGTCAGGTTTTAACCTAAACATCTCCATGAAAGTCAGCTAATACTTACGGAAATGGGGACTGCCTACAAACTGTGTTACAATTAACTTGACCAAGATGGGTGCAGGTCTCCTATATTAGTGCAGATATTACAGATAAATTCCAATCCAATAAGTTGCATATCCTGCGTCAAGAAGAGAATCCGCTTAAGGATATTTATTGTGAAGATGGCTTTCACTTGATCAAAAAATTTCGAATCCAAGCACCTGCAATGTAGCTGCCATAGTCTAGTAGTTAGTGTTTTGGCTTATTAGACGTGACATCTCTAGCAGAACGAAATATGAACAGAAAAGTTTCTTCGACGACTTTATCTCAGCAAATTTCTGGGAGCCATTCTAAGAGTAAAAAAAAATTTTTTTTTAAAAAGCGGTGTTAGAAGCTGATGGATTCCGAATCTAAGCACCTTGAAATTACTGAAGGAATAATAAGGCTCTGTTGAATAATATTCAGTACCATCAAATTTATATCCTTACTTGAGATACACTGACGCTAATTTCACACCAGAATTATTATCATCACTTATGACAATTTATCCGCACTCACTATTATTTCATACACAACTGTTTTACCTACTACCACAATCCAAAACGAGGGTTGACCCATAAAGTAATATAAAACAATGTTAGCAGAAAAAAAAGGACTGCAAATATTTAATACAAGCAAATATCATGATTTAAGCCTTGAAGCGATTTTTGTAAAACTAAATTTAGAAAAAAAAAAAAAATGGAAAATAATTCATAAATCAAACCAAACCATATAGTGGTGGTCACTTTGCATACATTCTTGAGACACAATAAAATTTATTTATAGAAATACAATCACATTCTAATGGTAATTCTCTGTACTGTATGGCCGGCCCAATAGATAAGAAGATGAGAAAAGAATTTGTTTCGAACAATATTTTCGAAAATGTCCTTCGTAGAAATATTTATGCTGCAATTTGGTTTCTGTATTGGTTAGCCACGTTACAAATTACTTTTGTACTCTGGCCTGAATAAATGCTCAAACAAATGAACAGGCAGGCACATAATGCTACAAAACACACAATGGATGACACACTCTAGAATGCATGTCGACAGTGGCATGCAACATCATTTATTTTGTGTTATTCAATCTGTTTATTGAGCTCGAGCTTTCTTCCCTCTCTGTGTGGGTATATGTGTGTGTGTGCAGGCAGACGGTATGACATTGACCAGATTCACGCATATTGTGATAAGCACATGCAGAGATGTGTGGGCGCACACAGCATTGTTAAAGCATTCACTATGTTTGTATGTATGTGTGCATAATGCACAAAAGATAGACAACAGATTTAATACGTACAAACACATACATATGCGAACATACATATAGCAGGGCTAAGGGAACATGTCCTTACAAGCCTACTTACACAGGCCATTCTATTGTTATTTGTGGTCGGTATCTGTATGTTGTTGTCAATGTTGTTTGTTGTGTTGCAAAGAAAGTGGAAGACAATTATTTGAATCGGACACACACACGCTAATACAAGCAAGCAAGCATATGTAGTATGTTGGTATTGAGACCATATATGTAATGAGCACACAGAATCACATTTAGGTGAAGTCTATTAATGTTTGTTGGTTTTAATACAATAAATAAATTTAAATATTGTATACACACACATACACATGTATATACATACGTGTGAGGCAAAGGTTATTAACTCTTGGAAAGCTATTATTTAATCCGTACATGTAAATACTTTTCAAGTTTATTTTTTATTAATTATTTTCTTGCAGACACTTGAAAATTTTATTGCATTTAGAAAAAAAATTGTTTAAATTGCAAAACAGTCAATGTTCTGAAGGTAAGAATTATGATGTAAAAATGAAAAGCTAACTAAAAAAGCATTTGGAAACTGTCTAGAGAAGCTTAATCAGCTAAGAAATGCTGTCACACAAGTCATGTCTGAGTTCTAGGTAATGAGCGAGCAGATGAATGAATGACGAGAAAGGAAACTTTATGACAAGCCAAGTAAGACTCCTCTCAAACAAATTGAGGCGTTGAAGGCAATTAAAGCTTTTCCGAAAATAGGAAACGGCACTGGCTTTTGATTCTATTCAATATTCAAAAATAAAACGTTTTACATAAATTCTTTTGCCATATATGGAATATACATATATATGTATATATATACAGTGAGCGCCATAAGTGAGTCAACACCCATTATAATATTAAATTTTCTATTATAAAAAAATATACTTGTAACACAACAATAATTGAATTGTTGTTTTTGTTTTAACATTTTATAAGTAATAAATGAACGTTTTTATTTTTGTAAATTTATTCGACTATTCCCATTCACTTTTCTCATTATCCTAAGAAAATGAATTATTTCAGTGGTGTTTACTCACTTTTGGCGCTCACTGTATGTCTGTGTATTGTATATTTTTTTCTTGTATCTCTAGTATTATTATTATTGTTATTATTAGACATTTCAACAAATGTCAAAAATGATAACTATTAATGTCAATCACAATCATAATTCTGTATTGCAAAAATAACATTGATTTGTAAAATAAACTCAAAATTTGCTGGTGTTGGCTTTTATAATTGGCATTTTGATATGGAAATATCAAATAACAACAAATGAAGTCTATATTTATATACATATATATAGCATGTACATACATATATACAAACGTTTATATTCGCGTACAGTATTCCCTCGATTTACGTCGTAGAATGTTGCGGAAAAAGGTGACATAAATCGAATTTCAAAGAACTCATAATATCAGATGCATTTTACAAAAAAAAAAAAAAACTAAAATAATTAAATTGTTACTCCATGTATTGAATTCTTTTAAAGATGGAATTCCCCTGATTTTGTTTATAAACAACATAAGGCGACGTAAATTGAATGACGACGCAAATCGAAGTTGAATGGAACAACATTTTTGACAGCCTTAATCGAAACAACGTAAATCGAGACAACGTAAATCGAGGGAATACTGTATATATATGGTTGCAAATTAGATTTAAATTTATTGACATTCATACATTATTTAAGGTTTTCTTTCAATGGAAAACCTTGATTGTTTTCCAAAGAAAAACTTATGAGAGGGAAGTTATATTCAAAATGAGATTTTGGCATCGTTTTTATTTTACAATTCTTACATACCTCAAGAATAAAAAACAAAATAATTCATCAAAAACGGCCTATATCCTACACCCATCTGCCTATCTAGTAGACGTCAGCTGCGTAACAATATAATTGAAAGGCCTTAGACGGCAGAAGGAGGCAAGCTGCCAATTTTAGTACCAGTGCCCTTTACGCCATCTGGAACTGGCTTTCTACTTAGATTTTACTGTAGAATTAGCAATTCTTGCTCTTAATTGACTATATGGCTTAATAACCTTAGGGAAGAGATTCAGATTGTGATGCCAAATCGCCCTGTAAATTCTCTGCAGGTTAGAAATCGAATTGTGCTGTATTTGTCTTAGACACTCGTAAAGGCTCTAAGATCTTAACAATGTCGTGGCTATTGTCGGAGTATTTAAATAACAGAGTATTCCTCGAACCGCTGTAGTCTAGTAGATAGTGTGTTCGGTTATTAGACGTGAGCCCGAACAGCCTCTGGCTCAGACATCACAAATAAAGTGAAATCTGAAACAATATTTCTTTTGGCGATTTCCTCCGAGCAGACTTCTGGCATAAACTCTGTGAGTAAATAAAATTGCCGTGAAAAGTTTCTCATAAATTTGTTCGCACAAGCGGGCTTTAAAATTCACATGAAAATTTTTCTCAAAACTGTAGTTCGGAATCCACATAAAATAGTTGGTCCCACCATTCAGATGTAAAATTAACATGAGTGATGTGAATAGCTAGGTTTTAATGTCGACTAAAGGACTGTAGTAACGAATTAAGTGAGTGAGAATTTCGTGGGAATGTTAGAACAACCAAGTTATCAGCAAGTTTCTTTCGATCATCGTATAGACGTCCCAATTTCTCTGTGATTTGGGAAATTCCCCAAAGTTTTTCATTATTTAGCTCCCTGGCTATAAGTAATAGCCGGAAAAAATGAACGGCGTAAAATTAACCTGTAGAACTATCGATTCCTTTTAGCTAGAAATTAAATTTCACATCTAATTTTTCCTGAAAAGAAGAGATAATATTCTCTATAACTAGCTTCCATCTAGCCTTTACCTAGAGGCAACGAAGCAGCACATTTCTTCTTTCTCGATTTCTTATTTATGAGTTCAGTGATTCACGAATTTCTATAGAAGATGCACCGCGAAGGAAAAGAAAATATCGTCCGTCACTTAATCACTTAAAGGGGACTGCATTGCCTTAACTACACGCCTTTCTCTAGTCAATTAATATTTGGTTAATCGTGGTTAAGATCAGTTGAACAATAAAAAATTTTATTTAGAAACGTGTGATGACAAGTACGAAACGAATTTAAGCTAAAAAAAATTCCTTTCATCTGGCCACTCGCATAAGTTTCTTTTTATTTTCAGCCAAATTCCTTTCTACGTTTTGGTGTTTTTTAAACTTTTCATGCGGTCCTAGAGAAATTTACGTTAGGAATAGCAAATCATTGAGAAAACTATGAGAAATTTTTAATACATACATACATTACAACCATTCAGTCAGAATTACGACCTAGCTTCTCGCACCACTTACGGTTGTGTGTGTTAATTTAATAAATACGTATGTAAGTGGGGCGGCCTCAGTTTAATATCGACTCGAAATGAGAGATTTTTTAGGAAACTTGGAATTGTAGTCGCCGTAGTCTAGTAGGTAGTGTGTTAGCTAATTAGACGAAAAGCCTGGGTTCGTATCCCAGGTCAGATATCAAAACGAAATATGAAAATATTTCTTCGGCGACTTCCCTCTGCAGATTTCTCGTAAAAACTCTGAGAGTAAAATTTACATGAAAAGCTTCTCAAAAAAATCTGTTGTTCGCAATCGACTTTAAATTAACAAATACAACATAAGTAGTGTGAGAAGCTAGGTCGAATTCCTTTAGTCACAGAGTTTTTGGCAGAAATCTGCTGAGAGAGGAAAGTCGCTGAAGAAATATTTTTTTCTCTTTCATCGTTATCGTAAGGTATGACCTGTGATATGATCCGTGGCCTCACGGCTAATAAGCCTACACAATAATTACTAGACTACGGCGTCTTCTTTTTAATTTTAATTTTAAATTCGCTTTAATATTTATCGCTCTAAAGATTTATTTTTATTCTATACATACGCTGTGTAACTGGTTTATCAAAATGTTATATTTTAGATAACGTAAGTGAGACGGTGGAGGCACTTTATTCTACCCTTAAATATAAAGTAACACTCAAGAGTAAACATTTTTTTTTAGGATAAATTGATTTTTATACTCAATCATGTTGCTTTTATTGGCTATTATGTTGTTGTTGGTGTATGTGTGTGTGAGTGTATGTGTAAGAGAATCTGTATCCTTAAATTATACTGTTATTAAGGTATTGTTAAATTGTTAAGATTAGAAAATCCCGGAGAAAAGCACAACGAATTTTTTTTGTAAGGTCATCCATCTGGAATTGTTGGACTGGCCAAAAAAAGGGATATCGAAATACATACTCACACTTCGGCAAAAAAGCAATATTTCATTTATAGAAATTCCAAAGCCTGATAGAAAACAAACACACACACACATGCATACATATAAAATCAATACATGTGTGCATGGCTCTGTTGCCACTGAACATGAATGTTAGAACGAATGAATGGTTTTTGTGTGAAATACTTGCCAATCGATAGACAAATATTTTTGTATCCCAAAAATAAATTCCCAATGATCCATATTTGTGTCTGCTATTATTGGTTTTTATCTAGTATTACTGTCTCTCTCTCTCTCTCTTTTTTTTGTTTTGCTTTTGGTTTAGATTAAATGAGTTGTTGTGTTGTGTGCTGTGTGCCGTGTATGTGTGTAATTTACAGGACTTCTCGACACAATCTAATTGAATTGAATTGAATTAAATTTTTGTATTTGTATTGGTGAAATGTATTTGTTTCCTTATTTTGTGTCATTATGATTGATTATTTTAACAAATTATTTACATTAATTGACAATAACTTGAGTAAAAAAGGTTTCTTTTCCTCTTTTCTTTTTTTCATAAATTTTTTGTTTTGTGGATAATGTGGCAGAACCTCATTAAGAGTAATAGATTGAAAGAAAGATTTAATAAGAGAACTTGTATAGGCCTATCAAATAAAATAATTGGATTCTTGACAAATTACACACATCATTAGGATGAAGTCAAAAAATTAAATCAAAATGAACTTAAAGGGAAGAAAAATATTGAGTTTAAAGAATTTGTTAAACGAAAATTGTTTTGTTAAATTCAATAGTAAATATGGTTATTCAATGTAAAAATAAAGTTTCTGGTAATATAAACACTGAAATGACTATGAATTATTTTAATAAGGAAAAATAGTCATTCATTATAAAGAACTTAATTTCATATTTATTAATCCACTGTGCCATAGGTTGTAAAATTAAATGAACATTATTAGTTTTGGTTGAAGAAGGACCTTTTACACCGAAGAGAGAATCTTATCGATTCTCTCTGTAAATTGAGTAGAGCAGTTTGGTGGCGTAGAGAGAGTTGCAGCAGACTTCTTCACAAAACAAAACAGACAATTTAAGATGACATTTTTTTGGTAATTACCTTGCAAAAACTAAAGATAATAATCGAATTTCTAACCAAACATTTTACTCCTAACAAAACTCACACGTTGAGGAGATTGCATCTCCTGTCAGCAGATTTCTGGCAAAAACTCTGAGAATAAATAAAATTGCCATGAAAAGTTCCTTAAAATTCTGTCGTTCAGATTCGACCTTAAACTGTAGGTCCCGCCACTTTATGTATAAAATTATCACACACAACATAAGTTGTGTGAGATACTAGGTCAATAATCTTGACTGAAGGGTTGTAATGACCAATTATGTATGTATGTATATTATATGGACGTTGAGAACATTATACTGACGTACATAACTGATATGTATTCGAATATATATACAGGGTGGCTGATATGTATTCCAACCACCTTCAGGTTATTATCATTTGTTAACCGCTCGTCTGACATCTGACAGATTTATTCCAGTGGCAGTTCATTTTATTATTTACAAGCTTACAAAAGCATTTTGATCTATTGCATTCAGAAAAAAAGTTATTCGTGATGGAATTCCAGCCTGATAGTGTGATTGCTTTATATTTGTCTGGCAAACCACAGGTGGCTATCGTTAGAGCCCTCCAGTATTTAAATGTGAATAAATGTAGACAAAAAAGAAACGGTAACAACACCAGGAATGATCCGAAAAATGAAGGCAAGATTTGATCGAAATCCACGCCGCAGTGGTAGAAAAATTGCTCGTGAGCTGAACATATCTCGAGAACGAATGCAACACATATTGCAAAATGAGCTTGGACTAAAGCCATTGAAGTTCCAAAAGGTGCAAGAGCTCACCGATGGACAAAAAAAAGTTAGACTGGAAAGAGCCACGGATTTGTGAACAAACAAAATGATCGTTTTTACTTGCCAAAGAGGTCAGCTGAAAATTTACACCTGCGATTAGCCATCAGAACTAAAGCGCCGAGAATGGTAATAGTGTGGTCCGCCGTAACGGTCGGTGGTAGCTCACCTCTCGAATTCATCGACCGTGGGGTCAAAATAAATGCCGAATATTATCGGAAAAATGTCTTAAAGACAGTATTGAAGCCCTGGGCATACAAACATTTCGGCCGCAGATCATGGATATTCCAACAGGACTCAGCACCATCGCACTCAGCACGCGTCAACCACGAATGGCTTAAAAAGGAGGTACCTCGCTTCATTTGTACCGCACAATGGCCACCAAAATCTCTGGATCTCAATCCGTTGGACTTTTGCGCCTGGGGCCTTTTGGTTCTCACTAACATACCAAAGTGTCGATCATCTCAAGACGCGCTTCGCCGAGAATGGACCAAAATCCCGCAGAGCCACTTTCCATAATTCGTACCAAAGGTGATCAATTCGAACAAATCTAAACTGGTTCTAAAATTTGATGTTATTTCCAATATTTTTTGCCTTTGAACAATAAAATTAAAAAAAAAATTAAAAAAATATTGTTGCATTATATATCAGCCGTGGTCTAGTGGGTAGTGTGTTGGCTTATTAGACGAAAGGCCCGGGTTCGTATACCAGGTCAGACATCAAAACGAAAATTATTTCTTCGGCGACTTCCTCTCAGCAGATTTCTGGCAAAGACTCTGAGAGTAAAAATTGCCATGAAAAGCTTCTCAAAAATCTGTCGTTCGGAGTCGACTTTAAACTGTAGGTCCCGCCACTCATGTATAAAATTAACGCACACAACATAAGTGGTGTGAGAAGCTAGGTCGTAATCCTGACTGATGGGTTGTAATGGCCAATTATGTATGTATGTTATATATCAGCGACCCTTTATATATGAACTTTGAGAACGACCATAATATATCGAGAGTTCAAAAATGTTGGAGTGGTTGAAGGAATTACATTTAACTGGTAGGACTTTCGAAAAGCAAAACCGACGATTTATGTATTCAGTTTGTCACAAATTTTATCAGATAAAACCTACAAGGAAACACTGTCATTATAATCCGGTACAATGGGATGCTGAATAGATTCTCATTAGCAGACGTCGTTTCAACCACGTCTAAATCTCCTCTGATAGTCAAGCTGCTATAAGACTATTTGGCTCTTTATGCCTTGTTAGCTTAATGCAATTATTATCCATTGATGCCAAGGATATAGCTCCGTTTATTAAATTTTCAGGCTGGTTTCTAACGTACGGTAGTTGTGCTTCTAATGTGCAGCCTTTGCGTTGATCAACTTCTTTGCTGGTTTGGTGGAATTTGGTCAATACAGGAAATGCGCTTACCTGTGGTATCACAACGGACCACTATCCATGCTCAAGTGAGCTTTGGTAATCAACCTAATTCTGGATAATAAATCTTACTTTCTTATTAGGTCATTACAATCCTTTAGTCGGGATTAAGACCTAGCTTCTCACATTACTTATGCTGTGTGTGTGTTAATTTTATACATAAGTGGCTAGAGATACAGTTTAAAATCGATAGATTTTTGAGAAACTTTTTCATCCTCATTGAATGTTTGTCACAAATCTGCTGACAGAGTGTTGGAAATGTTTCACTTGGGCTTTGAACCGTGGACCTAAGCTTAATAAGCCAATAACACTACTTACTAGACTAGAGCGATCACAACACACTATCCTTATCTTTGAGGAGTAGACGAGAAGAAGTTAAGGAAGTCTATAAAAATCGCAGGCTTTCTTTAGGGACTATATCAACAAATCTTGTTGATGGTTTAAGTTTATGCGGATATGATAGCTTTGGTTAGCCTCCTATCCGTCAAGCTACGTACCTACCTAAATAGTTGGCAGAACAAAAAGCTGAAATTAGAAGCGGTATAGATAAATACTTAAGATACGAGTGAGTTCTTCAAGTATGTCTGAGTCTGAGTCTGAGAAAAGATAGACAAAAGTTTCTAAACTGTGGCTACGATTGGGTGGAAAAGTGAGTTGGCTACAATACAGTAAGAGCCTATTACTGCTGATGGTAACTAACTTAGTGTCATCGTGTATTTTAACAGAATGGGGAGGAATCAGAAAAAGCTTGCGATGTATTAATTTTTTGGAAGTTGCTGATAACATCAGGCACCCATGTAGATAGTGTATATGTTTCCTAACCTTTGAAATTAATTAGTGCTGCCTCGTGCATTATTTAGATTTGAAGCCTAGTTTAAGTTTTCTCCTCTTATCGAAAATAGAATGCCTCAGTTCATAAGAATTTCATGAGTTTCGTAAACATTTTAATGCAAACGTTTTACTTTAAAGTATTTATTATTGCAGTCCAAAATAAATGCTTTAATAAGTTTAAAAAAAAGTTTTCTTTTAAATATTTTCGTACATCTACTAAATGAGCCTTGTGCACATACAAAATTGATAATCAAGTCCTTGAATAATTTACAATATTTTTAAAGAATGCCTGTATAGAATAGAATATAATACATGGAATTTTTGTTTAATAATAAGGAATTTCTAGCATTGATTTCCTATAGAATTTGAAATTTATTGAAAAAAAAAGAGGAATCTGCACACATAAAATATTTATTTGTACTCGTTGTGGTTAAGGTTACCAATTCGGAGAATTTTTATTTAAGCAGACTATGTTAAGATAGTTTAGCATGATAAGGCAGTATTGAACTGGTCAGCTTATATTGAAATTGAAAAATAGAAATCGAATCTGAAAACCAATAGCATAAGCAGCAGCAGCACTAGTCGAACGTAGCATCATTAGAAACATGGCCCACAAATAACGTCTATTGAAAAACATTTCATTTATTTGTCTAGTCAAGTATTATTCGCAATCATCATGAATGTTATGCGATTGCAATTGTGTTAAAACGTTACCCAGTGAAAGGAATGAAATGTAAGTCTGTGTAATTGAGTCTATGGGTGTGTGTGTGGTTCTGTTGGCTATGTAAGGTTAAAGAACACTTAAGAGTTCAACATTGAATATCCTTTTTGCCTTCCCTTGTACGTTTCCCTAGTTTCGCTCATCGAATTGGTTGGTCTTTTCGTTTTTCTCGAGGATTATTTTTTTTCTGTGTTTGTGTTTGTGTTTTTTTTTTTTTGCTTCTTTTACAGTACTCAAGATTACTCAGCAATTCGTTAGCCTCTTGTTTTTCTGGTCATTCGTCACGTATTTTATAGGCGCCCTAATATGACAAACCAACTTAGAAACCATAATTCAATTTGTTTGGGTTTGGTTACCACATACTGGGAACAAATAAGACTGAACAGAAAGCAAAAAACCATGAAACAAACGGAGGAGCACATTCCAATGTTACATCCTAATACCGGCTGGTTTGTGAAGCAAATGAAGACAGGCTGGTTGTTAGAAAAATGGCTGCGAAGCGAGAAGTGAGGGAGGGAGTTGTTAGTAAAAGTTTTGCATGTCGACAAATTAACATTGTTTGTAGAAACTAACAAATAAAAAAAATAGAAATTGTTAAAAAAAAAACAATAAGGGATGTGAATAAACTTAAAACGGATATAAACTCTAGACAAAAAAAAATTAAAGCCAGCATGCATTACAAATTTGTATGGCTTTATTCGTTCTTTAAATGAACATTTTAATAAAAAAAAAAAACATAGAAGAAAAAAGAAAGGTTTCTGGTTTCTGTATCACAACACATCGCTACAATGCTTTAGTGTGATATAGAACACCATTTTAAAAAGTATTTCGAGCAACAATAAAATCATATATTAGAGACCAGATGGCCATCCAGATGATCTTGACTATACAGACCATATATGCTTCCTGACAAGCACTCAGCACGATATGATGGAAAATCTCTAAATGCTATAGAAATAGACTGCGAAGTCTTATCACTCCACATATCGCTGGGCATATACACAGGCCCACAAAAGTATACATACGATTAAAAAATTTCACAAATTTCTGAACAAATGCAAAAGACTGTCTTAAAATCGACGAAAGTTGTCAGACGGTTATAAAGATCTTCAACGAAAACGGATTGTTTAAAAAATTTCTGAAATTTGTTAACTTTTGTCGGCCTATGCAGGAACTTCAGAAATTTTTGAACCAATGACCAAAAGAACGTCTTAAAATCGACGAAAGTTGTCACTGACTTATGAAGATTGGTTAAAAAATTTCTGAAATATGTTAACCGTATGTATACTTTTGTGACTAGAAATGTATTAGAAAAGGTAATTGAAGAGAACTTATCATACAGTACACATTTTTCTATAGAAAATATTTATCTTATGGAAAAGTACGAGTAGCACAATAAAAATGACTGGAAATTCATCATACAATATTGCACAAAGCATAATGAGATCTCGTAAAACATTTGATTTACAAAGCACAGTGACTTTGTTGAAGGGTTGTAAGCTTCAGGGCGGATTACAACCAAGCTTCTTATATTGTGTGTTAATTTGATCCATACGTGGCGGGACATACATTTAAAGTTGGTTCCGAACGCCAGTTTTTTGAGGAACTTTTCATCGTAAATTTTATTTTACTTTCACAGTTTTTGTCAGAAATCTGCTGAAATCTGATACCATTGCTCGTTACAGTGATACTGGTAGTGTTGTATCGCGTCCAAAAAGTCTACGAAAGAAAACAGCAACAACACCAGAAATGATCCAAAAAGTGAAGGCCAGATTTGATCGAAATCTCCGCCACAGTGGTAGAAAAATTGCTCGTGAGCTGAACATATCTCGAGAACGGATGCAACACATACTGAAAAATGAGCTTGGACTAAAGCCATTGCAGTTCCAAAAAGTGCATGAGCTCACCGATGGAAAAAACCAAGTTAGACTGGAAAGAGCTACGGAGTTACTTCGCTTGCACGAAAGTGATCAGTTACCGAATTTGGTTTTCTCCAAATTGAGCAGTTTGTGAACAAACAAAATTACTGAGTTTACTTGCCAAAGAGGGCAGCTGAAAATTTTCACCTGCGATTGGCCACCAGAACTCAAGTGCCGCCGATGGTGATGGTGTGGGCCGCCGTAACGGCCGATGGTCGCCCCCGCTCGTATTCATCGACCGTGGAGTCAAAATAAATGCCGAATATTATCGGGAAAATGTCTTAAAGACAATATTGAAGCCCTGAACATTCAACAGGACTCAGCATCATCGTACTCAGCACGCGTTAACTAAGAATGGCTTAAAAAGGAGGCTCCTCTCTCTTAATTTCTCCGGATCTCAATCCGTTGGACTTTTGCGCCTGGGGCATTTTGGAGAACAAGGTTCTCACTAAAAAATATCAAAGTATCGATCATCTCAAGACGGCGCTTCGCCGAGAATGGGTCAAATTCCACAGTGCCACTTTCATGCAGCCTGTGATGGCTTTGTCAACCGTTTGAAGGCCATAGTTCATACCAAACGTGGCCAACTGGAACAAATCTAAAATGATTCTAAAATTTGATGTTATTTCCAACATTTTTTGCTTTTGAACAATAAAATCGAAAAAAAAAACAATTAAAAAAATATAGCGCTTCACTTTGATGCATTTTATATCAGCCACCCTGTAAGTGTTGCTTTCGCTTTCTGGGAGCTCTGGAATTTTCAGAATCCATTGTCGTTGCCGTAATATAGAAGCTAATGTTAAGTCAATACCCGTGACTTAAACACCTGTACAGAAATTTTCAATAAAAAAACATTTCCTCGACGACTTCCTCTGATAGAGCAAAATAAAATTGCCGTGAAAAGTTTCTCAAAAATTAGCACTCACATAACATGGATGGTGTGAGAGGCTAGGTGGTAATTCTAATTAAATGATCAATTAAGTACGTAAAGGTTTGAAATAATTTCACACGCATGTGACGCCTATTCTGTTGGTCAATACCACATTGAATATTTTTCTTTACAACCGTCAAATAATGTGTTTCCCTTAATTTTTCGAAATACCTCGTTCTCACACTGCTTTTAAATATAAATTCTTCACAGAATTTAAAGTATTTTAGCATCCATTTTCATTGTTTATTTCATTTTCTGATAGTCTATTATGGTGTTTATATTGTATATTTAAAGAAATGTTAACATTTACAAATTTCCCATAGTCTTGTTGCTAATTCTGTACACCTGTATGCAATGTTGTTCAATAAAGTGCAACATTTTTAATGCCTCCAGGTGTAATTAGTAGTAATCTTGTGTAACAAATTGTTTACGAACGCTTTTGTTAAACATTCTGCAACATATTATGAAACAAAGACTCGAAAATCGATAATAAAATTTAAATTTATCTGGGATATGTTGTATGCTATGCTGTATAATTACTTTTGAGAAAATTACAAGTCATTTAAGTATATTGAGAAAAGTTTGGAGTATTAAGCAGAAATGGAAGTTTGATAAATAAAATGATCTAAGTAGTACATAAATAGAAAATAAAGATTTTATTAAACAAAATAATTGAAATAAAAATCTCTTTATAATAGAAATTTTCTTTAATTTCAAAAGTTACGATGCAAGGTTTTTGTTCAATTATTCTGGAAATCATATCGGTCGAGCATCACAAATTTTAAAGCCACGGCTTCTCTGGGTGAAATCCGAAACATCATGACTCTAGGACGTAAAACAGGCTGAACTTCACTGGTGGCATGGGTTATATTGGCCCTTAATTGTTGTTTATTTGTTATAACTACGACTTAAGAAAATCCTTCAAACAAAAGTATATCCAGATCAAATCGCTCGTGCTGAATATTTAATGCAGCATATGTTGTGTGACACGTACCGCCGATCTATGAAAACCACAGGTCATTTGTGTTTAAATCCAATTGAGGCAAGAAGATGTTGATTATTATCGACCTGATAGTCCCTGGTAGTCTAGTGGTTAGTGTGTTAGGCTATTAGCGTGAGGGTCGTGGGTTCGATTCTCACCAGAGGCTCTGGTCTGTGGCACTACACCGAGCATATGGTCGAAGTTACTCAGCTCGTACGTAATTATAATCTGATTTTGTAATTGTATTGTAATTAATAAATAAATATTATCGACCTACTTATATAACCGTTGAGAATGATGACCTGGCCAACGTTATTTTCAAAGAAATGTGGATCAATAATGCAGCCAATCCATTTATCAAAACAAACAGTGACTTTACCGGTTTCCATTGGACACTCTTGGATCTTTTGGGGATTGGTATCGTACCAAAGTTTACAATTTTTTTTATTGACTTTATTGGCCATTACAACCCTTTAGTCTCGGTTCATCGTACAATCCAAACGACATATTGTTCAAGCAAAATTTTTCATGGGAATTTTATTTAACTCTCAGAGGACTTGCCAGAAAACTGCTGAGATGTTATTCGAGATGTCTGACCCAATTTTTAAACCACAAGCTCATGTCTCAATAAGCCAATACATTACCAATTGGACTACGTGGACTTGCTTACGTACTTATTCATTTAGCAATGGTCCTCAACGATGAAGAGGATTTTTCGATAAAAATTTTGCTCAGTTTTCATCTGCTCCAAGGCACATTCAAGGAGCACACATTGGTGCCTGTGGTCATCCACGGTGATTTCACAAAACAAACAGAATAAATGACAACTAATTTAAGAGATGTAGCTTCAATAATATTCGGAAAATTCAAGAAGATTCTTGGATCGAGGAATGCGTACCTTAGGTTAGGGGAAGTGGTAGCTTTGATTACTAAAACTAACTTGAGCACGCATAGCGGCCCGTTGTGACGCCACATATAAGAGTAGTCTCCGTACGAACCGAATTTCACTAAAATAGGAAAGAAATTGGTCTGTTCAAGAGCTGAACATTAAGTTCCTTACACACCTAAAGTGCAACAGAAGTCGTCTTTATAAACGGCCGGAAGATAGTGGAGAAGATGAAAGTTACCGTTGGAGGCACATATATTACATTAAAGATGGCGATAAAGTATCGATGACAGGTTGAATTTCAAGGAGTACGTAAAATACATCGGCGAAAAGGCATTTGTAACGCAGGGAGCACTGGCGAGGATGATGCCAAATATTGGAGGACCAGGTCCATTCAAGAGGAGGATAATTTTAGCGGTAGTAACGTCGATAATGCTATATGCATGCCCCATATGGTCGAAAGCACTCTCCGTGGGGTCGACAAGGGGAATACTGTACTGGTGTTTCGTCTAAGTGCGATTAGACGGATTAGTGGCTTCAAGACAGTCTCTGACGAAGCGGTATTGGTATTGGCAAAGAAGGTTGGAGGAACGAAGGCGAAATTAGAGATGATGTGATAAAGTTTTTGTTAGTTACCGCATAGTTATGAAATGTGGGGCCGAATTTTTTTTGCTATAGCACCGAATTCGATCAAGTTTGATTAGATTTCTTGTATTCGTTACTCTGAGCAATTGCCCTTAGGGCAAAATTCGATATTCAAAAGTGTATTGAGCGGCTTTAAATTAATATCTCTAGAGTTACTGAATGTGAAAATAAATTAACAAACAATCTCATTTTCACAAATTTACATTTATTTTCGATGTTTTTTTTTCAATTTAAAATTTTAAATGAAAAAACAAAAATTTTCAAACCATTTGATGCAGATTTCTTATTCTTATTCAAGTGCGTTCTGCTCTGTACTTCTATCTGTTCTTCCTCGTTTAGTGTATTTTTCATGTAATTTGTAGTATTTGTTTCTATTGTTTTTGTTTTTGTTTTTGTTTTGTTTGTGTATGTGTGGCATTTACTAAATCTATTCAATTTAAATGCATTACAGGCAAACCAGTTTCATGGATGATGATTTCACCATCAGTTACACCAAGGAAAATGAGTGTTGGCTCAAACAATCCAGCCATGCGTTTATACAAGTTCGACACAGATTCTGGTCAGGTTAGTATAATAACAATCACATTACATTACTACGTATATTCTGTTGGCCAAAAGAGATATACGCATACGTACATACTTACATGGATACATATTATAAACAGGATAAGCACAAACATATTGTATGTGTAACAAGGGGCCATAGGTTAAGGAATACTAAACAAAAATACCCGTAAAAAGAAAAGAAAAAAAAAAATTTTAATGAATGAATTGAATGAATGTAGACGATAAAACAACCGAAAGTATATTGAAAACCAACCTAGCCACTGTATAAATCTATCCATACGATTTCCATTCATTCATTCAGTCATTCATTCCTTCATTTAAAGAGATTCATTAGAGTACAAATGCTCGTTGATTCTAAGCACTTTGTAAACCATTTTCATTATATTTGTTTATTGTTGTTTTTGTTGTTGTTAGTTTTTATAAGGACATCATCGTCTTTTACATAGAATTGGTAAATTCTGTTGGTTTGCAATTACAATTTACAAAACATAACTAACCTAAAACACGTTGCTGGCAACAACAAAAGCAAATCAATTTTATCAAAACTGCAAGGACGACAAGAACATTGACCAGAAAAACCACTTAACATTACTCTCTGAACTTTAAAGCTGCAAAATGTTTCAAAAGTCAAATGAATGTCCAGTTAAAAAGGACTTGTTTGTCTACAAAAATTTTTAGCTCTCTTAATGTAACGAAAAATTACAACAACAACAAACATTTTAAATTGAAAATAAGAGAAACAAAATAAATAAATTTTTCTTTTTTTTATATTTGGTATGCACCGGGCAGATATTTCTTTTTCACACTTACAGTGTTCGATGTTACTCAACAATAACCATAACCATGTTGGGCATAAAACTTCTGTTCTGCTACCCATTACGAAATGTAATTGGAAGGACACGCATACATATTTGTTTTGTAACATTTTGTGTATGTTGCAACTTTGGTTTTTTTTTTTTTGGAAGAACAATGTTGCATGAAGGAAGAAAGATTACATTTATAGAAATTAAAATCTGTAACCCAGCAGTGCATTATCATACAAATATTTGTCTTTTACTTCCTTTCCTGCTTTTCGAAAATTTGATTCTGTCACCATGAATATATTCTACTCGTATAGGAGTGATGCTCCAACACAATACTTCGTTTAATCATTCAGTCCTGTACTCTATTTTTTAATGATTTATAAATTAATTTTATTACAACAAAAATTAAATTTCAAAATGGCCATTATAGCCCTTAAGGCAGGACTAAGACCTATCTTCTCATACATTAGTGGCGGAACCTACAGTTTAGAGACGATCTCGAACGACAAGTTTTTGTGGACCTTCTCATAGCAATTTTATTTTACTCTCTGCATTTTTGCCAGAAATCTGCTCTGAAAGGAAGTCGCAGTAGAAATATTTTTTCGAATTTCTGAGGCTTAAACCATGGCCTCTCGTTCAATAAGCCAACCACTAGGCAACACATGGCTAACGTTACCCTCTTGTTCATTAGAATTCTAGCCATTAAGACGGAACTCATTTTATAGCACGTTTTTTTTTAGCGTAAGTACATGAATTACAGATTCTCAATATAACCAGATTGTCATTACGCGTTGGAAACCTAATTGTTGAAACTATGAAAAACTACTTTCGATATCAGAGAAACTAAATCTTACATAAAGAATCATTCGTCCACTTAAGTGATTAATTCTTGCCCTTTGGAAACTGTGACTACATTTCTAGATTTCGGGGTATTATTGGATATGAAATTATCTTTTATTGATCCTATTAGTATGATGATTAGCAAAGCTCGGGCTGTTCTTGGTTTTGTGAAAAGATGGCTAGGGAATTCATTGATCCTTATATAACGAGACTGTACTCTACATTTCACTTGTTAGACCTATTTTGGAGTATGCGTCTGTTATTTGGATCCTTAGGAGTCTGTGCAGCAACAGTTTTTATTATTCTGTTTACGTGGCTTAGGATGGGATTGTATCAATGGGCTTCCGTTATTTGAGGTTAGGTAAGGTTTGATAAAACTTCCAACTTTGGAACGTAGAATGGCTGTTTTTGGGGTTTGTTTTATTTTTAATCTGGTTAAAAGTGGTATGTATTCCGAGTTTTTGCTTTGTAACCTGAATTTCAGGATTCCAGCTAGATTTTCACGGCACTATCGTCCTCTTTCTTTAGATTTCTATAGAATGAACTATGGATGTAATTTTCCTTTTTGTAGATTATGTAATGATTTTAACTTACATTATAATTTTATTGATTTCAATTGTAGTGTTTGTAATATAAAACATAGCTTATATTCTGGCATTAATTTATAAATTATTATATAAAAATATATTTTCGTTCCGGTTCTGGTTTATTGTTACCCTATTCAGCTTGTGATTAAGTTCTATAGCTGTTTTATGTTCTCGTTGCCATTACTTTTCCCTTACCCGCTATAGTCCGGACTGTAGACTTTACGGGTCCCTATGTAATGGGGTGAGCCCTCCGCGGTCAGGTGAGGGTGAGTTAGTGTGAGGACTGGGACGTTTGAAAAAATTATTTGAGCAACCGGAATACAAAATAAAATTCGCAATATTGCTCTCTTACGAGTTGGCATAAAACATCTCGTACACCATATTCATACTGATGAGTCAGAATTGATGTCACAAATCCCCAACCACCACAAACCAAATTTTTTTTTATTCCAATTCCTACAGTCATTTAAGGCAGCCTCTTAACAATTCAGGGCGTATAATATCTGCCAAGGCTAGCATATCATCGAGAAACGTCATTTCTTGAGTAGAAAAAAATTCGATCAAGATTTACAAAAAACACGCATTCGCAGCGGGTATTTTTCTTTGGCTACGGCAGATGGCAACTCTGTCATTCTAGAATTTTTTATAGTGGTGGGGTAAGTTAAAAATTCTTAAAGTTTTATTGCAAAAAAATACTCTATTGTAAGGTTTTTTTTAAGACCACGAATAAATCAAAGTCCATAAACCGATCACTTCACTCTGTAGTGAAGTAATCGGTATGCCAATGAGAAACAAATGGCAGCTACAAGGGCCAAGGTCTGGACTATACGCGGATGAAGTAAAACTTCTCATCCACAGTTTTATATACAGGTTTTGAGTGGCATTGGTAGAGTGTTTTCATGATAGAAAATTACGATTTCTTGTCCAAATGATTTCTTGTTCAAATCGAATTATTTATTGTCTGTACAGGTCTTTCGTAATAGCCTGTACTGTATAGGCAATTCGTAGTAAATCTCTTCCTTGAGTCTAAGCTCTATGCGGACCAGATAAAAATTTTCATCCACGGTTTTCCAAACAAGTTTTGACTGGCACCGCAATATTACGACCTCTTGTCTGGTTAAATATTAAAAGTTTTTTTCGGCTAATACTCGCTTCAAATGAGTTAATTATTGTTTGTACAGGCCTTCTATGATAGTCTGTTTTGCTATAGGCAACTTATAATAGATCGCACCCTTCTGATCGCACCGAATACAAAGCATAACCTTTTCACAAAGAATATTCTATTTGGCCATACCTTTTGCTCGTTCCCAAATGCTACACATATGACTTCTTGCGCTTGGAGTTGTCATAATGGAGTCATTTTGCGACACCATTGATAATTCATTGCCAGAATGATTTTTTCCTAATCCAAAAAAAAAGAGTTTTCAACGGCTTTCTCGGCTTTAGTATTTGTGGCACTCAATTTTTTTGCTTTCGAAAGAATCCTGCTGCTTTTAAACGGGTGCTTGAGTCATGCTTTGCATTTAACACAAATCTTGAATGGTCCAATTTAGGGTTTTCAAACCTTTTTGGTTGTTCTGACCGCTATTTTTCTCTGGTGTCAAAATTACAATCGCAAACCACTCAGCGTCTTTTTGAAGAAGCAGAGCCACCGTATAATGTACTTCAAACAGACAAATGAAATGTCAGATTCAAGGAGTAAATGCTCCGAAGGTGTTTTATGTAAGCAAAAAAAAAAAACAATCCATTTACATGTGTAAGAATTTGTTGTTCTGTCATAAACAATGTCCAAAATTAAAATCTAAAAGAAATAATTTAAGAAAAAATAAGAAATAGAAAGTAAAGAGATTAACAACTATTTTACTTGGAAACCTTTCTCCTTTTTTGTTATCACTGCTAGACAATCTGACACCATAATTCAATTCGATTCGAGACTTTGAAAAACTCAACAAATATTTCATAAAAACGTAATACTCTACTCATACCTCAGAAGTGATGAAAACAATAAAATATCGCTTGACAATATCTGCTGGGTTGTAATATGTCCACAAACGTACATGTGCCATACATGAGCATGTCTAACATACCCCAAAACGGGGCAAAATATACAAGCATTGCAAAGGCATTTCTATATGTAACTGTGTCTTGTTGTTTTTGTTTTTTTTTTTTTGTGCCAATATATTGAAATTTTTGCTGAACTGCTGATGTAGAAAAGCATTACACATACGAACAACAATTCTCTCTCATTTGATTTGTAGATTTCTTTTGTGCAACTTGTGTATTCTTCTTTGCAATACGACTCCATATACCCTATATAGACCATTTGCACACATACACACAGAGAAATACACAAATTGTTTTCAGAATTGTCCTTAAACTGTGTCTATATACGTATGTATGTATGGCTATGTGCTATGCTAGATGGCTATGGTAGTAGTTCTTCATGTTACAATATTCAATTTCTGCAGTTTAATTGTAAATTTCAACACTTTGCCAAACGATGGTTTTGAACAATATCGTAAATGTTCTACATTTTCTTGATTTCTATTTTTTTTTTGTTCTGTTCTGTTCTGTTTTTCCTCCCTTTCTTTCTGTTTTTCTCTTTTTTTTTTTGTTTGTCTTTTTGCATTGCCTTGTACTTTAAGTTTTATGTCAGTTTGCTATGACAAAACTATCACAATCGTTGAAAATCATTCTTTTTCAGTCAATGTTTTTTACTGTTTTTGCAGACTTTTTTTCTCTTACAGAAACGGAAAGGAAAAATAATAAATCATTAAAACTGAATGCAATAAAGACGTTACACTCACAGACAGTATTCGTAATAAATCGAATTTAAAAATTTTATGATAAACAGAAGACTCATTTCATTTAATTTATGAAAACGAAATTCATGTCTAGCGGAATCAAAATTCCTTTAAGTATTCTGTAGTTTTTTAATTCAAACAAATCTAATGGGAATTTAAGTTCACTAAAATGGCAGTAAATTAGACGAACATAAAAGGAATAGTCATAGCCTATTCTGATATTGTTCTGATATTCAAAGGCTTGAACTGTTCCAATCTCATAACAGAGTTGCTAATTTCATAATCAATAAAATCGCCATATTGGGCATGAGATCGATACCATTACAATCCTTTAGTCATGAATACAATCTAGTTCCTCGCACGTTTCATGATTGGGATTGACTCCAAATGACAAATTTTTTGAAAATCTTATGATGGCAAACACCTATCCCCTTATCTACATTCCCTCCTTTCATCCTATATCCTCTATTTCCTTCCTTCTCTAAGGACATTCTACAACAGGTCAATTTCGACCTCCGCGTACTGTACTTGTCTTAACTGGCAAGTATACGTCCTCTAACCTAACCTTACCTATGATGGCAATTTTCTATATTCTCAGAATTTTTCCCAAAAGTCTGATGAGTAATCGTCGTAGTTTAATAGATAGTGCCTTGCCCTATTAGATGTCCAGCCAAAGTTCAAACGTCAGTAATTGCCATGAAAAGTTTCTCATGAAAATCTGCCTCGTCCCCCATCTCTTGAAATAACACACAATATGGGTGGTGTGAAGAACTAGGTCGTTATAGATCAATCAGTTCCACTGAATGTTAGAAGGTTGTGTGCTACATTTTCACGTGATATAAAGCTTACCCATTAGGCGAACAACCACTTTCTACTCTGCCTCTGCAACTTCTGTAAAAGACGTCAGGCAGATAAACCAATGAGTCTCACATGTCTGTCTAGAAAGCAATGTTCAAAAATGCTCCTTTTGAGTGTTGTATATTCCGTACCCCAATTATCTAGCTTCGGCTTGATTTGCTGGAATGGCTTACAAAAATCTTTGCCTGGTCATGCAGCTCTCACTCATAAGTTCTCAATGTGCAGTTACCTCAATATTATTGCAACTCGGTACCGTCCAGATTTACTGACATATTCTCCATGTATCTCCACCTACTAATGTGGCGCACAACCTCTAAGTTCTCTTTGGTATTAACCTAATATTACTGTGCTCCGGCACCCATACAATGCACTTATTGCACCATCTCATTGAAGGACCCCCAGCAACGTAAAATGGACTTCAGTTTAAGTTATATGAGAAGCCAGTTTCCCAGCTGTTTGGTTATAAGAAAGTATGCTAATATGCTTGGAAGAGTTTGGGAATGCTCCTATTGTGATAAGCCTATCTGTCCGTTCACTAATTTTCCACAGAGTGTGTTGTTCCTGCCAAACTGATTCAGTTGGATCTCATTACCCGTTCCATTACATAAAAGTCAATCTCAAAGCAAGTATTTGCCTAACTGTCAGACATTATTACTAAATCTAGTCCTCTGTACCTTCTGTCCATGTTAAATTGAGCACGTCTTTCGAAAGTGTAGATTTTGTCTTGATAAAATTGAAAATTTTATTCTGTGCTCTCGCCTAAGAGAGCATGATAACGGATTTGCGATAATCTAAGCAAAATAGTTTTTTGGTGAACGCTCAAGTCAGTGTCCTTTCTTACGAACTGCAATGTACATAACCAAGTAGAATTTTTTTTTTTTTTTTATAAAACCAGAACTCAGGGGATGACCCCTACTCATGCTGTGCATTGTGCAGGTTTTTTGAGGAAAGGTAGAAAGAGAGAGGGAAGATGCGAACGGTAAGGAAACGAGTTGCTGCTGGTGACTATAAAATGGTTAGTGCTATACCTTCACCATTAGACAGTCTACAGCAATCGTCCCCAAACAGCCCGCAGTTTCTCACACCACTTATGTTGTGTGTGTTAATTTTATGCAGAAGTGATGGGACCTACAGTTTAAAATCGACTCCGAGCGACAGATTTGTGAGAAACAAGAAGAGAAAGAGAAGAAATCGCCGAAAAAATACTTTCTGTATTTTTTTTTATTTTTGATGTCTGGCCTGGGACTCGAACCCTGGCTTTACGTCTAATAAGCCAGCACACTACCTACTAGACCACGGCGACCCCCCAGAATAAGTCGTGAAAGAGTGTTTATTCACATTAAATGTGGTTCCGTGACAGGAATAATGTTAAACATGAGTATGCACGGCGCAGCTAAAGTACATTTTTCTATGGATGACTGGAATTAACTGCTCACGAAGCTTACATCTCATGTTTGTAACAAAAGAGCCAATTGTCAACTTTAGGTACCTAGCTGCACTGGCAGTAACCGCACGGCTTCTCTGCGTGAACGTATTCACAATGGACAATTTTCTATGTCTCTGGATTATTTTAGGCTTTAAGGACCACTGCAGTTGCACGATGTATGTTGGCCCACAGTTCACATCAGTTCCAGTTGAATTGATCATGCCCTCAAATTCGCTCGTGCAAAATATCCAATATGACTATTAAAGAATAAATTTTTTACTATTTTTTTTTGCATTAAATTCCTTATTATACTGCCATCTTTTTTCGAGCGTATATTTAATATTCAATGTACTACTGCAGCCGAATAGGCTTTAAATGTTCTACTTTTGTTTCCGTTTAAAGGTTTTTGTTTCTGGTCTAGTAATTTTATAAAATCCAAACCAAACCAAACCAAACTAAAAAATAAAATTTAAATACAAAGGCTTGCCATACACTTCAACAACAACAAAACAAAAAATAAAAATTGTTTTAAAAATAGAAAACGAAGAGAAACAAAAAATTTTTAGGACACTTACTTAACAAAGGGGACCCTTGTTGTTATACAATTCAATATCCATGAAAATGTATTGCAAAATTAATTATCACATGGAATAAATTTGTTCATATCTCTGGTGATATTTTGTGTGGTTTATGCAAGAGTTAATACGATTTCGATAACAAATAAGTTTCGAAGAAAACTTACAATTTCATTCAAATCATGCTGATGACAAGACACAAATTTAAACGAAATTAAGTTGACTTTACATACAATTGAGGATTTCAAACAGAAAAAAAAATAAATAAAATTTTGAAAAATATCCTAGAGGGAGGTTGTTTTTCTTTACGCCACAATAATAGCTTTTTTTTCGAAAAGTCAACTTCACTTGGCATTCGAATAGTTTACGAGAATTTCTCAACTTCCTGTTCAAGAGGAAAGAAATGAAAAAAACAACAATCTCTTGAGTATCTTGTGTTTTATTCAAACCGAACGACTTCTTATGCAAATTAAAGTGGGTTCATGTGTATATGAAATGAAGGGGAACAGAATTAAACTTTATTATCTTGAAGCGTCATGCTAGAAATGTACACACACGAGCTATAAGTATAATATTAAGGCCCTATTTAACTGACAACAAACACAAACACATTTTCCAGACACATTCGAATATATATACAGGGTGCCTCATATGTATTGCAACCAACTTCAGATTGTTATCATTTGTAAACCGCTCGTCTGACAGCTGACAGATTCCAGCGACAGTTCATTTTATTATTTACAAGCTTACAAAAGCATTTTGACTTTCTGCACTCAGAAAAAGAGTTATTCGTGATGGAATTCAAGCGTGTTAGTGCGATTGCTTTATATTTGGCTGGAAAACTACACGAGGCTATCGTTAGAGCCCTCCAGCATTTAAATGTGAATAAATCTTTTGTTTCTCATACCATTGCTCGTTACCGTGATACTGGCAGTGTTGCATCGCGTCCAAAAAGTGGACGGAAAAAACCATAGCAACACCAAAAATTATCCGAATAGTGAAGCCCAGATTTGATCGAAATCCACGCTGCAGTGGTTGAAAAATTGCTCGTGAGTTGAACATATCTTAGCTTGGACTAAAGCCATTGAAGATCCAAAAAGTGCAAGAGCTCATGGAAGGACAAAAAAAGATAGACTGGAAAGAGCAAAGGAGTTAGTTCACTTGCACGAAAGTGGCCAGTTTCCGAATTTGGTTTTCTCCGATGAGACGCTATTCAAAATTGAGCAGTTTGTGAACAAGCAAACTGATTGGCTTTACTTGCCAAAGAGGTCAGCTGAAAATTTACACCTGCGATTGGCCACCAGAACTCAAGCGCCGCCGATGGTAATAATGTGAGCCGCCGTAACGGCCGATGGTCGCTCCCCGCTCGTATTCATCGACCGTGGGGTCAAAATAAATGCCGAATATCATCGGGAAAATGTCTCAAAGACAGTATTGAAGCCCTGGGCAGACAAACATTTCGGCCGCAGACCATGAACATTACAACAGGACTCAGCACCACCGCCCTCAGCACGCGTCAACCAATAATGGCTTAAAAAGGAGGTTCCTCGCTTCATTTCTACCGCACAGTGGCCACCAAAACTCCGAATCTCAATCCGTTAGACTTTTGCGCCTGGGGTATTTTGGAGAGTAAGGTTCTCACTAAAAAATACCAAAGTGTCGATCAGCTCAAGACGGCGCTTTGCCGGGAATGGCCCAAAATACCGCAGAGCCACTTTCGTACAGTCTGTGATGGCTTTGTCGGCCGTTTGAAGGCCATAATTTGTACCAAAGGTGACCAATTCGAACAAATCTAAACTGATTCTAAAATTTTATGTTATTTCTAACATTTTTTGCTTTTGAACAATAAAATTAAAAAAAAAAAATTAAAAAAAATATTGCGCTTTGCTTTGTTGTATTATATATCAGCCACCCTGTATACATATGAATATGAGTATGCAAATGTATACGTACATACGTATGTATGTATGTATTTATGATATTTTACAATTTAAATTGTGTTCAAAAACTATTTTCTCAACGCGTTTTAAATTTATGCCACACTTTCGAGTTCAAGAAAGTATAATGAAAACGAATGAAAAAAAATAAAGAAATCATCATGCAATTTGAATTGTTATTTTAAATTTACGATATGAGTGTAGGTGGCTCAATTGAAAATTAATTTGAAGCAAGCAAAAATATCGGTATGAATATTCTGCAGATCTTTTTATATCGGCTGTCTCTTTAAGCGCCTTCTATCTTTAAACTTGTATTCAAAAAGTGTATATAAGGCATCAACAAAATTTTTTTATGCGCTTGAAAGGCCTACTAATGCCAGTATGTGTGGAACATAACGTGGTTCAAATGGTCATGCCCAGTTTTTCTAGGTGGATGCAACCAATTTTCTATGACTCTAGTGCATAAAGCTGAAAACTTTATAAGAAAAAGTCTAGTGCGCTCAAAATGTACAATCTCTTCTGCTAGTTCCTACAGCCTCCACATGATACCCCCATCGTTTCAAATCCCTCGTGCAGAATGTTCAATGTGGTATGATTTGTCTGGCATGATTTGTCTGATATGTAGCGTCGTCCTATTCAAATCATATATCGTTGGTAGGCAAGTCATGCTATTCAGCCTAAACGAAGTTGGTAATCATCGATCAATTGTGTTCATGACTTGGCCAAATTCGTTTTCCAATAAATATGAAGCATTGGTTTCGGCTAACCCAAAATCCACATCAAATTGTTATTTCTTCAATATGTGTTGGATGCTATTTGATCCCAAATTCTATAATGTCGTTAGTTCACGTACCTATGTATTCAAAAATAGTAGTCACCACTTACATATATAATTTGGCTTGGTTATCAATCCAGATTTCGGGTGCTTCAGTAACTCTCTTATATATTCGGTCACATAATTTTAACGTTTTTTGAACCCAAAGGAAAGTGACACAAGTAATATAATTTTACGAAGTAGTGTAATCTATTGGAAGCAGAACACATCGACAATGGAACATACTTAGTTGGTCATTACAACCCCTCAGTCAGGATTATTGACCTAGCTTTTCACATCACTTATGGTGTGTGCATTAATTTTATACATATGTGGCGGAACCTACAGTTTATAGTCGACTCCAAAAGACAGATTTTTGAGAAACTTTTCATGGCAATTTTATTTACTTTCAGGAATTTTTGCAAGAAATATGCTGAGAAGAAATCGCCGAAAAAATATTTTTTTTTGTATTTTATTTTGATATCTGGCCCTGGCTTTACGTCTAATCAGCCAACACACTGGTGAATTCTGGGCTCTGGAACATTTATTACAATATTCCTATTCAAAACATTTTGAATTAAATTAAATTGAATTAAAAAATCGTAAAAATTTTCCGGTCAACTTTTAAAATCACTCACGCGAGGAGGAAGTAATATGAGGTTTACCTGGACTGAAAATTACACTGCATTGCAAGTATAAAATTTACAATGGCCACCTAATAGTCAGTGTGGTAAATGTCAATTGCCGTGTCCGAGGGTTATATTCCCACCGGAATCTTTACCGGTTCTGTAATTGTTTGTCTGACTTTATATGTGATTACTGTCAATAGTAAAAAGAAAATGAGAATTATTACAAAGAAAGCAATTCTTCAAAGTGACGAAGATACAGTGAGCGTCAAAAGAAACTGTACATTAAGAAATATATATATTAATAAATTACCATTATTTTTATTTAAAAATTTTTTCGGTGTTAGTTTTTAAATAGAAAACAAAAAAAATTTTAAAAAATTTCAAACATTTTTTCGGGCACTAGCCTTAGCTGGTAAAATTTGGGTTTAGTGATTGTTAGAATTTTATCCATAGTATACGGTTTCTTTTGAAGTTCATTATGTCTTATAGAATCGTAAACAATGCATTTGATTATGTTATGATCTTTAGCAAAGTTGTTGCGCATAAACCGACGAAGATTTCTAAGTTGGTATGACCAATTTCCAATAGGTGATGCGAGTGTAAATTAAATCTTAAACTATGCATTATTTAACAAAGTTGTTACGTATGAGTCGACGGAGATTGGTGCACCTGAGTATTGGTCGCAGAAAAAATAATGTTTAATTGATGTGCTCACCTCCTATCTTAGTTTATCAAATGAGTTTTGAATGCAACTTTCATTTACATTTGAGTTCGTAAATCTCGGGAATTTAATTAAAATAGGCTTTACACAATATAATTTCTCGGGACACAGTGATTTCTAGACTCCATTAATAATAAAATCAATTGAGTAATGTAATGTTTAAGCAATTCCCCATCAAACTGGCATTATTTTTAAAAATATTGGAACAAACACAACCACACCCCACCATCTACACATTGTTGTTGGTTGTAGGGTATAAAAACCACAAGACCTGTACGAAGTAAAATTTGTTCCACACAAAAAAGGTACAAAAGAATTTAAATGTGCTGTGTATGGTATGTACGAGTTTGGTTATGGGGCGAGAAAAACAGAGGAAAAAAATGTAAGTTTTCCTCTGTTATTATTTTGCTAGTGTTTGCATTTATAGTTTTTCCAACAATTTTTCAAACATTTACTTACACAAACTCAAATAAAAAACTTATAACGGAACGTAGACCAGGCCAACACACACACAGAACACTTGACTTTGTAACCACTATTACACGAACAGAACAGAAACATGGATCAGGAAAAACACAGAAAAGAAAACGAAGAATTAAAAAAATATTTAAGGGAAGACATAAAAATATAATGGCATGAGGCCACTAGTAGTGGTGGTGGTGGTGGTGATGGTACGCCTCCATCACTGGCTTTACCAATTTTATTCATAACAATTGTCTGGTTATTCTCTTTAAAGTTCTCCTCATTTGTTGTGGTCGTTTTTTTTTAATGTATTCCTTGTTTCTTTTTCTCTTTTCTTCTTTAATTTTCTTTTTTTTTTTGTCTTTTTCAACATGTTTTTTCCTCGATATTCATGCATAATTATAGGTCTTGGACTATACCCAGTACTATATGGATTTGCAATTGGCAAATACTTTAGGAGAACCGAATTGGGTGCCCGAATACAATTTAACACATTATTATGCCTTGAGTGATATATCAGCGATTTCCCTGCACAATTTTGTGGATCGTTTTACCAGCAACGATGCATCCTGGTTTGCCAAGTAAGTAGAATTTCTTATCTCTTCTTATCCCCCCCCTCCTTTATTTTTCCTGTGTTTTATTTTATTTAACTTGTCTACAACGGTATTCCATTTCCATTTTTATTTTTTTTTTGTTTCTTGCCTCCATAAGCATTTGTGTTGCTTGTTTTTTCCACGTTTTTCAATATTTTTGCTGTGTTGAAATTAATTTCTGTAACATTTTTGTTTTATAAAGTTTCAGTTTTGGCAGCCGTTGCCAAATGTTTGTTTATGCTAATTTCTTTGGAATCGAATTTTAAATGGCTGTTACACTGTACGTATGTATGTTTGTATGTATGTTCCCCGGCGTATAGGTTTGCGATTTTATATGCCACATGATTGTATGTGTGTGTGTGGTTTTTTTTTGTTGATACAACACGGCTGAGTTACTGGATTTTTGATGGCGTGCCGGTATATGGCAACACGAGACTAAAACTGCCAGCCTGTGATTGTGAGTGACTAAGTGCCTGACTTGTGTTTTTCAATGTTGATAAAGCATTCTTAATTATATTTAAATAAAATGGGTATTAACGTTTACCTCAATTTAAAGAGGATTTAAAGATTTATAAGAAGAAATTTAATGCCTACGTATGTATACACGAAACTTTAAGGTAAATTTGTAATTAAGGGAACAAAATTTCGTATGTCAATACCCTTAACTAAAGAAAAAAAAAACCCAGTGATTTTGTTTATTTTTATATTTTCTTCAGGGCCCTAAGGACTTTTAGGTTTAGGTTTAGCTTAGAGGATGTAAACTTGTCATTAAGACAAGTACAGTAACCGGATGTTAAGTTAACTGACAACCTAAAGAGAGAGGATAATAAAGGTGATAGGGAAAACGGAGGGTTTATAAACAACAAAAAATCTTCTTATTCCTAGATTTTAAAAACATCTTATGATTCTATACAATATCTCTTCCAATTCCGTTGTCCTAATGGACCTCATACTGCTGTCTGGTATCAGCAAGAATAACTAGCTGATTCAGCTGATTTTCTAAAAAGAAAATACAGTGCCAAGTATATCTTCAGGTTAGATTTTCTCTTTTGTACTAATATTTATTGAGTACTAGGGATGCTAGTCGGAAAATCTCGAAACCCGAAATTCCGGGATTTTCGGGATTCATGAAATCCCGAATCCCGGGATTTTTAAAAACTTGTCCCGGGATTTTTCGGGATTTTCGGGATTGTGAATTCATATATATTTTGACCCTACAGAAGGTCCTTAAAAAAAATTCTATATCACTTGACTTCGATAATAGCATCTTAGATTAGGAAAACCTTACTTCCAGTGATAAAAAATTATTTGATGGCATCGAATGCAAAAGCCCTGTAAAACGAATTAATAGAGTAACTGATTTAAATACTCAACTGTCCAAAGAAATAGATTTATTTACATCAGGAGGTGGTAGAGGAGAATATTTACTAGCTGCATACAGCTATCTTGGAACTATTTCAAGAAACGATTGCGAGAAATGTTTTTCAACGGCAGGTTATGTATCCTCGCATTCTCCTAACACAAATCTCTGATGTTTTCACATTATAATTACATACCAAACGTTTGTCTATTAATTGCTAATACTCTCCCAAATTTAATATTGTATCCTTATAATATCCCCTCCAAAGTTATTACTCCGAAAAACTTCATAATGTTCCGTGGTAATAAATAACAAGAAAAATTTCAGGCCTAGTTCCTGATATGTTTCCCGGTGTTTTGTTTTGGGATCAATTAATATATCCAAGGTTTGAAGAATATATTCTGATGAATCATTCTTATCGTCTATATCGATAATCTACATGCTGGGTTCAAGTGGCTTAATGTATAACCTAGGTCTCTAGCAAACAGTTCCATTCTTCAACAAAATTTTGAGAAGAGTCTCTGCTTTCCTTATTCGGTGTACCTTTCACTCCACAGAAAGATGCTTACAGATCAGTTGGTGTTGAAGCTCCCCATCTTGTAAGCCCATATGATCTGGGACTAAGCAGAGAATCATGTTGAATCAGCTGTTCCTCACAGTGCCATGTTATCTGCAATTTAACATCATAGGAGACTGATTCTAATTGGTGGCTTGATTGCTTTCGCCCGTCCTTTGTACATTTTATTCAAGCATATCTTTCGATGGTTTCCACATGACATTGAAAAATCCCATTCTTAGAAGAGAGACTCTTATTTTTGTGCATTTGTATGCTGCAAAAGCGTGGTCTAGTAGGTAGTGAGCTGGCTTATTAGACGTAAAACCAGGGTTCGAGTCCCACGCTAGACATCAAAATAAAAAATACAAAAAGTATTTTTTCGGCGATTTCTTCTCAGCAGATTTCTGGCAAAAACTCTGAGAGTAAATAAAATTGCCATGAAAAGTTTCTCAAAAAAAAAAAAAATTGTCGTTCGGAGTCGACTTTATGCTGCAGGTCCCTCCACTTATGCATAAAATTAACATACACAACATAAGTAGTGTGAGAAATTGCGGGCTTCTTGGGGGCGATTACTGTAGACTGTATAATGGTGAAGATATAGCACTAACCATTTTATAGTCACCTAGCAGCAACCCATTTCCTTGCCCTTCGCATCTTCCCTCTTTCCATCTTTCCTAAAAACCTGCACAATGCATCGCATGAGTAGGCGCCATCCTCTGAGTGTTGGTTATATAAAGAAAAAAAATAAATGATTGGCGAAAAAGGTGTTCAAATTCGACAGTTAAGAAGGGATTTGCCAGCTAGTCGACTCCTTAAGTTATGAAATCCCCAAATGAAATCTATGTTAGACTTCTGTACCATTATCCAAACCGTAGTCTCTCTAGACTCTAATTAATAGTATTATTTGCAGCGGACTTAAATCTATTAGAGCTACAAGCGCTGCTGTAGCACAGAGTTTCATTGGCGCTGTTACACTAACGCACCCTAATATCCCCATCCAACTCTATTGCAGGTGATATCAGATAAGTTCTGTCTACAAAATTTGAACAGCTTGTATACATTCCTCGAGTAACGCGCATCAGTTTCCAATATACACAAAATTAAACCAGCTGTCTGGAACATCAAAAGTGGTAAGGCAGGAGCTAGGTTTGGCAACGTTCGAATTCAAGTTTTGAGACCTGCCTTTATACTATCTGTAGATATTTTACAGGAGTTATTTCTAGAAATGAGGCAAGCTGAGGCTATTCCCACTGATTATCTAAAGGAGCAAAAGTAGCATCAAATGACTCTATTATTTTAATAGTTAAAAATCATAGTTAATCGTATGACAGATAAAAATATCTACTAGAGCCACTACATATCTTGTGCTGACCATATGCTATCTTGTCTATTACCATGAAACAAATAAATGAGCTGCATGAATCAATTTGCTTAGTTTTCATTGCCTTTCAGAAGTCATTTGATAAACTGAATCACCATAACATACGAAAAGTTCTGGACAGGAAAGGCTAATGACAGGATCAGTTTAGAAAGCAAACTGCGTCGCGATCAACAAGAAACTCTTCTAGTAATTCGTAATGCGCTACTTAAGTCAAGAAAATTATGCTTTTTTGATTTAAAAAACCTTTAAAATAAAAAGTCGTGGTCTTCATTATGATAAAAAGTTTTCTTACTCAGCCTCTGAAAGACATCATAATTCTTAAGATTGAATGGATTTCATTAAATCGAGAGTGTAATTTGATTTTGAATTCATTTTTAAACTTTCCTTTGAATCCTTACTTATACCATAAAAATTGTTTCTGTATGACAGTGTAATACCATGTTCAGACATACACTTTTATTAAATCAATATTCGGTTTATTGAGAACAATATTTTAAGCGTTCAGATATATAATATACGAAAATTTATTTGACAGCAAAACAGCTGAATACTTCAACAAAATTGCTTTTAATTTAATCGCGAAAATTAGTGCCAAAAATATAAAAATGGAAAACAATTTAACATTGGAGAAGGTAATGCTAATGATTAACCGAAACGCCGAGCTGTTGCGGTTAATAGGGACTACTTGTGACTTCAAAGTGGCTTTCCTCAGAAGGATGAGAAATAAAAATTTGATAATATTGGATAGCTAGCAGAATAGAAAGCTTTTGCTTATGGCACTGTCGTTGTTTACATTTGAGTTGTCAAACATCAATAGAAAGTGTTCGGAAAAATGTTATATGCTCACTGAACGTACTTATGACAGTGTTGTATTTGAAGTTTTAATCAATATTATAACAATTTATGAATTTATTGATCAATAATTAATTGAAATTTTATATGAAATATTGAGCTCAATAATGCCGTTTATTGCGATTTTCTCAATATAAGTGAATGTCTGAATATGGCATAACAAAGTCTACTGTTTTCTACCAATTATTGAAAGTAAACTTGTATGCTCTCCAAAGGATATTTTCCTTCATTATGCCATTGGTTCTTCATTATCTCTATACATTACAATGATACTGCATTTCAGTTTTTGTTTTTGCTTTTTTCTGTGTCTTACGTGACTCAAATAATTTGTCTAAAGACCACAACGTAAGCGATTACTATGCCATTACAGTCGTAAACATCGTTGTCATAAATAATTGCTCGCCTAATGAAAGATGTGTGTTGTGATAATGAAAACAATTGTTGCTTTTAGTCCTGCCATTAATCGATATAGACACTGGTACGATATAAGTCTGTACACATACTCATAAACATATTTATGTACGTACACATATGTACTAGTGCATACAGAACGAATATTTATGTCACAAACATTTAATTGTTAATGGTAAAATACAAAAACCAACAAAAAGAAAGGGGGGAAAAAAACAACAACAACAACAACAATTTATTTACAGCCAACATACGAATTTATTTATTTATAGCGGAGAGAAAAATTTTTATTAAAAAACAAACAAAAAAAAAAAAAAGTCTACCAGACTGACATTTTAATACACCTTGATAAACCACTCGTGTTTTTGAATGGTGGTTTATTTATTTATTTTTTTGGCGTCGTTGTTTTTGTTGTTGTTCATGTTATTTTTTATTGTTTTTTTTTGCTTTTTGTTTTTCTGTTTTTGAGTTCATTATTTTAATTTACCACTACAAGGTGCAAAGTTCATCTACGTGACACTTGTTGATTTAAATGGTGTCATATAATAGCTACATTAACACAGCCATACACGATTACGATATTCAGTAGACATAAAGACACATTCACATACATGCACATGCGTGTTACAGTTACACACACACACACACAAATATTTTAATTATTATCCCCGTAATATATCAAGGGTCAGAATATTTAATGAAATTAACCATAATTAAAGTTAATTTTTGAACCTGTTGAACATGATTGCGATAGCGCAATCATTTTAGATATTCTTGTGTCACAGACACACATTAACAGGGTGGTGAATAATTTAATGATATTTCTTGCGGTAGAACGTACGCTATATTAAGATAGAGGATAGTGCATTTTATTCATTTTTTAACATGAAAACTTATTTTAAATTTCAAAATAAATAAGAATTTCAAATAAGGAGTGCGCACGAAAAAACCTGGACTTACACTTTTCGTTATAAAAATAAAACTAAGTGGCGGATTTTTTTTCGTTTTAAATAATATTTGAATTCTTTTGTCTATAAAATTTTTTTCAGACCAAGGTCTCAGAGCATCCAACATTTTGAGTCACTTTTCTTCCAGGACACGTTAAGGTGTTTTAGAAAAATACGTATTATTTTACTTGCTTTGTTTTGGTCGGCAAATCCTGTTTTTCTTCCAGTTCCACGCTTTCTCTCAATACTCAAAGACTCCTTATATTGTTTTACTCTTACCTTAGAAACTGTTTTTTCGTTAACACCTGCGAGCATAGCAATCGTTTTTTGTAAGCGTCGCATTTGAAAATTTCAATTATTTTTTTACGACATTCTTGTTGGGTGCCCATTTTCAAAAAACTATTTTTGCTATTGCAATAACATTTAGCTCGTGGATTTTGAAACAGATGACTAACAAAAACAATGTAACGGTATTCATTATTTTTCAATTATGATAAAAGTTATAAGCTTAAAAGCAGACCCATTTTTTTTTGTACGCAGTCCTTATTATCAGTTGTTACCTTTTGGGATTCATCACATACAGACCCTTCACATCACATCGCTTTAGAATCCTTCAGTGAGGATTACGTACTAGCTGCTCACAACTGTGTGTTAATTTTATATGTGAGTAGCGGGACCTACAGTTTAACGTCAACTCCGAACGACAAATTGTTGAGAAACTTTTTCATGGCAGGTTTATTTACTCTCTGAGTTTTTGCCAGAAATCTGCTGAGAGGAAATCGCCGATGAAATATTTTTTTCATATGTCATTTTGACCTGGCATATGAACCCGGGCTTTACGTATAATAAGCCAACACCCCACCTACTATACTACGGCGACTTCAGTACATTTCATCACAGGATTTAAAAATGGGCTCCGAATATTCATTCACATCATCATAGAAGCTACATATTGCACTTGGGACAGACCCCATCCTGAGATACTGTACTCTGCGTCTACAATGGCTTGTCAACAGACCAGTTATGCACCAAAAAATAGTTTCTTCATTCAGTTAATATGCAGTTTCAATATAATTTCATTCATGTTTGTTACTAAATCTCATTGGGAAGCACTTTCCAAAACTGTAGGCAGCTGTCATCCATTCGATTCATTAGACCACGAATACTTCTAATGAATTTCATATTAGACTTGTTTATTATTAATCTAAGCCTAATCTCCAAAGATTTGGTCTTCAAAGAATCAATTTAACACACACAATTTCAACGAAGTTCAACCTAACAGAGCTCACCAACGTCAGGTTCTTATTGTTCCTATTATATCATCACACACTCGGCTTAGCTTCTTGTTCAATTCAAAATAAACCGATTTCATCTCCATACAATTGGCCCATTGGTCTGATCATTATGGAATACATTCATTGCATAATTACTGGCTTGCTCTACCAGGATTATTCTGAATGTCTTCTGCATATTATTGTGGCATGTCTGGCCTTTCATGAAATGCTCTCTACAAGAGCCCTAGATGTCACTTTATTTCGTATGTTTAGGAGGTTTTCTTTTTATTGCAAATGTTAGTTTATCCGCAGGCATACTTTCATGTTCCTAGGACTTACATTATAAAAACCTCTTTCACGAGTTAATCCTTCAAAGCATATCCTTGGAAGTCAATATCCGCTTAAGGAGGTCATCCACAAAAAGGCTGCACAATAATTTGGGATGGAAACCAACTTGTTGGCATTACTATAATTGTAAGGACACTCCTACTATTTCATTTTTTCGTATGACTGTGCGGAGGATATGTGGAAATCGTAGTTTCTGTACCTGTTCTGCCTTATGTTAAGAAATAAACATTATCTTACCTCCTTTACATTTAAGGAATCTAAAGAGCCGTTTCAGTAGATGTGCCTGACCTATAGCCGTTTTGGATTCCACATCCAATGATACATAGTTAACCACAACTTTCTCAATCGTTTTCAATATGAAAGACGTGCGGCTGATTGGTCTGATAAATATTCCGTGTGTATTTTCCTGATAAGCACCACTCTCGCTACTTCATGTAGGCTGTTGGTAACGTCCAATTACTGAACGATTTCGAACGATATATTTATCAGGAATGACAATAGATCCCCTATGTCACCTTAGCAATTAGGCTGGAAAAATTCCATCCGTTCCCGGTGTCTTAAAGTCGGTTTTATCCTCTCTCCAGTAGCATGCAAATATACGCCTCAACCTGTCTACCAGCGTTAACTAGTCTACTATCTGGATGTCCTCAATTATTCCCCAGCACTTCTGGGGAACTGTGTATGCGACAACAGTTCTACTATATCTACTTCGTTTAAAAGCAAAATGTGCAAAAATATTGTCTGGAGTTCATTGCAGTAAGTCTATCCCCAAGTCATTTATTCCATGCGTTTAAGAAAGTTATTTACGGATTTCTATGAAGCCACCAATAACCACCGTCTAATGCATATTTTTAAAATCAATTAAAATGGTGGAGTGAGTTAAATATGAATAAATTATCAAATTGAAGGTATTTTGACTGCTTCAAAGAAACAAAAGAAGTGCAGTTCATTGTTAATGTAAAAATATGGGGGAATGGAAACCCTTCATAAATTATTTCAAAATTCTCTACAAAAATTATTCCTTTCACATGACTTCACCTTGCCATTTAAGTGAAATCCCATATAAATTGAGTTGCATTTTGGTGAACAGACAACAGTTCGAAAATTTTTTGTGCAGAATGCAAGCAATTTATTTACTTTTAGTTTTAACGGTATTTTCTACATCCTCGGGAAATATGGTAATGCGCTTGTGTGGCCAGGCTCTTAATGACGTCCTATCGGCCGTATGCAATGGACATCTAAATCACTTGCCTGTTAAGAAATCTTGTAAACTTATGAAATCTCTGAATGATAGAAATATTTTTTTAATAAAAAAAATCTTTCAATAATTTCATTAGCACCTTCAACAATGGATTTATTGAGCTTTGATAATCTATTTTTGGATGACTATCAGGATTTAAATAATTTCGCTAAAACCAGACGTCGTCGTTATGAAAGAGTGAGCATTTATGATGAGTGTTGCATAGACAAAGGATGCAGCGTTGCTGAACTGCAGTCATACTGTCTATAAATAATTTCTTTTTCAAAAATATTTTATATGATTAATTATATTTTATATTACGCACATATAAAAACATATCGCACACCCAGTACAAAAGTGACTGAACTCAAAATTTTAATTTTTCGAGTTTATATGCTTAAACTACAGTTGTTGTTCTCAACTGTTACTAAAAATAATCCAAAGATTTTGTTTTTAACTATTTTTGTTTAAATCAAAAATAATTTCTCATCGATTTTTAAAAATTTAAAATTTTGAATTGAGGCACTTTCATATTGAGTGTGCGATATATTACATGAACTCATAAGTACTCATCACAAAAACAAAATAAAAAAATTAAAGTTGTTTATAAATTTTTGGTTTTTATTATAAAAAAATAACAACACACTTTACGTACGTACGTGTGAGTGAGGATTATAGGTTTGATCCCTAGCGAACGCTTTGCCCTTACTTTGGTCACAAATTGGAGACGGGAATTGTTGCTGAATTAAATACGAGGCTTATGAAAGTCAAGAAGCACACAGAATGAAAACGAATACTTTTATTAGGTAGCTCGATGGAGTCAGATAAATGCACTTAGGCCAAATGATGCCCATGGATATCACACTTTTTCATTTTCCTCTTTTTCCTTAGAACTCTTAAAAGCATCTAATGAAACGTCTTAGCGTGGCAATATCTATGCGATAGGCCTTTTCTTTCCCTGGCATAATATTGCCCATGCATCCAGTAGACGAAGAACAATCTTCTTCCAATTCTTCGTCTCTACACCGTCTGTATAATGTTTGCCAAGTGTCCACGACTAATTCGGAGTGCATAATGCAATAGCAAGTAATGATCTTAACAAACCCAGTATTAGTTAGATTATCTGCGCTATTCCGAAGCCGTCCGTTTGACATTATGGAAAATCTATAGCCACACTGTCCATTATTAGCTCGCAAGTATTCAAAGACATTGCCAAAGTAGACCTCTATGTTTGTGTCGAACATAGCCATTTCATGCGTAATTTAACAGGGTGGCTGATATATAATAAGGCATTCTTGGTTGTCATGTGCTGAGTGCAGTGGTGCTGAGTCCTGTTGAAATGTCCATGGTCTGCGGCCGAAATGTATGTCTGCCAGGGCTTCAATACTACCTTTAAGACATTGTCCCGATAATATTCGGCATTTATTTCGACCCCACGGCCGATGAATACGAGAGGGGGCGACCATCAGTAGTTACGGCGGCCCACACCATAACCATCGGCATTGCTTGAGTTCTGGTAGCCAATCGCAAGCAATTAAACATGATCATTTTTTTTGTTCACAAACAGCTCAATTTGGAGTGGTTTCTCATCGGAGGAAACCAAATTCGGTAACTGGCTACTTTCGTGCAAGCGAACTAACTCCTTGGCTCTTTCCAGTCTAACTTTTTTTTTGTCCATCGGTGAGCTCTTGCACTTTTTGGAACTTCAATGGGTTTAGTCCAAGCACATTTCTCAATATGTGTTGCATCCGTTCTCGCTATATGTTCGGCTCCCTAGCAATTTTTCTACCACTGCGGCGTGGATTTCGATCAAATCTGGCATTCACTTTTCGTATCAGTTCTGGTGTTGTTACCGTTTTCTTCGTCCACTTTTTGAACGTGATGGAACACTGCCAGCATCACGGTAATGAGCAATGGCACGAGAAACAAAAGATTTATTCACATTTAAATGCTGGAACGCTCTACTGACAGCCACCTGTGGTTTTCCAAATATAAACGCTTGAATTCCATCGCAAATAACTTTTTTTCTGAATGTAATAGATCAAGATGCTTTTGTAAGCTTGTAAATAATAAAATGAACTGTCACTGGAATAAATCTGTATAAATAATCCAACACACTATCTACTAGACTACGGCGACATTCCCTATACAGTTACCTAAAATTTCACTCTGTCCTGCTCCTATGTATATATATTTAGTGATTCGACAGTCCCATGCACTGGCATTACTAATAATAATGCATGCAGATCTTTGCATTCACCATATCAGGTTCAAACTTGTTGTCCTACCAAGCGATTCCCACCATAATAGACTCCCGTAGGTTAAGATAGGCCTGATCTCAGTGAGTTATCCTAGGTCCCAGTCCCTATTTTCTCCCAACACTTTGTGACAAGCATAGAAGACCAGTGAGGCCAAGATATTTATTTATCCAGAATGAGTCTCATAAAATTGAGTTTCGACACACTCCCTGAATTTTAAAAGTAAAAAAATTATTAAATATACGATCATACCAATCCACATCAAGACCCGGAACATGCAATAGTACACGGCCTTGTTTGGTATGGATTTCCGGTTGTTTAGGACCAAGGTTGGTCAAATCATGATTAACAACTTTTTTTTTTGGCCTGAATTGAAAGATCTGGACACCAACAACTAAACGATGCTTACGTGCCGCACAGCTCATGTTACATTAGATATTCTGCACGAACTATTTAAGGTTATGGTCATCTCACATGGATATGATGTGTATTGGCCGCCGAGATTATGCGATGTGGCCCCGTTAGAAATTTTCTTGTGGGGTTTTTTTAAGTTGCATGCAAATAAGGTAAATACTAGCGTGGCCATGAAAGTCAACTAACATAATGCCAATGCCATGTCAAATTCAGCATAGTTTATATGCTAGAGTTAAAGAAAATTGTACATTACGCACATCCAGAGAAGATATGTGGAACATATTGTAATCCAGTTATACTGCCCTTAACATATTGTCCAAATAATAAGAAATTTCGAGGATATTTTTTGTTTTTTATTGGGTCAGAGAGAATATCAACAAACCGATTTACAGAATTTGTTGTGCAGAACAGCGAGAGATAGTTGAAAAGCTGTAATTTTTTATTTTTTATAAAACCAGCACTTAGGGGATGACCTCTACTCATGCAGTGCATTGTGCAGGTTTTTAGGAAAGGTAGAAAGAGAGAGGAAATATGCGAACGGTAAGGAAACGAGTTGCTGCTGGTGACTATAAAATGGCCAGTGCTATACTTTCACCATTGGACAGTCTACAGCAATCGTCCCCAAAAAGCCCGCAGTTTCTCACATCACTTATGTTGTGTGTGTTAATTTTATACGGAAGTGGCGGGACCTACAGTTTACAGTCGATTCCGAACGACAAATTTTTAAGAAACAAGAAGAGAAAGAGAAGAAATCGCCGAAAAAATACTTTTTGAATTTTTTATTTTGATGTCTAGCCTGGTATCGAACCCCTGGCTTTACGTCTAATGTGCCAGCACACTACTTACTAGACCACAGTGGCTACATAACTACATCGAGAAAGATGAATGAAAATCGTAACATTATAGTCAATACAGCAAGAATGGTATGATGGAACATGGGTGACATGGCCGCATACCAAATGGTTCACGATACCAGCCTATTTTATATGGAGATACACAAAGGGAAAAAACCGTTTGAAATACTAGAAATTGTTAAAATAAATTAAAAACAATTCGGCAGTATAATCAGAAGACATTACATACAAATAAATTTATTTTAAATCGATAAGAATTTTATTTTTGCACAAAAAACATTTCCATGAAACTCAGTGTTTTTTCTTTATTATTATTATTATTGAACAAAAAACATTTTTACAATATCATTAACATTAGCTAATAAGGGTTTTATCGTTTTATACGTTAACTTGGAGGCAATTAATCGGTAGTGAGTATCTATTTGCAGTAGGAATACAATTCGGCAAAATTACAACCCTTAACACAGCACTCATCATAAATGCCCAAAAGATTGCGGCGTCTTCTGGTCTTGGCAAAGGTATTCACATGATCACCCATGAAAAGATCATCTAAAAATGATGATTTCGAATGAACGGGCATATCATCGTCAATATCGTTGTAGAGATCCATGACATCCAATTCATTGCGTACGGGAACTAAGGAAAAATAATATTTTTTTATAAACAATTTCAAGAAACGATCAAAACAAGCAAAGTGTAAAATTGTAAAATATTACCAGACTTTTTGGTGATCATGGAGTTATAGCCATTGGTGCACACCGATTCTAAGACTTGCACCAAAACAGGGCCACACATGCGTTTCGTACCAGCATGCACTTCATAGAGAACAGCAATTAGAACAAAAAGGCATAAGAATTTCATAATGAAATCTAGTTTTAAAACTATTATTAATTTTTATTGAAGTGTTAATTGTCCTTTTGTTGGCTGAAGAGCTTAAGGAGAACTGTGCTGTTTGTTCGAAAATAACCTGGTATTTATACTGAATCCTTAGGTACTACAATGTAAGGATACTGTCACCTTTGCATTAACTTAACATATGAGTAGCCAAGTATGTTAAAGGATTTCGTAATAGATAAATAAATAAAAATGCTTATATGAAGCCTTTAAAATCTATCTTCAGATTTTGACAAATTATTCTATTGTTTATAATGTTTTTTCTTAAAGTATTATCGTCATAAAATTATCTCTTAGCACATACTCATATTAAAATGTATGTGGGTGCGTGTATACATATCTGTGCAACACTTACTCATTAACACATTCGATAAAATGAAAATTTTGTTTTCCCTTGAATAATGACAACCTCAATTATGCAAATCATCTCAAGACAACATACACTTATCGAACACATTAATGCAAATATTGACACAATGTCTTAGTAATTTTATGTAAATTTAACAAAAAATAAAAACAAAACATTGTATGCATACACGTACATATATTAAATACACTTAAAAACATCTTAATATTCTTATTAACCAGGCCAACTGAATTAAGGTATTATAATAACAATAACAATCGAAGTAACAATCAAGTACATTAACATTAAAGGAGCATTTGCTTTAAGTCTTCATGTAACTATTCACACAATGAAAAACCATTGCATATTAAATTCTAGTGAGTTCTTAATGTATAGGTTCTTAATCGATAGATCCTGTACTATCACCCAAAGAAGGTAAAGGTTCCTGAATGTTAAAAGTTACGTAGCTATAAACGCTTCCAAATAATCCATCCAGAAATGCTAGCTGACTCTAGCTCTTGGTAAAGAATGATCTTCTCTACCCTCATTAAAGGTCCACATCATTATAGTCCACACGGCATATAGCAAATCTATTATCCTAGGTTCTGCTACCGTAAGCCAATGCTTAGTTTAAATGTCTGCCATTCCGTAAAATACTCTGTGCAATATCCAATGTGACATAGGCTCTGTGGTAGGCAGTACCATCCTGTTAAAACTACATGTCGTTGGTGTCCAAATCATCCAAATTAGGTCAAAACAAATTACATCATCGAACAATAGTCTGACATTCTAAAGGCAGTACGAACATAATCCATAATTGGTCATTACAACCCTTCAGTCAAGATTATTGACCTAGTTTCCCACACCATTTATGTTGTGTGTGCGTAATTTCATACATAAATAGAGGGACCAACAATTTAAAGATGACTCCGAATGACATATTTTTGAGAAACTTTTTATGGCAATTTTTATTTACTCTCAGAGTTTTTGCTAGAAATCTGCTAAGAGGAAATCGCCGACGAAATACTTTTTGTATTTTGTTTTGCTGTCTGGACTGGGGCTCTAACCCTGATTTTATGTCTAATAAGCCAACACACTACCGACTAGACTACAGCGACTTCATGGCGATCCTACCATAATACCCTGCCAAAACTTTATTAAAAAGGGAGGGAAATTTGTTCGTTTAACTGTTATTTATGTCAGAAGTCGCCGTAGTCTAGTAGGTAGAGTGTTGGCTTATTAGACGTAAGGCCAGATTTCAGGTCAGACATCAAAACGAAAGTATGAAAATATTTCTTTAGCGACTTCTTCTCAGCAGATTTCTGGCAAAAACTCTGAGAGTAAATAAAAATTGTCATGAAACTGTTTCTCAAACAAATCTGTCGTTTAGAGTCGAATTTAAACTGTAGGTTCCGCCACTCATGTGCAAAATTAACGCACACAACATAAGTTGTGTGAGAAGCTAGGTCGTAATCCTAACTGCAGGGTTGTAATGAACAATTATTTATACATTCTGTAAAACGAATCCAACAGCGCTAGGTATTGTAAACCATTCAAACATTTTTCTTCGAAATGATCAATTATGTATGTATGTCGATTTATGTCACAGTTAAACATCGATCTTCTTTGGTAACTGTTTCGTTATTAATTTCTAATCCTCTATCTACTACGCTCATGTTACTTTTCAAATTTTTTTTTATAATTTTTACTTTTTGTGATTGCCTGACCTGAGAAAATGTCCTTCTTTAACTCCAAAATTTTTCAATAGAAAACGATTTCGACACTGTTAGTTAGGTTAGGTAAGTTTAGGTTGAAGGGGTAGAGCATCTCACAGCTTCATTTCTTTACCTAGAGGCTCTTTGGGCCATTATCGTCATCTTTCATATAAGAAAAGGAAAAAAGGAGGGAATGAAATAGGAAACGAAATCAAGCAAAGAAAGTGAAAGCATGGCACCCACATATACACTTTCACTCTAAAGATATATTCTACTTAGTTAATTCCGATTGTGAACCCAATTAGATTCTCCAGCTTGGAGTTCTTCATGTCTACCAGTTCCACAATAAATCGAGTTGTTAATTATATATGGTTACGCCACCTGAAGACACGTTCAGTGGCGCAGAAATTATCTCCTGTTTCGTTTGCTTCGTCACATACTGACTTAATTATTGATTAGTGGTAACATCTCTTTTGTCAGGATAACTACATTACTTTTCATTACTTACCTTGTTAAAATCACACAAGTTCATTTTATCCATGAGTGGAGGGACCAACAGTTTAATTTCGACTGCGAACAACAAATTTTTGAAATTCTTATCTTGGCAACTTTATGTAGTCTCATGGATTTTCTCGAAGAGACTGCTGTCGGCGAATGAAATATTTTTCATATTTCAATTTATTTAAGATCTTTGAACCAAAAAACCAACATACTACCTAACGGAATATGTCGACTTTACATAATCTAGAGATATTAAAGATATCCTAATTCTATTTGCTAATTCTATGTCTATGTCTTTCATCATGCAATTAGTTTCGTTCCTATAAAATTGAACTGTAGTCATAAGCTTCATGCAATTCGACGGTTGGTTCTATATCCCCATGCAAGATTCAAGAGGGAATTGAACTTTTCCTTAATAATTCTAAAACAGAAAGCCACTCGGAGTCCCACCTACTTCTTTTTCAAAACTGATCCTGATCTTGCCAATTCATTCGCAGCTTCATTGCCAATAATGTCGCAATGACCAAGTACCCAGCATAGTGTAGTTTGATGAACTTACTGTTGTTTTTCAATATTCATTTGAACAAGTTAGCATCAGCAATATGTTAAAAACGTATTACGGAAAATTTTATTAACTTTTTGAATGAAATTTGTTTTCTTTCTTAGTCCTATTTCAATGTTTCATTACAATTTTTATTATTTTTTATACAAAGTAAACTGTTCGAGTTTTTTTACCACACATGCAATTTAATGAATAATTTTTCATTTTATATGGAATTTCTTTTACAGGCATTATTATTTGATTATTTGCATGAATTTATTATTGCACACATATATACATACATATATTAGTATACAGTGACCGTCAAAAGAAAGTGTACACTAAGGATAAAATTCTAACAATTATCAAATTCAACTTTTATTTTTTTTAAAAATTCTATCTTGACCCAACTAAACGAGAGCCCAAACTTTTTTTTTAGAACGAATAAAGAAAACATAGAATTGTTAAAAAAAATTAGTAAGGCATGATATTCACATATTTTGGATGACAGAAGAAGGGTAAAGATCACGAATTTTTCAAATGATATTCTCAGAAAAACCTTTAGATGCCATGTAATATGATATATCTTCTACCCGATAAAAATACTTTCACTTAAATTCGTCTACTTACCTAAGCTACAGGTGCGATTAAATGACATGGATATAAAAATATCCACTTAGACATTGGTAGGAAATATTTTTCATAAAACTTTTAGAAATGAATTTCAAATAGAAACTTCAAATCATTTATTTTTCTCTATTCTTTTATATTTTTGGTAGGTTCGCCATGAAATTGTGCATTGGATGCACATTCAAACTGTATTTTGCACAACCGTACTCTATTTTCCCACCACATTGCGAACAGCGACCACTTTTTTCCGCGGACTCGCATACGATAATTGTTAATGTAACATTATATTCTCTAATAGTCGTAGTACCATGTTCTCTCCAAGGCCGTAGTCAGCATTAGAAGCCAACACCCAGTATTTGTAGCCAAATAGCGACCATAATATGCGATCATTTGTTCATCCACTGAAACACTATGAGAAAATATGCCAAATTGTATGAACTTTTTATTTAGTGCATTGTTTAATGGAGTAATTTTTGCAAATTTATCATTCTTTTCAAGATTATTGTCACAAACGTGTTATTTTCAATAAAACTTTCAAAAATAGCTTAACTATGTTGTCTAGCCGCCATATAACAAAGAGGAAAAAATTTTATTTTAGAACACACTTATGCCGAAGTGGGTAGAAAAATACCCATGCCCTACAGAGGCCCCCACGACACTTAAAAAAAAATAAAAATATTCATATTAATATAAATACTTCAAATACTATTTGTAGCAAATTTCACCGAAATCGGACCACGGATTCTGGGGTCAGGCGTGATGGATGAAGTGGCCCCAAAAAATTTGACAATAATTCGAAAATTTTTGTTTTTTGTGTTTTAATTAAACAATTTTAAAATAAAAATTACGGGTATTTATTAATGTATATTTTATTTAGGTACAGTTTCTTTTGACGCCCACTGTATGTGTATGGCTTACTAATTTATTTGCCTCTTTTATACGAAATATGTACAATCACTTACATTATTAAATGTCATATAAACGATATTTTTATCTTTTGTTTTCTTTTCATGTAACCCAACAACAGATATTACCGGGCCAATACAGTGCGTTACCAAACTGACAACTGTGAAGGCGTATGTATGCTGAATCATTATTGTGCCATAACAAGAGTAGATTATAAAGAGTTTCGACAATGTCTTGAAAAGGAACAGAGTGCATTGCGTTCGAATGCCAGAAAACAGTGTGCAAATGGTAAAATCCTTTTGATGGTGACCACAATGACGGTACTCGCCATAACCTACTTACAGTGTTTGTATGATTTCGGTCAGCGTATGCTGAGACTGATTACTACGACATGTCACCAACGTTATAATGCAATACGAAATTATCAATTCTATACGACGATTAACGATATAAGGATCAAGTTAACGAAGGCTTTGGTGTGCACGTCTGAGAAAGAGGAGGAGGAGGTGAAGAAGGGTAAAGAATTTCTTACGAAGGAAAAAACAAAAGACTTTCAAGAAACTCAACTCTATAATGTAGAGTCCATTGAAAGTAAAATATATCCGCTTGCCGTCAAGCAACAACAGCACAATTGTGGCCATTGTCTGCAACAAAGAGCCATGATGGGTGGTGGTGCCCCTGTGGATAATGCCAATAAAACCGATAAAGAAAACAAAGGCATAATAATAAAGCCTATGATGATGCCGAAAGTAAATAAAAGAAAATATGAAATATCATTGAAATATAAAAAGAAATTAAACCACATGCATATACAACAGCATACAAACAACAGCAATGATTTACGCCTGGAATATTTTAAATTAATAAGTCTGCTATTACTTTACAGTATAAAATTGCACTATCTATACATACATAGCCTAAGGTTAGTCCAGCAATATTCAATACAAGTGTTAAGCAGTAAGCGTTCTACATTTACATCTACGTCATCTTTATTATCCTCATGGTGGATAGTAATGAAATCAAAATGCTGTTGGGCTATACACTCAAGTGCACGTTTTTTCCATAAGGTTCAGCTAATAAGTGGTGTGCTTATCTAATCGAATACGAATACGAAATTAAAGAAGCCTTATTCTAAAGGTCATGCTGTGAAAATATGAATATTTGTATGTTGCTTCCGGCTTTAATTATTGTGTACAATATTATTTAATTGCTAATCGATAAAACGATTTAATAATTTTATTGCTGTTAAATTAAATTATTGTATAACTATAACTAGTCTTAAGTAGGAGTTATTTATTAAATAATTTATTAATCTCTTCGATTATAATCGGATATTCCGTAAGCAAACCAACAAACGACAACCCTTTCCACCACCCCCCCCAAACTTACAATTGTATTCGATTTGTTTTAATAGAAAAAAGAAAAAATTATCAGTTAAGGTCCTTTTCCTCTGCTTTGCCTTATGACATCCCTTGGTTTAGGTAACGCAATACATTTGCGGGCATAATTAAATTCTTAATGAATATAACCTAAAGAAAAAATATTTGTTTATCCCTCCTTAAGGCTATGCCACTTGTATGAAGTCATGATCAATACAAGAAAGCCTTTTGGCTTCTTGTTATTGTATTTGGGAACATGTCCTGGAGCACGTGGAGACATTTGTGAGATACATGATATTAGTATTTATTGTTTTAATTAAAAGCAAAATAGCGTTTAGAAATAAAATATAAAATCGCTCGATTGATGTGACATTTTTATCGATAAACTACTGTTCGCAGCCAAGTTTCGGTTGCACCAAGGGGCTGCTGTAATTATCTCTAATGTCTTGTTAAAGAACCTTCATGAATCTCTATTTAGTAACTTCATAATTTAGTAAATAGTGTGTTGGCTTATAAAACAACAGCACGCGGGTGATACCTTAGCTTGGACACCACGCACAAACCGCAGTATGCAAAAATATATCCAATGTTCTGGGAAAAACCCTAAGCATAAATACAATTCCCATGAGAAGTTTCATCTTCGGAGTTCACTATAAACTTTACATCCCACCACACATGGATGTTATTAGCACACAATATACAATATTAGCGGTGTGAGAAACTAAGTCGTAATCCTTACTAAATCCATAATAACTTAAAGTGATGTATACAGTACAGTTTGTTATTTTCTTAGGTTGCTTTCACTTTTGTGTTAATAATTGTGGACTGTATTCAGTAAAGCCGCGTAATATAGTTGGTAGTGTGTTGACTTATTAGACGTAAGACCACAGTTCAAGATTCAGGTCAGATCTTCAACAAAATGAAATATGGAAAAATATTTCTATATATTCGGCGCTTGATTCTCAATAGATTCCTATAAAAAAAAATAAAAACTTTGTGAGTAAATAAAAAATTGTCATGAAAAAGTTTCTCAAAACTTTGCCTTTCGAAGTCGATTTTGAACTGTAAATTCCGCCTACTAATATACAAAATTAGCACAGACAACATAAGTGGTGTGAGAAGCTAGGTCGTAATCCTGACTGAAGGGTTGTAATGGCCAATTATGTATGTATGTTGTTTGGACAGAGTTAACACCACCATAATTTTAGAGGAACGTAATACGCACATAATTGGTCATTACACGTCTTCAGTCTGGATTATTAACCTAGTTTCTCACATCACTGATGTTGTGTGTGTTAATTTTATACACGAGAGGCTGGACTTACAGTTTAACGTCGACTCCGAACGACAGATTTTGTTTGAGAAACTTTTTCATGGCAATTTTTATTTACTCTCAGAGTTTTTGCCAGAAATCTGCATTTTGCACTTTGTTTTGATGTCTGGCTTGGGGCTAGAACCCTGGCTTTACGTCTAATATACCAACACACTACCTACTAGACTACGGCGAACGGTTACGATATATCGGTTAGGAACGCTAGGCCAATAGTTATGATTGTACGACAGAATATGTATTCGTAACGGTTGTAATGGTAACTTAACCTAACTCTTTGAAATCGGATTTACTATTGTGAAGTCACTGTAGTCTAGTAGGTAGTTTAGATCCGATTGTGTGGTTCCAACTCTAGGTCAGACATTTCCAATAGCAGATGTCTTCAAAAAAAAAAATCTGAGAGTAAATAAAAATTGCCATGAAAAAGTTTTTCAAAATTCTTTCGGTCGGGGTCAACTTTAAACTGTAAATTCCGCCACTAATGTAGTTCGTGCTCCTAACTAAAGGGTTGTAGTGATTAATTATGCATGTATTGTGCTACTACTATTATATATTACAGAGAACTAACCCTGTTTTTTGTTTTCTGTGAATAATATGAATCTGGTTACATGAATATTCAATTCATTTGTTAAAATTTGTTTTTATTTGTAGTTAACAAATCGGCAAACCATAATGAATTCGTTTTCATCGTTTAATTACGTGATAAGTCTGAGAGAGTCTGATTAAATGTCAAATATTTTTAATTTTTAATATTCTTTTTGATTCTAATCTGTGAAACACCGAATATTTAAGATTTAAAATCATAATTAATTATTAAACGAAAAAAATTCCAGCTTGTATTGAATAAATTGAATACCAACCAAACCAAACATAACATAACATAATATATCATATGTCCTGATGAATGAATGAACGAATAAATAAAAACCACACAGATGAAAACGATAAGCATGTAAAACTTGAAATAATAATGAAATGAAAAATAATTATAATTGTATAGTTTACATATACATATATATATGTATATGCGTCAGAGATCAGCAATGTATCGTTTTTCCGCTACTCATAAGCACTCATGCAATTTTGAGTATGATTGAATCAACATAATTTAAATTCAACTACACTGATTCATTCGTACTCGCTACAACATTGATTTATAAGTGTAAGTGCAATGAGTATGAGTACAACGATGATATCAAACTCACAACATTCAAAATATGTTCGATTCTTACGCCTACTCATTCTGATTCATAAATTTAGAAAAATACTTAAAATATATAAGTAATTCGAGAGGCTCGAATCATTCATCAAAATTTTCAGTCTTTATTGTTGTTTCATATACAAACAAAGAAGAAAGGAAAGACAACAACCAAGGCATACATACAATCTTCTTGTGAGTATCATCATACTTGTGAGTACGAATCATACTTATTTTGTGTTTCGTTTAAATGTATTATTAAGTATGAATGCGACGAGTAGTTCCAACTTTGAGTATGAGTAGTATGAGTATGATATCAAAATAAGTATGAATGCGTGTAAATATCAGAAATTATAAGTATGATTCGAATCTAATCATCATATGTTGATCTCTGATATGCATACGTATATAAACAAAAACCACAAATTTAAATAAAATAAAATAATTTTAGATATACAATGGCAGTAAGTAAGTAGGTAAGTAAGTAAGTAAGTATATTGTATTGTATTGTATTAATAACATTCTAAATAAATAATAATGAAACGTAAATGTATGTATATTTATGAAAAACTTAAAGTTTATTTTAAATAATTCTTAAGCCAACATAAGTCAATGAATTGTAAAAAGTAATTCCAATGAAAATATTGTCATCAAGGATAGTGATTTAAAGCAAATAATTTGAAAAGTAATTCATCAATAAATTAATAAATCTATGAATTGATGGATGTTCGGATGCAAATAGTTAAATGAATGTGTATTATAAAAATAATAATAAAAATAATCTTATTTTATAGTAAACTTAATCTATCGTATCTATATAGTAAGTATATACACAATGTAAGTATAAATATTGTAAGAAATTAAAAAAACAAATTCTATGTAATCTTGTGTGTGTAAAATATTAAGTAAATCAATTTAGCATTTATTACTACTATACAGATATGTATTAAATTCAATATAAATTCTAAACATAACAGAAACAACAACAAAATTAAGAAGAGAAAAAATATGAAATTAAAAGAAGCAAAATTTCATGGATTTATGTTTTAGGTTTTTAGATTGATTATATATGCTGACGATGTAAATGTAAAATATTAAATCAAATATTTAAATACAAAAAAAAAACAAACAAAAAAATAAATCAATAAATAAATAAATAAATATATAAACAGCAAATAACACACTAATAAATAATAAAGAAATAAAAAAACCAAAAAGGAAAAAAATCAATTTGTTGCGAATACTTTTTTTATTGTATTGTTGCAAAGCAAATGTTCGTATCGGTAAGTAACCCAATTAGAAAATGAAAATAGCCTAAAGTAATTTATAAATGAGAAATTAAAATTGAGGCAAATTCATTCCGCCTATATTTAGCAATATGCCAAAAAAATGTACTTTTTCATTTTAAAGCTATGAATGCCGAATTATTTTTAATGCTTTGGGGGTAGAGTCAGCTACCTTAATTGCTAATTAGATTGTCCCTCACTTGCCCTAAAACGGAAATATAGGGTTGCCTTTTAAACTTGGGCTTTTTAACTTTTCGTGAATTTAACGCATTATTTACGTTAATAGCTACAAAATCAATATATTTTTTTATTGGATAGTAAGTTTGGCTATTAATCTTCCATTTTTTGGTATTGTTGTAATAATACACTGAGAGAAAAAAAATTACAACAACAAAACTTGAAAGTAAGAAAATACTACTGCTAACATTTAACGCGGCACAAATTGGGCTGAATATTAAGTCTTGAAATTCAACACAGTTGTTAGCGACTTCAAAATTTTTAATTTCGCGAAATTGCTTGACGATCCCACTTTTCGTTTTCAAAAAAATGTGGAAAATGTAAAAAAAAATGTGAAAAAATTAAAAAAAATGCTCTTTTTTCACCTTCATTCACATATAACTTTTGAAGTAGGAATGTAATCTTTAAGCAACTTAGCAGAATTTTACATATTATACTCGTCAACAACTACGCTGACTTTCAAGCCAAAATATTCAGCTCAATTTGTGCCGTTTAAAAAACACTAAACACTATTTTCGGCTAACTTTATTAATTAATTTTAAAAGTAGAGTACATATTGTAAAAAACTGAAATTAATGCTAATGAAGTAAATTATATGTCAGTAATTAAGCCTGTTTTTACATTGGGAAACAAAACTCCTCTCATGGGTTAAGTAAATAAACTTATATTTCATTTACTATCCTGATAAGACGCCACATAGTGCATTGAGGCCTTAAAACAAAGGGTCAGAAATAGAAAGAATGAAAAATAGGGTTTTGAAATTTGGTGTACTGTCGTGAACGCTCTTAATTAAGAAAAATTTGGATTTTCGAAAGAATCGGCTCAAGGATACGCCCACCTCCTATATGTCCTTTAAACTAAAATCTTCATATTTCCCACAAAAATGTATGTAAAGTTATGAAAAGTTGCAGTTAAGATACATATAATACTACCAATATGTGTGTAAATTTTTAATAAAATCAAAGCAAGGACTATTGGTCCTGCCATATATCCTTTTACAAAAAATTCTTGCAAAAACTTTAAAAACCGTCCTTTCTATGGGCCAATGCATTGTACGGCTGTTGATATTCTAGCCTTCACCCTATGCTATGCTATGACTTTCAATTAATCAATAAAATATATAATATTCCAAAGTTATCATTAACTGAAAGTTCACTAAAACGGTCTTGGTTTTCTCTTTATTTCTTTTTTTCGTTTGCATTTTATTTTAAAAATTGTTTAATAATGTATCAAATCTGTAAAGCTTTTTTAAACTATTTATATAAGGATACTAACGGGCGTCTAAAATGGAAAAACGATTTGAACAATAGTGATGTGTTTGACTTTTTTAAACTATTTAGGGTTAAAAACATTAGCACTTGTAAGTCAATTGTTGCTCGTGATCATATTACTTTCAAGAATGTGCTGCTTCAAATATTCGAATGTCAAGAGTTTGAAGATATAAATAAATTAGATTTCTTAAATTTAGTTCCCCAAAAATTTCAGTTTGCTTTTAAAAAAAATAAAATAAAATAATCTTATTCGCGAAACTAAAAATGTAAACAATTAAAAAATTTGAATGATGAATTTAATTATATTTTTTTATAAAATGGAAACTATTTTAATATTTTATAGCTCTTTTCTTTCTCAAGTGGTCATTTTTCAACCGATTTTCAAAATTAGTCTTTTGATCGAAAGGTACTCAAATTATCTGTCTAATTGTTGAATACTGGTATTACAACTTATTGCCGCTAGATGGCGAAAAATTAATTTTTATTGAAAAATGTTTCGAAGCACCCTGTATTTGCAAATATTATGAGTTCATATATTCTGCAAATGTACTCGTCAAAGGGTTTTGTACAAAGTTGGTAAAGATCATCTGGTTGAATTTTCGAAATTTATGGGTCAAAATTTAGATTTTCTTCAATAACATAAAAATAACGGTAATTTTGTAAATAACGGAATTACGAAAAAGTTCCAGAACAAAAGTTGCTACTGAAGCCCTAAAGAATCATTTTCAACAATAAAAAAGTTCTTTTTCGCAAAAAGCCGTTTTTGGCATATTGCTACCTATATTTATTAAATTTTAAATAAAAAATAAAAAGTGAGAGAATCGTATTCTTAAAGTTTTTTCAATCCAAGTCAAACTAGATATGAAATTAGCTTCCATTTTTATTAGGAAACAATGTAAATTACACCAATACTACTTACTTACTTACTTACTTAATTGGCCATAACAACCCGATTAACGGATTTCGGCCTGCCGCAACACATCCTTCCAGGCGCTTCTGCTTCCTGCGCGCCTACGCCAATTGGTCACACCAATCGATGACAGGGCTTCCTCGATTTGGTCCTTCCAACGGATACAAGGTCGTCCTCTTCGCCGACTTCCGCAGATCCCCGCATCAAATACTCGTCTCGCAGGAGCATCCACCTCCATTCGAACGACTTGGCCGAGCCAGCGCAGCAGCTGGATAATAATACGCTGTACAACGTCTATGTCGTTTAGGAGCTCATACAGCTCACTGTTGAATCGGATGCGAAATTCATCGCCAACTTGAACTGGACCGAATATCTTACGTAGGACTTTTCTCTCGAATACTCTCAAGGCACCTGCATCTGTTCTTAATAGGGTCCATGCTTCTGCGCTATAAAGAAGCACGGGTATGATGAGCGTCTTATAGAGTATTAGTTTTGTCTTGCGAGAGAGGTCTCTGCTATTCATTGTCTATTGAGACCATAATAGCACCTGTTGGCAAGAATAATCCTAATTATACCAATATTACCAAAATTTTTTTGTAATCAAGGTAGGTGTTATTGCCCAAGAAATTTAGATAAAGAAAAAGCTGCTATTTTCAAGTAATTCTCAAAATATTTTTCAACCTTTGTTTTGTATTATTGGCTGCTATATAACGAACTCGGTTATAACGAATTCTTGGTTATTACATTCATACTTTCAAGTTACAACGTTTTAATAACAATTTTCATACAAAAAACTTCGTTTGTTACGAACTCGTTTATAACGAATTCTCGGTTAAAAGGAACTACTTTAAATGGTTCCAGTAATTAAATTTCATACATTTTACCTTTTTTATAACGAACCCTCAGAAAAAACTCTGAAGTGTGGCAATAGTTTTTACTTTTATTTCATATGACTGCTAACTAAAAAGTATTAACACATATTTTTGATTTTTAATAAATTACTTTTTATTTTTAATAAATGAAAAAAATTCTTTATATTTTATATTTTCTTCTATGACTTCATCCCGTTTATTACGAAGTTTGCCTATAACGAACTATTTTTTCTGGTCCCACGGAGTTTGTAATAACCGGGTTTGACTGTAGCATGTGGAGATGCTCATGTTTATAAACTACTGCAATTATAAAGTAAATCTTCTCTTGTCGTTTTTGAACTTTTGCTATGCGATTAATGTGGACAAATCTCCAAAAATGTAAAGAGTATCTCAATTACACTGAGGCACAAGGCTGCTTTATAAACTAACATAACGATAGAAAACGCCAGCTAGGTGTGCAATGAGAATAGAGAACAGTGAAGTCAATGCAACTTTTACAAACAAAGTATATAGTAACGCTGAAGTTACGTTCCCCATTAAGTTTCAACGTTAAATGAAACAAGGTTAAACTACGGAACAGGAAATATGAGTCCGTATTTTGATTGTCACTTCGGAAAATACAGTTGGAATCATTATTCTGGATAGACTAACAAAAGAGAGTTGAAAAAGATGCAAATTATACATCGTCCCTATATAGTGCACCGCTTTTGGTTGGAGCATTGCCGTTTCGAAAAAACCCAGTACTACCCGGTAATACTGTAACAGCGTTAAATGGAGCAGCGTTAAGCGGGGTTCTACTGTATTTTATTGACTGAGAGTTAGAATCAGTGGTAGAAAATTCACATAGAATTCATGAGAAAAAAATGAAGCCAAAACGGCTAACTGTTGGCTCCCGAATTCGGATCATACGGATTGGTTGAATCTGACAGACATACAGTAGGGGAGAAAACAATGGAATCTTTTTTCAAAATTACCCTAAAAATTAAAACTATTCTTAAGTAATTCGTAAAATATTTGTGCTGCATATTATTAAAAACGATTTCAATGATAAATTTTAGCAAAAAAAAAAACATACAATGTGTGATAAATATGAACTTGACAAATCAAAATTTTCAAAAATTACTAAAAAATCTTTGAGTCATGAACTGTAAAAACTCATCATTTTGGAGAAGGCTTCAACACTTCAATAATTTAGCTTTTTTTATTTTTATGCATACTAATGAACTGCAATTTCCAATTTATTTTCTTTCCAATTTCCAATCTAGTTTGATTCGAACACATAAATCACATTTTTGAAAAAGTTTCCATTGTTTTGTCTCTCACTACATATACATACAAAATCAGGATTACGATCTAACTTCACACAGCACTTATGTTGTGTGAAGTCAGGGCCTTAAGATTAATGTTGACTTAGAATTTTAGCCGGAAATCTTCTGAGAGGAAGTAGCCGAACAAATATTTTTTCATATTTCGGTTTGTGACCTATGGTTTGAACCTGGCCTTGTGTCTAATAACCCTACCTACTATCTACTAGACTAAGGTGGCATTACTTTTGGATCTTGGGTATTCAAAATGAAGTTAAAATTGCGGTGACTGTGAATGGAAGGCGGCGTTACAGGAATGGGGATTTCTATACCACGGCGCCACCTACCACATCAAATGTTGTTAAAATTTGGGCTTATGAAAATAGACTAAAAGGCTATTTCTGCATTGAAATTTGTGATCCAACGTATCATCGTTGAAATACAGTTGCATCTCAGTGAGAAAATCATGGACAATTTCGTAAAGGCGGTAATAGTGCACCAGGTTATAGCGGATTACTTGTCGTTTACTTCAGAAGCATGACACCGTAGAACTGTGAACTTGTGAAAATTGGACAGAAAATCTGTCACTTTGTATCAAACCTGTCAGTTGAAGTCGCCGTGGTCTAGTAGGTAGTGTGCTGGTTTATTAGACGTAAAACCAGGGTTAAAGTCCCAGGCCAGACATGAAAATAAAAAACAAAAAGTATTTCTTCGGCGATTTCTTCTCAGCAGATTTCCGGCAAAAACTCTGAGAGTAAATAAAATGCCATAAGAAGATTCGCAAAAAATCTGTCGTTCGGAGTTGACTTTAAACTGTAGGTCTCGCCACTTATGTATAAAATTAACACACACAACATAAGTAGTGTGAGAAACTAGGTCAATAATCCTGACTGAAGGGTTATAATGACCAATTATGTATGTATGTATGTATGAGAGAAGTCAGTTAAGTAAATTTCATTCTTTCGCTGGCTTTAGAGAAATACAGGACTCGTTAACCTGTCTCTATTGGTGATGCCAGTGTTTGGTCAATGCATTCCTCTGAGGCTTAAAATATTGGTTTTATAAGCTATTATCTCGCGGCTAAGTTTGTTGGAGATTACCTGCAACAAGGCCTTAGCTGCTCCATCTTGTTTGGCTAAAGTTTAAATGAAACTACTTCTCATACATACATACATAATTGGTCATTACAACACTTCAGTCACATTGTGTGCAATAATTTTTTATACATGAGTGGCGGGACCTACAGCTTAAAGTCGACTCCGAACGATAGATTTATTTAAAAGCTTTTCATGGCAATTTTTACTCTTAGAGTTTTTGCCAAAAATCTGCAGAGAGCAAGTGGCCAAAGAAATATTTTCATATTTTTGTTTTGATGTCTGACCTGGGTTACAAACCCGGGGCTTTCGCCTAATGAACGAACAGACTTGCTAGACCACGGCGGCTCCTAACTACTTTCCATGCAGCTTATTAGCTTCGTTGTAATAAAAAAAGTTTTCAAATCTGTCGCAGAATTTGCTTTTGAAAACAGGGAAAAAACGTATTATTAATTAAAACTGAAATAATGGTAACATCATCTTATAATTTCTTGGACCAATTTTAACCCTTAGTATAATAATCAATTTTTATTTAAAAATCTAAAGAAAACAAAATTCTAACTTCACCCACAATTACAGTAATCCTTTAACTATGTTATCCTTATAATACAATATGTCCCTGGTGTAAGCATGTCAATATCGGCATGAAATTTTGAGGTTTCATTATATAAAAATTTAAAAACAAAAAGAAAAAAAGTACACACTTATTTATGCAAATAAGATTGAAGTCGAAACGAAAGCAATATAATGCATGATGGCAAACTGACAACTGTCACTTTAGTCAAAAATCATTTAAACTCAAATAAACTTTGACATCAAACAACACAACATCAACAGGCACAACAATAACTGACAGCAAGACAGGCAAAGAGACAAACAGATAAAGAAACAGAGAGAAAGCGACATGCAGTCAGTAAAAATAAGGAATGAAAATATGTAATACCAACAAATATCCCAGCTAGCATTCGGAAGATTATTTTTCTTTAAATCACCTTGTTGAGTCTTTTTAGAGTACTTTTGGTGATCAAAATCTTATTAATCAGTTACACGATTAAAAAGGACTCAAATATGATTCGTGTGAATGAGTAAAATGAGTACGATTTAAAATACAACAAAAAATTGTATTGCATTCAGAAATTAATCATCTAGACGTTTAAAATGTGACTATTATTTCTGTTATTCATTATTATATTCTACTTATACTGACGATTTAAAAACTGTTAATTAAAAAACAGATCATCAGGGGTTTGAAAAGTGATTTTAATTACATATTTTATGATCATATTTTGTGCAAGTAGATGATGAAAAACTGTTTTTCTGTATCAATTTTCTTCTATATAAAAGATGGTTACGAAATAACGTAAAATTTTTTTTTAAATTGAAAATTTTTGTTTGCTTTTTAACGAAAAACAATATTTCTTTAAATAAATTTTGATGTCTAATATACATACACCACGAATGTAAACTTCATACTCTTCCTTCGATACTTAACGTTCATACGAACGTGATTTTTGAAATCGCTGTAATGTAAACGTTGGACACACTAAACCTAATAAAAACACTTAAAGATAATAAAATAGAATTATAAGTACGAATAATAAATGACTCAAATTTTAATCATAAATGACAGTAAAACGAGTTTAAATTAATACGAACATGACTCATAAATGGCAATAAAAGGACTCATAAAAGACTCGTATGCGATTAAAAGATGACTGAAAGACGACTAGAAAAAGAATCATAAATGAAGGTGAATAAGACTAATAAATGATCAGAAAGTAACTCAAAGTTGAATCGAAAAAGAATTATAAATGAGGGTAAATAAGATTAATAAATGATCAGAAAGGGATTCGAAAATAATTATAAAGCTACTAGAAAAAGATTCGAAAATTACTTTAAAATAATATAGAAAATGACTCATAAGTGAATTTTTAAGGAGACTCCCTCGTATTCACTATTTTCTCCCAACGAAAGAGTCTTTTATGATCAGAAAATGAGCTCACATTCGAGCTTTTTAATCGCGCAGAAGAATCAAAAAAGACTCGAATTTGATTAAAAATTTCCAAAAATGCTGACTGGGATGGTAGATTAATATTCTGCTGGTAGTGTTGTACTTTGAACATTTGGCCTGTGAGCGAATGTACTCAAGTGCTGAACTATCAGTTGATCCACTAAACAAATACGAGTGTGCCGTATTCTATTCACATTAGACATCACTTTGAATGTCTAGAAAATTTACATACATATGCAATACATGCAAATAAACAGCTTTTCTCTTTATTTTAAACAACAACAGCAACAACAACAACAATTTTATAGACATAAAATCCATATAAAAACAATGACAACACAATAGAAAATAGAAAACCAACCAACAAAGTATCCAAGAGCCACACTGATAAAGAAATATTCGTACAAGTGGGGAAAAAAGTATGTAAAAAATAAACAGAAAAACAACAGAAAAATAAAGTTTAGAATTGTAGTAGGAATGGTAATCGTAATGTTAATGGTATTGGTGATGGTAATAGTAATACTCATACAGATACTCATTTGATAACCATAAGAAAGAACAAGAAGAAAGTAAAATGAGTATTTAACTGTGTTGGCAAGCTGTTACACTCTAATAATATTTGCATTTACAATTTACATTTAACTGGCACACCTTTAATTACTTTACAACAATTACTACACATTCAAATACAACAACAACAATAAAAAAAAAATAAAGGAAAAGAAAAACAAGAAAAATAAATACGAAAGCAAACAAAGCAAAGGAATATTCGAAAATTAAAAAAAAAAAAATAGAATACATGGAGTGTATTGAAGAAGAAATACGATGAATGTTGAAGAATGTTTTTTTTTTACCAGTAATTAAGACACCCAAGTACATTACCAGAGGTGGTCAAATGAAAGGACATGGCAATAGAATGTAATTTAAAATTACACAGTAAAAATTCGCTTCACACACTTCTTCAGGAGCAAAAGACTTTCCTTCGTGCGTGAGTCAGTAGCTCGTGAAAGGACACCCCCATTTATCATGCGAAACCATGCCTCTGTGAGCTTCTGTTTCGCAGTAGCTTACTTTTCTCTTTTAGACTGTGTAAGTTCAGAGATATGCATTTCTCTCGTTATGTATTGGGAAACATTTTCCATTTGCATTGCATTGCAGTCATAGCTGCCAGATAAATAAAGCATCAAATCGTCAAATATTAGACAAAAATATTGTCAAAATCGTCAAAAAAGCTCATGGAAATTGTAAAAATAATCATCACAAAATCGCAATGAAAATTCAGTGAGCTGTTCGCTAGAGCTGACACATTTTTCAGCGCCTTAGCTTCTTAAGAGAAAGAAATACTTCACTTCTTCTTACTATTTACACAACTTATTTCCGAAAGAGAAGGGGATACAACTCTCTTGTATATAGACTGGAACCTCAACGTCTATTTTGGGACCACGAACAAGAGAGGGCGATGTTGCACGTTAATGACGGCAGGGTATCTAACTCAATTGATTCATTGGAGATTTTTTAACGGATTTTGCTCGAGCGAAATAAGAGACTTGTTCCCAAGAATCATGTATGCCTACGTAACACTCGCCTTTCTCGGCGAGCACATACGTATTCGGTCGATTGACCATTGGATCTTAGACTACATTGCAGACAAAATTTAATCTTTAGGCGGACTATTCGTTTGTAGAACTCCCTTCATGCAGAGGTTGTAATTTTTTGGCTTTTAAGAGATGAAAAAAACATAAGATTACTGGAGATAAGTATGTTTAAGCTCTTACAAGAGCGACAAGATTGCACCCAACTTTGGCAACTTTTTGAGATTGGTTTGTTACTTTTCTTTATTGTAAATAAGAAATTTTACTAATAGGAATGGTAAAATATTGGTCATGCGGTCGCTATAACCCAAATGACAGGCCATTACTTTCTTCGAATGGTTGAGATGTCGCCATGGTCTAGTAGTTAGTGTGCTGGCTTACTAGACGTAAAGCCAGGATTCGAGTCCCAAGCCAGACATCAAAATAAAAAATACCGAAAGTATTTTTTTTGGCGATTCTTCTCAGCAGATTACTGGCAAAAACTCTGAGAGTAAATAAAATTGCCATGAAAAGTTTCTCAAAAAATCTGTCTTGGAGAGTCGACTTTAAACTGTAGGTAACGCCACTTATATAGAAAATTAACAACACAACATAAGTAGTGTGAGTAACTGCGGGCTACTTGGGACGATTGCTATAGGCTGTCTAATGGTGAAGATATGGCTCTGGCCATTTTATAGTCACCTAGCAGCAAATCGTTTCCTTGCCGTTCACATCTTATCTCATTCCATCTTTTCTAAACCTGCACAATGCACTGCATGAGTAGGGGCTATCCCCTGAGTGCTGGTTTTATAAAAAAAACAACGCTCTTTTCACAATTCAATAAGCACTCCAGTTATCGGAATAGGCTTATGGGGCATTTGACAAAATTCAATTTAATTCAATTTAAATATTTTTTTTTTATTTTTTATTTATTTTTTATTTAAAAATTGTATGCAATCTTGTTGAAATTTGACTCTCGTCAGTTGTTCCGATTCACTACCAAATAAATCTGATTATTTGTATTTGAAAAGATAAAACTTAATTAAGACTTTCTAATACTTCACACCAGCTATTAAACATATCCGAACATTAAAAACACACGTTTAACATAAAAACAAACAATGCCATTGAATACGATTGAAATTAGTAAAATTAATAGTAACTTAATACCATTAGTTGTTGGTTATTTGTTTGTTGTTTGCCAGTCGACTGCCATTACCAGGTAAACATGAACAGCCAGCCCATAATACTAAATATAGAAACAAACTCAAGACTCGTGTTAAATTCTTAATTATTCTTATATTTACTGTAAACGAAGAAGTTTAGTTAGTTCTCACTAAACTTTAATTACAAGATATATTAATACAGATACAATTCTCTGTGGCATAATTCACCTCCCCCCGCTCTGCATTTTGAAAGTAAAGAATGAAATGAAAATCTTTATTTGTATGTACGTACCATACAGTTCGTGTACGTTCTTCGATATCAAAATAAAACATAAATGGGCGGTTTGTATTTCCTGTAAATCATTAATTAGCCGACGAACAAAACACAATCATATAAACAGGCTTACAATCATGAATTTCATTCATTCAGTACACCCGTACACAGTGTGTACTACACACCATTAGTCATTTAAACGTCATACAAAAGCAAATTTTCGTTCAGTTTCTAATAATACTGGGAATACAAGAAAAGTATAATTAATGGAAACAGAACAAATACATTAAAAAACAATAATTTCATAAGTAATTAATTAACGGGGATACATAGCAGCCAAGAAATCCAAAAAGTTTTGTCTCTCTCCCCTTTTTAACAACGCTTAATAAGTGTACATATTGATGGCTTTAATGGCTTTAAATGATGGAATTTTAACAAAAAAAAAAAAAAGTTGAAAATGGAAAGTGTTAAGTTCTGAAGAAGTTAAATCTGCTTTTCTGCTTTACTTATAATAAATCATTATTTTTATTAAATTTATGATATTAATACACCGAAATAAGACTGATGAAGGGCTATTTAGTTTATCCCTTCATTATAATTAATATGCCAGTTAAACAAGAAATGTAAATGGTTTTCGAAAGTGTAGGTTAATTATTTTCATAGATGTTAAGTTAAGATGTCTGTCTCCACTAATTGAAAGTAAATAAATTATTTACCGCAGAATATTCAAGTAAAATTAAGTGAATGGTTGGGTATTTGAGAGAGTCTTTCGGCTTTTAACACTTGAACAGGAAAATATGATTTATTGAGACTGATTTAATAGAGTTAATTAAAAAACATGGAGTTTTTTTCTATTGCATTTTAATTTCATCTAAACATTTAGCAGAAGAAATTTAAATTTTTTTTTAAGGTTACAGAATCCGTGACCCCAGAAGCCGCGGTCCGATTTCGGTGAAATTTGACGTATTTTGGAGTATTTGTATTGATATGAATATTTTTATTTTTTTTAGGCGTCGTGGGGGCCTATGTAGGGCATGGGTATTTTTCTACCCACTTCGGTATAAGTGTGTTTCAAAATAAAAAAATTTTTCTCTTGAGAGAGAGAGAGTTTTATTGAAAATATCACGTTTGTGACAATAATAATCTTGGCAAGAATGATATGTTTGCCAAAATTAAATAATGCACTAAATAAGAATTCAATTTGCTGCACTGTAATCGATTTGTAATTCTAAAAACAAGTGATTAAAAAACGGATATTAATTCTACCAGCATTTCTAGTTTGTTTTGCAATACAAACATCATTAAATATTATTAAATTAAATTAAATAATCATCCACCACGTATTTTTCAATGGCCTTAATTGTAATAATAGCTGACAGAAGTCGCCGTGGCCGCAGTAGGTGGTGTGCTGGCTTATCAAAATAAAATACAAAAAAAAAGTATTTTTTCGCCGATTTCTTCTCAACAGTTTTCTGGCAAAAACTCTGAGAGTAAATAAAAATGCCATGAAAAGTTTCTTAAAAAAAATTTATCCTTCGAAGTCGACTTTATACTGTAGGTCCAAAACTTATGCATAAAATTAGCACACATAACATAAGTAATGTGAGAAACTGCGGGCTTCTTAGGAACGATTGCTGTAGACTGTCTAATGGTGAATTTTGTAGTCAACGGCAACTCAGTTCCTTGCCGTTCGCATCTTCCCTCTTTCCATCTTTCTTAAAAACCTGCACAATGCATTACATGCGTAGACACCATTCCCCGAGTGCTGGTTATATAAAAAAAATAAAAAATGGTTGGCGAAAAAGGTGTTCAAATTGGGTAGTTAAGAAGGGATTTGCCAGCGAAACGACTCCTTAAGTTATGAAATCCTCCAATATATGTTAGACTTCTGTGCCATTCTCCTAACCGCAGTCTCTCTAGACTATAGTTAATAGTACTATGTGCAGCGGACTTCAATCTAATAGAGCTTCAAGCACTGCTGAAAGAAATCCGGTAATTTCTCTCTTAGCAGATTTCTGGCAAAAGCTCTGGGAGTAAATGAAATGCCATGAAAAGTTTCTTACAAAAATCTGCCGTTCGGAGTCGACTTTAAACTGTATGTTCTGCTACTTATGTATAAAATTAACAAACGCAACATAAGTAGTGTGAGAAACTAGGTCAATAATCCTGAATGATGGGTTGTAATGACCAGTTAAGTATGTGCATAAAAAATTCATACAATTTGGCATATTTTCTCATAGTCTTTCTGTGGATGAACAGATGATCGCATACTGTGGTCGCCATTCCCTAAAGATGTAGAGGGGAAGCCAATACGATTTGGCTTCAAATAGTGGATAGTAGCTTTTATAACAGGCTATTGCTATTCCTTTATCGCATATACTGGCGCTTCTGCTAATAAGCGCCTTGAAGAAAACGTGGTCCTGCGACTTTAAGAGAAAATTTAAGATCCAAGTCAATAAAATGTTACATTCGACGATTTTTATGGACTTAATTGCGAAAAGGTTATAATGCATCAGGTACTGTACGAGATAATCGTAGCAATTACGCATTGTTGGAAGATATTAAATTGATGAAAAAGAAACCTCGCTGTACATTAGATTTTTGCTTTGACAAAAATAAAAATATTATCGAAGTTCGCTGCAATGATAATTCGGTAATCACCTGTACACATAGTAACTATCACGTTATTCTTATGTATGTATATATTTTAAATCAAATTTGACGACATGCTTGATAAAATTAGAAAACACAGCAGGAAAACTTCAAAACAGAAAATCAAAATCGCAATCCCGTCGCTGGTAAGTACGAATATCACTAGACCCATCCTTAAAAACATAGATACATACTACATACATAAATGGTTATTACAACCCTTCAGTTACGACCTAGCTTCTCACACCACTTTTATTATTTGTTTTAATTTTATACATGAGTGATGGGACCTGCAGTTTAAAGTCAACTTCGAATGGCAGATTTTTGAAAAACCTTTTCATGGCAATTTTTATTTACTCTCAATGTTTTTGCCAGAAATCTGGTGAGTTAGTTTGTTGGAGATGTCTAACCTGTGGTTTGTATAGAGGCCTCATGTCGAATAAGCCAACACACTACGTACTTAGTCTATGGCGACTTTATAGAATTTTCAAAAATTCTTCCTATCTGAATTTATTTACAATAAAAATTAAAAAGTTTAGCTTATGCCATGACATTTCGCTCTCTTAAAAATGCTTAAATTACACATAATTTGACATTCTAAAAACTTAAAAAGAGTACCCTTCCCTTTGTGTGTAACATTAATTTTCTGCAATTGATAGAACACCATCAATTTTATTTTCGATTGTCCTTTTGTCCATAATTTAAGTTAATTGCTAATCAATTTAGAATTTTATTTGAAATTGTATTTTTCCATTTCTGCAGTTATTGGCATGATTCATGCAACCAACTTGTGGAAAAAGCACAAGAAAATTGAATTGAATTTGCATTTACACGCCATGCCACTTATCAAGGGAACATAATAGTTTAACCCTCTCTCAACACCTCATTTCGTTTATTGAATTTCATATTGCTGACTTCCATTTGAAATTATTTTTATTTTGATTGAAAATAAAAACGAAAAATGAATGTAAAATATGAATTGAATTGACATCTGTTCTACCACCACATACATACATACATATGTAAACTTAAGGACTTTTTTTATTTAATTGAGAAGGGGATTGAAGGAAAGATTACAACACATGTCCGAGCGTTTCGTCTTTCTGCATTTAAACTAATATTTACCAGTGTTCGCATATGGATATAAAATATATGCGCTGAGAAAATTTTAAAAGGAGTAAATAAAATCGCAAGAAAAATTTAAAAAATATCCCGTAGCAGACAAACCAACACAATGAATTCACTTGTCTTGCAAATATATGCATGCAGAGGTATATGAAGTAAATAATCAAAGGGACAGTACAAAGCAAATAAAATTGCATGACAATTGCTTTTATTTAATGTAAAATTTATTTATTAAATGGTAATAAAAGAAATTCAGTAAGCGAATGTGGATGAGAAAAATTCTTCAGACACAATGGTCAATAAGCAATGTTATCTTAAATTTGATCATTTGTAGGACTACGATGCACTGGTTCACTCTACTAAATTGTTTGCCGCTGATTGTTTATTATCGTGTGGTAAGTCAATTAATCTCTTAAGCCCGTTTTAGCATCAGTAGTCTTTCTCCTCGATTTTAATAGAGTTCACTCAAAGGTGTTTAGTAGATGGTGTTTAGTAGATCTTCCACTTGGAGGACTTCAGGCTTATTTCAAGGAAATGCATGCAGCCCTTGCCCTGATCAACTTCTTCTTCTTCCATAGTTTGGTGTAATTTGGTGACATCACAACAGGCCGCTAAGTGTGCACAAATGTGCTTTTGCTATCAAAGCAACCACTCCAATCTACTCTACTACCTGCCTATCAGGGTAATGAAAGCTTTTGTTCTGTCTTCTCCATTATTTCTAATTTTTCTTAACGTTCTTCCCTGTTTTATTTAATGTCGTAATGACTTTTCAACGCATCACGGTAGTATTTGTTACTTACACTTTACAGCAGACCAAGTCCTTTTGCTGATTGAAACGGAAAAGCTTAATATGAAAGACGCAGCCACATCAATCTCAGAATGGGGTCGAGTTACTGATTGTTTTTTTCCGTGTAGTTTTGTCATTAGTAGTCACACGACTTTTATCACATTTTCTCAAGGGCCGCTCATTACGTGTTCTATCGCCAACTTTATTTCTAATTTTTTTAATGCTCTTTTCGCTTTGACTTCCAGTTTTATCTACTCTAGCAGTTCGTATTTATTTTCTTTCTGACGATAGATCTAGCCATTTAAAATTGCACCGAAAAGACTGCATACCACACAGAATTGAATGTTTTTGTTTGTTTTCCGTGCTAACAGACAAGCAAGTGAAATGGCCTGTGTTACAAAAACATCACATTAGTCACATTTACCCTGCGGTATATGTCGATGCGAATATAGTCAATTGTAATGCATTAAAGGCCCTTTATTGTTTATAGACTCATCAGAGCAACACTCATCATCCATAATAATATGTGTATTGGGTAACCAGAATTTTTTGATGTTCTGGGTAAGAAAATTCCACGCTAATCCCTAGTAGGGGCATATTTTTCAGGTATGAAAGGAAGCATGCAATTGCTTGCAATTCCTAATATTTTGCAGGAAAGTTTTTACTCTGTGTGATCTTTTTAACACTCATATTCAATTAGAAACGCTATGCAACAACTCGATTGTAAGGGTACGTGCTGGGAAGTCGGTTTTGGTATTTTTCGATTCTGCTAAGGTAAACAATTTTATAGTATCATATGGACTTCGCTATTGAAAGGGATCGCTATTATAAAAATTGTGTTCTAGTGCAATAAAGGTATTGGTTAGGTTAAGTTCGGAAGGCTGCATTTGCGCTATTTTTCTCCATTCTAACCCTTCTATTGGCAGATGAAAAGGAAAGAAGCAAAGAGGAAGAGAAAAGAAGGGAAAAGAAATATGGTAAGTAATCAAGGGATTTGCTACTGAAAACAACATATTTCTACGTTGTTACCTTTTAAAAATGTTTAATATATAAGCTCGTAAATTGCAAATAAAATTAAAATAAGTTTGTGTTTAGTTCTATTTAAAATTCTTTATTCATCGCACAATTCTGTATGCCACTGTTCACAACTCAGTGTAACAACGACAATTGCATTGTTTGTTATTCTTCTGTTTACGCCCTCTGCATAAACAATAACCATTTCTAGACAATTGCTTGACAGATCTTTATAACAGAGATTTTCAAACTATGATTATTTCTTTCAAACACACTGCATCTTCACACCCAAAACTGACTGCCACTGTTTACAACTGAAAGGAACAACAACAATTGCATTGCTTGTTATTCTTCTGTTTACATCCTATGTATAAACAATAACAATTTCTAGACAATTGCTCGACAGATCTTTAAAACGGAGATCTTTAAAACCCACCACGTCTTCACACACAATACTGACTGAAATTTTACTGATTTTGTTGCCTTGCCTTTTACATGGCAACGTTAACAGTCTAATGAATGTTCTTGACGGCTAACGTTCCCGGTTTCACCTTCTCGAGATTTCGAACATCGTTGTTTCATTATTGCTGTGTATGTTGTATTTTGTTTAAATTTCTTCTTGTAGTGTTTGTTGGTATATTTTTGTTTACTTGTTTATCATTATTTTAATGCAGGCATTTATTGATATATTGTACAGTCTGATAAGGTTTTTGGTTTTGTTTTTGTAGCTTTTGTTTATAATTTGAATATTAGATTAGATGTAAAAGCATAACGCCAGTAACTAGACTTTTTCATTTTCGTAACAATATTTTTACTTGTCATCTCATGCCGCCTATTAGTTTCTGGTCGTTTGACTAGTAGGCCACAAATACTTTCTTCAGTCGCATTAACCGCATGTTAAAGACTTTGTCTGTTTACTGTCACTCATAGTGGCTGATTCAAATCAAAAATTCTTTAATACGATTCCCTCCTATCATTTTGCTCGTAAGAAAAACAAACTGGATCGTTAGCATGCCGATAATGTAGGTGGTATAATCTCCCCTTGATTATTAAACTACTAGGCTAATTTAAAGGAAAATATGCTTACGAACTTAATATTCGGTTGTAGGTTGAAGGTTTATTATTTAGACAACCGAAATCAATTAATCTGAAAGAGATTGTCTAGCATATCTCTAGCCTATAAAACCAGTTTCCTAAAACTTTTTAATCTCAAAATCAATAGAATAAACATCTCCTTCGAGTTTCAATTTCATTTGAAAATTTCGAAAACGTTCTCCTTAAATTTGTCATTTTGTATGACATTTGATCACATGCATATGAATACGTAGAACCATATCCATTGAGCGACAAACGATACTTAATTATGCTTTGAAACAAGAGTAGATGAAAAGATAATTTTCTTTCTCTCAAATTTGACTTTAAGGACAACAAAAAGGCAAGAGCAGAATATGCAAAAATATTCTTAATTGTTTGCCATCTTAGTCAATAGCATTGAAGTTGTATTCAGTAGATTACGTTTATCTGCATAGCCATTGGGAATATGCTCTGGCTATTATGTGTGGACAAAATGATATTTTGTACTACGAATTTTGCTTAAGTTTTTAAGTAAACGTTTTCAATTGCTTTTAACGCTGTTGTTGTCGTTGTGAAATGGAAGTATTTTTGGAATGGAAATTCATTCGTATAAATAGAATTGCCTAGAAAATTTCTCATGACATTGAACGAATCACATGCATTAAGAATAGAAACCTAACACAATCACATTGATTTAATGCGGCATAAAACACCTTAAATTAACAGTGAAATCTTTAAGGAAAACACAATTTTGTAAAAGAATTTCATGCACTTAAACAAACGAACCCAATTTATATTGACACCACTGTCTCACTGTTATCCTTACGGAAATTGTAAAAGTGCAAAAGGATGGACACAAAAGGATGCAAAAGGATGGACACATGCATGTCTGTCTGTGTGTGGCTTGGTTAAAGAAAAGATGAATGTTTTTTAAGACCATCCACACCGACATTCGATAATATGCACTCTACCATACAAACAAAATTTGTATTTGCCTCTGTGTATGGTATATGAATGTGCATCAGTGTTTGTCTATATACATATATGTACATACGCTTGTGTTTGTGTTTGTGTCGTAGAGTCTCGAATGAACGAAATTGAAAATTTTAATTAAACTTAAATAGTCATTGTGGAATTCCGAGACGTTGTTTTTATTTACACATGTTGAGTAAAAATGCAAATATTTATGTACACACGTATGTTCATTCGAACGTATTTAAGGATTGACTTGTATCGACAAGCCTTCTTTTTCTTCTTCTTGTTTTTCTTCCCTTTTTGAGGTTTCCTTTTACTCCAGATCGTAGACTTTTTAAGCACACAATGTGCCGGGCTCATATTATACTTTGAAGATAAATTGCATTTAAACAGCACACATGTGTTTGCGTAAGAGCACTATTAACGACTTGGTTTTTATGATTAAGCATATCAATGGCATTCAAATTGGCCACCATAAATATTTCACTACAAAGGATTTCATTGTATCACATTGGTTTTAAGCAGGAGTCGCATAGTCAATGATATTCAGCTCTAGCTAAGGAATGAATTATACTGAGAAAAGTCTAGTAATTCTACTTATATTCGGAATTAGTTTCACGTAAATTTTTAATTTTTTTTTAGAATTTTACGTCTAAGAGTTAAAGTAGAACTTCGACACTGTGCGAAAATACCTCCACCAGAATCCGCTAAAACCCTAGGACAATTAATATATTTTTTGATAAGTTGTTTTATTTCTTATTTTTGTTGGAATAAATGGTCAAGTAAAATTCACAGCAATGGATCGTCGTAGAGAATCATATAAGAAAAGTATTCTAGGTTAAAGTACTTTGCTAAAAGGCGACATTAGTCCGCATATTTTTTTCTTTGAAGATCACTTTGAGTATAATTCAATGATTACCAACTGCTTTTAGACTGTATTAGTTGATCTAGACACCCAAAGGCATGTAATTTTAACAGGACGACTTTAGGTTAAGTAAGGAAAGGGTGGTAGCCATAGCTGCCAGACAAACAAAGCATGAAATTGTTAAATATTAGAAAAATATCGTCAAAATCTTTAAAAGCGTTCATGGAAATTGTAAACAAATAATCATTACGCAGGTAGAGGTAGCTGTTAACCACAAGAAGTTGAATATGGATACTTAGGCGTCAGAGATCGCATTGTGATATAGTCCTGGAAGAACTCCGAGCATCTGATGAGGCGATTTGATTGCCAATGTCAATCATATATGATATCTATATCATCTATATAGTAGGCACTATTGTTGACAATCGGGAAATCCCGAATCCCGAGATTTTTAAAAACTTATTCTGGGATTTTTCGGGATTGTGAATTCATATGTATTTTGACCCTACAAAAGGTCCTGAAGAAAAAAATTCTATATCATGTGACTTCGATAATAACATCTCATATGAGGAAAACCCTACTTCCAGTAATTAAAAATTATTTGATGTCATCAAAGTATGCAAAAGCCCTATAAAACGAATTAATTGGGTAACTGATTTAGATACTCAACTGTCCAAAGAAATAGATTTATTTACATCAGGAGGTGGTACAGTTGACTACTTATTTACATATATACCTATCTTGGATATACCTATGTTGGATATACCTATCTTGGAACTATTTTATCAACAAATGTTAATTGCGAGAAGTGTTTTTCAACTGCAGCGTATGTTGATAACAAAATTTGTTCAAGCCTTTCAGATCACATGTTAGATGCTTTAATCTTTTTGTTGGAATCCAAATAATTTTCTTAAAACTAATGCATTTGCCTATGTATGAATAATTTTTATTTTGTTAATTTACAATTTTTTGTTACGTTTTGTTTTCCTGTTTTTATATTTCATTTTTAATGACATATAATTCTGATATACATACATAATTGAATACAAATGATTTTGTTAACAAAATATTTTAATTATTAGGAAAAAATCGTGATTTTTCGAGATTTTTGGATTCCGAATTATCCCGGGATTTTTAAAAATCGATCCAGTTTGGCGTCCCTAGTAGGCACGAAGGCCTGTTCCTGCGCTCTGCAGTTACCTTGTGGACTGGTACTTATATGATATGATATTATTCCGTTCCAGCCGTCAAAATGCAAAGTGATTTCTGTTATGGAATACATTACATTCCTTTATTGGAAAAATGTTTGTAACTCAGTTCTTTAATTTTATTCAATAAAATGTGCTGCCTCTACTATGTGTGTTGAAATCATTTACTTCTGAATTAATTCCTGGGGAAAAAAAAAACTTTAGACTTATTTGTACTCAAAGTTAAATTATATAAATGAATATGTGAGATTTTTTTGTTTGTTTCTTGTTTAACGGAAGGCCATTAAATAAATACAGTCAAACCCGGTTATAACGAAATTCATGGGACCAGAAAAAATAGTTCGTTATAGGGAAAAATAGTTTTCATTTCTTAAGAACAAAAAGTATTTCTTTTTTAATAAAAACCAAAAATAGTTGTAATTCCTTTTGCCTATCAGATTTTTAAAGATACTAAGTTATAATTCAATGCTGCCATATTAAATAAAAATAAAGATTATTGCCACACTTCAACGTTTTTTCTGAGGATTCATTATAAGAAAGGCAAAATGTACGAAATTTAATTACTGGGACCATTTAAAGTAGTTCCTTTTAACCGAGAATTCGTTATTAAAACGTTGGGACTCTAAAATATGTTCGTTATAAACGAGTTTGACTGTAATTTAATACTCTGTGCTTAAGACTTATTTTTAAGTGATATAAGAATACAAAAAAGTCTCTTGATTTTTGGCAGTTGATAGTTGCTTAAGTACATTTTGAAAAATATTTATAAAAAAAAAGAATTATTAAAAATGAAAATTCGCAGGTCATCAAAAAATCCCTTAAAAGCTTATGTTATGTTAAAAAATCCACTGTAGTTGGTATTGACTAGGGATGCCAAACGGGAATTCCCGATTCCCGAAATTCCCGGGATTTTCGGGATTTAAAAAACCCGAAACCCGGGATTTTTTAATTTTAAATCCCGGGATTTTCGGGATTTGATAATCCCGTTTTCGTTCTATTTATTTTGTCATACTAATATTTTGTATGTACTTTTCTAATGTAGACTAACAATTATTAATATATTGTTACGTTTTTACATTTTAAAAACGTTAAAAATACGGGTTCGTAGATTGCAAATAAAATAAAAATAAATTTGTGTTTATTTGAAATCAATTCTTTATTATCTGCACAACTTTTGTGCCACTGTTCGAACTTATTCCACGTATACAACGATAATTTTCGCAATATGTGTTTGTTCGTGATAATTCTCTGCTTACAACCTTTTTGTAATCAACAACACTTGTTAGTAATTCTTCGCTCACAACCTTTTTGTAAGCACAACACTAACAACTGTTTCCTTCAGACGAAACTTGTCTCCACACAAGTCTAACCGAATTATAGCTCGATCTCGTGTCTTCACACAATCGATTGCTGTATCACTTCAACCATCTTAACGTCGTTATACACGACTAGCTTAATTCAAACTCCGAATACAACGTGCCGTCTCTGCACACACGACTGATTCAACTCAAACTCTGAATCCTCATTGCTCGCTTTGTCTTGCCTTTTATATCACTGGATCATTAGTGTGATGAATGCCCCCGAAGAATGATAACGGCCTTCGGGAACATTCTAAAAATGTAAACACCTTCTTTTCATTTTTGTTGTTTCTTTTTTACATTCGTCCAGGCAGATTATTTGTTGTTGATTTATTTGTCTAATCGCTATTTTATACTGCACATTGTTGTTGCTTGTTTACTTCTTTGTTTTCTTCATTTTGTTGTTGGTTATTTACGACTTTTATCCCTTATTCTTGTTAATTCATCGATCTTGTAAATAAGTGCTTTATTTTTGTTGCTATATTTTTTTACTTATGCATTGATCAAGTATATAGTGTTGTTTTAGAAGCTTTTGCTTATTATTTTAACAACACCATTTCCACTTTCGTAACAATATGTATTTGCTTTATATTTTACATTATATGTATGTAGATCTCCAAATGTGATTTATGAATTTTTAATTTTAATTGAAAATTAATTTTTGTTAATTCTAATGTACACTGATAAATAATGTTAATATTACATTATTTGTCTTTATTTTTTATTTATTTTTACATAATATTTATGTAGGTCCCCAAATATAATTTATGAAATTACTTATAAATAGCTAATTTTTGATAATAAAAGTGAAATATGTTATTTGTTTTAAGTATTTTTCAATTAAGAAACTTTTAAATAAACATTATATAAGAAAAAAATCCGGTTTTGTGTTAAAAGTGAGAAATTTCAGGAATTTTTGTTCGGGATTTAGAATTCCCGAAAATCCCGGGATCCCGAAATAGGGATTCCGGGATTTATTGAAAAATCCCGAATCCCGGGATTTTTAAAAACCATTCCCAATTGGCATCCCTAGTATTGACTAATATCATAATGACAGTATACTTTATATTGAGTTCTATTTAGAATATATTACTCATACGCACCCATACTATTTATACCGTAGTAGAGTAATTACTCTGAAAAGTATGCAATAAAATTATATTTAACGCTGTTGTATACAGTATTAATAGAATTTAAAATCACTCATACGTTACGTTACATGCATTGTTATCAGATACAGTAGTGGGGAAAAAATAATAAAAAATTCATGATATTCAATCGAGGCTTGAAACAATTCCACTCCGCTTTTGTTTTCTTTATTCATTGATTTCTAAATTTTAATAAAAGGTATCATTAAGCGTTGTTTGATTCTCTTTTTACTTAATTTTTTTTCGATTTATAAAAAAAAGTGAACAAATTTAGCGACGAGGCCCTGTCATCGATTGGTGTGACCAACAGGGGAAGACGTACAAAACACAGAGACGCTTCGAAGGATGTGTTGCGCCGGGCCGAAATTCGTTAATCGGGTTGTTAATAGCCAATTAAGTAAGTAAGTATGTAAGAAATAATGGACTTGTCTCCGAGAACCATGTATTCTTACGTAACACTCGCCTTTCTCGACGAGCACATCCGTCTGTGGTCGGTTGTCAAGTCGGACTATTTGTGAGTGGAACTACATATTTGCAAACAAGGTTGTAATCTTTTGGGTTTTAAAAAATGAAAAAGGCATAAAATACAGAAAAAAAGTTCGCAAATAACTTAAAAATATAATGCTTGACTCCTTGTTATTACTAACCTAAATTTTCAAAAGTAATAATTGCAAAGGCAATACACAGTTTAAAGTGGTTTATAATACAATTTATAAAGGATATGATGTCATATTTTAATGTCAAAAAAAGGGCATATCTCGAACTATCGTCCAAATGAAATTTTTGGAGCAAAAAATTGTCAAAATGACGATAAATCGTCAAATCAGGCAGCAATTATGGTAGCTAAGATATCAAAAGCTTACTTGAGCACGCATAGCAGCCCGTTTTAACGCCTCAAGTTAACGCAGTCTCTGTACTGACCAAGTTCATCCGAAGCAAGGAGAGAGAAGTTGGTCTGAGCAAGGGCTGCACATTAAAAGCACGACTACCTCACGCTGGAAAATCAGCCCGAAAGCTGCATAAACGAGGCTATGTTCTTGACATCAATGAAAGGTAGCTTCGTCAAGCTGACAAGGATTGGAGTGTCAAATAACCTATAGCTGCTCCTCGCAAGAAATGGGCATTGACAAAGAAAGTGGAGAAGGCAGAAGTCATTTATTTCAACGTGTCTACCCATAACACAGTGACCTGTAAGCATGGCCACTGTGGTCGAGATGATATTTACACCAAGTCCAAGTAACTGGTTGGTACGCCTTCTATCCATTGAGGGCCAAATGAGCCTAGCGGTGGAGCAGGACTCTTCATTGATCCAGAAGATATTGGCGTCTTGGAAGAACTTTCGCGCGATGGCTAGTTGAAAGAGGCAAGCGGCATTCCTATGTTAAAAGAAGAGGATTCCAGTTTCCCGGAATTTCACAGTGACCGTAGATCCAGATAAGTGTGACACTTAAAGTGGCGACATTCCCTGACGATCCTGGAATTATTCGTTCGACAGAGACTTTATGACAGCCTGGTTGAAAGAAAAGGTTATTTCACGTATATCCCCCGTCTATACAGTAGTTGGTCCATCCATGTGCTTTATTCACATGGTTTCAACATATCGGTAAGTATCTCACTAAATGCAGCTGAAGTAACACCTACAGTACATATATGACTTGTCTTTGCATTTGGAAGGCTTTATATATGTCTTTATATATTTAAAAATTACCCCGCCAGCAATTTTGAAAATTTTTAATCAAATTCGAGTTTTTTTTGATTCTTCTTCGCGATTAAAAAGCTCGAATATGTGCTCATTTTCTGAACATAAAAAACTTTTTCGTCTGGAGAAAAAAGTGACTACGCGCTACTCTTCTTAAAAAGTCACTTATGAATTATGACTATTTTTCTAGTAGCTTTATAATCATTTTCGAATCACTTTCCGACCATTTATTAGTCTTATTTACCTTCGTTTATGATTCTTTTTCGAGTCATCTTTCAATCACTTTCTGATCTTTTATTAGTCTTATTTACCTTCGTTTATGATTCTTTTTCATGTCGTCTTTCAGTCAAGTTTAATGGCATTTTTAACGATGATTGAAAAAAATTGTACTTTATTTCATAGCCATCTTTAGCATAAAAAAAGTTATACAGAAAAGCAGTTTTTAATCATCCACTTGCGCAAAATATGATCACAAAATACTTAATTGGAATCACTTTTGAAACTCCTGCATGATCTGTTTTTTGATTAAGCGTTTTTAAATCGGCAGTTTAAGTAGAATATAATAAGAAATAACAGAAATAATAGCCACATTTAAAACGTCTGGATGATTAATTTCCGAATGCAATAAAATTTTTTGTTGTATTTTAAATCGTACTCATTTTACTCATTCACACGAATCATATTTGAGTCCTTTTTTAATCGTATAACTGACTAATGAGTTTTTGATCACCAAAAGTACTTTAAAAAGACTCATCAAGGTGATTTTTATAGAAACAATCTTCCGAATGCTAGCTGGGTATGAGGCAGGCATTTATTTATTTCCGCAGATAAACTATTTCTTTTAGTGTTAAAAAAAAAATCACTCGTTATTAGTGTAAAAGTGTATACGTTTTATTTTATCAGCTGGATATTAATAATCAACGATTTTGTGTACCAAAATATATGCAATATGTTGCATGTTAATAGTCTCACGCCACACTGTGATACATAGTATTTCCCCTTTTTATAAATAGTTTGACTATTAAACTCTCATGACTATTATCGTGAATATTTATTAGTTTTTAAAATATTTTTAAAGACTTTTCAAGCGTTTACTTTATTCATTGTAGAAATAAAATTTTTAGTTTTCACCTCCTCATTACTTAGTATAAAAAGTTACTCGCAATGCCATGCAACAATATGTTGCAAGTACAAACAAATAAACACACAAACAAAAGACCGGAAAAAAGTGCAACAGCAACAAGGATTATATAGTATGTATGCAGTATTATTTTAAGCGATAATTAGTAATTTGCATAAGAAATTGTAAGCATATGTATGTTAAGTTAAAAACTTGCTCCTGCTGCCAGGCTGCCTGGCTTACCATACGACGAAGTAAACAAATATGGGTTGAAGGTGACAATAAACTGTCACTACGTTAATAGATGATAGTAATAATTATCATATTGATAATGACGATGAGAATGATGACAATGATATTGTTGAACTCTTCCTGTAAATTAGTTTGTAATGAGGTTTTAAAACAATTTTGCAATTATTTTGCTTCCATTGAAAATAAAAAATTTTATTTATGACATCCTGATATTGATACACACTGCAGCAATCCTTTAAACATACATATCATCGTAAAACTCTATGATTAATTTCATTTTTCATAATGGAAATGCATAGGCAAGGAATGTATTATCACTAGCACTGGTACGCAATGACACAGAGTCACTCTTTTAGCCAAGTGCACAAAAGTTAGCACCTTACCTCCTACGGTTAGCAATGGGCATTCAATAATCCATCATCGATATATTTACCACATTGTTCAATGAGAATGAGAATGATGCTTCAGGCACTTCAACTAATGGTCGCAAAACCATGTTGATAGTGCAAAATTTTTATGAATAATGATACAAGTGCGATTTTTATCGTTTCAGGACATTTTAAGATGATTGAAGATAGAAGCCATCAATCAAAAAAGTGGCAAAGCGAAAGGATTATTTCATATAAATATTACTCAAGTCTATTGCCTGTAAGTGGTCCATTCCGCGGGCTCTATTTTTGCCACACTTTTTCTAGCAGAAAAATGGCAGTTTTAATGTTGTTTGTAGTTTTCAAAACATGAGCTTAGTTCCACACTAAACTCAGTCTTTCAGTAGGTTTACAGAATCGCGAGATATGTACTTGTGATGGTCTCGTTGACACCAATCATATCAACCAAAACAAATTTTTTCATTTTGAAAAAGGAAAAAATTAAAAATTAATAATCAATCGCCTAATCCTTTGCCGTAGCAGCTATAACGAAGCCATTTTCTTTATTCTTGAAAAAGCGCGGAATCAATTAAGTCGCCGACACAATGTATCTTGTAGAGTGTATTAGCAGATCTTAAACTCTTTCTTTGGTAAACGTACCTATAAAACTTCAAATGCAGATATTTTTTCTCATGAATTTTTATAATAAATTTTAATGATTTGTGGGTATTGTTCATTTGTAAATCTACGAATTGAGTACTTTTTACACTTGTGTATGGCAGGAGCTGCCATAGTCTAGCAAATAATGTATTGCCTTATGAGACGAGTGCTTGTGATTCAAACCTCGACTCAAATGTCTTAAATAAAGCGAAATATGGCAAAAAAAAAATATTTATTTCGTCGATATTCTCCCAACAGTTTTCTGGCAATAACTATGTCAATCGATGATAAGCTGTAGCTCACGTCACTTATGGATAAAATTAACACACAATACAGTAAAACCCCGCTTAACGCTGTTGCAGTATTAAGCGATAATATTGGGATGGGATGCATGCAAACAAGGTAAAGTTTCTGACTGTGGCCAACATGGCGACCACCAGGACGATCCTTGTCTTGCTGTATTCAAGTTGACACGCAGCCTCCTCGCGGCCCCTCCTGGATGGCATTCTAGTACCCGCTAGATGTTAACTAATGCGTGCAGCGAAGTCCAATCCCCTGGACGTTAAATTTGGGTTGTGCGTAGGGCTTGGAACCCACCACGTAAAAACTTTACTCCAATGAATACTAATATACATAATTCCAAAAAGATCCCCTTTAAAGTTGACGACCACGGCAAACGTTCAAAGGACAACGATTTAAGAATAGCCACTTGGAACGTCCGCACCCTTCACAGGGTGGGCGCTTCCGCCCAGCTGGCGGATGCCCTCAAGAAATGTAGGACTGACATCACTGCCATACAGGAAATGCGATGGATAGGGCAAGGATGCAAAAGGCTAGCATCTTGCGATGTGTACTACAGCTGCCATGTTGATAAGCACGAATTTGGATGCGGATTTGTGGTTAATAAGAGACTTCGCCACCTTGTCTCTGGGTTCACACCTGTGAACGAAAGAATAGCCACAATTCGCATCAGGGCAAAATTCTACAACATCAGCCTGATTTGTGCTCACGCCCCGACGGAAGATAAGGACGATGTGGTTAAGGATGCCTTCTACGCTAAACTCGAGGACGTATATGATAAGTGCCCGGCCCATGACGCAAAAATTGTCCTCGGGGATTTTAATGCAAAGGTCGGGCGGGAAGGTATCTTTGGCCCCACTGTCGGACAGTTCAGCCTCCACGCGAACACTACCTCCAATGGTATGAGGCTGATCGATTTCGCCGCGGCGCGTAACATGGTAGTATGTAGCACCAGGTTTCAACATCTCGACATCCACAAGGCCACTTGGATGTCCCCCGATCGGTCAACTTCCAACCAGATCGATCATATTGTGATTGACGGAAGGCATGTATCCAGTGTACTAGATGTGCGCACATTTAGAGGTCCGAACATTGACTCGGACCACTACCTTGTCGCAGCCAAGTTTCGATTGCGCATTAGCGCCTCGAGGATGGCGCGCTCTAGTACACTGCGGAAGCTGGATGTCAGGAAGCTGCGATCACAAGGGACAGCTGAGGCGTTCTCCGCTCAACTCTCGGATAAGCTCCGTCGATCCCCACCTAATCTCAACGACATTGGAGGACTGTGGGCCAACATCTCCCACTCCTTGCGCACTACTGCGGAAACAGTCCTTGGTTTCGAGCGCCCACCCCAACGAAATCAATGGTACGATGAGGAGTGTCGCGAGGCAACTGCAGCGAAAAACGCCGCATACAAGAAGACGTTGCAGTCTGCTGCTACGCGAGCCATTGTCGAGAACTACAGAGAGAAGAGAAGGGAAGAGAGACGCCTTTTCAGGCGCAAGAAAAGGGAGCAGGAAAGGCGTGAGCGTGAGGAAGTCGAGATGCATAGACGTAGGAATGACGCTAGAAAATTTTATCAGAAGGTTAAGCGTCTAACCGAGGGTTATAGACCCGGAGCGTCTTCTTGCAAGGACGAGAACGGAAACCTGGTTACAGATCCGCAGGGGGTGCTGAGGTTGTGGAGGAAACACTTCTCTACTCTGCTACAAGGCGATGACGACACCAATACCGCCTCTAGAGATGATGTTCCGAACCCGATCAATGATGACGGCGTGGAGATTCCGCCGCCTAGCTATGAAGAGGTCAAAGTCGCGATTACGCGTCTTAAAAACAATAAAGCGGCAGGTCCTGATGGCCTCCCCGCTGAATTGTTTAGGACCGGATGTAATGAGTTGGTAGGGCGCATGCACCAGCTCATCTACAAAATATGGCTAGAAGAAAGTATGCCCAACGATTGGAACCTCAGTGTCCTCTGTCCTGTCCTGAAAAAGGGAGACCCCACAATCTGCGCCAACTACAGGGGTATTAGCCTTCTCCCTATCGCATATAAGGTTCTTACAGGCGTATTGTGTGAACGACTGAAGCCACTCGTCAAAACACTGATTGGACCTTATCAGTGCGGCTTCAGACCTGGCAAATCCACCATAGACCAGATCTTCACACTGCGCCAAATCCTGGAAAAGGCCCACGAAAAACAAGTCGACACACACCATCTTTTTGTCGACTATAAGGCAGCCTTCGATAGCCCCATAAGGGATCGTGTTTATGCCGCAATGTCTGAGCTCGGTATACCTGCGAAGCTGATAAGGCTATGCAGAATGACGTTGAGCAATTCCTGCAGCTCCGTCAAGGTAGGAATGGACCTCTCCGAACCTTTTGATACCGTGCGAGGTTTCAGACAAGGCGACCCCTTATCATGCGACCTCTTCAACTTCGTCATGGAGAGTGTTCTGCGAAAGGCAGGAGTGCATCGCAATGGCACTATCTTTCAAAAAAGTGTCCAACTGCTTGCGTACGCTGACGACATCGACATTATAGGGCGTACCAAGCGAGATGTTACTGCTGCCTTTAGCGCTATTGAACGGGAGTCTAAGAAGATGGGTCTGGCAGTAAATGAGGGCAAAACAAAGTATATGTTGTCGACAAGTAGAGACGTGCGGCGTATTGATTCTCAGATTACGGCCGATAACTATACTTTTGATACAGTCAAGGAATTTATTTATCTTGGCTCCGCCGTTACCACCAAAAATGATGTCAGTCTGGAGATCAAACGCAGGATTACTCTTGCCAACAGGTGCTACTATGGTCTCAATAGGCAATTGAGCAGCAGAGACCTCTCTCGTGCGACAAAATTAATACTCTACAAGACGCTCATCTTACCCGTGCTTCTTTATGGCGCAGAGGCATGGACCCTATTAAGAACTGATGCAGCAGCCTTGAGGGTATTCGAGAGGAAAGTCCTACGTAAGATCTTCGGTCCTGTGCGAGTTGGCGATGATTTCCGTATCCGATCTAACAGTGAGCTGTATGAGCTCCTCAACGACATAGATGTTGTGCAGCGTATTAATATCCAGCGGCTGCGCTGGCTCGGCCATGTCGTTCGAATGGAGGAGGATGCTCCGGCGAAACGGGTATTTGATGCGGGGATCTGCGAAGTCGCGAAGAGAGACTTGTCGTGGAATGACCAGTCGATAAGCCTGTTTTGGTGTGACCAATGGCGTGGCGCGCAGAAGCAGGGCTGGGATTCTGATGCCAAATCGTATATGGCCATTAACAAATTTTCCCTAAATCGCGCATTGTATTGATACTTTTGGTGCAGTACAGGGTGGCTGATATATAATGTAACAAAGTAAAGTGCTATCATCTTTTTCAATTGTTTTTTTTTAATTTTTTGTTCAAAAGCAAAAAATGTTGGAAATAACATAAAATTTTAGAATCAGTTTAGATTTGTTCGAATTGGCCACCTTTGGTACGAATTATATGGCCTTAAAACGGTCGACAAAGCCATCACAGGCTGCAGTATTTTGGCTCTGCGGTATTTTGGCCCATTCCTGGCGAAGCGTCGTCTTGAGATGATCGACACTTTGGTATTTTTAGTGAGAACCTTACTCTCCAAAATGCCCCAGGCGCAACTTGCGGTAAAAATAAAGCGAGGGACCTCCTTTTCAAGCCATTCTTGGTTGACGCGTACTGTGTGCTATGATGTTGAGTCCTGTTGGAATATCCATGGTCTGCCCAGGGCTTCAATACTGTTTTTAAGACATTTTTCCGTTAATATTCGGCATATATTTTGACCCTACGAGCAATTTTTTTACCACTAAATTGCCAATATTTTCAACAAATTAAGAATATTTTTTTTAATTAAATTTATTTAAACATAGGCGTTGATAGTGTATATTGATTAAAAAAGAATTGTATTTAATTGAACTCGTTTGTGGTTATTTTTGTGGATGAAGGCGTTAAATAAAAATATAATTGTACTCATACATACATAAAATACCATACCATACCATACAACCATGCATATGTAATTATAGAACTGTTTAATACGCATTTATCAGCCAGAATATATTTAAAATTCAATTATAAAGTAATTTTTTTCCATTTTCATATTTTTTTTTTGTATTTTTTTTTTTTAATTAATAAAAGTACTTATATATGCATAGTGTTAATTTAATATTTTTTGTTTTTGTTTTTGTTTTTGTCTATCATGTAGTTGTTATAATTATTATTATTTTTTTTTTTTTTTTTTGTTTCATTTTTGTTAATTTAAATTAATAATTATTTCAAGTGAAAATAAAAAAGATATTATTTTCAATGTATGCAATATGAATTTTTATTCTTAATGGAACTACGAGTGTATCCGTACGTATATACTACAGGGTGGCTGAAATGTATTGCAACCAACTTCAGGTAGTTATCATTTGCAAACCGCTCGTCTGACAGCTGATATTCCACTGAAAAACCACAATTGGCTATCATTAGAGCCCTCCACCATTTAAATGTGAATAAATGTTTTGTTCCGCGTACCATTGCTCATTGCCATGATACTGGCAGTGTTGCATCGCGTCCAAAAAGTGGCCGGAAAAAAAGCGGTAACAACACCAGAAATGATCCGGAATGTGAAGACCAGATTTGATCAAAATCTACGACGCAGTGGTATCAAAAATGCTCGTGAGCTGAGCATATCGTGAGAACGGATGCCACACATATTGAAAAATAAGCTTGGACTAAAGCCATTGAAGTTGCAAAAAGTGCAAGAGCTCACCGATAGACAAAAAAAAATCAGGCTTAAAAGAGCCAAGGAGTTACTTCGCTTGCACGAAAGTGGCCAGTTATCGAATTTGATTTTCTCCGATGAGAAGCCATTCCAAATTGAGCAGTTTATGAACAAATAAAATGATCGGGTTTACTTGCCAAAGAGGTCAGCTGAAAACTTACACCTGCGATTGGCCACCAAAACTCAATCGCTGCCGATGGTAATGGTGTGGGCCGCCGTAACTTTCGATGGTCCCTCACCGCTCCTATTCATCGACCGTGGAGTCAAAATAAATGCCGAATATTATCGTTAAAATGTCTTAAAGACAGTATTGAAGCCCTGGGCAGACAAAGATTTCGACCGGAGACCATGGACATGCCAACCGAACTCAGCACCACCGCTCTCAGCACGCGTCTACCGAGAATGCCTAAAGAAGGAGGTTCCTCGCTTAATTTCTACCGCACAATGGCCACCAAAACCTCCGAATCTCAATCCATTGGACTTGTGCGCCTGGGTCATTTTGTCAAAGTGTCGATCATCTCAAGACGCCGCTTGGCCGGGAATGGGCCGAAACCGCAGAACCAATTTTGTGCAGCCTGTGATGGCTTTATCGGCCATTTGAAGGCCATAATTCGTACCAAAGATGGCCAATTCGAACGAATCTAAACTGATTCTAAAATTTTATGTTATTTCCAACATTTTTTGCTTTCGAACAATAAAATTAAAAAAGAAATTAAAAAATATAGCGCTTTACTTTGTTACATTATATGTCAGCCACCCTGTATATGTGGTCAATACAGTGAGCTTCAAAATAAATAGTACATTAAAAAAATATACTTTAAAATTTCGCCAGTTTTTAAAATTGAAACAAAAAAAAATTACATAAGATATCGAAATATTGTCAAATTTTTTCGGGCACTCTCCTAAAGTGGTAAAATTTGAATTTAGTGATTGTTAGAATTTTATCTATAGTATAAAGTTTCTTTTAACACTTACTGTATGTATGGTATATATGAACCAAATGTTAACTTTCCTTATAAAAGAGATAAATTTTAAATAATTAAACCAAGGAAGTGTATTACAAATCCTAGACACTCTTTTATCGTTTTACAAGATAAATCCTATCGATTAACTTCTATAAAACGCTACAGCACAGGCTTAAGATAAATATCTCTCTGCATTGAAGAGATCTTGTAATAGATTGACATTCAAATTTTTGTACTTCTCACGTTTAATTGTAACACATTGACTTCCCTCCTCTCTCCCCTACCACTTCCTTTGTATGTAAAAAGCAAATGAGTTAACCCCGTCTGAAAGAGACAAACAAATGCTGAAAGGAAAGGAAATATTAGTAGTTTTAACATTCTGTCACTATATTAACAAGTAAAGTTTTGAAAGCAAACTTTTTTGCTGACAAACTCTCTATGTTAAATGATTAAAATAACATGCAGAGACTAAAGCTATTATGCTATAGAATATCTTTTGTTATTCCCAAAGTAAGGCATCTGATTGACGTCGTTTTACATGTATGGTATGGTATGGTGTATAGGTAAGTTCATATACATTTTCATTGTATACTTATGTGTTGCTTGGAAATTGTTGTATGAAAGTTTGTATAACAAATTCAGAGACGTACATATGTATGTAAGTATAGGAAGGATACATATCATTGCATGACATATGGATCAGAGATAAGTAGCGAGTATTCAAAACGATTCTAAATATACTTATAATTTCTAATACTTATACGCATTCATTCTTATTTTGATATCATACTCATACTACTCATACTCAAAGTTGGAAGTACTCGTTGTATTCATACTTAACAGTACGAATGATGGTATTGAGTTCGACTCGTCTCTACTTAATGTTTACACGAACCACAAAATAAGTATGATTCGCATACGAACACCACAATACTCACAAGAAGATTGTATGTATGCTTTTCTTGTTGTCTTTGTCTTTCCTTTCTTCTTTGTTTGTATATGCAACAACAACAAAGACTGTAAATTTTTATGAACGATTCGAGCCACTCATACTTAATCATAAATCAATGTTATAGCGAGTACGAACAATTCAGAGTAGTTGAATTTCAATTCTATTGATTCACTCATACTCAAATTGCTTGAGCGCTTATGAGCAGCGGAAAAACGATTCGCTGCTGATTTCTGATTCGAATTATAAAAATTTTATTATTGAAGGGATATAGAAAACAAAAATAAAATCATTTAAGCATTTGATAGTCTGTTAAGATAGAGTTTTGCAGTAACTGACCTACTGTGCTAGGTATTAAAAAGATTTTAAAAAGTTTAGAAGGGATTAGATGCATTATAAATGTAGTCAGGCCTGTGTTTCATCTCAGACTCTTCAAAATATTTGTTTGGCGACTTCCTCTCAGTAGATTTCTGGCAAAAATTCTGAGTGTAAATAAAAAATTGCCATGAAAAGTTTTTCAAATAACTGTCCTTCCGGTTTGATCTGAAATTGTAGGTCAGTCTACTCCTGGTTAAATTTAACACACATAATATGAGTGCTGTGACAAGTTATGTCGGTAGTCGTGACTAAAATAAGAATGTACGTACTTAGTTGGTCATTACATGCCTTTAGTCAATATTAAACTGATGTCGTGTGTGTTAATTTCATACATGAGTGATGGGTTTAGTTTAAAGACAATCCCATACGACAGATTTTTTTTTGAGGAACTTTTCATGGAAATTATTTATTTATTGCTAAAGTTCTTTTGTAAATAAATTTATGTAACTTTGCTTGATGCCACATGTGCATTAAATTCCACCAAACTTGTACAAGTTGTAATGTGTATAATAATATACCTTTTTCTGAAGAGGTATGTGTGGCTGCTATTTATTTATAGACCCTTAAAACTAGAGTGGGGACATCGAGTCCTTCTTAGAACTTCTAGCTTTTGATATATCTTTTTAGCAACTACTATATGGGGTACATCAAGCATTTTTAAAGACAAATTAAAAAGAAATATTTACCTTCCATAACAACTCTAGCACCTTTTCGAATATTTTTACGCTACCATCCTGAGTCGATACCAAATTTACCCAACAACATATTCTATTTTTCATAATTTCTTAGAAAAACTTGAACATTTTAAGAAGTACTGGGTACTGCATACATAATTGATCATTACAATTCGTTAGCTAGGATTACCACCTAACCCATCAAAGCACTTATGTTGCGTGAGGTATGTGGGCCTATAGTTTAAAACCGGTTCCGAATGACAGATTTCTTTGAGAAACTTTTTATGACAATTTTATTTTACTTTTGGGGTTTTTGCTAAAAAGCTGCTGATCTAAGCCAATACACGGAAATAAACCAACACATGCAATAAGCCAACACACTAGCTGCTAGACTATGGTAACTCAAGGGGAATACTCTGGTATTTAACCATCCTGTACAAGTGTCTGATATGTAAATTCTCGGTTCGTTAATGTAAATGTAATTTCGATTGTAAAGAATTTACTGCGCTGGGGGGACGGATCGGGCTGTTTTGTCTCTAGGTGTCTCTGCAGTGAAGAGGTTGGCTGCTGGGCATGAATAAGTCTAGCTTAAGGTTATTTGTCGGTTTAATCACGTGTCACTGCGAGATTAGGTCACTGACAAAGATCTGAAACAGATTCCAGCCCTTGGTAGATTGACATTGAGGACCTTTGGCAGGGCCTTCTTTGAGAGCATGAATTCAGTGCCGAGTGCCGACATCAAGGCACTCCACAGATTTATTAGTGTCTTAGGCTGGCTGAGAGGTGTTTGGACTTCATCCATTCTGTTGTGTCTGGCCTATGTAATTATTCCGTTTCCCACTCCCCCCTTTCTACTACATACCCTCCTTTTATCCTTTCCCCTCCTTCCCTCCTTTAGGACGTTGTACAATGGGTCAGTTCGACCTACGGGTACTGTACTTGTCTTGTTTGACAGGTACATGTGCTCTAACCTAACCTAACCTACAGCACAGTATGGCGTCGCAATGATAGCTTCCAGTAAGTTTTGCTCATTTTTTCTAAAAACGGTTAATAAGTCACCCTTTAATTCGCTATAATCGTAGTATTTTCACTGGCTCTATCTTCGGTTATTGCAATCTTTCTTGTCAAATATTTATAGATTTTTGTTTAAAATCTATCAAATTTTTTTGGAATTATTTTCATTATAAAAAATTTTGCTGGGTTATATTGCATACTTGTAACATAAGCTCCCCTTGGAATTGGTCGCATTTTTTTTTTAATGCAAAAAGACATAAATTTGTGTTTATTTGTCAAGTTTTGTTTTGTTTTGTATGAAAAAAAATAAGGAGTTGAAGTTGTTCGGTGAACAAAACATCAAAAGGTGTAAGCGTAGTAATAGTACCTTGTGACATTATAATGTGAAAATTTCGTAAATGTCAAAATAATATACAAATTCCTGTGCATGTCAATTTATTTGTAGACATGTTTTACCATAAATGTTCTTAAGACTGATAATGTTTCTATTGCATGTGCATATTAAATGCACTTACGTTACGTATTTCCTTTTTGTTTGTAGAATTTTTTGTTGTATTGTTTAAAAGACTACTTCAGTCTCTGTGACAACAACAAGAGAATTAAAACTTCTTAAAAATTTTTAAAATGCATTTTTTTTGTTTTTCAAGAACAAAAATAGAAATAAACAAGATATTCAAGTAAATTCTGACATAATAAATAAATAATAAACACGTGAATATTTCTTTTTAGGTAGAATGCACTTTACAGGGTGGCTGATATATAATCCAACAAAGTAAAGCTCTATATTTACTTAATTTTTTTTTTTAATTTTATTGTTCCAAAGCAAAAAATGTTGGAAATAACATCAAATTTTAGAATCAGTTTAGATTTGTTCGAATTGTCATCACAGACTGCACGAAAGTGGCTCTGCGGTATTTTGGCCCATTACCAGCGAAGCGCCGTCTTGAGAAGATCGACAGTTTGGTATGTTTTGTGAGAACCTTACTATCCAATATGTCCCAAGCACAAAAGTCCAACGGATTGAGATCCGAAGATTTTGGTGGCCATTGTGCGGTAGAAATAAAGTGAGGAACCTCCTTTTTAAGCCATTCTTGGTTGACGCGTGCTGAGTGCAGTGGTGCTGAGTCTTCCTGGAATGTACGTTGTCTGCGGCCGAAATCTTTGTCTGCCCAGGGCATCAATACTGTCTTTAAGACATTTTCGCGATAACATTCGGTATTTATTTTGTCCCTATGGTCGATGAATAAAAGCGGAGAGCGACCATGAGCCGTTACGGCGGACCACACCTTTACCATCGACGGCTCTTGAGTTCTGGTGGCCAATTGCAGCTATAAATTTTCAGCTGACCTCTTTGCCAAGTAAAGCCGTTCATTTTGTTTGTTCACAAAACTGCTCAATTTGGAATGGCTTCTCATCGGAGGAAACCAAATTCGGTAATTGGCCACTTTCGTGCAAGCGAAGTAGCTTCTTGGATCTTTCCAGTCTAACTTTTTTTTTGTCCATCGGTGAGCTCTTACACATTTTGGAACTTTAATGGCTTTAGTCCACTCTCATTTTTCAATATGTGTTGCATTCGTTCTCGCGATATGTTAAGCTCACGAGCAATTTTTCTACCACTGCGGCGTGAATTTCGATCAAATCTAGACTTCACTTTTCGAATCATTTCTGGTGTTGTTACCGTTTTTTTCGTCCACTTTTTGGACGCAATACAACACTGCCGGTATCACGGTAGCGAGCAATGGAACGTGAAAAAAAAGATTTATTCACATTTAAATGCTGCAGGGCTCTAACGATAGCCGCCTGCGGTTTCCAGCCAAATATAAAGCAATCACACTATCACGCTTGAATTCTATCACGAATAACTTTTTTTCTGAATGCAATGGATTAAAAAGCTTCTGTAATCTTGTAAATAATAAAATGAGCTGTCACTGCTGTCAGAAGAGCTTTTTACAGCTGGTATCAACTTGAATTTGGTTGCAATACATATCAGCCACCCTGTACAATAAAATAACATTTTTTTAGAAGCTTCCAAAAGGATTTATGATAGGAAACTTGATTTTAAAAATTCAATTATTTTCCAAAGTAAATAAATGAAAAGTAAGAGTTGAAATCGCCGTGGTCTAGTGGGTAGTATGTTGGCTTATTAGACAGGTCAGATATCAAAACGAAAAATATTTCTTCGGCGACTTCCTCTCAGCAGATTTCGGGCAAAGACTCTGAGTAAAGATTGCATCTCAAAAATCTATCGTTCGGAATCGACTTTAAAACTGTAGGTCCCACCACTCATGTATAAAATTAACGCACACAACATAAGTGGTATGAAAAGATAGGTTGTAATCCTGGCTGAAGGGTTGTAATGGCCAGTTATGTATGTATGTAAGAGTTTTAGTAATTATTCTTTGGGTTACGGAATGTTGGCTATTTGATGATTTTTGTATTGAGTACAGCGATGTCAGACGCCTTAGTCTAGTTCCAATCTCACCGAAACAACCAACAAAGCGAAATTCAGTAGATTTTGTGGCAAAAACTCTGAGAGCAAAATAAATTTCCAAATGGAAAAGTTTCTTAAAAACCTAACGTTTGGAGTCGACTTTAGACTGTAGATCCCTATACGCATCTATAAAATTAACACACAAAACATAAGTGGCATCATATAGTGAACATAAAAAAACTGTTAAAATACATCAATAAATTACCGTTACTTTTATTTTAAAATTGCCAGTTTCTAAAATTAAAACAAAAATAAAAAATTGCCTAAAGTTTTGGAATATTACTTTAGGTGGTAAAAATTGAGTTTAATGATTGTTAGAATTTTCTCTTTAGTGTAATATCTTTTGGCGCTCACTGTATATAAGTAGGTGTATTGTCTGTAGCGCTGGCATTGCGCTCCTTCGGGTTTGTGAAACATAATGAATCAACAATTTTTTTTGTAAAATTGGGAAGAGAAACTAAAATAATGCCAAATACCAAAGAAAACTTGAATTTCGAGTGAAATAAACACATTAAAAATTAAAAAATTTTAAAGTCTATGAGTTTGTATTTGCAAAAAGTGACACGGAAAATTTTTTTACTGAACTTGAAGTAGCCAAGAGTTATTTTCTGCTGTTTTTTTTTTTGCGCTCTGTAACCCTTTGTTAAATGATATGGCAAGAAAATGTAAGTGTTTTCACCTTAAGAACCTCAAAAATCTGATCGAAACGCTTTAATTGTTTTATCTCTAACCTTTTTTTAGATATAAATCTGTGCCCCTACAGAATGACTAATGAAAATTACAGTAACATGACAAGAGATTACATTGAGAAAATAAAATAAGAAACATATAAACCAACATTTAAACGCTACCGAAAGGTAATATACTGAACGACTCTTCCAATCATACGCTCAAATATCTACTATGTAATGTACATGCAGACATGAACAAGAGTTGTTTTTTCTTTTCTTTTATTTTTTTCCAGACTTTTGTTATGCGTTCGTCATTTACTGTTCTGTACTTTTCGACTCCTCTTTGTATTTATTTTTCCTCTTTTTTATTTTCTTTTTTTCGGTTTTTTGTATTTCATGAGGTTTTTCATTTTTTTTTTATTTTCATTTTCATTGTTGTTGCTGTTATATTCGTCTGTCAGTTATTAAAACCAACAAGTTTGATAGAGTTACACAAACAAATACTGTAGAAAGGATATGTTGCTTTGACTTGCCTAAGTGTTGAAAAAGAAAATTGTCATGTGTGACACGTTGCGCAAAGTGGCATAGAACACACACTCTAGACCTCAAGTACATTGTATTGTATTACGTAAAGATGGTATTGAGTGTGTTTGTTTTGTCTTTGTAAGTGCATGCGTATAGTACACGTACCTTTACATTATTTGGGGAACCAACCAACCGGCTTATGTATGTGAGTATTGAGCGTAGCTTTAAGCGAAGATAAGGAATCAATTCGTATGTTATAAGGTGGTTTAATTTTCGATACGTTAAGAATATAAGTCATACGTAATCCTTTGGCAAATGGGCAGCCTAACGGATCCACTGAATACCTATGTCCACATGTATTTTGGCATGCGACTCCTCTTAGCAAATTTCTGGCAAAAACTCACAAATTTGTCATTCAGAGTCAACTTTAAACAGTAGGTTTCTCGACTCACGTATAAAATTAACACAAACAACATAGGTAGTGTGAGAAGCTAGGTCGTAATTCTTACTGAAGGGTTATAATGACCAATTATGTAAGAATATATGATTGGAATGCAGTAAGAGGGAGACTGTTCTAGTAAGTTATTGGAGATGTCCATATAATCAGGAATCTGTAAGAATTTGATATAAGACTTCCAATATATTCAATAAAGGAAGGCATGACAGATGCTTACCCGAGTGCTAAACTGAAGGTTATGATAAAACGGATAAAGTTTGGCTGTCAAAGAAGATCGAAATACAATAGTTAGCGAATCCTTTAATTTCAAAGTCAAATTAATGGCCATTATTCTGGCTTAAAACCCACTAAAGTAGTTTGGAAAGCGGTGAGATATCTTAAGAATAATTTCTTCGAAGAAAATCCACAATCCGCATTAAACTCACGTGTCTTTGCAAACTTCCTCCATATCCCCTGAGAGGACTATATAAGGCCTTACATTTAAAAACTTTGCTTAGAAAAGGCACCGTCAATTTTACTTAGAGCCTGGAGATTCTTACATAGGATAGTTGAATGGTTAAAGACAAAAATAAATCAGGGTAACAGGGTACTAAGAAGCTCTGCATTAAATACGGCATATTGTCTGGCAAGGGAACCAGACACAAGCATTACAAAAAGTGCTTTTACGGAGGTAAGGCACTGCCGCAGTAGATTTTCTCACTTTTGCAGGGAGTTTTAATTTACAATAGAAAGAAAACTTTAAAAAGTAGATTTAGTTGGTTAAACAACAAAGCCGATATATTATCAATTACTTTACCTTTGTGGTATCATTACGGGCTCTGTATGTGGCCAAAGTGTGTCCGCCTATAACTCTTTGAGAGGACAGTCACTAGTACCTACCAGAGATCATCAATGAACCGTTTTTCCGCTACTCATAAGCACTCATGCAATTTTGACTATGAATGAATCAACAGAATTGAAATTCAAATACTCTGATTCATTCGTACTTGCCACAACATTGATTTATAAGTATAAGTAGCAATGAGAATGAGTACAACGTTGACATTAAACTCCCTACGTTCGAAATGTATTTGATTCATAGGGCCACTAATTCTGATTCATAAATTTAGAAAAATACTTATAATACTTATAAGTCATTCGAGTGGCGCGAATCATTCATACAAATTTACAGCCTTCGTTGTTGTTGCATATATAAACAATAAAGAAAGAAAAGACCAAGACAACAAGCAAAGCATACACACAATCTTCTTGTGAGTATTGCAGTGCTCGTACGCGAATTATACATATTTTGTGCTTCGTGTAAACGTTAAGTAGAGACGAGTCGAAACCAATAACATCATGCGTATTGTTAAGTATGAATACGGCGAGTACTTCCAACTTTAAGTATGAGAAGTATAAGTATGACAGCAAATTAAATATGAATGCGTATCTGAAATTATAAGTATGCCTCGAACTTACTCATCGTTTTGAATACTTTTTGCTGATCTCTGGTACCTACGTATCTACCCACTTTGCAAGCCCACTAAATTGTGTCGGCTGAAAATCAAGAGTCAGACCTAGATATTTATGCTTTTAGTTACACGCAAGGTGTTCTTCCGAAGGTAGGAGACATAAGCAAACTTGACTTCTCGGAAAAAGAAACCATGAATTGGTAACAAATTAACGTAATTGAATATATCTGATTCCTTTAATTTAAAGATACATCTAAGAAGATTAATACAAGTAAACTTTGTGATCACTTAGGGTATAACAAACCCATTAGATTATATTACTATCAGCCTTGTATTGTCATCCACTTCATTTCACAGTACGTCTGCAAACAAACTTACGAATCTTCTCACATACTTGATCCAGGAATAGTAAATTACAGGTATTTTTTAAAAATTTATTTGCAATATTAATATAAAAAAGATTTCATACTTTTAAATCTCTGTAAGTTTCTTATACGATTGTACATATGATGGGAAAGCTCATGTTCTTTTTGTACGCTCTTTGAAATTATTTAATGACTTTGCGAAATTAGTAAGAAGCTCAACCGCAGTCTCTCCTTGCTTTTCTTACTCTCTGTACAGTCCTCACCGTGTATATTTATACGTTTCTGTGCGTAAGTATTTATAAATTGTCATACGCATTAACTTGCAATCATACTCTCTTTCTCTCTCTCTCTCTCTCTCTCTCTCTCCCTCTCTCATAAGATGCTAATACAAGTGTGTTATTATTGTTGCACACTTTACGTAACGTACGTTCTGTACTCAAACGAAGAAGTGTAAAAATGTCAAAGTATTTTCTACTTTTGTCTTCATCTTCTACGTATGGTATGTATGTACGTGCGTAAAGTAAATATGTAGCTAATGAATGGCTGGAAAAATTACACATACATACTCTACACTCTCTTTTTTTTTGTATTATTTTTATGTGTACGTTTGCGTTTGTTTGTTTCTTGTACTTTGGGTTTAAGACACTCTTAACAACCAACAGACACTTGTGAACATGTTCTTATATTATGTATGCATGTATGTATAGTATGCGTATATAAGTATGTTTTGTAGGTGTATGCACAAACTTGTGTTTAACCATAAACAGTGGCTTAAAATTATAATGGAACAAAGGGGGAAATATTCATCTTTGGACCTTTGGCCGGACGCAGTTGAGAGGTATAATAGTAAGTATGACTACATATTGCTTGGAAGCAAAGCTGTCTGTTCAACACTGGTGTTTAGGTGCTTATGCATTTAAGAGAAGCTCAATAACCGAAATCCTTATTACAAGAGAAATTACTGATGATCTTAGTTTGAAATAGATTAGAAACATAAAAAGCTTAGCAGCTGAGAAGCATAAGAAACTTTCTACCTTCTCTTGTGTTCTGATACAACTTAATTACTCAAGTGGTCATAACAACCACATAGACAAGGTTACAACCCTAGTTTATCATCCAAGATAAGCAATGAATCGTTTTTCCGTTTTTCATAAGCACTCATGCAATTTTGAGTAAGAATTTTTATCAGTACTTCGTTTTGTATGAGATGTCTGAGTCAGAGCTTTCGGCTATTAACAACATCTAGCCACCAGAGATCAGCAATGAATCGTTTTTCCGCTTTTGAGTAAAAATAAATCAACAGAATTGAAATTCAACTACTCTGATTCATTCGTACTCGCTACAACATTGATTTATAAGTATAAGTAGCAATGAGTTTGAGTACAACGCTGCCATCAAATTCACAACATTTGAAATATGTTTGATTCATACACCTATTCATTCGGATTAAAAAATTTAGAAAAATACTTATAATACTCATAAATGATTCGAGTGATTCGAATCATTCATCAAAATTTACAGCCTTTGTTGTTGTTGCATATGCAAACAAAGAAGAAAGGAAAGATAAAGACAACAAGCAAAGCATACACACAATCTTCTTCTGAGTATTGTGGTATTCGTACGCGAATTATACTTATTTTATGCTTCGTGTAAATGTTAAGTAGAGATGAGTCAAAGTCAATAACATCATGCGTATTGTTAAATATGAATACGACGAGTACTTCCAACTTTGAGTATGAGTAGTATGAGTATGGTATCAAAATAAATATAAGTGCGTATAAGTATTTGAAATTATAAGTATGACGCGAATCTACTCATCGTTTTGAATACTTATTGCTAATCTCTGTTCCTCACACCATTTATGTTACGTGTATTAATTTTGTATGTGGTTGTCAGGACATGCAGTTAAAATTGGACTCCAAACGCCAAATTTTTGACAAACTTTTCATAGCCATTTTATTTACTTTCAGAGATTTTACCAAAACACTGCTGAAAGGATACTTCATTTTATCATATGTCCCATTACAACTCGATACCACTGTATGTATACGTACGCATGCCGTAAACCTTTGTGCTTGCCTTTTTGGAAATTTTACGTCATCTACTTTTTTTTGGGTTAGGTCTTGTACACTATAATCATGATTACAAATACAATAATTCACGTAATTTTCAAAGTATGTGGCAAAAGAGCGACGAAAATGTTTCTTTTGCCATCTAATATGATATGGTATGGTAAAGTATTCTCTGTCATCTGTATCCAGTGAGTAAGTGAGACTCAGTGTCTCATATAAACGAGAATTTTTGCAAATTTTTTATGAGGTTGAGTATAAAATCGTTATACGCCTAATTTAACTGATTTATTTTGTATGCAAATAGTAGAGTTGAAAAATAATAATTAAATTTTGCTAAAAAGGAACAAAAAAAATGCAAAATGAATTTATTTCGTTTTCTCTCCTCTTTTTTTTTTTTTGGCAAATTAAACAGAAGTAATAATGTCATGATGAAAATTCCTTAATAAAGTCATAAAGAAAATTAGAATTTGATGTAAGAAAAAAATTAGAATTTGCACAAATTATTAGCGGATACATACGTGAAGAGTATGGAATAAAACATGGAAGACTTACTACTCAAACAAATAATTACAAGGATTATAATTATTAAAAGAGTTTTGTGTGGTTAATATAAAAAAAGTTTTCCATATTATTAGTCTAATCAACGCTTAGATGAAACAACGAAATAATTTTGAAAAAAAAAACCTTAGGGAAGGAAAGAAATACTAAATTTAGTTGGCCTAGTAGCGTAGTTGGATTACTTGATGAAAACTCGTTTATTCCATACCACGAACAAAATGTCTCAACAGTCTTCTGGGAAAAAACTCTGAGGGTAAATCAAATTGCTATAAAAACTTTCTTAAGAACCTACACACTCTTTGAAAATATTGACAAACACAACATGGATGGTGTGACAAGCTAGGTTGTAATTTCGATTAAAAGGTTGTAACGACCAATATAGTAAAATATGTAGCATACGTAAAAATGTTCATGAAAGCAGTTTTTCTTCTTCTAAAGCCAGTCAACTTCAGGCGAAAATTCTGTCAATCCCTTGTTGCGTTCAAAATTCTGTTTAACCCTGCTTTTCAAATCCTAAGGACTCAATGAATTTACTCTTCAGGCCACACTACTTCAACGGTCAAAAACTTATTTCTTATATTGTGTGTACCCATCTCAGAACATCGCATTATTGAAACCCTATGCTTTTGGTTACCTCATATTCCGTTGGACCAGACAATTAATAAGATTGGCTTTAGAGATAATGTATCCCAGATAATGGCTAAAGCCTTCAACCTCGTTAATCTATGCTCTCCTCTACTTAAAAATTTTGTGAGGATCTTTTGCGATTGGATTTAATAGCCTCTCTTATCCCTCAGTTCTAGTTTATTGTAAATTTACTGTAACTGCATTAGACTCATTAGGTAGTCACATAGGGACGATATTCCAAGTAATATACTCCAGCTGTGCTCCGTAATATACATAACATATATACATAATTGGCCTTTACAACCCTTCAGTCACGATTACGACCTAGCTTCTAACGCCATTTATGTTAAGTGACTTAATTTTATACATGAGCAGCGAGAAATATAGCTTAAAGTCGTTTCTGAACGACTGCATTTTTCATGCCAATTTTATTTACTCTCAGAATTTTTGCCAGAAATCTGTTGGAAAGAAATTGCCGAAGAAATATTTTCGTCTTGATGCCTGACCTGGGGTTTGAACGTAGGCAGAAACAATACCTACTAGACTACGGCGATAATTTTAAACTAAAGGCGATTATTAATTGGATATAAGTTAAAATTTTTTTTTGATAAAAAACTGCGGATCAATTTTTTTTGAGCCAGTTGAGTTGTTTCAAAAGTGGCGGTTCGAAGGACACCACAACATCTTGACCATAGAACCCTAACATTAACACTCCACTGATAGCCGTGGAAAGAACATATTGCACGAATATCACTTATTCAAGGAGGTACTACCAACTACAACCTTACTTACTTAATTGGCCATAACAACCCGATTAACGGATTTCGGCCTGCCGCAATACATCCTTCCAGGCGCCTCTGCTTCTTGCGCGCCTACGCCAGTTGGTCACACCAATCGATGACAGGGCTTCCTCGACTTGGTCCTTCCAACGGATACAAGGTCGTCCTCTTCGCCGACTTCCGCAGATCCCCGCATCAAATACCCGTTTCGCCGGAGCATCCTCCTCCATTCGAACGACATGGCCAAGCCAGCGCAGCCGCTAGATATTAATACGCTGCACAACGTCTATGTCGTTGAGGAGCTCATACAGCTCACTGTTAGATCGTATGCGGAAATCATCGCCAACTCGCACAGGATCGAAGATCTTACGTAGGACTTTCCTCTCGAATACCCTCAAGGCTGCTGCATCAGTTCTTAATAGGGTCCATGCTTCTGCGCCATAAAGAAGCACGGGTAAGATGAGCGTCTTGTAGAGTATTAATTTTGTCGCACGAGAGAGGTCTCTGCTGCTCAATTGCCTATTGAGACCATAGTAGCACCTGTTGGCAAGAGTAATCCTGCGTTTGATCTCCAGACTGACATCATTTTTGGTGGTAACGGCGGAGCCAAGATAAATAAATTCCTTGACTGTATCAAAAGTATAGTTATCGGCCGTAATCTGAGAATCAATACGCCGCACGTCTCTACTTGTCGACAACATATACTTTGTTTTGCCCTCATTTACTGCCAGACCCATCTTCTTAGACTCCCGTTCAATAGCGCTAAAGGCAGCAGTAACATCTCGCTTGGTACGCCCTATGATGTCGATGTCTTCAGCGTACGCAAGCAATTGGACACTTTTCTGAAAGATAGTGCCATTGCGATGCACTCCTGCCTTTCGCAGAACACTCTCCATGACGAAGTTGAAGAGGTCGCATGATAAGGGGTCGCCTTGTCTGAAACCTCGCACGGTATCAAAAGGTTCGGAGAGGTCCATTCCTACCTTGACGGAGCTGCAGGAATTGCTCAACGTCATTCTGCATACCAACTACAACCTATTGCAGGCAAAAATCCAAAAATACGTTCGGGAAACTGCCATTAAATTACTGCTGAAATGGTGCAACGAATCTTAACTGGAAGTTAACCTTAAGAAGAAGGATTTAATGTTACACCAGGAAACACAAAGTCCCTGAATTTTCTTCCCATAAGTAGCCGAAGTCTAGTAGGTAGTGCAATGGCTTATTAGACGTGGGGCCTCAACAACACGAAATGTTAGAAAATATTCTTCAACATCATCTTTTCAGCATATTTCTGGCAAAACCCCTTTGAGTAAAATAAAATTGTAGGAACATAAGTAAGAACTGGGGTCTTCCGCCTAGAGCCATTTGCTGAATATATCTTGCGATTGTTAGACCGATTATTGTGTTGCCTGGTGATGTGCCTTAGATAAAAGTTTTCAACGGAAAATCTTAGATAAGCTTCAGCGGATTGTTTCCATGAGTATCACTGCAGTGAGGAAGAGTTGCCCTCAGGCTGCTCTTGAAACTGTGTTCCGGCTAACTCCGCTCGACTTGCATGTCAAGCGGTGTGCAGCGCTTAGTGCCGTACGCCTGAGAGAATCGGATTGCTGGAAACAGCGCTCACTCCAGAGTTCTGAATACCGTCTTTCCTTACGGAAGATATGCGCTTTCAGAAAAAGACACTGATTATATTGTGCCTGAGGTTATGTTACTGCCTGGTTTGAAAATACTTATACCGGATAGGCCATATTGGAATGATGGGGTACTCCAGGGGCAGAGTGGTATACCAGTCTTCACAGAAGGGTCTAAGTTAGGTGGACGTGCAGGTGCTGGGGTTTTCTGTAGGGAACTCGGTCTTGACATCCACTTCAGGTTGAAAAGAGTTTTTCAGGCGGAGATTTTCGCAATACTGAAGGCTATTGAGGCCATAGCTGGTGGCCCATCTTCGGATTCGTTCGCGGGTGCAAAGAGTCGTTGAAAAGTTTTGGACAAGGCCGTAACCGTCTATGCTGGGTTCCGGGTCATAACGGAATACTGGGCAATAGGCGGCGGATGCCCTCGCTAGATTAGGTTCGCTTTCAGGGGGCGATTTGATAGTTGGTCCTGACCCCCCAGTCTGCCACCTCTATGGCCTCATCGATGGATGGGTCAGGGAAAAAGAGCAGAGGCGTTGGGGGAACGGATCGGGATGTTCTGTTTCTAGACGTCTATGCGGACAGTAAGAGAACAGATTGGCTGCTGGGCTTGATTAAGGCCAGCTTAAGGTTGGTTGTTGGTTTTATCACGGGGCAATGCGAGATTAGGTCGCTGACGGGGCATCTGGAATAAAGCCCAGCCGGCGATGAGTAGGAGTTGGAGACTGTCAAACACCTCCTCTGTAACTGCCCAGGCCTTGGCAGGTTGAGGTTGAGAACCCTTGGCAGGGCCTTCTTTAAGAGCTTGAGATCTGAGTCGAGAGCCGACATCAAGGCTCTCCACAGATTCATTAGCAGCTTGGGCTGGTTGAGAGGTGCTAGGGCGTCATAAGTGTAGTCGCACTCTCACCCTCTTTTGTTTTGTGTCTGCTTTTTTTCAGTGTAATTCCTCCAAATAGAAAGCAGAAGTATTTTGTGTTGCTTATCACAACACTTGATATTAAGAAATCTGAAAGGAGTTTTAACGAAAGCCTTAAAAAATGTAAACATTTAGAAAATTTTGCGTTATTAAAAGCATCATAACCAATTGCTAACCACAAATGAAAGAAAGAACGAAAAAGAAAAGAATTTTTTATTAATAACTGAACTATTATCTGAAATGCTAATGTGTCGCCTGCTTTTGTTGCCATTTTGTAAAAAGTATTAAAAATTAAATTAAATTTTATTTTTTATCCGCCAACAAAACTTTTTGTTTTTCAAACCAAAGAGAAAAAACAAAACGAAGAGAAGGATATTCAAAAATGTATAATTGGAAACAGGCTAAGACGACGCTTAAGAAACTAATTAAACTTTATTTTAAGTTTCTAACGCAGTTTTCTTCTTTTTTTCTTTTCTTTTTATTCTTTGCGTTCATTTTGTAAACCTTCATTTCGCTGAATTGTTTGTAATACCTTGCAGTGGAAATTCTTTTCTCTTTTCGTTTTTTTTTGTTAGTTTTTGCGTTATTTTTGGAAGTAAAATCTTAACGAGTTTGTGACTTTTTTTTGTTGTTTTTTTTATCCTTTATTTCAGTTTTGTTTATCAACACAGCAAACAAACAAAAAGAAAGTATGAAAAAAACAAATTTTTTTTTTTAAATCTGATATGCTGTTGGTGTTGACGAAAAACTTTCCCACAAATATTTCCACATTTCCTTCTTTTTTTTAATTTTCACTATTTTTATATTTGAGGTAAAGGAAACTGTACAAAACATGAATATTCTACGCGTATTTTGTGGTAGAAGGCGAAGGCAAGCAGTCAACAACATGTTCTGATTCTTTTCCATTCTAACTTCGAGTGTTAGTTAGGGATACAAAGCCAGAGACAGACTCATACAGTGGTGAGAAAAAAAATTATTTTTACAAAATCTAGTTCAAGCAAAGTATTACAGGGTGGCTGATATATAATGTAACAAAGTAAAGCGCTATAGTTTTTTAATTTTATTGTTCAAAAGTAGAAAATGATGGAAATAATTTAAAATTTTAGAATCAGTTTAGATTTGTTCGAATTGGCCACATTTGGTACGAATTATGGCCTTCAAACGGCCGACAAAGCCATCACAGGCTGCACGAAAGTGGCTCTGCGGTATTTTGGCCCATTCCCAACGAAGCGCCGTTTTGAGATGATCGACACTTTGGTATTTTTTAGTGAGAACATTACTCTTCAAAATGCCCCAGGCGCAAAAGTCCAGCGGATTAAGATCCGGAAAAATGAAGCGAGGAACCTTCTTTTTAAGCCATTCTTGGTTGGCACGTGAGTGCGGTGATGCTAGGTCCTGTTGGAATGTCAATGTTTGTCTGCCCAGGGCTTCAATACTGTCTTTAAGACATTTTCCCGATAATATTCGGCATTTATTTGATCATCGGCCGTTACGTTGGCCCACACCATTACCATCGGTGGCGCTTGAGTTCTGGTGGCCAATCCCAGTTGTAAATTTTCAGCTGACCTCTTTGCAAAGTAAACCAGATCATTTTGTTTGGCCACAAACTGCTCAGTTTCGAATGGCTTCTCATCGGAGAAAACCAAAATCGGTAACTGGCCACTATTGTTACTTCCAACTTGTTTTGTCCATCGGTGAGCTCTTGCACTTTTTGGAATTTCAATGGCTTTAGTCCAAGCTCATTTTTCAATATGTGTTGCATCCGTTCTCGCGATATGTTCAGCTCACGAGCAATTTTTCTACCACTGCGGCGTGGATTTCGATCAAATGTGGCCTTCACTTTTCGGATCATTTCTGTTGTTGGTACCGTTTTTTTTCGTCCACTTTTTGGACGCGATGCAACACTGCCAGTATAGATGGCTCTAACGATAGCCACGAGTGGTTTTCCAGCCAAATATAAAGCAATCACATAGTTACGCTTGAATTCCACTTTTTTCTGAATGCAATAGATCAAAATGCTTTTGTAAGCTTGTAAATAATAAAATGAACTATCACTGGAATAAATCTGTCAACGGTCAGACGAGCAGTTTACAAATGATAACAACGTGAAGTTGGTTGCAATACATATCAGCCACCCTGTATGCTGAGTGTATAGGAGTAAATGTTTGCCTCTAATTATACATGCCTAATAAAGTTCCGGTACTTACTTAATTATCTAGTAAAGATACGAAAACAAATCCATCAAACCATTTATTGTATGGCTATCAATCTATAAAGAGATTTCCTGAAACCTTTACTAACTCGTATCAAATCATTTCTTCCTAAAAAAACGTTAAAATTTTTTTGCACGCCACTGTAAAGATTCTTACTCTACCGTGCATACAGGTTTCAATGTCCTTATAGAGAAAAAAACCGCAATTAATGTTCCCCATGGTGTTGGTACAATTAATTCGTTTAAACTTTTTCCCTATTCGTGTTGCAGTTTAATTCAATTTTTTCTCTTCCTTTTGAAAAGGAAAAAGAGAGAGAGGAGAGGAAAAAAAACTAAAAAGAAAACGTAAAAGCTGCATATTATTACTTTGAACCGTTTTTTGCTGGATTTCGGCTTAACATTTTATGGTTTTCATAAGCGTTGCTAAAATGTGTAATGGTTACTTCCGAGTTTAGCCACAGAAATAAAAAAAAAACAAAAAATGGAGAAAACAAATAAATGCTTAAAATATGAATTTCGTTTACATTTACAAAATTCTCTTTCACCGAAATGCAACTGCAAACACTTTTTAAAATGTTCCAAAATAATGCAATATTAAGACCATTAATGGGGTTTCTCTAAAACAAAAAAATTGTGTGTGAATTTTATTATGCGCTTTAGCATAATGTTCTGTCATTAAAGGATGCTAAGACAGAAAATAAAAAACCTGACCATAAAGTACGTTAAGGTAATTATAAAATTATAGCCATAAAGCTAATAAACTTAAGCACCTTGAAGTTATATGATATCACATCTAGCTGAAGAAGGTTACTACTGTTAGATAGAATATTTTGAATAATAGTGAGCGCTACTCCTCTTTCTTAGGTGTTAGGTATCTAGATTGTGTTCCAGTTTAGTTTTTCCCCCAATAAAATTTCAAGATGTTTGACATAATTGGATAAAGTGAGAGCCAAACTGATCATTACAACCAACTTCAGTCAGGATTACAACCTAGCTGCTCACACAAAATATATTGTGTATGTTCAGTTTAAAATCGACTACGAACGACAAATTTTTTTTTGAAACCTTTTCATGGCGTTTTAGTATTCGAATGTAGTATTCGCCGAATGTAGTATTCATTTCAACATGCATGGTATTCTCCTTTTACATCGCTTAACATTAAAATTATAAACAAAACCTACAAAAACAAAACACTGCAGTAAACCAGTGATATGAATTATGATACTGGTTAATATAACAACAATCAGCAGCATAAAAATAATCGTAAATAAGAAAACAAAAATACAACAACAAAAGCTATAAAAATAAATCTAAACAACAATGTTTACATTTATAGAGACCTCAAGAAGGCGCAGTCATTCACCTTCAAGTGCTCACCCTGTCATATAAAAAGTGTTCACCCTGTCAAATAAAAAGCAAGGCAAAGGGGAGTGAATTAATGAAGTTTAGTCAGTTTTGTGTGAAGACGCGTTGCGTTTGGAGATCTCTGTTACAAAGGTATGTCGAATAATTGTCCACTAATTGTTATTGTTTGTATGCAAAGGGTATAAACAGAGGAATAACAAAGAAAAACAATTGTTGTTGTTTACATCAAGTTGTGAAGACTTACAAACAGAATTGTGCAAAGAATAAAGAATTTTAATTAAAACTGAACACAAATTTATTTTTATTTTATTTATTATGTTTTGTAAGAGATTTTTGGCCTAGAGTTTGGCAATTTCAAGATGTATAGTTGCAATCAGAGATTTAACATAAATCGAAATAGTTGATAGCCAGTAAAATTTTGGCAAAAGAGTTCTTTAGTCATTTTTATTGTATTGCTCTCAACCTAAATAGTATTTCCTAGAATGGCTCTGCAAATCTTATATCCCTCAGTAACCTTAGGATCCAGCATAACTCAATGCTTAGCATATGATAAGTACAAAGATATTTTTTTCTAAAATATATTAAGACACCCAGGTTTCAATTATGTGTTCTGAGTGTATGAAATGCATGTGAAGAATATGAAAGAGTAATCCAATGCTCACTTACTAACTATCATTCAGCCAGAGATCAGCAATATGTATTCAATACGATGAGAAGATTCAAATCATACTTATAATTTCAGATACTTATACGAATTCATACTTATTTTGATATCATACTCATAGTACCCATACTCAAAGTTGGAAGTACTCGTCGTACTCATACTTAACAATACGTATGTTGTTATTGACTTCGACTTGTCTCTACTTAAAATTTTTACGAAGCACAAAATAAGTATGATTCGCATACGAACACCACAATACTCACAAGAAGATTGTGTGTATACTTTGCTTGTTGCTTTGTCTTTCCTTTCTTATTTGTTTGTATATGCAACATAAACATAAGCCTTGTTGTGGCTGTAAATTTTGATGAATGATTCGAGCCACTCGAATCACTTATAAGTATTATAAGTATTTTTCTAAGTTTATGAATCAGAATGAGTAGGCGTATGAACCAAACATATTTTGAATGTTGTGAGTTTGATGTCAACGTTGTACTCGTACTCATTGCTACTTACACTTATAAATCAATGCGGAAAAACGATTCATTGCTGATCTCTGCATTCAGCCTAAGATTAGACTATCATAAGCTCGTCTAGGTCGAAAAAAGTGTAAGTAGAATAAGCTGTCCCAAATAGCAGAATAAGATTTCCCAAACAGTGTATTAAGTTTTCCCAAACAGTACCAAACTAATCTTGAATGAACTTTATAGAAACTAAGTATAGTATTTGTACTTATAATCAATCTTAAACAAAGTTTATGTTTCTATGGTGTAAACTTCTGTTTAATTAATTAATTAGCCCTACCAAGGTCGTCTTACTCATCTACATAGGACCATCAAATCTGCAAAAGCTGTCGCCTATTAGCAAGTAAGAGATCATTGTTGTCAGCAATCCTAACACGCCTTTACTAAAGAAAGCCAAAGGCAGTTTTAGCGTAACGCTTATGAGGACTTTATCTCGACCCCGCTTTCGAGATTTTATTGATTGTTGCAAACAAACAGTGACAATATCCACTTGAATACTAGTACACCAGACTTTACTAGAATTCGTGCTCTATAAGACGGTATTGCCCTTATTTAACCATTTCACGATGACCCATTTTCCTATCACGTTCACAACAAACATATTTTGATCGACATTCTATTAATTGTACTCGTTGGAAATATGATAGAATAAAATCACATAAAATTTTTCAAAAAACCGTCCAGTTGCTTGTGTAAGCTGAAGGCATCGACATCATAGGGCATACCAAATGAGTTGCTACTGCTGCCTTTGGTGCTATTGAACGGAAGTCTGCTAAGATGAGTTTATCAGTAAATGAGGGCAAAACGAAGGATATGTTATCGACAAGTAGAGTCGTGCGGCGTATTGGATTTCAGATTATGTACGGCCGGTAACTATAGTTTCGATATAGTTAAGGAATTTATTTATCTTGACTCCGCCGTTACCACCAAAAATGATGTCAGTTTGGGGATCAAGCGCATAATCAGTCTTGCCAACAGGTGCTACTATTGTTTCAATAGGCAATTGAGTAACAAAGACTTCTGTCATACGACAAACTCCTCATCCTTCCCGTGCTTCTTTATGGCGCAGTGGCATTGACCCTATTAAGCACTGATGCAGCAACCTTGAAAGTATTCGAGAAAAAAGTGTTACGTCAGATCTTCAGTCCAGAGCGAGTTGGCGATCCAGTACCATAGACGTCGTGTCAACATTCTTCGACTGCACTGGCTCGGTAAAGTTGTTTGAATGGCGAGGCGGGTATTTGATGCGGGGATGTGCGGAAGTCGGCGAAGTGGGCGACCTTGTTTGCGTTGGAAGGGCCTAATCGAAGAAGCTCTGTCATCGATTGGTGTGACCAACCGACGTAGATACGCAAGCAGAAAAGGCGTCTGGCAGGATGTGTTACGGCAGGCTATTGTTAACGGCCAGTTAAGTAAGTATTCAGGTAGTTTTAAGATCAGAATTCCTATTTTTAGAGGCAAATATAATATAATTTTTATGAACAATAAATTACAAAGCGATTACAAGCTTAAATAAATTCCAAAACTTTTAACAATAAAATCATTACGTACCAAAAACAAAAGTAATTTGTCGTACATTTAATTTCGTTTTGTTCACATTTAAACAATTGTGGACAACCTGCTGTTAAGTCTAAAAAACAAAAAAGTCCTCAATCATTTGAAAGTCAATAAACATTTCGAACAAAAGGTGTACAACAATACATAGATTAGAAATAAAAAGGCTCAAATTAAATATAATTTTGTATACGCAGCCGTGATAATTTATAAGACAAGCAGCAGTTAAATGTTTAATTAATTATGTTGATGAACTGTCACAAGGCATTATATAGAAGGCACATCATGATTTAATACGGCTTTGGGTATTTAATAAAGTGGTGGTGAATTATTGAGCAGCAATCAGAATATTTCTGCCCTACTCTAGAAGGACTTGTGATTTATAATGACTTTCGAGGGATGTATTCAACTGTTTGGCAATTCCAATACAGAAATACAATATAGTTTCTCACACCACCCATGTTGTGAGTGTTAATTGTATCCATGAGTGGCGAGACCTACAGCTTCAAGCTGATTTCAAACGACAGACTTTTGAAAAACTTTTCGTAGCAATGTTATTTACTCTCAGACTGTTTATCAGAATTCTGTTGAGAGAAAATCCCCGGAGGAATATTTGTTCATACATTGTTTTGTTCGAGATATGTGAGCAGTGCATGTTAATTTTAGTCCAGAGTGGCGCAACCTACAGTTTAAAGTCGTCTTCGAACGATAGATTTTAGAAAAACTCACACACTTTTTGGCAGAAGATTGCTGTTTGGAAGTCTTCGAAGAAATATTTTTTTAGAATTCATTTATTCGAGATAAATGAGCTGGAGTTTGAACTACAGCCATATTTCTAATAAGCCAACACCCTACATCCTAGACATCGGCGATATTCAAGTAATTGTTATGCAGACGTCGACACAAAAAAAAAACATGATAAACATGTGTGTCTATTTATGAGAAGCATGTGTATAACCCAGAGGAAAATCTTTAGTAATTATTGTTTCAAGCGGTGTTGGAACAAATATTGTGCTTTTTGATGCCATTGGTATTTTTCGCACAAGTTTTTATAGATTTGTAGCAAAAGTCATCGCTACATATTACAGGTGCTTGAAATTCAATATTTTTAAAGCAAAAAAAAATCTGATTGACAGTTTTCTTCAATATTTCATTAAATTTTTCTTTGGGTTTATAATTGATATACAAGAAAATTTCTAAAAGAAGCGGCGAGAACCTACTTCATTTAAAGATGACAAGCAACTGAATATATTTTTACGCTCATTTTAACGAGCATTGTTGATGTTCGTATCCTATGTGTGTAAAAAGTCGAACATGTTCGGCCCCCGGGGGACATTGGTGCTGACGTCTGATTATATGTGGTATGTCTCGTAGTAAGTTTAAAAATATATCACAACTGTTAAATTCAATACATTAATACTATTAACCACACACGTACACAATTCAATAACACGAACAAAACCAATACCCTCAACCAACTATTCTTCTTTCTCTCTCCAGACTCTGGTACATTTTTCCGCTTTTAATTCTTTTATTCATTTGCAGTCATTTTCCCCCGATCACTTCATTACTGTTCTATGTAATGTGGGTGTAAATTTATAATAAAAAAACAGAAGAAAGAAAAGAATTAAGAACGAGGGGTGGTGAAGGTGGAATGGTTGTTGTTGAGAAAGGGAATCATTGTCGACGGATCATAAAAGGACGGAAATGAAAAATGAATGAATTTAAATAATAAAACGAGGCAAAAGGCAGATATTAAAAGCAAAAAAGCAAAAAAAAAAACGAATTTGAAAATAAAGAAATTCTCATTGTGAATGGGTGTCAAAAAGTCACGCAAATATTTAATTTAATTCAACATAATATTCAAATGAACAATGAACACCACATAACACAGGGGGATATACACACATTTTGTTTCTGTTTCTTTTCTGTCTTTACAAAATCATTTTTATGAACAACAAAACAAAGCCAAAAAAAAAAGAAAATGACAAAAAATTGAAAATAAAGAAACGAACAAGAAAAAACGGAAGAACAAAAAACTTATTTACTTGCACTCCAGTTATAAATGAAGTGTTGACAATTGAAACTTTTATTATTTCCTTCGTCATACTTTAAATAACAAAGTTTTTAGACATCAAACTTGACACACAAAAAAAAGTGGGCGTTTTTAATATACAAAAATAGAACACCCAAGAGACCTTCGCCGTCTCTGGTTAACGCATTAACCATGAATTTTTGTATTGAAATTAAATTACAAAAAATTCATCATTAAAGTCACTTCATAAATGTTATTTTAATGAGAAAGTAAAGCAAATTCAACAATGACGCATTAACAAACGCGACCTTTGGTTTCCAATTGTCAATCTCATCTATCGTACACTACTTTGGTCGAGAGTAACACCAACTATAATCTTGACGTTAAGTGGCCTAATCAGATAAATTAAACCGGATTAGTAGCAAATCCAGCTTAGTAGCAGTTGTCAGACCTATCTTAACCTATCTTGAGATTCAGAACATCGTTCCCAGACAAGGAAACCTGAAATGGTGGTGTGACCCATCTGTTAAGAGACTAGGTACAAATCGACGCCGACGGTTTTAAGCTGCACGGATCTATTGGTAATGTCCCATAAGCTTGGAAAGAGCAATGCAAATTGGAAACTAGAATATAAGATCGCAATTGCGGCTGCTTAGTTTTTCAAAGCCAATGTTGGAATTTAATCAAACTTAATCCATTGCGGCGCCCCATAATCATACAAAAAAGGTTTCCTTTGATTCTCTGTCAGTTATTTGAATTCATTACGAACCACAGAAAAAATGCTCCCATCTCTCAAACATCGTCATACAATTAAACAATAAGCGATCAAACCAATTTGGTCTACCGATTTGTATACCACATCATGGCATGAGTCTTTTAGAAAAGTACGGAGTTGTTCAAACTTGCAAAGCTTTTTTTAATATTATGGAGTTTGCTGGTTAAGGTGGGAAATGTTCGTTATTCCTCTGAATTATCCTGTATCAAACCTCAGGACAAGCATAGACAACAAATAAAATATGGCACAAACTCTGAGAATCAAAATATTTTCATTAATTGTGATTTGGAGTCGATTTTAAACAAGTGGTCCCGCCATTCGTGGATAAAATTATGACAAACAGCATGGGCAGTGTGAGAAGCTAGTTTGTAATCCTGACCGAAGGGTTATAATGACCAATTATGTATGCATCAGAGATCAGCAATAAGTATTCAAAACGATGAGTAGGGTCGAATTCGTCATACTTATAATTTCAGATACTAATACACATTCATACTTATTTTATATCATACGCATACTACTCATACTCAAAGTTGGAACTACTCGTCGTATTCATACTTAACAATACGCATGATGTTATTGACTTCGACTCGTCTTTACTTAACATATACACGAAGCACAAAATAAGTATGATTCGCGTACGAACGCCATAATACTCACAAGAAGATTGTGTGTATGCTTTGCTTGTTATCTTTGTCTTTCCTTTCTTCTTTGTTTGTATATGCAACAATAACAAAGGCTGTAAATTTTGATGAATGATTCGAGTCACTCGAATCACTAATAAGTATTATAAGTATTTTTCTAAATTTATGAATCAGAATGAGTAGGCGTATTCCTTAGTTCCTTAAGCCCTTTTAGGGACTTTTTTATACCCATGCTGTCTCCGGTTATGATTCTGTAAACTTTGCATTCAAAATGCTTGCATATCCTCTTGATTATGTTAATACTTGCAGCTGCAACTTATCTGATATTAACACTCGTATAATGATTAGCAAAAAGTTCAAATAAATTTTAGCATATTGTATGAATTTGAATAGAATACTGATTTTATGGAAATATTAATACAAAACAGGTTGTAAAAACATAGCGAAATTAAAACGAACTAAATTTAATGAACAAATGGAGATATTAAAATGCATTTACAAAACATGAAAAACACAATTAAACGGGAATATTTGAGTGGAATCCAGGCAAATGTACGCTGTTTACACATTGATGATCAACGTGAAATGTAATATTAAGGCATACGAAAAATGAAAATTTCGAATGACCAACAGATAATTTCAGAGAACATTATTTGGCCGCAAGTGCAAATTTATGTAAAACTCATTACAATATTGGATTGTATTTTATGTCCGCAAATTTTCGTATGAAAAACGGTTGAGACAACCGCTCTTACAGTCAGACATAATTCATATGCAAAGGAAAATGCGTAAATAAATAAATATTTTTATATAGAGTACGGCAAATTGAGGTTTATTTTTAGCAATTGAACGAAACTGAAATCGAAATTTTAACAAAAAATTCCATACAAAATTACATCGAATCAAAACATTTTCGGAGACAAGACGTGTTCCCCTACATTAATGTATCAGTTTTGCTGAGAAACATTTTTAAATTAAAGCTTCCAGCACTTAAACAGCAACAACAGCAGTTATTACTGGCCTTTTTTTCTGTGCTTTCAACTCTGCAGGCATAAGCATAAGCATGCAATTATCGATCATCTAATTGAATTGCAAAACCAATATGTGCTAAGAAAATGGCAAATAATCATAGAAATTACAACCAAATGGGCTTTCGCTATACCCAGCATAACCAACATGCCATGACTGGAAATGGCAGGCTTAACATACATACGCGTTTAATACGAAGAACGTGCAGATATGTACACTTGTACATATCACTCGCATAAAAAGTGCAATTGTAATAAAGCTAAATATGAAAATAAAAATCGAGGAATAAAAATAAAAACTAAAAAAAAAGAAAATGAAAATCGAAAAAAAGGATTGTAAAATCAGAACTGTTGTGTGAACGAATATAAAAGTTGAATAAAAAGTTGTATAACATCATGCATACAGAACGCTAACAAACCGCACAATGCAATATTTTCCAATTATATTTACTGCATATCATTTCTCTCAGGAAATATTCCGTGTGTGTGTGTGTGTGTGTATGTGTATATTCGTATGTGAATCACATATGAATGAGTTTTCCGTTGATGTATATCATTCGTGTGAGTGTGTGTGTGTGTATTGTGTAAAGTTGTAGGTGTTGATGCAATTGTGTATGCGTTGTATTCTATTGGCTTTATATTAACAGTAACCAATAAAAGTTAACGGATACTTCAAATTTATTTTCAAATCTGTTTTGTCGAAAGACTTGAATCAAATAAAAGTAGATTACACCACTCTTGGGTAAAATTAATCAACAGCTCATGGATTGTCTGAGAAGGTAGATTGTAATCTTGACGAAAATATTGTGATCACCAACAGAGATCAGCAATGAATCGTTTTTCCGCTACTCATAACCACTCATGCAATCTTGAGTATGATTGAATCAAGAGAATTGAAATTCAACTGCTCTGATTCATTCGTACTCGCTACAATATTGATTTATAAGTATAAGTTGCAATGAGTATGAGTACAACGTTGACATAGAACTCACAACATTCGAAATGTGTTTGATTCATACGCCTACTCATTGTGATTCATAAATTTAAAAAACTACTTATAATGCGTATAAGTAATTCGTGTGGCTCGAATCATTCATCAAAATTTACAGCCTTAGTTGTTGTTGAAGATGTATACAAACAAAGAAGAGAGGAAAGACAAAGACTACAAGCAAACCATACACACAATCTTCTTGTAAGTACTTCATGTAAATGTTAAGTAGACACGAGACGAAGTCAATAACATCATGTGTATTGTTAAGTACGAATACGACGTGTACTTCCGACTTTGAGTATGAGTAGTATGAGTATCATATTAAAATAAGTATGAATGCGACTTTGGTTATGTTGCGAATTCTCACTCAAATCTAAGTAACAAAATTAAGCGATTCTAATATTCTCTTTTAACAAATAGCCTAAAGTGTTGCACGATGTAATTAATAAATGCCCCAAAAATCTAACTTTTTGAGCTATCTCCTGACAATTGTAATCGCACTTTGTCGAACAGCCAATAAAACCTTTATTTGACCTCATCAAACTTAACATAATGGCAAGAGGATTACATCGATAATCTTATAAAACGTTTTACATCCGCCACTGTTAAACTTTTACGTAAAACGGTCACACAATTGAAGCACTCATACCTACCAATGTAGGTGCGGAATGAATATGTCAGGCGAATAAGTTGCACACACACACATTCAGGCATCCGTAAATAAAGGCACACATCAAAATACAAGAAAAAAAAACCAAACGAACGATTTTAAATTGACACTTATGCGACAATGTAGAAAATCCATTTTCCCTTGGGTAAAAAGAAAGTAAATGCACACACACGCCCATACACACAGGCAGTTAAATGCAAACAGTAGGAAAAGCAAGCAAAAAGAGAAAAAAACACGAAATTAAATTGGTATAATACACTTCAGAAAAATGGTCAAACGTAAAACAGAATTGTAACCAACCAGCCGTCAAGCATATTTTTAAAAAGATGCTCTACCAACTCTATTTGTATTTATTTGCAACAGCAGCAACAAACATAACATACAATAGCTGTGGCCAGCTAATTAGAAAGGGTCACTGTAATATAAAATTTGTTTTGTTTTGTTTTGTTTTGAGCGGAAAACAATAACCATTTATGGGATGGTGGCATAACGTGTTTTAGAAACTACTAGCTAATACTTGGTGTGCTTCGCTACACCGCCATCGAAATTAATTACATAATAATTAAAAACATTTATTTATTTAGTAATTAATTACTAAAGTTTATTATAAACTTTTTTCTTAAATAAATAATTTTTCTTCTAATGCCTTGTGACACACAATATTTTTTGTTTTTCCCTGTGGTGCGTATACATATTAATCTACGGGTTTTCCTACTCGACCTACGCGACCATGCGATGTAAAGCTGTCCATGTGGGAAACATGGATTTTCTGAATTAAGTCCATAAACTTGAAAGGATTGACCTTAAGCTATATTAATCGTCATGGCAAATGCTAGGCGAATAGGAAATTGCAGTCATCTCCGATGTGGTCATAGGAATACGTGGCAGCAATACATAAGTTTCCTTAAACTTTTCAGTTATAATCTTCGCCTCGATAATATACTCATCGTGGAGGATCAATATTTCTAAGTAAAATAATGGGAACACCGTTTTTTAACTGTAAATCATATGGTAGAAAGTCTGGTAAATCTAACGAATTTAAAAATTCGACTGGATAATTGGCGACATCCTCAATATTTGAACCTGTGCCGATTGATTAATAAGTTCTTAGATTTCCAGTTCTTAGATACACAGTTTATTATTTCTTCTTTTGATTGTGTCATTCTACAAAAGTCTGATGGAAATTTTCTATACTTTGTTATAGGATCCATTGGAATTCTTCCATTACCTAAATCAAGCAATTTTTAGGAAAAAGTTAAAGCTGAAGCATCACGTTGCAACTGAAATCACATATTTGTAGTTAATTCCAAAAATGGGATTCGAGCTTTTACAGTTTTTCAGATATACAGAATTTCTTATTTACTTTACAGAGTAGAGAAGTGTTTCCTCCACAACCTCAGCACCCCTTGCGGATCTGTAACCAGGTTTCCATTCTCATGATTGCAGGAGGACACTCCGGGCTTATACCCCTCGGTCAGACGCTTAACGTTTTAATAGAATTTTCGAGCGTCATTCCTACATCTGTACATCTCGACTTCCTCACGCTCACGCCTTTCCTGCTCCCTCTTCTTGCGTCTGAAAAGGCGTCTCTCATCCCTTCTCCTCTCTCTGTAATTTTCGACAATGGCTCGCGTAGCGGCCGACTGCAACGTTTTTCTGTATGCGGCGTATTTCGCTGCAGCTGCCTCGCGACACTCCTCATCGTACCATTGGTTTCGTTGGGGCGCTCGAAACCAAGGACTGTTTCCGCAGTATTGCGCAAGGAGTGGGAGATGTTGGCCCACAATTCGCCAATGTCGCTGAGATTGGATGGGGAATGAGGGAGCTTATCAGAGAGTTGAGCGGAGAACGCCTCAGCTGTCCTTTGTGATCGCAGCTTCTTAACGTCCAGCTTTCGCAGTGCACTCGGAACTTGGCTGCGACAAGGTAGTCGATGTTTGGACCTCTAAATGTGCGCACATCTAGTACACTAGACACGTGCTTTCCGTCAATCACAATATGATCGATCTGGTTGGATGTTGATCGATCGGGGGACATCCAAGTGGCCTTGTGAATGTCGAGATGCTGAAACCTGGTACTACATACTACCATGTTACGTGCCGCGGCGAAATCGATCAGCCTCATACCATTAGAGGTAGTGTTTGCGTGGAGGCTGAACTGTCCGACAGTGGGGCCAAAGATACCTTCCCGCCCGACCTTCGCATTAAAATCCCCGAGGACGATTTTGGCGTCATGGGCCGGGCACTTATCGTATACGTCCTCGAGTTTAGCATAGAAGGCATCCTTAACCACATCGTCCTTTTCTTCCGTCGGGGCGTGAGCACAAATTAGGCTGATGTTGTAAAATTTTGCCCTGATGCGGATTGTGGCTATTCTTTCGTTCACTGGCGTGAACCCAGAGACAAGGTGACGAAGTCTCTTATTAACCACAAATCCGCATCCGAATTCGTGCTTATCAACATGGCAGCTGTAATACACATCGCAAGATGCTAGCGTTTTGCATCCTTGTCCTATCCATCGCATTTCCTGTATGGCAGTGATGTCCGTCCTACATTTCATGAGGGCATCCACCAGTTGGGCGGAAGCGCCTGCCCTATAAAGGGTGCGGACGTTCCACGTACCTATTCTCAAATCGTTGTCCTTGAAACGTTTGCCGTGGTCGTCAACTTTAGAGGGGATCTTTCTAGAGGCTATTGTATTGGCTTTCATTGGATTAAATTCTTACGTGGTGGGTTCCAAGCCCTACGCACAACCCGAATTTAACGTCCAGGGGATTGGACCTCGCTGCACGCATTAGTTAACATCTAGCGGGTGCTAGAATGCCATCCAGGAGGGGCCACGAGGAGGCTGCGTGTCAACTTGAATACAGCAAGACAAGGATCGCCCTGGTAGTCGCCATGTTGGCCACAGTCAGAAACTTTGCCTTGTTTGCATGCACTCCATCCCTCCCATTCGGTATTTTGCTCTTCCAAATACTTTAGTTTTGTTTTTCTCAACCAATGCTTGAGAGTACAATGCAGTACATTGTGTTGGATCTAGGAAAATGGATTGAGGGAGCAATGAGAAAGGCAGTAGTATTTACAAAGTATTTAAACTAAAGGTGTGCACTAGACATTCTGCTAGCTTACCCTTCACCGAATGCAATACTGTAGTGTATGTACTCTTTTCTGTTCCTCTTGATTTTACGAGTGCACTGAAATGTGTGTTTCCCATTTATTCAATGTATATAACAGCACTCATTTGCCTGTGAAGTAACAGAACTACTCTTTGTGTTGTAAGAGCATATTTTATTACTGTAGTTACATTTTCAGTATTGCCATATGAATATCAGTAGTGTAAAGAAAGTAGTAGTGTAAAAAAAGGTTTTTTTCCAGAAATAAAAAGATTAAAAAAGTTACTAACAATGCTGGCATCGACTAAGATGTTCGGTTGCCGAGAGCAAAAAAAGAAATGCATGTTGTGACTCTATGAAGAGTACAATATTTTTGTTGCACTCTTCACACAGCTCTCTTTTATACTGTTGTACAATGGTTTACGAGTGCAGTTGTTTTTTTTTTGTACTCTATTGTTGCTTCACACTTATTTATATTTGTAGCTACAATCAATATTCGGTCTTGAGAAAAATGCAATAGCGTACAATTTTATATGTCTTGTGCACACCTCTAATACAAATTTTTCATATTCTGCTAATTAGTACTACTAATCAGCTAACATCGACTGTAGGTACAAACTATTATACACAATACATTTAAGGGTCCGAGTTCGGGTAGCTCTATGAATGGTAATTGTGACAATTTCATTTTACACACCGGTGCACAATAATTATGCCAAAGTTACCATTAACATTGAAACTAACAATTGCAAAGAGAGCTTATGAAATGCAACCAGCTGGGTATGAACTTTTTTCCCATTTACTCTCTCTCTCGCATTGTTCGCAATAGACCGAGTCAGTCAGCCAGTCCAGTTCAGTCGAGCTATCCAGCCATTCAGTATGGGCTTATATTTAACAATACTATTATAATTCTAGCCTTTGGCTGACTGTTCACTTTTCTTTTTTTGTTTTGTTTTGTGCCTTTCGTTGGTAATTTTTGCTCATTTTTCTCCATCTAAGTTATATTTGCACTTGTGTAAGTGCACGCTGGGTATATACAATATAAGTGTACCGGGTATAAAGAAAAAAAGAAATTTAATGATAACTAAAGGTACACGTACATACAGTAGCGAGCAGAAAAAACAGCGAGCATCCAAAACATTGACATCATTGTCGCTTAAAAAGTTTCAAGCTAAGCGACTTGAGTGCTTTGGATCGTTATCCTGTTGGAATATGCTACCAGGAGGCATTTTTTCCCGTAGATGAGGAAGCATGTGTTCTCCAAGGATTTCACAGTACTTCATGGCGTCCATTTTTCCTTCGATTTGAGTTAAGGGACCTACCCATCACGGAAAAACGCACCTGTAAATACGTGACGTAAAATCAATAATTTTTTTTAAACATATCGTTCCTTACCCCACACCATTATTGATCCACCGCCATGTTTTACGGTTGGAAGTTGATATCTTGGAGAATATCTCTGACCAGGCGGTCTTCGAACAAAATTTATCCCATCGAGGCCAAACAAATTAAATTTGCTTTCATCGCTCCACAAGACTTTAGCCCATTGTTCATTTGACCAATCCTTGTAACGTTTTGCAAATTCCTGGCGCTTCTTTTTATTGATTGCACTGATGAGAGGTTTCTTTGCGGGTCGTCTCGCATGCAAATTAGCCTCTTTCAACCTACGGCGAACAGTGTGAACGCCTATAGAGACTCCCATTTGTTCATTTGCGAAATTAGCAACGTCCACTGCGGTCTTTCGTGGATCTTTTTTAACCAGTGCAATCATCTGGCGGTCTTGGCGAGAGGTAGTTTTTCGAGGATTACCACTATCTGGTTTCCTTTCCACACTATTTCTTAAGGAAAATCGAGATTTAATCCGACATACGGTTGATTGATTTACACCAAAGAGGTGCCCAACTTCACGCATGGATTTTCCTTCTTCTAAGGCTTTAATGATTGAAGTTTTGCTGTCAGCTGAGAGCTGCTTCTATTATAAAACACATGTTGTATAACTAATTTAAGAAATTTTCAATTATAATTAAATAAATAACTTACTTTAACTATTTTTTTATTATGTTGCATTTTTTTTGCTCGCTAAAAATTTGCCATTTTTTCACTAATTCAAAAATATTTAACTTTTTAAAGCAGAATTTGGAATAAACTGTGGTTACTTTGAAAACTTATAATTGAAAGAATTAACAGCAAAAGAAAATAGATAAATTAGTTACCGTTATTTTGAAACAGATCTTATTAAAGATCATATGGCACAATGTTGCATTTTTTGTGCTCGCTACTGTATGTATATATGGTCCACACACAATATAACGAATATAAAAATAGTTCACAGAGTCATGACGATGACGATGATGTTGATGAATTTGCGTTCACCATTTTACATTCATTATCACACAAAAAAAAAAAGTAGTCCCTTCTCCTATTCCTGCTGCTCCTGCTGCTCTTGTTGTATGGTAAAAACAGTGTAAAATTTATTTTTGACTTCAATTTTCATTCACACACACTATTGAGGCGTGTAATGAATGAATTCGCTTTCTGTGTGAAAACTTCCTTTTCTTCCTGTGTGTGTTGCATTTGTTTGTTCGCCTCTTTGTAGGCTTGAAACGCACATTTATGAAAGTATTATTGAGGCATTTTGTGTATTTGTGGCCATGTGAACATCAATAACATGTGCACCACATCACTTTTGTAAACAGTCAATATGTTTTTACGTTTATACGCATCTAAGTATGGTTTAATTGAACATTGTAATTGATCCCATTTCAAACAATTTTCACAAAATTTTAATATTATACGTGACATTTACGTCATCAACTTTCATTTGTGGCTTTGACATCAATGCTACTTAGACACTAAATTAACAATTTAAGTATTTAAAAAAAAAACTTGTAAAAAATGTTTAAATCAGTTTGACTTCATTTATAATAGTTAGAAGACTACAAATATTTCTCACAACATATTTTAAAGTTTCGTCCAAAATTCGTCTTTCATTTAAAAAGATTCATCCTTTGTTTAGCATCAAGAATTCGGCCGTAAATTTAGCTAAAATTTCATGAAAAACTTTTTTCAAAAACTTTTCGTTTAATTAGAAAAATTCAAGAAATAACGAAAGTACAGAGGAGAAGTCCTCCAAAGTTTGAGAAGAGTACTTGAAAAAACCAACGTAAAGTTTAAATAAAAAATGTTGGAAGTCTTGGTTAAACGACAATCACCAAACAAACTCTTTGTGGGAGCATAGCCAAGCTTGATAAAGACAGTTCGTTATCGGAAAAATGTGGACAAGATATTGTATTACCAACAAACAAACAAAGTATAAAAAATATTTCTTCGACGACTTTCTGTCAAAAACTCTGAGAATAAATACAAATATTGCAATGAAAAATTCCTTAAAAATCTGTCGTTCGGAGTAGACTTCAAACTGTAGGTCTCACCGCATAAGCCGTGTAAGAAGCTAGGTTGTAATTGTGATTGAAGGGTTGTTATGAACAATTATGCAAATAGTATGTAATGTAGCGTCCAAACACATTAAAACGATCAAACATGGTTTATAAGACGGCTTCTACACACGATTTCATAGACCCCACAACACTGCATTCCAGCATTCCGGGGAAGAAAATTAATTTATCTAGACCACAATAAATTTGCCGAACTTGAAAGATCCTAGACGACATAAACAGTAGTCTACTGAGTTCGAACAGTACAGAAATTCATTTTACGCATCGAGATGTCAGAGGAAAAGCTAATTATTGTCCGTTCAGACCAAAACGGCAGGATTACACCTTTAAATTGGAGAATAGTCGTAAAAGGTCTATTATCGTGAGGAATGAATGTTCTCATCGAGATGGTTATGTGCACCGATTAAAGTTCCATGAATTTCCTCATCTTTGTAATCTGTAGTACCAAAGAGATCCGGCCTGCAGGTAATCAAAGCGCTCTATTTATCCCAAAAGAGTTAGAAACATAAGATTGTCGAAAGCAAAGCGCTATGGATGTCGTGCTACTATTATCATGAACAAGAAATCTTTGGAGTATTTGATGGAAGGGTGCCATGTGTACTTGGACACATTATAATCATGGTCTACAAAAAGGATGCATGCCTAGCGACATCATGAAGAAGCTAGTAACCACAAACCGTCTACGTCTAAGCTAGACCGCTTTAATTTCAACGCAAATTCTTGCCTTCCATTGGAACATGGGTGGCATAGATTTTTAGAAGGATTTGAAAAAAATGTGAAGGAGTTGCGTAGCGGATGCCCGGTGTTAGTATGGAAGGAAGCTGAGATTAGTCGCGCATGGTGCTAGCAGTTCAAATAACTATAATTCACTCGTAACCAATATCGGCTACCTTTCGTTGTCCTCGGCCTCGTCTAAGAGTCATGCTTTGGTGGCAATAATATTTGTGAATTGAAGGACTGATGGAAGAGCTGATTTTGTATTTTTTTTTTTATAATAAATGGTTTATGGAATCCCAGTTTCTTATACCTTTTATCCTGTGTGTGTTAATTTTTTATACATGATTGGCGGGACCTACCGAACGACAGATTGTTGGAGAACTTTTTCCTGGGAAATTTATTTACTCTTAGAATTTTTACAAGAAAACTGATGAGAAGAAGTCGCCAAAGAAATCTTCTTATCTCAATTTGTTTTATTGTAGATGTCTGGCCTGGGGCTTGAACCATGGCCTCACGTATAATGAATCAATAGTCTACCGACTAGGCTACAGTGGCATATAATAACTGTTTATTACAAATTTAGAAAACAACTTTCATTCAATTCGGTTGATTATAGAAAGGACAGTTACTATGGAAGTCCCATCATATTATTACCAGCAGTATGGCCACAAGAATTGAAGGAATATGATTTTATTAAAAACATTCAAACTTTTGTCATCCTTACATATATATTGTACATGACGCACATGTAACAGTCCAAAGTCTGTAAGAAAAAATTAAATGGAAGCCACTCTAAACTCTTAAAAAAAAATTACGTGTTAGTGTGACTTGTTTGCTAATTTCCCCAGAATGTAAATTTTTTGGCTTTTTATTTTTTCTTAGTAGGCATTCTAGGCAGCAGTGGTTGTTAATTAGATTTCGTTATTAAGTTACAAGGCCTCTGTGTTCGAACGAAACCATTTTATTGAGTTATTTTGATGATAATTTTCGAAATTATTTACCACTCAATCAAGGGAAAGAAGGCAATTTCCTCTACTATTTCTTTTATTTTATTTACTAACCAATGTGTCTTAAAACAATGTGAGTGTATATGACTCATTCAGTCATAAATAAACGAGTTTTTATTGTTCTTAGATGTGGCAATAGCAACAGTAGCTGCTAATATATAATCGGATCTTTTAAGCAACAATTGTTGTGCTGTTTAATATTATGTTTGCGATTTGCCACAAACCCAAGAAGACCCAATTGATGTGACAACATTTCTTAAGATATATGGCTGTTCATACTGCTTCTAATGTATGCATGCCCTCTAACCCTCAACTATTTAAATGATTTGTTTGTATATGCTCTGCTCAGTGTATGTATTGAATGGGAAGTGCATATACATACGATCGTATTGAAATATATACATACATTCACATGTACAGGGTGGCTGATATGTATAGCAACCAATTTCAATTTGTTATCATTTGTAAATCGCTCATCCGCCAGCTGACAGATTTATTACACTGACAGTTCATTTTATTATTTACAAGCTTACAAAAGCATTTTGATCTATTGTATTCAGAAGAAAAGTTATTCGTGGTGGAATTCAAGAGTGATAGGGTGATTGCTTTATATTGGGTTGGAAAACCACAGATGGCTATCGTTAGAGCCCTCCAGTATTTAAATGTGAATAAATCTTTTTTTTCTCGCACCATTGCTCATTATTCTGGCAGTGTTGCATCGCGTCCAAAAAGTGAACGAAAAAAAAACGGTAACAATACCAGAAATGATCCGAAAAGTGAAGGCCAGATTTAAACGAAATCCACGCCGCAGTAGTAGAAAAATTGCTCGTGAGCTCAACATATCGCGAGAACAGATGCATCACATATTGAAAAATGAGATTGGACTAAAGCCATTGAAGTTCCAAAAAGTGCAAAAGCTCACCGATGGACAAAAGAAGTTGCTTTCACAAAAGTGGCCAGTTATCGAATTTGGTTTTCTCCAAGGAGAAGCCATTCCAAATTGAGTAGTTTGTGAACAAACAAAATGATCGGGTTTATCTGTCAAAGAGGTCAGCTGAAAATTTACACCTGCGATTGGCCACCAGAACTCAAGCGCCGCCGATGGTAATGGTGTGGGCCGCCGTAACTGCCTATGGTCGCTCCCGCTCGTATTTATCGACCGTGGGGTCGAAATAAATGCCTAATATTAACGGGAAAATGTCTTAAGCCCTGACGCAGACAAACATTTCGGCCGCAGACCATGGATTCAGCACCACACACAGCATGCGTCAACCAAGAATGGATTAAAAAGGAGGTTCCTCTCTTCATTTCTACCGCACAATGACCACCAAAATCTCCGTATCTCAATCCTTTGGACTTTTGCGCCTGATGCATTTTGGAGAGTAAGATTCGCACTAAGACATACCAAACTATAGATCATCTCAAGACGGCGCTTCGTCGAGAATGGGCCAAAATACCGCAGAGCCACTTTCGTGTAGCTTGTGATGGCTTTGTCGGCCATTTGAAGAGCATAATTCGTACCATAGGTGGCCAATTCGAACATACCTAAACTGATTCTAAAATTTGATCTTATTTCCAACAATTTTTGCTTTTGAACAATAATTAAAATTAAAAAAAAAAAAACATTAAAAAACATAGCGCTTTACTTTGTTGCATTATATATCAGCCACCCTGTATGTAGTTTAAAGCTACAGTACTACTCCAATGTCTTCATTTTTATTTTCTTATTATTCCCCGTTTTATATTCTATTGTTTCAACATTTATTCTGGCTCTGCTCTTGTAGGTTGTGTTTATGAGCAACGATGGTGTCATTTTATATGCTGGCGGCATTTATACACCAGACAATAATAAACCAATATCGTATTAAACTTACAAACAATAAAAATGAAAGTTAAAAATACAAGAAAAATAAATAAAACAGAATGAAATACTGGCACATACAGTGCAATAAAAACATTTATTTAGTAACATTGTGTGTAAACTCTTACATATGTGTGGATGTATGGATGTATGTATGTATGTTGGGTGGGAGAACAAAATTATTTCTATTTAAGCCATGTCGTTAAAGACCAATTTACACGATATACTAATATTTACGTAGCCAGGGAGAAAATATAACAGAATTCCTATCGTATTTTAAGATTGAAAGTAGAAATCTCACATATGTACATACCAGAGAACAGCAATGGGTATTCAAAACAATGAGTAGATTCGAGTCATACTTATAATTTCTAATATTGATTTGAATATCATACTAATACTACTCATATTCCAAGTTTGAAGTACTTATCGTACTCATACTGAAAAATACTCATTATGTTTTTGGCTTCGATTCTCCTTTACTCAGCATTTACAAGAACCATAAAATAAGTATGACTCGCTTAAGAACACTACACTACTTATAAAAAGGATATGTGTTTGCTTTGCTTGTTGTTTTTGCCTTTTTCTTTCTTCTGTTTTGTAAATGCAACAACAACTAAGACTGTAAATTTTAATGAATGATTCGAATCACTAAGTATTATAAGTATTTTTATACTGAGTACGGATGAATCAGGGTAGTTGAGTTTCAATACTGTTGACTCACTTATACTGAAAATTACATAAATACTCAAGAGTAGCTAAAAAACTATTCATTGCTGATCTGTGATACATGCACGTATGCATATAAATTGTTCTGGCAACATTTTTTCGCTTACCCCTCTTACGACCATACTGCTTCCATAAAACATTTTCCACCTTATTCGGTTGGCAGCTGTAGTTCGTTGTTTCTCTGCCATATTTTCGTTTCGTTAAACTATTGTTATTACAACTAAGCAAGTGTTTGATCAAGGGTAGCAGATCCAAGGATAATGGTGCAGCCATCTATCGTTTCCTAGAAACAATGTTAATCATGTCTTCATGCGTACTATTTTTCTTCTGCTTAACAGAATTTCAAGGACATTTCTTGCTTTCTTGCCATAAATCTTATCAAAACAATCAAATGATATCTCAAAAACGATATCTAAGAAATTCAAAAAGGCATTCAAATAAAAAAATTACCACATTTAGTGAAAAATCTGCTGCATTTTGCTCTTTTAGGTGAGAATATTTCAAGATCTTAGGATGATCAAGTAATTGAATTCATATTCTGCGCACTAAAAACATTTAATAGAGTATAGTCTGGTTCCAGCATTCGCATTTTTTTTACTCATTCTGGAGGCATTTATTTTGACCTCGGGTGGTAGTATTGATTGCGGTATCACAATGGACCTAAATGCTGACCTAAGTCGAACATCATTCTTCAAAGATGGTCCACCAAACCCAAACTTGGGTTAGATTTGACACGTGAATCAAGAGCTTTTAATTCATTACGAAAATGTAGTGAATTGGCGTAAATTTTCGGCAACGTCAGACAGGTTGTGTATTACATGCTGATAATTACAAACGTTTTTTTCAGCTAAATTGCCTGGACAATGATAAGGACACATATTCCATACAGATTTTGCACCAGTGATATGAGAGGGTATAATCATCTAACGTAGAGATGATGTAAACTGGCCTCTGGGATCATGCGATTTGAATCTGTTAGACTTTTTCCTGTCCGTTTTCTTTTAACCGTAGACATATAGTGAAGAATTACAAATCATAGCGATTCTCAAAGCCAACATAACGCATGCCATTGATCAAAATATACTTTATTTATACGCCAGTATGAAGTCTCCGTAGTTTAGTATGTAATGTATTGGAATCACAGCTCAGACATCACTAGCTAAACGAAATACAAACTTCTGATATTTTCTCAACAGTTCTCTAGAGAAAATTCTAAGAGTAACTAAAACTGACATACAAAGGTTTCTCAAAAAATTCTCTCGTTTGGAGTCGAGTTTAAACTGTAGGTCTCAACGTTCCTGTATAAAATTAAACCTCACAATATAAGTAATGTGAGCCATGGACAGGGCCATGGAAAATTATACATCACGGATGTACGATATACGATTTCAACGATGTTATGTTTCACTCATATTATTTTCTTAAATGGTAACCTCGACCTAAATCGCCTGCCGAAGAACGCATGTTGACAACAAAAAGTTTTGAAATCTCTCTTACTTTTCCTCCAACCTAACCTTACTTTATATAGTTAAAAAAAAAGTGGAAAATTGGAATAAAAATGAAAAAGAGAAAGAGAAACTTCAGAATGTTAGAAAAAAATATAACGACCAGTTTCTAATGTGAATGTACGCACTTAGGTAGAGAGGGTTTGTGGTTCATGATTAGGGTTGTTAGCGATTAAGATTATTCTCTATTTACGTGTATCTGTGTGTTTGTGTGCATATGTAAAAGTATATTTGCCACAGGAGCATTCTCACACCTCAATTTATGACATTCGTAATAAAAATTCTACAATTTTTCAGATAAATGCACATACAACTGTAGGAAATTGTATGTCTCCGTCTGTATTTAGTTGAGCTAGACATTCGTTTTGTATTGTTTATACAGCAGGCAATAAAATACTGGACAATTGACAAACAAGTTAGAAAATTTAATGGCTTTGAATCAACCACAAGGTAACCGCTATTCAGGTAAGAACATTGACTTAATCTATATAGGTGACCGTATGTTATAATAATTTATAAAGAGAATCGACTGAATGGTGAGTTACAATCGACTGTTGCTTATGGAGTACAAATTAGTTGACAGTACAATTACAGTAGAAATTAGTTTTGAATGAAAGTGAAAGCAAAGTACTGAAATAGTAATCGGGCAATATTCAAAGAAAATTTTGATCTAATAATCGTGGTTTGCCAGAGCAAAGCGTATGCATACCAGAATTGATGATCCGATAAGTTGTGGTATGTGTTTTGTGGCGGATTCAAAACACAAAAATACGAAATCATTACAACAGCTACGAGCTGTAGAACGTCCCACAATTGCTAGTTACAACACCACTGCACCACGAAAGCTCTCTGATATAGTTCAACAATGTTGAAAGTAATTCTCAATTAAATTTTTTAAAGCGTGTCCTTTAAAAAAGATGTATTTGAAGATAAATTCGAATTTTGAAATCCAAGACGCAGTCCAGAAATTTTAGCCACGCCACATTTAGCGTTAACAGACCAAATTTCCTACTCACAGTGCACTGTTAAGTGTTTAACAGTGGTAATAAGTAAATTAGTCTTCTACTTTGCCTAAAATTTAATAATCTTTATAATCATTATTACTTGTCAAGAAAGATGTTGTTATGTAAAGGATGTTTAAAGGGAATGGAGCGGGCATATTTTCTCAACTCTTCAAATTATTCCAGCTATTCCACTATCACAGTTCGAAAGAGGGCCCTTTGCATATAGTCGAGTTAGTGTACTATTTTTTATATGTTCCAAAATGGCTACTGATTTTCTAGAGAATTCTTAAAAAAATTATAGTTTCAAAGTGAATTTTCTTAGTATCATATCACCTTATACTGACTTCATTGCTGATTCTATTAAAAGGGGCTTGGAACCTTCTTTTAAATATGGTATGTTACTGATAGACCTAATATAAGTATATCATAAAACTAACTTCAGATGGATACTGTTAAAGTGGCGCTGTTAAAGTTTATGGTTTGCGTCTTGGGTTTTTCAATTTGAATTTTTCTTCACACCCATTTAAAAATGATTAGTGCTGTCAAGCGAAGGAATATAGAAAAACGCAGTTACTCTAAAGTAGCCGTAGTGTAGTAATAGTGTCGGCTTCAAATGCCAGGTCTGAAATCTCCAACAAAAGAGAGTAAAAAAAAAATATTTCTTTGGCAACTTACTCTGGTAAAAACTGTAAGAGTAAGTAAAAAAATTGCCTTGAAAAGTTACTCAGAAATCACTCGTTCAGAGTAAACTGCAGATCCCGCCATTCATGTATAAAATTAATACACACAACTTAAGGAGCATGGGAAGCTAGATTGTAATCCTGACAGAAGGGTTACAATGATCATGTATTAGGGATGCCAAACGCGATTGATTTTTAAAAATCCACCAGAATTCAAGAGCCGCTCCCCGCTCGTATTCATCGACAGTGGGATCAAAATAAATGCCGAATATTATCGGGAAAATATCTTGAGGACAGTATTGAAGCCCTGGGCAGACAAACATTTTCGGCTGCAGGAAACCATGGGCATTCAAAAACCCCCAGGACAGCACAACCGCATTAGCACAGCGTCAACCAAGAAATGGCTTAAAAAGGATTCCTCACCAGCACAGAGGAAAACTTTGACGTTTACACCTCACTTAACATTTTACAGAAGACAAAAAATGTAGCTTTTGAAAGCAATGTGAGAAGCAAAGATGGTTCTGTGGATGTGAAAAATTAAATGTAACAACTTGATTTTGTGTTAAAAAAGGGAAAATTTTGAATATTTTTTAATTTCTTCAATGAAAAGATTAAAGATTCTTAAATATTTAATTATTAATCGAAATGTATGTAGTTTTTGGTCGTAATGAATATAGTTTCTTGTGCAAAAGGTAAGTAAGAAACTAAATATATCAAGATCAAATAAGTCCTATTAGTCATAAAATTTTTTTCTTGCAGAACTTTGTGTATATTACTAGTATTTATTAATTTCTTGAATGAAAAAGTTAAAATTCGGTAATTTTTTTATTATTAATCGAACTCTTAGCATCTTCTCTTAACAATGAAACAAGTTCCTTGTGTAAAAGATAAGTAGAAATAAAAATATAACTAAATATATGCTCATAACTTTTTGATTCAGGAGTTTGTGAATATACCTCTCAATTGGTTAAATACTAAGTTAGTGACAATCGCTGAAATGTGTCAACAAATACATTAGTTCCGTATTACGTTTCCCCAATACAACAGTTCATTTCCTTTCAAAAATATTCTATTATTCTACAAAAATATCATAAATTTCTACCAAATTAGAAAATAAAAACCCACCCTAAAAATTAACAAACATAAATAAACAAAACATAAATAATCAGACAGGGACAGAAATACTTTTTGGTAATATTTGCTGTCCCTTTCACCAAAATTATGTAAACGTCAAAATTCCGTTTCCATTCTGTACGTGTTCTGTGTTCCTCACTTCATTTCTGCCGCACAATGGCCACTAAAATCTCCGGATCTCAATCCGTTAGACTTTTGCGCCTGGGACATTTTGGAGAGTAAGCTTCTCACTAGAAAATACCATAGCGTCGAACATTTCAAGACGGCGCTTCGCCGGGAATGGGCCAAAGTACTGCAGAGCTATTTTCGTGCAGCCTGTGATGGCTTTGTCGGCCGTTTGAAGGCCATAACACGTACCAAAGGTGGCCAATTCAAACAAATCTAAACTGATACTAAAATTTGATGATATTTCCAATATTTTTTGCTTTTGAACAATAAAGTTAAAAAAAAAATTTTTTAAAAATATAGCGCTTTATTTTGTTGAATTATATACCCCATATATATACACCCGTACATACGTTTTTGGTCCTTAAAATCCTCTAGTCAGTATTACGACTGAACTTCTGAATCACAGATTTTTTAGAAACTTTTCATGTCAATTTTATTTTCAATTTCAGAATTTTTGCCACAGTTCTACCAAGAGGAAATTGCCAAAAAATATTTTCCTGGAATTTGAATGACGGCCTCGCTTATAATAAGCCAAGATACTAGCAACTAGACTATAAATCTGTCTAATGCACTGAGTAATCAGATATCACTTACATACTGAGTATTGACTTGAAAATTAAAATTTAAAATGCACATTAAAATTATCATACGATGCGTATGATTAATAATATCAGTTTGATGTTACTCATACGCGGGCATTTGGTGAAATCAGAGTTCTAACTGAAATTGAAAAAAAATTAATCCATTAACGTACAGAAATACTAACACATTGTATACGGAACATGTATTAGAACGTTTTCTGACGATTGATGTACGTATAATTAAATATACCCTATATAAGCGTATATACCTACTAGGGATGCCAAATGGGATCGATTTTAAGAAATCCCGGTATTCGGGGTTTTGTAAATTCCGATCCCGAAATACCGAAAAATCATAGAAAAAATATTTTGTTAAAAAATCATTTGTTTTCCAATTATAGATATCAGAATTATATCTCATTAAATATTAAATATAAAAACAGCAGGGCAAATAGTAACAAAAAAGCGTAAATTAACAAAAATAAAAATTATTCATACATATGCAAATTGAATTTAAGAAAATTATTTGGATTCTAACAAAAAGATTAAAGCATCTAACATGTGGTCTGATAGGCTTGAACGAATTTTGTTGTCAACGTACGCTGCCGTTGAAAAACACTTCTTTGGTAAAATAGTTCCAAGATAGCTGTATGCAGCTTGTAAATATTCACCTCTACCACCTCCTGATGTAAATAAATCTATTTCTTTAGACAGTTGAGTATCTAAATCGGTTGCCCTTTCAATTCGTTTTATAGAGCTTTTGAATTCTGCGATGCCATCAAATAATTTTTTACACAGGAAGTAGGGTATTCCTCATCTGAGATGCTATTATCGAAGTCAGTGATATAGAATTTTTTTCAGGACCTTTTGTATGGTCAAAATACATATAAATTCAAAATCCCGAAAATTCCGAAAAATCCCGGGACAAGGTTTTAAAAATCCCGGGATTCAGGATTTAACAATCTCAAAAATCCCGAGATTTCGGGATTCAGAATTTCCCGATCGACATCCCTAGTATGTACACAACCTGTACTCTGCAACAGTTAGTAAAACATTTAATACCACGACCTACAATAGACTTTTGAAATCAAGATTTTTTAAAGTCTTTGAAATTGTAATGCTTAACGATCAATAAAAATAAAATAAAATAGGAAACAAACATGTGTTGCAACTACAAATATAATTTATTTCCGTCTATAATTTTTGTTCCTACGCATTTTGAACACAAATTCGATAAAAGCTTAAAAACGAACGCTATTTGAATATTTTTTGTCTTCCTATTTTCATTTCTTCTTCCATTTTTATGGGTTTTGTTTTTATAACCTCGGATCATTTTTGATGTGCCGTATTTATGAGTGTTTGGAGTATGTGAGTTTATTGTTAACATTTACAATGTAACCGTTTTTATGGTACTTATCATCAATGTTACCAATTTTTTATGCATAAAAAAATGAAGACAAACTGAACAATATGTATTCTAGCCTGGTTAAAGTGTTAAGGTGAACGAATACATTTACATATCATACATACATATATACATACATATTCGTATATTTAAATAGATATTGTATATAAAATATTGTATGTTTGTATGTATGTATCATAGGATAAGTTAAAGGAGAAACTGTAATCATAATGCAAAGAATGCAAAGGTTACGTCGTTGTAAGTGTAATAATTTTGTCATTTCATTCATATCGCCTTTTTTTGGTCTCTGGTGAGGTCGTAAATAAAATTTATTCATAACGTTGTATAACAAATTCATTTGAAAACAACGTAACAGAATAACAGGTTTAAACTTTATGATTGAAACTAAATTTTAAAATGTTTCAATTTCAATAGGGTGTTGAAGAATTAAATTTTTATAAAAACTAAAAGTTAAATTTTTATTTTTATGACCAAAAATGAATTTGAATTAATAGAATAAGATTTACTTCTTAAGCGAGCGTCAAGATACAACTTCCTCCATATACATACGTACATAATTAGTCATTACAACCATAGCTGCCAAATAAAAGGGCATTAAATCGTCAAATATTATAAAAAAAAAAATCGTCAAAATCGTCACAGACGTTCATGGAAATAGTAAAACTAATCTTCACAAAATTGGCATGAAAACTCAGAGTGACGTTCGCTATTATCCGCACATTTTTCAGTGCTTTAGCTTCTTAAGAAAGTATAGGTAGGTGCCTCAACGTCTTTTTTGAGACTTTTCAACCGTGTACAAGAGAAAAAGCGATGTTGCCCGTTAATCGGTTGACATCTATCAAATCATATTCCATTGCCTTCATAATACGCTGTAACTACACGGTGGCTGATATGTATTGCAACCAACTACAGGTTCATCAGGTCATCATTTGTAAACCGCTCTTCTGACAGCTGACAGATTTATTCCAGTGACAGATCATTTTATTATTTACAAGCTTACAAAAGCATTTCGATCTATTGCTTTCAGAAAAAAGTTATTCGTAATGGAATTCAAGCGTGATAGTGTGATTGCTTTATATTTGGCTGGAAAACCAAAGGTGGCTATCGTTAGAGCCCTCCATCATAGAAATGTGAATAAATCTTTTGTTTCTCGTACCACTGATCGTACCCGTGATACTGGCAGTGTTGCATCGCGTAAACGAAAAAAAGGTAACAACACCAGAAATGATCAGAAAAGTGAAGGCCAGATTTGATTGCAATCCTCATCTCAGTGGTAGAAAAATTGCTAGTAAGCTGAACATATCGCGAGAACGGCTGCAACACATATTGCAAAATGAGCTTGGAGTAAAGCCATTGAAGTTCCAAAAAGTGCAAGAACTCACCGATGGACAAAAAAAGTTATACTAGAAAAGCCAAGGAGTTACTTCGCTTGCACGAAAGTGGCCAGATACCGAATTTAGTTTTCTCCAATGAGAAGACATTGCAAATTGAGTAGTTTCTGAACAAACAAAGTGATCTGGTTTACTTGCCAGAGAGGTCAACTGAAAATTTCCACCTGCGATTGGCCACCATAACGCAAGCGCCGCCGATGGTAATGGTGTGGCCGCCGTAACGGCCGATCAATAAGATTTGACAGAGATATGCTTAAAACTTACGATGCCAGAAATGTCAATGTTTTATGGATACTGTTGTTTGCAGCACAAACCATATTTCCCATGTTCCCATATTTTACATGAAATTAAACTCTACTTTCAATACTACTCTCTGACATCCTAAAAATTATTCCACAAATCAATTGACTTGCCTCTACAAATAATGTCTGCACAGAATCAAATGTAATATTACGTACAATACCTAGATGACTTCAAATCTAAACTTTCTTTGGAATTTTTTTCGGTACACTATCACTTAATACTTCCAAATCTTTCCACACAATGTCATTGATACTTCCTGACATTACGTTGACATTACGATATCACGGCGAGTCTTTCAAATTGTACTAAAAATTCATAATTCCTTTAAACAATTTAATACCAAGCAAATGTACTGGCTACTCACGTGTACTATGTGTGTGTGGCATAGATTGTAGTGACAATATTACCACACGCACACAGATATACTCAGCACATCATGGCAAACATAAATTTTTAGTTTTTTTTTTTTTTTTTTTTAATAATTGATCTGTTTGTGCAAACTACTATAATCGTATATCTGAACTGAGCTGACATTTATCGCAGTCCACCTTCTGCACATGCATGAACCATGATGCCATGTTGTTGTTGGTGGTGGAATGTTAGAGGAATGCTGGTTACATGTGTCATCATGTCGTGTTACTTGAACATTATACAACTTATATCATTTCCGGTTGTAAACGGACATTCATTCATTTATACGTATGTTTGTATGTATGTATATGTGTTGCACACTAACGTACATAACAAAAATACAAAGATATTCTTGCATCACAGCTGTATAGTATGTTGCAACTACAGCAAACGAAAACAAACAACAACAGAACTAACTCCTACGCCACACTACAAGTATTATAACAACTTGGATACGAATTCTGCATCATGTCCAGTTAAATAAAAAAACAAAAAGCAATACAGAAAAAAGTATTGGAAAGGTTGGAGTATATTTAAACGGAACTGTATTGACCAACTAGTTGAGTTCAAGTACACGGTGAAAGGAATATTTGATCGTATTTATGATAATAAGGCCAATTATAGTGTGAGTAAATTCAAGAAGTATTTTTAAGTACTGTATGGAAAAGGAGTCAATCAAAAAGTTTAATATTGGACGAGTGGTGCAAGGCTGGTGAAAAAGTTCGAATCAAAAAGTATGCTTTCCACTGCAAAGGACTAAGAGAAAAACTTACACCAGTTATTAAGGAATTCTACAATAACTCTAATTGATTAATTGTACACAATGCTGTAATCAATTGCCTAACAACTATTAGAGTATGTGTGATGTAGGGATGTAGTCGCCGTAGTCTAGTAGGTAATATGTTGGCTTATTGGACGTAAGGTCCGAGTTCATATCCCCGGTCAGATATCAAAACGAAAATATGAAAATATTTCTTCAACGACTTCCTTTCACTAGATTTCTAGCAAAAACTATGAGAGTAAAATAAATTTGCCATGAAATGCTTCTCAAAAATCTGTAGGTCCCGCCACTCAAGTAAAAAGTTAACGCACACAACATAAGTGGTGTGAAAAACTAGGTCATAATCCTAACAAAAGTAATGTAATGACCAATTATGTATGTAAGTATGCATCAATAAAACTGAACCAAACCAGATAGTCGCGAAATTTTCTACTACCTGGTAGGAATAGAAGAGCTGCTTAGCCGATGGATGTTTCATCGATGAAAACAAATATTTAGTAGTCGGAAGATGCGTGGTCTGGTGAAAACAGTGGGTATGGTGACAGCTTACAGAATAATGCTTTGATTGTGCTGGATTGCCTTTATTAATTCATGGTTCAAATTGTTTATTTTTTATGGTTAGGGGTCTGTATTAACGGTTTCACTAGGTATTAAAAGCTCGTGGTACTCCATATTGTTCTGATATCATCAAGCACACAGCATTGTTTTTTTACCGAAACGATTCGAATCAATTTTGTAAGCAAAGTTGATGGTTATCTCTGGTTATTCCTTGAATTTTTCCATTTAAAATTCTGAAAACAAAACCATTTTTCATCGCCCGTAACAATACGATAAAATTTCTTAAGTGGTTTCTGAGTTTTCCATCTATCTGTCATTCAATTCATGTGGCAATCATTTTCTAGACTTTTGGGTCTTTTCCATAGCTTTCAAACGTTTAGAAGTTGTTTGTTGTACAAAATTTAATATTTTTGCATTTTGTTTCTATACAAGTTTCTTATCTTCATTCAGCGCCCTGGTAGTCTAGTGCGTAGTGTGCTAGACTATTAGCGTGAGGGTCGTGGGTTCGATTCCCACCATAGGCTCTGGTTTGTGACACTACACTGGGCATATGGTCGAAGTTACTCAGCTCGTACATGATTATAATATAATTTTTAATTGTATTGTAATTCTTAAATAAATAAATAAATATCTTCATTCAATTCATAATATGAAGTTCGTCATCTTCAAATTTTTTGTGTATTCTTCAATGTTCTTCATTTATCATATTAAAATCGTTATCACTGAACCGTGGAAACCATATTTTGTACTTTCAATATTACCATATACCTCGACAAGCTTTCAATGCGATTCTGCAGCACTCATCTTCAAAGGAAAACAAAAATTCAATGATTCCGCAAATCATTATTTTCCGGTATCAAATTTGCCCTTGTGAGTACGATTACGAATGTACTATGTTGTGAACCAGAGATCAGCAATAAGTATTCAAAACGATGAGTGGGTTCGAGTCATACTTATAATTTCAGATACTTATACGCATTTATAACAATACTACTCATACTCAAAGTTAAAAGTACTTGTCGTATTCATACTTAACAATATGCATGATGTTATTGACTTCCACTTATCTCTACTTAACATTTACACGAAGCACAAAATAAGTATGATTCGCATACGAACACCACAATACTCACAAGAAGATTGCGCGTATGCTTTACTTGTTGTCTTTGTCTTTCCTTTCTTCTTTGTTTGTATATACAACCATAACAAAGGCTGTAAATTTTGATGAATGATTCGAGTCACTCGAATCACTTATAAGTATTATAAGTATTTTTCTAAATTTATGAATCAAAATGAGTTGGCGTATGAATCAAACACATTTCGAATGTTGTGATTCTGATTTCAACGTTGTACTCATACTCATTGTAACCTATACTTATAAATCAATGTTGTAGGGAGTACGAATGAATCAGAGTAGTTAAATTTCAATTCTGTTGATTCACTCTTACTCAGTATTCCATGAGTGCTTATTGTTAGCAGAAAAACGATTTATTGCTGATCTCTGTTGTGAATACAAACACTATGGAGACATTTGTGTCTTGAGTCTTATTTCAAACCCGTGCACTTGGTAATCTACATGTAGTCACTTTAGTTACTAAGTTATGCCATTTAATGCCTTCAAACGATTCAAATATGTATGTAGGTCCACATATGTAATCTTTGGAAATGGTTGACCTAAAAAACTAAAATAAATCCTTTTTTCAGATTTTTAAAAATCTAAGAACTTCTGTAGATAGATCTTTGGCACGTATTTCTTAAAATAAAAATTATTCTGATTGAACGACAATTGCTTCACAATTTCCATATTTTTTCTATGTAACAAGCTTTCCATTAATTTTAAATAAATTCATGATTTTTTTTTGTAAGTGTAAACAGCGACAAGCTTAGAATTGTTATACAATGAAAACAAAACCAAAAAAAAAACCAAAAAAAAAAAAGGAAAGACAGGACGAAAACACATAAAATTGTATATATTGTTACGTGTTGCATTTCCAGAAATTGTACGTGAACATGTTTATGACTTTATATCCGTTGGAAAAAAGCGTTGCATAACACTGCATGCCGAAAGGATTCACAGGTATCTGCTGCAACGTATCTATGTGTGCAGTCTCTCAACTCGTTTCTATTGTTACAGCTTTTGTGGATATTTGTCATGGGCTATTCTCGGTTTTTTTTTATAAGATTCCACGTGAATTTGTATGCAGTTATCGTATGAACAATAAAATTTTCTCATAAACACAGGACATGATTTCTTACTAAAGATATCAGCTTTTAATGAGAATTCCCATTTTCTCCTATTGTTCTTCTTATCGTTTTTCTTTGGCTTGGCTTTGGCTTGACTTTTGCAAATATAAAAAGGATTTCATTAGTATTCACGTTTTATATCCTTCGCTGGCTTTAAGACCACCGCACTAAAAAAAAAAAAAAAAATAGTGGCAAGCATAAGGCATGAAATTACACTTTCCATTTGACTTAAATCTGTGTATTGTTGTTGTTGGTGGTGGTGGTACTTGCTAAACAAATGAGAAATTCAACAGCGTAAAATAAAGAAGTATTTTATAGAAACATGTCCACATTTTGCCATATTTTTCGAAATAAAAAATGTGACTTTTTGTTAATACTTATTTGACGATTTATGGTCAAATAACGTTTGCCTAACATGCATATCGTATTTGTTTATTAAAAATTCAATTTGCTGCACTGTAATCGATTTGAAATTCTAAACACAATTGAATAAAAACTGGATATTAATTCTACCAGCATTTCTAGTTTGTTTTGCAATACAAACATTTTAATTTGTGATGTAAATAATCATCAGAGATCAGCAATAAATACTCATAGATTCGAGTCATACTTATAATTTCAGATACTTATATGCATTCATACTTGTTTTAATATGATACTCGTACTACTCATACTCAAAGTTGGAAGTACTCGTCTTATTCATACTTAACAATACGCATGATATTATTGACTTCGACTCGTCTCTACTTAACATTTACACGAAGCACATAATAAGTATGATTCGCGTACGAACACTACGATACTCACAAGAAGATTGTGTGTATGCTTTGCTTGTTGTCTCTGTCTTTCCTTTCTTCTTTTCTTGTATATGTAACAACTGTAACATATACAAATTTTGAATCACTCGAATAACTTATAAGTGTTATAAGTAGTTTTCTAAATTTATGAATCAGAATGAGTAGGCATATGAATCAAACACATTTCGAATGTTGTGAGTTTGATGTCATTGCTACTTATACCTATAAATCAATGTTGTAGCGAGTACTAATGAATCATAGTAGTTGAATTTCAATTCTGTTGATTCACTCATACTTAAAATTGCATGAGTACTTATGAGTAGCGGAAAAACGATTTAATTGTAATAGTATCTGACAGAATTTGTATATTTTTATACATTCTTCAAAAGCCATAGCTATCATCTAGTATCATCAATTTCATCGATATCGCCGAAAAACTATGTTTTCTGTGTTTCTGTCTGTGTTAAGCTTGAAGATCGTTTCTCTTTTAGCTACTGGGGATACAGAAATCTTATCGTTTTAGATCTAGTCTGTCTCGACAGTTAAGCATTCGCCATATCTTCAAAATTTGGTTCGCTCTAACATCTATCACTTCACAGATGTTCATAAAGTCGCCATTTACTTCAGATGCTTTAAAACAGGAAATGAGTTTGAATGTGAAAGGAATTAATCACTTCGCCAGAAAATTTTCCATTATTAACCTCATATCTGATATGTGCTCCTACTACAATGCTATACACAGCAGATTTTTCGGCAAAAACCCTGAGAGTAAATAAAAAAATTGTCATGAAAAGTTTCTCAAAAATCTGTCGTTCGAAGTCAACTATAAACTATAGGTCCCGCTGCTGTATGTATAAAATTAACACACACAACATAAGTAGTGTGAGAAACTAAGTCAATAATCCTGATTGAAGGGTTGTAATAACCAATTATATATGTATGTAACTTCAATCCTTTAACAATATCTGGTTGTAAAATCTAATTTGCAAATTATAGAGATATGAGATTCCTCCTTTAAGCTCAAGAAAATCAGTTGGGCAACCGGTGTAAAGTATTGGAAATGGGTCCATAGGATTATTAAATAGCCACTTAGGAAAAATGGAGAATTAAAACATTAAAGAGAAATTAATTTTATATCAGATCACATACAACATCGATTCTTACACCTCTTATGTTGTGTGCGTTAATTTTTTATACATGAGTGTTTTAAAGTCGACTTCGAACGAAATATTTTTGAGGAACGTTTTCATGACAGTTTTTAACAAATTTACTAATTCAAAAGCCTACATGTTATAATACATTCAAAGTAGGACGAGTATACTCGTCTTGGCAGTCCGGAATACCCTGTCAAAGACGAGTATACTCGAATTTGGCAGCGAATGTGTTAAATTACTCTCAGAGTTTTTGCCACAAATCTGTTGGGAGGTTGTCGCCGTAGAAATATTATTTTTAATTTCATTTTATTGGAGATGTCTGATCTGAGGTTTGGACGGCGGCTCACGGCCAATAAGCCAATACACGGACTAGACTACGACGACTTCAAGGGGTTATTGGCTGAAGTATTTAGAGTGTGAGGCTAGCATTTGGAAAGTACATGAACTCATTGACAGTAACTTGGAAGAAGTAACCCCAGTGATTAGAATTTCAATGTATGATATGCTGTAAAAGAGTTAATATATTATGCGCAAATTATAGAGATATAAGGTTCTTTCCCATCCGGCGTCCGATGTAAAATTCTGTAGCTTAAAAGGACTGACAAAATTGGTCCGTGCCAGTATGGTTTTCAAAATTCATGTCAAAATCTATTGGATTTAAATATTTTACTTAGGACAGAAAGACAAATCAAGACATCAAAGAGATCTTATGAAGTTCAAGACATTATTTTATATCAGATAATCTCTTCCTTTGTAATAAAATTCAAAAATTTAAAATGTTTAAATGGATGTGTTTGCAACGTATGGATTTAAGTTTACGAACTGTAGTTTATCCTTTTGTAATAAATCGAATATTTTTTTAATTTTGTTTTATAATTTTTACGATGTTATTTTAGCCTTTTAAGTATAAATTATACTAAAAATCTTTCATTAACGGCATGCAATACAAGGACCTCTAAATACGTATATGCACAGGGTGGCTGATATGTATTGTAACCAACTTCAGGTTGTTATAATTCGTAAACCGTTCGTCTGACAGCTTACAGATTTATTCCAGTGACAGTTCATTTTATTATTTACAAGCTTACAAAAGCATTTTGATCTATTGCATTCAGAAAAAAAAAATAATTCGTGATGGAATTCAGGCGTGATAGTGTGATTGCTTTATATTTGGCTGGAAAACCACAGGTTGCTATCGTTAGAACCCTCCAGCATTTAAATGTGAATAAATCTTTTGTTTCACGTTCCATTGCTCGCTACCATGATACTGCTATTATTGAATCGCGTCCAAAAAGTGGACGAAAAAAATGGTACCAACACCAGAAATGATCCAAAAAGTGAAAGCCAGATTTGATCGAAATCTACGCCGCAGTGGTAGAAAAATTGCTCGTGAGCTGAATATATTGTGAGAACGGATGCAACGACTATTGAAAAATGAGCTTGAACTAAAGCCATTGAAGTTCCAAAAAGGGCAAGGGCTCACCGATGGACAAAAACAAGTTAGACTGGAAAGGGCCAAGGAGTAGCTTCGCTTGCAGAAAACTGGCCAGTTACAGAATTTGGTTTTCTCCGATGAGAAGCCATTCCAAATTCAACAGTTTGTGAACAAACAAAATGATCGGGTTTACTTGCCAACGAGGTCATCTAAAAATTTACACCTGCGATTGGCCACCAGAACTCAAGCGCCGCCGATGGCAATGATGTGGGGCGCCGCAACGGTCGATGGTCACTCCCCGCTCGTATTCATCAATCAAAATAAATGCCGAATATTACCGGGAAAATGTCTTACAGACAGTATTGAAGCCCTAGGCAGATAAACATTTCGGCAGCAGACAATGGACATTCCAACAGGACTCAGCACCATCGCACTCAGTAGGCGTCAACCAAGAATGGCTCTAAAAAGGCGGTTTCTCGCTTGATCTTCAAAAGAAAAATAACTTCTGCTATTACGTCAACAAGGATTGTTATACAAACTTGGAGGAATATAAGCGATATTAGAGCTTCTAAGGCAGTAGTAGAAGTTGTACTTCATAATACTAGACAATGTTTTAAAGTGTAAAAACAACTTTTACACGTAATTGTTCATTACAACCCTTCAGCCAGGATCACAACCTAGTTTCTATCACCACTTTGTGGTGTGTGCAATAATTTTATCCACGAGTGCCTAGACATATAGTTAAAAGTTAACGCTGAACAACAGATTTTTGAGACACCTTAAATGGCAATTTTATTTACTCTCAGAGTTCTTGCCAAAAATCTGGTGAGAGGAAGCCGCCGAAGAAATTTTTTTTAATATTTTGCTTTTAAATGGAGATTTTTAACCTGGGATTTTTTTTGTTTTTTGGCATGTGAGGTAGGATTCAAAATGCCTTCGATCTTACAGTGGCCGTCGTCAGCTGCGTCGAGTGGTGCCTCCAGTAAAACAATCTCCCCTCCTCTTCCGGGTATACTCCCTTCCCGGGACGGCTATCTGTATTACTTCGGGAAGGGTCCAGATCGACGTCCAGTTAAGGACCGTTGTCTACTCTCCCACGTCTGGGTATGACATATTTGAAACCAGCTTTACGCTATTGGCTCGTCTTCTCATGTATCATTCCGTTGTACTGTGTCAAGGTCGAACTTCTTTCTGAGGAATACACATAACATACATAACATAATTGGCCATTACAACCCTTCAGTCAGGATTACGACCGAGCTACTCACACCACTTATGTTGTGTGCATTTATTTTATACATGAGTGGCGGGACCTACAGTTTAAAGTCGATTCCGAACGACAGATTTTTTGAGAAGCTTTCCATGGCAATTTTTACTCTCAGTGTCTTTGCCAGAAATCTGCAGAGAGAAAGTCGCCGAAGAAATATTTTTTCGTTTTGATGTCTGACCTGGGATACGAACCCAGGCCTTTTGTCTAATAAGTCAACACACTACCCACTAGACCACGGGGACTTCTGACTGAGGAGTACACATTCAACGTATTTTCTCACAGCTTTCCATTTCGTTTCGCTTTCGAGCATTTCGTCCACAATGGTGTCGGGTGTAAATTCACCAATTTGCTCTATCAACATGTTCTTCTCATCTTACCATTTAATGCAATGGAAGAATATTTGTTCAGCGTGGCCACTCATTTCCTTGCAATAAATGCTGCCAGGATCGGTCAGTTTGCCCATGCGGTATATGTATTTTCGGAAATAACCATGACCCGATAGAAACTGGGTCAGAAAACAGTTATATAAAATAGTTGGTTTTCCCAAATTTTCTCCGCATCCATGCCTTTATATACGGAATAAGTTTATAAGTCCATCTTCCGCATGTTTCCTCACTCATTTATTTTGCCATCGCCGTAGTCTTTGAGTTCTGAAATCTGCGAAAGATTTTCCCTCTTCGTTCTCCCAGGTTTTCTTTGCTCAAATGCCAGCAGGTCAATAGGGGATTTAAATCGCGGTCATACGCACTACCCTACTAGACTCTGGTGAAAATCTCATAGAAATTCAAAATAATTCCATTAGTTTCCACGAGTAATTATTTTTTTTTTTGTGTTGACGAAAATGTTACGTTTTATTTATGGAACTCCCTATTTCAGTGTCCTGATATATTTTTAGCATAATTTTGAATATGCATAGAAACCCGTCTATATTTAGAATGTGGACTGTGAACAACATTCATTCTATTGACACATCCATATACGACTATATAGTTAAGTGTCAATTTAAGAAATGACAGTTTGTCAACACGAACACAATGTACACATGACGGACAACACACATACATACACATACATATGCATGCCTCAACAATGACGTTCATTTATTGTCCTTTTATTTAACCAAACAGCCATACATCAATATGGGCATACCATACATATACAAACATACAAACACAAGTATATCAAAACTTATAACTGTGTGTTGTTATACATATTTATGCATACATACATACATAGTTCATGCATACATACATACAAGCATACCATAAATGAAATAAATAGCCATGTGGTAAAAATTTCAATAAATTTTAAAAATGCAAGGCATTAATTTGACCAACATGAGCCCATTTCTAACGAAAAAAAAAAAATCGGAATTTTCTCTTTTTCCTTCTTTTTTTTGGGAATGTTTGTGTGATTTTTTCCCATTTAGTTTTATTTCACCATCACTCTCACTCACTGGATTTGTTTCTCTTTTTTTCTACACTGTTTTGCAAAATGTTTTCTCTACCCTTTTCATTCTAATGTGCATGTGAGCCAGTCAGTCAGTCAGTCAGTTTGTCCTTTTGCTGCTTGCTGCTTAGTTTATGTGCCTTTCAGTGAGTTAGTTTGATTTATTATTGACATAAGCCACATTCAAACATACAAATACTGTCTGTGTATGCCATAGACAATGTGCTGGGATACAAACAAATAAACTCTCACAGAGAAATGCCTAAAAAAAAATGTTGTATGGTGTGGAGGGCATTGCGAATTTCAAATTGACATCCAATATTGAGGCACAATGAAAATATGTTGAAATCTAAACCGAACACAACAAAAAAAACGAGAAAAAAAAGAGAGAAAAGAGATTAAAAAAAGAATAGAGAATAAGAACTGTAAGTCACTAAATCGAATAGAAACGAATTGTAAATACACTTTGAAGAGTTCGTAACGGATTATATGTTGCAGTTGGTCAAATGAAATTATATTTGGCAATGCCATATAATAGCATTTCGAATTGAACAAAATCTAAGCTTAAAAAAATATGAGATTTAGGAAATAATCGAGTGTTCTCATGATAAAGTATTTCTGACCAATGTTCGATTCAAAGAAATCAATTGCATTCGGTTTTAGTTCCTTGGTATGGTATGGCGGGCTATACCTTGGCCCATTAGACATTCGAATTTAGCACTCAGTTAAGAAGTACGGAGGGTTTTTAAATATTTTGTCCCTTTAACAGTTTATGTCGAGTATACCCGTCAAAGCGAAAGGATAATTTTATGCATAATGACGGGTATACTCGTTTTGCTGGAAAAAAATCACATTCGTATTACTATTCACCAAATCTACTGAAAGTTTTTATCTGAGAATTATTTCTAAAAATAATATATTTTATAACATTCGTTACTTTGACCAGTAGCTTGTATTTTACTGAAATTCTAAGGAAGTAACATTACAAAATAAGAATTGTATACAAATTTGTATTTAAATATTCTAAAAATGTTATAAAAATAAATGTTTTTTAAAAAACCAAAACTTATAGTCGGAGTTACCTACTTTTACTGGCAGAAATATGGTTTACAGGGTTTATGTCGAGTATACTCGTCTTCCCTGGAAAATACTTATGCTGGCAGAAAAAGTTTTGTGAAACAAAATTGAGAAGTTAAGGTGTTAAGAGTTCTTGCACTTTAGTAGTAATGAAACCTTTTTGATTGGCTAACTAAAATGACTTTCTGTTACGGTGTTGCTGCAGGATACTATAAAATTTTATCAGAGCCTTAATTGGCTTGAAGCTGCCACTGATGTTTGAACTTTTTTTTTTGAGTTTGATAACAATATTCATGGAGCTTAGTCTACTATGCAAGGTTTTTTTTTCTGTCTTTTGCATTCAAGCATAAGCTTTGGTAAGCCTTCGATTTGCTTCAGGTGCATATTTTTTCAAATCAAAGACATAAAACAAAAATTTGTGCAAATTATACTTCAAAGGTGAGAGTAAATGACAGATCATAGTTCCCGTTATATAGTAAGTAGTGTATTGGCTTGTTAGACATAAGCCCCCAGCTCAAACCCTAGGTCAAACGTCTCCAATCAAAAGAAATACGAAAAATATTGCTTCGGCGATTGCCTCTCACCAAAATTCTGACAAAAACCTTGAGAGAAAAACAAAAACTTTTCATGAAAATGTTTCTAAAAAAAGTTCGTCATTTGAAATCGTCTTTAAACTGTAGGTCCCCCCAATCATATATAAAATTATCACCCACAACCTAAGTTTTGTGAGAAGCTAGTTCGTAATTCAGACTAATGAGTTGTAATAACTAATTATGTTATGCAGCCTATTTGAGGGATCCATTATTCCTTTTATTCGAAGAAGAATACAGGATCAGCCACACATTATTGGCCACAGAGTATAATTCTTAGACGAAGACGTAGAAAGGCAATCGATATTGCTAAAGTGTGAATTAAATTTATTTGAACTACGGGCATCATGCATCACCAATTTCATATTTCTTCCATTCTAATACATAGAGTCTCTGAGGGTCTTTTTTTATTAAACCAGCACTCAGGGGGTGGCCCCTACTCATGCAATGTATTGTGCAGATTTTTTAGGAAAGGTGGGAAGAAGGAAGATGCGAACGGCAAGGAAACGAGTTGCTGCTAGGTGAGTATAAAAGGGTCAGTGCCATACCTTTACCATTAAACAGTCTACTGCAATCGTCCCCAAAAAGCTCGCAGTTTCTCACTTATGTTGTGTGTGTTAATTTTATACATAAGTGGCAGAACCTACAGTTTAAAGTCGCCTCCGAAGGACAGGCAAATCCTTGCAAAAAATCGATGCTCTCGTTCGTAATGCAAGGACTTGATCATAACTTTTTCTAAAGATTCTTTTAAATAATTACACAAAAAATGTTATAAAATAATGCCTATTTCTGGAGTTTACAAACTGTTCCTTTAACTTAAAAGTCGTACTTAAAAATCCAAAACACTGTATAACATATGTTCTACTACTACTGGTAGTAGCTGGACGAGGGATACATGATTGCTGTTAGTTATTCTATGAATGAGCAAATGAATGAACGAAAAAAAAATATGTTTATAGTTACATACATACGTACATACATACATACATATATAGCCATACACTGTATGCAGATAGACAGACAGACAGACGACTGTTTGTTAGTATGTCATTTTGAGAGGTTTGACGTTAGTCGAAAGTTGTAGAAGGACAAGCTATTTATTTATTACCACAAGCAGAACGTGGCTGGAATAACATAAATTTTTCAAAATATTCAAACACATAAATTTTCTATAAATTTTCGCTAAATAAATTTTAATAAATAGTCCAAACATTAGGTTTTATTTTTCGATTTCATTTCATTCTTTTTTCCCATTCTCTCCATTCCATTTCCATTCAAATGAGACTAAAAAATAGAACAGAAAAAAAAATGTGATATTAAAGCCACAACTACCACACAGAAAACTATTTAAAAACGAATTTAAATAAAGAGAAAATACATTTTTTTTTACTATAACCTGTTTCCCGTAATTACTACCATACACAATACGTTAATACAGTGGGCGAAAAAAGAAAATGTACATTAAAATAAATTTTACATCAATAAATTATCGTAATTTTTATTTAACCCATTAACGCCTGACCCCAGAATCCGTGGTCCGATTTCGGTGAAATTTGGCACAAACAGTATTCGGAGTATTTATATTGATTCGAATATTTTTATTCTTTTTTAAGTGTCGTGGGTGCCTCTGTAGGGCATGGATATTATTCTACCCACTTCGGCATAAGTGTGTTCTAAAATACAAATCTTTTCTCTTTATTGTATGACGGCTAAACATCATAGTTAAGCTATTTTTGAGAGTTTTATTGAAAATATACGATAATAATCTTGACAAGAATGATAAAATTGCCAAAATTATTGCGTTGTTTAACGCACTAAATAAAAAAGTCATGCAATTGGCTTATTTTCCTATAGTCTTTCTGTGGATAGACCATATTATGGTCGCCATTTGGCTACAAATACTGGGTGTTGGCTTCCATGACAGGATATTGTTATTCCTTTATCCCATATGCAGGCGCTTTTGCTAAAAATAATTCTGACTATGACCTTGGAGAAAACGTGGTACTACGCCTATTAGAAAATATTTCAGATCCAAGTCAATATAATGTGTATAGCCGATGTGCAAAACCAAAAAATATAACCGTAAACATCGCAAGATGCATATAATCAGCGTGTAGGTGAAGTTAACTTATTTGATAACGGCATCAACAATTATCGCATGCGAGTCTACTAAAAAAAGGCATTTTCCATAACTCATTAACGCTATTGACACAGCTATTGTAAACGCATGGAAACTACACTGCTTGTGCCGAAGGTTTGCCACCTATGTGTCAATTCGATTTTCGGGTTAGCGTTGTTGAAGCGCCGTGGTCTAGTGGGTAGTGTGTTGGCTTATTAGACAAATGGCCCTGGTTCGAATCCCAGGTCAGACATCACGAAAACGAAAAATATTTCTTCGGCGACTTCCTCTCAGCAGATTTCTGGCAAAGACTCTGAGAGTAAAAATTGCCATGAACAGCTTCTCAAAAATCTGTCGTTCGGAGTCGACTTTAAACTGTAGGTTCCGCCACTCATGTATAAAATTAACGCACGCAACATAAGTGGTGTGAGAAGCTAGGTCGCAATCCTGACTGAAGGGTTGTAATAGCCCATTATGTATATTGTTGAAGCGTTGGTAAAAAATTCATGAAATTCAAATGCGCAGCAAATAGCAAAACACACTGACGAATTTGAGCACATAATTGATAAAATTGAAAAACGCGGTCGCTGTGCGCAATATTGGGGAGGAAAACAGAGTACGGTTGTACCAAATACGGTTTGAATGTGCTTCCAAGGGATTCTTTTTCAAAATTTCATGCCAGAGCTACAAAAATATAAAAAAATAGAGAAAAATAAATGATTTGAAATTTCTATTTGAAATTAATTTTTAAAAGTTTTATAAAAAATATTTCATACCAAAGCCTAAGTGGGTATTTTTATAGCCATATCCTTTAATCTCACCTGTGGCTTAGGTAAGTAGACCAATTCAAGTGAAAGTATTGTTACGTTTGTACCTTTTAAAAACTTTAAAAATATGAGTTCGTAGTTTGCAAATAGAGTAAAAATAAATTCGTGTTTAGTTTTGATGAATTCTTTATTATTTGCACAACTTTTATGCCACTGTTCCAGCTTATTCTACGTATACAACGATAATTTTCGCAATATGTGTTTGCTCGTGATAATCCTCTGCTTACAACCTTTTTGTTAGCAACAACACTTGTTAGTTATTCTCCGCGCACAACCTTTTTGTAAGCACTACACTAACAAATGCTTACTTCAGACGCAACTTGTCTGCACACAACCGAAAGATTTATCACTTCAATCAACGTAATGTTGTTATACACGACTAGCTTAATTCACACTCATAATACAACGTGCCGTCTGCAGACACGACTGATTCAACTCAAACTCTGAATCCACGATAGATTTTAATTCTCAACCAACGTGACGTCGTCTTGCACGATTTAATTCAAACTCCGCCCTGCTCGCTTTAACTTGCCTTTTATATTACTGGATCATCAGTGTGATGAATGCTCTTGATGGACGATGACGTCCTTCGGGAACAATCTAAAAATGTAAACAACTTATGTTCATTTTTGTTGTTTCTTGTTTACATTCGAGCAGGTAGATTAGTTGTTGTTGCGTTTTTTCTCTGTTGGCTATTTTATATTGCATATTGTTGTTTCTTGTTTACTTCTTTGTTCCCTTCATGTTGTTGTTGGATATTTACGTCTTTTTATCCTTTATTCTTGTTTATTCATCGATCTTGTAAACAAGCGCATTATTTTTGTTGGTATATTTATTTACTAATTCATTGATCACGTGAACAGTGCGCTGTTTTGTTTTTGAATCTTTTGTTTATCATTTTATGCATGATCCAGTATTGTGTTGTTTTTGGAGCTTTTGTTTATTATTTTAACAACACAATTTCCACTTTCGTAACAGTATTTTTATCGGGTAGAAGATAGATATATATATATATATATATATATATTATATTAGATGGCATCTAAAGGTTATTCTGGGAATAACATCCACACTTATTCCACAGAAGTTCTTTCTACAAAATTTTTATTTTGAAAAATTCGTAATCTTTGACCTTTTTTCTGTCATCCATCATATGTGAATATCATGCCTTACTAATTTCTTTTTAAACCGTTCTATTTCTTCTTTTTTCGTTCTTTGGGCTCTCGTTCAGTTGGGTCAATATAGAATTTTTTAAAAAAACTTTAATTTTTGTGTATTTTTCTACCCGTTCAGCGTTAATGGGTTAAAAATGGTTTCATTGCTGGTTTTTTTTAAAGAAAAAAAAAATTTACAAAAAAAATTCGAAATATTGTTAAATTTTTCGGACACTGTCCTTGTGTGGTAAAAGTTGAGTTTGGTGGTTGTTATTGAATTTTATCTATAGTGTACAGTTTCTTTTGACGCTCACTGTATATGTATAACAATTGTTCTAATGAAGCATATGCGTATGCCTTGGTTTATTTGTTCAAAAATTAATTCGTAATTTTCATACTAACCCAGCTCACAACAAATCCGATGTCATTTACCACCTACTGGAAGGTGGAATTTTGGTGGGGAGGGGGGGTTGCTTAAAAAGGTACTCATTCATCATTAAAAATATTATTCGCAGAATAAGAATAAGAAATTACAAGCGAACGGAAATAATTACACACTTAGGCGTACTGTATGTTATATGCGAGCACATACATACATACATACGTCAAGCACTTTTGCAATCATGGTACTTGTTAGCGCACTTCCGTTTCCGCTTGTTTACCTATACATCCACATTTACGCATTCTTGTTTTATAAGAGTAACAAACAATACAACGCACACACGCATGCATTTCATAAAATTACCGGTAATACTCCGCTCGTATAATTATAATAAAAAACAAATTTTCCTTTCTTTTTTCCAAATTGTTTTCAAATCATTCATAACAGAAAACAAAAGAAAACAAATATAAAAAAATGAAAATAAAAACGAAAATGCTTATTTTATATTCTGTTGTTTGCTTTATTTGCTTAATTTGTTTGACATACATTTTGTTTAAATATAATGAATTTCAGATTTTTATTTTGTTTCATTCCTATCAAACATCAAATATTGTAGACGCGCATTGCAATTATGACATGAAAATTTGACCACAAAATTGTTTGTTTGATGGCCCATTAAATATTCAAGTGCTGGCCACGCCAATATGGTATTTGTAACTGTCAGGCATTTTGCAAAGTTAACAGCGGTAGTATTTGATTTTACAACATGTAATTCCATACAATTTATTACATCAAAATTGCTTATGAGTTGTATTATTAACACAATAAGTATCCTGCTGTTCCGGTTTCTTTTTTTTTTTTTTTTTGTTTTTTATGACAATAATGAACAGTCATCATATGAAAAAATTTGTTTTTTTTTTACACAAGCAAACTGTGTTTGTCATAAACAATCAACTGTTTTAAAACACCCAGCTTAACACGTCTTAACTAATATCCAATGAATATCAAAAGCGTTACCCGTACTCTTCAGGCAACCACGTGGGAGAATATGTGTTACATATCTGTGATGAGATAAACAGCAGTCTTTCGAGATATTCCAGTCAGTAAACCATACCCTAAGAGATTTGCTTAGCAGTGTGCTGTCAATGACCTCTCTGCGTACAGAATTACATACTGTCGGTTCGTTTTCTATGTTCAAAATCGAGCAGGTATGGTAAATCCATAGTTTTTGAAGCAGAGTGATATGTTCTGAAAAGAAATGCAGCTGAAGCAACTGTCGACTGAAAGTCAAAATTGTCTTATCAAATTGCTAGCCAAATCGAACTTCTGGCGAAAGTCAGAAGAGCACTATTACCATAGATAGTCGTGTTGAAGCTTTTTATACAACAGCCGCCACCTGGGATAGGCTTAGCTTTGCTTTTCCTATCACGCTGAAAAATCTTGTGCAACAGTTCTGATATCTCGAGATCTTCCAATCAGTAACGCATACCCTAGGAAAGTCGCTTAGTAGTATACTGAAAATGACCTACCTGCTCACAGAATTACAAAACGGTAACGTAAATTCATGGTTCTTGAACCAGAATGATATCTTCTTCAAGGTCTGAGATGTCAAAAGTCTCTTATAACTCTAATAAGGTCTGAGAAAAAATGCTGCAGAAGAAGGTATCGAATAAGAATCAAAAGTGTCTTATCATCTTGCTAGATTTATGCTTGCGCCCATAGTTCTCTAAGATCTTCAACGACGAGCTTTTGTAGAACCGTTGAGCGTTAGTCCTCTCAACCCATTAACCCGCATCGTAGGCACGTGGTGAGAGGCGATTATGGTGCCCTCAGTGTGGCATCGATAGTGCATGACAGCTCAGGTTAGAGTCAAAATCTTGGCTTTCTTTGAATCTTGTCTCAATAACATCAGTCGCTCTTTGCTGTCTTGTGCCTTTAAGCTGACGAATTTTTCGACACCTTTATGATGCACCTTAGTACCTATTTCTATTGTAGATTTCCAATTTGCCCTGATTATTGGGTTGATCGGGCGTATTTGCCTTTAATTATGACAATATTCGAACGACACTCTGTGAGGTTGCCCGTCATTCCTCCTGTTTATAGAAAGTCCTGTTGAGTGATCGGCTTGTTAAGGGTGGAGAGGAAAATTAAATCGCTTCCGCTAACATAGAAAAACCAATAGTCTGTTAGTGACTAGAGTATTATAGGCACGACAGCTATATACTCCTACACGTTGCTTACTTCCTTCGTAAGAAAGGTTTGACGAGCATATATACCATCCTTAAGGTCGTTCTGTACCAGAGATCAGCAATAAGTATTCAAAACGATGAGTAGATTCAAATCATGACTTATACGCATTCATACTTATTTTAATATCATATTCATACTACTCATACTTAAAGTTGGAAGTACTCGTCGTATTAATACTTAACAATATGCATGATGTTATTGACTTCGACTAGTCTCTAGTTAACATTTGCACGAAGCACAAAATAAGTATGATTCGCGCACGAACACCACTAACAAGAAGATTGTGGGCATGCTTTGCTTGTTGTCTTTGTCTTTCCTTTCTTGTTTGTTTGTATATGCAACAACAGCAAAGGCTGAAAATTTTGAATCACTCGATTCACTTATAAGTATTACAAGTATTTTTCTAAATTTATGAATCAGAATAAGGAGGCGTGTGAATCAAAGATATTTCGAATGTTGTGTGTTTGATGTCAACGTTGTACTCATACTCATTGTAACCTGTACTTATAAATCAATGTTGTAGCGAGTACGAATGAATCAGAGTAGTCGAATTTTAATTCTATTGATTCCCTCATACTCAATATTGCATGAGTGCTAATAAGTAGCAGAAAAACGATTCATTGCTGATCTCTGATCTGTATATTCTTTTCATAGACTTAAAAAAGATTTTCCATATTAAAAACGTATGTATATTGTTCCGCATACAATAAACAGGGTGCCCTAAAAATTATAAACAATTTAAAAGTTTAGAAAATTTTTAAATCCAAACCCCGTAAAATAAAACTCAAAAATGTTACGAAATTGAAACAGAGAAACAAGCCCCAACTAAAAAAAAAGTATGAAAATTTCTTTCAAATAATTTTTGAACATTTTTCTTCATTAAAAATTGTCGTTGAACATAAACAACAATAACGAAGCAACATAAGAACAACAATAACAATAAATAACGATTGCAGTTTGGTGTTATATTTTACGATTGTCACAATATCCATCTAAAGCAACAGCAACAACAACAAAAACGAATCAAGACAACAAGAATAAGGAAAGCAATAACAAAAACCAAAAACCAACAAAAAAAAAAAAACAACAAAAATCTATAAAAGGACAACAAAACTAAGGGAGCAGGAATAACGAAATCTCGAACAGCATCAAGAAAAACTATTGCATAACGTTGCATACCGGAAGAACATGTCAGCAAAACCGCAACAAAATTTATTTTTAAAACTGTTTACCATTGCGCTCATTTTCCTGTATCTACAGCTATTGCTGTGGTCCGTACTGGTGCGGCCTGCCATTGATATCGATGTACGCTGGGTACCGAAATCATTTTTCTCCACCGTCAAACAGACAACATGCATCATTCGCATACATCATACGCCGCTGGTGATGTTCGAGTCAACCTTCTTTTCGACACTCGCCTTATTTGGTTACTTTTGTGGCAGCGGCAGCATTGGGGGCGTCGGCCGTGCAATTTATGGTAGCACTTTAGCAAAGTTCGAAGAATCGATGATGGGCGTACAGCACAAATACTATTGGATGTGTTTGCTGCCATGGATAATAACATTTACACAGAATTGGTTTCAAAACGTTGGTGAATTTCTGGTATTATTTAGCAACAGTACAGTTTATGAAGCTCTCAATGCCTTCTCGTCCATGACAATATTAATGTTGTTCTTGTCGTTGCAAGCACTGCTTGCCAGCGAAGTCATCTATATGGCATTACAAGGATGGCAAGCCATGAAGAATATTAACGATGAGAATATGCTGTGGGAACAAAGAAAACGATTTCTAGATGGTGATACTTTAAACACAGCATTCGGTTTGGTGCGTTAAATTTATATGCAAAATAACTATCGTCCCCATACGGCAAAGTATACTCCAACCAACCATCGCCAACCATACTACAGAGTGAATGCAATAAGGAAAGCTAAAAATATTACTATGTATTCACTGATGGAGGGGGTGAGAGGGGGAGCTGGGACATTGATTGATAAATATTTCTGTTAACGAAGCCAAGCTGAATGGATTGTTTTTTTCTTTTCTTTTCTTCGTTTATGGTTTCTTAAATTATATCGTATTGTTTGTATATATTTTGTTTTAATTTTATTTTCATTTTTATCTTTTTGCCCTCCCGCCCGTCCGTCTTCAGCAAATGAAAATGCAAAATGCACGCAAATAAATTGTAGTTGATAACACACATACACCCAGCCAGATGCATTTTGTTTGGTTATTAGAAAATAACTTCTCGGAATAAATTTAAATCTCGTTAAAGTACAAGATTTAATGATGCTATTCATGAATTCCTTTAGGGTAAAACATATACTCCGTACATACATACGTACATACATACATATGTATGTACGTACCAATATATGTACACTGGAGTCGATTGAATGCAGCGTAGTAATTAGAATGGGCATTGTCTGTTGAGCCCCTTGTAGCTCCATTCAATATTCACCCCTATCGTGAATATTATGGGAATAAATTATTTGGGAGTAAACTTTTATTCCCATCCCAAAAAATCGGTATTGCGAATCGGTATTGTTGGGAGTAAAAGTTTTTATTGTGAATTAGTGAAGACAAAAATTTTTTATTGTGAATTACCTCTCAACAATTTATCAAAGAAAAATACAAATTTTAAAAAACGAATAGCGTTTATCTTCGTTTTTTGGTGCTGGAAGAGGAGAAACAATCTATGGAAAAGTAGTAGAGAAGGGCTATTAGAAATGAATCGAATCCACAATCGCTCTTTGAGCTGAAGTAAGAATTATACATACTAAAATATTATATCCTTTACAGATTTCAGGAATATTACAGGACGAACAAATACCTACTGAATGTGTCGATGGAAAACCTGCCCCACAGGAAGGTAGCTACCAAAAGTTAGTAGGTAGGCAAATTAATGTCGGTTTGGCGCAGTCTTCATTCAGCGAAGTGCTTTTAGAAGAATTAACAACATTTGAAAGAGTTTTATGTCCTCAGTAGATTGTGTGGCCGTCTTCTGAGGAAAAGAAAGAGAATTGTTTTACACAAAATACAAAATTCTAGGTGTTGTTGGTGGGTTGTATAGACGGCACACAAGTACGACGATTCGCATCGTCAAAGAACCAACCGATGAAGTATATACAACCGGAAAGGTTACAACAGTCTTAATATTGCGATTGTAAGCATATGATTTATACATGTTGAATAAATTCCTTTTTATATTTTATAATTCATTGCTACCATCGCTTCCACCAGACAATTAATCTGCACCTTATTTACATTAGCGTTCCTTAAATAAAACAAAAAATCAACATCAAAACAGTTTATAACTTCCATGTTCCCTTCTTGTTCCCATTGGCAGGTGTTGGGAATTAATTCTACAAAATAATTCTTAGGAATAAACATTGGCGATGCCAAATTTTTTTATGTTTGTGAATTCACTCCCAAAAAATTTTTTTGGGAACGATTCACAACAGCAAATGACGAATTTTTGGAATTTTTTTATGGGAATAGTTGTTTGCGATAGAGGTGATTGTTTTTTTTTTTTTTTAAGCAATATTTTGTTGGCATTATGTAGTTGCCGTGGTCTAGTGGGTAGTGTGTTGGCTTATTAGACAAAAGGCCCGGGTTCGTATTCCAGGGCAGACATCAAAACGAAAAATATTTTCTTCGGCGACTTCCTCTCAGCAGATTTCTGGCAAAGACTCTGAGAGTAAAAATTGCCATGAAATGCTTCTCAAAAATCTGTCGTTCGGAGTCGACTTTAAACTGTAGGTCCCGCCACTCATGCATAAAATTAACGCACACAACATAAGTGGTGTGAGAAGCTAGGTCGTAATCCTGACTGAAGGGTTGTAATGGCCAATTATGTATGTATGTATGTAGTTTGTTGGGCAACATTTAATGTGTCCTGCCTAGCAAATGCTACTAAAAATTTCAGTCTAAATAAAGTTTTCTTGCAAATATCTTTCAATTCAATTAGGGGGATCATGAATTCAAACTCGGTTTTGCCTTTTGTCATTTTTGAAAACCAATATTGGATTCATTTGGTGTCTCAAAACCAAGTCGGTTTTGTTATTTTCGAACTCAAATAAAACAGATATTCGAATCAGCTGTTGTTTAAATTTCTATTATTTTTTACAATTTTAACTTAATTTTTCGTAGGATGTTGTTTTAGGTTTACTGCTAGAGAAAGAAAGTTTAGAAAAGCTGAGAAGAAAAACATTGCGAGACTGCAGCAATCCGCTTGAGCTACCGGAGACAGCGTATGTATTTTTTTATAACCTGCGTTTAAATTTAAAGTTGCTTTGCTGCGAATACTACCGGCAAAACAAAGACGCTTTTTGTATGGTATGAGACCAATACTATAGATTCCACCAATACTACAACTTGCAGCTTCTTTGCTATTCAGTGAATCAACCAGTTGCTGCCAAGGGGAATCCACTGCAGGTTTATCGCGCTTTGCAATATCTGAATATTTTTGCATAAATTTAAAAAATAAGGAGTTTGTTGTTAAGAAGTTGTGTTTTCAATATAAACAAAAATTGTGAATATATTTTTAAAATAAATAATAATTTACTTACATTTTGCGAAAATTTCCTACTTTTAGAAAAAAAAATTCGCGTGTAAAAAACCGATAACATTGGTTTCTTTGACAGCTAAAACCGACAAGTTCGAACATAAAACCGATAACATTGGATTTCGTGACACCAAAGCAAAATTTTTGTCGTTTTTAAAACCAATAGCAAAAACATTGGGTTCTATGACCCCTCCGAATAAAAAGATGAGCCCGATGATGAAGAATTTACAGACGCATTTGCTTTGATTCTTTAAATCAAATTGTGTTTCATTGCCGGGATTCATTTTATGCATTAACGTTGTTGCATATTTATTCACCATTGTTCATACATAAATGGCCAGTACAATCCTTCACTTAAGATTACGACCTAGCCTCTCACACCACTTATATTGTGTGTGTTAATTTGTGATGGAATCTACAATTTAAAATCGAGTGCGATCGACAGATTCTTGAGAAACTTCTTGCTTCGTCATAGCAATTTCATTTAACTCTCAAGGCTTTTGCCAAAGATATATTGAATCACAATCACCGAGGAAATACTATTTCATATTTCGTTTCTTTCCAGATATTTACACTGGGGTTTGAACTGATGTCTCACATCTAAAAAGCCAACACACTAACTAATAAATTATGGCGACTATTCCACCATTAAGCTGGATGATATTATAAGAGAAGCGGAAATCAATTTTGTTTCTCATATTCAAAAATTTGAATATTTTCGGATGATATTTGAGTCCTCTCGCTAAAGATTTTCAACATGAATATTGGACATTTAATATTATTTGAACCAAGTGATTATTTCAACAAGTGATTCATACGAAACACGAAAGAATATTTTTTCGGCGGGTGGCTCTTAGCAGATTTCTGGAGTAAAAAATATTGTCATGAAAAGTTTACCAAAAATTTGATCGTAACCCCTGACTAAACGATTATACAGGGTGGCTGATATATAATGCAACAAAGGCTACATATATTTTTTTTAATTTTTTTTTTAAATTTTTATTGTTTAAAAATCAAAAAAATTTTAGAAATAACATCAAATTTTAGAATCAGTTTAGATTTGTTCGAATTGGGCACCTTTGATACGAATTATGGCCCTCAAAAGCCATCACATGCTGCACGAAAGTGGATCTGCGGTATTTTGGCCCATTCCCGGCGATGCGCCGTCTTGAGATGATCGACACTTTGGTATTTTTTAGTGAGAACCTTACTCTCCAAAATGCACCAGACAAAAAAGTCCAACGGATAGTGATTCGGAGATTTTGATGGTGGTAGAAATTAAGCGAAGAACCTCCTATTTAAGCCATTCTTGGTTGAAGCGTGCTGAGTGCGGTGGTACTGAGTCCTGTTGGAATGTCCATGGTTTGCGGCCTAAATGTTTGTCTGTCCAGGGCTTTAATGCTGTCTTTGAGACATTTTCCCGATAATTTTTGGGATTTATTTTGATCCCACGGTCCCTCTGGATAATTGCTGGTGTAAATTTTCAGCTGACTAATTTGGAATGGTTTCTCATCGGAGAAAACGAAATTCGGTAACTCGCCACTTTCATGCAAGCGAAGTAACTCCTTGGCTCTTTCCCGTCTAACTTTTTTTTGTCCATCGGTGAGTTCTTACACTTTTTGAAACTTCAGTGGCTTTAGTCCAAACTCATTTATCAATCTGTGTTGCATGCGTTCTCACGATATGCTCAGCTCACGAGCAATTTTTCTACCACTCGACTTCACTTTTCGGCTCATTTCTGGTGTTGCTACCATTTTTTTTCGTTCACTTTTTGGACGCGATGCAACACTGCCACTATGACGATAACGAGAAATGGTAGGTGAAACAAAAGATTTATTCACATTTAAATGTGGTTTTCCATCCAAATATACACTATCACGCTTAAATTCCATAACGAATAACTTTTTTTTCTGAATGCAGTAAATCAAAATGCTTTTGTAAGCTTGTAAATAATAAAATGAACTGCCACTGGAATAAATCTAACAGCTTCCAGACGAGCGGTTTACAAATGACAATAACCTGAAGTTGGTTGCAATACATACCAGCCACCCTGTAGTGACCAGTTATGGATTTGGGTAGGTTTTCATGCTCTCATGCGGTTAAAGGTGTTAAGGAGAAACAACGGTTTTGTGCTTTTGCGAAAGGATTCATGAGCTCAAACGATATAAACCACCAGTCTTTATTATAAAGTTGTTGTATTAGCGGAGGTGCATGGTTTTCATTTATTCTCTATACGTGAAAAAAAATTCAAAGATCCCAAATAAGATCTTAAAAGCGATTACAATAACACATACAGAAAAATATTGACGTTCCAACAGGGGGAGATAGAAATTAAAATACCTCATACTCTTCTTTTTCTAAAAATTGTCTGCGTTTGCATATATGTAGGAAGGCATCAAATATAAAAGTTGAATTAATTCTTAATATTGATCGTGAGATATGTTTGTGCAAAATAATTAAGAAAGAACAATTATTTCCTTTCAATTTGAATAGAATTCGGGTTTAATAAATTTAATATTCACATAGCAGCTAATTTGATTGTTTGGATTGTTTTAATTTTAAGTAAACAATAGAAATATTAATTATGACTGCCAGGTTTATTGTTATTTTACGGCTTATAATCGTGGCCAAACATTTTGCCATGATATTCGTTTTGTATTTACGCACGTAACAATTTATGTGGAATGAGTTTCGGTTAATACGGCTAATAGTACTTGAAATAACACCAATACCAACATCAAGCCCAATACCAATTCACACACACACACATTCCGACAACATCAGAACACATCACACAGACAATACAATTAGGATTGCCACTTCACGCACACGCTCACGCTCACACACAATTCTCGCATCAACAAACTATTGTATTGAGCCAAAGCTTCTTAAGGATCTTTAAATAGCAAAAATTTCTCTATTTTGGGGTAAAATATTCGTAGGGACTGTAGAACAACGTTTAAATATGTGCCTGGTGGTATGACTGGTGGAGTTTAGGGTTCAGTTCAGTTCAGTTCACTTGGTTTCGTTTTGGTTTTTTTGTTTTTCTATTTATTTTATTTAGTTTTCCTATTACTTGGGCTGTTAAATGCCGGAAATGCTGTTGCTGCTCATTAATAAACTTTCACACAGAGTTTTACGATTAAATTGCGAATTGTAAGTGTTTGTTGTCGTTGTCGTCATCGCCATCGTCATTCCCTCCAAGAGTGAGAAGAATAAGAAGAGCCACTAAAATTTCATTTATTTTATGATAAACGCACCTTATAAATACATAAACATTTATATTCTATTCTATACAAACACACAGGAACATACACACTACATATACAAATACTTATAAACTATAGTTTATACACGTATACATAGATGTATGCATGTACATAGTATATAAGAAGAGTATGTATTTGTATGCGAAACCATTTTCGTGACGGCTTAAATATTGTCTGTAATGAATTGTTACATCGTCGTAGTATGTGGGTCATTCAATTTAATTTCCTTTTCCAAGTAATAAGAGTCATAAAATGTTAGATGGTGGTATGGTTTATTAACAAGAAAATAAACCTAATACTAAATAGATAAAGAAATTAAACTCCTTTTTGATTAACGTATTCAAATGAAATATAAAAAATATCGATTGAAATACAATTTAATTTGGCATTTGGAGCGGGTAAATAATAACATTTCTTTTTTTTTTATCAAAATTTAAGTTCTATACGGGCAACGTACAACACGCTTTGCCCAATTTGCCATGCAGAAAGAACTCTATGCCATGTGCAGTTCAAAAGCGTCCAATGTAAGTCGAAAAAGTTACTGTTTAGTGTGGATTTTGGGCTGATGGCGACATTGGTTGATATTTCTTTGAAAACGATGTTCCATTGGTCTGAATTGAATTGTCTGGATACCAAGGACATGTGGTTTGTACAGGATGGATGTGCCATGCAGCTCATTCTCTATGGAATACAAATACTTCACAAGAAATATGAGATTATGATCATCCCATGTGAAGGTCCGCTGTCCGAAAGCAGATGTAGTAGATGCTCTGATCGCAGTTGTGACCTCCACCTTACGCAAAACATAAGAAATTTTACGCCATTACTTGAGCCTGTTTTCTTACTTACTTAATTGATTACTACAACGCTTAAATACAGGATTACGACCTAGCTTCTCACACCACTCATGTCGCTTATGTTAATATTATTTAGGAGTGGACAGACTTACTATTTAATGCCGATTCTTACCTATAAATTTGAAAAATATTTCATTCCAATTTTATTTACTCTCAGATAGAAATATTTTTCTATACTTCGTTTTGAATGAGATCTGAGTCAGGGGTTAAACTACGGGCTTTCGGCTATTAACAACATGCTACCCACCAGAGATCAGTAAAGAATCGTTTTTCCGCTTTTGAGTATAAATAAATCAACAGAATTGAAATTCAACTACTCTTCTTTCATACTCGCTACAACATTGATTTATAAGTATAAGTAGCAATGAGTATGAGTACAACGTTGACATCAGACTCACAACATGCGAAATATGTTGTACTCGTTCTGATTTATACATTTAAAAAAATACTGATAATACTTATAAGTGATTCGAGTGATTCAAAATTTACAGCCTTTGCTGTTGTTGCATATACAAACAAAGAAGAAAGGAAAGACAAAGACAACAAGCAAAGCATACACACAGTATTCTAGTGAGTATGTGGTGTTCGTACGCGAATCATACTTATTTTGTGCTTTGTGTAAATGTTAAGTAGATTCAATAACATTATGCGTTTTGTTAAGTATGAATACGACGAGTAGTTCCAATATATGTATCATATTAAAATAAGTATGAATGCGTATAAGTATCAGAAATTATAAGACATGATTTGAATATACTCATCGTTTTGAATACTCGTTGCTGATCTCTGTTACCCACCAGACTACGCCTGCACTTGTGAAAAATTCAACTGATTCGAGAACTGAAAGCAAGAACTAACTATACTACAATAACTACAGCTAACATTATGCTTTCTCTGTATAGACTCTAGAGTAGTTGAGCAATTAATTTTGATTTTCATCCAAAACAACAAGTCTTCTTCGCCTGAATGCATGTGTACATGAACAGAAAAAATTGTAGAATTTAGAACGATACCAATTAATATGACAACCAAAAGCGTCCAATAATTCCGAGAAATTTTGAATTGAAATGAAATAGTAACTGAAAGTAAATGACCACAAATAACGATGAGCTCACACAGAGCTCGTAGTTGAGCAACTAATTCTAGTTTTCATCGAAAAATTGTCTTCAACATCGGGATAAATGGATACGTGAATAGAAAAAATTGTAGAATTCAAAATGATACCAATCCACATCAGATCCAAAAGCATCTAATGCTTTTCGCAAAAGTTACTGACTGTGTCATCGGTTCATATTTCTTTGAAGACGACATTAATATTAATAGCAAGCTGTGTAGCTCGATGACTACCAAGCTCCTTTAATCTTAATTGGATAATCTGGATGCCAGCGACATAAAGTCGTCGCAGTGTAGTAGGCATTGTGTTGCCTTATTAGACGTAAGGTCTTGGTGCAAATCCCAGATCAGAATCAAAACGAAATTATGAACAAAAAAATATTTCTTCAGCGACTCTCTGCTCTCAGCAGATTTTTTGCAAAAATTCAGAATAAATAAATGTGCCATGAAGAGTTTCCCAACAAAAACCTGTCGTTCGTTGCCGATTTCCCGTAGGTCTCGCTACTCATACAGTGGTGAGCACAAGTGAGTGCATGTTCACAATACTGAGTTTCGTCATCCACAAAAACAAAACCATACAAGCAAATACAGAAAAAAAAAATTAATTTTAATTTTTTATTTTATTCTTAACAAATAGTAGGAAAAAAACAATAATTAATGAAATGAATTCAATGAGTTTGAATGAAAAAACGAAAATGACCCACATAAACTCAATTGTGCACATTTCAAAAAAATGCAGGAAACTAACCCAACTTCAATATTTAGTCAATAGGCCCTTATTAAAAATAGCTTGATTTACGCGGTTTGAGATGCTTTCTACCAAATTATCAAAACCATCTTTTGGATTTCGATTCCATTTCGCATTTATACGATCCCAAAGTTTGTCCTTGTTTGATGGGGCTGTTCGGATTTTCACGAATGCCCAAAAATGTTCAATCGGATTGAGGTCGGGACTTTATACTGGCCATTCCATTAATTGAAAACTTTATTTCCCACTTCACCATACTGTTGGAAAACAATTTCTTATTCGGGATAAGCACATTTGCCCATAAAATTCAAAATATGGGTTTGCAGAATCTGTAGATAGTCTTTTTTCGCAAGATACCACCATATTAAGCATGCCTAAACCATTATATTTTTGCCGCCATGTTTAACAGTTTGCTTCACATGATACCTTTGAACACGTTCCCCGTATCTGCGCTAGCCGTATTGCTTTCCATCTTACTGAAAGTCGTTACATTTGGACTGAACAGACCAGATAAACGTTTCCATTCAAATGGAAAGCAGTTCTGCTATCGAAGACCCGGGGAACTCAGTATTGCGAACACGCAATAAATTCGGCTTGCCACTGTATATAAAATTAACACACACAATATAGGTGGTTTGAGAAACTACGTTGTAAACCTGAATGAAGGCTTGTAATGTATAGATACCAGCGACCATACCAGTGAACAAGAAGGCGTTACGATACTCACAGTTCATGGCGCATTGGATATTCCGCAGAAACGACCAACGCTTCTTTTAAGGCATTGTGTTAAATGTATTTCAGCTGTTGCTTTACTATTCTTAAATCTCATTTATGCGTGAAATGGCTCATACATCCAATGGCCATAAGTTAATAAATTCTTTTATCATATTCTTCCGGTATTTACTTCCTTTACGTTCACAATATTTTTGTTATTATTTGGTTGGTTTTTTTCATTAACAATAAGATTATTAGTGTAGCTTGTTGTTGTATACGTATGTATGTACGTATGAGGTAAGGTCCCTTCCCCCATCTTCCAATGGCTATTATCATTATTATTTTATTGTTATTATGTTAATTTTAATTGCATTAAAAATGCGTACCAAGTAAATACCAAAGTGCCATAATAATAGAAAGCTTAAATAATATTGAGAAATAAAATTTTATTACCAGTTATGACCGGAAGTTATAAAATATGTATGAAGGGGGTGGCTTAATTAATAAAACTTTAAATTGTGTGAAGATTACAAAAATGTGTAAAGAGAAATGTCGAATAGAATGTAAACTTTATTATACTAAATAAATTATACAAAAGCAACTAAATGTTTAATTAATTAATTTATTTATGTTCTAATTGATTAATTAGGATACACATGATTGATGATGATTTTGGAAAGTCTTTTGTAATTGAAATTCTTTTGCCATAATGTTGCTGCAAGATGAAATATATGTATGTATGTAAACTTAACTTTACACATAAATATGCTAAAATCTGAAACATGAATAATATGATTAATGAATAGCCATTACATACGCCAATAATCGTATTCTTTTCAATTTTAATCCGTTTAATTAGTAAGTTTATGGCCTCTAGGTTTAATAAACAACATAATAATACACTTTAACCGCATAAGCAACGTTAATTAAAAAAAAAACACGCCTAATATATCGGGTCTTTGAACAGGACTGACATCTTTAGTGGTAGTTAAAAATCGCCATTTTGCCGAAGCCACATCTGTTAAATTAAATGTCATTTATTCAGTCTGTTTTACTGCATTCATAATGAGAAAAGGTTATAGCATTCGACAATACAAGCAAATAATTTAAACGAAATTACTGAATTTGGGACGATACCGATCCACAAGAGATTTAAATCTGTCAAATGAGTGCCAAAAAATTGTCTTTGTTTTTAAAATTTCGGTCTAACCGTAATTTTTGTGAGAAAGATGTTAACCAAATTCTCTTGGCTAATAGTCAATGATTTGGATATCAACGACATTTGGTTTCAATATGCAGCTACGTGCCACACAGCTCTTGACTCATTGGATATCCAACACGAGCGACCGGACCAGACAAACTGTTTCTAATTGGAGTTTTCAAAGTCATCCCCAAACCCAACATAACATGGGTTATGTCTAATTCTACCTGAGTTATAAACCACAGCCAATGGAAAAGTCGCCGTGATCTAATAAGTAGTGTGTTGGCTTATTAGACGTAAGGTCAGGGTTCGAGTCCCAGGCCAGACATCAGAATAAAATACAAAAAAAGTATTTTTTCAGCGATTTCCTCTCAGCAGACTTCTGGCAAAAACTCTGAGAGTAAATAAAAAAATTGTCATGAAAAGTTTCCCAAAAATCTGTCATTCGGAGTCGACTTTAAACTGTAGGTCCCGCCACTTATGTATAAAATTAACGCACACACACCATAAGTGATGTGAGAAGCTAGGTCAATAATCCTGACTGAAGGGTTGTAATGACCAAATATGTATGTATGATAGAAATCGCTTTATTAAAGACCCTGTATTATTTTGTAAAATATTTTCACATTGAATATAGACAATACTTGTTTTCAATATGAATATGTTTATAATTGATGTACAGATATGTGCATGTTCCTGTATCCATTTATCTATAGCCATAAGCAATAATTATATATTTGAGATGTATTTTTGAACCTGTCAACAATGACAAGGAAATATTTCAAAAAAGGAAAGCTTAAAAATTTAATTCAGGTCTTTTATAAGCGCAGTTGATTATACATCTACTGATTAAGATGCAACCTACTAACAGATTGATCTATACTTGAAATAGAATTAATAATAGAATCAATATATATTGGATTAGGTTATATTAGGCGGTGGACATTCTCGAAGTAAGAGATCTCACGTAGACGAGCATTTAGGCCCATTGTGATGCCATAATTAATTCCATACGTGGGTTAATTTTTTCATAGAGAAAACCAACCCGAGTTCAAAAAATAATCTTTATAATAGAGAGATCGGTCACCAGTGTCAGAAAGTGAGAAATCAAAAATCTCTCCCTCCTTGTTAGCTGGACCCTGACAATGAGGGTCCAGACAGAGTCCTAGTTCCACAGCTCCTGCAGAAGTCATTAGTTGGAATGCCAAGTCTTTCAACAACAGTTTCCATTTCGACAGTGGCCTGTAATAGTCTCTAGACTACGATGGATGGCCATAAGATTCAAGGATAGAAGTGAGTCAGTCCTGTTCTTATAAATACAGAGTCTGGCAGCAGAGCTTGGCCATATTCCACCATCCTGCTACCAAGGAGATTCAGCCTCCCAATACAATAGTGAAAAATAGACAAATTTTTCTAAGTAATAGCAATATGAAGGAGATTGGCAGTTTCGAACCTCTAATTAACTCATCAGCTATAAAAGAGTCTGCATAAAAAGCTACATAAAAAGAAGCACATAATCATAAAGCTGCAATTAATAATAGTTTACACTTCCCAAGAAAAGTCATTCAAGTTTTCGTTGAAAGATACAGACCTCTCGCAGTGAGATCTTTTCAGAAGAGTTGCACTACCAGACTGAAAAAATGGACGCTGAATAAATTCATTATGAAATTATATCGTACAATAATATTCGCATGAGATCCCTAAAGAATATGATAGAACATATTTTGAATGAAGTTTGACCCGAGACTGTACGTCTAACACACACTAGACTACGGTGACTACTATAATAAAGGATAATAAAGCGTATGATTTTCGGTGACTTATAGGCACAGCAAATTGATGTCCCTAATATAGTGAATATATACGTTTCCATATACGATATTGCACATTGTGTGTGTGTGTATATATACAGTCACCCCTGTTATAATGCGGTACTCTCACGGTTTCCATATAACGCGGGGCTGAAATTGCGGCAGCCCTCCTATAATGCAGTACTCTTATAACGCGGGTTGCGTTCAATTTCATGCCATAAGTTCCTTCCACACAGCCTATGAACAAATAGTAACTAGATATTGTAAGTGGGTTTAATATAAGTTTTATTTTCGACGAAAAAGCTTATCCGAGATACAGTACCATGCAAAACAATAGCAGTTGAATTTTCAAGTTAAAAAAAACAATGAATGAAGATGAACCATATGAGGATAAATATTAAAAAATTACATTATTTTACAAGTCTTTCTTAATTTTGTTGGAAACCAGTCTTTTAGTTTAGTTTTTATTTCATTTTTTTTTTTTTATCAATCCTTATATGAACTCTTGAATTCAATAAAAATAATTTATAATTCAAACTGCCTTTTGTACTACTTGGTCTCCATATAACGCGGTACGAATGATGTGATTTGTACTAATTCTGTGTTTCTTATACCACGGTTTCCATACAACGCGGTAGACGGTTTCCATAGAATGCGCTACGAATTAGCCTGGTTTGTTCCTGAAACCCGAATTTCTTATAGCGCGGTTTCCGTATAACACGGTTCGCACTCACTGCATCAGAGGAGCGTTGACTGTACAGTAACGAGAAAAATTAAATTCAACTCGGTGCCATATTATGTTCAACACCGTGTCTCGTCTTATCTACAGAATTATTGTGAACATCTTTGTTTTGGAGGCTGACGAATGTAATTTAACCAGTCAGAGCCAAATAAGTTAAACTTTGATTCCTCTAATTGTTCGTTTGCATAATTAGTAACATCTACTGCCGTTTTTCGAGCGTGAACCTCTCCTTCTTACTAGGTCGATCACTTCCTAGCTTTCTTGCCATGTTATTTATTTCACGATATCGCAATTAAATCTGACTTGATTTGTTGGTATTAAATTGATGAGCAACTTTATTCATTGATTTGCCTTCTTTCTAAGCCCTTATAATTGCAAATCTGCTTTCTGCTGACAGCTGTTTCTATTATAAAGTTAACAATTTGAAAATTTTTCATTAAACTTTTTTTTTAATTACCTTTAACACATTCCGTTGCATTTTTTTCTAGCTAAATTTGTTCACTTTTTTTTTAAATCTATAAAAATGAAGGAGAAAGAGAAGATGTGATGGTGTTTAATCAAAGTGAAAAATCAACGAATAAAAAAACAAAAGTGGAATGGAATTGGATAACATTATAAGTTTCAAGACCCCGTTAAATATCATAAGACATGGAGTTGCATTTTTTCTCGCTACTGTATAGAATTGGTCAATGTTATACGCTGTATCCATATTTCTATTGTCAAAACTCCTGTACTTTATAGTGCTCAATCAGTCTGTATACAATATGTACAGGGTGGCTGATAGCTGACAGATTTATTCCAGTGACAGTCCATTTTGTTATTTACAAGCTTACAAAAGCATTTTGATCTATTGCATTCAGAAACAAAAGTTATTCCTGATGGAATTCAAGCGTGATAGTGTGGCTATCGTTCGAGCCCTCCAGCATTTAAATGGCGCAATGGCCACCAAAATCTCCGGATCTCAATCCGTTGGACTTTTGGACAAAAATACCAAAGTGTTTACCATCTCAAGACGGCACATCACCGGGAATGGGTCAAAATACCGCAGAGCCACTTTCGTGCAGCCTGTGATGGATTTGCCGGCCGTTTGGAGGCCATAATTCGTACCAAAGGTGGCCAATTCAAACAAATCTAAATTGATTATAAAATTTAATGTTATTTCCAACATTTTTTGCTTTTGAACAATAAAATTAAAAAATATAGCGCTTAACTTTGTTGCATTATATATCAGCCACCTTGTATAAGGTAAAATACCCGCTAAGCTTAAGAGTATATAAAGCAAAAGTTTTCTTCAAAAGTCAGTTTTGCCAAGAGTTTTGATATATTTTTGTATGTATGTTTGTAGGTATGTATACCATAGCGTATCACATTTTGCGAAATTTAAACTTTTTGGACAATTTATTCCATTCGTAAAATGATGGCGACATTAAAGTTTTCATGTGTATACGTATGATATCCTGTCAAGTTATTTTTTTATTTTTTTATTTTATTTGGCCAAGACTTTCTAACTGAACTTTTCACATTTTTTATGGGATTGTTATTTCATTTTTTATTGTTTCACATCGCATTAATAAAAGACGTTTGCAAGTGCGTGCTAGGGGTGCGTTTGTAGGTGTTAACAAACTTTATCAAGTCAAGGTTAGAATTACAAAACTTTTATTGTTTCAACTCAAATGTGAAAAGTTTTATTTTTTAACTTTTATTTTTCATTTCTGAAAAATCAAACTCACACACTTACATACAAATCGCCTTTTCTCTCTACACTTACATATGTACATACATACATACAAACATTTCGTCAGAATTAAATGTCAAATAATAAAAATGTCAATATTGTGTGCCAGAGAGTATGGCAAAAGAAAAAGAAAAGGAACACTTGAGTTTTAACTTCTGTTAAGTTTTTTTTTTTTATTTTCCTTTTGTTTTTCATTATACGTAATGGCTATTTAGGTGAGTCTAAGGTAATACGGTGTACGGTGTGTGTAATAAATGTCAAATGGAAAATAACCGAATGTGAGTAAAAATAAAAAGAAGACTGTGTGCCACAAATAATTGACGTATACATACGCTTTGTAACTTTTATTGTGCACTGTTGAGTTGCGTAGTCAACTAAATTGACTTTCTTAATTGTATCCTCTTCAAAACAAATAAAACCTTTTCTGTTTATTTTGTTTCACTGTTTTTTTTTTTTTTTTTTGTGTTCGCCAGCCAGCCAGTCAGCCAGCCACCTACAAGTGTAACACAATATTATGAAACATGAAAAACATGCCTAAAAATTTATCACACATTCACTTAACCAGCACCACCGCACATATGCTTTGATTCTAATACATATTGTATGTACATAAGTAAGCATGCATACGTATGTACATACGTAAGTGGTTTACTTACATACATTATAACAACAAAACATCAAGCATTCATAAATAAAATTTTCATCTCAATTTGCATAGTTTATACTTTAGAGGGTTTCCACCTGTTAATTGCTGGCCAAATACTCGTATTTGCATGTTTTATCAATATTTTACCCAGTAAATACCCTTAAAATTATATGCCAAACGCACTTGCATTTAATGTTTCATTTCAATTACACTGAAAGAAAAAAAGTCGCCATGGTCTAATAGATAGTGTGATTCAAAAGCCATCTCAAAACATATTTAAAAAAAAAATGATTTCTTCCCTGAAGTCTTCCAGCAAAATCTCTGAGAATGAATAAAAGTTTCTTAGTTCGACAGTCGACTTTCAATTGTAGATCCCGCCACTCCTTAATAAAATTACCACACAGAACATGAGTGGTGAGTGTCTAGGTTGTAATCTTGCCTACAGGATTGTAATGACTAAGAAAAAATATTCTCTGACAACTTTTCTTTTCTTTTTCTTTTTAATGAATTCTTTTAGTTGAAAAAGAATTATCGAAGCAATATGTGGGCGAGTGTTGCCATATTTTTTGGCCAATACATTTATCAAACGAATTAATTAAAGTTTTTACTAGTCACCCGTGATACGGCTCGATTTTAGCAGCTCATAGTGGATCATATCCTTCTGATCCCATCAAACACATAGAATTACCTCGGCGCAATGGATATTTTGCTTGCCCTTGATGCTACACTCATTGTCGTAATCAAAAACTTTTTGGTTGCGAGTGATAATTCAATGCAAAAAAATGCCATTCGATATCAGTTCTTGTGGCGTTGTCTACTACTGAGGTAGACAATCAAGTGAAGTAGACAATCAATCTTAATCAAGTCATTGTGTCCAATTTATAATCAAAACCACCATTTTTGAAACACACAAAACGCTTTTTACTCCGTTCTTTTTAACAGAGCGTTCATAATTCCATATAGCTGTTATAGCCGTGTAAGCAGGGTGTAGCCTTACTAACTGTGAGGCCACAGTTCATACCCTACAACAAATCGAAATAAAAACGAGCCACTGGGCCACTGAGTCTCAGCAGATTTCTAGTCAAAGTAAAATAAAATTACCTTAAAAAGGGTCTCCAAAATTTAGAAAATCACTAATTTAGAAAATCAACCCAAACAATGTAGATTGATGTGGCAGCTTTATACCAAAAGCTCAGTTGAGCACGTGTAGCGGCCCGTTGTGGCGCCACAGGTGGACGCAGTCCTTGTACTGACCAAGTTCTCCGAGCCAATGAGAGAGAGGTGGTAGCGAAAGGGCTGCATATTTAAAGCCTACCCCACGCTGGAAAACCAGCCAGAAAGTTTGATAAACGAGGCTATGTCCTGGACGTCAATGGACAATAGCTTCGTCAAGCTGTCAAGGGTTGGAGAGCCAAATAACCTTTATCTGTATTTCCCAAGAGATGGGCATTGGCATAGAAAGTGGATAACAGTCTCCTCTTCTTCAGCGGATATGCATTCACGGCAGAAATCGGTAAATGGGGGCCCAATTCTTTCCGCGTGCCTACCCATAACACATGGGCACTATGATCGCGATGATGTTACGACCAAGTCCAAGGGCCAAGTGAGCCTAGCGGTGGAGGAGGTCTAGTCATTGATCCAGGTTGGCGTCCTGAGAGAATTTCCTCGCAATGACCAGTTTGAACGAGGTTGTTGATTGAAGAGGATTCCCGAAGAAGTGCGCCAGCCTTGGCAAGCTCGTTTGCTCTGCAGTTTCCCGGAATGTCGCAGTGTCTGGGGACCCAGACAAATGTAACGATGAATCGCCCAGAAAGGCGGCATTCCCTGACAATTCTAGAATTATCCGCAACGTTCGACAGATGAGATGCGGGTGAAAGGAACTCCGTGTACGAGGATCCACTGTGCGGCCCGGTAGATGGATATTACTTCCGCCTGGAACACACTGCAATAGTCCGGCAGCCGGAATGAAATTTACTGGAGTATTAACAGATGAAGTGTTAATCGGCCTCTATTAATTTTCACTCAATTTCAAAATGAAAATTAGAAAATTTCATTCAGTGTACGTGCAAACAGTAGCATCATCATCAGCATTACGGATTATTATTTTCAGCATAAAATTGTTCAATTTTTAACAACTTTTAGGTGGGGTCCATTTGCTCATTTATCTCTGCGCGTAAGTGTTCTTTATGAGTTGTTGTAGCAAAGGCCATATTTGCGTTGTGCAATTCACTGTAATCACTGACTGGAAAAATATGGCGGCTGTTATTTCTGTTCAATTTTCTCTCTTTTTTCTTGTTTTTTGTTTTTTGTTATTCTTGTTTAGGCCCATTACAATATTTCGTAACGTGAATATATTGCTGCAGCCACATACATAGATGAACAGGAACTGAACGATGTTGACTAATGAAAATTTGTAACCTTTAATATTTAGAATTTGTTAGAAAATTGTCGAAAGAACAAAAAAAAAATAAAAACAAAAACTATCAATAAATTGTATTGGAACAATGAAAATTACCTTTAAAATTGAATTGATTGCTAATGGCGTACAGTATCGTAATTTGTAAAACTCAATGGTGAACTAGTAAAAACAAAAATTATTTCTGAATACTATTTCAGTTTGAAGGCGTTGAAAATTTGTAGAAATTATCTAACAAAAACAGATAAATGTTAACAGTTGAAACCACAACACGACATTCAGTAATGATACAATATTTTGTATAAATTGAGAAGCTTCAAATACTTAACAAAGCTGTACTCTAAAGAAGTCATCTAAGTCTTTTAACTAGGTAGTATGCTAGCTTATTAGAGGAGAGTAAGTGGTTCAAGCCCTTGCTCACGCATTTCGAAGAAAACGAAATATGAAAAAATATTTCTTTAGGCAACTTCCTTTCAGCAGATTTCTGGATTTTGTATGGAGCAGAGATCTACAATGAATCGTTTTTCCGCCATTCATAAGTACTCATACAATTTTGAGTATGAGTGAATCAACGGAACTGAAATTCAACTACTCTGATTCATTCGTACTCGCTACAACATCGATTTATAAGCATAGGTTACAATGAGTATGAGTACAACGTTGACATCAAACTCATAACATACGAAACGTGTTTGATTCATACGCCTACTGATTCTGATTTATAAATTTAGAAAAATACTTATAATACTTATAAGTGATTCGACTGATTCAAAATTTACAGCTTTTGCTGTTGTTGCATATGCAAACAGAGAAGAAAGGAAAGACAAAGACAACAAGCAAAGCATACACACAATCTTCTTGTGAGTACTGTGGTGTTCGTATGCGAATCAGACTTATTTTGTGCTTCGTGAAAATTTTGTGTAGAGACGAGTCGAAGTCAATAACATCATGCGTATTGTACTTTCAACTTTGAGTATGACTAGTACATACATATTAAAATAAGTATGAATGCGTATAACTATCAGAAATTATAAGTATGACTCAAATCTACTCATTGTTTTGAATACTCGTTGCTGATCTTTGGTATGGGGTCGACTTTAGACTGTAGGTTCGACAACTCATGAAAAAAACGAATGGTGTGATAAGATAGGTTCGAATCTCGATTAAATATTTGTAATTAGCAATTAAGTAAGCATTAAATCCTTTTCGGATGACTCTTATGCTCACCAAGTCATATTCCGTTTTCATATTTTATTATTTTCTATGGAACTCGTTTACTTTTAAATGTCGTCCATATGGCTTTCCTGTATGTCATAACGAAGACAATACGTTGAATGTGAAGTATAATATTAAGTTGTAATGTACTCATTGCAATGCCCTACAATCGGTTTAAGGTAACTGACATTGTCAATGCAAGGCCGAAACCCTGCTTGTTCTTCGCTTAAATGCTGACCTTTGAAACCAATAATTCTGTTAAACGGGATCTTAATAAACATTATATTAATGGTGGGATATGGTGCAATGCCTCGTCAGTACCGTCATTGCTTTAAGATTTCATTTCTCTAAAGTTTTATTATCAGACTGTCCTCTCATTCCAGGCGTAAATACTAGAATTATCGGATTTTCTTCAATAAGGAATGCAGTGTATCTGCTTAATCATAATACAGTCAGGATTACAATCTAGTTTCTCCCACCTCTCTCGCCGTCCACCCTCCTCTATGCTCGTCGTTCCGGCGTCGTTGCCATTCTGAAATGGTGTTTTCCCTGAAGTGACCGGTTATGTGGTTTCCAGCTGATTTCGCCTTATAAATCTTCATCCGCTCTGCTGCCTGTTGATCGACAAAGATTGTACCTGCTATCACAAGTACGGCTAGGGCGGACACGGTACAATATGCCGACGCGATACGTAGTGCAGCCGTTCTTTGTACCGATAGAAGTAAGTTCGCCCGTTTTCCAACCCCTAGCGTTTCGGCTCAAATTTCGTTCCCATAGAGCATAATGCTGCTTCCAACATCCGTCTCCGTAGCCTCCAATATTCGCCATTAATCTGCTGAGCTGCCCGACATTCTTCCGGGCTTTGTCAGCCGAGTACGGAATCAGGTATGAAAATTTCAGTCTGGGATCCAGCCTTATTCCCAGGTATCTTACCGAACTCTTGGTCCTAATTACCTCACTTCCAATACTCATGTACACATGTAAGGGGATACGGCGACTAGTGATCAGCAGTAATTCCATTTTGTGCTTGGCCAGGTCTAGGCCGTGGGAATCCAGCCATATTTCCGTCCTTAGCATGATACGTCTCAGTTTTCTCCAAGTGATAGCGATTTAAGAAACTTTACATGGCAATTATATTTACTCTCCGTGTTTTAGCTAGAAATCTGCCGGGAGGAAGTCACCGAAGAAAACTTAAATATTTTGTTTTGTGGAAGGCGTCTGACTTGTCGGGCCACTACCTACTAAACTACGAGACCTTTCCTGGGTACCTGTGACTTACCATTTTTCTGTTGCATTATTCTCTGTTTAATGTCGTCCTACACTGGCGGTGAAGTAGATATGGTTTGAAGATTGGCTGACTAGTCAAGTAGGTTTGCGTTCCCTGTAATATTTTTATGATTAAAATGCTTCTGCTTTTCAAAAAGTGACTCGTCATTGGACTAGCCGTTCTTCTGCAGTAATTAGAATCCTTTTATTTTTTCTTCCCTTTATATAGATATTGTTTGAGAGCCATCTAGCAACGTCAAAAACCGTTTTCCTAACCAAAATTTTGCTAGAGGCCTCACTTAACCTACCGAATAATTTTGACACATCAAAAGTATCAAAATTTCTGTAAAAAAAATGCAATTTTCTTGCTTAAAATGATTACGACAAACTAATAAATTTAGCTCTCCCCATACCCCATACGTTTAATGGCTCTACAATTTAAAATTTCCCCAAAACTTTTTTAATACGAAATAATTATTGAATCTTGCTTGCATTCCCCAGCATTTTAAAGCTTAAACTGATACGATTTATTGCTAAGCCCAGCAGATTCCAACTTTAATTTGTAATCATTTCTGAATATGAAGTGCTCTGCCATATTCACATCCATACGTACATACATATGTACATATGTGTGTGTGCATGACTCTGTTTGCAAGTTTGCCTCTGCTTAACCGCTCAACATGAAATTATGAACCAAAAAAAAAAGGAAAAATTTTGGAGAAATTTTTCGAAATTGTAATTGCGTTTTAAGTGTGTTACACAATGTTACATGAAATTTGTGTTTTTGCAAATTTTTAAGTGTATTCGTCTGTGGATAAGTGTGTGTTTGTATGTGTGCGTATGGCGTATATGATAACACAACTTAAGCTTTATTTCGTAATACTAGTTTCAGTATAAACATTGTTTTTACAGTGCGGGATAGTCGAAATGGGTAAGTTTACTCGAAAATTTTTCTTTGTAAATTAAAAAGGCTTTAGTAGATAGAGTTGCTTGTTTATCAAAGCAATACTTAGTTGCCATAGGACAAATTGTGTACTTCAGTATGATAATTGCATAAGAAGACGTATTTTGATTAAATGTGGAACAAATTATCTACCAAATGGCCTTCAGGGCTTTAGCGACAAGTCATTAATTATTTTATTAAATTTTCCATGAATTTTTTACTTATTTCATCAAATCCGAGATTTGTGGTTTTTTAATAAAATTTTAGTGAAAACGCATGGCGTTGCAATAGCATAAGTTTGGTGAACAGTTGGAATTTGAATTTCTTGATATATGTTGAAAAACGTGGCTTTAATAAAGCAATTGATGCACCTGCGGTGGTACCGAAACCATTACACTCAGTTGACGCTATAAGAATTATATTATCTTACCCCAGTAAGGAATGCCATTCACAGTCCATATAGTTTCGGCCTTTCAACTTTTCAAGCCTCCTTATCAAAATACATACCAGAAGACTCCATTTAGTTCCATTACTGATTGCACGAAGTCGCCGTGGTCTAGTGGGTAGTGTGTTGGCTCATTAGACAAAAGGCCCGGGTTCGAATCCCAGGTCAGACATCAAAACGAAAAAAATATTTCTTCTGCGACTTCCTCTCAGCAGATTTCTGGCAAAGACTCTGAGAGTAAAAATTTGCCATGAAAAGCTTCTCAAAAATCTGTCGTTCGGAGTCGACTTTAAACTGTAGGTCCCGCCACTCATGTATAAAATTAACGCACACAACATAATTGGTGTGAGAAGCTAGGTCGTAATCCTGACTGAAGGGTTGTAATGGCCAATTATGTATGTATGTACTGATTGCACGAATTGCAGATGCTTTTCATTGCCTACTCAAGTAAACTGAATTTTCTATGCATGAAAGTCCGATGTCATGTTCAAGTTCATTTTATAGGACATACCATGGTCTAGTAGGTAGTGTGCTGGCTTATTAGAAATAAGGCCAGGGTTCCAGTCCCAGGCCAGATATCAGAATAAAATACAAAAAAAGTATTTTTTCAGCGATTTCCTCTCAGTAGATTTCTGGCAAAAACTCTGAGAGTAAATAAAATTGCCATGAAAAGTTTCTCAAAAAATCTGTCGTTCGGAGTCGACTTTAAACTGTAGGTCACATCACTTATGTATAAAATTAACACACGCAACATAAGAAGTGTGAGAAACTAGGTCAATAATCCTGACTGAAGGGTTGAAATAACCAATTATGTATGTATGTACTTTAAACAATATATCCAGCCACTCATGCATGAAATTATGAAACACATCATAAGCAATGTAAGAAACTAAGTCATAACCCTGACAGAGATCAGCAATGAATTGTTATTCCGCTACTCATAAGCACTAATACAATTTTGAGTATGAATGAATCAACAGAATTGAAATTCAACTACTCTGATTCATTCGTACTCGCAACTACATTGATTTATAAGTATAAGCTGCAATAAGTATGAGTACAACGTTGACATCAAACTCACAAGATTCGAAATATGTTTGATACATACACCTACTTATTCTGATTGATAAATTTAAAAAAAATACTTATAATACTTTTAAGTGATTGGAGTGACTCAAAATTTACAGCCTTTGCTGTTGTTGCATATGTATACAAACAAAGAAGAAAAGAAGAAAAAAAACCACAAGCAAATCACAAAAAAATCACAATCTTCTTGTGAGTATTGCAGTGTTCGTACGCGAATCATACTTATTTTGTGCTCCGTGTAAATGTTAAGTAGAGACGAGTCGAGGTCAATAACATCATGCGTATAGTTAAGTATGAATACGACGAGTACTTCCAACTTTGAGTACGAGTAGTATGAGTATCATATTAAAATAAGTATGAATGCGTATAAGTATCAGAAATTATAAGTATGACTCGAATCTGCTCATCGTTTTGAATACTCGTTGCTGATCTCTGATGTATGAACTGGTATATAGTGTGATTAAAATACATTTCGATGATTTTGAAGAAAAATTATACTTAAGTGCTATGAGAAATGGGCACCCATTGATGGATATGGAGGTGAAGTATACAAAAGAAGTCATTCACATCTCAAATTGTTGCAATAGCGAATATATCGGAAACCAAAAAAGGGAAACGCAATGGAAACTAAATACATAATAAGCGTAAAATAATGTTTATTATTGTGTTGAACCCAATGTCTATTTAGTTATTACCTGCTGTACATATATTCATATACAGAAACACACATATACGTATGCATTAGTCTTTAAAACATAAAATGCAAAGTTACCCTCGTTATATCTACTCGTGCACACTAATACCTTCCATGGCAAAAAAAAAAAGGAGAAAAGATAAAAAGAAACTGCAAGGGAAACAAATGAATATGATACTCACTTTCATATCAGGTGCAGTTTATGCCATTTTTATATATCGCAATATCACAGTAAATCTTATTTCAAGAGTTGTGCGTTTAAAACAGTTTTATGTTCGCCTTTTTACGAGCACATCATATACGTACACGTACGTATATGTACGCTAATAATTATGTTCTTCAACAATATAACCCATGGCATTTAAGTAAGTGCTGTTTTAACCAAAATGTATCGTTTTTGGCTAAAATGTGCATTAACGCAAACAACACAGTAGAGAACTTGCAAAACAAAACAAAAAGCAAAAAAAAAAAAATTTTGGAAAAAAGCAAGTAAAAATGTAAAGGCTGTAGTAGTTCTTCGTTTAATAATCATTTCATATTCGTATTCACGTAACAAACATTTATGCAGTGCGTCGTTGAAAATTATGACAGAGGAAATATTGTCTTTTAAGGCATAATTGTTGTAATTTAATCAATGGCTGCAATTAAAGGCACAACGTACTCTTCTTTTTATTGAATTTAGATTTTGGTTTTTTATTTATTTATTTATTTATTTATTAATTACAATACAATTACAAATTATATTCTAATTCTATACGAGCTGAGTAACTTTGACCATACGCTCGGTGTAGTGTTACAGACCAGAGCCTCTGGTGGGAATCGAACCCACGACCCTCACGCTAATAGTCTAGCACACTACCCACTAGGCTACCAGGGCGCTCTTGGTTTTTTAAAAGGTTTACAAGTGTGTTTTAAATAATTGATAATGTCCCCATATTTTATAAAAGATTTATTCATTTCAATAAGGATTTTTGCTATTGAACGGGAATCTAAGAAGAAATGAAGGCAAAACGAAGTATATGTTGTTGACAAGTAGAGCCGTGCGGCGTATTGATTCTCAAATTACGGCCGGTAACTATACTTTCGATACAGTCAAGGAATTCATTTATCTTGGCTCCGCCGTTACCACATAAAATGATGTCAGCCAGGAGATCAAGCGCAGGATTACTCTTGCCAACAGGTGCTATTATGGTCTCAATAGGCATTTGAGTAGCAGAGACCTCTCTCGTAAAACGAAACTAATACTCTACAAGACGCTCATCCTACCCGTGTTTCTTTATGGCGCAGAAGCATGGACACTATTAAAACTGATGCAGCTGCCTTGAGAATATTCGAGAGAAAAGTCCTACATAAAATCTTCGGTCTAGTTCGAGTTAGCGATGAAATTCGCATCCGATTCAACAGTGAGCTGTATGCGCTTCTCAACGACATAGACGTTGTACAGCGTATTAACATCAGGCGACTGCGCTGGCTCGGCCAAGTCGTTCAAATAGAGGAGGATGCTCCGGCGAGACAAGTATTTGATGCGGGGATCTGCGGAAGTCGGCTAAGATGACGCAGAAGCATCTGGAAGGATGTGTTGCGGCAGTACGAAATCTGTTAATCGGGTTGTTATGGCCAATTAAGTAAGTAAGTAAGGACTTTTAATGTCACAGAAAAAAAAAAATTCTTTAAATAGAAAATTTCAATTTAGCAGGGTTGCAAGCCTCATAATGGGTAATACTGGCCAATTAAGTAATTAAGTGTTCGATACATTGTTATAAAAATGTTTATTCAATAAACAATGCCTTACGCCTAACTTATTTAAGCTTTCGATTTATGAGAAATATTTCCGTACTATTTGATTAATCCTAAGCCCAAAATATGTATTACGAAAACCCTGCTGTCGTTTTTGTAGTTGCCGTAGTTTATGTTGTCGCCGTGGTCTAGTGGCAAAGTCTCTGAGAGTAAAACATTGCCATGAAAAGCTTCTCAAAAATCTGTCGTTCGGAGTCGACTTTAAACTGTAGGTCCCGCCACTCATGTATAAAAGTAACGCACACAACAGAAGTGGTGTGTGAAGCTAAGTCGTAATCCTGACTGAAGGGTTGTAATGGCCAATTATGTATGTATGTAGTTTATGTATTAGCTAGTGTTTAAACCCAAATTAGATCTCTTCCACAAAACAAAATATAAAAACTTATTTCTCCGGCGACTTCCTTTCAGTAGATTTCTATTGCAAAAACTCTGAGAGTTTCTATAATCTATCGTACGAAGAAGACATTAACACTTGATTCCGCCCCTCATTGAAAGGTTGGATTGTAATCCTGACTAAAGGTTGTAATGACCACTGAATTCTGAACTTAGGGAATATGGTGATCAGTTTAAGTTTTTAAACTCAACCTGGTGATTTTGTTCTCAGCATAGAAGAAAAGCTTGAATTCTTATTATCACTATCAGTGGTATTGTCGAGCAGGAACGCTACGGAACGTCGTTCCGGTAATTCCTTTTTGGACAGGAACGGGATCCGGAACTAAAGATGATTTCTGATAACGAGAATTGGCTGACGTTTTGAAAACAAACTTTAAAAGAATTGCTGATTTTTTTTTCTAAATTTTATATGTACTTTTATAAACAAGGGTTTGAATCGAACCCGAACCGGAACGAACCGGCTTGTTTTTCCGAACCGCGAACAGAAGTCCGGTATCACTATGTATTAAGCAGTACTTTGTTGCAAGTTGATGTGTTTGAAATATCGGTTATGGTGTCACGTGCTAGTTCTTATGCCAACTATTTAAAAGTTGGCCTGCTTTGTAAAAATGTTTTCCTATTATTTGTTTACAATTTGTGTCATTTCATTAATGCTTCTCGTTAAGCATCATAGAAAATATCGAATGCTGTAGTCTAACATTTTTTTTCAGCTATTCAGTCAGTGTGGATCAGAGATCAGCAACCAGTATTCAAAACGATGAGTTGATTCGAGTCGTAGTAATAATTCCTGTTACTTATACGCAATCATACTTATTTTAATATGATACTCATACTACTCATACTCAAAGTTGGAAGTGCTCGAAGTATTCATACTAACAATACGCATTTTGTTATTGACTTCGACTCGTTTCTACTTAACATTTACACGAAGCACAAAAGAAGTATGATTCGATCACTATACTCACAAAAGATTGTATGTATGCTTTGCTTGTTGTCTTTGTCTTTCTTTTCTTCTTTGTTTGTATATTCAACAACAACAGAGGCTGTAAATTTTGATAAATGATTCGATCCACTCGAATTACTAAATTCCTAAATTTATCAAACAGAATGAGTACGCGTATGGATCAAACATATTTCGAATGTTGTGAGTTTGATGTCAACGTTGTACTCATACTCATTGCTACTTATACTTATAAATCAATGTTGTAGCGAGTACTAATGAATCAAAGTCGTTGAATTTCAATTTTGTTGATTCATTAATACTCAAAATTGCATTAGTGCTTATGAGTAGCGGAAAAACGATTCATTGCTGATCTCTGGTGTGGATCACATATCTGTAATCCCTTTATTCCTTCAAATGAATCGTATTAGAAATGAAAATTTCAAAAACAAAATTTTTGTTTACGACATCTTTTGTAATGCATTTATGACATACAAAATTAATTTAATTGTTTCCTTTTCGCCATATTCTTGTTACCATTTTAATAAGCAACTGTAAATCATGTGTATTCAATTAAAAGTAAATATTTTGTGTACGGCAACAACAACAACAACAATGAATAATAATAAATAAATAAAATTACTGGCTTACAATTGCAAGTAAATGCTAGAAAAACTTGTTGAAAATATATTTCTCAATGCAACAAGGAATGAATTTATAGAATAAGCAACAGTTTTACACGTATTCACAGCTACCAGATATATTGCAATAGGAAGGGAACAAATAAATCTAGAAATCGTGGCAATATTTTATTAGAACACAGTGTTTTCATTGTAGAAATAGTAGATTGTATAAACAATGCTAATGAGTATTCAAGAAAACATGACAAACATGAAACTAATGCGGTGTAATTAGTACGCCGCACACAAACACATAGAATACTTGCATGTGGAATTATTTCTTTAGATAATGAAAGAAACCCTACGTACATATAATTCAAAATGTATCCACATACACATTTGACGCTTGCCGCTAATGTAACAAATTATAAAATACAGTGTTTCAAATGGTGCATTACCCAATAGGCAATCTAGCCAGAAACGAAAAAGGAAAATAAATATTAAAAATATTTAAGGCGACTGCAATAAAACTTCTTCATAGGTTGTAAAATAGAAATAAATGGTACACATAGTTGAACCAGGAACTTACAAACCTTCAGTCAGGTTTACAACCTAGCTTCTCAAACAACCACTTATGTTTTGCATGTTAATTTTATGCATCAGTGACGGTAAACTTAACTTCAAACGACAGGTTTTTGTGAAACTTTTCTTGGCAATTTTATTTAGTCGTCGCCGAAGAAATTTTTAATGTTTCCGTTTTGCTGCCAGACCTGGAGTTTGATCCGTGGCTTTACGTCTAATAAGCCAACACAGTGTGTAACTACTAGACTATGGTGACTTTTCTTAGTATTGTTACGCATCCACAGAATCTCTACCGTATAACAATGTAACACACTAACAAATTTTTCGCCTTCAGGAAGCATCAAAAACTGAAAATCTGGAGATTTGTTCAAACTCCAGACATAATTTGTAATTGTACAGCCCATGCAGTGAGACCTGATAAGCCTGACAGGCATCCAGTATTGAGAGTTGCCAGTGCTATTAAAACTATAAAAACAAGAAAGCACCAGAAACCGAATTAGATCAGTCTTAGAGTAAAAACTCTGGCAAGGTTTCCTACCAAGGAAATACTTTGTGAACCAGAAATACACCTTGACAGTGACAGAGAACCGCCTGGGTTGCTCAGCTCTGTTTTATGTCGTAAAAGCACTTGAACCCTCTCAAAATTATATAAATTTCAACCCTTAAGTTTCAATTACGACCTAGCTTGTCGCACCACTTACATATGTTGGGAGTGTTAATTTTATACTTGAAGGGCGAAACCTTCACATAAAAGGCGACTACGAAATACTAATTTTTGAGAAATTTTCATAGTTTTTACCAGACATCTGCTGAGAGGAGGACACCAAAGAAATAAGTTTTCATATTTCGTTTCGTCTGTCCTGTCTAATATACTTACTCTACTACGGCGAATTCAAGATCATATACTTCAAGTCTCAGCAGAGGGATAGAGACACGGACAAAATATGATTGCGTTTGTGTTACGGCCTCCAGCGGCCTATATAAATGTCTATACCGATGACATTTGGTTCCAATCACAGAGGTTCTGCGACACGCTTAAAAAGCTACAACACTTACCATTAGTGCGAGAAGACAATATCCATGTAAGTGAATGCCTGGAACAATATAATTCTGCAGAGGTACGGTGTCGAGCTTGCAGATGTTATTACTTTCTGATATCTTGCCAATATTTTCAAAAAATATGGGCCTAGTACCAGAGAAATACGCCGCATTAACTGTGCCCAGATATCCTTTAAGGTTCTGAATCTAGCATGAAAAGTATTCCAAGTAAGAAAAATAATTAGATCAATTGATGATTCCTTTTACGAAGCACTCGATAGGACACACATTACGCAAAACAACAGCTAATCTAACAAGGATACGAAAAAATAAGTCTCACATGGAGAAGACAAAAGTGACAATGACGACAAAGATTACGAAGGAAATAATATTAATAGCCTACGATAAAGGTGTGAATCAGAGATCAGCACACAGTACTCAAAACGATGAGTAGGTTCGAGTCATACTTATAATTTCAGATACTTATACGTATTCATACTTATTTTGATATCATACTCATACTACTCATACTCAATTTTGGAAGTAATCGTTGTATTCATACTTGACAATACGCAGGATGGTATTGACTTCGACTCTTCTCTACTTAACATTTACACGAAGCACAAAATAAGTATGATTCGCGTACGAACACTATACTCACAAAAAGATTGTGTGTATGCTTTGCTTGTTGTCTTCGTCTTTCCTTTCTTCTTTGTTTGTATATGCAACAACAACAAAGGCTGTAAATTTTGATGAATGATTCGAGCCACTCGAATGATTTATAAGTATTATAAGTTTTTTTCTAAATTTATGAAACAGAATGAGTAGGCGTATGAATCAAACATATTTCGAATGTTGTGAGTTTGATGTCAACGTTGTACTCATACTCATTGCTACTTATACTTATAAATCAATGTTGTAGCGAGTACGAATGAATCAGAGTAGTTGTATTTCAATTCTGTTGATTCACTCATACTCAAAATTGCATGAGTGCTTATGAGTAGCGGAAAAACGATTCATTGCTGATCTCTGGTGTGAATGGAATACTGAACAGGAATAGAATTTATTTTCTAGATCCCTAAATTTTTTTTCATTCTTAATAAAATTTCTAACTTCCAAGCACTGAATTAGCTGCCTCGTGGGTATTTCTTACCAAATATGCATTCATTTGATTGTCTATTTGCTCTAAATGCTTATTTGTTTAACCATATGTACACATTGTTGAATTGTAGATCGTGTGTACGTACGTACGTACGGTTTTATCTTACAGCAGTTGATTATACAACATTTTGAATAGAAAAGAGTGTTAGAGTTTCATCCAGGATATCTGTGTAGTAATTATTTTTGGAAAAATATAAATTTTAACACGTTCGGCATGCATGCAACCAACTAAATACAAGATATTGTTCTATTCGGTAAATAAAATAAAAAAAGAAAACAAAACTACTTACTTACCTTATGTATGTATGAAGGTACGTATGCGCACCAACATAATTTGTTTAATTCAGATGCAACATTTTCGAAAAAGGAAAACAACTTCATTTTGTTGTTGAGAACATTGAAAAGTGCTGAGAGAGAAACAAAAAAAGAAAAAAGAAGCAAACATTTCAAAACAAATACGTCTTCAAAAACTAAATAAAGACCAACTAATGAGGAAACAACAAGTGTGCATGTGAACGTGATAGTCGGTAAAATTTTATGTATTTGGTTGTGCTACCGATTTTTCATTTATTTCTATACCCTACAGTGCCAAAAGCGGTAGGCAGAGTGGCAGACATATTGTATATTATCTTGTATTAGTAGGACCATAAATAACACATTCACTCTTATAGGAGGATTGAACATGCGACGTTATTCCTACGTGGGTTATGAAATATACTCTATAAACCATGGTTATCTATTAGGAAATATAAATTCTTTCAGTATACGCCATCCGAAGCCGTCGGATCACTGTTATTGAGCCATTAAAGCCTGATATGGGAACTGGTGATATATTCGCTCGATCTTATTTGCATATTTGACTGTGAGAGTATAAAACTGTTTAAGGAGACTGAAGATGTTTATTGGAAATCATCACAACTTTCAATTTAAGAATTCAGCAAAATTCCTCCCAAAGGCAACAAATTATGGCAAAGGAATGGAATATAGCGCATTGATTCTTGATTCGAGTTATTAAAATAGACTTTAGTATTGGGGCCTTCAAATGTCATACCGGATATACATATCTTAACTGCAGCTTTGATAAAAACAAGATGAAATAAATCACACATCTTTTGCTGACAACTTGCTTAGGGTTTGAAAAGGTTCAGTTTCCAGCTTCTGTCGTGATTTAATTCAGGTTCATTTACAATAGGGTCACGATTTCGCAATTCTGCGATTAAAAGGTGCAAACATTTGCAAAGGTATACAAAGAGATTATTTTGGAAACTGTTGTAAAACCAATTAATCATTCTACGATGCAAAACTAGCCGAGAATTTTCCAGCAAGATTTTTTTCTCCACCACATGAAGTTAAAACGATGAAAACTTTCCTCAAATCGCATTTGAGGACCCAAGAATTATTTTTTTTAAGTTCCCAAGCAACGGACAATGATAAAGAAGATGTCCTGAGTTGTCCTATTCATACATGTCGTTGCAGCTTTCTTAAGAGATATTCCCAGTTATCTGGAGTGAACACCTTGTCCTAAAATATCTTATCTGTAGAACAAACACATGTGAACTTTCTCGACTATAAATTCCCTTAAACCGAAGCAATTTACCACAGTATTCGTCTCATCTAATGGCTTTCTGGCAGTCCTCATTTGAATCCTTTGGTTTACAAATTGTGGACACTTTAAGATAACATGATCTGCCACAACAATGATTCTCTTAAGACGGTCCTGAAACCGATATTCATACTTTTACCCTTCAACCGATTAATATTTTTATTCATATGCATATGAGCAGAGGGTGTTGCAAAATCATAGGCATTTGGGTTTATATAAAAACAGGTGAGCGGTCTGGTGTCCAGACCCAGTCTATACCTTGAATTTTGAGTTCAGTCTCTGGGCAGAAAACTGATCACTCCAATGTTAATTACTCCTCGAATTTTTTGTCTATTAGTAGTAGATCAATAAGTTGACTGTGTCCGAACCTAATCAAATCGCAAGTTTTCTGGTTATAATAAGTCGATATCTTTAGAAAGTGTTGGCACTATTAGAGAATCTAATTTAGTATGTAATGTTTTACTGTAGTTTAGTAGGTAGGGTGTTGATTTATTAGAATGTAGTCCGTAGTTCAAACCTCAGTTCACACCAGAGATCAGTAATGAATCGTTTTTCAGCTACTAATAAACACTCATGCAATTTTGAGTATGAGTGAATCAACAGAATTAAAATTGAACTACTCTGATTTATTCGTACTCGCTACAAGCTTGGTTTACAATTATTGGTTACAATGAGTATGAGTACAACGTTGACATCAAACTCACAACATTCGAAATATGTTAGATTCATACGCCTACTCATTCTGATTTATAAATTTAGAAAAATACTTATAATACTTATAAGTAATTCGAGTGGCTCGAATCATTCTTCAAAATTTACTGCCTTTGTTGTTGTTGCATATAAAAAAGGAAAGACAAAGACAACAAGCAAAGCATACCCACAATCTTCTTTTGAGTTTAGTAGTATTCGTATGCGAATCATCCTTATTTAGTGCTTCGTGTAAATGTTAAATAAAGACGAGTCGAAGTCAATAAAATCATGCGTATTTTTAATTATGAGTACGACGAGTACTTTCAACTTTGGGTATGAGTAGTAGGAGTATCATATTAAAATAAGTATGTATGCGATTAAGTATCAGAAATTATAAGTATGAATCGAATCTACTCATTGTTTTGAATACTCGTTGCTGATCTCTGGTTCACATATATCGAATAAGAAAAAAAACTTTTCTTCGGCAAAATCTTCTCAGCAGTTTTGGGCAGAACCTCTTTGAGTGAACTTAAATTGCCATAATAAAGTTTCTCAAACACTTGTTTTGAAGGCAGACTTTAAACTGTAGGTTCTACCACTGATTAATAAAATTACCTCATATAACTTGTGTGGTAAGAGAAGCTAGGTTGTAATCCTGACTAAAAGGGATATAATGACGACTTAAGTAAGTGATTAATTTTATTCTTCTAGTATAATGATTGAATGATAAGCAACTAATTATTACAGATCGTACGAGTACATTTTCTGAAGAGCATAATATAGTCGAGGTTAACAATCTAAATGCCTTAGTTGCCATCGCTTTAATTTAAATTTTTTCTTTATAAGATACGCAAATTAATGTAAAGAGTTTTTGTGGTTAATGTTTAAATTACTCTTTACCATATACAATTACGAGTTTTTTCTTTATTTTTTGTGCAACACTGGTTAAATTCTTTGCCTTTTTTCCTTTCTTTTTTCTATTTGTTGGGCTCTTTTAAAACACTCGGGTTTTTTTGTTTTTCTTCTTTTTGTAAAAATCCCGTAAAATTAATTTTGCTTAGAGATCCCTTATAATTCTAACGTTTTCTCGCATACAATTAAATGCTAAAGACTAATACATGTCCTCACATACATACATACATACATACGTACGTATGATATTACATAATGGAGTCGGCATGTTTTTTTCTCCACACAACACTTTATACGGTTAAATTTGTAACGTTAAAACTTCTATAGACTTGGCCACTCACAGACACTCACTTACTATGGTATGGTATGGTATGGTAGTGTGTGTTTTAATGTATGTGTAAAATAATATACTGTGTGCCCATTAAGATCAGAGTACGAGTAGTACTAGGTAGTCTGGTGCATTTTAGTATCTTGTAGAATGTACTCGGCATCATGGTAAAATTATACTTGACCAGTACTTTTTCACACTCTTAATGAGACAGAAGAATGCATTTCTGTGCACTGTTAATGAAAATAATGCTTTGAAATACTTTCCAGCTGTCTTTTTATCTCATTTTTTTCTCTCATTCTTTCTTTTTATGTTTTTCTTTATCCTTTCTACCATTTTCTGACTTCTGTTTGTATTACTCTTCATTAGCATTGTCACTGCTGGAGTATGTCCATAATGTTCAACGTCCTTTCAACGTCGTCTTTCAGTCGTGTAGTTGTTATTTGAGTTGCTGCACAATGTTTATGAGGCATAAAATTACCTGAAATATGTATTTTATCTGCTGATTTAATATGTCTAAATAACTTGAAATTCAAACAAAATGGTGTGTAAAAACATGAACATGAAGTTGATGTTCTCTTAAGCTTCACAGTCATTATTTATCCTGGCTGACAGCATTGTCCATCACAGCTTCACTTTTTAAAAAATATTCACCAAACGGGAAAGTGTGGAATGCAATTAACAAATTGGATTAAATTTGATAAGAGGTGTGATGTTAAAGTTCAAACATATTTGATCCTAATGAAACTATCATAGAAGCGGAGCAAGAATGAACACTCATTCACTTCAATGTATTTTTCTTAAATCATAATTTAGTTAATGGAAGCACTTGTCAATGGATTGCCTCATAAAACTTAGCTGTAGTTGTACAGTGTGGCTGATATATAATGCAACAAAGTAAAGCGCTATATTTTTTTTAATTTTTTTTTTAATTTTATTGTTCAAAAGTAAGAAATATTGAAAATAACATTAAAAGATTTGTTCGAATTGGCCGCCTTTGGTACGAATTAAGGCGACAAAGCCATCACAGGCTGCACGAAAGTGGCTCTGCTGAATTTTGGCCCATTGCCGGCGTAGCGTCGTCTTGAGATAATCGACACTTTGGTATTTTTTAGTGAGAACCTTACTCTCCAAAATGCCCCAGGCACAAAAGTCCAACGGATTGCGATCCGGAGATTTTGGTAGCCATTGTGCGGTAGAAATGAAGCGAGGAACCTCCTTTTTAAGCCATTCTTGGTTGACGCGTGCTGAGAGCGATGGTGCTGAATCTTGTTGGATTGTTTATGGTCTGCGGCCGAAATGTTTGTTTGCCCAGGGCTTCAATACTATCTTTAAGACATTTTCCGATAATATTCGGCATTTATTTTGATCCCACTGTCGATGAATACGAACGGAGAGTGACCATCGGCCGTTACGGCGGTCCACACCATTACCACCGGCAGCGCTTTAGTTCTGGTGGCCAATCGCATGTTAAAATTTTCAGCTGACCTATTTTGCAAGTAAACCCGATATTTTGTTTGTTCACAAACTGCTCAATTTGGAATGGCTTCTCATTGGAGAAAACCAAATTCGGTAACTGGCCACTTTCGTGTAAGCTCTTGCACTCTTTGGAACTTTAATGACTTTAGTCCAAGTTCATTTTTCAATATGTATTGCATCCGTTCCTGCGATATGTTCAGCTCACGAGCAATTTTTCTACCACTGCGGCCTTCACTTTTCGGATAATTTCTGGTGTTGTTACCGTTTTTTTTCGTCCACTTCTTGGACGCGATGCAACACTGCCAGTATCACGGTAACGTGCGGTGGTATGAGAAACAAAAGATTTATGCACATTTAAATGCTGGAGGGCTCTAAAGATAGCCACCTGCGGTTTTCCAGCCAAATATAAAGCAATCACACTATCACGCTTGTATTCCATCACGAATAACTTTTTTTCTGAATGCAATAGTTCAGGTCGCCGTGGTCTAGTAGGTAGTGTGCTTGCTTCGAGTCCCCGGCCAGACATCAAAATAAAAATACAAAAAGTATTTTTTCGGCGATTTCTTCTCAGCCAGATTTCTGGCAAAAACTCTGAGAGCAAAAATAAAATTGCCATGAAAAGTTTCTCAAAAATCTGTCGTTCGGAGTCGACTTTAAACTGTCAGAGGAATAAATCTGACAGCTGTCAGACGAGCGGTTTACAAATGATAACAACCTGAAATTGGTTGCAATACATATCAGCCACCCTGTAGTGTTGAGAGCAAGTAAATACTCAATAAAATTTAAATTTATTAAATTTATTGTCTACCCCCATTTCAATATATTTTATTTGTGTGTATGATTGTGTTACATTATTTATCTCCTTAACTCTTGCTTTTTTATCTTGTTTTTTAAAATTCTTCCTTTTATTGATTTGTATGCACATATACATACATATGTATAGATATGTGTTTAGAACATATTGTAAATTCTTTAGAGTCCTCATTGTAATCATAATTTCCTTGCATGACAATACCTCTTTTGCAGTTTATTTCCTTTTTATCATACACTCACACAGAATCATGCATTTTGGGCAGGTGTGGTGGTGGATACTCTATAACGAGTATTTTGGAAAATATTTTTGACACATAAAAAAAAAACAAAAACAACATATTCTTCATGGAGATGCACAATTTTTGTTTTTTTTTTTTTTAAATTTATGCTTCAATGAGTCTTTTGATGAAGCACTGTCGCCGAATGATAGATTTTTGCAAGGGATTTCAGTATTTTTTTCCTCAGATTTCTACAACATGGAAGCATGAATCCTTTTTTATTAAACAACTCGTAAGGAATGACGTTTTATCAGCTTAAAAGTTTAAAGTTAAACAATAAATATGAATGAATGCGGCATTTTATTATGGAGATTTTCAACAAAAAACATTATTTTCTTGAATGCTTTTTAACCACAAATGTTGCGCTTATGTCAAGAATCATTTATTTTCTCTCTTTACTTGTTATACCAGAAATGATAGAAAGAAAGAATTTAGCAAAGAAAGAAAAAGGAAAACTACCTGGATATTATCTTTTTATAAGAACTGAAATGTAATCACTGATTTGGAAATATAATTCGATAAAACGAATACATGCATACATACTCCATACATCCAAACATATTACAAACGAATGTAAATTGAAAATGTTATACCATAACATGGTAAGAGAAAGTGTGGTAAGAGTTATGTTAAGAAATCGAATTCAATTGGGATTAAAAATAATCACATTTATTATACTTAGAGCAGTTACCCAAAGGTATAACCACCACTGGAATCCAACATGATGATGATGACGATGCTGATGATGTTGGTGATGATGGCAACGTTGTTTACAACCTTATAAAATCACCAAATAACTATGAAAACAACATTTTTGTTTTTAATTTTTATTTTCATCTGCTATTTTTTGTTGTTTTTTAATTTATTTTTTTCGTCATTTTGTTTGCCTGTAGAAATTTGAGTATCATATTACAAGTGTCGATGCAAAATCAAAATAACCACATCTTAAGTCAAAAACTAAATACGATTACATTTATAATAAAGGAATTAGAAATTTAAACATTTTTATTTAAACGATTTGATTGACATTGTGGTCATAATCGAATTTCTAGATATACTTTTATCTGATACTCAGCTAAATCTGTTAGGCAGGCACAATAAGGTCATATTTTGCTTGGTCTCCCAGGTGGTAATAGAATTTCGGCGCAATGAGCAAGCAAACGAATTTGCGAAAGAGAAAATCCTTCACGAGGTTGATGGATTCACAAACTATCTGTTAAGTAAAGTCAAATGTTTGGAAAAGTATACTCAACGAAAGGGGAGAAAAATAAAAATAGAAACAAAATCTTTACTCATAATAATCATAACTTTTGTAGGAAAATTCCAATAATGCCTAATTGGTCATCACAACTGTTTAGTCAGGACTGCAAGCAATTTTCTCACATCACCCATACTGTGTGTACTAACTTAATCCATAACTGGCGGTGTCAAGTGTTTAAAGGGGAAGCAGAATAATACAGGGCGGCTGATATGCATTGCAACCAACTTCAGGTTGTTCGTCTGACAGCTGACAGATTTATTCCAGTGACAGTTTATTTTATTATTTACTACCTTACAACAGCATTTTGATCTATTACATTCAGAAAAAAAGGTATTCGTGATGGAATGCAAGCCTAATAGTGTGATTGCTTTATATTTGGCTGAGAAACCACATGTGGCTATCGTTAGAGCCCTCCAGCATTTAAATTTGAATAAATCTTTTGTTTCACATACCATTACTTGTAACCATGATACTGGCAGTGTTGCATCGCGTCTAAAAAGTGGACGAAAGAAAACGGTAACAACAACAGAAATGAACAGAAAAGTGAAGGCCAAATTTCACCGAAAAACACGCCGCAGTGGTTGAAAAATTGCTCGTGAGCTGAACATATCGCGAGAACGGATGCAACACATATTGAAAAATGAGCTTGGACTAAAGCCATTGAAGTTCCAAAAAGTGTAAGAGCTCACCGATGGACAAAAAAAGTTAGACTGGAAAGAGCCAAGGAGTTACTTCGCTTGCACGAAAGTGGCCAGTTACCGAATTCAGTTATCTCCGATGAGAAGCCATTCCAAATTGAGCAGTTTGTGAACAAACAAAATGATCAGTTTTACTAGCCAAAGAGGTCAGCTGAAAATTTACACCTACGATTGGCCAACGATGGTAATGGTGTGGGCTGCCGTAACGGCCGATGGTCGGTCCCCGCTCGTATTTATCGACCGTTGAGTCAAAATAAATGACCAATATTATCGGAAAACTGTCTTTAAGACAGTATTGAAGCCCTGTGTAGATAAGCATTTCAGCCTCAGACCATGGACATTCCAACAGGACTGAGCACCGCCGCACTCTGCACGCGTCAACCAAGAATGACTTAAAAAGAAGGTTCCTCGCTACATTTCAACCGCACAATGGCCTCAAAAATCTCCGGATCTCATTTTGTAAGACTTTTGCGCCTGAGGTATTTTGGAGAGTAAGGTTCTCACTAAAAAATTCCAAAATGTTGATCATCGCAAGACAGCGCTTCGCCGGAAGTGGGCCAAAATACCGCAGAGCCACTTTCGTGCAGGCTGTGATAGCTTTGGCCATAATTCGTAACAAAGGTGGCCAATTCGAACATACCTAAACTAATTCCAAAATTTTTTGCTTTTGAACTATAAAACTAAAAAAAATAAATAAAAAACCTAACGCTTTACTTTGTTGCATTATATATCAGCCACCCTGTAGATTTTTCTGTTAAAAACATTTCATTACAATTTTGTTTTACTTTTAGAGTTTTTGTTACAAAACTGCTGAAAGAAAGTCACTAAAGAAATGTTTTTGTCATTTATCGTTCAAGATGCCTAATAAGCCAACACGCTAGCTATTAGGCTACTGCGGCTTAATGCGTGCACACTATCAGGCTATCAAGAATAACCAGAGTTTGATAACAGGCAAGATATTGTACCCTCGGAGTACACTTACTCAGAACCGAAGAGTTCTCGACCTTAACATATCGATTCTGTAAAGATTAGAATGAATCATTGGAATAAATTTTGGGAAGTATCGAAATGAAGAAAAACCTGCCAAAAATAAATAACCAAAGAGTATAGCAGTTAATGGGCAGGAAATTGACATTATTCACGATCAGAAGATGACACTGAGTGTGCCCGTGCAATAGGATTGAAGTAGACATTATCAGGATACTCTCAGTACTTCAACATGGTAGTAATAATAACAAAACAAAAAATTAAATAAATCACAGCGACTGTTAGGATCTTAGGATCTGTGTCTAAAGTTTGCATCTGGAGGAAACCACATCGTTTAGAGTAAACTTTAACAACTCTTAGAAAATTCCAAACCTTAATCCAAATACACACATATTTACATACCATGACGTAAATATATTTATATTACCCGGCTATATTTGCTACTTTACTTATAACAATATTACATTTAGGGCCAACATTACAACTTGCAGTTAACTAAAGGGAGGATTTTAACGGAGAGATTAATTGCTTTTCATTATTACGAGTACCCAATAAGATAGAAGTGAGCGTTAAGCTAAAGTTAAGATCATCCTACCTTTAACATTTAAAGGTCACTTTATGTTTTAACTTGCCATATCATATACTATTTTCGCAATGGTAATTTCAAATTTAAACAAAATGAACAAAAATAAAGTCCGCTGTTGCCACTGCGTTGGAAAAAAACTTGTTTAATTGAGCTGTTTTATCGACATTGCTCTGGCACTACCATATTTTTGAAAAAGTTAATTTTGTTTTATCCGTAAGTTGTAATAACCAAAATAAGTTAAAGGTAACTTTGACGTTCACTTTAGCTAAAGCTACCTTTAACTAACGCCAACTTTACCGGTAAGTTGTAATAATGGCCCTTAGTGTGTCTCATAACACACTTGCATTAGACATTTTGAATTATCACTTGATTTTCAATTTAATTGCTGATGGTGATGCTGCTGCTAATTCGTTATGTGTTATGCGTTATGTATTGTATTATTAGCGGATTTAGTTGAATACACCGATGGCTTATATGATTGTGATTATAACACGTAATGCTTGTATAATTGTTTCTAATTAGTTGATAACAGTTGTATGTAAACAATATTATTTACCATTTATGAAGATGATACTGATGCTGATCATAATGATTATGATAATGATAATCACATAAACATAAATGACAGCTCCATATAAATGTGTACAATTACTCATCCTAATCGTGATTATTATTTAACACCATCACATTATATGTCCATGTTCACATACATGCATATACACACATATATTATATATTTCGTATGTATGTATGCATATACATACATAAAGTAGTGTATTGTACAGAACAGTGCACAGTATCAATCTATCTTTGCATTTAATAACGAAAAACGCTGCAAGAAATATTCAGCAAAGACATACAAAATGCATTTGAATGTTTGTATACGAGCAGCAGCCAGTCATGTATGGTTTCTTATGCTTTTAGAGCATCGCTACAACTATACTACATACCAAGTTGTCGAACGTGTACGAGAATTCAGATGAGCAGCATAGTGGTTTGACGTATTCATTTTGCTACATTTATTGTGTTCGTAGCAAACTCATGCCCAACCATTTATGTAATCAATTTATTATCCAATTATTTTAAAAGTAATTCCCAAATGAGTGGCAAATACCAATGACATAATACCGGAATAAAAACCTTTAAAAACCATTAAATTAAGTATTTTTGCACAATATGTACTAAAGGAGGATACAGTGTGGGATATAACTGGAAATCATTTTTATAGAACAGGGAACATAAGTATTTTCCCACGGTAACAGTACAAGTGCAGTCATCTGTAGGCTTATTAAACGGGAACGTATGGATGGTCCAAGTCGCCGTAGTCTGATAGGTAGTGTGTTAGCTTTTCAGACGTAAAGCCAGGGTTCGAGCCCCAGGCCAGACATGAAAATAAAAAACACAAAAAGTATATTTTCGGCGATTTCTTCTCTTTCTCTTCTTGAAAAGTTTCTCAAAAATCTGTCGTTCGAAGTCGACTTAAAATTGTAGGTCTCGCTACTTCTGTATAAAATTAACACACACAACATAAGCGGTGTGAGAAGCTGCGGGCTTATTGGGACGATTGTTGTAGACTGTCTAATGCTGAAGGTATACCACAAGCCATTTTATAGTCACCAGTAGCAACACGTTTCCTTACCGTTCGCATCTTCCCTCTTTCCAACTTTCCTAAAACCTGCACAATGCACTACATGAGTAGGGGTCATCCCGTGAGTGCTGATTTAATAAATAAAAAAAATTTGAGCCCCAGGCAATACATCAAACAAATTACAAAAATTATTTCTACGGCGATTCCCTCTCTGGAAATTTCTGGCAAAAACTTTGAAAGTAAATAAAATTGCCATGAAAAGTTTCTTTAAAAAAAACCGCCGTTCGGCATCGACTTTAAACTGTAGGTTCCACCTCCCATGTATGTATAAAATTAACACACACAATATAAATGGTGTGAGAAGCTAGGTCGAAAACATGACTGAAGGGTTGTAATGACCAATTAGATATTCTAGAAGCACCAGGCACCAGCTTAGAGGCTAAGAGGCAGTCGCCGAAGAAATATATTTTTTCATATTTCGTTTTGATGCCTGACCTGGGATACGAACCAGAGATTAGCAATAAGTATTCAAAACGATGAGTAGATTCAAGTCATGCATATAATTTCAGATACTTATACGCATTCATACTTATTTAGATATCATACTCATACTACTCACACTCAAAGTTAGGAAGTACTCGTCGTAATCATACTTAACAATACGCATGATGTTATTAACTTCGACTCGTCTCTACTTAACATTTACACGAAGCACAAAATAAGAATGATTCGCGTACGAACACCACAATACTCACAAGAATATTGTGCGTATGCTTTGCTTGTTGTCTTTGTCTTTCCTTTCTTCTTTGTTTGTATATGCAACAACAACAAAGGCTGTAAATTTTGAATGAATGATTCGAGCCACTCGAATCACTTATAAGTATTTTTCTAAATTTATGAATCATAGTGAGTAGGCGTATGAATCAAACATATTTCGAATGTTGTGAGTTTGATGTCAACGTTGTACTCATACTCATTGCTACTTATACAATGTTGTAGCGAGTACGAATGAATCAGAGTAGTTGAATTTAAATTCTGTCGATTCATTCATACTCAAAACTGCATGAGTAGTTATGAGTAGCGGAAAAACGATTCATTGCTGATCTCTGATACGAAGCCGGGCTTTACGTATAATAAGCCAACACGCTATCTACTAGAATACGGCGACTACGGTGCCTCTAAATTTCGTACAATATTTTATGAAACGTTTTTAATACATACTTAAATTTAAATAAAGCGAAGTATGTGTGAGACATCTTTGAAATACATGAGTGGCGGGACCTTCAATTTAAAGTAGATTTCGAACGAAAGATTTTTTAATAACTTTACAATTTTATTTACTCTCAAAGTTTATGCCAGAGATCTGCTGAGAGGAAGTTGTTGAATAATTATTTTTCATATTTTCGTTATGATCCCTGATCTAGGGTTTGAACCATGGCCTCACGTCTAATAAGCTAACACACTACGGCGACTAATGTTGGGGATACAACATCGTTAAAATGTCCTCCACAAAATCAAGCTGAATTTGGCTCATAGTATGGGTTATGTTGTTTTGTGATATACATCTGAGTCTTAAGAAAACCCAACCAGAAAGAATATAATGAAGTCATATTGCAAGATCTTAGTGACCAGTTCACATTAGCCACAGGTGATATAATCATACCTTCAAATTGCTTGTGTTGAATATCCATGGCATGAGCTATGTAGCACGTAGCGTTATTCTGTTGAAATCACATGTCGTTAGTGTCCAGATAAGCCAATTCAAGTTATAACTGGTTAGTGTTCATTGACCTACAGCATTTTCCAGTGGCCTTGCTAAAGTTGTTCTCAAAGAAATATGAACTAAAGATGTTGACAATTCAAAATCCATATGAAACCGTCGCCTTTTCGGAATACATTTGGTATGTTATTAAAATTTAAGGATCTCTACACTTATGCCCTTCACTATATTTCCTGGTTACCATTCGTTTCAAGGCACCTCATTCCTTCCTGTCATTCACATTGATACCACTTTTCGTTTCATTGATATTTTAACTCGACAAGAAACTGTTTCGTATCAATTACTTTGCAGATGAAAATAAATTGATAAATAAGCATTTGACAGTTGTCCTCCTTTTTCGAAGTGCTTTTTTTTACAATCTTTCCATCAATAGCTACTACATAGCTTAATAAGTATTAAATTAATGTTAAATAGCATTTAATGCTAATTGCTAATGTCTTGTCAGTGCCAGAGTTTGTAAAGCGAATATAATTCCAACTCTCAGGGGGGGGGAATAAATGAAATTGGCTGGCATGAACATGCAAACATTTTATTTCCGTTTTTATTTTTCACTCTCTCGCTTTTCATTCGCTTTTAATTTTTTTTTTTCGTCTTGTTTTATTTGCGTTTAAAAACAGTATTTATTTGGCATTTTTCTTATTCCCTTTGTATTTTAGACTTTTAAATTATTGCCAATTTCGTCACGTTTTATGGCAACCACTATTTTACGTTTTGATGCTTCCCTGGGGTATTGCTGTCAAAAGTGTATACATTTTTTACATACAAAATTCGTTATCCACACATACACACCACACCACTCCACTCCTCTCTACTGTACTCTACTCCACTCTGTTGTTATATTTTCTTTAACAATTTCTTTTCTTTTTTTTATAAATTTTTGTTGCCAATTTAAAACGAATTTTTCATCGTATTGCAATCATAATAATTCCTTTTTGGCCACATTACGTGCGTAAATGTCATAATATTTCGTAACGTTCCGTTTCGTTTTCTTTTCATTCATTCTATGCCTGTAACTTTACTATTTTAAATGTTGCTATGAAAATAACTTCTTTTTTTTTTGTTTTCTTGTAAGAATTTTGAATTTTCTTTTAGCATGTTCAAGTCGCAGGCATACAATACAAAACACATTTTAAGGCGATGTACATATGCTGTTTCCGCTTCCTGTTGCTGTTTTGAAATAATTTTCTTTTTCTTCTTATTATAGTGCATAGTTTCTGGTGTTGTCAGTGGCCATATGAAATTATTCATTTAGTTTTTATAAGTCACTTGATTTTATTATTATTTTCTGTGAAAATTTCAGAAATTTTTAAAATCACTAGTTTCAACATTGAAATTAGTACATATTGTACCCTTACATGCCACTACGATATGAGTAACATACTACCCAGCAGAAATAATCATTCTACCGAGAGAAATATACTGAAAGTGGTTACATTTAGACTCATCAAGCCAGATAACACGTTTCCAATCAGATGGAAAGCAGTACTGCTATCGAAGACCCAGGGAATGTGTTCAAGGATACGAAGCAAGGATGCGAAGCCAACTGTTAAACATAGGGGGCAAAAATATAATGGCTTCGGGATGCTTCATAAGGTGGCATGTCGGCCTTCTATATTTAGTAGATGGTATCATGCGAAAAAAGACTATCTACGGATTCTGCAAACCCATCTCCCGAATTATATGGACAAATGTGCTTATCCCGAATAAGAAATTGTTTTCTAGCAGGTTGGTGATTCGAAGCACACAGCAAAAATTGTAATATAAGGAGTGGGAAACAGAATTTTCAATTGATGGAATGGCCAGCACAAAGTCCCGACCTTAATACGATTGAAAATCTTTGGCCATTCGTGAAAATTCGGCTCGGGCAGTACGAAACAGCCCCAAACTGACATCGACGAATTTTGGGATCGTATAAATGCGAAATGGAATCGAATTACAAAAGATGTTATTGATAATTTGGTAGAAACCATCTCAAACCGCGTTAATTAAGCACTTTCTAATAAGGCTCTATGGACCAAATATTGAAATTGGGTTAGTTGCTTCAATTTTCTTGAAATGTTCAAAATTGAATTTATGTAGGTTATTTACGTTTTTTCATTCAAAATCATTGAATTCATTTCATTAATTATTGTTTTTTTACTACAATTTGTTAAGAATAAAATAAAGATTTAAAATTAATTTTCTTTTTTTTGTTTTTACTTGAATGATTTTGTTTTTGTGGATGACGAAACTCAATATTGTGAACATGCACTCACTTGTGCTCACCACTGTAAGTCCATCATACTACACTGTGTTAAAAGCTTTGGAAATCATACGATCTATTATCTTGAAATTCCTACTGGGTGGCAGTTTTTTTGGGATCATTTGCCTCACACTAATTTGCAATTAGTGTTGCACTACCAACCCGCTATTAAGAAAGGTTAGTTGATGGTAAGTAAGTAAGCTTTGAAGACTACTATAGTAGAACCAGAGCTGCAATATCATTTGACTCAGAACAAGAACCTGTAAAACGTGCGCTTAGATATGAAAGTTTTATAATGATATCAATATTTATGTGATAATTATACAAACAGAACTTGAATCCGACAGGCGGAAGTATACGGTCCAACCGATCTCAATGATTAATTTTCATACTCCTGCAATAATTGTGTACCCTGTACGTGTTGTTGCGCCCGTCAACTAAAATGAATTTGAAGGAAAGACAAATGTTCAATTAATTTTGAATCATTTTATTGATTTTGTTTTCCGTTGTCCTAATGATTCAGATTAACGATCCTGAGTAGTATGCATTCGATCAGTTTCTAATCTCAATTCTCGCTGTTCAAGTGGTTCATGCGAGCGGGTTTCAGCGACATATACTCGAAGATTTTTCCAGTCACAGTGCTCGTCTGATTCTGAGGCTTGTAATGTTTGTTTCTTCCGTGCTTGGGGTGTAGGTTGACCAATTGCTTGTCATTCATTTTGAATAATTAATCGAACCATTCTCCGTCGACTCATACGTAACAACTTCATTAAAGAATGCACAGTTTAAGATTTAATTAATTTTGAGTATCCTATTGGAAATTGGTCATACCAACTTGCAAATCTGCATCGGCTTATGCGCAACAACTTTGGAAAGATCATAACATAATCAAATGCGCAGTTTAAGATTTAATTCATTTTGAGTAATTTTCAGTGGCGCTACCTATCGGACATTGGTCATATCAACATAGAAACCTACCCCGGCTCATGCGCAACAACTTTTCTAAAGATCATAACATGATCAAATGCATTGTTTGCGATTCTATAAGGTACATACAAGGAAACATTCATTTTTATATATATAAAGCTATGGGAAGTGACACGCCCACTATAGCCAATTCGCCCATTTTGTTTATATATACGTCAAAGTCATCCATACAAAATTTGAGGACTTTAGCTGTTGCAGTTTATGAGATATGCGATATTAAATACTTATTGGGTATGTGGGCGTGGCACCACGCCTAATAGAAATTTAAAATAAAGTATAGTCTATAGTACCTTCTAGACATACAGGAAGGTACAGCTAAAAGAAAATCGGTCCAGCCGTTTAACCGTCTATAGACTTCAACAAACTCACAAACGAATAAACACGTATTCATAAAATCATTCATTAATTCATTAGGGTCACTTAAAAATCATTCCAATCAAAATTTTTTAAAGGTTTAATATTAAAAGCTAAACGCTAAGGAATCAAATTCAAATTCAAGTATTATAAAAAACCGATTAATGAAACAGGCTTAGAATTACAAATAATTTCTTACACCGACTTTACGTTCAGCGTTATGCGATATTGTATTTAAATTATCGACTAAATGTCACCGCCTGGTTGAATTCCATTAAACCTCTGCCAATATTGCAGGAAAACAAAAGAAAAAACAATTTCAAACTAATTACATTTACAATGAATGAAAAGATTATTGTTTAATTTTTGCATTCCATTCGTATCGTAATTTTATTGGACGCTTTTTGAAAAAAAAAATGTTTCTTTAACGTTACACAGTTTGTATTTAAGTTCTGGACAGTGTTTGGCGTTAATGCTCTACTTAAACTTGATGATAAACAGACAATCTGCTTCTTAATTACATGTAACATTATAAGTGCAAATGTGTACGAGTATTTTGTATGACTTTCTCGGTAAGCCTCTGCCTCTGTCTCTGTCCAGTTAAGTGTGAACATGTTCAAAAACTTATTCACTTACCACTGGAAACTTTTGTGAACACAAAACACACCAACACATACACGTGGCGAAAAAAAAGGGAAAAGATTGTCTGATAATTAAATAAAATTATTTGGTATGTACATACATATGTATGTGTGAATGCATGTCTATATGTTACACTACGTATGGGAAGAGATTAATGAAATCAATAAAGCGGCAATAAAGTTTCTGATAAAATTGATTTTCTTCTTTACTTATTTCATTATTTCGTTAAAAGTTAACTGCAACAACTAAAACAAACCAAAAATAATACGAGATTGCTAACATACAGTGTGTAAAATAATTATTCGAACGATGATTAACAAGTTCAAACATAGGCGATTACTTTAATCATAATCACCTATGTAAGGCATACTTATTTAATTCGTTATTAACTCTTTAGTAAGGATTACAACCCTGGTTTTTGCACCACCCACTATCAAGTGTGTTAATTTTATACTGTTTAATGTCGACTGGGAAAAAACTAAACTAATGCTGGATATATTTAAATGACATTAAGCTACACTTTTTGCGTTTGATACGACTTCGTCATTATAGTCTAGGCTAGAACCAGTGGTTCAAAACCCTGCTTTATAAACTCGAACTGTGAAAAATAAGAACATTTTTCAAAAAAAACACATAAATATCAGAAAAATGCATGAAATCTTTATTTGAATCGATAGTACGGTCCATATAATTTGATATTTGAAGATTATTTCATGGAAATGTTGACATCGGCTGCGCCATGGTCCATACGCTTAGTCCAATTTTTACATACTCTTTTCAACATTTCGGCCGGTATTTCACGAATAAATGCGTCAATGTAGTCTTCCAAGGCGTCAATTAAAGCGGGCTTATCTGTATAGACATGAGCTTTAACATAGCACCCCAAAAAAGTAGTCTAAAGGAGTTAAATCGAATGATCTAGGCGGCCAATTGACCGTTCCCGAAAGGGAAATAAAATGTTCACCGAACTCGCCTCTCAATAGGTCCATTGCTACGCGTGCTGTGTGGCATCTGGCACCTTCTTTTTGAAACCACATGTCATGCAAGTCAAGCTCTTGCATTTTGGACCAAAAAAAAAGTTGGATATCACCTCACGGTAGCGCTCAGCATTCACAGTTACATTATGATTCGCAGCATCTTTGAAAAAGTACGGTCCAATGATGCCACCAGCCCATACACACACCAAACTGTGACTTTTTCTGGATGCATTGGTAGCTTTTGCAAAGCTTCTGGCTGATCTTCATTCCAAAATCGACAATTCTGCTTATTTACGTATCCATTGAGCCAAAAATGAGCTTCGTCGCTGAACACAATTTTCCGATAAAGAAGTGGATCTTCGGCCAACTTTCCAGAGCACGCAATTTGGTAATAAAATTCAATGACCTGCAAGCGTTGTTCGTTTGTAAGACGATTCATGGTTAAATTATAGACCAAACTGAAGATGTTTGACAGTGAAACAAAACACGAAACGTGCGTGAACTGTTTAAACCAGTGTTGCCAAAACCATAATAGATAAAAATTCACCAGATACTTCTTTCGGCAAATTTCAAAATCATATTGGCGTCATAATTTTTCAAAAGTACTCGTTGGTGGAGTTAAACCTCATATCTATTCGTAGGTGAAACATACACATCAAGGGTGGTATAAGCAGCTAGGTTGTAATCCTGACTAAAATGTAACAATGACCAGTTAAGCAAGTAATAAAAATAATTTACAAATTCGTACCTAAAATTATATTATCGAGTGTATGTAGATATTTATCGTGCACGATAAAATCCAACTGGTAATTACTTTTGAGAAGTTTAACAGTAAATACGCCTGTGCTATAAACAACATTCAACTTCGTTGACTTAAGTTTGCTTGTATTTCATGAATCAATACCAACCGGACTGACAATCAGTCTGTCAGATAGAGAGTTTTCGGTTTCATATGAGTACTTAAGCAGACACATAAACACATATTTTCTAATGTACGCACTCAGATTGACGGAATTGTACAAAACCAACAACGTCGATAATAACAACAATAAGTCAAGAAACACAATACAAGTGCTGAAGCTTAAATGCGTACGTGATGTTTTATGTTGTGCAAAATTGCACAATTTGAGTATAGATTGACTGTTGAATGTTGGTCAAATATGTACGAATAAGAATTTATAACTTGAAGATCTATGGACTGCCTTGGTAGTGATGATACTGGTAAGGTCACATGAATTTGATAAAATTTGGAAAACTTCGTAGGTAATGTAAACAGTATCCTCACCTATGAGTAACAGTTCTGAAACTATTTTTATAACCTAGAGTTCAAATGTTCACGTCAACTTCGGTATGCAATAACATCTTGGACATGTAATCGAAGGATATCACTGTTAACATTGATGTCTCTGTTCACAGCCTGTTTTACTAACCGTTCTTATTATTGCTGTTATTTTTTTAATTCAGAAATATTTATGATTTTACAATATAATAGACAATCCTGTGACTCCTAAAATCCAATATAAATTCTTCTTTGCTACATACAAACGTATGTATATCGGCAATGGTTTATATACCAGTGGGAAAACTAAACAGCCTACGAAGCCTGTAGAAAAACTAGAATCATAACAGAGTTACAGTAGCATTTGATTAAAAATATTAAGTAGACATTCAGAATGCTAAGAAAACTTTTTTTGTGGCAAAAAATTTTTTTAATACGACCCATACATACCAGAGATCAGCAACGAGTATTCAAAACGATGAGTAGATTCAAATCATACTTCTAATTTCTGATACTTATACGCATTCATACTTATTTTAATATGATACTCATACTCAAAGTTGGAACTACCGTCGTATTCATACTTAACAATACGCATGTTGTTCGACTCGTCTCTACTTAACATTTACACGAAGCACAAAATAAGTATGATTCGAATACCACACCACCACAATACTCACAAGAAGATTGTGGGTATGCTTTGGTTGCTGTCTTTGCCTTGCCTTTCTTCTTTGTTTGTATATACAACACAAAGGCTGTCAATTTTGTTGAATGATTCGAATCACTCGAATGACTTATAAGTATTTTTCTAAATTTATGAATCAGAATGAGTAGGCGTATGAATCAAACATATTTCGAATGTTTGATGTCAACGTTGTACCCATACTCATTGCTACTTATACTAATAAATCAATGTTGTAGCGAGTACGAATGAATCAGAGTAGTTGAATTTCATATCTGTTGATTCACTCATACTCAAAATTGCTTGAGTGCTTATGAGTAGCGGAAAAATGATTCATTGCTGATCTCTGATACACACACAATTGGTCATTACAAAGCTTTAGCCTATTTTTCCACATTACTTATGTTGTGATGCGTGAAACTTAATGCATGAGCGTCGATTGCGAAGGACAGATTTTTTGAACAACCCTTGCGTGACAATTGTATTTATTCCAATTTTATTTTTGCAAAAAATCTGTTGAGCAGAAGTCGCTGGAGAAATACTCATTCCATGTTTCATTTACGTGGAGATGTTTGAGTATTGGATGGATGCCTAACGTCAAATAAGCCAACACACTACCTACTAGACTACAGCTACTATGTATTGTATACAATCATACTCTTCGCAAGTTAGATGCTCTTAAAGTATGTTTGTTATTATCCATGCTAATTTCGTCTTCTGTCCACAATACATACTTATTTACTAGATCAAGTTGTGTAACAGCATCAATTCAATTAACTTTCTTTTCAAAGCATCTTCCCATACACTTGAGGGAAGAATGTCTTGCAGTTGAGGCTTTAGAAGCACATTGATAAGAAAGCCTGTCTTAAACATTGAAAACAACTCCTATTACTTCCATGTTCAATTAGTATTTGGGAACAGAGATGTGTAAGTTTTCCATGACTACTTCTATTCTTAGATTGCCTTATATACAGTGCACAACGTGAATGTAAGTACCCCAAATATATACTTTTTAGAAAGTTTTCGTTACACCTTTTCTGCACTGTATTCATTATTTTGCTGACTTTATAAAAGATTTAATTTCGTGTTCCCCAGTAGTTTAACCATACTTACTCAAGCATCCATTATCCATTTTCAAAGATATGACGTGTATCATTACACTGTACACAAAATTGTGGCCTCAATTGTATGATATGGGCACCGAAGACATCTAGTCCCAACATGGCGGCGCGATATTCCACACAGCTTAAGCCACATTGGATATTCTACGGAAACGAGTTGAGAACATATTACGTGGTGGTAAGACGAAGCTTCGTTAAGTTGCGGGTCTATGTCATTGTTTTGGATGGATTCTAAGTTATCGGCACAATCGAGAATGCATTTCGGAGAACAACGCTGGCTAGACTACCACAGCACACGGTGGCGAAACGAACTTGTGAAGTTTCTTTAAGTCGCTGGGATGTGTCACTGTTTTGGATGGATGCTGAGTTATCGGCACAATCGGAGAACAGCGCTGGCTAGGCTGCCATTGTCTACAGCTAGCAAAATAGGTCAAAGATTACCAACATCTTTTGACTTAAATTGGATGATTTGGATACCGACGACGATCAACCAGGCAACGCAATGTGACACACGGTTCATGCTCTATTCGATATTCTGCATGAGAGATTTGAGCGCATTGTTATCTCATAAGTAGATGATGGGACAGGTACAGTTTGACACCTATGGAATTTTACCAGTGGAGTTGTCTGAAGTCTTAGATGTGTGCGAATAAATCAAAAACCACAGCGGTCCACAAAGCCAATACAAAACATACCATCCTTTAAATTCAGTTAAACCTCTAAAAGATATTACATTCCACGCATTAATATAGCTTTGAAGCGAATAAAAAATCATTGACATCTGTTTTATTTCAATTTAAGGTAAGGTAAGGCTTAATGGCGGACCCTGCAAAGTAAAAAATTACATGAAATTTTGTATTAAAAATGATTTTCAAGTGCTTTAAATGAACAAAAAAAAAAATGTTAAAATGTAGCATGTGTGCTAATTAACTGCCCACGTATGTATAATATTAACTTAGAAATTAAATTAAATATTAATTTTGATAACCACCTAGCCACTGACATTTTACGATCTATAAATAACAGAGAAAAGAGAAAAACTCTCACATGTTGTTAGATTTTCAATGTTGTTTTATCAATGCGAACAGCGGAGGTAAGGCAGAGAGGTAAGGAAAGTTTATCATCAATTTCATTAGTCGATTGTTATTCACGTGGCGTTAACTTTATATGAAATTAATCGTGAAAGTTTTCGTTGACTGCCATCATTGCACACACAGTTTCATTATGTCGATATAAGACGTTGGCTCTTATAAGCTTACTGCTGTCTTAGGATCGCACAACCCAATGGCAGGCACAATGACATCAGCAGTAGCAATAATCTGGCCAAACGGTTGGGTTTCCAAAGCCAAACTTAAGTATGGTGTGGGTATATACGCACAGTTTTACAAAACACAAGAACACCAATACAACAGTAACCAGATTTCTAAGTTTGATAAGCATCACCAACACCACCACCACCACTACCATGGAAAGTAGGCAGAGATGAGTTGGGTGGCATGCAGAGAAGAGATGATAAAAACAAAGTGTAGGAGAGATATTGTTGAGTGCAAAGAAAACGAAAGTAATTTTGCGGCATTCCATCGCCTCATCAAGTATTTGGAAAATTTTTATAGTCAAACTGGAGTGATTGATGAAATACACTTGCGGTTTAAAGCGGAGGTGACTAATACGTATGTCAAAGTGTCAGAGGAACTGGGTTCATTCACTTCTCTAATGCGTTTCTATTTTTGTGAACGTATGAATGTGTGTGTATGTCTGTATATAATTGTATTAGTTTTAATGTAATTGCAGATGTATGTTCTGTTCTTGTATAAGCTTTAGATGATGTGCGATAAGCTTAAATGAAGAAAGTAAACTCCAATCAAGCAGAGATTCTCATACCTTCTCTCCTTAGCTTTAGCCTCTAACAGGATCTGTGTTTTTGTGTATATGTAGCTGTGTGTTCAATAATATTCTTGTAGCTGTGTATGTGTGTGTGTGTGAGAGAGATTTACTACAAAAGATAAAAGCTAACTATGTATACGTACTCGTACACACACATACGTAGTACATCTGATAATTTTTTTTTTTGTTTTAGTGCATTTCAGTGTCAAGTCAAGTGTGTTTTAATGAGCATCGAAGCGTGTCATTCTTAATTTTACTTTTTTTTTGTTGTTGTTTTTTAATTAAATTTTTTCCTGTTTTTTATTTCTTTCGAGTTGATGGATTTATCCATGAGTCTTAGCACTTCTCTTAGTTTAGGTGGCTGAATAGTTTTCCGTTTTTTTTTAATTGAAAAATAAATTGCGTTGTCAATACATTTGATTTCTTGATCTCTAATATGTTTGCTTGTCTTATAAACGTAAAGATTTTCCCTCAAATAATTAATGACGGTGAAAAAAAAGTTAAAAAAAGTTTTCTATACAATATGTAAAGAGTTCTTATCATAGTACCATGGTTTCTATAAACTCTGAAGAATTTATAAATTGCCTCTCAAGACTTCAGGTTTTATTTTGTGTGTCCTTGTCATTACCAATAATTATTCCTTGCCATTATAATTATTTATTTTTGTCTCAATTCCAAACAATTTTTTTTTCTTTTTCGTTTTTTTTTTGTTTACAATTTCCAATCATCACACTTCACACTTCTTTTTTATTTTTTCTTGTGAAAATATTCCTTATTTTGGCTTCATTCCAAGATTGTCCTTTTTCTTGTTGCATATTTTCGAAATTGCTTATGAATTTTTGGCATTCCAATGTAAATTAGGGCCAAATGTTTTTTGTTGTCAAATTTTCCATGTTTGCTTTTAGATGGAATATATGTTTGTCTGTTGAAGCATAATTAAACATTGTTTTGGTCGATAAATATTGTATGAACATAATAAACTAATAATAACAGCAATTAGACGGATGAAATGTACGAAGAGCTTGGGAGTTTCATTGAACATTTAGATAACTTGGGCCACATTAGTTGTTTCATATTGTGTAACTCTTTCTCCTTTCAAGTATTCCATGCGAAAAGCAGAAGGATTCTACAAAAGTTTTCTCTTAAATGTTATAGAACAGAATATAATAGGATAGAATAGAATATAATAGATCAATGATCAATCAATTTATTATATTATTGCGTCGATATTTTGATTACTGTTCCTTCAAAAGTCTTTTGGTAACATAATTAATGACTCTCTAACAGTTTGCTTTTCTTTAGAATGTTTAATGTTTTTATTTCTTTCCCCTTTTTTTCTTTCCTGTATTCATTGTGTAAATTTTTTGTTGTTTTATAAAAAAAAAATAATAATAAAATGCAAAAACACTTAAAAGCAACAATAAAATGTCTGAAAACAAAACAATCAAAAGCAACGAAAACAAAAAAAAGAAAAGAAATAAAATTTAAACAAAAACAGAAACAGAAATAGAAATTGAGGAAATAGAATCAACTTAAGCTTCAACTTTTATGTCTTCATAAAATCCCAGACAAAGCGAATAAAAAGTGGGAATTAAATAAAAAATAAAATGAAAAAAAAGAACACGAACTGAACCTGCTATTGGGAAAAAACCGAAAATTAAATCTACTTTGCGTTTTTATTTTTAGATTTTCTTTCTTTTCGACTACTTCTGTTTTCAGTTTCGGTCTTTCAACCACGTCCGCACAACGCTAATTTAAGGGCTATTGAAGAAATGCATGTTCAGTTTGATATTAAGTTGGTAATAAACTTTTGCGTTCGTAATAATAATTGTTGTTTTATGGATCTGATTATTATCATTTAAAGAAAATACTTTCTTTATTTTAGAAGGCTCTAGAACTCATTTTGACCTCGAAAGCAAAAGCTTCAGGAGCTCTAGAAACAGCGGCCGAGAACAAGAAGCTTCGCTTGAACGAAAATTTAAGGGAGAAAGAAATAGGGATCTATACTGCATGTAAATAAGATACCAAATGGAAAAATTTCCTTAATAACTTCTAGATTATACCGTCCAATCGTAGATAGTTTCAAGTCTCAAATGTTTAGCACTTGCATGGCGATCCAAATGCTAAGTTGGCATATATCAGGAAACCATTGTCTTAACAGGGGCGTTTGCAATAGACCACCGATCCACCCGACCAATGACATAGAACAGACATGAAACACGATCCGATAAGAATCTAAAATCATTATTTATTAACGTCCCTGATTGGTCATTAAAAATGTTTAGTCTGGACTATAACCTAACTTCTTATAGCACTCAAGTTGTCTGTGTTAATTTTATACATAACTTGAGGGGCCTGCAATTTAACATTGACTCCGAGCGACAGATTTTAAAAGCCTTGCCACAAAACAGCTGAGATGAAGGTAGCCCAAATAATAATTTTTTATTTAATTTTCTTCGAGATAAAGCTAGGGTTTGAATCACGGGCTCTCGTCTACTAAGCTTAGATGTTATCTACTAGACTGTGGACTATCACAACTTCTAGGCAAATATGAAATGAAAAAAAAAAACAGAAGTGCAAAGTATGTCTCAATTTTAAACAGCGTCAAAGAACAATATCTGCACAAAGAATTCGACGGAAGTTAGGGCTCCCGTTAAAGTAGAAGGAACTAGTTCCTATCAGCGAGTACCCCACACTGTCCATTTCAGAACTGCAGCAGAAAAAAAAATAAGCCGATAGTGTGTTAAAAAACTGAAAACACGTTTCCACCATTGCTGCTGAAGCATTATAGTCTATTATTAGGCCGGATGTTGTGAGGAACAATTGAGCTAATATTAACGATGAATTACGGCCTAGCTTCTCACACCACTCATGTTGGGTGCGTTAATTTTATACGTTAGTGACGTAACCTTCAGATTAACATCGATTTCGAACGACAAATTTTTACGAAACTTTTTCATGGCAGGTTTATTTCCTCTGAGAGTTTTTACCAGAAATCTGCTGAGAGAAAGAGTCCTGACGTGGGATAAGAACCAGGACTTTGCGTTTAATAGCCCAACATACTACTTACTAGACTACGGCGACTTCATACTAAAACAGAGGTCAATTTACCCATATTAGAATATAATACATATTCACTGTTATTGATATCATCGCCTACATTATTAGTGGCACCGATTGTTTGATAATCAATGATATGGGCGATGATAGAAAGAAAATATTTGGAGGCAACCGTAATACATAAATATGGCTTTACGGATTCTGTATTGGGTCACTGTCTCAATGTCTAGTCAGAAATCAGAAAATTGATGTAAAATTTTAAATACTAAAGGCTTGGTTATGCCTAAACGTCTAGATATATCACAGGCTAAGATAGAGGCCTTATTGAAAGGATTTTAAAGGCATTCAAAATCTTCAACGATAGAATCCATATTCACTTAAAGAAGTTAAATTGCCACGAGATAGTTAAACTGCAAAGATCATGCAATTATAGTTTCTTCTCTTAACAAAATCATGTTAAGGGCGGAGTAATAGTTATGAAATAATTTAAAAACTAACGAATAAAAATATGACAGTTTTCTTTAAAAATCTTCATTTATACTAAGAATATCGTATTTTTTATATACATAACCATTTAATATTTTAAAGTTTTATTCGAAATTTAAAGGCCTGTTGCCCATATTTTCAGTAACTTGCTTTGTAATTTGACGTACATACCATATAGTCTGACACTGATGGAAATATTTTAAAAAATTTTAAATATTTTCACCCCACAGAAATATGTCATTAACTTGTTCGTTCTTTGCCGACTTAAAAATATTTGTTGTTTTTGTAAAAAAAACTTTTCATTAAAATGAATTCTTAATATTTTTAAATTAAAACGTTTGCTCTCTCTCTCTCTTTTTCGATACATATTTTCGTAGCCAAATAGCCAATGGTCGTAAGTCATTGTTGTTTAGATTGCGTGACAAAAGAACATTCATTTTTATTAAAAGTTTCAGGAAAAAAAAACGATGAAAAAAAATTAAACTTCAATGGCGCCAATGGCAAAACAATGGCACTTAAGTTACAAAAATAAAAAAAATAAAAACACACGCTTACACACGTATTTATGCAGAAACTTAAAGAAATTAAAACTTCAATGGCAACCAGAGATCAGCAATGAATCGTTTTTCCTCTACTCATAAGCACTCATGCAATTTTGAGTATGAATGAATCAAAAGAATTGAAATTCAATTACTCTGATTCATTTGTACTCGCTACAACATTGATTTATAAGTATAATTAGCAATGAGTATGAGTACAACGTTGACATTCATCTCACAACATTCGAAATATATTTAATTCATACGCCTACTCATTGTGATTCATAAATTTAGAAAAATACTTCTAATACTTATAAGTAATTCGAGTGGCTCGAATCATTTATCAAAATTTACAGCCTTTGTTGTTGTTACATATAAATGAAAGGAAAGACAAATGCAAAAAACGAAGCATATACTCAATCTTCTTGTGAGCATAGTAGTGTCCGTACGCGAATCATACTTATTTTGTGCTTCGTGCAAATGTTAAGTAGAGACGAGTCGAAGTTAATAACATCATGTGTATTGTTAAGTATGAATACGACGAGTACTTATAACTTTGAGCATGAGTAGTTTGAGTATGATATCAAAATAAGTATGAATGCGTATAAATAGCTTAAATTATAAGTATGACTCGAACATACTGATCGGTTTGAATACTCATTGCTGATCTCTGATGGCAACATATTTGTGATTAACTCGGTATGGAACTCTCAATCTGCGATATGTTACAGGGCCTGGGTATTTCAATTACATAATTGGGCATTACAACCCTGTTAGTCAGAACTATGATCTAGTTTCACTCACCATTTATCTTGTATGTGTGATAATTTAATGCATGAATACCGGTACCTATAGTTCAAAGTCGATTACGAACAACAGATTTTTTGAGGAATTTTGTTCATGTTTCGTCTTGTTATCTGACCTGGGGTTTGAACCGTAACCCCACATCTAATAAGTCAGCACATTACCTACTAGACTACGGTGACTTTAAGGGTATTTCAATCGCCTCAGCTAAAACAAGACTATGCTGGTCCAATTAACTTTTGTCCTTAAATCACATGGCCATTGTATAAAATATAAAAAGGGTTCGTTCAGGGATTCTTACTAGGCATGCTAAAAGACTCAGCGTTTTGTCAAAAGACTTCTGCAGGAGCTAAGGGTTTTAGGAGAAGGAATTGACTGACTCTTACAAAATGAGTCTGTACCCAACTCTTGTTATAAATAGATGGAAGTTTTTGATTTTAGTCCTTTCTGACATTTGATTGAACTCTCCAATACACAGTTTGCTGCAATATCCAGACTTATTTCTGACTCAGGTATGGTTTAAGCTAGTGAATATTCGATCCCCGAGTAGAATTAATTGTTATGTGCTGTCCTATGTGAGATATCTTCAATTATGGAGGGCTTGCCACATTACATAACCTAAAATTGCTAGAATACATTACTAAAACCAAATAACACTGAGTGTTTGGAACATTGGTGTACTATTTTTATGAGTTTACGGTAAAGTAAAGTTTAAATGGATAATTCAGTAACTAGAAATTATTCGTTTCCGATCGCATAATTTTGATGTTAAAAATGCATCTCGCCCAGACCGAACAGACAAAGTCGCCAAAATCAGAAAGATTGTGTGTATCGTCTATTGAATGACCCATATGTGCTATACCAGTTCAAGAAGTGATTAAAAATATTTTCGAATTCCAGTAATGAATTGATTCCTTTAGGACATGATCGAATGTTGCTCATAAAATATAGTTTTTGGGATGAATTGGTGAATAGGTCGCCTTTACGAATGTGTGTCTATGAATTAAATGTAAATTTAATATGCGAATGTAAATGTTTTATTCGACATTCTTTGTTTCATTGTTTGAAGTCTCTTCTTCTCTATTTTGTATTTTCAAGCAAACTCATCTATTCGTCTACGTTTGTTGTGTTCATAAGGCTAACGACAGCAACAAAAGGGCCCTAATAAAAGGACGAACTGAATTGGAACGTGTAGTAAAGTAAACGAACAAATTTTACTCATTAAAATACAATAGAAATTTCACACACATACATACATACAAACACACACACAATGGTCACAAACCCTGACACATACATACATATACTGTATATACGATACATACTACATCATGACAATGTCATCACATTCAAATTGAAATGCCATTAACGTTTTCCATTTAAAATACTTCCATACTTTCATACTTCAATCTGCATATCTAAACGTGCTAGTGTTAATGAGTTTATATATACACATACCACTATGTATGTACGTGTATGTATATGTGTGTATATATGTATGTTTAGGTAATTTTAAGTGCAAATGTGTTATTTAATAATAAAAACATTGTTTACAATACCCATTTACACCTTATAATACTTTTGAAGAGTGAAAGGGGAAAGCTAGAGAGAGAGAGAGAGAGAGAGAGTGAGAAAATTATTTAATTTTCTAGCATTACAGTAAAGGAATTAAAGGGAATCAAGTTTTGTGAATACAAATTCAAAAATATTCGGTTTTATTTCAAATGAAACCTGCAATAATTTTCTTCTAAGTTGCTGATCACTGCTGCGTTTTCCAGTTGAAGGTCCTATACATTTCCAATCGATGCAGTGCCACTTATGTGGTCAGATTTTCCCAGAAAATCTCTTGTTTTGCTCAGACAGCTAGTATTCGATTAGGTTTTAAGGAAAATATTTTCAACGTCCGTTCTTTTCTTACTCTTATAAGAGTAATTCACTTCCCACTACAGAGCCCGCAATTTCCGATACATTACAGGACATAGGTATACTGATTGGCTTGGTTAAATAGAATATCAGCAACTCGTTTTACAATCTCAATCTTGTTATAAAGAAGAGGGCACATGTAATATTGCTAGACTCTGCTGGACATGTTTGGATAAAACTTATTTCCATGCTTAAATCGCACGGCCATCAATCGCACAATAGCAATGTCGAACGACTTGGCCTTCTGTCAAATGATTTCTGCAGGAGCTGTATGTCTGAGTCTGAGAGTCTGCCGTTTATATCATATGTCAGTGCTCTAAAAAGAGACGGAAATTTTTGACTTCTCAACTTTAGTGATTCTTAATGAAATATATTTATGACTGGGGTGGGCGCCTTTATGTAATGTTTGATTCCCGGGTTGAATCACAAAGGGCCTAGATACTCGCTTATATAGGAATTTCTCCGTTCAAGAAATGTCTGCCATTATAACTAACTTAATCTGACTGGAGGGATTACCACCCTTGATAGAGGTATGCATGAATTCTGATTTGCGTGAGCACCGCAGTCGAAGCTTATCTCACGTGTGTCAGAAGACACATGGTGAATATAATGTGGACATGAATCCCTCTCTTGTTTAGGAGTTGGAGGCCATCTAAACTCCTTCAAATGCGTCAAGAATGTATACACTGTACTCGCCCACTGACCGCGATTTGGGTCTAAACCACAGCAACCACGTGCTCCCGAGGGCTCTGACCTGCGGTTTGAACCGTGGCCTCACGTCTAATAAGCCAACATACTACCATCTAGATTAAATATTTGAATAAAGATAATAAAAAATACAGTACCTAACAGAGATCAGCAATGGATCGTTTTACCGCTACTCATAAGTACTCATGCAATTTTGAGTATGAATGAATCAACAGAATTAAAATTCAACTACTCTGATTCATTCCTACTTGCTACAGCATTAATTTATAAGTATAAGTAGCAATGAGGATGAGTACAATGTTGACATCAAACTCACAACATTCGAAATATGTTTGATTCATACGCCTACTCATTCTGATTCATAAATTTAGAAAAATACTTATAATACTTATAAGTGATTCGAGTGGTTCGAATTATTCATCAAAATTTACAGCCTTTGTTGTTGTTGCATATATAAACAAAGAAGAAAGGAAAGTCAAAGACAACAAGCAAAACATACGCGCAATCTTCTTGTGAGTATATTAGTGTTCGTACGCGAATCATACTTATTTTGTGCTTCGTGAAAATGTTAAGTAGAGACGAGTCGAAGTCAATAACATAATGCGTATTGTTAAGTATGAATACAACGTGTAGTTCCAACTTTGAGTATGAGTAATATAAGTATCATATTAAAATAAGTATGAATGCGTATAAGTATTAGAAATTGTAAGTATGACTTGAATCTACTCATCGTTTTGAATGCTCGTTGCTGATCTCTGGTACCTAACAACAATTTGCAGGAAAAATACTTTCTATTTCCTTACTACCCGGTATTCCAATTTAAGACATGACGTGAGCTATAACAACCGCCTCAGTGTTGATTTCATAAAAAAAAAATTGTTTGCCCAATCGCCAATTTGAAAACGATATTAAAGATACTTTATTTCCTCATTACGAAACTTTTCCCTTTAAGAATAATGTAAAATTATAGAAAACAAAAATGAAACCGGCGATAAAGATGGTGTTGTTAAATATGAAATGTTCAAATCATGAAATTTTTATTCACAAACTACTCGCAGTTACTTACTAGATTTGTGGCACTTTCTTCTTGTTGCATCAACCAAGTCTGCAAATGGCCAGCAATGAAAATCAACAAGAATAAAGTAGCATGAATAAGAAGAAGGAGAAAAATAAGAGAAGAAGAAAATGGAGAGAAAGAAAATCACTTTAACTGTTTTTAGTGCTTAAAACACATTTAGTCGTCGTACTGGGTAACCCTTCTAGTCATTTACAGTGTGTCCAAAATTAATAAAAAATAATAACGACACGACAATAAAAAAAAACAAAAAAAAACTAAGGAAAACTTAGAAGGACAACAATAATAATAACAACAACAACAACAGATGATGACAACAACAATGAAATTTATTTACATTTTACAAGTTTTGAAACGTAAAAGTCAAATGGCACAAAAGCATCATCGTCAACAACATCTTTCCTTAAGTTATTGCTTCTAGAGCTGTTGCTTACTGCTCTTATTCTTCTCTACATAGTTGTTGATGTTACTTTTTTATTATTGTTGTTGTTGTTGTTGTTGTATATTATTATTATTGTTGTCATTGTTAAAGATTCTTTTTCTCTTCTCTTTCTTCATTTTGTATTGTGAAGAAGCCTTTCTTTGCAGAATGAAAGAACAACAACCAAACTACACACACTATAATACACGTTCATACATACACTGGCAAGTAAACAATTTTTTAAATGAGACATCAAAAGGATTTTATTTGCCATTGTTTAGTGTTTGCAAATGTAACAACAATAGCTGCTGGATGGTTGGACGGTTGGCTGCTTGACTGCTTGGCTGGTTGACTGGATGCCTGGCAAAGATGGTTGACTAAATGGTTGAATATTTGGTCGTTTGATGGTTACCTCTAAATACGAAACAAAAACGACAATATAAACAACAAGAATTGCATGAAAATTGTTGTATCCTTAGGTTGTCATCATTATTAAAGTTAACCAAAGTCGTTGCCAATGTTTTTTTCTTTTTTTTTTGTCATTGGATAAGTTTTCTAGATTTTACTCGACTAATACACCCACAAATTAGATATTTTGTTCATGTATTGGTGCTGTTATTAGATTAGAAGCCAAATTATAAGGAATTATTATTACGTATCTGTTTTCGCGTCGCTCTATTCTGAAGCACAGTTCTACGTGTAGCTTTGCTCACATCACTTAATGAGATTGTGATCATCATAGTTGTCCCCCTATTATATACTCCAGGTCAAGTTAACCCCAACCGGGGCATAGGATTACGCTTGAAAATATTGAGTAGCACATTCGATTCGTAGTCGGTAATAGTACAATGATAAACGCCAGTCAACGATAATGATTTGTAGACTATTTATAAGATTCGAAATGTTCTAATAAGCTTGATTAAGTTACTTCATATTAAAAGACGTGTACATCAGTGATCAGCAATAAGTATTCAAAACGATGAGTAGATTCGAGCCATACTACATACACATATAATTACTGATACTTATACGCATTTATACTTATTTTGATATCATACTCATACTCAAAGTTGGAAGTATTCATACTTAACAATACGCATGATGTGATTGACTCTCTACTATGCTCACAAGAAGATTGTGTATATGCTTGTGGTCTTTGACTTTCCTATCTTCTTTGTTTGCATATGCAACAACAACAAAGGCTGTAAATTTTGATGAATGATTCGAGTCACTCGAATCACTAAATTTATGAATCAGAATGAGTAGATGTATGAATCAAACATATTTCGAATTTTGAAAGTTTGATGTCAACGTTGTACTCATACTCATTGCTACTTATACTTATAAATCAATGTTGAAGCGATTACGAATGAATCAGAGTAGTTGAATTTCAATTCTGTTGATTCATTCATACTCAAAATTGCATGAGTAGTTATGAGTAGTGGAAAAACGATTCATTGTTGATCTCTGGTGTACATGTCATTGGTACAAATACAATACTCAGTAAACAATACATCGCAAATATGTCTTAGACGAGAGAGAGAAAGAGAGAGAGAGAGAGAGAACAATGAAATTGATAAGGAAATGGGAAAAGGAGAAGAGGTAGGAAGGCGAGGATATAGGAAATAGAAGAAAAAGAATGGACTACAAACCCACAAGACAGCGCGACTATAACTATTAAGCCCTAGCACTTCACAACCCGATCAACTCCTGAACCCATGGAGAGCCTTTGAAGATGTACCCCCCCATGGACATGGCTCAACCTCAAGCTACTAAGGGCTGGACAGTTGCAGAGGAGGTGTTCGGTAGTCTTCAACTCCTCTTAATCGTAACATATCCTGCAATAGCGCGGTTTGATAAGGGTTTAATTATATTTTTAACTTTTTAAAATGAATTAAGCCCACAATGTCTACTATTTACTTACATATTTGCTTACTTAACAACCCGATTATCGTATTTCTGAAAAGGATTTAATCGACAGGTTCGTCGGTGATTTTTATAGAGCATGCTTTACTGCCTGAGTACTAATTGGCCATTTAAACCCTATCATCGAATTTGGAGCTTTTTTAAAATATCCGTATAAGTGCCTTTAGCGAGATGGTCACACTAATGTACGACAGTGTTTCCTGTATTTTATCCTTCCAATGCAGATAAGGTCGTACTCTCCTATTTTTTGAATCAAATGCTCGTTTTGCCGAAATATCCTCTTCCGAAGCGATATGACGAGCGTCTAATTGACTTTTAACAACTCGATTATCGGATTTCAGACTTTAACATATCTTCCATTGCGATAACACACCAATCGATAACACAGCTTCCTTGGTTTGATCCTTCTAAAGCAGACAAAGTCGTCCTCTACAGAGAATTCTCCATAAAATACCCATCTTGCCACAATATCCTCTTCTAACCGAATACTATTTCCAAGCAAGTGCTGTCGCTGGACATTATTGGTATGCACAACGTCTATTTCGTTGAGAAGCTCAGAGAGCTCATTGTTAAAACTGATGTGCAAATCATTTGACAACTCGTACTGGAATGAGAACATGGATTGCCTTTTGCGATCATGCTTATAAGCAATGGAAGACCATTTGGAGGAGAGTGAGTAGAGGGTGAGTTTAATCAGTCCTGCTAATCAGACCATAGCTGTTGAAGGGAGTGCCTCTTTGCTTGATATCCAGACTAATATCACTTTTTCTGGTAACAGAAAAGAACTTCTCTTATTCCCTCAAATATGCTTCAAAGGTGACCATCCTGTGATGTTTGTTCTTACAAACAGTTTGGATTACAACGTGGCTACTCACACCACTTACGTTGTTAGTGATCATTTTACAAATGACTGATGTGGCCAACAGTTTAAAGTCGATTCCAAAAGTCAGATTTTTAAGAAACTCATGATAGCAGTTTTATTTATTCACACAGTTTTTGCCAGAAATCCGATGAGAGGAGGTCGCCTAAGGAATATTTCGTTTCATACTTCGTTTTTTTGGAGGTGTCTGATCTGGGGTTTGAATCGTAACCTTATGTCTAATAATCCAACAAACTACCGACTAGACTACGGCGACTACTTGCTTTTCTCATTTATGAGGGTCAGGGGTAAAGGTTGAGTTTTATTTATTGGAAATGAAGCCGTTTTGTTATTTTTTTGTTGTGCACAATAGCTCTATATTCTTGACTAATAGATGAAAAGGATTTAAATCACTCAACGTCTACGAATGGCGCATTATATTTCCCAAATGACCATTAGAGAGGGAGTTTAATAGGAAGTAGTGATATGACCTTACGATTTATTGACCAACAGTGATGAGCATTTTCAGCTATGGTATCTCCGAGATTATTAATATTATTATTAGAACAGGATAGGCAGTCGAAACTACAGCAATGAAGCCTTGCCATTGGGAAACAACGCAGCGGTTAATAGCGTTCCCATGAGGGATATCTATTCCTGCTTCGCTGATGTTTGTTTACTTGTCTCAATTCATTATTTCGTTCCTTGTTGCTGTTGTTGTTGTTTTTTGGTCGCTGTTGTCATTGCATTTTTGTTTTTGTTTGTAACATTTCCATTGTAAGCAATGGTAAATGCTTTTACCACTCCATCTTAATGTTCACAATTAAGCTTTTGTCTTCTAAAAGGTTTTCTGTTTTCCTTCTTTTTTTAGTGTCTCATCGTTTTTCTTTAAATGTTTTTTTTTGTTTTGTTTGTTGTTGCGCATCTTTTGCACAGCAGCCGAAACATAGAAATTTTATGTTGCCCGTGCTATTGTTGTCGTTGTTGTGTTTAGTAGTCATCTGGTAGCCTGGTCTGGCCTGACGAATCCTTTTCAGTTCTTGTAGAGAGCACAACGACAATGACAACACAATGAATTCAAAAGGAACATGACATTTTTGTTGCTCATTCGCTGAAATGCGGCAAAGAAAACTAAAAAAACAAAAAAAAAAGAAGAAAGAAACGTTTTGTATACTATTTGCCGTTGCATTGTTGATTGTTATGTGTTTTGCTGCTGATGTTGCATATACATACATACATACATACAATGATAATGTGTACTGGTGCTTTCTTTCTTTTTCTATGCATTTTTGCTTTTGCAACAATTCATTGTCGTGTGCCATGAATTGTTCACATTTGTCAGAATGGTGGCAACTGTCATAACAATTCCTTTGTTTTATGACAAGATTTACCATTATTTTCCATTCTTCTTCATCTTCATTCAGCATTCATCTCCTAGCCAGCAATGTTAATCTTGACAAAAGACACTTGTTGATGTTAAATACGAAATTATTTCGTTGAATGTTAACATTTTACTTACATATCTTACTGGGACATTGGGTTACAAGTTGTAACTTACATTCAGACATGCAGGTTTTTTTTTTTCGTCATGTTTTAAAAAACAAAAAAAATATTTTTAAATTTATAGAAACCGTTATTAAATGAATGCTTATTGTGTGATGTTTCTTTTAAATTTTTTTCATAATTTAGAAATTTTATAGAAATGCTATGAATCAGAGATCAGCAATGAATCGTTTTTCCGTTACTCATAAGCACTAATGTAATTTAGAAAATGAATGAATCAGCATAAGTGAAATTCAACTACTCTGATTCATTCATACTCGCTACAACATTGATTTTTAAGTACAAGTAACAATGAGCATGAGTACAACGTTAACATCAAACTCACAACATTCGAAATATGTCTGATTCATACGCCTATACGCCTATTCATTCTGATTCATAAATTTCGAAAAATACTTATTATACTTATAACTGATTTGAGTGGCTCATTCATCAAACTTCACAGCCTTTGTTGTTGTTGGATATACAAACAAAGAAGAAAGGAAAGACAAAGACAACAAGCAAAGCATACACACAATCTTCTTGTGAGTATTGCGGTGTTCGTATGCGAATCATACTTATTTTGTGTTTCGTGCAAATGTTAAGTAGAGACGAGTCGAAGTCAATAGCATCATGCGTATTTTTACGTATGAATACGACGAGTACTTCCAACTTTGAGTATGAGTAGTATGTGTATGATATCAAAATAAGTATGAATGCGTATAAGTATCTGAAATTATAAGTATGACTCGAACCTACTCATCGTTTTGAATAATTATTGCTGATCTCTGATCTGCACCTAAATGGCGCCATTTTAAGGTCCACTAAAATTATGCTAAATTTTCTTAAGAAAATTATTAGATTCGAGTCATACTTATAATTTCTGATACTTATACGCATTCATAATTATTTTAATATCATACTCATACTACTCATATTCAAAGTTGGAAGTACTTAAGAAGACTTAAGGCAAAGTTAACATTGTCATACTAACTTCAGTATACTGTAAATAAGGCAGTCGGACATAAGTAGCAATTGATCAACGTAATAGGAACCATTAACAGCCGTATTTTAGGGGTAGTGTGTGGGCTGCTAGGGCGCCAAGTTCAAATTCTGCTCTGACATTTTGGAAAAAATAGATCCTCCAGTAACTCTCACTTAGCAGTTATCTGACAAGTACTCTAGAGTAAGTAAACCCTAACTAAAGTAACTATTACATAACATACATAATTGCTCATTAGAACCCTTCATTCATGATTTAATGTTATAAATAAGTCTCTTTTCATGGCAGGTTTCTTTACTTTCAGAATTTTTGCCATTAATCTGCTGCGAGGAAATCGCCGAAGAAATTCTTTTTGCATTTTGTTTTGATGTCTGGCCTGGAACTCGAACCCTTTACTTTTAATAAGACAGCACACTGCCTACAATACCACGGCGACTTCTATATTACTTTGCGTTAAAGCTTTTAACACTAAACCTACCATGAACGGGTGAAATGAGCCGTTTTGAACTTCTTGTCAGAATTTTTTGAAAATAACATTATCCCATCGCCATTTGCCTTTACGACTTTTATTACAAAATACAAGATTTACTCCTATCTTGTTAATTTTTTTTACCGAGAAATATATGTAATCTACCTTAAATACCGCAAGGGGTCATTTGACCTCCTTTGGCAGGAATAGGAATACATGAAGTATCGGTAGGTTTAGTGTGAAGTGATGGGTAATATCACTACTATCTGCATCATGTGACAGATTATAACACGCCATATTGACGTCATTAAGCACATTTTCTTATGATGTTCCTATTGGTTTTGAATGGCAATGAGATCTATAGCCTCAACTGATACCCCTGGCTGTTTAACATGTTAAAGACGAAGCGATAATAGACGAGAGAAACAGACAGCGAGCTTCTGGTGTGGTGGTTGGTGGACTAAACGGATACATTCCCCAAATAATAGTTGTGTTTATAACATCACTTAATACAACAAAATATAAAATTCTTCTACAAAGAAAGATTGTGATCCATTTAAAAACCAAAAAACTGAACGATATCCCCAAAATATAAGCAGAAAAAAATATTTGTCTGTCATCACAGAAAATCTAGAAGAATGAAGAGTGAAGAATAATCTTGTAATTGATTGAAACGTCCAATAAGTGTTTGTATCTTTTAAATTATCTAAAAAATAAATAAATTTTAAAGTAGGCAATTGTAATCCAATGTATTCGAGCACCAAAAAAAACAAAAAACTTGACGAAAATAAATAAAAATCAAGAGAAACTAAAAAATTTGAAAAGAATTCAATTACACGAATGAAGAAGCAACGCACATGTGCTTCTAATTCTATTTCTCTACCTCGTATAAAAAAATAAGACTTTTTTGTTTATTTTTTTACATTTTTTTTATTTTAAATTTTTTAAAGTGTGCGTAGAAATTCTGTAAGAGATGACAGAATTTTCACTTCCTAAAAATTATGCTGCGCTGAGTTTAATAAACTCATAAAAATGTTTTTTTCAAAATAAAACGATTTCTTTTCGTTTGTATTGTATTGTATGGAATTTCTATAATTAAGTGTGGTTGTATTGGGTCTGTTGTAAAGCGGCTGCTGTTTTTAAATTTAAATAAAACAATGTGGGTATGGCATAACAGCAGCACTTTTTATTCATTTGAAAGACTTATTGAAGCCCCAATAGTCTAGCACACATACTACCTGTGTTGGTTTATCAGCTGTGAGGCTACGGTTTATATCGGAATATGAAAAGTTAATACTTCGATGAATTCCTCTCAAGATATTTCTGGGAAAAATTTTGAGAGTAAATAAAATTACCATGAAAAGTTTCTCAAAATTCTGTTGTTGTGGGTCCTGCCACTCATTCATAAAATTAACACACACAACATTAATGGTAATCCTGATTAAGTAGTTGTAATGACCAATTATGGAATGTATTTATATATTGATACCGTTATGTATGGAATATATCTTTATTTAATTGGATTCTATGGGTGGGAGTGCAATCCTTTTTTCACAAATCTGGCGCCTAAATCTGGCTATGAGATATGTTGGCTTTGAAGATCACTAAGATATGTAGATTTTTCTTATACATCTGTGAATTAAGAAAAGCCCATAACAAGCATTCTAACACCTGCACATCACAAGATCTTGCAATTAATATTACCGTCACGTAAAACAATCATGGCCTTACATCACCCATGCAGTATCTCTACAGTGGCATGTATATTACGGAAATCGGTCCTGTTGAAACCACTTGTCGTTGGTGTATACATCCTCCAATTTAGACCAAAAAAAGTTGGTATTCATTAACCAATTGTGTTCAGTACTGACAGTGATGGCCTGACGAATGCAGATTCAGAGAATCCTTGACCGTTGATGACGGCTACTCAAAATCCACGCCAAAGAGCGATTTCTTGGTTTGAATTGGTATCATTCTAAAATTTCACACCAAATAGTAACTTTTTCGGCATACACTCTTAGACCTCATATGGATCGGGGCCTTCTCAAATTTGCGAATTAAGTTTGCGTTTGTTCATCCTGAAGTGGGTTTCATCGTTGAAAACAATTATTTGTTGAAAGCAACTGTTTTGATGAAATAATTTCAGCATTTGTACGTGTGTTGAATACTGTACCAGAAATCAGCAATAAGTATTCAAAACGATGAGAAGATTCGAGTCCTACCTATAATTTCAGATAATTATGCGCATTCATACTTATTTTAATATGATACTCATACTACTCATACTCATAACACTCATACTCAAAGTTGGAAGTACTCGTCGTATTCATACTAAACAATACGCATGACGTTATTGACTTCGACTCGTCTCTACTTAACATTTACACGAATCACAAAATAAGTATGATTCGCGTACGAACACTACTCTACTCACAAGAAGATTGTGTATATGCTTTGCTTGTTATCTTTGTCTTTCCTTTCTTCTTTGTTTGTATATGCAACAACAATAAAGGCTGTAAATTTTGATGAATGATTCGAGTCACTCGAATGACTTATAAGTATTATAAATATTTTTCCAAATTTATGAATCAGAATGAGTAGGCGTATGCATCAAACATATTTCGAATGTTGTGAGTTTGATGTCAACGTTGTACTCATACTCATTGCTACTTATATTTATAAATCAATGTTGTAGCGAGTACGAATGAATCAAAGTAGTTGAATTTTAATTCTGTTGATTCATTCATACTCAAAATTCCATGAGTGCTTATGAGTAGCGGAAAAACGATTCATTGCTGATCATTGTACTGTTCGCATCTATATTGATGTGATCAAACAGATTGAATAAATAACAATTACTTCCATCCATCAACAACATAGCCGTTAACAACTCCCTATGTTCGGAAGTCTCGGGGCCCGATAATAAAAGTTAAGATTTGGTCAATGATTTATTAAAGTAAATATAAATTGAATTGCTTGGAATTTTATGAGTAGGTTCTCTGTAAACATTTTTTATGCCACCACATCAACCAATTTATATCTGGCCCTTTTGACTACTACTTCTGCGCAATGGCAATATGTTAAGCCAGCGAGAGCTTTATCTTCTTGTCCCTCAGTGACCTTGTTTACTAGATATTACTAGAGATATTCGTATTTGCTTGACATAACTCCCGAAATTGCTGGCATTCAAGTATTTTTAAAATAGAAGCAACAAAAACAATTTTTTCGTTTATCTTTTTTTTTTATTGTGTAGGCAAGAACGAATATAAATGACTTAGCGATGTGCGTTACATTAGGTAAGGGCCTTATACAAATTCAAGAAGCTTAAGAATAATAATACGCCACCTTCTGTATTGTAGGGGTAGCAAGCACTATTCTTAGCATTTTCTCTGTTCTAGAAGCCGAAAATGATTTTACAATTTGCCTTCAACTGTTTGGTTGGTTACACAGTAAAATTTGTTTACAATACCGATTGCACTGATGATGTTGGGAACAGAAATATATTTAGGAATTCAAATTGTGTGTCTTTCTTCAACGTAAATTTAAGTGGTTTTTTTTTATTCTGTTTTTTTTTATATCAAACCATATGCATAGAACGACAGCAATTGAATTTTGCGAAAAAAGTGTTGATTTTTTACATTGGTTTTCTTCAGCGATTCAGTTTATTTCGAAGTGCGCGTAAGGGAACGCCGCCTGTACGCATACGACACACGGGTGTCGTAAGGCGTGGGCGCAAGCCAATTACGTTTTTGGCACGTGTTTTTTAAATTGAAATTTAAAATTTTTTTTTAAAATTTTCATTTGGTGTCGTGCTTCCTCCTTAAATTAGTTTGTTTTAATTTTCGTTTTAATTTCGTTTCGTTTCTTTGATTCGAATTGATCAACGTAGTGTTCGAAAACCAAATAAAAACAAAAATTTTTTTTGAATAAAAATTGTTTTCCTATAATAATGAACTTCTTTAAGAAATCGAAAGAAAAAACAAAAAGATTCAATAGAACCATTAACGACTATTTGAATTGAATTCAATACGAATTGTGATGACATACAAATAGAAAACAAAAAAATTTTATAAAATAAAAAAAAAATAAAAAATTTGGCACTGCATTGGCAACATTTAAGCGGGCTGAATTTTAACGAGCGGTAAGTAGTAATTTTTATCGTCTTTTTATTAGTAGAGGATTACTATTAATGATACATGAAATCTTTAAAATGAAAAAACGTTAGCCTAATAATAGATATATGTACACCGTCTTAAAGCTACATTTCTCCTCTTTCCAACAGGATTTAAATTTTGGAAATAGGGTCAGAAAAGTTTAAGTAATTCAGAGATTTGTGCGTAAAGGAAAGAAAAACAGTTTGGAAGGTTCGGGAAATATAAAAAAAAAATATTTTTGAGATCTACTTAATAAAACTCACAACCCACACTATGTATGTCATTAGCCGGGTGTATTTAGTTTTTTTTTTTATTTTGTTTCATAGTGTAATCAATTCCTGAGTTTCAAACTGCAGCCCAGACATCTTGAAAATGAAATGTTAAATAAATATTTTCTAGGCGTCTACCTCTCATTTAGTGTTCTGGCAAAATATCTGAGAGTAAATAAAATTACCATGAAAAAGTTTCTCAAGAATCTGTCATTCGGAGTCTACTTTAAAATTTATGTTCCATCCATAGCTGCCAGATTTGACGGTTTATCGTCATTTTAACATTTTGAGCTCCAAAAGTATTATTTTGACGACATGACGATTTATGCCCTTATTTTGACGATTTTTACCAATTAAAAATTTACATCATTTTCTTTACTTTAGTACATTAAAAGCCAACTTAAGCTTTATAATTTGCTTTGCAGTTGTTACTATTGGAAATTTATGTTAGTAATAACAGGGAAGTCGCCGTGGTCTAGTAGGTAGTGTGTTGGCTTATTAGACGAAAGGCCCGGGTTCGTATCCCAGGTCAGACATCAAAACGAAAGATATTTCCTCGGCGACTTCTTCTCAGCAGATTTCTGGCAAAGACTCTGAGAGTAAAAATTGCCATGAACAGCTTCTCAAAAATCTGTCGTTCGGAGTCGACTTTAAACTGTAGGTCCCGCCACTCATGTATAAAAGTAACTCACACAATATAAGTGGTATGAGAAGCTAGGTCGTAATCCTGACTGAAGGGTTGTAATGGCCAATTATGTATGTATGTAATAACAGGGACTAAAACATTATATTTTTAAGTTATTTTCGAATACTTGTGATGATTTTTCTGTATTTTATGCCTTTTCAAATTAAAATCAAAAAAATTACAACTCCTAAATAATCTCGTAGTTAATCACAATGTATCATTTGCCATTGCAGTCAACTATAAAAATTCGATTATAGCCTCCAATATTACCTTCGGAAGAACAAAGTGGCATTATTTTTTCATACAACCAACCCTTAGGAGATGGCATTGTGTTTGGAACTAGGAAAAGAACAGTGTTTATGGATTTGAATATTTTTACAACATTTTTATATCATTTTATAACCATAAGTACAGGAAAGATCTCTGCAGGAACGAATTTTGTCTGTAATGCAGTATGCAATGTACTGGACAATCGACCACATACGGATGTGCTGGCCGAGAAACATGAGTGTAGGAATACATGACTTTCATAAACAAGTTCCCTTATTTCACTCGGGCAATATCCGTTGTAGTAGAGATAGAACGGTGAAAGACAAGCCACGATGTTCCAATGAATCAATAGAGTTGGACACACTATAGTGATTAGCAAGCTGGTACGGCCTCTCCTGTAAACTGTCGAGAAGCATTAAAATAGACGTTAAGGGCCAATCCATACATGAGATGTATTCCATTCTCGGTCGGTGTAATTGATAAGTAGATCACATGAAGTGAAGTATTTATTGCACTGTTTTAATAAACCAAGCGAATACGACACTGAATTGTCAAGATCTTCTGACTCCCTAATTTTTACACCGTACATGGGTATAGATGACAGAATATTATAACTGTTTAACATTGGCTTTATATGTTTTCGCTTTTAAAACCCTTCAATTTATTTATTTATTCTTTCTGGCGATTTTTTTACGATTTCAAGGAATGTCTTTACGATTTCGATGATTTTTTTCTCAAATACTTGACGATTTGATGCTTCATTTATCTGGTAATGTGAAAAACTAGCTCGTTATCCTAACAAAAGGGTTCTAATAACCAATTATAAATGTTATGTATGTTGTCTTGTGACAAAAACTCTGAGAAGTAAATAAAATTCCCAGGAAAAATTTCTCATAAAATCTGTTGCTTGGAGACGACTTTATTTTGTAGGACCCTCTACTCATGAATAAAATTAATACAGGCAACATAGAATGTATTTTTTTTTAACAAGAAAGCAATTAAAAAAACGTATAAAAACACAAACTAATGTCAATAACTAAACAACCAAAAACAAATAAAAAAAAAAAAAAACACCACAATACTATCAAAAATTACAAGAGGAATTTGTTAAAAATATTTGTTCGCACAATATTTTAACCTCTAAACTCAACCCTCAACTCGATGGGAAGCACAAAGAATTTTAACAATCTAGCAGCAAATAAATTTATTAATTTAAATTTCTATTGAAGATAGTATAGAAGTAGAAGCACATAGAAAATATTATAAAAATGGTGAAAATTATTTAAAATATTTAAAAAAGAAAGCAAAAAAAAAAATACTCATTAACGTTGTTAATTAAAATTACTTAAGAAGAGGCAATAGAATCTACAGTAATAAAGCAGGCAAAACTGAGAATAAAAAAAGTTGTAAAAATTAAATTATAAGCCCAGAAAAGCTGCTGCAATACCTACAGGCATAAAGTATTATGTGCACAGCCCTGAAAGTGGATGCACACATCGTTTGAATCGTAAATGTTGTTATTACGATAGCATTATTATCGTAAATACGGACACAGCTGTAATGACCTTAAGTACTCTGCTTACGTAGTCTCATAACGTATATTATAATTGGTGAGTTCCTAGCTACATATGCTCATATAAGCAAATTTTCTAATTACAGTTAGTTACAGATAGTGGACATTAATTAAAGATAAGGAAGTTTAAACTTTTCACGTCAGCGCTTTAATTTGTGTTTGTCGCCTATCGGCGGCTTTTATATTTATAAGACATTATTAATCATTATTGTTATTAAAATAAAACGTGACTCTCAGGTACTTTCATCGGCAGTCGAAGTGTAAAAGACCTAAATGCATAACGTCTAATACCGTGATCTATTGCGTAAGTCTAGTGCGAGCCCGAGGTGATACGCGTCAGCGTGAACGTGTTAAAGAACGCCCATCGCAATCATTATCTAAGTATTGCGATCATGCAATATATAATCCTACTACCCTCAAAGTTTATATGTTATACCCTATATATCTCCTTTAAGCCAATTGCCCTAACAAACTTTAAGCTGCTGTTTAGTGTCAACATTACCAATTCCTTATGTAGTACAGGATTTTCTTTCTAGGATTGTATTAATGCCCTACAAGTTCCTATGTTTCAATTCCATTGTAACAGAATTTACGTGCTGGGTTCGAGCCAAACTCCAATTCTGAATATGTGCACTCTGAGTCGTAAGTGGCTCTATCAAAAGCTCGACTAGCAATCATTGTTTATATCTGAAAAATATGAGGCATAACTCAGGCTTCCTCTGCAATTACTTGAGTCTTTCAATCGCTTTATCTTTCTTTCTGTTGAGCGTACCTTTGCCAAACATCTGCTTTCAATCCGTAAAAGGGTTCTGGTGCCATAAGCGAAAAATTTATACATGGCCTGGGACCTTGCAGATGGATATTTTTAGACAACTCGGCATACTCTGACTGTCCCATATTATATTAAATTTAACCTCATGACAACTGGGTGAAGCAATGGCGCTCTCACTGTCAAATAGTGTTGAATGGCAAGCTTTAAAAATCGTGGCTCAGCCACCCTGTACTCGACAATGAAAAGTTTTCCAAATTCCTGTTGTTTAAACTGTAGGTCCCTCTACTTATGGATGCATGAAAAGAAAGATTCTAAACCTGGCTTAATGGTTGTAATCCTGAGTTAAACAAAGTGAAATTAGTTAATTATTTAATTTATTTCGAACTATAAAGAATTTAAATTGCCTGGATGGCCAGCAAAACATTCTTTAAATTCTGTGTATTAGCTTCTCAAAATTCTGCTACTACATCTGTTCATTTAACTTTTTTTTTCCATCACATTCCAGGTTCTCTTTTTACCCCAAATTTTGAACAAAAACCAGTCAGTTTTTTTGGTCGTTTTTTTTTTGTTAAGATTAACCATTATTTACCCTCAAAAGCCGTTTAATTTCCTATGGTTCATAAAGTTCGAGTTCAATTCAATTTAAATATTACTCCTGCCTTAAAAAACTTTGTGATATTTTGCTTTCAGACTTTCTCAAAAATTCCAAAAACAGCAGTTAGAGGCGTATATACGAGGATGTGGCAATATAAGTACTCCTGCCTGTGGCATTGGACTTTTATTGAAATTTAAACACGAGCAGCTTACCGCCTAGGGCTTATTGGATCTATCCTCGTATATTGAGTATACCGTGTACACCTGTGTTGCCTTTATGTTTTGTGTTGTCTTCGAATAAATATTGAAATCTTTTCACTTTTACCCACAACTTAATACAAGTCATTAGCAATATATTACAAAAAGACAATAGTGGTGTTAAATTCCTTCTACCACACACATACATACATACATATCAGCACCTTAGTCCTTACACACACACATACAAACTCACATGCATGTAATAAAATGACTTCATATAAATACTTTTGCCACATTTGTGTGGATTTTTTTGTTTATTTTTTTGTTCAGCCTGTTATTTTTGTGGTATCTTTGTGTGGCATTGTATGTACCTTTTAACCCTTTTACACAATAGAGGACTAAATTAAATTTAAGCCTTTTTCCTTGTAATAAAAAGTATGATACCGCACACGCACAGTACTACCAACAGAGACATACAAATGATGCCAAGCCAAAGTCCTTAGAAAACAAAACACAACGAAAGGAAAAAAAAGTGCAAGAAAAGAAAAGAAAGACGAGCAAATAAAGGTAAAAACCATTAAATCTTTTGTAATTTCTTTTTTATAGCCACGTATTATGTAGCGAAGTTATTTCAAGGAAATGAAAGTAACAACAACAATAACAACACCAACACCACCAACAGCAATAGCAGCAACAAAATGTACAACAATATTCTTTATGTGAGTTCAAGTAAAATTCATACAACATTTATCTGACAACAAAGACATTTTCAAATACATACACACATACATACATAAATATACACGGGTATACCTTAATACCAATTCAGAATACCATGACTTAAACGTTCTTTAAAACTAAAAACAATGGCGAGAAATTTACGCCATAAAGTGACACGAAGGAAAAAACAATTCAAAAAAAAAAAAACTTTAACAAAAATATTCTGTGTTACACGTTTAGAAAATTTATAAACTATTCACTAACATATAGGAAAAACAAATTAAAATTAATAATAAATTAATTGCGGACCTTTTATTAACGAAATAATTTTGTTGTGGGTATTGTAAACTATTTAGAGTGCTTACAGTTTGGGCTTATAATGCAAACAAAGTAAAGCGCGATTATTTTTCATTTCTTTTTTTAGTGTTTTTAAAAGCAAAAAATTTGGAAAAACATCAAAATTAGAATCAGTTTAGATTTGTTAATTTTGCCATTGGTACGAAGTATGGCCTTCAAAACGGTCCGAAAAGCATCAAGGCTGTACAAAATGGCTCTGCGGTATTTTGACCCAACCGCACCGTCTTGAATGATTGACACTGTGGTATTTTTAGTGAGGAAACCTTACTCTCTAAAATGCCCAGGCGCGAAAAGTCAGTCAACGGCTTGGCTTTTGCCAGCAGAACTTTTTGTCCATCGAAGCTCTTGCACTTTTTGGAACTTCAATGGCTTTAGTCCAAGTTCATTTTTCAATATGTGTTGCATACGTTCTCGCGATATGTTCAGCTCACGAGCAATTTTTCTACCACTGCGGCGTGGATTTCGATCAAATCTGGCCTTCACTTTTCGAATCATTTCTAATGTTCTTACCGGTTTTTTGTCCACTTTTTGGAAGCGATGCAACACTGCCAGTATCACGGTAACGAGCAATGTTATGAGAAACAAAAGTTTTATTCACATTTAAATGCTGGAGGGCTCTAACGGTATCCATCTGTGGTTTTCCAGCCAAATACAAAGCAATCACACTATCATGCTTGAATTCCATCAGGAATTCGGAGCTTTGACAGTTCCTTCAGATCGTTTATATAGTAGGCAGCAAGATGTCTTCCTCAAGTACGGCTTAGTGTAAATCAGTAGGTAAAGAACAGTCTGCTTCTCTTGTCCATCTCTAAAGTCCTATTCCCATGCTTGCCCATAATGGCCTATTCCATACTAGCGGGCTTCTGTAAAGTTTAAACAGTGTACTCTTCATTCAGTGTCGACCAGATTAGTTACCCCGTTTTGCAAGCATCTCAAACTGTCTTTATATTATTGACGGCCTTGACAATCACAGCTTGTACGTTTTTACAGAGATTTTTCTAAGTAGAGATTATGTACCACCCCTTGCTAATGCATCCTCTCTACAGTTAATTGCAATGTTATTATATTCTTAAGCCCATATGATATGATTATCATATCTTTCTGCGATCTCTTTGAGATATCTGCGAAAGCTCTAAACTTTCTTGGAGTATTCGAAACAATTGGAAGGTATGGCAATGTCCTGCTTGATAACATTAGCCTCTCCAATAACTTTCGCCACAAATTTTATTGACGATATCTTTCTCTGAAAGATATTACATTGATCTGGCAGCCTGATAAGCAGTCTAAATTGATTCCACAGTGCTCTTGACCGCACTGTAAGGAAAGGATGTCTTGAATCTCATTGAGAAGCTTTAAAGTGATGTAGTCACGACCCTCTTCATTCAGAATGATTGCGTGATGAGTGTACAAAGACCACTATACACTGGCCTCTGGGATCAGACCAGAGATCAGCAATGAATCCTTTTTGAGCTACTCATAAGCACTCATGGAATTTCGAGTATGTGTGAATCAACAGAATTGAAATTCAACTACTCTGATTCATTTGTACTCGCTACAAAATTGATTTATAAGTATAAATAGCAATGAGTATGAGTACAACGTTGACATCAAACTCACAACATTCGAAATATGTTTGATTCATACGCCTACTCATTCTAATTAATAAATTTTGAAAAATATTTATAATACTTATAAGTCATTCGAGTTTCTCGTACGCGAATCATCCTTATTTTGTGCTTCGTGTAAAGGTTAAGTGAAGACGTCGAAGTCGATAACATCATGCGTATTATTAGGTATAAACACGACGAGTACTTCCAACTTTGAGTATGAGTAGTATGAGTATAATATTAAAATGAGTATGAATGCGTATAAGTATCAGAAATTGTAAGTATGTCTTGCATCTACTCATCGTTTTGAATACTCATTGCTGATCTCCGGACCAGACTGTCGCCCAGAGACTACAGTACAGTCGCGAGTCACCATTAAAAACTTGTGCAACCGTTTTTTAATTTTTTTTTGTTGCATCAGAAAGAAAATGTTTTTCAAATGAAATTTGTTTTTCGTTTTCTAAGTGTATGTGATTATTTTAATGAGTTTGTTTTTTGTTATTGTTGTGTGCGTGTGTGTGCATGTACAATGCTTTACTTATTATTACAATATAACAAAAGCTACAGCAGCAACAACAACAATAATAATAACAAAATCTTACAAATTATTCTTGCCAGTTTTGTTTCATTTTTTTTTTTGCGTTGTTGCTTAAAAAAACAAAAACAAATAAAACAAACAACAGCAACAGTAACGCTCATATCACACAACACAAAAAGAAAATGTTTTTAGTCGAAATATTTATAAAGAAAAATTCTTTTCAGCATGAATGAACACGATTTAGGAGATGAAAACAAACAAAAAACGTTTGAAATGAAAAGAAAAGAAAGAAAATTTTACGCAGGCAACGAAGAATAAAAACGCAGAAGAAGAGAAGAGAAATAATAATAAACATAAAACCAAACAAAAAGCTAAAAAGAGAAAATATTAAACGAATATAGTAGGAGGAGGAGAGCAACAAAAAAATTAAAAAAGAGAAAGTAGAAAAAACGGAATGATAAATAAAGATGTGAAGTTGTCAGAGACAGAAAGTCAGATTCGTATCAAAATATCACACGCTACACTACCCAGTAAACTATCTGTTTGAATGCATGCAATGGTATAATACCAGGAGATTTCTAATAGGACTTAATCAGAGCGCACATACATACGAATGCACGTATATGTTGCACTCATCTAGAGCTGGATAAAAAATGTATTTTTCTGCTTGTAGTTTGTAGTTTAAACGGCCATCCTTGTACATAAAGGCTACAGATTTTTTAGAGAAATTTCGAATCTTTTAAAGGTAACTCTTCTATAAGTTCTGGGACATTGGGATAGGCTTGACAATTACATTGCTAAATAGGGTTTACAGGAAGTAAGTATTCTGATTGCCTCAACAACTCTTTTTATAGAAAAGTTGAATCTCGTTGTCTGCAGAAAGATACATGCAATATTGCTAGACTCTGCAGGATACGTAAGGACGGCAGAGAAGAGAGCGAATTTCTTTCGTCCTAGAGTTACATGGCCGTCCATCGCACAATTGCGATACTTACTTTTTAGTAGTTAGGCCAAAAGACCTGGCTTTCCGACAAACGATTTCCACAGTAGCTGTAGGCCTGAGGAGGAGAAATAGACTGCCTTTTACCTCGTGTGTCAGTGCCGATTTTTCGCCTTACATATACTGACATCTTTACCTATAGATCCCTAGGATAAAAATTGCTACAATAGCAAGATTTATTTTGGACTCGAGCGCTATTCCCATGGATTAAGTATTGCGTTACAATAGGCCTAAGCCAAGCAACACATACATTTAATTCCACAATAGTTCACAGTGTTGCGAAGATTAGGTGGCATTTTATTGTTCTTAATCTTCCTTTACTCGCGCCAAAAAGCTGAAATACCAATACCCGCGCGTTGTCCTGTGAGACCGACAATAGTATTATTGGTATTATTTTGAATTAAAAACGAATCTTATTACGAATAATGAAGCTACCAGTCATATCAACTTACTGGCATTATTTTGCCATCTGCCATCAAAAACTTTTCAAAAATCTGTCGTTCGGAGTCGACTTTATACTGTATTTCCCGCCACTTATGTATAAAAATTAACGCTCACAACATAAGTGGTGTGAGAAACTAGGTCGCAATCCTGAATGAACGGTTGTAATGACCAAATATGTACAGGGTGGCTGATATGTAATGCAACACAGTAAAGCGCTTTATTTTTTTAATTTTTTTTTTTTTAATTTTATTATTCAAAAACAAAAAAAGTTTTGTTCGAATTGGTCACGTTTGATACGAATTATGGCTTTCAAACGGTCGACAAAACCATCACAGGCTGCGCGAAAGTGGCTCTGCGGTATTTTCGCCCATTCTCCAAAATGCCTCAGGCGCAAAAGTTCAACGGATTGAGATCCGGAGGTATTGGTGGCCATTGTGAGGTAAAAATGAAGCGATGAACCTCCTTTTTAAGCCATTCTTGGTTGACACGTGCTGAGAGCAGAAATGTTTGTCTGTTGAAGGCTTCAATACTGTCTTTAAGACATTTTCCCATTAGTATTCGGCATTTATTTTGACCCCATGGTCGATGAATAAGAACGGGGAGTGCCCATCGGCCGTTATGGCGGCCCACACCATTACCATTGGCGGCGCTTGAGCTCTGGTTTCCAATCGCAGGTGTAAATTTTCAGCTGACATCTTTGGCAAGTCAACCCGATCATTTTGTTTGTTCACAAACTGCCAATTTGGCGGAGAAAACCAAATTCGGGTAACTGGCCATTTTCGTACAAGCAAAGTAACTCATTGGGGCTCCTTTTCCAGTCTAACTTTTTTTTGTCCATCGGAGAGCTGTTGCATCTTTTTGGATGACTTCAATGGCTTTAGGTCCACTCTCATTTTTCAATATGTGTTGCATCCGCTCTAGCGATATGTTCAGCACACGAGCAATTTTTCTATTACTGCGGCATGGATTGTGATCAAATCTGGCCTTCACTTTTCGCATTATTTCTGGTATTGTTATCGTTTTTTTCTTCTACTTTTTGGACGCGCGACACAACACTGCCAGTATCACGGTAACGAGCGATGGTACGAGAAACGAAAGATTAATTCAAATATTAAGATTAAGTCAAATATAACCAATCACACTATCACCCTTGAATTCCATCACGAATAACTGTTTTTCTAAATGTAATAGATGAAAATGCTTTTGTAAGCCTGTAAATAATAAAATGAACTGTCACTAGAATAAATCTGTCCGCTGTCAGATGAGTGGTTTACAAATGATAACAACCTGAAGTTGGTTGCAATACATATCAGCCACCCTCTATGTATAGGTTGATTAGTATCGTATGCTGTTCTTAGACAATGTTCACTGGGTTAGAAATAAACGCATACATGCACCACATCCAGTAAAAAACATACGCACTTTAAAGAGTATTAAAGAAAATCCGACGAAGTAGTAATATTATATAAATGTGTGAATATTGAAAGAGTGGTGAGAGGAACTGGAAAGAGTAAGAGAATAAAAACTACAAATTACAACATCATAACGCATCACAGCATTTGTTATGTTCTGTTCTGTTCTGTGTATACATCATTGCAATGCAATCCAAAAAAAAAAGAAAAGAAACGCATCATGACACAATGTAAGCGTTTATGCTCTTCTCTTTCTCTGCTACACATGCATAAGAAGATTAAATGCATGTGTGTATGTGTATGTATATAATCATGTTTTTATGCGTTGTAAACTTACATGCACTACACACACACACACATACATCTTATTGGGCGACAGTTGAGAAAAACAAAACTAAACCAAAAAAAAAAGTAGGAAAATTACTCTTCTTCTTCATGCACTCGAGCTATTTTTAAAAAAATATATGGCGGCTGTAAAAAGTTCTTTTTTTAGCTCGTAAAGTACACACAACACAAGTCGTAACTGAACGCAACGAAAATCTAAAGTAAAGAAACAACGCGAAAAATAAAAACAAACCTGTAGTCGATTAAGACCAACCGCAACGACTTTTTCAATTTCCCATAGAGAGAGAATGTGTGACACACACATTTTGGATTATTCCTCCACGCTACAGAAATGTTTCTTAATTTATACTCTGCAATAAAACTTGTAGGCATAAATAGTACTTTTTTCTTTCTTTCTTTCTTTCTTTTTCGTTTTCTTAGCCATAAAATATATTTTTGGAAAAGTGACAGAAGCATAAAGTTTTTCAGTTCAGAAGATTGCCTTTATGGCGACTAAATTACGATTAAAAAAGAAAAAAGATGAAAATATCTACGGTATCTACCATATCCATATGTTCTACTTACTCTCTATATCATGAACCTGCTATTCATTTTTTATCAAATGCGATTCAATGGTAATCTATTAAAATTTAATTTTCTTTAAAGCGCAACTGAAAAGTAAGTTATCCTTTGAGACACATTTAGACGCTAAGGTTCAAACTGAATGATCCAGATCTTGTGGTTTAAGTGTGAACCCCTACAAAATGGAGTTGATGTGTTTTAACCGGCAATATAAGATACCTTTAATGACATTCCGATCTTTAACGCAGCCGCCGTAGTCTAGTAATTAGAAGTTGGCTTATTAGCTGCGAGGCCACCACAGGTCGAACATGTTGTACGAAACGAAATAAGGAGTGCGCACAAAAAAAAAATGGACTTACTTTTAAGCTTATAACATTTTTCATAATTGAAAAAAATGAATACCGTTACATTGCTTTTGTTTGCCATCAGTTTCAAAATCCACGTGCAAAATTTCATTGCAATAGCAAAATTAGTTTTTTGAAAATGGGCACCCAACAAGAATGTCGTAAAAAAATAATTGAAATTTTCAATGAAAAACCGCGTCGCTTATAAAAAACGATTGCTAGGCTCGCAGGTGCTAACCAAAAAGCAGTTTCTAAGGCAAGAATAAAACAATATAAGGAGTGTTTGAGTATTTAGAGAAAGTGTGGAAGTGGAAGAAAAAAAGGATTTGCCGACCAAAACAAAGCATGTAAAATAATACACCCTAAAATGTCTAAAAAAAAAGTTGCTCAAAAAGTTGGATGCTCTGAGACCTTGGTCAGAAAAAAAATTTTATACACAAAAGAATTCAAATATTATTTACTTTAATTGAAATATAAAACGAAAAAAATCCGCCACTTAGTTTAATTTCTATAACGAAAAGTGTAAGTCTAGTTTTTTTTGTGCACACTACTTATGAAAACATATTTCTTCGGCGACTTCCTCTCAGTAGCTCCACACTGAGCGCAAATAAAATTGAAATGAAAAGTTTTTTAAAAATCTTTTAATCTTTAGTTCCCACCATTCATGTATAAATTAATACACACAACAGAATTCGTAATTCCCTACTTGAAGGCTTGCAATGTCCAAATATCGATTTGTATGATCTTTAATGGGATTCAACTTTTCCTTATTCTAAAAGCATAAAATATCTAGAGGTCTCTCTTGATCCCAAGTTCTCATAAAGGACAACATACTTTTAAGAGCTAAGAAAGCGACAAAAGCGCTTAACACTTGCCAAATGCCCTGTAGGTAAAATCTGGTGCCTTGAATCAATCAAGCTATTCTGCTACACTCCAACCAAATCATTATTTGCAACACTCAATTGACTGCCTACTGGCCTTCTTTTAAAGCAGACGGATGAGCTTTTGGTAGGAGGAATCAATATTGGCGGTATTTTCCCTAAAATCTCTTAGCTTACTCGAACAACGAGGCTGGCGTTAGCAATTATATTTTCAACGTCCGTCCCTTTTCTTATAGCAACCAATACTTTGGGGATAACTCCTACTTGAGCAGTACATTGTATTGGATTTAGGGAAAACAGGTTGAGAGAGGCAGGAAATGAATACATAGAGAGCTTTTCTTAGAGAAATTTCAAATTATTTAGAGTATAAGGGTTAAAAGGACATAAGGGAAGATGTTATGCTCATACTGAAAGCGGCGCAAATCTTTTTTGGCGTGTCAAAATTTTCTCTGAAAATCTCCTAATTTACTCAGCAGCCTGGCTGTGATTGAGTTTATATGTTTTGAACGTTCATTTTTGTCTTTGGATGCCGGGAATTTCTCAGAGAAATTTCGTGCCCTTCAAAGGATACTCTTGTATGAGTTCCGTGACATAAAGATGTTGTTGGAAATTGTATTGCTGATGAGCTGGCGAAGGTAGATTGCAATTGCAATAGGTGTAAGGACTCAACAATAGCACTTTACACCGACAAAAGGACAGTTTGCAAGATCTGAGATACTTGGACTAAACATAATCCACTCACTGGCTCTATTGTCTTGACTTGGTCTTGGTCGAGCCAAGCTTGTTTTATGGTGTACGTATATATGTGTGTTGAACGATGTGCAAACGCCAATGCCACTGCTAACTGGTATACACCTTAGCAATTTCCGATAAGTGACAGGCCTTGGGTATTCTAATTACTTCAATTAATTTGGTTATTATGCACTCATTTTACAGGAAGTCTTGATGGGAAGATGCAACAAACCACTTTCTTTGGCTGATCAATTCAGTACAGTTTCCATTGTATTGCTTGATTCAATGTTGGTGTACCGTAGATTGTTGATCAGGCTGTATAGCAGATTGTATTGTACAATTGTATTGCCAATCTCAGCAGATGCACGGTATTGTCTTGCTTGGTATACATTATCATCCACAAAACTTTACTTTGATTCGTACATGATGGATGGAGCACGCACTTATCATTCTCCGAATATATGATCGCATGAAATTAAAGAAATATTTGACGAGAGATGCTAAGTTCCATAGCAATGTTCACCTGCTTTTCTCCATTCAACAATTTTTTTACTAGAGGGAAATGGAAAACAAGCAAACTATCTCCCTGCTATTCTCCTAGTTAGCTCTTACGTGTTTGTGAACTTTACAAAGTTTCAAATGGTTTTGCATTAAATATGCATTTATTTATTTGTAAAATTTATATTTCAATTGGAAATGTACTTCTTAAAATATAATTGAAAACGTTTATGAATTCTTTTAAAAGTTAAGAAAACAAAAAAAAAAAATAATAACAAACAGATTATGAGTTCATCCATTATATTTCAATATTCCCTCTTGTTCGTAAACAATAAATTACCCAAAACGGCAAGGATTTGGATTTCATTAGCCGTAAGGCAAGAAAAGTAAAGTAAACATTTTCATTAGAAGGTCACAGAATCGCCTTTGATTAGCCAACGTCGTCTGTTTACATTCTTATCTGATTTCCTTACTACCATTTTGCGTCTTGGAGTTATTGAAACAAACTTCATTTCGATGAATAAAAAAAGATAACCGTTTTCTGTTATTTATTTACTTTGTCTTTTAATCTAACTTAACAAATTCTTAAACTTTAAATAAACCAAAAATAATCGTGTTTGGAAATTTAAAAACATTTTTTTTTGTTGTTAAATTACAGGTCCAAGGGGGAAATTCTTTACATCACACGAAAATAATGTTGACGACTTTTCGCTTTCCATTAAATTCAACATTTTTTTTGTTTTTGTATTTAAATCAGCAATTTTTTTTTCGTTTTTCTTCAAAGCTTTATTAGGTTTATTCGAATTTTTTTTATTTCCACTTTAAATCCATGCAGTACACCCTATACTATGCGAGTGTGGATTTGGTTTTATCAGTTCATTTCATAAATTATTTTCCCTATTTTTTTCTTTTTCTTTTTTTTTATAAAACCAGTATGTATATTCGGTAGAATAGTAGATACACAACAAGCTTTTATATGTTCATTAGGAACAGAGATCAGCAATAAGTATTCAAAACAATGAGTAGGTTCGAGTCATACTTATAATTTCAGATACTTATACGCATTCATACTTATTTTGATATCATACTCATACTACTCATACTCAAAGTAGGAAGTAATCGTCGTATTCATAGTTAACAATACGCATGATGTTATCAACTCGTCTCTACTTAACAATTACACGAAGCACAAAATAAATATGATTCACGTACGAATACCACAATACTCACAAGAAGATTGTGTGTACGCTTTGCTTGTTGTCTTTGTCTTTCCTTTCTTCTTTGTTTGTATATGCAACAACAACAAAGGCTGTAAATTTTGATGCATGATCCAAGCCACTCGAATCACTTATAAGTATTATAAGTATTTTTCTAAATTTATTAATCAGAATGAGTAGGCGTATGAATCAAACACATTTCGAATGTTGTGTGTCAACGTTGTATTCATACTCATTACTTCTTACACTTATAAATCAATGTTTTAGCGAGTACTAATGAATCAGAGTAGTTAAATTTCAATTCTATTGATTAATTCATACATAAAATTGCATGAGCGCTTATGAGTATCGGAAAAACGATTCATTGCTGATCTCTGGTTAGGAACCCACAAAATTCGATATTATTTCAAACCATTGAAATTAAGTTTCAATTTAAATTTCATTCGAATTTTTGTAAAGAAATTCCTTTCGGCAGTTCACAGATGATTGACTCTTTTAATACAAATTCCTTTGTGGTTTAATTAATATACCTGCCGTAGCTTATGCTCGTAGTTTTTTGCGAGTAAGTTTGCGAGTCTTTGCTGAGTCATCTGGATATTTCCTACCATTGGTCCTGGGCTGACTGCTTGCTGTTTGACCTCTTAAACCGTGTGTCTTCGGTTTTCTTCGTCTGCTCTACTGAGTTTCTCTCACAATGAATTATCTATTGCTTCATGTTGACTCGAAGGTTATGCTTTTGACGCGTGATAAGTGTCGTTTTCTCATTCTTTGGCTGCACCTTTAACGGCAATTGCCTGGATGTTGATGTTTTGTTATTCAGCTTTGGTTTTTCTTCTCATCAGCTGTTTTATTTCTTTAATGGAGTTGTTAAGTAATGTTAGAGGCCGTGTACTTGTCAACTGGGACAACTACAGTACCCGGAGTTCGAATTGACCCATTGTACAACATACTAGCTTCTCACACCACTTCTGGCGTTAATTTTATACATGAGTGGCGGAACCTACAGTTCAAAGTCGACTCCGAACGACAGATTTCTTCTTTTAGAGAAGCTTCAGGGCAATTTTTACTCTCAGAGATTTTGCCAGAAATCTGCCGAAAGGTGCCGAAGAAAAAATTTTCATATTCTCGTTTTCATGTCTGCCCTGGGATTCGAACTCAGGCTTTTCTTCTAATAAGCCTAAGCATTACCTACTAGACCACAGCGACTTCTGGAATTGTTACTCCAATTATGTTTTACTTCTTCTGTTTTACTTCTATTATTAGAAACTGTAACTTTTGGTCTGCCGTCAAAGAGTTCATTGTCAAATCGGTCCGCGAGTTTCGCAGCAGCTTGTTTTTAATTTTTCTGATATTCGTTCAAGATTTTTTATATCCCTTAAGAGATTCTGCCATTTGAAATTAGGCTAGCATTTAGGATTATTGTGATACCACAATCAATTCTACATTTCCCCAGAGAAAACCAACCCGACTCCAAAATAAATCTTGCTATTGCAGCAATCTTTGTATTAAAGAAGCTCGATCAAATATGTCGGAAAGTTAGTGTTTAGACAACAGCCCTATACTGATACGTGAGGTGAAAAGCAGTCTCTTCTTCTTTATAAAGTCCACAGTCTGTGAAGAAATCATTTTCTAAAATAACATGACCCCATATGCTTACCAATGGTAAATAAGCATAAGACTATTAATTGATTTAAAGACGAAAGTGAGTCGCTCATATTCAATTCTATAGGTGTACAGCAGAGTCTAGCAAAAGTGAGGTATCCTCTTGCTACAAGCATGCATGAATGATATCTACGTTATTGGAAGTATTCAAAATACATATGCCTTATAACATGAGGGAAATTGTGAACTTCGTACCAGACTGCATCGGCTTATTAGCAATGCAATTTTAAACGATATCCTTATGTCCCGGAAGCCATATTAGAGCTACCTTCGAATGATCCAAAATATCTCTGAAAATTTTTGGGCATTCATAAATAACAAAGGATGTACGTTGGCTGGAGTATAACAGAATGGACTGGTGATCAGAACAGCTGATTTCAATTCATTGTTCCTTACTGCCGTCCGCTTTAAAAGAAGGTCAGAGGATAGGCAATGGTGTATAGGCAAGTCACCATTGTCAATAATGCCTTAGTTGCAGTAGAATAGATCGCACTGGTGCACAAGAGAGGTGACTTGCCTGTACATTTTGTATATCAGTTAGCAGTGGCATTGGCGTTTCCACATCGCCGAGCACACATATATGTATAAACCATAAAGCAAGCTTGGCTCGACCAAGACTAAGTCAAGACGATTGAGTCAGTGGGTGATGTTTAGTCTGAGACCCTCAGATCTTGCCAACTGTCCTTTTGATGCTTACACCTATCAGTAATGTTATCCGTTTATGGCAAAGCTTATCTACTTTTAATACGCTGTGGTTTTCAAGAGTCTCCGTTAAGGACTACGTTATTTTGGGGTTATACAGTCACGAATTTTATTTTACCCGAGTAAAGAACACAGAATTCGTTCTTAGCCTTTTAGGATCATTATAATTTGTGTGTGTTTTTTGTTGTTATTTTTATGGTCTTTGTGTTGAACTTATTTGCAAACATTACAATTAAACGCATAAAAATTGTCTATAGAAACAGAAGAAGCAACAGCAACAGCAACCACTACAAGCGAAATATAAAAATGTTAATGGGAATAGCAACAACAACAACAACTATAATATAAACAATAAAAGCAACAATAATAAAATAGCCATGAAAAATCCCATAATCCTCATGCATACTAACGAGTAGCTGCCGGCCAAATAACTGGTTACGCTCTTCGACCAACAACACATCGCTGTTTGCACTAGAGCCGGGTAGAAAAAGAAGAGAGGACAGTTTGCTGTGGAAAATATTCTTCACACAGTCTTTAAACTACAATGTCTTGGCTTTATTTTTATTTTTTTTTTATTATGTTTGACTTGTTTGTTGTTATTGTTGTTGTTCTGCAGTTTGTCCATTATAATTCGAATAGGGTTGGCCCATGTAGAAGAATTAAGATGAAGAAGAAAAAAAAACCTAAGTAGACTTCCTTTAGTTTGCCCCCGAATGATGTTGCCTCATAGAAGCCGCACAACAAGAAGTTGTAGGTCATTTTGTTGTTTTGTTGCTTCATTTTGACTATGAGCTGAGCGTATATGATGATGTTGATGATGATGATTATAACCGCGTCTTAGGGGCTAATACTGTAAATACCATATAGAATGTGTTTTTCACGCCTACATCCGTTTCTGGGCCTTAGGGAACAAGTCATAAGAATAAATAAACTTTTCGAAATACACAAGATACACACTCGTACACACAAATTTTGAAAATGCCTAAACGAAGACATCGTAAAGAAAAAAGAGGTCGTTGCGGTACTTGGTACCTTTCAAAATACAATAACAATACATTTATAGAAATATACATACACATACACACACACTCACACGCATACTTACTATAATACACAGACAGACTTGTGTATAGTCAAAGAAGGTCACAAAATAAAGAGAGAATGAAAGAAAGAAAAAAAACAAAGAAAAATAAAAGAAGAATAAGAATAAGAAACCCAACATCCGCTTTATTGTAGGCCATGTTTTCTCTCTATTTTTCCTACGTTTCTTTATTTCAATTTCATTCAAAATAGATTTAAGCACTATAAAGGCAACAGAAATAAAGAAAAATTAAAAATTAAAAGAAACAAAACAAAAAAAAACATAGAAAGAAAGAATGAAATGTTAAGGTCCTCCATAGAAAAATAAAACATTTTCAATGTGTTCACTTCTGTTGCTGTTGCTTTTTGTTTTGTAAAATAAAAAATTTTTTTTTTCCACCTTTTATGTTTTGTAGCAAAAATTTTTTCTTTTTCTTTTTGTGTGTTATTTCCTTTACATTTCCTTTTTCTAGATTTTATTTCATTTCATACAGAAATTTCTGCTCTGCAAAAAAGGGAAAATTTTTTTAAGGACAACACAACAAACACATCGACACAGATACCATAGCTTTGCCAGATTAAAACCATACCAACTACACACACACACACGTGTATACGAAATAAAATACATCCGGTTTTTCAATGCAAGTGCGTGTAAAGGTGTGTGGGAGAGTGTGTGTGTAAAAGGGAAATGGATTTAAACAACAACAACAACAATAGCAACTACAAAACATATTCCTATAGAAAAGAAAACAAATCTCAGATTTGGAATTCATGGCCATAATATATTATAGCCTAGCTAGGTACCGAGCGAGTGTATACAAATTAAATCATAACTGTTGTTCTCTTTTTTTTTTGTTCTTTTTGTATACCCTACACCCAGAGAGGTGGAAGGTCATTATAGATCGCACAAATCAACAATCATGATAAAAATGCTTCGAACCAATATGGCAAAAATTAAAATAAAAATTGTAAAACATTTAAAATATAAGCTCGCAGGTTGCAAATACAATAAAAATAATTTTTGTGTTTAGTTTTAATTAAATTCTTTATTGTTCGCATAATTCTGTATGCCACTGTTCGCAACTTGATGTAAACAACGGCAATTGCTGTGTTAGTTATTCTTTTGCATAAACAATCACTAAGCAATAGTTCGAGAGATCTATGCAAGGGAGATCTTCAAACCACGATTACTCACTTGCAAACTCACCACATCTTCAGACAAGACTGACTGAACTTTTACTGACCCCATTGCCTGCTTTGCATTGTCTTTTATATAACAACGTCTTCGTGGCTTTGCCTTCTCTAGATCTCTTAAATGTAAACATCATTGTTTCATTATGTTGTTTGTGGAATTTTGTTAACATTTATTATTGTAGTGTGTTGTTGCATTTTTGTTTACTTGTTTATCATTTTCTACATTAATGTTTTGTTGTGTGCGTTAATTTCATACACTATTTAGTAGCGGAACTTACAATTTAAAATCGATTCTGAACGTTATTGTTTTAAGAAACTTTTCATGACAATTTTATTTTATGCTCAGAGTTTTTGCCAAAAATCTGCAGGGAGGAAATCGCCGAAGAAATTTTTTTTCGTATTTCGTTTTGTCTACCCTGGGGTTTGAACCGAGATCGTACTTCTCATAAGCCAACGTACTACCTACTACAATAAGACGACTACCTTCGATATTTACAGCGGTGGCTGATATGTCTTGCAACCAACTTCAGGTTGTTATCATTTGTACACCGCTCGTCTGGCAGCTGACAGATGTATTCCAGTGACAGTTCATTTTATTATTTACAAGCTTACAAAAGCATTTTGGTCTATTGCATTCAGAAAAAAGTTATTTGTAATGGAATTCAAGCGCGATAGTGTGATTGCTTCATATTTGGCTGGAAAACCACAGGTGGCTATCGTTACAGCCCTCCAGCATTTAAATGTACCATTGCTCGTTACCGTGATATTGGACAAAAAAACAGTAACAACACCAGAAATGATCCGAAAAGTGAGGCCAAGATTTGATCGAAATCGTGGGGTCAAAATAAATGCCGAATATTATCGGGAAAATGTCTTAAAGACAGTATTGAAGTCCTGGGCAGACAAACTTTTCGGCTGCAGACCATGGACATTCCAATAGGACTCAGTACCATCGCACTTAGAACTCGTCTACCAAGAATGGCTTAAAAAGGAGGTTCCTCTCTTCATTTCTAGCGCACAATGGCCACCAAAATCTCAGGACTTCAACGCGTTGGAGAGTAAGGTTCTCACTAACAAATACCAAGACTCAAGACGGCGCTTGAATGGGAATGGGCCAAAATAGCGCAGCGCCACTTTCGTGCACCCTCTGATGGCTTTGTCGCCCGTTTGATAGCCATAGTTCGTACCAAAGGTGGCCAATTCGAATAAATCTAAACTGATTCTAAAATTTTATGTTATTTCCAACATTTTTTGCTTTTGAACAATAATTTATATATCAGACACCCTGTATTGGGGACTATTAGCTGGACTTGTGATCGATGGTTACCACTTTCGTGCAGCCTTGATTGGGTGATAAGGACGCCAACTACATGGCATTCAATAGAACGAACCACATGTTAATATCACATCGCATGTTCTTGAGAAGCTATTTTAGGGTACGATCATCTCCAGTGGAGATGTTGTGAATTGGCAATCGGGATCTTGTGATTTGATTCGGTAAAATATTTCTTGTGGGGTTTTCTCAAGTTCCCGATGTAAGCAAATAAGTTACAATCCTTAGTGGGCCTCGAAGCCAACCTAACACATATCTTTTATCAAATTCAGGCTGATTTATGCGCCAGAGTCAAGAAAAATTAGACCTTTCAGATGCTCTCCACACAAATACCAAATATGATAGCATCAACAGGTCCTTTCAAACAAATAGAAATTTCGAACGAGATGAAACAAATTATCCTAATAAGAGTGTACTTTTTATTGTAGCATGAAACTTAGTCGGACTATACCAAAAAGGGGATTGTAATACTTTTAATTTCTGAGGTTTATGTTGCCATCGTTCCAATTTGCTTACCACCAATTTGCCTAATCCTTTCAGCAACATTAATGCTTAAGGAGGTTGAGGAAAAGGGAGTGAATTGTTTCCTTATTTTCTTTTATAAATTAAATCATTGTGGTGGTATTTTGTTAATACCGGCGATTTTTTGTTTGTTTAATAAGCGCCAAATATAATGTCTTATTAATGGTTTGGTTTGATATTTTTATTACCCAAAGGCATTTTGATTTTTAAAACTTTTTTAAAAACACATAAAACTTTTTAACTTTTTAAACTACAAGATATTTTATAAATGATAATTAAAGCACTTCTATTGTAATAATAAACTATCCAACTCATACAGTAGAGGCTAAACTATAGAAAAATATTCCAAACTGAACAAATTTCTTCTGCTTAATAGTAGTTCTTAAACATAAATGCTTACCGGAAGGATATTTGTAAGAAAGTTTTCAAAGAATTTCATTCAATTGACAAAAAGTTTCAGTATAATTAATTCAATTTAATTACCATAACTAAACGAATTCTTTTAAGCTATTTGTATACACAGTGTCAGTCAAAACTAACGGAATTAAACTTTTTTTAAAGAACACAAACTAATAAAGGCGTTAAAAACATACAAAACGAAAAGAAGTAAACAAGACAAGTAGTAAAGAGACAACAACAAAATACACTCACCATACGGTAAATCGAAGTACACAAATAAAAATATTACGTAGGGAATTACGAGACGGGACCAAAACAGAGATCAAAAATTCCATAAGATACAGTAAGATTTTAATTAGTATCCGAGTACAATTTTCACTAAAAATTTTATGCAAGAATTTTATAGGGTCTTTCATATAATTACAACGAAGTGAGTGTGAAATATCAGCGACATTTTTTATTTGTTTGAAACACCTACTGATGGAATTCCATGTGGAATATATGTACATACATCCACACAGTAATGTTCAATACAATCCTTCAGTTAGGCTTGCCATCTGATGGCCTACATTTCAAAGTCAACTCCGAAGAACAGATTTTTGAGAAACTTTTTCATGGCAATGTTATTTACTTTTACAGTCTTTAGCAGAAGTCTGCTGAAGGGAAATCGCCCAAGAAATATTTTTTGCATATTTTGTTTTGATAGAGATATCTGACTCAGGGTTTGTACTAGACGTGAGTACAAACCCGATACGCTTACTACTATACTAAGGCGACTTCTATATATATATGGAATACAACATTGTTTAAATGATCATGTCCTCAAGACGTTCGTATTCTTGCCGCTAAAACACACCAAATAATGAATTTTTTTGAAATGCACTGGACATCAAATTCAAAAATTTTGTTAGTTATCCACATATGGGTCTCATTACTGGCGGTGATTTTTCAACGAAAATTTGAATCAATTGCCAACTGCTGTAGAGCACATTCAACAAAAAGATGTTGAAGTCTGTGGTCTTTTATCTTCAGTACCTGGGAGCAGTTGAATTATATACAGCCGCAGTTCAAAGTCAAAACAAGTTGTGCTCTGCGAAAGGTCGAGTTTTTGTGAGTTTTTGAGACAGCCGCGACATTTTTACTGGATTTGAATTTATCCACCACATTACGAATAGAGTCCTTACAGTAGGACGGTTAAAGTGGTCATTTGGAATACATACCTGCATTCATAATTGGCTACACTTAGATACAACCTTCTCACACCACTCACGTTGTGTGTGTTAATTTTTTACCTCTGTATGGCGCAACCTACAGTTTAACGTCGACTCTGAATGACAGATTTTTTTTAGGAAACTTTTTTCATGGCAGGGTTATTTGCTCTCAGAGTTTTGCCAGAAATCTGTTGAGAGGAAGTCGCCAAACAAATATATATTTTTTTTTCATATTTCGTTTTGATGCCTGACCTGGGATACGAACCCGGGCTTTACGGTCTGATAAGCCAACACACTACCTACTACTCTACGACTGACTTATCGTAGGTGCTTAGACTATGAAATAAAACGGATCATCAGCAAAGATTTCAGTTCGCAACACATGGAAAACTGATTTATTAGATAGTATTGCAGGCATATCAACTTGTTAAGCTTTTTAAACAAGCTCTTAAGACATCATGTCATCAGATTTGCACTCATACTTAGGGAAAGGAGAACAACTCATATTTCCTTAATTCCCATACGATTGTGTGTTTTTCTTTTTAATTTTGTCTCCTATCAAAAATATCGCAGATTGAATTTTTCTTGCTCTAAAAATTTACACGAAATCCACGAGAATGTTAATTTTATATTCCCTTTACACGTGCCTTATATTACGGATGTTAATTTAAATGAAAAGAAAAGGAAAAACAAAAAAAATCATTTTACTTTAAACACCTCTCAGCCATGATTACTTTCGAGGCAATTTTGTGCCTGTGAGTATTTTGCACCATCCCGAGCATTCTTTTATGGATTATTTCTTGTAACAGCGGATGTTACGTTTTTTTTTTTCTTTCCATGGCATTCGTTCATTCATAACTAAATACACAAACAAAGCAAAATTTCAATAGAAAAAATAAAATAAATAACAACAAAAGCAACAACAAAAGCGACAACAACAACAACGACAACAACAGTGGCAACAATAGAAATTGCTATAACAGTTTATGGTCTTAAGTTTACACCACATAAATTTTGTTGGAAGCAAAATAAAATTAGCCTCCGAGCAGCTAATCGTCCACGAAATAGCAATGGATGAGGAGTACCAGTCATAAACAAATACATACACACATAAACATTTATACAAATATACCATATATACATGCAGATATTCGTGAGTGTGTGTGTGTGTTTGTCTAAGGATTTGTGTGTGTGTGTGTTAAAAACAAATAGAAATGTAGACAAAATGACACCTAATATAGCTAGCTACAGCTAAAGAACATTGTTTAGTAGATTTTTACTGTTTTATTTTAAAATACTATAGAAAATACAGTCAACCCTCCAATAGCGCGGTTTTCATATAACGCGGGACTGAACTTGCGACAGTCGGTACTCTTACAGCGCGGTTTGGGTTCAATTTCATCTCATAAGTTCCTTCCGCACAGTCTATGAATGAATACTAACTAGATATTGTCAGCCGAGATACAGTACCGTGCAAAACAATAGCAGTTGGATTTTCAATTTAAAAAAACAATGAATGAATATGAACAAAGTGAGGATAAATATTAAAAAATTACATTATTTTGCAAGTTATTCCTAGTTTTGTTGGAAACCGGTCTTTTAGTTTCGTTTTTATTTCATTTTTTTTTTTATCAATCCTTATATGAACTCTTGAATTCAATAAAAATAATTTCTCTTGTCTTTTGTATTTCTGGGTCTCCATAAAACGCGGCATGAATGATGAGATTTGTACTAATTCTGTGTTTCTTATAGTGCGGTTCCCACACAACGTGGTTTCCATACAACGCGGTAGACGATTTCCATACAACACGCTAGCGAATTAGTCTGATTTGTACCTGAAATCCAAGTTTCTTATAACACGGTTTCCATATGACACGGTACGCACTCACCGCATTGTAGGAGGGTTGACTGTATACATACAAATCCATACATACATATGTATGTGGCAACAGTATATGCACACATCTGTATGTATGCATCCATGTAAACTAACACACATACATACATTCCTGCACTTTAGTACAACATAAGCATCGTGGCATTTTATTTATTATATTCACTATGGCATGTAGGTAAATATATTAGATGGCTGGCTAGAGGCTGAAACAGCATTCAGCCTGTTTAGGATACTGTTCTGTCTAAGATAAAGAGCAGCTCCATTAGATAGACACATTTTAACGGTGAAGATATTATTGAGATTGTTATCTTGGATTCATATTAATGTTCCCAATGCCTAGATGCCCTGATCCAAAATTCACTCTTAATTATCAAATTCAATTCGACTTGATTTTCCTGATGAGTATTTCAAATCTGAAACTCACATCAGTTTATTATTTAGATTATTTTAGGACAAACGTAAACCTCTGGTTTAAAGCAAATACGAGTCAACCAGTTATTGGACTGCCATAAACTCATAATTATTCGATCGTTAAACCTAACCCAGACTAGTCTAGGAGGCGTAACCTCTTTATGAATCAGATCCCAATGAAGCTGGCATTTCCTAGATGAAACTATCCCAAAACCAAAATAAAACTGTTGCAGTAATCTTCATTTCAGAAAGCTTAGACAAAGCCCAGCCAAACTGAGAGGTCAAAAATCTTCGTCTCTTTATGACAAGAGCATGTCTCTAGAACAAGAAGACAGAACATAGTAACTTCCTTTTCCTCAGGCCCTTAGCTCCTGGAGAAGTCATATGTCGCAATGCCAAGTTTTTCGTCATGCCTACCGAAAGGACAGTAGCCCATAAGAATCGCTATTGTGTAATGGATGGCTTTACGACTTAAAAACAGAAGTAAATCTCACCTCTGCTTCAACGAGCAATATCACACATACCCTCTTCTGATTGATTTTCCCCACGAAACCAGTAGCCAACTACCAAATTCACTGCGGCAATCGGAATACCTATACCCTGTAACGTGTGAGAGTTTGCGAGCTCCTAAGTTCCGAAACCTATATTAGAGTTACAAAATTTCTCTGAGAAATTCTCAGCGTATAAGAAAATGGACGGACATTAAGACTGTATTCCCCATGGACTTAATCGCAGTCTGTCGGTACAAGCAAATGAAGAATTTTTAGGAGAAAATAATAAAATTGCTTCGCTTCTAAAATTGCCCTATTCTCTGCTCAGAAAGCACTAAAATTGTCAGGTGAAACGGCCAAACAGTTATAAAAGGTTGATCGCTTCCTAAATTTGACTAAATTTTACCGATGGCATGAGTTATGATCAATGTTGTTAGTGGCAATAGCAATTTAAGAATCTCGATGTCCAGTTCACATTATCTCAACGTGAGATGACCATGCCTTTAAATCACTCTTCCAGAATATCAAATGGAGCAACATATTGCGAATATCTAGGTCATTTAAAGTCTGGCCAAAAGAAAATAATCATTGATCTAAAGACAGTGATGGCTGGATCAACGTCCCTCTCAAATAAATGTGGACCGATGACCACGCTTACTCAAAATCCATATCAAATAGGGACTACTTTGGAATACATTAGACGCTCTTGTATATCATCGTCTTAAATTTGAAAATTATGACTGTTCACGTATCTCAAACAAATCTCAACCTTGAAGAGGATTTTTCGATGAACACTAGGTTCAGTTGTACCGATGACCACGCTAGTTCAAAATCCACATCAAATAGGGACTATTTTAGACTACATTAGACGCTCTTGTATTGTCTTAAATTTGAAAATTATTTCTATTCACGTATCCATTCATTTCGAAACAAATCTCAATCTTGAAGAGGATTTTTCGATGAACACTAGGTTCAGTTGCCAATTGCTTCAGAAGATCATTGAGTGAACATACTTCGTAGTCTGCCATGGTATGCTTGTCGATGGAGGGTTGAGTAAATGATACCTCAACTACATAACAGATGTAACTTCTGTTAACAAGCAAAGTTTGGAAATCTCGATTGGAAGACCTTATATATGTAAATACTAATAGCGCTTCATTCCTTGATCAGTCTACTGTTTACATTACAATGTGTACTCGAAAACGTACGTAGGGGCCTAAAGTTCGCCGCTACTGCTTAACAGCTACAACAATATTTTGTATTTGTTTAGTACTTTTGTATGACAGGCCTTATGGTAACAACTACTGCTGCAAATGGAAAAGAAGCAAAAAAGTGAAAGGAAACATGAATACAAAAATAAAAAAGCAAAAAAGGCTGCATATTCACTCACTAAAGCCATTGTCTATGAACGCAACCACATAGTGTAAGGAAGACCACCAGCCGTAATAACAAAGTTAATATTAAGCCACAATAAATGCTTTATCTACACACATACATACATTTATACAAACAAATGTAAGTTTATTGTGTGACTTTATTTTGTAGTTTCCTATCTGCAGCAGCTTGCCTAGACTGGCCCTACTTGCAGGTAGCGTTGCTATTTAAAAACAAAAATTTCCTACATTTACGCTCGTATGTTCACTGCAACATTAACATTGAAAGCTTAAAACATGGGGCATTATCTCGCTTACCTTTTGGAAAAAGAAAGAGAAAAAGAAAGGAGAGAAGAGAAGAGAAAGAGAGTAAGATGGAAATGAAAGAAAATTATTAAATAAATACAAATAGGAAAGGCAAGTGAAATTCTTAACTCTGAATGCACTCTCTCTCTCTCTCGATCTCTGTCTGTTTGAAGTCATAAATTTTGGACCAGCATGTGGGAATTTCATTGGAACAAAATATTCCTGCTGTTGTTGTTATTATTTCTCATAATTTTATTATGATATTCGCTAAGAAAGTAATATGAAGGCAAGTATTAAAGGATAATATTGTACGTACTCTGCACTGGATGTTGATGATGATGTTCTTGGTTTTCATTTATTTTTATTTTTTTTACTTCTCTCTTCTCATATTCGCTGAATATGTAGAAAACGCCAAACTCATTTACCCGGCATGAAATCTTTATATTCAGAGAATTAATGAAAATTGAAAATTATTATGGAAAATGATTCATTACCGGGTCTTCCCTTAATTATAAACATGGAGAATATATTATATCAGTATTCCACTTCTTGGATCTAAGGATGTGAAAAGAAAATTAAGCATGAAATTTATTTATGTTTGCGATTATTTAAAATGAAATAATTTACACAGGTATTCGCGAACGTTGAAACAAAGTGCAAAATTAAATGGAATGAAAATTTTCAGTTAAATGGCTCTCATTTTTACTTTCTTTCCGTTATGAATAAAATATATGTCTACATAAGTAGTATAGATACGTTGAAATATTGATTTAATAACAGTTTTCTAGGAAAGAAATTCTTGAAGTCTGTTGCAAGTGGGTTGGCTTATTAGATGTGAGATCGTAGTTCAAACCCCAGCTGAGATGTTTCGAACAATACGAAATATAAAATAAAGTTGTTTTTTGGTAACTTTTTCTCGACAATTTTCTGTCAAAAAGTCTGGATATTATGGAAAGTTTCTAAAACCATATATCGTTCATATCAACTGTAGGTTCCTCGTACTCGTAGATAAAATAAAGATAAACAACACTGGCGGCATGAGAAGCTTGTTTGTAATTCTCACTAATGGGTTGTCATGACCAATCATATACGTTCACAATAAAACTGCTGCCACAAGAATTTCATTAAGTCAAGAATATTTCTAATAGAATTCATGTACATACAGTATACAGGCTGGCTGATATGTGTTGCAACCAACTTCCGGTTGTAATCATTTGTAAACCGCTCGTCTGACAGCTGACAGATTTATTCCAGTCACCGTTCATTTTATTATTTACAAGCTTACAAAAGCATTTTGATCTATTGCATTCAGAAAGAAAGTTATTCGTGATGGAATTCAAGCGTGATAGTGTGATTGCTTTATATTTAGCTGGAAAATCACAGGCGCCTATCGTTAGAGCCTTCCACCATTTAAATGTTAATAAATTGTTTGTTTCTCGTACCATTGCTTGTTACCGTGATACTGGCAGTGTTGCATCGCGTCCAAAAAGTGGACAAAAAAAAAAAAAATGGTAACAACACCAGAAATGATCGGAAACTAAAGGCCAGATTTGATCGAAATCCACGCCGCAGTGGTAGAAAAATTGCTCGCGAGCTGAACATATCGCGAGAATGGATGCAACACATATTGAAAAATGAGCTTGAACAAAAGACATTGAAGTTTCAAAAAGTGCAAGAGCTCACCGATGGACAAAAAAAAATATTAGACTGGATAGAGCCAAGGAGTTACTTCGCTTTCACGAAAGTGGCCAGTTACCGAATTTGGTTTTCTCCGATGAGAAGCTTTTCCAAATTGACAAACAAAGTGTTCGGGATTTACACCTACGATTGGCCACCAGAACTCAAGAGCCGGCGATGGTAATGGTGTAGGCCGCCGTAACGCCGCAAAATAAACGCCGAATATTATCGGGAAAATGTCTTATAGACAGTATTGAAGCACTGGGCAGACAAACATTTCCAACAGGACTCAACAACAAAAACTGCTACTATTACTACTACTACGACTAAACCTGCTAATACAACTATTACTACTACTACAATATTACACCTAAAACTGCGACTACAACTATTACTACTGCTACTACTCCTACAACTACTACCACAACAACTGCTACTACTAACACTATATTATTACTACTACAACTACAACGAGTACAACTATTACTACTACTATACTACTACGACTAAAACTAAGTTCTACTACAACTATTAATACTACTATGACTAAAACAGCAACTACAATTATACTACTATAAATTTTACTACAACTACAACGAACAGAACTACTTTTACTACTACAACAACCACCACTCCTACTACTTCTAAAACTATTAGTACTACTACGACAAAAATGCTACTACTACTACTACTACTACTTCTACTACTAATTGAGGAATCATCTTTAATTCTAACCTTTTTATACGACATTATTCTCCTTACAAAATTTAATAAAAATATTTTTCCTCCTGGAAAAAAAAACAAAAAAAACAAAAACCTATCTGGAGCCAACAGTTTAAATGACATAAAAGGCATTCCTCATTAAAAATCCCTTGACAAGTGAGGGTCAAGAAAAATTTTTTTTTAAATAAAAATCTCTTCAAAATCATAGGAAGAAAAAAATTAACAAAATTTCAATTAAATTAAAATGCTAAGCTTGACAACTTTTTATGGTCTTTCGTTTATAAAAAATTGAATTCAAATTTCTTGCGAAATATTTTCTTTTTTTCAAAATATTTCTTCATTTAATAAATGTTTTACATAAATTTGTCTTATTTTTTTGCTTTTCTTTTTTGCGCATATTGTTCTTCACAAGAAAATCTTAAGAATGACGGTGGATTTCATTGTCATTCAGTCATGGAAAATTTTTACCTTCATTTTGCATTAAATTTTTTTGCTTTGCTTTTATTTTCTTGTTGCTTTTTGTAAACGTCCAATTGCTGTTTGCGACATAAGGATTTAGTTATAGTCTGTTGTCAGTCTGTTGTTGTCAGTCAGATAGTCAGTCAATCAGTCAGTCAAGTAAGTTATTGTTTTTATCTCAACACAATCACTAAAGTTGAGGTACGTACGTATATTGAGTTTCCATTGGTGTTTGTGGCACTAAAAATACGTTTTGTGTGTAAAGAATATGTGAAGGGCCGTTGTATAAACCCTTACCCCAAAAATAATGACTTGCAGAACAATTTTTTTAATGGAATTTAACGCTTTAATTGGATTGTGTTTCATTAATCTCCACATATTTTTCTTAATTGCTTTGCATACTTTCGTGTTTCGGGTGAATACAAATTAAGATTCAATTCTTTTCCCCCAAAACTTTATTCAGTTAAACCTCGTACTTTAGCTTGGAGTTTTTGGCATTTGCAAGTCTATAATTTTAATCGTCAATAATAAAATAATTCACGAAAAATTATACAGATTGGGGTTGCTTCAAAGCACTGTCAACTATTCCACGAAATTCATGAGAATTTGCTCTTTCTCCTAGCCTTTGTTTCTTGCACATTTCCATGTAGCGTATCACACAAACACGATTGACCGACAAGTTACTTGCATACTTCAAATCTCTTGATTTTCCAATTGCTTTTTAAAGAGAAGCCCTTCATGTTTAAGCAAATTAGAGGATGGAAGTGCTTACCTTTTGAATTTTGCAGTTTTTTTTTGCTTTGTTTTTTGCTTTTTTAAATTAAAAGCAATTAGAAGACAAACAATAATAGAAAGAACTGAAGGAAAAAAATAAACCTGGAGAGAAATGAAAATTCCTTCAATAGTATATCGTACAAAGAAATAAATTCCATTCCCAAGGACTTTTATTAAGGACGAAGGCTTCGTACGATTAATGTTGGTAGATAAGAGTAATAATTTTTTACTATTTATGGGTATGGTTTAGGAAAATTAAGTGATTAATATACGCAGCTACTCTCTGCATTCCTTACAAATGCATTTTGAAAAGATGCAACGTGCTTTTTATCGAATTTATCCTATTTTTGCTTCGTAGAGGATGAAAGCGGTCCTAATTCAAGTCATACATCAATACGACGGCCAACATCAGTACTATTCCGAATATCAGTTCTGATTAAAATTCTAATGATTGCAGGGTATTTGGATAATATCCGTCTTATATTATCTATGCAAACTTCTGGGAGATTCTCTTGACGCATTATAGATTTATTCCATAAAAATTATGAGACTCGTAGTTCTCTCAGTAAGTAAGTAGTCCACACTCATAATGAATCATTTTAACTGTTACATACTGCTCGATGTCCAATATATTGTATTGTCCATAAGTATTTCGATCTGTTCAATTATATATTTGAAAAAGTCACAGGCAATCTAAGTGAGTTCTAGCTCAAAGAGGCTTGTACGAACATTATTCCCTTATCATCCGTGTCAATTACACTCATATTAAGATGACAGCTTTCTGTCAATTCGATCTTTTGTGTCATGAACTTTTTCTGAGTCCTGTGCAGTATCACAATTATATTGCCGCAGAACTTTCTCAGTCAATTAATTTCCCATAATCAAAACTTTATCCACGAAAACGAATAAGACTAATAAGCAATGGTCTACTCTAACAAACTGAAGTCAATTTTGCCGCTCTCTATTAACCAATTCAACAATTTTAACATTTTAGTAGAATGAAGGTATTTCGTTTGATCTAGAAGTTTTCTAAACGTCCCTTGTAATATACAATCCTGCAGTGCCTTGGCAATATTTAGTAAGTTAGGTTGAAGCCTCTGGTAATGTGATGAATTATCTCGTACGATAGCTCAACAGTACCGCGCATTCACAGCGGAGATGGCTGATGCAGGTTTTTCTTTATTTGCTCCAGCCATAAGAATTATTTTACTAAGCTTACATCTATGGATACTGCGACCTACTTTCTTTATATTATACTAAATATATCAGACTTATATCAGACACCTCATTCCTTCAAGGATATCCTTTTGTCGCTGTGTGGAAATCGGTTACTTATTACGAACAATCGATGACGAAAGTTTATCGTTATTGTTCCATTTGGAATCTTGTTCATGGATGCCCATTGTAGTCCTTACATACATACATACATAATTGGTCATTACAACACTTTATACATAAGTGACCTAGGTCCCTACAGTCTAAAGTCGACTCCGAACGACAGATTTTTGAAAAGCTTTTCATAGCAATTTGATTTACTCTCAGAGTTTTTTCCAGAAAATCGCTGAAGAAATATTTTCATATTTTTGTTTTGGTATCTGACCATTAGTTTGAACTTGGGCCTTACGTCTAATAAGCCAACACACTACCTACTAGACAACGGCGACTTCAAAATTGTACCGCCCTACAACAGCATGCAACAACGAGGACTTATGCAGGTTTAAATGGGAGGAATAGGTATCAGAGATCAGCAATAAGTATTCAAAACGATGAGTAGGTTCGAGTCATACTTAGAATTACAGATACTTATACGCATTCATACTTATTTTGATATTATACTCATACTACTCATGCTCAAAGTTAGAACTACACGTCGTATTCATACTTAACAATACGCCTGAAGTTATTGACTTCGACTCGGCTCTACTTAACATTTACACGAAGCACAAAATATGTATGATTCGCCAACGAACACTAGGACACTGATAATAAGATTGGGTGTATGCTTTGCTTGTTGGTTTTGTCTTTCCTTCCTTCTTTGTTTGTATATGTAACAGCAACAAAGGCTGTAAATTTTGATGAATGATTCGAATCACTTACAAGTATTATAAGTATTTTTCTAAATTTATGAATCAGAATGAGTAGGCGTATGAATCAAACATATTTCGAATGTTGTGAGTTTGTTGTTAACGTTGCTGCTTATACTTATAAATCAATGTTGTAGCGAGTACTAATGAATCAGAGTAGTTGAATTTCAATTCTGTTGATTCATTCATACTCAAATTTGCATGAGTGTGTATGAGTAGCGGAGAAACGATTCATTGCTGATCTCTGATACATATAAATACAAGTTCTTAAAGGTATTTAGCATAAGAACTCCACCGGATAATACGCTTACATACATAAGGCATAGTACAGACCACAGCTATAGTTATACTACCAGTATAAGGCCCTTAGCCATTTATTAAATCTTTGTAGTTATGTTAACCAGAATGATTCTATATCAGCGTTCTTGTAGCATAGCTACGGTATGAAAGTACAGTATTGTCGATTGATATTTTTTAAAATTTCAAATGGAATCTTGTTCTTATTATTCACTCCAATCGGGCCTATAAACAACACGATCCAATCTCCACTCCAATGTGACAGTGTAATTCTAACTTACTTAAGTGGCCATAAGCATCCCTATGAACGGATTTCGGTTTGCAGCAACACATCATTCCAGGCGCCACTGCTTCTTACGCGTCTACGCCAATTGGTCACTACCAATCGATGACAGAGCTTCTCCTATTTGGTTGCTCCAACGGATACAACGGCTTCCACAGATCCCCTCATCAAATACTCGTCTCGCCGGACCAGCCTCCTCCATTCGAACGACATGACAGAGTAATTCTAGACAGCTTATTTGGTATTTGGGGAGGTTAATAACCCTAACTTCATTGGCGAAAATTTTTCAAAAATATGAAATAATGGACCGATAGGACATAGTTACGCCTCCAATGTAATTAGTAAAGTAAACGTCAAACTCTTTACATACTTCCTTAGCTTTTGAGCCTTTCTTATATTTCGTGTTGCAAACTTTAAACGTGTTCTAAAGACAAAATTCACCATCCAGATAGGAAAAGGGTGCATGGCAGGTTTTCAATACTTTTGTAATCCGTTTTTTTAATGAAAGATTTCTTTCCACCTTAATTAGGAACGTGAATTCAATCGAAATAATTTCATTAAACTTTGTGACAAATTCTCAAATTCTCAAAAACAAAATGTTGCCAAAGGTTAACAGAGTTTAATTGTTCAATAAAAAGTTACGGCACGAATCAATCAAATACTTTGACTTTTATTAACAGTCAACAACAAAAAAAAGGTAAAGTTTTGTAGGCTGGTGTTAACAGTATTGACAGTATCATTCTATCATCTGCACATATTTGTATGTATTTATCCTTATTATGTGCTGTTTACTTATTTATGCCAACAGCAACAACAACAACGACAGTAAAGGTAATGAACTCATGATAGGGAAAATGAATTTGCCATGCAAATCCATAAATTTTGAAACGTAAAAGTATTTCATTAAGAAGAACATTTAGAGGGGGCGGGGGTAAATTAACTCCCCTTCTTTTTTTAGAAAGAGAAAGAAAACAATATAAATTTATCTGATGACTTTATTTATTAACTTTATTTTTATTTTTATTGTTTTTAATTGAAAATTAATGATTACCTACGAATTTTATACCAATTTAAGCACGCACACCATTAAGCCTAATGAAGGAACTAAATGCCTTACATTAAAAGCGTTTTTGGGGGAGGGGGAAGGTATCAGATGTTGTACAATATAAACAAAGATATCTATATAGAGGGAGAGAGAGAGCAAATTATTTTAATTAACACGATAATTGTATTTCAAAATAATAATAATAACAAAATAAAAAACAAAACTGAAGTTTATTGCAAATATAAAGAAGATTAAAAACTTTTTCAATTTACGTTGGAGTGTGTATTTTTGAAATTATTTTTTTGTTTTTTTTTTTTTTTACCTGGTTTTAGGGGAGTTTATTAATGCGATACAGTTGTTGGCGGCATTCTTGGTGCATGCAACTGAAACTAATTGAATATAAATTGTGTGAATATGAATTCATTCGAGCTAAAGAATGGATGACAACAAGCGCAAATGGAATTTTAATTGATAATTTTTAATTAATTTTAATTACGTTTTTAAATTTTCTTAAAAACAAAATATTATAAGAGAAAAATGATAAAATCATTTTCAACGTATAACATTTCAGGCATGCGTTAACAAATTTAAATTTAAAAATTTTCAAAAAACCGCATGTACTTTAAAAATAGTTTGTGCCTAAACTTATTAGACATTTTGTTATGTATTTAAAAAAATTGATGGCTCACTGAAGTTTAGCATAAGCATGTTCTATCGTTTATAAAGTCCAGGAGATAGTTTATGTGGACAAAGACGATGAAAATCACTTAAAATACTTCAAATATGATGAACAATATAGCTACCTTATCCTAATAAGTTATATGTTGTACAACTATGAGGCTATGGTTAAACTTTAGGTTAATTAAATACGAGAAATTATTTTTAAGGCCACTTGCTCTTAGCAGATTAGTGTCAAAAACGCTGAGTATAAATAAAGTTTTTCAGACATCTGTCGTCCGAAGCATAGCTGCCAGATTTGACGATTTATCGTCATTTTGACGATTTTGTGCTTCAAAAGTATCGCATTGGCGACATGACGCTTTATGCCTTTATTTTGACGATTTTAAGCAATTAAAAATTTACATAATTTTCTTCACTTTTGCACATTAAAATCCTCCCCCTTTGTAAGTTTTGTATTTGTATTGCAATTGCTACTGTTATTTATTTAGGAATACTTGTAATGATTTTTTTGTATTTTTTTATGGAAGTCGCCGTGGTCTAGTGGGTAGTGTGTTGGCTTGTTAGACAAAAGGCTCGGGTTCGAATCCCAGGTCAGACATCAAAACGAAAAATATTTCTTCGCCGACTTCCTCTCAGCAGATTTCTGGCAAAGACTCTGAGAGTAAAAATTGCCATGAAAAGCTTCTCAAAAATCTGTCGTTCGGAGTCGACTTTAAACTGTAGGTCCCGCCACTCATGTATAAAATTAACGCACACAACATAAGTGGTGTGAGAAGCTAGGTCGTAATCCTGACTGAAGGGTTGTAATGGCCAATTATGTATGTATGTATGTAACGATTTTTTTGTATTTTAATTTTTTTCTTTGACGGTTTTGACGATTTTTTCTCAAATATTTGACGATTTGATGCTTCATTTATCTGGCAGCTATGGTCCGGAGTCGACTTTAGGTCCCACCACTCATGTATAAAGTTAACCCACACAACATACGTAAGTGGTGTGGGAAACTATGTCGCACGGACATAAGGGTTGTAATAACCAATTATGTATGTATGAATCCATGATTTACTAAATGCCTTACTTAACAGAACATTCACAATTGATAGCTGCCTTTTAAACAGAAAATAACAAATTAATTATCAATAGCAAACCTAGACTAAAATAAAGTAAATGCTTAAGCCATGAAACGTTGAACTTCAGTTTTTCAACTGCGAACAGCTGCTTGAAACGGCTTTCGCCTAGTCGAACCTGAAGGGAACATATTCCTGCCGCCAGGGTCATGCTATCTATTTAGTGGCAGCAGAAGTTTGTCAGAAAGACATAAAGCCTCAAAATTCATTACAACAACTATTGGATAAACGTTTTGCGTCCAGTAGAAATATTACGGCAACACTGGTCGATAAGTTGTGCATCATAAGTTTTATAGTTCAAAACTAGCTTACATCTGATGATTGTGATTTGACCAATGCAGAACACTTAATCTGGAAACTGGGTGTCAGAAGTTGGCTTGATTCAGTCTTGCACTCAATAAATTTTAATGATGTTTGCTACATTAATTCTCTGAAATATAGTTAGCGGGTGGCTAACAGGCAAGGTTACTCGATGGACATATGGCACTTTGTGTTACTCAGTGTGAGGTGCCTTTGTCATGATCCTTTAGTGGTGGGTTTGAACCACCCCGATCTCCGGATAGAACCGGTCAGTTCTCTTAGTCACGCGTTCGCCACAAAGGATAATACGCAAGACGTATACCAATAAACCTAATTGGTATGCGGTGAGCTCAATGAGCGTCTTACAGTAACTGAGTTGCCATTTGCAAAGTTTTCTCCTTTTTTTCCAACGTTTTCGAGATGCGAGAAAGTTTTCATAAAATTTGTTTTTAACAAAACAAGTTTTTTCGAAAAATTAAATTAATTTTTTTTAAATAAATTCTATAATAATTACACAAAAATTTACATTTTGAAGTAAAATATTGTGTATTTTTATTAATCCCGGGAAAAATAAGCTTAAAAACACCAACAGAAGGTACCAGGCTCCGGAATTACCTTTACTTTTATAAAGAACTTACTTTTATAAAGAAAAACGAGTTTTTTTTCCCAAAACTGAAAAGTAAAAAAAATATCTGGCAACTTTGCCTATACTTGCTTACATAGTTGGTAATCACAACCTTTTAGTTAGGATTATGACTCAATTTCTCCGCCATTCATGTTGTGTGGTTTAAGTTGACCCAAGAGTGGCGGGAGCTACAGTTTAAAGTTGATTGCAAACGATAGATTCGAGAAATTTTTCATTGTAATTTTATTTTTCTTTCAGACTTTATGTCAGAAGACAGCAGTGAGGAAGTCGCCGAAAGAAATAGTTTTTCATAACTCGTTTCGCTCGTAGACAGTTTGAACCACTGGCTATCGGCTAATAAGCCAATACATAACCTATTAGACTACGACGACTTCAACTATAATGTTCTGAAGTTTTCTTCGGATTGAGTTCTAAAATTACTTTAATAAGGAAGGGATAGCAAAGGAGCAAATTGATCATATTTCTTCAAAAATTCATGGTGGCGACATTACCCAGTTAGTCAACAAGTAATGTGCCTTTTTCAATATCATTTCTCAACCAATCGCCTGTAGAGTTTCGAAAAAGTGGAAGATGATGTTTTCGGTTCATAGTAGCACAACACAATGAGTAATTTAACTCAAGTCTTTCCATATATTTTGTAAAAGGTAACACCACTTCTGCAATTCCAGGATAATTATATACAGTCAAACTCGGTTATAACGAACTCCGAGGGACCAGACAAAATAGCTCGTTATAGGCAAAGTCCATAATAAAAGGGGCTGAAGTCATAGAAGAAAATACAAAGAATTTTTTTCATTTATTAAAAACAAAAAGTACTTCTTTTGTGAGTTAATTCTTTTTACCTATCAGCTGATTAAAGATACTGAGTTATAATTTAATGCTGCCATATTAAATAAAAGTAAAGACTATTGCCACACTTCAAAGTTTTTTCTGAGGGTTCGTTATAAAAAAGGTAATTTGTAAGAAATTTAATTACTGGGACCATTTAAAGTAGTTCCTTGTTAAGCGAGAATTCGTTATAAACGAGTTTGTAATAAACGAAGTTTTTTGTATGAAAATCTTATTAAAACGTTGGGACTTAAAGGTATGAATGTATTTAATAACCAAGAATTCGTTATAATCGAGTTCGTTGTAAACGAGTTTGACTGTAATTATAGTTTACAGATCTGGTCTGCAGCGCTCTCTACTATTCGTGTGACTGTGTTAAATGTTTTGCAGCATGATTTCAAAATATTTGTAAAGAATATTCTGCAAAGAAAATATACTCGACAGCGTTAAAGGCTTAGAAAACAATGGCCAGATTTACTTTAAAAGAGAAAAAATATATTTTCGTGCCACCACAAAAACTTCGCTGCAACATGCAATGTGATATAAATTGAAATTTAAATATCGATTTCCCTGCCACAACCGTTTTATGCAAGTGTACAGACGGAATTGATAAAAATGATAGGGGATAACAAATACCAGAAAACAGTTTAACACGAAATTTTATCAATCGTGCAAATAACTATAAGGAATGTTGTATTTAAAGCGGGAATTTAACAAACATTTGGTTACTCTCAACTCAACCGCAAATAATAGATGGTTATGTTACAATATGTTTTTCCTTTCTTTTATTTTTTTCCCCTTCATTCTCTCATTCTTTCTTGTGTTGTACTGGATGTTTCGTCTGTGGCCATTCATACCTGTGTGGTAATATTTTATGATTTACGATGAAACGTGATTTTCACAACTAGACTTCGACTACTTTTCTCCAACTTATGGTACAACTAGGAATCAAATGCTAAGAAAAAACGGGCAAAATTTGCAACTAAAAGAATAAATTTTTGTTGCAGAAAACAACAGAAACGATGGGAGAGAAAGGAAATAAAATAAAATCAAACAAAATACTCGCATACATTTGAAATAAAATCCACTACAAGATACTCCATTTGTATACCCAGATAATATGTTTTCATGAATTTTTTTCCTTCTTTGCTTTTATTTAACAAAAATTTTTGCCAACCCATAGTACTATAAGCTGCATAGGCAAGAGGTGAATAGGAAGCTAAGTTGGCTGGCTGCTGCTATAAGCTAAAGTTTCTTTAGAAAAAAACTCCAAAGAAAATATGCAAACGATTTGGCAAACGATAGATTCTCGTTGTATAGCATCATCATATAATATTTGCAACAAACTGGCTAATACTGGCAAAACGGCAAGCGAACAACTATAAGAATTCCAAACTTATGACGACGATTATTCTCATTGTACGTTTGCCGTAGTGAAAAGCTCTCTTAAGTAGCCGAGGGTTTGTGGTGGTGGTGATAGTGGTGTTGGTGTAGTGGCTGCATAAAAATCTTTTCAAATAAAATGTGAAATTCATGTGCATGGAATGGTAAATTCGTGTAAAAACCGTTGCCATACCTTTGTATACGGTTTGTATAGTATATTGCAACATGAAAATTCTCTTCTTTTTTTTTACTTTTTCGTAAAGATAAAAACAATTTTTATTCAAAATCATAGTGCATAATCATTTTATCAAACAGATTGCCAACGATGTAATATGAGTAACATGAGAAGTGAAGATATTCACGTTTTAATATGCAGGTACAGGCATATTTTATTCCTTTCCTTTTTTCTTTATTTTCTTTTTTGTTGCTTTTAATCTCAACAAAAGATTAGAAACAAAATAGATTAATGTAAACGATTTAATATTGAAAATTTAATTTCAAAATTTTCCCATAAAATAGTTTTATATGATGAGTATTGAAGTGAAGATTGCGGCAGTAATACTCATATTAGTTTAACACTCGTACGGATATGGAAAAGTTACTAAATTTATTCACAGTGAAGAAAAGGATTCTATGCAAAGATTCACACTACATCATACACTACATCATACTTTTTAAGGTAATTATGAATGAAATAACATCACTCATGATGTCTTCAAGAAATCTTTGATCGACAATTAAATTTGGTCATAGTAACCGTCATTAGACGTGAGGCCCTTTTCAATCCATGGCTAAGACATCTACCAGAAGAGAATATATGAAAAAATATTTCTTCAGCGACGTCCTCTCAGCAGACTTCTGCCACTTCACTGTCAACAAATTTGTGTATATCACCGCACTATGTATGCTAATGTCGAATTTACATGGCAGCAGTTTTTATAGTCTTTATTTCAGCCCCAAAAATAGCCTTAACCTAGTAGGCTAATCTCCTGATCAAACAGAAGAAACATTTCTTCTACGCCTGCCTCTCAGTCGATTTTTAGCAAAAACTCTGAGAGTAAATAAAATTGCAATGAAAAAGTTTCTCAAACATCTCTGTTTCCGAGTCGACTTTAAACTATAGTTTCCCCCAGTCGTGTATAATATTAACACAAACAACATAAGTGTTGTAAGAAGATAGGTTGTAATGCTGGCTAAAGGATTGTAATAACCAATTATGTATGTATGCATGTATGCATGTACTAAGATTAGTCGTACAAAATATTAAGAGCTCAATAAAAAATCGACTGAAGTTTTCCATGCTCCAGAACCTGTTTACTATCATTAACTGGCTACCACTAGGCATGCTAGTAAAATAAGAAACTATAGTTCTGCAAAAATTTTGAATATTATAAATATACCCATGGGCTACATGATTTCTTAAATTCCTTCCGATCCTGTTTTTACTATGCGGGTACCGAATAGATCCATTTATGATAACGACTTACACCATCCAGGAAACATTACTAAAATTTTTACAGATGAATTCAGATCGCGTAACAAAGTCCGTAGGTGGAATGTTTTCAGAACAATCGAATCTTGCAGTACCAGATCAGATGTAGTACTTTTCAGGGTGAAATAATTCGAAGGCAGTGTATATCGTGTGATAATTCTTAGACAGTGTGTACAACACATCCAATATTCCCAATGAATGACGGGTGTGTCTGGAGAAGATATTCTAGACAATCTCGTGGACACGTGGACTTCAACGGTAACAATACCGCCGACGGACTTGCCTGCCTAAGCTGGCAAAAGAATTCCTACATGAGATTGGTATTCCTCTGCCCCCTTCATTGGCAATGATAAGGTGGGATAATGAGCCCACTTGTAGTGACACCAGACAGGTTTACTTCAACATGGATATACGTAGACCTGAATTTGAATTGAATCTACATGTAAGGACCTACCTCCTAAACTGAGCTTTGGTTTTTTACGCCAGGAAATTGGAAAATACACATAACGACCTCTGACGAGGAAAACGATCAGATCATCACATAATGATATATCACATAATGATATATGTGATGATCTGGTCCTGACAACCCTTTAGTCAGGATTACGACCTAGCTTCTCACACCACTTACGTTGTGTGCGTTAATGAGTGGCGGGACCTACAGTTTAAAATCGACTCCGAACGACAATTTTCAAGAAATATTTTCATATTTTCGTTTTGATGTCAGACCTGGGATTCGAACCCGGGCCTTTCATCTAACAAGCCAACACACACATGAGCAGATCGCAGACCATATTTTATCTGCTATTGTCTGGTGCTCGGGAACCTGCGAAGAAGAATTCTGGCACGCTCAGAATTTGGTGACAATATGTCTAACCAACGGCGATTTGAAAAATGGATACCAACCAGTAGCTAGAAGTATAGGGCGGAATAGGTAATATCGATGTTACAACGTCTCCTTATAATACCCAAGTAAAAACTGTGCCCATCCAGACGGTTGAATCTATCCTATGCTTCCAACTACGTGCATTCATCTATTTATTAACTTCCAAACTGTTAAAAGTAATGTCAAAAATTTGGATGTTGGACCCAATAAATCTGTGCCCATTAAGACGGCTACCTTAGCTGACCGGGACAAATATGTAAAGGATATTTTCTTTCTAATTCAATCGTGGCATTAGTGAACTGCATTTTCCGTTTTAACAATACTTACCTTATCCGCCTGCATTTGTCAAAAACCAAAAGATCACTTTAGGCGATAAGCTTAATTGCAATAAAATTTACAAACTCAATAACTCTTGAAAGGGAATTAAACAAAGCTTTCTGAGTTATTCATACGCCTTTCAATTCTAATTCAATATTTTTGCTTGTGATCCAGCCGAATCCTTTCTTGTCATAAGTATTACTAGTATGTGCCTCAAAGACAGGCATTAATTATAAATTTTCAAAATTAATTTTAATATCATATTCATGAGTACTTGTGTACGTACTTGTGTACATATTTACGAAGAAGAAATCTATTTGAGTTGAAGGTATCCATGTGTGGCTTGTAATCATCCAATACATATTCAAATAAGAGAAACGGCAACAGCAGTTACTCTGGAACTGTATTGGTTGTTCACATTTGCACGCACACATTTTCGTAAGAGTCATGAATGCTGATTACAAATTAGATTTGGAATATTATTCAATAAATCATTTGCTAAAGTAATAACATCTTGTGGAGTTATATTTAAGTAAAGTTACACTCAAATGCCCCTGTTCCTATAACACTTGCCTACCGAACATTCATGCATACGTACATGCATATATCGAGAAAACAGTCTCGTACTGTTTTCTAGATGTTGAAACACTTGCGTATGCGTATGTTTACAAAGCGTTCTTAGTATTTTGTGTTATCATGCATGCTGTAATAAGATATAGCCCAGCAAACATTTTATTGTACAATATTTTATTAAACGCATATAAATTAAATTTTCGTATTGCTATCGTAGGAAACGTTTTAAGCAGCGTCATTGCGCTGGTAACTGTTGTTTGTTGTTCCCATTACCATTACAAGGAAACAGAATGGCATCATTTTGCTAATCAAGTCTATTTGAAGTATGATGCATATATACAAGCAGCAGCAGTTATTGAAATAGAAATTCTTAAAAGGCATACAAATTTATTTGATGACAAGCAACATCAAGCATCTCTTATAAAATAAAAAAGATTTAAATTTTCGGTGCTTACTTGGCCGATTGAATAAATCGTAGCTTCATAGGCTTGCGGGCTGCAGCAGAATTCACTCCGGTTAGGTCTAAGAATGCTGTGGGTAATACTTGAACAGACCTTAATAAGATACAATACTTTAAGAACGTCTGAATCTAGTTATAAAGCTCTCTCGAGCATGCATAGTGGCCCCTTGTGACATGATAGTTAAGCGCAGCCCCAATTTCACCGTACTCATGGAAAAAGTTGGTTAGCATAGAGGCTACCGATATATACCGTAATGGTCAGTCAAAATTTAATGTTTGAGACAATTACTTAAGCAGGCTGAGTGTATTTCAACGCACTCAAATGGGGTCGAATGGAATCCTGCCTCATAGAGGCATTGGAGAGTATGTTTGGACTTAAGCCTGTTGCACATGACAATAAAGGGAGAACTGTGAAGGCTTCAGTATAGGACGTACACAGATAAGTCTAATAAGAAAATCATTCGGGGAACTGATAACCTTACAAATATCTCCTTAGCTGTTTCCCAAACGTAACCACTTTTACTTACTTATGGAAAATGCACCGGAAAGTGACTGAGTAAATAGCAGAGAATTCAGCAATAATGTGACTTATGCGGGAAAAAGAACCTGAATTGGAGTGTTAAGTCCCAAAGGAAATATTATGAATACTTGGAGAAATTCACGGGTACCTTTAAAATGGAGACAGATGTGTTAAAATTAAATTGGAGATGATGGAGTGTAATGGTACTATCTGATAGTTAGATCGCCATTTCAGCCCTCTGCATGTATAAGATTGTCTGAAGTACAGTAGAGAATTGTTTGGGAATGGTGAAAAAGCTGGACAGAAGAATAGCAATACTCTCTGCTAGACACCAAGGCCTGTAGGAATTCGCTGCAAAGTACAGATAAATGAGCTTACGAAGGGTAGCTCTTGCTCTGTTGATAAGGTCTAGAGTTGTCCGTGAAGTGAGAAAAAATGAAGGATAGATAAAGAGACGCAATGACTTTTCTGAAGCTAAATTGGTTTGAGACTATCTAAACTTTTGCTACATGCATACATAATTGTCCATTACAATCCTTCAGTCAGGATTACGACCTAGCTTCTCACACCACTTATGTTGTGTGCGTTAATTTTATACATGAGTGGCGGGACCTACAGTTTAAAGTCGACTCCGAACGACAGATTTTTGAGAAGCTTTTCATGGCAATTTTTACTCTCAGAGTCTTTGCCAGAAATCTGTTGAGAGAAAGTCGTCGAAGAAATATTTTTCGTTTTGATGTCTGACCTGTGATTCGAACCCGGGCCTTTCGTCTAATAAGCCAACACACTACCCACTAGACCACGGCGACTTTGCTAGGTAATTACAATATCAAAAGATTTATGTTCTGCATCAGATATATGGAACTAACATGAGGACTTTAACCTGATTTCTCATCAGCAAAACTGACTTCTTCCCAATAGGAAAAGCTTCAAGCCAAAACTATAAATACAGTGAAGGGTCTCTATAATTGTGCCTTTATTTACCCCTTGTCATATTTTGCTCTATGTCCCTCCGACTTAGAGTAGTTCAGGTACAGTCAAGAGCTACGAATAACAAGACTATTTTCTGACTGCTTCATAAGAATTCTTAACCAGTTTACGTAGTCAGCACAAGCGCATTTGATAGCTGTTGGTTGTTTAAATGGAACTTGTGGTGAGGGATATTTTGCTGTGCATACAGGGACTCACGTTTTATAGCTTTTATTTCCAAACTATCTTCCAATTTTAATTGCTTGGATATGTTACTCTAAGAGTTTGTTACAACATTAAATGCTAATAAACGTCCATCTAATTAGTTGACCTCAACTGTATACATATAAATTAACATGTGTTTATGTAAACACATAAATGTATATCTGAATGCATGTGTATATGGTAAATCTCTATTTCGTTTGTAAGAACTTGGAAATTCTATTTCTTTGTAACATCGACTCTTAAGAATACAGCAGCTGTTGTAACACATACTTGCTGTTGTTGAAAATATTTTTTTGCCACTCAATGTACGCTTGTTTGTATGTTTATTTGTTTGTATGTTTGTTTGTTTGTATGTTGCACTAAAACAAATCTTATGAAAATAATTTGAACGCATAACAAACGCGCTAAATTAGTATTCAACACTGTTCAGAATAGAATTTCTTTAAACGGCTCGATGAGTATGAGCACAACACTAAACAGTGACGATTACTTCAATTCCACCATATTCTGTATGAATTTTGTAGAAATCTTTGTTGTACTTAGTAACTGTTGTTGGGTGCATGTGTTGTCTAAATGTTTATAACAACACACACACACACACACACACACACACACACTGTCGTACAACTAAGGAAATTCACGAAAATCTACTATTTATGGGGCTTAGTGGCACTACTATATAGCGAGTACAACTACGACTACGATTGCCAATGTCGCTGCGTGCTGATATTGCAGTTTTTTAACATTGTTGATACGAATTTCGTTTGTTGAACTAAATGTCGTATTATTATAAATTTCAATATGTGAGTGTGTGTGTGTATATGTTGCTTACAGAATTGTTATTATTGGTGAGGAAAGAGCGGCATAATAGAACCTTAAAAACATGTTTTGAATTCAACTATTTTCGTTATGTTTCTGGTAACGCTTTTAAAAGACTAGACACTCCGACAGTTGAAATTTTAGATCCAAATTGGATCTAGGCATTATAGTCGCCGTGGTTTGTGCATCCACTATTTAGACAAAACATCTTTGAAGTCGCCGTGGTCTTGTAGATAGTGTGTTGGCTTATTAGACGTAAAGCCAGGGTTCGAGTCCCAGGCCAGACATCAAAATAATATAAAAAAAGTATTTTTTCAGCGATTTCTTCTCAGCAGATTTCTGTCAAAAACTCTGAGAGTAAATATAATTGCCATGAAAAGTTTCTCAAGAAAAATCTATCGTTCGGAGTCGACTTTAAACTGTAAGTCCCGCCACTTATGTATAAAATTAACACACACAACATAAGTAGTGTGAGAAACTGAACTGAATTGTAATGACCAATTATGTATTATCTGAAACAAAATGTGAAAAAATATTTTTCTCAGGAACTTTCCCTCAAGATATTTCTTGCAAAAAATCTGCGATTAAATAAAATTGCCATGAAAAGTTTCTCCAAAAAATGCCATAGGGAGTTAATTTTAAATTGTAGGTCCCATCATAAATGGTGCAAGAAGATAGGTTGAAATTCTGACTATCTATGTATGTATGTATGTATGTATTTTAGAACCTTAAAAACATGCTTTGAATTCAACTATTTTCGTTATGTTCCTGGTAATGATATTGATTTGAGTTGAAATTTTAGATCCAAATTGGATCTAGGCATTATAGTCGCCGTGGTTTGTGCAATTTAGGCAAAACATCTTTGAAGTCGCCGTAGTTTAGTGGGTAGTGTGTTGGCTTATTAGACAAAAGGCCCGGGTTCGTATCCCAGGTCGGACATCAAAACGAAAAATATTTCTTCGGCGACTTCCTCTCAGCAGATTTATGGCAAAGACTATGAGAGTAAAAATTGCCATGAAAAGTTTCTCAAAAATCTGTCGTTCGGAGTCGAGTTTAAACTGTAGGTCCCGCCACTCATGCATAAAATTAGCGCACACAACATAAGTGGTGTGAGAAGCTAGGTCGTAATCCTGACTGAAGGGTTGTAATGGCCAATTATGTATGTATGCATATATAGGTGTTGTATAGAGTTATTAAATGGCTTTTACTCAGTCTATTCACCGTAGTCTAGTAGGTAATGTGTTCGCTTATTAGATGAAATCTTTTGATTCAACCTGCAGCTCAAACATCTCAGAATAAAAACAAAATATGAAGAAAATATCTCTTTCAGTTGTCTGCTATCTAAAACCTTGAGGAGTCCCTCAAATCTGTCGTTTGAAGTTGACATTCAGCTGAAGATCCCAGTATCCATGGATAAAATGAAAAAACGTAACATTAGTGGTGTGACAAGCTAGGTTGAAATCCTGACTAAAGGGTTTTAATAGTCAATTAAAACATTTTTATACCCCAAGGCCATTGGTTTTATTTGAAATTTTAAGGTTTTTTTTTGTAATTTAACGATTTCGCTGTTAAAATATCGAAATTGTGTTTTCCAACTTTCGGCAACATTTTCAGCCATGTTACGCTAGGCTTCATGTAGTCAAAATTTCTGAAGTTGTATGTAATGCTTGTACAATTTTAAAATATTACCTACATATTCCTTGCCATAAGGATGTAATTTTTGCTTCTCTTTTTTTCTTCCTTTTACTTGTAGTTGTTTTCCATATTTCTTCTGTATATACGGCGAGGTTCTATGTGTGAATATCACACGCTACGTTTGTTTTATAAAAACAAAAAACAAAAATGAAAAGAATGAAAATGAAACTCATATTCATTCAAGTGTGATTTGGCTTGGAAAATAATTTTAAATATTCATCATCATTGTCTGTGCTACAGATATTATTATTTTATTTATTTTATTTTAACGTACATATGAAATTATATATCGTTTCCTTCTTTTCTTCGTAATTTTTTATTGTTTTCCGTATCTGGCAGTTTGTCTCTCTCTACCGGTTCGACTGTTGCTTGCTGTCTGTCTGTCTGTCTGTTTGTTTGTCTGTCCTGGCAATGAGTATGAGTTTCAATTGTTCTCTTCTGTTTTCCTTTCCATTTTTTTTTTTCTTTCTCTACAGCTTGTCTTTGTTTTCTCATTCTTAAATTCTTTAAATCGTAAAATACTTTAAAACGTTTTAATTTATTAAAAAAAAAAACAGAATTTACAATTCAAATATCGCTTAAATTCAGCATGACATGAATTTTATTCATTGAATTATGAAATTTTTCTTTTTCGTTTTTTCATCGCAATATTAAAATTCATGACATATTTTCCCTTTCTAGCACAATTGGGGAAACAAAAAATTAAAAATCAATGTTTGTAAAATATTAAAATTAACATGTTGAATGCCATATTAAAACATAACTTTTCATTTATAAATCATTTGGGAAAATTTTTTGATAACAGAAATGGTTTTAGCCTCAAATTTTTGAAATCCTGCAGGACTAATGCATAATCTATGATCTATATTCACCATTCGATAAAAAGCAAAATCGAAAAAAATATTACTTTGAGTCTAATATTTATTTAACCCTTTCTCATCTATTGGGACACATGTATCCCACTGAACGATCGCAGACTCCTATCTTTTAAATTGTTACTGTAAAAAGTTATTTAGAGGTTAAAGAACAGTTAAATATTTTCATAACAGAAAAATTGCGTATTTTCAAAACACAGGCCGTTAAGAAGACTGCAGTGATATCAAGTTTTTGCTGTGCTTTTATCTGCTAAAAAATGCTACAATGGCATCAATCAAGAATGATAAACTAAAGATTACGCCTTGCGCATGATTTCCCGTTAGATTAGTAGTTGGGCTATTTTAAAGGTTTCCAAGCCTTTTTCATATATGAAAATTAACATTTCTTCCAAAAATGTATGAACTACGTGAAAGTAGTTGGCAGCCATGCAATATAACTTACATTGTCATTAGCCAATCGCCATTTCAAAATGCGCAGAAAGTTTTTATTTTATGTACGTGATGGCCTAATCTTTAGTTTATCATTCTTGATATCAATAAACAAAAATCAACATAATGGTGAAATTCCAGTTGTGCAGTGTCCGGAAATGATTAAATTTTACAGGAATATAATGGGAGCCGTAGACCGAGCTGATCAGTTATGCGGAATGTATGACCGTATGTAACCGTAAATCGCAGAAATGGTGATAGAAAGTTTTTTATAAATTATTGATGATGTCAACCGTAAATTCATGGATCATTTATATGAATTTACATCGTAAGAAGAAACCATTTTTTGACGTTTTAGTACTGCTAGCAGAAGGGCTCATTGCAGAAGGACAGAAAACTGAGGCCGTTAGTGGTTACCATTCCAAAAATAAGAAAATTTATGCTCAATCTGCTACTCACTTACCAATTGAAGGACCTACAAGACGTCGATGTGCAGGTTGCCAAAACAAATAAAATTGAAAAACGGAGTAAGGCTTTATGTCAAAAATGTCAACTTCCATTGTGCACGGATTGCTTTGCACTGTTTCACAAATAATTTAAATATTTGCTTTCATTTATTTTTATAAAGAATAAAAATAAAGAATAAATAAAATTCCATAAATCTTATAATCTGAAGTCGCCGTGGTCTAGTGGGTAGTGTGTTGGCTTATTAGACAAAAGGCCCGAGTTCGTATCCCAGGTCAGACATCAAAACGAAAAAATATTTCTTCGGCGACTTCCTCTCAGCAGATTTCTGGCAAAGACTCTGAGAGTAAAAATTGCCATGAAAAGCTTCTGAAAAATCTGTCGTTCGGAGTCGACTGTAAACTGTAGGTCCCGCCACTCATGTATAAAAATTAACGCACACAACATAAGTGGTGTGCGAAGCTAGGTCGTAATCCTGACCGAAGGGTTGTAATGGCCAATTATGTATGTATGTATGTAAATCTTATAAAAACCGATATTGATTTACTATATGCGTTTTTATAGGTTTAGGCCTAATGGGACTTATATGTCCCCTGCAAAACTCCTGATGGGACGTATGTATATACCCCGTGCCCAAAATCCTTTTCTAGGGTTGGGACACTACCAAAAAAGCAATGTAATAAGCCTATCTATGCTAAACTGACCTCTTGTAGTATTTGTAACCTAACTAATCGTCTTCCGTACCGAAAGTATTAAGTCTTTAATAAGATATTGTCATTTTAGTTAAATTTTAAAATCAAACATATTTTCATACGTAGTTTTGCTGCTGTATGGTCATAAGTCTGGTGCAATACAATATAAATTACAAGTCTTGACTATTCTAACATTTAGATGTGGTGACACTTTAAAGCACAAAGACACTTTTGGTAAAACAACCTTTGGGTAATATTTTTATTCCAACTGGTATTGTTGGTATTCTCCTTCATGTTTTACTAATTTATAACATCATCCTCTGGAGTGATAAATCAAAGTTTTGTAGCTTCGGATCGGATGGTAAGAGGTGCAACGAGTAAGAGATAACGAGAGCAAAACTTTTCGTTTCTATTGTTAATGTTTGTTAACATGTACGCAAACTCTAACATAACGTATTGGAGGTTACAAATACGGAGTACTTCGACGGCGAATGACAAACGGGGCTACAATTGTAGGCTTTGCAGATGACATTGCCATAGTCTCGGTAGCTAAGACAGTACAAAAGATAGAGCGGAAAACTAACACAGCGATTTGAAATGATGGAGCACGGCTGGTTGAGGCCGGCTTGACACTTGCTTCACATAAAACGGAAACCATCTTGAAAAGCGGCCGGAAGATAGTGGAGAAGATGAAAGTGACCGTTGGAGGCACAGAAATCGAATCAAAGAGGGCGATAAAATACCTGGAAGTGATTATTGACAACTGGTTGAATTTCAAGGAGCACGTAAAATATATTGGCGAAAATGCATCTATAACGTAGGGTGCACTGGCGAGGATGATGCCAGGACCAGGTCCATTCAAGAGTAGGATAATTTCAGCAGTAGTAACGTCGATAATGATGTATGCTTGCCCCATATGGTGGAGACGACAAGGAGAATACTGTTCTGGATGTATCGTCTAAGCGCAATTAGACGGAGATGTGGCTTCAGGACAGTGTCTGATGAAGCGGTATTGGTATTGGCAAAGGCAATACCAACAGACATATTGGCGGATGAGATGAGATGGACAGCGGATATAAAAGCGGTGGAAAGAAAGACTTCCACGCACAAATAGCAGTCACGATAGGAGAGCAGTTTAAAAGGAAGATGGACCCTTTAATGGTGGACAAACATTAAAAACTGAATTACTACGTCACCCAGTTCCTAACTTATCATGGATGTTTTAGGAAGCACAGATTTGGATATGATACTTCCGCTATATGCCTAAACTGTGTAGATAAAGAGGAAGATGCGGAGCATATTCTAACATGCTGCCCCAGATTTAGATGGCCCGGAGAAACTAGATTAGGATCAAACCGGCTCATGGAGGAGCTGTTGAATTCTAGGAAGCTATGGATCCACTACAGAAAATGGCCGAAGTAATGAAAGTACTCCGAAGATTGGAGGAATGAAGGCAAAATTTGAGATAACGTGATAAAACTTTCTAGCTAACCAGCCCTTTGCGATTACGGCAATTTCGCGGGGGGAGAGTGGTTGAGGTATATAGGCACGATGGTGAATCGTGCATGCTTTTGTCGGAACAAAAGTATCTTTCAAAGATCTGCCACCTCCGGCTCAAGGCAAAAAAAAAAAGAGGTCAGAAACACTTTTTTTTAGTGTTTGTGTACAAAGTACACTAAAAAGATCAGTACACAACGAAAAAAATTGGGTTTTAGTGAACTTTTTTTGAGTACACTAACATTTTTAGTATACGCGAGATTTCATTCAGTATTTTTAAGGATCGCGTTGTGGTTTCTGATGTCATTTATTATTCTTTAGGAATACTTGTTTCTCTTTTTGGTCATATGTAATGGTCCTCTATCGAATTAAAAAAAAGAAAAATTTTTGGTTCATTTAAGTTCATCCGTATTCCGGCCAAAGAGAAAATAAATTTGAAGTTTTCGTTTGCCTTGTAGTGACACTTGTCTAATCCAGAATTTAATTACACAATGGCAACTCTAGTATGTACACTTATTGTATAAAGAAAGAGAGACATTTCTGTTTCTATGCAGATATTGTTTTAATAAAAAAAAGGAAAAAAAAAGAAGAAAAAAACAGAAGAAAAACGTTTTTCTATTTTCTTTTTTTTTTTTGTTGTTATATAATCCAAGACTATAAATAGAAAAAGCTTCTTAAATCCTTTTTAATTAAATAAAAATAAAATAGAATAAAACAAGAGCAACAAGAATCTTAACAGTACAGAATTACAAACAGCAACAACAAAATTTCACTAAATTTTTTGACTTTTTTTTTCTCTTTTGATATGATTTTTTTCTTCTTTCTTTCTTTCTTTATTAAATCCAACACACAGAGCAAAGAAGAAGAAAATTACAGTTGTTCAAATTTACCACAAAACTTTGTCTGTCTAAACTTTTCAAAAAGAGACGTAAAAAAAACACACACACAAACTTAAATGAAAGAAGAGCAAAAGGAATAAAAACAGAACAAACTTACCAAAAAAAAAAAAGGAAAACAAAAACAAAAAAACTGAAGAAGATTAGAAGGCAAAACATATTTGCCTTACGATTAGAATGACACTGGCTTATATAAAGCTTAACCCTTAGAAACAAGGCCATACACAGACAGACAGACAGACAGACACACCCATACAGACATTCAAATGGATTTCAGTGTATGCAACTGAATATAAAACTGTGATGTATGTATGTATGCACGTTTACTTGTTACTGATGTAATAAATTGGTGCAACATTAGGGTGTCACTGCACGGTGGAGGTGTCCTTGATTCCCAACATAAAATTTTCCTATTAAAATTATATTCTTTACAGCATATACATCCTATCCGTACAGATCCCTCCTAATATTTGTCACCCAATTACTGTAGTGCACTGTATACAGCGTATTCATATGAACATATTTTCTTACTTTTAAGTTTTTTATTCAAAAAAATGTTTTTTTTTGCGTTACAAACAACACCAACAGAGCAGTTACTTTTGAAACTGTGTTTGTATGTGAAAGAGTGCGTAAGTGTGTTAGCAAGTTTAATAGTAAAAACAGTGGCAATAATATTGTATGAATGAACAGAATTCCAGAAAGAAAATTACAGGCGATCGTCTCCGACAACGTAATCCCATACGTTTTCAGTAATTTGAAAAGATTTTGTTTGCCTAGCCCATATTAGTTGATAGCAACGGTAAAAAAATTGTATATGCTATTGGGATATTTCGTATATAAAGCAGTTCTCAAACTTGGTTTTTATTGTATCCTGAACCGATGTTTCTTTGTATGCAAATAGCTTGTGGCTTATCCTGCTCGTTTTATGAAATTTTCAAATCGTTTATTTCTTATGGGTAGTGATCTATACTAACAGTTTCACCAGGGTTTTGAAGCTCCTGGTACACAACACTTTTCTGGTGCCATCGACATGATTTTGAATTCAATTTGATGGTTGTCCCAGAGTAACCTAGTATAATTTACATTTACATACATATGTACTTACATACCTTGCCATTACAACTCTTCAGTCGGGTTAACGTCCTAGCTTCTCACACAACGTTTGTTGTATGTGTTAATTTCATTCATAAAGGGGGGTCAACAGTTTAAAGGGAACTTCGATTTTTTTTTCAAGAAACTTCTCATGGTAACTTTATGTACTTCCAGAATTTTTGTCAGCAATCTGCTGATGGGAAGTTACCAAATAAAAATATTTTTCATTTTTCCATTTGATACAGATGTCAAACCTGGGGCTTAAACCGTAGCCTGACGACTAATAAGCCAACGCATCACTACCCACTAGACTATGGCGACTTCCATTTAGGATTCTAAAAAAAAATCCGAGTTACATCGTCAATGGTGTAGCTCTTGCACTGACAAGCTTCTTCCTTTTCCTTGATTTTGGTGGAACTTGGTCAATACAGAGACTATGTTCTCCCGTGGCATCACAACGGGCCCCTATGCGTACTCAAGTGAGCTTTGTGATATCAGAGCTGCCCCTCCAACCTAACCTAACCTCACCCAGATGGTCAGTAACAAATTTGAGTTTATATCGTGTCTTTGGAACAAAATTTCTTAAGTACTTTTTGGTTTTATCAACTGTCTATCATTCAATTTATGTGGCATTTAATTTCCCAGTGTTTTATATGTTCTCCATGGCCTGTGAACTCTGACAACATTTCTTCCATTACTTACTTACACAATTGCCCGTAACACATCCTTCCAGGAGCCTCCGCTTCTTGCACGCCTACGTTAGTTGGTCACACCAATCTATGGCAGGGTTTCCTTGATTTGGTCCTTCCAAGGCAAACAAGATCGTCCTCTTCGCTGACTTCCGTAAAACCTACATTCGAACGACATGGCCAGCGCAGCCACCGCAGCCGCTAGATGTTAATTCGCACAACATCCGTGTTGTTGAGAAGCTCATACAACTCACTGTTTTGATCAAATACCGAAATCATCCCCAACTCGCACTGGCGCGAAGATCTTATGTAGGTCTTTCCTCTCGAATACTCTTAAGGCTGCTACATCACTGCCCAAGAGTGTCCATGGCTTTGTGCCATAAAGAAAGACGGGGAGGATAGGCGTCTTGTGGAGTATTAGTTTTGTTGTACATAAGAGATCTCTGCTACTCAAATGCATATTAAAACCCTACAACATATGTCATCTTCATCGATTATTGTTTGCAATTTCGAGTCTTCATTTAGTTTAGGTGATCTTCAACGCTTTTAATTTTCTCCCATCAAAATCGCTATCTTTGAACCGTCAAAAACATATTCTGCTTGTTGCTTCTGATAGAGCACGAGCAGCGTAGGCCTCGTCAAGCAAAATAAAAAATTAATAATTTTAACAAATCATTTATGATCATTCCACCGATCATTGTCAAGCATATCACAGGCCTGTCAACCATAACCAGTCACTATAAATATGTATTTAAGCACTTGATTAGTTTTCTCAAATAGAATAGTCAGAACGCAGGAAAAGCTATTGCCGCATACATAATTGGTCATTATAACCATTTAGACAGGATAACGACCTAGATTCCCACAACACCAATGTTGAGTGTGTTAATTTTATGTTTCCGTGGTGGGATAAAGTCGACTCCGAACGACAGATTCTTGAGAAACTTATCTTGGCAATTTTAATTACTCTCAGAGAAATCTGCTGCTGAAGAAATATTTTTTCATATTTCGTCTTGTTGGTGATGTCGGATTTGGAGTTCGAACACTGGCCTCACGTCTAATAAGCCAAAAACTACCTACCAGACTATGGCAACTTCACGCCCGCGATAGAACTATTGCTTATCAATAAATGTTCAAGTTAATTTTCAGCCCATTTTAATTGATTCCTAGCTATACTAATGTTAATACCCACCACCACCACTTCAGCCACTGTAGGGGTGCATAAAAACTTTAACAATATGTAAACAGATACTGTATGGAATACTATCATCAGCGTCAGACTACAATTACTAATCATATGTCAGAGTGTCCTGGTGCTCTAAAAATAAAACAACAACAAAAACACAAAGAAACAACAACAACAAACATTAAAGTTTTCTTATCGTATCAACTTTTCTGCATTCACTGCCACTAGACGACAACAGCACACAGCACGAGTTGGTTACAGCAACAGCAACAGCAACAGCAATAGCAACGACAACCACAACGACATGAAACTTGTAAAATAATCACAAAGACGGAAAAAGTGATAGACAAAGACGGCAAGAGTATGAAAAAGAGAAAAAAAATGAAGATAAAATAAAGAAGGACTAAAAATAAAATTTGGATTACAAAACATTGCTTAATACTTATGTGATCATATTTATAGGTGTTCATACACACACACACGTATTGCACACATGCATAGAATGTGGCATTAAGGTTCGCAGTCATGTATGCATTTAAGTATGTAGGATGTATGTGTGTGAATGCGTCCTATTCGTATTTCGTTTTCAAATTACTTTCGGTTAAAAGTAACAATTTTAAATGACTTGTAATTTGAACATCATCTGGAAGAGTGTCACATTAAACGGGTTTGATAAAGACTTTGCTGACAGAAATGTTTAAATTCATGCAAATGACAGATGCACAACGCACAGAATTATGTTTAAAGGTTACACCATTTGGCAAGTAACGAATAGTAACGAAAGTTAAATATGATTGTTACAAATTTAAATACAAATTAATTTTGCATATGAGAGTGATATGTGTACAGAGTGTAATGCATTGAATTTTGCAATGCACACCATAAAAGACTATTGTCTGATTTAATTTCAAACAGGCAGTCAACGATAGTCAGATAGGCTTCTTTCTAAAGGGTTGTTTGGCCTTTCAACCTTTAAATAAAAATAAAACAAATTGGGTATGAAAGCTTCGTAGTCTAGTAAGTAATCTGTTGGTTTATTAGACGATAGTCCACTCACGAAGACATCCTCTTAGCAGTCTTTTGGTAAAAGATTCTAAAACTGAAAAAAATTACCATAAAGATTTTTAGGAAATATCAAATTTTCCAATGTTTGGGCCTCATAAACCAAGAACCTGAATTTGATTGATCGTATGGGTTGTGTTGGCTTGGAAAAAAGAAATCGTCCTTTCGACGATATCCTCTCAGCAATCTTCCGGTAAAAACTTCGAAAGTAAAATAAAACTACTGTTAAGGATTTTTGATGGAGCTTAATAGAAATATCAAATTTTCCCCGATTTGATTGACAAAAATCAGGTTAAATTTGATTGATGGTGTGGATTATATTGGCTTGACTCTGAAAGTAAAATAAAATTGCAATTAAGGATTTTAGATGGAGCTTATCAGAAATATCAAATTTTCCAAGATTTTATTGGCAAAAATCAGGCTAAAGTTGATTGATGGTATGTTGGCTTGAAAAAAAAGATTCCGTTCGGCAACATCCTCTCAGCTGCCTTTCAGTAAAAAACTCTAAAAGTAAAATAAAATTGCTATGAAGATTTTTAGGTGGAGCTTATCAGAAATATAAAATTTTCCAATGTTTGTAACGCAAAACTCAGGCTGAATTTGATTGATGGTATGGGCTATGTAGGCTTGAAAAAATATTCCTTTCACTCTTCCGAGAAAAAAAACTCCGAAAGTAAAATAAAATTGCCATGAAGATTTTTAGGTGGAGCTTATCAGAAATCTGAAATTTTCCAATGTTTGTAACGCAAAACTCAGGCTGAATTTGATTGATGGTATAGGCTATGTAGGCTTGAAAAAATATTCCTTTCGACGATATCCCCTAAGCACTCCTCCAAGAAAAAAAACTCCGAAAGTAAAATAAAATTACCATGAAGATTTTTAGGTGGAGTTTATTAGAAATATCAAATTTTCCAAGGTTTGAAACGTAAAAATCAGGTCGAATTTGATTGATGGTATGGGTTATGTAGGCTTGAAGCACCGATGTGAATTGTAGCTTATTTACATACACCTGTGACTTAAGAAAATCGCGCAAGAAAAAGTCAAACAGAGTCAAATCGCTCGATTCTGGTGAACAGGACATATTATCTTCACCTGATATGACCAAAGTACTCATGCAGAAATTACAATGATGGTGATGATTCTTGCATAAAAACTAATGGCAATTGCCAACTATCATAACAAGCATATGTCGTTGTTTACGATCGTTTAAGCAAGCCACGATTCACCTGCATATTCTTATTGCCATGGGCAATGTGGTCTGTGAATTAAGTCGATTGTTTACTAAACCAGTGGACTAGAATTTATCCACGTTTATGGGAGTCGCAAAATATTGAAATCACGCTGCATTTCGCTTGAACAGAGGACACTTTATTGACAAAACAATTTTATGATTTACACATGCCATCGATTCCTTGGTGATTGACTAAACAGACAGAATAATGCCTCGATATTTACGCTACAGATGAAGACAAACACCTCTAAGTCCTTACACCTTTATGGATGTCCACAAACGGAAGTTATATGAACTCTTGTCCACATAGTGTCCAGTTTTAAATAGTTTTCTGCTATTTTCTGCTCCCAAAAACATTGATGAAATGACTTAGACTGCCAATAGTTCCTCCAGATCATCTATGTAATAGTTATCAAGGCGCCTTTACCTCCTATGACATCATGAAGCATAGAAGACAAGCAGTTTCCGCTTTTTCCTTGTCTCTGCAGTTTTTGTAGTAATCGTTTGCAGCTGTCTAAGATAAATGACCTTCATGGCAAGCAGTCTCCTTTTTCTTCCTTAGATCTGCAGTTTCTGTAGAAATCGTTTGCAAGTGTCCAAGGCCAATGGACCTCATGACAAACAGTCTCCTTCTTCTTCCTCAGCTCTGCAGTTTCTGTAGAAATCGTTTGCACGTGTTCAAGATCAATGGGCCTGATGACAAACAGTCTCCTTCTTCTTCCACATCTTTGCAGTTTCTGTAGAAATCGTTTGCACGTGTTCAAGATCAATGGGCTTCATGAGGAACAGCTTCCTTTTTCTTCCTCAGATCTGCAGTTTCTGTAGAAAAAAAGTGAGCCTCGTAACAAACAGGCTTCTTCTCTTCCTCAGCTCTACAGTTTCTGTAGAACTGTAGAGACCATTGTACAACATTCTCCTTTCTTCTATCTCTGCATTCGTGTTGCAAGTACCTCGAGACGTCAGCTTCGCAGTTCCTCTTTCACTTCCTCCCTCTCTGGGCCTCGTGACACACATCTCTGATCAAATGTTGCAATACCTCGTGACGAGCATCTTCTTCTTCCTGTCTCTGCAGTTTCTTCAAGTCCAAACTCTGAGCTCTCCTTCTTCTTCCTCATCTCTGCAGTTTTGTAAAATTGTTGGAATACTCTGACTAGATTCTTCTTCTCTCTCAGCTCTGCAGTTTCTGTAGGAATCGTTTGCAAGCGCCCAAGGCAAGTGGCCTCGTGACAAATTTTTTGCAAGTAACCTCGTGACGGCCAGTCTCCTTTTTCTTCCTGATCTCAGCAGTTTCTGTAAAAATTGGATGCAAGTGACATCGCGACGAGCAATCTCCTTTTTCTTCCGCATCTCTGCAGTTTCTGTAAAAATTGGTTTCAAGAGTACCTCGTGACTAACAGTCTCCTTCTTCTTCCTCAGCTCTGACCACATCCGATCATTCCAAAAAATTTTCGTCGCACCTATAATGACCTGGGTTTCGTAGATTAAGGGATTCTGTTTATTTATTACAACTCCATCAACATTTAAAAGCGTGTTGTCCATGGACCAAACTAAGTGTTGCATTGCAAAAAAAAAAAACAAGAAAAACGTTCCATTGAAATATTTGCACTTCAAAAATAGGGTTGAATAGTTTAAGATACATAGATAAACGTATTCAATATCGTATTTTAAACGATATTTCATTCAATCGTTCATTCATTCTTTTCTGTTCTGTTTTTGTTTGTTTTTTGCTTCATTTTATTATTTGTAGTTTAGTTGTGTCTCCCCCTAGATTTCAAGAGTGAAAATGAAATATTGAATGAATAAAATAGAAATGAAAAATTGAAAGAAACTTCGGAATACTTGAACTCTTTTCTTTTATTGATTGAAGTGCACTTGCAATACGACGTAGTTATGGCGGTAAGTATTTCTTCATTTGAAATTTCTGTTTTTTTTTTTTTTTCTTTCTCTTTTATTTCGATTTTGAATGCTTTTATTCCCTCGTTTTCTTTTTTTGTGTACAAATAGTTGTGAAACGGATAAATATAAGAGATAAACGTAATACCAATGACAGCAGCTACAAATAGCAGCGATTTGTTACATTGTTGGGCGCGCATCCTTTAGCAAACGGACTATTTTATCGGAATATTTTGCCTGGTGACAAACGTAACACAACGACAGCAACGAATTACATTTTATTGGTATCACAGCATTTTGTATTGACTGGGAAATCAATCTTTTTTCTTTTTCGTCCTTTCCTCCCTTTCCCCTCTTCTTAACTTGTTTTTTTCGCCACTCTTTCTTTTTTATCTTAATTTTTGTTTTGGCTGCATTATTTTTTTCTTTTTTTCAAAACTCCCGCTTTTCATTGAATTCTGTCTTAACGCCCATTGATCTCTGACAAGAAGACAACGAATGAAAGCGTAAAATACCGGAAATACTTAAAATGTTTTTGTAATTTACAATGATTGTGATAAAATCTCTCTCATTCTCACTCTTTCTCTCCTCTCTCTCTCTCTCTCTATTGGAATAGAATAATAGAAAGAAAACTAAGCGGAAATGGAATAAATTTATTGACGATATTTTTAAGTTAAAAAAAGCGAAACCAAAGAAAAAAAAAAAACAAAAAGGTAAACGTCCTGGGACAGATTGTGTTGGATGTTCTAAATTAATGACAATAAATTTATCCTGATAAATAAAAATGCAGGTTAAAATTTCATCTCATCGATATTTAAGGATAAAAGGCAAACACTACAAATTTCGTTAAGTAAATGGTTTTTTAAATTGTTTGGACAGTTTCCTTGCTTTTGGATCAATGAAATTATAGATTTTTTTCTTTTAGAAGTTAGAAAAACAAAATAATTGCCTACTATCAAGCCACGAAATTTAAATCAAATGCTCAAAAATACTACACCGTATTAAAATATAGCCGAAGAAAGGGCCTTCAAAGCCGTTGATAGAACTAGAACTCTACTGTTCAGTGGGATTTAATATTTAGAAAGGCATGCTTAACGAAAGGGGCAGATAAAGACAGGCAAAGAGTAGTATTCTGTTTAAGGGGTTGCCGTGGTCTACTAGGTAGTATGCTGGCTTATTAGACGTAAAGCCAGGAATCGAGTCCCAGGCCAGACATCAAAATAAAATACAAAACAAATATTTTTTCGGCGATTTCTTCTTAGTAGATTTCTGGCAAAAACTCTGAGAGCAAATAAAATTGCGATGAAAAGTTTCTCAAAAATCTGTCGTTCGGAGCCGACTTTAAACTGTAGGTTCCACCACTTATGTTAAAAATTAACACACACAACATAAGTAGTGTAAGAAACTAGGCCAATAATCCTGACTAAAGGGTTGTAATGACCAATTATGTATGTATCTTGAAGTGATAGTTACCGACAAAACGATGTTTTCTGTATTTTTTTTTGGCGAAGTTTGGTGTGTAGAAAACTTATCAACCTCTGGTTGTCTGTGGTTATGAAATGTCTTTTGTTTGAATGCAATTAAAACAGAAAATAACATCCAAGAATAGGCCAGAAGTATTAAAAATTTGCGGCAACAGAACAATTTCAATTATATGTCAGTGTCGGTGGGGTGTCACATAATGGCTTTATGACTTTGTGATACCCCACCGTCAGTGTCTTTATATTTATTAGCGTCACTATAGTTGGTGCCATGAAATGTTTTTCAGAATCTAGCGCACGAAGTCGACTTTAAACTAAAAATTGCCCAATCGGGACGATACCAATCCAAAAAAGTCATTGTTTTGTATAGCTTTTGGGCTGGAACGCCAAAAGTCAATATTTAATCTGTTTGATGCTAGGCTGAAAGAGTCAAAGGACATTATTTCTTTGAGAACAACGTTGGTTGTCCAGTTTGATCTTTCCTATGGCAGTTGTGTGCAGATAAGCTACAAGCAGTCAACATTCACATCATCACAAAATCAATCAAGTTAAGACTCATTTATATGTGAGAGTCAAGGTGGACTGGACATTTCAGATGCCCTCCACATACAGAAGTCATGGTGAATAGTAAAACGATGATCTTTTAAACTGAAAGCAAATGGATTTCGTGCATAGTAAAACTGCATAATGGAAGAACTTGAAAAAGTAAAGCTTACTTGAATAAAGTGTATAGCAGAGATCAGCAACGAGTATTTAAAACGATGGGAAGGTTCAAGTCATACTTATAATTTCAGATATTTATACGCATTCATACTTATTTTAATATGATACTCATACTACTTATACTCAAAGTTGGAACAACTCGTCGTATTCATACTTAACAATACGCTTGATGTTAATGCCTTTGAGTCGTCTCTACCTAACATTCACACGAAGCTTGAAATAAGTATGATTCGCGTACGGGCACTGTAATACTCATAAGAAGATTGTGTGTATGCTTTGCTTGTTGTCTTTGTCTTTTCTTTCTTCTTTGTTTGTATATGCAACAACAACAAAAGCTGTAAATTTTGATGAATGATTCGAACCACTCGAATCACTTAGAAGTATTATAAGTATTTTTCTAAATTTACGAATCAGTATGAGTAGGCGTATGAATCAAACATATTTTGAATGTTGTGAGTTTGATGTCAATGTTATACTCATATTCATTGCTACTTATACTTATAAATCAATGTTGTAGCGAGTACGAATGAATCAGAGTAGTTGAATTACAATTCTGTTGATTCATTCATACTTAAAATTGCATAAGTGCTTATAAGTAGCGGAAAAACGGAAGTACTTACATGTCTCTCGAATGCAGAAGTCATTGCTCTGTTAAATTTTTCGTTACCTTTAACTACTGGAGTTTAGAAATTATTTTCTAAAAATGAATACTTTTATACCAATTAACAAAATTTAAATCAAAATATTACTTAAATACGTAACCTTATACAGCAGACAGCCTTTTTAATTTCAATTAAATTCAAATTGAATTATTTAACAAGTACACTTACGTACAGTTTCTCAACGAAACTTATTTACGAATTCAATTTTTAAAGAAACTTTCCAAAGGAATAAAGTAACTATGGTAACCTGCAAAAATAAAAAAACGTTACCATACTTTACCTACAGCGTCAAATGTAATGTAATGGCGTCCATTTAAGTTTGAAAATAAAAAAACTGAGAAAAAAAATATTCTGAAGTGGTATGCAACGTTTAGCTTTAGGAAAATAAACAACAACATATGGACGCATGTTTTTCTTTCACAGAATTTTTTTTCGTATTTTTTTTTTGTTTACCTTTCTTGTTTTAATGTTTTAATTTTTTCTTCCTCCTTATTCAACATCAACGTTTACTGGCAGTTTTCTTAAAATAAGAGAAAAAAACAGTTCACAGAAGTAAACAAAAAAGTGCATTAGGAAAACTACAACAACAGCAACAACAACAAATAGTGAAAGAAAAGAAACTGTGGCTTCATTACTTTACCATCCTTAAATACACTCACACACACATACACATACATACACTTAGACATACCTTATCATACATATGTACAGACGTACATACAGAATGTATGTACGTGGCTTTAATAATATTTTGCATGTTTTGCACCACTGACAGCGCTTGCAAAAATGCAATGAAGTCAGACATGAAAAGAAGGTGCAAAGCTTCTTGTGAATTGAAACATCTTGTGACTATTGAGTGTAAAATAACAACCAGGGTGGGAAGAAACAGGGGGAAAGAGATGAAACCAGCCACAGCAACAACTAACATAATATTTATAATACACATACAAGCCAACAAGGCCAGTAATAATGTAGCTTTAAAAGTTCTCCTGCAGGTATAATGGAAGCAGTTAAATGGCCTTTAGGAGGGGGCTGTTTTACAGTGTTAAAATATTAATCGTTAAAGTGAACATTACAGTCCCTTAATTATCATACGATTGTATTGTATCCACCTCAGAGCCCTCAAGCCTATTGCTCTGATATACTTCATCATATACATCAGATCATTACAACCCTTTAGTCAGGATTACGATATAGCTTCTCACTGTTTTATGTGTTGATTTTATAGTTAAGGGGTGCGACCTATAGTTTAAATTCGACTTCGAACAATAGATTTTAAGCAAACTTTACATGGCAATTTTTATTTGTTTTCAAGAGTTTTTTCCAGAAATATATTTTTCATATTTTCGTTTTGATGTCTGACTTAAGGACCTCACGTCTGATACACCAACACATTATCTACTAGATCACCCTATCTGCCTAATACATATTATGCACCCAGATGTTGTCACATATAATACTCACAGGTTTCAAAAATATGTTCCGATGATCAATTCTAAACGTCAGAGATTCTGCATGTTGGGTTCGATACGATCCCCATTCTAAGTTACTTTGAGTCTACAGCGTCTTGTCACAAAAAAAAAACGGTTACCAACCTCAGATTATTCTTGGATAGGTTGATGCATAACTCAGAAGTCTTATTTTTTATTTTTTTTTTTTTATAAAACCAGCACTCAGGGGATAGCCCCTACTCATGCAGTACATTGTGCAGTTTTTTTAGGAAAGGTGAAAAGAGGGAAGATTCGAACGGCAAGGAAACGAATTGCTTCTAGGTGACTATAAAATGGTCAGTGCAATACCTTCACCATTAGGCAATCTACAGCGATCGTCCTCAAGAAGACCGCACTTTTTCACAATACTTATGTTGTGTGTGTTAATGTGGTGGGACCGACAGTTTAAAGTCGACTTCGACCAATAGCTTTTTAAGAAACTATTCCTGGCGATTTCATTTACTCTCAGAGTTTTTGCCAGAAATCAGCTGAGAAGAAATCGCCGAAAAAATACTTTTTTTGTATTTTATTTTGATGTCTGGCCTGGTACTCGAACCCTCGCTTTACATCTAATAAGCCAGCCCCCTACCTACTAGACCACGGCGACCCCTTACACAGAATACGAGTCTTTGCCTGTTTTAATCTGCCGTTTCGTTAAGCATGCCTTTCTAAATATTAACACCCACTGCACAGTAGAGTTTTACTATTATTAACGACTTTAAAGGTCATTTCCTTGTAAGGTTGTCTGTGTATTCATTGTTGGAATTTCCAACATGATCTTGAATCTTATTTTTCCCCTACTATATTCGATTTAACTTCATAAGAGCCGAGTGCACAAATGGCGGTTTGATAGTCTGATTCTATTATCTGATTCGATTTGACAGTAGTATTCTAATGTTAGTTCTTTTGTACCTCCTAACCAATTTGAATTGAACAAATTTTGATGACGTAATCTTTGGTGAGCTATTTCATGGGCTCAAATTATTTGATTTTGCAACCAACAACTCTTGCTGCTGTTCCATGAACCATTCATAACATTCCAAGAACCATTCATTTAGAGCATAATTCCTAGGTTGTATCGTTAGCTTTCTCCTGCAAGCCTTCTGTATAACTTTAGGACATGCCTGGCCATTCCTAAGATGCTTTTTGTAAGAGACTTACAACTTGTGAACTTATTATCCAGTATTATTTTTAAATATTTTGCCGCTAATTAGTGTGATATTATCTTAGTCTAGAGTCAAATATACATCTATTGAGAAAGTCTTCTTCTTGTCTTGAATGGTACTTTTGTGGTCGCGCCCGTGTCTACCCTCATGCTCACTGTCATGTGCTAATGTCATAAAGTCCCAAGATAACTTAGAATGATACCGCAGAGAATTCAAGTTTTTAGCCGATAATACAACATTGGTCATTACAAATCTTCACCCAGGATTACGACCAAGCTTTTCACACCCCTTAAACTATGTGTGTTAATTTTATATATGGAAGACGGGGCCTACAGTTTAAAGTCGATTTCGAATGATAGTTTTGTGCGAAATTTTTCTATGACAATTTTTATTTGTACTCGGATTTTTTTCCGGAAATCTGCTGAGAGGAAGTCGCCATAGAAATATTTGTTTACATTTTCGTTTTGATGTCTGACCTGAGCTTGAAGCGACGCCTTAGGTCTAATAAGCCGGTCTACGATGGTATCATATTTCCACAATTATTTCTGGATATTTCGTCCTCATTAACTGTGATATTATCTTGCTTTGGAGTCAACTATTCTTCCATTTATGAAGTTTTCTTCTTCTTGTCAAGCACCAACGACTCAAAGTTCCACTTTAAATTTTCCTTTAGCAGATAAAACAAATTCTTTGCAGCCCATACCCGCTTCAAAAAGATTTGTCAGTATTTCGTCCATAAGTAGGCTCTACATTAATGATGAAAGAACACTACTCTGTGGGTATTCTTTGTAACCCCTTATGCTTTCAAGATTTTTCTTCTTTTATTTTTTGTTAATTTTTTTTTTTTTTTTGGAAAAGAAAAACCAACCATTACCTTAATTTTGACTATCCCGGAAGCCCTTAACGGTTAGGTCCTTGTAAATTCACCAACTCTTCTAATGTTAATTGAAATTTTTGAATGTACGTAGGAGGTAGAGATATGCAGTGGCATGCGTGTCAAATTGATAAACATACATCTTGTATGTACATGTGATGGAAAGAGAGAGAGGCGAAGGACAGAGAGAGAGAGAGAGCGAGAGAATTCGTAAGAACTTTTTAGCTCATAAATGTTTATTGGTTAATTTTACGGAAAAATGCACTTTGAGGTGAGAGTGAAATGTTTAAAGAATTGTTTTAAACAATCTCTCAGATAAACATACACAACAACAAACATTTTACTCGTACATACATATAGGAGAGTATACACTGACACATATCCGACTGTAGCTAAAACAAAAACAAAAAAAAAAAATAAAATAAAAGAACGAAAGTGAAGAGGAAGTGTTAGAGAGTTCGTGGTGGAAAATGTTTTACAAATATTAAGAGGAAATTGTGCAGAAGTGTTAAAGGGTGTTGTAAAACAAAAAAATAGTTTGATTTTAAATAGTGTTGTTGTTATTGTTATTGTTGTTTTGTTTTTTTATAACTTTTTCTACTTAGGAGTTTACATACCCCTATGTCTGTACCTTTGATGAGCATTGTTCGTAGGAGTTTTTTCTTTTGTTTGTTGGTTTCGTAAAGGGCTATTCATGTTAGGATTTCAAAAGTAAAGTTAAATTGAAAACACAATAAGCTAGGGTTTCAACGAAAGTTTTATTCCGTTACATTGCTTGGACCATGATATTTAAGTAGCTGCCTTTAGATTAGTTGCATATAAGCAGGTGCAAGTTTTCAACTAAATTTCTATAAATTTCGCATATTTGATCAGAAACATATGCAAATTTTAAATGCTTGAAATACCATCCTTAACGATAAATTGATTTAACAGACTTTACGCAGAGAAGCATACGCATTGCAGGCCTTAATCGTCATACGCTCTATTATCAGTACGTATTATCTTCAAATTTTGCTAAACGTTTTGATATCTCCAATGGCTATACCATTAATTATTATAGGGAGGTGCTATTTGCTCAATTCAGTTATACTCCTATAGTTTATATTGGTTCTTCCAAGAGTAAATTGTAACTGTCGTCTTGTCGAAGTTACATTTGTAAATTATTTAGCCTATTTTGCCAAATCACTTCAAACGTATATGAAATTCATTCATTTTCTCGTGATAATCACAAAAATGTTTTATCAATATGGATGCTCTGTTTTAGAGATCTGCAATGAATCGGCTTTCCGCTGCTCCTAAGTACTCATGCAATTTTGAGTATAAGTGAATCAACAGAATTGAAATTCAACTCCTTTGATTCATTCGTACTCGCTACAATATTGATTTATAAGTACAAGTAGCAAAGCATTCGAAATATGTTTGATTCATACGCCTACTCATTCTGATTCATAAATTTAGAAAAATATTTATAATACTTGTAAGTGATTCGAATCATTTATCAAAATTTATGGCCTTTGTTGTAGTTGCATATACAACAAGAAAAAAAAGACAAAGACAGCATGCAAAGCATACACACAATCTTCTTATGAGTATGGTAGTGTTCGTACGCTTCGTGTCAATGTTAAGTAGAGACGAGTCAAAGTCAATAACATCATGCGTATTGTTAAATATGAATACGACGAGTACATCCAACTTTGAGTATGAGTATCGTATTAGAATAAGTATGAATGCGTATAAGTATCAGAAATTGTAAGTATGACTTTAATCTACTCATTGTTTTGAATACTCGTTGCTATTCTCTGCTCTGTTTGGTCAACCATTTTATAGTCTCAATATGTGAGACATTCTAATCCCATAGTTTAGTAGACGATCGATCAATACCCATATGTTGACGACACTCAAGCGTGCTCAACTCGACAGACCAGAAGTTAAAGCGACATATATCAAGTCACTGTCGTCTAATAGGTAGTGTGTTGGGGTTTTAGAAGTGAGGTCAAGGATCAAACCCCATGCCAGACAACAAAACGGAATATGAAAAAATATTTCTTCGTCGATTTTCTCTCAGCAGATTTCTGGAAAAAACTCTGGAATTGATTTTAAACTGTAGGTACTGCCAAACATGTAAAAAATTAAAATTACATCCAACATAAGGATGTAATAACGAAAAATGTATGTATGTGTGTCGCAGAATGGGTAGTTGAAAACTGATCGACATTTTTATTAAACAATCATCATAAACAAACAAAATTATCTAATTAAAGACGCAACCTGAAAAACCACTATTTTGTGTAGATTTTGAACTGGAGGCTACATCGTTCCGTATTTTTTTGATAGCAACGATGGCTGGATCATTAATGTGAACGTTGTCAACTACATGTATGTCGATCGTTATCAACATCTTTTGGAGTGAATAGAACGATCTGGACACCAAAAATATGTGGATTCAACAAGATGACGCTAAGTACCACTCAGCTCATGTCAAGTTGAATATTAATCACAAGTGATTTGTGGGCATGGTCACGTGTAGGAGTTGCAAACTAGTCACTGAGATCGTGCGATTTGATGCCGTAAAAAATTTTTCTTTTTAAATCGCAGACTTAAAATATGTATGAATTGTATTTAGAGTATATGCCATTCGGTAGAACTTAATAGATCAGATCCATAACCAATTATGCTAAACAAAATACTACAAGAGACATTAGTAAACGAGGTTAATACTATTTCTCTGAGTATTTCACTTAAATTTCTGCTTTTATCGTTGACACATTTAAATTTTCTATAACGATCGATGTAATTGGGTTAAATAAATTTATTGTTCATTTATTATTTTATTCATTAGGATTGGGAAATTCCTTCTACGTTTAAGTACTTCACTTAAAATTTTCTTCATCTTAAACATTAAATTTGTGAAATTTTTGTTTTGCTAACAAAATTTATTCTACAACTAGTTGCCTTGAAATTTTCTCGTCTACTTATCGATAAAAGTCGATATGTATTGTGAATGCATTCGATTCGATTCGCATTAAACACTAAATATTTGCTTGAGTACAACATCACGTTTTGTATTGTTTTGATGTTTTTCCAATTTTTTAAAGTATTCGAGAATATTTTTCTTTTCTTTTTTCTGCTTTTTTTTCTGCGACGAAGAAAATGCATTCGTTCTGTGAAATATTTCTAATAAACGCAGCATATCGTTTGCAATGCTCGCAGAGTAGATGTACTGTGTACAGGTCTCCTGCAATGGTATGCTCGCCTTTACGTGTTTTTTTTGTATTTTATAAGTTTAAAGTTGAAGGTTGACACTATATTGACATAAAAGTTTCTGGGAATTTTATTTCTTCTTCTTTTTCTTGTAGTTGTTGTCTACTTCAGAAGTTTTAACTTTGACTACACGTTTAAAGTTGAGTTCCTTAAAAAATTAAATTAAAAAAAAAAAATAAAAATTTAAATAATGTTTAGGCAGCTGAACATAATACAGTTGGGGAATAGTATGCAGCACCATTTTTGTGATTAAAAATTCTTCGAATAGTTCGCAATAAATAATTATTCTACCGCACAGACATTTGGATACAACAGAGATCAGTAATGAATCGTTTTTCTGCTACTCATAAGCACTCATGCAATTTTAAGTATGACTGAATCAACAGAATTGAAATTCAACTACTCTGATATTCAAACTCGCTACAACATTGATTTATATGTATAAATGAGTATGAGTACATCGTAGACATTAAACTCACAACATTCGAAATATATTTGATACATATGCCTACTCATTCTGATTCATAAATTTAGAAAAATTCTTATAATACTTATAAGTAATTCGAGTGATTCGATTCATTCATCAATATTTACAGGCTTTTTTTCTTGTTGCATATATAAGCAAAGAAGAAAGGAAAGACAAAGACAACAAGCAAAGTATACACGCAATTTTCTTGTGAGTATTGCAGTGCTCGTACGTGAGTCATACCTATTTTGTGCTTCGTGTAAATGTTTGGTAGAGACGAGTACGAAGTCAATAACATCATACGTATTGTTAGGTATGAATACGACGAGTACTTCAAACTTTGAGTATGAGTAGTATGAGTATGATATCAAAATAAGTATGAATGCGTATAAGTATCTGAAATTATAAGTATGACGCGAACCCACTCATCGTTTTGAATACTTATTGCTGCTCTCTGGTCACAAGAGAAAATAAAAAGAATAATTTTGCCTTATTTTAAGGAGTTTATAATTCAATTTATTTATTTATTTTTTGTTTCCTCTAATACTACTGTGTAATTATAAATCGAAATTCGTATTCATTATAAAATTGCCCATTGGGTTAACGCTTGTTTGCTGCCATTTAATTTCGTTGTCAATATTCAAATTAAGGTGTGGTTCATTTTATTATGTAGCATAGTTTTAGGAGTAAATAAAATTCCTCATACGCTTACAGTCGTGCAAAATATCACTGTTTCTTAATTTAAGACTATGGGAGCGTATACGTAACAATAAATCATTTTGTTTACAGCGGCGGAAAACAATTCACAAAGAATTCTAAAAGCTTTGTACGAAGAAAAAAAATTCAAAAACTATTTGCCTTGGCAAAAATTTTAAAATTACCAAAAAAAAAAAAGTTTTCGTAACATTTTTTCGTTTTAGATAACATAGCTAATACAATAAAAACAATTTAATGTACGCTGATGAGGCATTCGTAAAGGCAAAATTGTACGAATAACACAGTTTTAAGCATATTTTGTTTGAGTTTGATGAACATTATAAAATTTCTTCTTTAATATGTAATCTACATAGTAGGTATATACGATTATATGTAGTATACATAGCTGCCAGATTCACTGATTTATCGTCAGTTTGACGATTTTGAGTTTCAAAAATGTGATTTTGACGACATGATGATTTGTGCCCTTATTTTAACGATTTTTACCAATTAAAAATTTACATCATTTTCTTTACTTTAGTATATTAAAAGCTTCCTTATGCTTTGTATTTACTTTGCAATTGTTACTGTTGGAAATTTATGCTATTAATAACAAAGTCCAAAGTATTATATTTTCAAAGTTATTTTCGAATACCTGTGATGATTTTCTATATTCTATGCCGCTTTCATCTCTTTAAAAGTTAAAGAATTTCGACTCCTAAATAATATAGTAATTGATAATAAATTATCATATGCAGTTACAGAAAATTTTAAAAATTCTATTACAGCTTCCAATATTACCATCATAAGAACAAAGGAAAGTTACACTATTTTTTTTCTTCATACGACCAGCACTCTGGAGATGGCATTGTGTTTGGAACTAGGCAAATATATTATAGGGAATGAGGGGCAGTGTTTATGGACAATAGGTTTGAATATTATTATGCCATAAGTAACAGGAAAGATTTCTTCAAGAAAAGAGTTCCACATACGAATCGTCCGTATAACAAACGAACTTTATCTGTAATGCAATGAGCTATATACTGGCCAGTCTACCACATACGTATGTGCTGGCCGAGAAAGACAAGTGTTAAGTAAGAATATATGATTTTCATAACTATGACCCCTTATTTAGCTCGAGCAATATCCTTTGTAGTAGCGATAGAATAGTGAAACACAAGCCAAATTGCAACGATGCTCCAATGAATCAATGGTCTCTCCTGCACATGGTCGAGAAGTCTCAAAATAGGTTATAAATGGTGTAATTTGTAAGTAGATCAGATGTAGTAAAGTCTTTATTGCAATGCCTTAAGAAATCAAGGAACTGAAAAGTGTGTCAGTTCTAGCAAACATCGCACTGAATTTTCATGCTCATAAGGTCAAGATTTTCTGAATCCCTAATATTTAAACCACATATGGGTATTGATAATACAATATGATTGCTGTTTAACATAGGCTTTATTTTTAAAACATTTCAATTTATTTATTTATTATTTCTGACAATTTTTTTCCAATTTCAAGGAACGTCTTTGGAGATTTTGACAATTTTTTCTCAAATATTTGACGATTTGATGCTTCATTTATCTGACAGCTATGGTAGAATATTTAATTATATGTACATCAATAGTCAGAAAATGTTCTAATACATGTTCCGTATACAATATGTTAGTATTTCTGTATGTTAATGGATTAATTGTTTGCAATTTCAGTTAGAAGTCTGATTTCACCCAGATGACCGCGTATGAGTAACAGCAAACTGATATTCATAGAAATTATTAATCATACGCGTCGTATGTTAATTTTAATGTGCATTTTAAATTTAATTTTTCAAGTGAATACTTAGTATTAGGGATGCCAATCATGAAATCCCGAAACCGGAAATCCCGGGATTTTTAAAAACTTGTCCCGGGATTTTTCGGGATTTTCGGGATTGTGAATTCATATATATTTTGACCCTACAGAAGGTTCTTAAAAAATTCTATATCACTTGACTTCGATAATAGCATCTTATATTAGGAAAACCCTACTTCCAGTGATAAAGAATTATTTGATGGCATCGAAGAATGCAAAAGCCCTATAAAACGAATTAATAGAGTAACTGATTTAGATACTCAACTGTCCAAAGAAATAGATTTATTTACATCAGGAGGTGGTAGAGGAGAATGTTTACAAGCTGCATACAGCTATCTTGGAACTATTTTACCAATAAATGTTGATTGCGAGAAGTGTTTTTCAACGGCAGGTTATGTTGACAATAAATTCGATCAAGCCTATCAGATCACATGTCAGATGCATTAATCTTTTTGTTGGAATCCAAATAATTTTCTTAAAACTATTTGCATTTGCATATGTACGAATAATTTTTATTTTTATTAATTTACGCTTTTTTGTTACATTTTGTCTTGCTGTTTTTATATTGTATTTTTAATAATATATGATTCTGATATATGTACATGATTGGAATACAAATGATTTTGTTAACAAAATATTTTTATTATTAAGAGAAAATCGCGATTTTGCCTGTGATTTTTCGGGATTTTTGCATCCCGAATTATCCCGAAATATCCCGGGATTTCGGGATCGGGATTTACAAAATGCCGAATCCCGGGATTATTAAAAATCGATCCCGTTTGGCATCCCTACTTAGTATGTAGATGGTATATGGTTATGCAGTGTATTAGACAGATTTGTGGCTTAGTTGATAGTATCTTGGATTATTAGAAGTGACGCCGTGGTTCAAATTCCAGATTAGACATCAAAATGAAGAAATAGAAAATATTTCTTCGACAATTTCCTCTTGACAGAATTGTGGCAAAAATTCTGAAATTGAAAATAAAAGTGGCATAAAAAGTTTCTACAAAATCAACTATAAACTGTGGCTGACGCCACTCATGTATAAAATTATAACACACATAGTATGTAGTAAGAAGTTAAGTCGTAATACTGCCTAAAATGTTGTAAGGACCAAAAATGTATGTACGGGTGGCTGATGTATAATTCAACAAAGTAAAGCGCTACATATTTTTAATTTCTTTTTTTATTTTATTGTTCAAAAGCAAAAAAAAATGTTGGAAATAACATCAAACTTTAAAATCAGTTTAGATTTGTTCGAATTGACCACCTTTGGTACGAATTATGGCATTTAAGCGGCTGCACGAAAGTCGCTCTGCGGTATTTTGGCCCATTCCCGGCGAAACGCCGTCTTGAGATTATAGATACTTTGGTATTTTTTAGTCTGAAACTTACTCTCCAAAATGCCTCAGGCGCAAAAATTCAACGGATTGAGATCCGGAGTTTTTGGTGGCCATTGTGCGGTAGAAATGAAGCTGCTTCTGTAATGGTGACTTTAACAGAATTTAAATAAAAGATTTTTGAATATTATTTGGAGTTAATTTTTTACTTCAACCAAATCTACATGGACATTGATGACTAAAGGCTGTCAAATATATGCATTTTCATGCCTAGAAATTAAAAACTTTATTAAAATTCATGTTTTTTTAGGTTATTTTATTTTTTCTTCTGGTTTTTATGTTTTCTCAAACTCATATTTCATACCATCGTCGTTAGTTTATAGCTTTTGGAAAGTTATGCCCCTTCTTTTGTTATAAATGACATCAATTAGAGTATCTTTTTCCATTGTTTTTGCATACTATAGCTATGAAATATAAAACAAATAGAAAAACTGAAAATGAAACTTTCATTTAAGTTCGTCATTTTGGTTAAAGAAAAAAAAAGCAAAGAAAAGCTCTACAGTTTTTCACATTTCATTTCATATTAATATGCATGAAAAAAGAAAATAAAAAAAAAACCAAAATGAATGAAAAGAATATTTCCAACTTTGAAAATAAACTCTTAATAAAAGTGATGATAAATCATGTTCGTATCATCATCAGCTATGACGTCGCCGTCATCATTTTTAGGAAATTCTACATACACTTCATTGATGCACTTCTGGCCTATGTGTCACAAACTTTTTATTCCACTTAAACTCTTTATCGCATTCATGTTGTTGCTGTTGCTGTTGCTGTTGTTATTGTTATTGTTGGATTTCCTTGTCTATTTTTATTTTTCGTTTTTCGTTTTCCTTTTCAACTCAACTCAAGTGGTGATGCGAGTCTAAGTTAAAGCGGCGACATGCTCAAGTCAAAACCATTCATTCTAACAGTCATTTATTTCTCCAGCTACAAGGGTTACCATACCATTTATAAACATACAAACAATTGTCTTTAAGTGTAGCTATATGCATATGCATGTACGTAAGGGTGTATATGTATATGGAAGGGAAAGTATACCATAAATAGAGATTTGATTTGAGTTGGTAACGATCAAGATCTGCAAAGAATTTATTCAATTTCGTTGAATTCCTCATAGGAGGAAGTGCTGCTTAGCCAATGCGTATCCCACTGAGGGGAACAAATAGTAGCCGGAAGACATCAAATCCGGTGAATACAGCGTGTAAGATAGCTCTCAGCCTAATGCTTTTTTCATATCTGGAAAGCAGTATCGCTTTATATGAAGATCAATGGTCATGTTGCAAATTATTTTCTCTTTCATACTCGGCTCACATTCATCATTTATTGTCGGCGGCGATCTATATTAACAGTTCCAACAGGTTTCACCAATGAAGTTCGGTCAAACTTGTGTAAAGACGCAGTGCGTTTGAAGAGAGTAATCATGGTTTGAGGATCTTCATTATAAAAATCTGTCGAATAATTGTCTAATATTTGTTATTGTTTCTGCAAAGGGTGTAAACAGAGAGTGAAGTCGCCGTAGTCTAGTAGGTAGTGTGTTGGTTTATTAGACGTAAAGCCAGGGTTCGAGCCCCACTCCAGACATCAATACAAAATACAAAAACTATTTCTTCAGCGATTTCCTCTCAGCAGAATTCTGGCAAAAACTCTGAGAGTAAAAAAGACCTGCCATGAAAGGTTTCTCAAAAAAAATCTTCCGGTCGATCTTTACTTTAAACTGCAGGTCTCCGCCACTTATGTATAAAATTAACACACACAACATAAGTGGTATGAGACGAAACTAGGTCAATAATCCTGACTGAATGGTTGAAATGACCAATTATGTATGTACGTATATATGTGTTTAAACAGAGGAATAACAAACAAAGCAATTGTTGTTATTTACATCAAGTTGTAAACAGTGGGACACAAAATTTAAATTAAATCTAAACACAACTTGTTTTTATTTTATTTGCAATCTACGTATTTTAAACGTTTTTAAAATGATAAAACGTAACAGAATTTTCTTCCTGCCGAATCGATCTAGTTCTGCAGCCGAAGTTGATGGTTGTCCCGGATTAACGCATAATTTTTGCAGACACTTTTGTAGCATCTGGCAGACCATGATCGACATATGCCTACACTAGCATTCGAAGGGACTCTCCAGCACCTTTCATCTCTTGGTAGATAGCGTAGCATTAGCAAAGTGATGACTGAAGGGAATGTCAACCATCAAACACAATACAATTGTCACTTAAGACCTTGAGGGTATTTTCAAAACGTATTTAGCATTTCCGTATGTGTGTTATACATACATATGTATTGTGGTGTGCAAGTGTGTATATTTGAATCTTTTAATCTGTGTAGATGTGTAAATAACTTCTTGCACCATGTTTATGTGTTGGAACTTTCTTAGTTTTACTCGAACAAACATCAGTAAAACACACACTCACATACAAATTGTAAATGAAAATGCAACAAAAAGTACTAAGAAGAGAAAAAAAACCGAAAAACTGTTTGTTTTTCTTTACATTTATTTTGCTCTTTCATAAATTACCACATAATGAATGTTTTGCTTTTATGCTCGCAACTACCAACATCATGTTGGCATTGGTTGATGTGACCTTAAGTTTGTAATTTACCATCAGTGGTTACTGGAGCGGAAGTTATTTGGAAATGTTTAAGAATTCTTATATCATATCTGAGCTTCGTAAATCAAGAAGGCAGCAAAAGAAGGTAAACTGACAATATAGACAAGGGAACGTAGGCACCATCGGAATCATATCACAGACGGAACTTATGCTGGACTTGAAAATAATATAAAAAAATAAGAGACAAGCTATTAGTGAAATTATAGCAGTTTTGTTATCACCACCCAATCCCTAGGGTCAAATATTAAGCAGTTAACTTATCATCCTATATGGTGTTACTTTGAATAAAATGGTTATTGGGCTGTTGAGTTTTGGGGGCCTATCGTTATGATTTGCTGTTGGCATAACCCTAAAATGGGTAGCTTCAACTGGTCGCAGTTAGGTAGTGGATGCAGATTAGTGAATGCTAAGAAATATTTCCACATGGGAATTAAGAAATATATATTGTGTACCGTAGGAAGACTTGTGATATTTTACGTACTGATTGACTGATCCCGGAACGAATTCGGCAAAGATTTCCAGCTAAATTTAACCTTTCCCGTCTGGGTAGGAAAATCACATACATTCATACATAATTGGTCATTACAACCCTTCAGTCAAAATTATTGACCTAGCTTCTCATAGCACTTATGTTGTGTGTGCGTTAATTTTATACATAAGTGGCGGAACCTACAGTTTAAAGTTGACTCCGAACGACAGATGTTTGAGAAACTTTTCATGGCAATTTTATTTACTCTCAGAGTTTTTGCCAGAAATCCGCTGAGAAGAAATCGTCGAAGAAATACTTTTTGTATTTAGTTTTGATGTCTGGCCTGGGACTCGAACCTTGGCTTTACGTCTAATAAGCCAGCACACTACCTATAAGACCACGGCAACCTCTCAGGAATCTCTCACGGTCGGAAATGTTCGTTGTAGATGTCTGTAAAAAATCTCTTTGTGTCCATAAACGTCTGTTAGCTTAAAACCATGTAGATGACATTTAAAAATCTTCTGATTTCTAATGTAATACTGCGGGATGTAGGATTTCCAGTGACTACTTCAGTGTCCCGATGGTTGTGTAGATGCTTGGCATTCTAGGAGAATGTTGTGATACCTGACTGCGAGAATGGTTGTTTCCTAATGAAGATGATCTGTCATCTTGACGCAACCGGTCAGGATTTTCAGATAATTCATCTGTACGGTTTGGTGATTCTTCCATTTGGTATTACTTAGCAATGAAGCCCAAAACCGTCGCTGCATAGGACCTTATTTGAGGACCATCTTGCGAATGCTCACCCTTCTACTAACATATGAGGCATGTATCAAGAAGATCAAAATGGCTGTCGGAAATCACCAATAAAATTTTAAGGATCGAACTATTGTTAAGATCTATCCACCAACCAGTATATTAAATTGTGTTTCCATTCATACTGAAATGTCCAAACGTGGACAGTGCAAAAATTACTATCAGTAATAATCAGTACAAAGCCCAGATCAGAAGAGAAAATTAATACATGAAAAAATATATTTTCGGCGGCTTCCACACTGCAGATTTCTGGCAAAAACTCTGTGAGCAAATAAAAGTGTCATGTAAAGTTTATCAACAAATTTATCGTTCGGAGTCGACTTTAAACTGTAGGTCCCGGCAGTTATGGATAAAATATTAACACACACAACATACATTAATGGGGTTAGAAACTAGGTCGTAATCCAAGCTGAAGGATTGTAATGACGAATTATATCATGTAAAGCTATCACAAGGGCGCATTAACAGGGTCTATATTGGTTAAGTGGCTTTGCTATATGGGTAGTGATCAGTAATAAGTATTCAAAACGATGAGTAGATTCAAGTCATACTTATAATTTCAGATACTTATACCCATTCTTACTTATTTTAATATCATACTCATACGACTCATATTCAAAGTTGGAACTACTCGTCGTATTCATGCTTAACAGTACGCATGATGTTATTGACTTCCACTCGTCTTTACTTAACATTTACACGAAGCACAAAATAAGTATGATTCGCGTACGAACACTACGATACTCACAAGAAGATTGTGTGCATGCTTTGCTTGTTGTCTTTGTCTTTCCTTTCTCCTTTGTTTGTATTTGCAACTACAACAAAGGCTGTAAATTTTGATGAATGATTCGAGCCACTCGAATCACTTATAAGTATTATAATTATTTTTCTAAATTTATAAATCAAAATGAGTAGGCGTATGAATCAAACATATTTCGAGTGTTGTGAGTTTGATGTCAATGTTGTACTCATACTCATTGCTGCTTATACTTATAAATCAATTTTGTAGCGAGTACAAATGAATCAGTGTAGTTGAATTTCAATTCTGTTGATTCACACAGACTCAAAATTGCATGAGTAGTTATGAGTAGTGGAAAAACGATTCATTATTGATCTCTGGTAGTGATTTGTTTTCGTGGCGATGTAGTGCTGGGCGACGCGGAGATATTATCTTAGCATCGCTTTCAGAATATTTTAATTGCTTCCTATCATTTGCATTGTCTTCTGTGGCATTACGGTATGATTCATCTAAACGGTTCATCCAATTCAATCACACCGATTGTAGTTGTATTTTTAGTTTTTCTCATTCCCTTTCATTCTCTTTTATTTTGTTTTTTTTGCAGCTATTGTTGTTGTTGTTTGTTATGTTGTTTTTTCTTTTTGTTTTTCGTTTTCGTTTTCTGTTTTTAAGTTTTATATGCCTGTCGCCATCATTTATCATTGTCTCATTTAGTTCAACTGCAGTATAAGCCTTTCAGCTATAAAGTAATAAGTGTTTATGACTCTATGTATGTACATGTATGTGCATGTATGTATGTATGCATGTATGCATGTGAAAATAAAGTCTCATGTTAAAATGTAATGTTTTTGTTGTTGTTGCTATTTTATGATTTGCAAATATTACAAGAAAATAAAAAAGCAACAAAAAAATAATAATAAAATGAGCAAAAACAGCAACAATAAACGAATAGAATGTGCAATGTTGCAATAAAAGAAAAATAAAAAAAGAAGAAGTAAGAAATCATAATAGCAAGTCAGTGTCATTAGAAACACGTCTGTGTCATTTGCATTTAACATCATCACATCACTTGTGACACTTTCTTTTAAAAGGGAATACAAAAAACAGAAAAAAAGTGGGAAGAAAAAATGTTTTATGCAACAAACATTGTCGTAATAAAACATGTTTTAATGTAGTGACAAGCAATAAATGTTTACTTTTCTTATTCTTTCTTTTTGTTATTGTTGTTGTTATAGTTGTTAGAAATATAAATTAACATGTACCTGCAGAATGTATCCTGTAAAGGATTTACATGCAAGTTGTCTAGATAGAAATCCTTTTAACACAGAAACATAATAAAACAATTGAAATTCATTTAAATAAACTGGAGAGTTCTTAGGAAAAATTTGTTTAATTTGTTTAATAATAACACGATCAATGGTAAATTCTTATCACAGGATTGTAGTATACAAAACGAATTTAAATGTCAACTCGATTGACTAACCAACTTAATGGCCTAACCACAGATACAACATTCCAAACAACTTTTGGGGAAATAAATTGTTTAAAAACACTTTTCAAAGATAACGTCGTCGTAGTCTAGTAGGTAGAGTAGCTTAACTTATTAGAAATAAGGCCATGATTCAAACCCTAGGTCAGACATGTGCAACAAAACAAAAAACTATTTTCTCGTCAACTGTCTCTTTACAGATTTCTAGCAAAAACTCTAAAACTAAATAAAATAAAATTATCATGAAAACTTCCTCAAAAATCTGTCGTTCGAAGTTCGAATTTTAAATTGTAGGTCACGCAGCTCATGTATAGATGCTTGATTGTAAACTTGATTGAAGGGTTGCAATGTTGAATTAACTTCCTTTCGATTTGTTGTTCACTTACAGAACAATTATTTTAACACGTTTATGCGCTTCTTTTCGGTTGTAAAAAGTATCAGGATGTTAGCACATATCATTTTTTACACAGATTTCTCTGTGAATTATTCGACTACATTCGCACTGATGACAGACTTTTTTGATTTTGTAGCAGTCATAAAGAATACTAAAGTAAGTAAATTTTGTATTTGTTTAAGATCTAAAGAACACTAGAACGTTCATTATACAGAAAATTTACGGCTTAAAACATTAGGTAAAGCCCCAGTTTTAATGAAGGTTTTAAACAGATTGCTTCTCCCGCTACTTACGTCAAATCGTACGTGGAAAAAAAGGAAATTATTTCTATTAACAGGGAAAGGTTCAAAGATAGTAATTGCAAAAGTTCAACAAACACAAAATTAGACTAAAACAGAATATACAAAACATCTGAAGCATTATAAAGACGACTCCGAATTACAGATTTTTTTGAGAAACATTTTCATGGCAATTTAGTTTTCAAATTTTTTTCCAGAAATCTGCTGAGAGGCTGCCACCGTAGAACTACTTTTCATATTTCGTTTTATTGGAAATGTCTGTTTGGAACGTTCAGCTAGGCGAAAAAAGAACGATTTCGTTATACACGAAGATCTTCTGCAATAAGAATGACGAGATGTTGCGTCACGGAAATTTTCTGTAATTTCATTGGGACGTTAAGCTAGAAATCTTAAAAGGTCTGTTATATTTCAACCTTAACTGAGAAACTCTCTCAGTTGTTAGGACTTCTGCAATAGGGATGACGCGTTATTTCGTCATGGAAATTTTCTGTAATTCTTTGAACGTATGAATTTTAAACGATTAAAATTGTTACGTTTCAGGCAATACAATGTAAATTAACAACCACCAGCGATTAGATACGAACCAAAAATTACACAAAACGTCTCAAACAACTTATTAAATCTCGAAGTTTTTAATGCTACGCCACAGACACACAACTCATCGAGGCGTACAGGTAGAAATCTTAAAAGGCCTATTATATTCAAGCCTCCTCTCTAAAAATCAATTGGCGTTTGGTGAAGAAATGAAGATTTCGTCATACGTGAAGGGCTCTGCAACAAGGATGATAACGAAATATTTCGTCATGGAGGTTTGATGTAATTTTTGGAAAGCATCCTAGTTAACAGATTAAAATTGTTACATTTCAGGCAAGATAAAATATAAATTAACAACCCCCAACTATTTAGATGCGAAGCCAACAGTTAATCAGTAATTGTTAAAGCAATTTATTATGAATTTATTTTTCCTTTTGTGAGATTTACATTCTCTTCTCATAAAATAAAGGATTCTGCATACGACCATATTTGCTTTCATAGAATCCTTAGAGTAAATTCTATTTTATGTACTTAATTTAATGTGCAAAACTTTCTAAATCATTTGCTAATTTATGATATTTCCGAAAAAAATTATCTACTTTACGTGTACGAACGAGTATTTACACAATGTCAGCTAAATCTCAGATACATGTATGTAAGAGTGTAAATATAACACAACCAACCATGTGCACCTACATACATACTAACGTACATACATGGCTTACATGTTTATTTTATTTTCACTCGATTTTACTTTCACGAAAAGTGAAACACTTAAACTGCTACGTTTCACACACATATGTACTTCCTTCTTCTCTCTCTCTCTCTCTCTCTCTGTCTCTCTCTCTCTCTCTGCGTGTGTGTTTACAACACTTTCACATGTTGAAATCGGAAGGAGTATAAATCCTTACATGCACAGCTCAAGCTTAGGTAATAAAAACAAGAATAAGATTGAGAAAAAACACCCCTTAACCCCATACTAACACCCACAAAATATACACGCTCTCTAACACCAAGACACATTCACACATACACACACAATTATATAGAATTTAACATTAATTCCATTACTTTCACATATCGAAAGAAAATCTCGGCTTTAGGTTGATAACCCAACAAAGGAATGAATGAAAAACGTAACAACAACAACAACAATAACAACAACAGAATAGAATAAGAACTGTGAGCGACAAGTCGCCTACAACTACAACGACAACGACAACAATCAAAACAACAATAATAAAAGTCAAGAAAAAAGAGAAAGAGAAAAAAGAGAGAGAGAAAAAAAGTGATTCCGTGTATAATAAATTGAAAGATTTGGTAAAGATTTGATTGGCTTAGATTGCATTATCCTTTATGCTGTAAATGTTAGTGTTACTGTTGCTACTTGTACATCTGCTTGATCTTGTTGTTAAAAAGGAAAACGTAAGAGAACAACAACAACGACAACTATATTAAATACAACATCAGTGTAAGCAGGCAAAAGGCTAAAGCCAAATACACATACATATGTAGACATATACATATACATATACATACACATATAAATACATGCTCATATTAACACGACTACAGATATTGTCAACTAAAAAGCAATAATCAAGCATGACATTGAACGTGGCTTTATATGGACATTGAAGCGAAAAAGAAGGATAGTAAACCTATATTCTCCAGTTGGGTCCAACTAATGGTTTCAGTTTCTTATCTGCAAAAAACGAACAAACTTATCATTTTATAAATAGATCAAGTATAATGGGATAGGGAAAAAAGAAGAAAATGTTATCACACCAGACAGCACAGAAAAAGACTAGCGGCTCAATCTACTAGCATTACTTAACCAAGATAATTCCATTATAAGTCTTAGAAGAGCTTTAGTGTCGACTCATAACAGCAAGTCTATGCACTCAAAGAAATCCAACCTAATCGGATTAAGGGCTGCACAGCTACAGAGAAGAACAGACTGCAACTCCTGCTTCTATTGAAGCATACAGATTCCTAGACACAAGCTATTGCTTCTTTTTCCTAACAATGTCCAAGAAGTAGCTGAACTGGAAACCCAAACCTAACGATAACATTCGGCATTTCGTTTCCAATTATACCGCTATATATTGGAATCCAGTACAGAAGCATCCAAAGGCTTACTACAATTTTACACCAGACCGATGAAATGGCTCTTAAGTCGGTCTGCTTGTCAACGAAGATTACATAAGATTCTGAATCTAATGTGTCCATACTAGCTATGACATCAAGAACCTTCAAGATAGAAAAAATCTGAAATGATAGAATCCTGCAATACTCTACAATCAATCAGTCAATCCAAAGTAAAATACAAGTCAGAGAAGTTTACAGAAAACCACAGCCTCTGTTCCTCCATACAACTTCTATAAATCCATCAATCATTCAGTTGGTTATACCTGCCTCTCCCTGAAATAACCTACCCTTTAATATTACTACATCCGGCATAAGACTCCTCAACTGAGACTGAATTATAGCCTCATGCACTATGTAGTCGGTGTTTTTACTTGCACGTTTGTTCTTCTCTTCTAAGAATACGATATTCAGAAAGCCAGAGTATTGTCGAGCACTGTTTCTATCCGACCATTAATACCACCGCATACGGCATGAGACTCCTTAATCCAGGCTGGATTATGGCCCCAGACACTGTATAGACGGTGTTTTTATATATTTCCTCTCTTCTAAGAATATGACATTCAGAATGCCAGAGTATTGTCGAAAACTGTTTCTATCCGACCGTTAATACCACCACATACGGCATGAGACTCCTTAATCCAGGCTAGGTTATAGTCCCAGGCACTATGTAGTCGGTGTTTTTACTTACACGTTTGTTCTTCTCTTCTACGAATACTACATTCAGAAAGCCAGAGTATTGTCGAGCACTGTTTCCATCTGACCTATTGCTTCAGGCGTATCGCAATACGCACTGCATATAACTTGTTTTAACATTTTGTTTGAACATTTCAAGTTCTTTTACTAACAACTAAGTGTTGCAAAAGCGTTTGGCGTAACTTAATTATGCCGAACACACATTTTCTTATTCAGTGAATTTAATTATTAACATTAAATTTTATTTGCTTCTAATCAATTACTACCTGCTGTTTGTCAATGTTTTTTGAATTAGTTTATATTTTTACCTACACACAGTCAGTCACTTACTCAAGCGCAAAGTGAGAATGGTCACCCTTTAGTGCTGAATTGGTGATTGGGTCCGTTTAACTCAAAGTCGTTTCTTCTGGCAGGGTAAAAGAGTAAAAGTTTTTATGAAGCGACAATAAATTTTGTTTGTTACTCGAACTATTCGAGAAATGTCTAACTTGAACTGCCGTCTATCAAATTTTATTCTTAAAAATGTTGCATTATTGTTGTGAAGAGGTGCCTGCGAACATGTGATCAATTACACTCTTCTCAATTTTTATACGCTATTACGATAATGTTCGCCCCAAACCTATTGCCTGGAGTACACTATGCTGCTCGGGGCTAACAATGACAACTCTCTGCACAATACCTGAGGTGTTTCCTATGCATTAACTATTTATGCTTCAGGTTTACATAAGTCCATCTTATGTTACGTCTTCTAAAGACATTTAGTTTTCATAAATATCAACAGACATGTTAATTTATTTTATATATCCCAGAGGATGGAAAGAATGCTTGGGCCTTAGGAAGTTAAGACCCGAAAGCTTCTTAAAATGTGTCCCAATGATTCATATATTGTCACAGAATCTGTCTTATTAGACATGAGGTCAAGGTCACAAAGAGATCTACAGTGGGCTAAAACTGATTATATGATATCCTGCAACAAAATTAACTCAGAATTGGTGCCAAAGTCTACTTGAAGAAACACATTTTTTAATCCTGATCTTTTTTTCAAACCTTGAACTCTTTGAAACTATTACAAATACAGTAGGACCCCGCTTAACGCTGTTTCAGTATTACGCGGTAGAAATGGGATTCCCCTAAATCACGCAAAAACATCCATGAAACTCTAAGCCAGACTTCTACATCAAGAAAAAACATTTATTCGGTGATTTCGTCTCAGGAGATTTGTATCAAAAACTCTGAGCGAGAAAATAAAATTACCATGAAAAGTTTCTCAAAAATCTGTCGTTCGGATGCGTAAGTACCGTCTCTTATGTATAAAATGAACACGCACACCATAAGTGGTGTAAGAACATACATACATAATTGGTCATTACAACCTTTCAGTCAGGATTATTGACCTAGTTTCTCACACTACTTATGTTGTGTGTGTTAATTTGTATACATAAAGTGGCAGGACCTACAGTTTAAAGTCGACTCCGAACGACAGATTTTTGAGAAACTTTTCATGGCAATTTTTTTATTTACTCTCAGAGTTTTTGCCAGAAATCTGCTGAGAAGAAATCGCTGAAGGAATAATTTTTGTATTTTATTTTGATGTCTGGCCTGGGACTCGAACCCTGGCTTTACGTCTAATAAGCCAGCACACTACCTATTAGACCACGGCGACCTCAAGAAGAAACTAGGTCGCAATGCTGACTGAAGGACCAATCATGTATGCATTCTTTTGTTGGCTTCGTGACATCTTTGAGACATACAGAATTAGTATACCATGTATCTGCAGTGATATAATACATACATAATTGGCCATTACAACCCTTCAGTCAGGATTACGACCTAGCTTCTCACACCACTTATGTTGTGTGCGTTAATTTTATACATGAGTGGCAGGACCTACAGTTTAAAGTCGACTCCGAACGACAGATTTTTGAGAAGCTTTTCATGGCAATTTTTACTCTCAGAGTCTTTGCCAGAAATCTGCTGAGAGGAAGTCGCCGAAGAAATATTTTTCGTTTTGATGTCTGACCTGGGATTCGAACCCGGGCCTTTCGTCTAATAAGCCAACACACTACCTACTAGACCACGGCGACCTCAAGTAGAAACTAGGTCGCAATGCTGACTGAAGAACCAATCATGTATGCATTCTTTTGTAGGCATCTTCGAGACATACAGAATTAGTATACCATGTATCTGCGCGTCTATAATAAAGCCTTATGTTATTCCATAATAGCTTGAAGCATAACTAAGATCTCCTCTTATTGCAGTTTCCCATTAAAAGTTTTGTTTGCCTCAAATTTCTTTGATTTAAGAAGGTTCTTTGAATTCCTTTGTCTTCCGTTTGCGAACAACTCCACAGAAAGGCTTCCCTCCTCTTAAACTCATCTGTTTGTTCATTGGAAAGAATTCTCACATGGCCTGGGACCTTAGTAAACCTATCAGAACTATTGTAAAAGGTTCTGAAAGGTTTTTGTATCAGTTTTTCATTGAATTTTGCTTACTAAGGAGTGCGCACAAAAAAAAAGTGGACCTACTTTTAAGCTTATAACTTTTATCGGAATTGAAAAAAATTAATACCGTTTTTGTTAGTCATCTGTTCCAAAATCTACGTGCTAAATTTCATTGCAATAGCAAAATTAGTTTTTTGAAAATGGCCACCGAACAAGAATGTCGTAAAAAAATAATCGAAATTTTCAATGAAAAACTGCGCCACAAAAAACTATCGCTAGGTTCGCAGGTGTTAACTAAAAAACAGTTTCTAAAGAAAGAATAAAACAACATAAGGAGTCTTTGAGTATGAAGAGAAAGCATGGAAGTGGAAGAAAAAAGGATTTACTGACCAAAACATAGCAAGTAAAATGATACGTATTTTTCGAAAACACCCTAAAATGTCTAAAAAAAAGTGGCTCAAAAAGTTGGATGCTCTGAGATCTTGGTCAGAAAGTAATTTTATACACAAAATAATTCAAATATTATTTACTTTAGTTGAAATATAAAATGAAAAAAATCCGCCACCTAGTTTTATTTCTATAACGAAAAGTGTAAGTCCAATTTTTTTCGTGCGCATTCCTTATTTAGAGGTCTTTTCCAAGCTATATTATCCATAGGTTAGGTTAGGTTAGAGGATGTGGACTTATCAATTCTGACAAGTACAGTAAGCGGTGGTCGAATTGACCCATTTTACTACGTCCTAGCTTCTCACACCACTTATGTTGTGTGCGTTAATTTTATACATGAGTGGCGGGCCCTACAGTTTAAAGTCAACTCCGACAGATTTTTGAGAAGCATTCCGTGGCAATTTTTTTACTCTCAGAATTTTTCCAAGAATCTGCTGAGAGGAAGTCACCGAAAGATTATTTTCAAATTTTCGTTTTTATGTCTGATCTGGGATTCGAACTGGGGTCTTCCGTCTAATAAGCTAACACACTACCTACTAGACCACGGAGACCTCAAACCAACAAATTAGCTGAAAATTTCTAATCCATAGAGCGACTGAAGTGTTTTATAAATATTGTGGTCATAGTTGTCATCCTTAGTGATAAGCACATGCATGGTTAAAATGACTCCCCTGTGGTCTGGTGAATTAGCCAATTCGGTATCGCTCCCACACACACACGCAGACAAAAATGCAGAAAAAACATGGTTTTTTTATTTGTAAATACATATGTATTTACGCATTATAAAATTTGTATGTGTTTGTATAACAACATACAACATATGTATGTATGTACGTACATGTGTTGATGCTGAGAGTTGTTGTATTTTGGTTTTTCCTTTTGCTATATAACAGGACATTTATACACTCACTAAATACAATGGAATATAATATTGTGTTGTGTATACATGGTATGTTGTTATAAATGTCAGTGTAGTTGTATGCATTATGTTTGTATTATAGTATCATGTTGTTTTTACCGTTATTTACTATAAATAACATTGTTAGTCAGTGCAATACACTGTTGTCCACATGAGTATAATGTTAGTTTATGTTTTCATATGTATATGTATTGGTGTGTATAAATGTATGTATGTATGTGTACAGTTATAAGTAAAATTGTTTATGTATTTATGTATGTGTATACATATGTATTGATTTATTCATACAATGTCGCAGAGTTATGCAATTGTGGCAATTTGGCACGTATTTCTAAGATTGTCACGTTCGCGTTGTAAACATAAATCAGGCCTATTTTGTCATTATTTGTTAGAGTTGTTGGGCTGATTCTCTTCGTACATTTTCGTTTCGTTGGTTAGTTGCTGTTACTGTTGCTGCTGCTATTGCGGGCTTTCCCTATTCAACAATACCGCTACTCACCATATGACGAGTACTCAGTAGTCACCAGTGTATGTTGAATGTTGTTTTTCGTTATTGTATGTGCAGGATTTTCTTTTCTCTTCTTCTTGTTTTTTTTTTTGTTGTTTTTCTAAAGCTGTTTATGTTGTTATTATAGTTGTTATTGTTATACATCGTTTTTGTTTTTTTTTCTTTCTTTTTGTTGTTGATTGTCAAGCTATTGCCAGAGTATTACTAAGAAAAATAGCACGAAAAAAATAGCATTTACACAGCAACTACAACAACAATGATAACAATGATGTTGTTGATGTTATTATTAGTATTGTTGCCCTATTCCTGTTACAACTACTATTACCAACTATATTTAACCATTACATACACAAACACAGTAATACACATGCCCACACAAAAAGAGAGAGAGATATTGTTAAACAAATATACAGTTTGTCAAAAAAATCTTTGCACATAGAGAAAAATTAAGAAAACTTAGAAAAATTCATTGATTTCTAATATAAATAATCAAAATTTAAAATTTTTTCAAACAGGATTTTATCAACATATGTTTTGTTAATATAATAATTAAAAAAAATTTATAACAATGACAATATTCTAATGTAAAATATTAAAAAACAAAAACAATCCAATTTTACTGCTGTCAAAAAAATGTTTGCACACTTGATAAAATATTAAGACTAATTGAATTTTTTTAAATTCATTGTGCTAATATTTTATGGGTTCAACTTGAGCATCAATTTCCGCTTGTCGACGCCTTCTCATGGATTGAATAAGCTTTGGAATGTCATATTCTAATGGCATTTTTTCCCACTCTTCTTTGATGAACTTTACCAAATCGTTTTTAGTTGTGGGCGATCTTTTCCCTACCTTTTTCTTTAGATGAACCCAGAAATTTTCGATAGGATTAATATCAGGACTTTGGGCAAGAGTATCAATAACTTTGGTGCAGTGGTAAAGTAAGTACTTGTGATTAAATTTATTCGGATTAACCGGGTCAATAAAACCAAATTTCCTGAAGCTGGCGGTCAGTTCATTTTATAAAATATCGAAATGTACTTCCTTAGTCATTATTTCATCCAAAATCCTGATTACACCAACTCCCTTGCTGGATATATAAGCGGATACCATTTGGAAAACTGTCTGCCAAACTTTACTGTAGGAATAAGATTTTTATTTTCTAGGACTTTCAGAGGCTTACGCCAAACCCTTTGCGGTCTGTCATAATAATAAATCATTATTTTCATCTCATTTGAGAAAATAACTTCGACCTAGTACTCCGGAGGAAGTGAAATGTATTCGGTGGCAAATCTTAATATCTTTTCGACATTTTGTGCTAACAGCAGTGGTTTTTTCCCAGTCATTCTTGAAGAATATTTGTGTTTTTGAAGAATATTTCCAATATTTTTTGAAACTCGTTTCCCTGGCATTTTTTGTATTCAAAAATAAGGACACTTGTTACATAAAAACGATTCCTTCATTACTAAAACGTTATTTACCCCTTTCACATTCCATCTCCTTTGTAAAAAACCCAAAATGCGCAACATTTTTGGGAAATAACGGCATATTTTTATAATTTTTTTATTATCTTCATTCAATATGCAAAGATTTTTTTGATACTTCTTAGATTGAGTAAACTTCTTTTGTTGTTGTTATTATTGTAATGTGGAAACTATGGGTGCCATGCGGTCGTAGACAAGTACAGTTATAGAATGAGTGCAAAAATAAAAAAATTTATAAAGATTTTGTTGTTGGAATTCTTGAATTAAGATCAAATTTTACATTTTTTTGGTCTGTGCAAAGATTTTTTTGACAAACTGTAAGTAGTATTAGTTAGAGTAGTTGTTGTTGATCATTGTTGCTAGTGTATGTGTTTAGACTTTAGTGGCATTTAAATGTTGGTTCCGCCATTGGTGTTAAGTACTTTATTCCTGTTTTGATTTTCTCTTTTTGTTTTTTTGTCCTGATTTTACAACAAACACATACTTAAATAGTCCACTCATAATCACACATATGCACATATGCACATAACATACCATACATACAAATAAACTGTTATTGTTTATCTCTTTACTATTGCTGTCTATTTTTTTGGCTCAATGGTTTGTTTATTTATGTACGTTTTATTTTTCAGTTCATTTCTACTCTATGTGTAGTTTTTGTTTTTGTTCTCGGTTTTATAATCTGTTCAAATGCTCATGTGTGCGCTTTTTTTTTTAACCACATTTTGGTTGACAATTTTTATGAGTGAAAATGACTTGATTTGACAACATTTTGTGTTTCATTTCAAACGAAAAAGTTTCCAAAATTTATGTCAAAATCTGCATACATTATTGCCATTACACTACTACCATTAAGAGTATTTCTATATTACAACAGGGATATTCAATAAATCGAATATTTGTTTACATTCTAAACAAGTTTTAAACATGAGAAATGCTTTGAGAAAAAACCTTCTTTTAATGCAATGCAATAGACTTCACGAATTGAAAATAATTTCGTACAAAAAAAAAAAATACTGGAGAATATAGGAGATTTAGTCCGGCTTACAAGTAAATCAACGTATTGGATAAACGTTACACACAAATTTTTGGTCGGTAAACATTCAGCGGTAATACTTGCTTCCATTTACAATTTCTTAATATGATTCACGCTTTTAGAAAAATGTGTTCTTGCTCATGGTCTCACATATAACGTCGATAAAGGCAAGTAATTGTCTTGAATGTCTTCAATTCAGTTAGCTTTGAACACCGGTCAGGTATACATCTACAACTTAAGAAAAAAAAACCAAAAAAAAAAAGAAAAAGAAAGAAAGAAGTCCCTTTCTCCAGTATGTACTGTTTATTAGACGTGACGCCACAACGAAATCTAACAAAATATTGTATTTCGAAATTTTGAAGGTTCATAGAAATAATTAGGGTCGCCGTGGTCTAGTAGATAGTTCCCAGGCCAGGCATCAAAAAATACAAAAATTATTTTTTCGGCGATTTCTCCACTTTCTTCTTCTTGAAAAGTTTCGCAAAAATCTGTCATTCGGAGTTGACTTTAAACTGTAGGTCCCGCCACTTGTGTATAAAATTAACACACACAACATAAGTGGTGTGAGAATCTGCGGGCTTCTTGGGGACGATTGCGGTAGACTATCTAATGGTGAAGGTAAAGCACTGGCAATTTTATAGTCACCAGCAGCAACTTGTTTCCTTACATTTCGCACCTTCCCTCGTTCCACCTTTCCCAAAACCTTCACAATGCACTGCATGAGTAGGAGTCATCCCCTAAGTGCTGGTTTTTCCAAACTGCGGTTTGGCGTAAGTAGCGGGTGGAGCAGTCTGTTTAAGATCATCATTGGTATTAAGAGGTATACCTGGAGTTCTCTCTCAGTCGTATAATTTCTGTACAATGAACTTACCCGTATAGTAGCGGGAAGTGATCACCATACTTGTCGTAAAAGGCGACTAAGTGTGCTGCTACCAGTCAGAAACTGCTTGGGATTAAATTGGCAGCAGTCTGGTCTTGCTTGGCTGCGAAGCCTGACCAGAGGTCTTAACCTGAAATCACGGTTGCTGGGAGCCCCATGGACTTGTCCCTGCCCAGCAATGGTGAGGTTCCCTCGGGGAGCACGTAGTGGCTGTGGTTTAGACCCAAGTTGCGGGGAGTGCGCGAGTACGTTGTGGCGGTACATTCTTAAAGTATTTGAAGGAGTTGTGATGGTCTCCGATCCCTAAACAAGAGGAAGGTCATGCGCAAGTAGAATGACTTCGAAATTGCTACCTACTTCCTAGCTGTAGCCAGTGTTTACAGCTTGAAAGTAGTGGCGTTGGTCTACGCATTATTTTCACCCATTGCGAAGAGCACCATGGGATTAGGTCCTCTGGACAGGTACCCATGTAAAAACACACACATTGTGGTACAATGAACGATAAAATGTTCTTTTAATCTTAAACAAATCAAATATTGACTCACTTTTATAATCAAGTTGCGGGGAGTGCGCGAGTACGGTGTGGCGGTATATTCTTAACGTATTTGAAGAAGTTGTGATGGTCTCCGATACCTAAATAAGAGGAAGGTCATGCGCAAGTAGAATGACTTCGAAATTGGTACCTACTTCCTGGCTGTAGCCAGTGTTTACAGGTTGAAAGTAGAGGCATTGGTCTACGCATTATTTTCACCCAGTGCGAAGAGCACCATGGGATTAGGTCCTCTGGACAGGTACCCATGTAAAAACACACACATCGTTGCACAATGAATGCTAAAATGTTCTTTTAATCTTAAACAAATCAAATATTGACTCACTTTTATAATCATTGTGAAATCACCGTAATCTAGTAGGTAGTATGTTGGCTTATAAAACTTAAGGCCGCTGTTCATAACCCAAGTCAGACATCTTCAACAAAACGCACAAATAAGCAAATATTTACCCGTGAGATATCTAGCAGAAACTCTGAGAGTAAATAAAAATTGCCATAAAAAGTTTCTCAAAAAAATCTGTCTTTCAAAATCGACTACTACTACTACTTACGTATAGAATTATCTCACACAACTTAGGTGTCGTGAAAATCCTGCTTGTAATCCTTGCTGAAGCGTTGTAATGACCAATTATATATGTATTCAATTGAGCGGCAACTATTCCTAGACACTTACTAGTCACATTCTAGTGTGATTCTGGTTTACTACTGAATCCAACTTCTAAAGATGGCCACAGTAAAAGCAATAATTTTACTAGAGTACTTGAAGTCGCCGTGGTCTAGTGGGTAGTGTGTTGGCTTATTAGACAAAAGGCCCGGGTTCGAATCCCAGGTCAGACATCAAAACGAAAAATATTTCTTCGGCGACTTCCTCTCAGCAGATTTCTGGCAAAGACTCTGAGAGTAAAAATTGCCATGAAAAGCTTCTCAAAAATCTGTCGTTCGGAGTCGACTTTAAACTCTAGGTCCCGCCAATCATGTATAAAATTAACGCACACAACATAAGTGGTGTGAGAAGCTAGGTCGTAATCCTGACTGAAGGGTTGTAATGGCCAATTATGTATGTATGTATGTACTTGTGAGTGTAGCATAGTTTCGACCTGATCGGATAGGATGTAATGAACATGGGTGCCAATGATTTAAAGGGCAAATAAGAATAAACTAATCGGTCTTTGGCTTTGGTGTAAAGTACTTCTATTCCTTTGGAGATAAAAACAATCTTATAATTTGCCCTATGCAAAGCAACATAAGATAAACATGACCGCATCGGATGTGAAGTCTATAATCCGTCAGATTTCTGAATGCCTTATGGTATTACTGGGCTTATCGATAAAATCATTCGAAACCGACGCTTAAGAGAACTTGATTAAATTCTTGAATCCATTGTACAAGGATTTATTTGAAGCTCAATTATTTGTTTGGACTGAAAAAATATGTATGTATGGAGGTACAAGAAAAATACTAAAGACGTCAATTCGCACCACCACGCTGCATAGCCAAGCTATCAAATATTTGTGGCACAGATCATCAAGGCATTCCAAAATCAATTTGAAATCATCAATCAATAGTGCTCAACGTTTTTTAAAACCAACACTCAGGAGATAATTCCTATTTATGAAATGCATTGAGTTGGAATACAAGAACGACAGTTTGGAGGAAAAAGGGAAGCAGAGAGGGAGGTGGCGGCTTCTTCTCCCTTCTTTTCTCGAGAATTGCTTTTTAGTAATAATTCTCAATTTCATTTTCTTGTGAGCAATCACACATAATTTCAGACAAGCAATCATACAACCACAAATATCCAGAATCTGTGGTCGGAGTCGAATCCATAGCCTCAACACTTTAAGCTTAATGGTAACAGAAGTCGCCGCAGTCTAGTGGGTAGTGTGTTGGCTTATTAGACGTAAAGTCAGGGTTCGAGTGCCAGGCCAGACATCAAAATAAAATACAGGCGATCTTCGGCGATTTCCTCTCAGCAGATTTCTGGCAAATACTGTAAAGTTGCCATGAAAAGTTTCTCAAAAATCAGTCGCGCGGAGTCGACTTTAAACAGTAGGTCCCGCCACTAATGTATAAAATTAAGACACGCAACATATGTAGTATGAGAAACTAAGTCAATAATCCTGACTGAAGGGTTGTAATGATCAATTATGTATGTATCCTGAAAGAATGCACACCAAGCAGTGAGTTTATTGCGATATATTGGACGGCCTAGAATTTCAAATTCGACAATTTTTTTTTGTCTATGTACCCGCTCATCTAGAAATAGGCCCCTTATCGCTGGAGATGATTTTTCGTTGAAAATTCCAACTTAACAGGAGTTCATACAGCGAACATACGGTCATCCAGGGTGATTTGGCAAAGTGTTGACTGCAGCTTGAACAACTGTCAAAGTACGGTTGTCCCTCATGGTAGACCCAATATTATTTTGATTATTTTCAACAAAATCTCAACTAAAATTCAAATTCAAATAAAACCGTAGAAATTTATGGTTTGGTTGGTTGAAGCGTTTCGGGGTGTTTATTGGAAATGTTCGCATCGTTGTTTCTGCACGATTTATTGCATTTTGTAAATATTAACGGTATTATGACATGTTGCATAATTTATTTTATCACACACGATAATAATAGTCAGCATATGATTTAACTTTTGTGGGGTATTTGTTTTAGTCAAATGTGGTCAAAGTAATATTGGAATATACATACACGTACTATATTTTTTTTCATGACATACATACGCATACTTTCATGTTGCTTATTTTGGTGTTGTGAAATAATTTTTTTAGGGTTTTTTAAAGCTTACACAGACATTTTATATTGTCATTCTAACTTCATTAGAATTTGATGGATGATGAAAACCTATGCGGATTATTTAAGGTTTCTTTTTTGCTTATTGTCTGGTCCACTTATGCCCAAGATTTTATGGGCATAAAAGTAGTATTCTTTACTAAAAGTCACCATAGTCTAGTAGGTAGTGTGTTGGCTTATTAGAAAACAAATGAAATCAAATCCATTTTTTTGTGCCTGTGATCACGTTTGTTTTTTTTTTTTCGTTTATTAAGAACAATGTTCAGGTTCATAAAAGCTGGAATGGAAAGTCTTGCATTATTTAATATGACGTTGAAGACATCAATAACTTAAAATGTATGTTCTTAGTATTTCCACGTCAATGCATTTTAGTTATTCGCAAGACAACCCATCCAACCAATCCCATTTTATAGTTGTCTGTCAAGGAATGTCTGTAAGAAACCAATAAAATTAAGCAAAAGTAAGTTATGGTCGACTGTATACTACCCCTAAAACGTCACCACTTTTTTTTCTACTTGACTAATGACTATAACTTGACAACTGACCTGTGTCTTTTACACGATTTATTCCTTATTCATTATCCGCTTTGCAAGTTCGAGAAGTTGATTTTTGACTGTTTGGAATTTTTGTTATTGTACTCTGTACATTAGTTGCTATTCGAATACTTTGGTGTTGCAATATTTTCGATTTAAAAAATAAAGTAACAAAGTCTAAGCCAGAATTTATTCCTTTGTTATATTTCAAATTAAAATTTTCAACATTTTTATTAAAGTTTTTCTGCTATACATCACCAATTATAGGTTGTCATTGCTAAGAGTTCTACTACTTGAGTCAAATTAAACTTTTTGATCGTATTGTATACGATATACGGTATAAAAAAATATGTGTGCATATTTCAATATGTTAGATGTCTTCGAGGAAAACCGCATACATATGTTGTTTAGACGTTGCCTTAGAGCCGCACCTACAACGGAATGTAAAAATTCAAAGTAAATATTTTTGTATGTATTCCTATCCATTTTCTTTATATTGGCTACAGTGCTGGAAAATTGAAAAGATGCTAAGGCATAAGGACATTTCTGAACTAAACTGAAAGAACATTTATTGACTGTTCAGAGAATATTTTTCCAATATATGCAACTGATTTATACATACATAATTGGCCATTACAACCCTTCAGTCAGGATTACGACCTAGTTTCTCACACCACTTATGTTGAGTGTGTTAATTTTATACATGAGTGGCGGGACAGTTTAAAGTCGACTCCGAACGACAGATTTTTGAGAAGCTTTTCGTGGCAATTTTTACTCTCAGAGTCTTTGCCAGAAATCTGCTGAGAGGAAGTCGCCGAAGAAATATTTTTTTGTTTTGATGTCTGACCTGGGATTCGAACCCGGGCCTTTTGTCTAATAAGCCAACACACTACCCACTAGACCACGGCGACTTCTGATTTATATGTAGCCTAATATCGGAGTAAATATGCGATTTCCATATAGCGCGGGGCTGAAACTGCGACAGTTCTCCTATAATGCGGTAATCTTATAGCACGGTTTGCGTTCAATTTCATCCCTTAAGTTCCTTCCGCACAGCCTATGAGAGGGTTTAATATTAGTTCTTTTTTTTCAGCCGAGATACAGTACCGGGCAAAACAATAGTAGTTGGATTTTCAATTTAAAAAACCAGTGAATGAAGATGAACCAAGTGAAGACAAATATTAAAAACTTCCATTACTTTACAAGTCTTTCTTAATTTTGTTGGAAATCAGTATTTTAGTTTAGTTTTTACATTTTTTTTTTTATCAATCCTTATATGAACTCTTGAATTCAATAAAAATAATTTGTAATTAATCTTGCCTTTGTATTTCTTGCCTGCATATAACGCGGTACGAGTGATGTGATTTGTACTAATTCTGTGTTTCTTATAGTGCGGCTTCCATGCAACACGCTACGAATTAGCCTGGTTTATACCTGAAATCCGAATTTCTTGTAGTGCGGTTTCCATTTAACTCGGTATGCACTCACCGCGTTATAGGAGGGTTGACTGTACTACCTAAGAAATGGAAAGGCAAGATGATATTGAGTATCGAGCCTCAAGCCATATAAATATCATCTCAAACACAAGACAGCGACATACATAACATAATCGGTCATTCTGTCAAGACTACAACCTAGCTTCTTAGACTACTTCTGTTGTGTCGATTACGAACGACGGATTTCTGCGAAACTTTTCATGTGAGCTCTCAAAGTTTTAGACAAAAATATGCTGAAAGTCAACCCGGAGAAAAATTTTTTCAAGATTTCTTTTCGTTGAAGATGTCCGAAGTGGAGTTTGAACTGTAGCCTAACGTCTAATAAGTCAGCGCACTACCTACGCGACTACGGTGACTTCGTAGCCAAGTACGTTGATTGAAAATATTCCAGTACATCAGTATTTTTGCTCGTGATTAGAAGAGTCAAAGGCGTTGGGGGAACGGATCGGGGTGTTCTGTTTCTAGACGTCTAGGCTGCTGTGGACAGTAAGAGAACAGATTGGCTGCTGTGCTTGGTTAAGGCCAGCTTTAGGTTGGTTGTCGGTTTTATCATGGGGCACTGCGGGATTAAGTCGCTGTTCCAGATCCCAGCCGGACTGTTAGAGACTGTCGAACATCTCCTCTGTAACTGCCCAGCCCTTGTCTTAACCGACAAGTACACGTCCTCTAACCTAAACTAATCTAACCTAACCTAGAAGAGTCAATCTTAATCTTCGTGCAACCAACACCCAGAGGATAACCCCTTCATATGCAATGGATTTTGTTGGATCTAGAAAAATTGGCTAATGAGAGAAGGAAAAAACAAAATGAGTAGAGTTATGTATGAACGTTTGAGGTGAATCTAACTATTACGTTCCATAGTGATGGTGGTCAAATAAATAAGTAGAGTTTAATCCGCTTTGGTAATTAATGAGCAGCTTTGCCCTACGCTGCACGTGCTGTAAAATATAATCTAAGAGACTAGCTTATACATAGGAGTTATATTCCAATATCGATCGGATTTAAGAGATGCAAATAGTTTTATGATGTTGTTGTAGTCTTGAAGAAAGTGTCTTAGATTATTCGAAATGTGGCTGCGGTTCACACCACAGGTCAAACCTCTTGATCAAAACGAAATATAAAAAAAATATTTCTTCAGCAGATTTCTTCCTCTCAGCAGATTTCTGGCTAAAACTCTAAGAAAAAATAAAATTTCCATGAAGAGTTTCTGAAAAATTTGTCGTTCGCAGTTGACGTTAGCCTATGGACCCCGCCACAAAACAACATAATTGATTTCAGACGGAATCCTGACTGAAGGGTGTGTATTTATGTATGAATGTAAATATATTTCAGTAACCGAAGGACTTGCTGGCTCTAGCGGGATCTACTATCAATTTTCAGACCCAGAAACCGTATTAAAATCGATATAATATGAATTAGTCATTAATATAGTGAAGCCGCCGTAGTCGAGTGTGTTGGCTTATTAGACATAAAGTCAACCCCCATGCCGGACATCAGAACAAAATACGAAAAATATTTCTTCGGCGATTTCCTCTTAGCAGATTTCTGTCAAAAACTCTTAGAGTAAAGAAAAGGTGCCATGGAAAGTTTCTCAAAAAAAAATCTGTCGTTCGGAGTCGACTTTAAACTGTAGGTCTCGCCAATTATGTATAAAATTAACACACACAACATAAGCGGTGTGAGAAACCAGGTCAATAATCCAGGATTGTAATGACCAATTATGTGTTATGTATGTTGTGTTAGAATTGGAAATAGAACAGAGCCATTTGAACTCATTCGATTCCATTATAAAATTCCAAAGAATACCAGCACCAAAAACAAACAACAAAAAATTAAAAGGCATTGGAAACTTTTGAAGTTACAATCTTGCTTTCAGCTACAATGGCTTGAGTCACAATGGCTAATGGTTCATAACTCAATTCAGGCATTTAGAACAATAAGAAATATGATATTCTCTTGGCAGTGTTCTGGCAAAAACTCTGACAATAAATAGCAATTCCATGAAGAGTTTCTTAAAAAAATTGTCGTTCGGAGTCAACGTTAAACTGGGTGATGTAAGCAGGTAGGTTGTAATCCCTGCAAAGTGCTATAATAACTAATTAAATAAGTTTTTAAAACTTGTAATTCTATTAAAATGTCTTTCAAATATTTCAACATCAAAACCAGTCGTATTCTAATTGCAGGCACTGCTGCTGTGTATTCCCTTTGACATTTTGATTGAAATATGTTTTTGAAAAACTATGGTATTTTCCATAACATAGTTTTTTTTTATTTTTTTGTAATAAAGTGCTGCCATACAAATACATACAGTTGTACTCAGTCATAAGAACTCCTTCTGAATTACAACATTTTTTTTTTTGCTGTTTTTTATAGAATATGCGGTATGCAAGTGCTCTCATTTATGCGATGACTGAAAGTACTTTCAAAAAAATATATTTCTGAGCTCATACGATGGGTTTGTGACTGAGTATTTATAATGAAGATGCCATTAAATAATTGTATCAGTTGACAAAAAAATAACCTTCATGAAATAAATATTAAAAGATAGCGAAAACAAATATTTAAGATTTTTCGTTTTCATATTTGAAAATCAAAATCAGCGAATAGCAAAAATATCAAGAGCTCTCTTTGACGTTTGACTTCAAAGCGAAATTCAGAAATGTTTCTATCATTGCAAAAGCAAGAGATGGTACTTGAAAAATGTTTGTTTTTTGTTTTTATTTTCTAATAAATCAGACAGATAGATGGTAAGATTGTAGATTGAAGGATAATTTCTTTATAAATTGTGCACCAAAAAAATTTCTAAAATTTTCGTAAATAATTCTTAAGTATAACACACTGCGACAAAATAAAAAAAAATAAATACAGCCGGCACATAGTGTAGGTTGTGAGTTTTGTTGAGTAAATCTTCAAACTTTTTTTATTTGACAAAAACTATTTGTTTCGACTTCACGCTCAAAATTCTGTATTAATCAAACATTTCTACACCGATCTCAAAAATTTAAATCTTGTTGGAAAGGGAAGATGTGGACCTTTAAAACGTTGTACATATTTCTATTCTTCGACATGATATACTATGAAATTTGATGAGGGTTCGAGAAATATAAAAAAAATATTTTTGAAATCTATTCAACTAACTGAACAACATGGACTATGTAGTTCCTTTGGTGTATTTTCACTGTCGCACCGTGTAATCGCTGTTAATTTTTTTTTTAATGATTTAATACCCAAAGTATTTAAAATTTTTTTACTTTATTGTTAAGAGTATAAATTTTAACCGTATTAAGAAGGCATTAAGGAAAAAACGCAAAAGAAAATATTTTTAAAAATTCCCACCACTTTCTACCTCTTTTACTGACTTAATCTGACTGAACTAATGTTTTGAACGAACTTTTAATACTCTATGTTTGCTTTAAGGATTTAAACAACTTTTTCCCTCTTTTTTTATTCGCTGCTTAAGTAATTTTAAAAAATAATAATAAAACGTTAGCGGTAAAATACTCATTATAACTTGTAAAAGACGAAATAATCATTTAATAACATGCGAGTATACAACCACATGTCAAAAGTTGAATACTGCCAAACGTATGCCAGGTTCCAAGGATATGGAAAGAGACATTGAAAGAGAAAACAAAACGTAAATACTTGTTGTAATAAAATGTAAAATTTTATGGAAGAAGTATAAAAAGTTACCCTCATTTTTAAACACTCTTGCACATGGAGTCTTGAAGCATTTTCTTTTTTTCTTAGGAAACACTTTCACAATATTTACATAGGTATTGTGAATATGTATGTATACTCATTTGATTGTTTCAAATTTAATTTCATATAAAGGAGTCACAAGTGTGGAAATAAAACTGCAATTCACACTTCTTCTATTATAAGTAACAATAGAGAAGTAGAGTTGCACACATAGAACCCTTTTAAGAAGTTACTAACATCGCGATCTTGGATATTCGAAAGCATTTGTTTACTTGGCGGTACATTTCTATTATAGAAAAGGGGGATTGCTGGAAAAAGAAGACTGTAAAGTTTAAGTGGAAGTGTGTAAATAGAAAAACAGCAGCTTAATCATATGCTCGTTTTCCAAATGAATTAATTTTAGTGCTCAATCAATCGCTAACAAAGGGAAGGCTACACTCTTGCATTGTCACTTATGAGCATGTAAGCTTTAATGGAATTCGAAAGAAAAAAAAACCCACATCCGGCAAGTTCAGCTCTACATACATACATTCATATATAATTGATCATTACAACTCTTCAGTCTGGAAATTACAATCCAGCGTTCATATTGTGTGAGTTAATTTGCAATTTCGGACAACAATTTTTTCAGAAACATTTTTATGGAAATTTTTATTTACCCTTCAATTTTTTGCTGAAATCTGCTGCGTAGAAGTCGCCAAAGAAATATTTTTTCATATTTGATTTTATTAGAAACGTCTGACCTGCGCAACACCACGGCGACATTAGACTTACTATGAAATCCACTATCTCTTGCCACAGCTGTACACCATTTTCGTCTTCATTAACTCAATCCAGTGCTTTAAAAGTATGATAATATCTTTCAGAAGATATTACCGTCTTCTATAACACTCGTCGCAGCCTGAATCGCAGATACTTATCAATAATGCAGCAGTGATCTTATCAATTCCGAAACATTAACATCGAAATTCCATTTAATTGCGGGTCATCAGTGATATCATCTGAAAGAAATGTTTAAAAGCTCAACACTTTCTCTAAACCTTTCTAATCAAATTGAAGATCCTACGATTTCCTGAAGAACTCATGTCATGGTGTCATATGACATGGTATACCTAAACCGTATTTGCGTGACAAATTCAATACAATCGACTGCCCAGAGAAGAATAAAAAGTCAAATTGAATTAGTCACAAAATTATGTCCAGCGTATGTATAATACCAACGGCATTACTGATAATTGCCTCATTATTAGTGTATCATTCAGGCATTTGCCGTATCAAGTTCAAGTCAATTGTCTTCGCAAGGGATTATCGACATATAAGGCCACTGCTGTAAAGACCCATCGATTTATCGTATGGCCAAGATCTCGTTTTTCCCTAAGATTTTGTCACGAACGTAGAAAGCAATAGAGGTCTTCTCTGTCCTATTAAGAATGTTCGAATACTGTCTGTAATGCATCCCAAGAAAAACGTTTCCCCTTTAAGTTTGAATTCCACTTCAAATAATCTCAGTCGACGATAAGATGTCGTATTATGATTAACATCCAATTCGTGATCACATACATGCTCACCAGTCAAATTTCCTTAGAGCAAGTGATATCCGCCACTGATCTAGTAGGTAGTGTGTTGGCTTATTAGACGTAAAAGCCAGGATTCGAGCCCCAGGCTAGACATCAAAATTAAAATATTTCATCGGCGATTTCCTCTCAGCAGATTTCTGGCAACAACTCTGAGAGTAAATAAAATTGCCAAGAAACGGTTTCTCAAAAATCTGTCGTTCTGTGTCGAAATAACACACACAACATAAGTGGTGTGAGAATTTAGGTTAGTACTCCTGACTGAAAGGTTGTAATGGCCAATTATGTATGTATGTATGTAAGTGGCATCATAACTCTAAAACATCTACAATAAGCCGAAGGATAACGTCATTCGCATAGGTATATACCCACACCTGTCCTATTTTAATATCACAAACCGCATATTCATCACAGCATTCCATAAGTGAGAGGAAATTATCACACTCTATGCAGTTCTCCTTATTATACATCTGCTAATATGCGAGTCAGGCGTAACACATTTCTATAGTTTAGATTCAATATCCAGTTTACCACAGCTCACCTCTTTGCCAAGTAAACCCGATCATTTTGTTTGTTCACAAACTGCTCAATTTCAAATGGATTATCATCGAAGAAACGCAAATTCTGTAGCTGGCCACTTTCATGCAAGCGAAGTAACTTCTTGCCTCTTTCCAGTCTAACTCTTTTTTGTTCATCAGTGAGCTGTTGCACTTTTTGGAACTTCAATGGCTTTAGTCCAAGCTTATTTTTCAATATGTGTTGCATCCTTTCTTGCGATACGTTCAGCTCATGAGCAATTTTTCTATCACTGCGGCGTGGATTTTGATCAAATCTGGCCTTCACTTTTCGGATAATTTCTGGTGTTATTATCGCTTTTTTTCCGTCCTCTTTTTGTATGCGAAGCAACTCTGCTATCACGGTAACGAGCAATGGTATGAGCATCAAAGGATTTATTCACATTTAAATGCTGGAGGGCTCGAACGATAGTTTTCCAGCCAAATATAAAGCAATCACACTATCACACTTGAATTCCATCGCGAATAATTTTTTTCTGAATGCAATAGATCAAAATGTTTTTATAAGCTTGTAAATAATAAAATGAACTGTCACTGGAAAAAATCTGTCAGCTGTCAGACCAGAGGTTTACAATTGATAACAACCTGAAGTTGGTTGCAATACATATCAGCCACCCTGTATGTATTTGTACCAGCGATCTTTCTATCGTACACGTTATGCTATGCTGCTCTTTAAAAAATGGTTTTCAATGAAAGAGTGTAGGGTACTAAAAAACATTTTTATAATCAATGAACCCAAAAAACTTTAATTTAAGCATGTACTCAACTGATCTGTGCAGTGGCTAAGTACACACAATTATCATAAACTTATTGCCCCAAATATTTGAAATCTTCTTAGCTGCCATACTCGTATCTCCCTTCAAAGATTAGTTTTTACGTTCGAACATCAATTCAGTTCTTCAAAATGTTTAAAATCGCATATTTTATATTTCCCCTGGTTAAGCTGAAAGGATATCCTTATGTGAACTCCTAACACAAACAATGTTGATGGAATGTAAGTGGTTTAAATGGTGTTGGCATACAAAGTCAACTTAACTCCACTTTATTTCTTATCGTTTTGCTACACATTTTGTGAATTGGTTTGGTCCAATCAAATGCAAATAAACTGCGAACGTACAAGCATATGGAGAATGAATGAGAAATGAAGTTAGACGTTCGGTATCATCTAAACAAATTGAATAGACGAGCATTTACCCTGCGATGCGTACGAATTCAGTGTCATGCGAGTATAAATAGAGAAAAAATGTGACCAGCTTGTGTTTCTAACAAGGTTTTCGAAAAAAAAGAGCAGCTCAAGATTTCATGTGTCTAAAAAAGGGGTTCCCTTTGCACGGGAAAGAAAGAAGAATTAAAAAAGAAAGAGAAAAAATAAAAGGAGAGAAGAAATATAAAGCTCTTGTAATTTTATGGCAACTATCTGACCAAGTGTCTCTTGTTGCTAGTTTTTCTTTCAATTATCACCGTTTTTATCGCTTTTTTCTCTCATTCACTATCCTGGTTTTTGTGTGTGGCAAGTTGTTTCGCGAAATATTACTTCTTTTGTAGCAACAACAACTTTGGGTTTAATTCTTCATCTATTTTTTTTTTTTACTGTTTTTGCCTGTTTTTTGCCTATTTTTTCATTTGCTATTGTTTGGTTTTAGCAGTTGTTTTATGCCCTCTTTCACTTTTGTGCAAATTAAATAGTTTGTGTAATGTTTGCTGCTGTTGTTGATATTGTTTTAAAATGATGTTTCTATCATTCGATACTGTAGGTTTATCAGTTTAAAAATTGCTAACAAACTAAATTATCTTTTAAATTTTTATTTAGGAGAATACGAAATTAATATCGATTGGATTACCGTAATTACGTACGGAGATTATCTCCACTTTTTATTTTCTCTCTAACTTAAATAAACTTGATCTTCTGAAACGTAACTCTTAGAGAATATAAGCTTGACAAGCCTTTGGCGTATTTCAACAGGGATTTCGGAATTAAGGTAGTAAACAACGATCATCTAGTTGAAACTACATCAGAGATCAACAACGAGTATTCAAAACGATAAGTAGATTCAAATCATACGTATAATTTCTGATACTTATACGCATTCATACTTATTTAAATATCATACTCATACTACTCATACTCAAAGTTGGAAGTACTCATCGTATTCGTACTTAACAATACGCATGATGTTATTGACTTCGACTCGTCTCTACTTAACATTTACACGAAGCACAAAATAAGTATGATTCGCGTACGAACATTACCTCACAAGAGGATTGTGTGATTGCTTTGTTTGCTGTCTTTGTCTTTCATTTTTTCTTTGCAACAACACCTAAAACTGTAAATTTTGATGAATAATTCGAGCCTCTCGAATGACTTATAAGTATTACAAGTATTTTTCTATATATATGAATCAGAATGAGTAGACGTATGAATCAAACGTATTTCGAATGTTGTCAGTTTGATATCAACGATGTACTTATACTCATTGCTACTTATACTTATAAATACAATGTTGTAGCGAGCACGAATGAATCAGAGTAGTTGCATTTCAATTCTGTTGATTGACTCATACTCAAAATTGCATGAGTGATTATGAGTAGCGGAAAAACGATTCATTGCTGATCCCTGAGCTACATCTGTCATATTCGTTGTCGTCTATTCAGCCTACAAAAAAAACATTTTTTTTGTGGGCGTTCTGTTCGAACAATGTACTCGAACGAATACTCATACTCAATGATGGCTCCCATTACTGAATGATTGGGTACGTGAATAAAAGAAAAGGCGATCAAAAAGCGTGTAATACGTCTCGAAAATGTCATTATTTCGTGTGTATTTTGAGTTGGAACGGTCTTTATTTCCAACTTTTTTTAGCCTGAATTTGTTAATCTGGGATACCAACAACATGTGATTTCAATAGAACAGATCCCGCCATATTGGCTATGCTGTACGAATGATTTGTGGGAATGATTATCTCAGATGTGGATGATGTTAGCTGGCCACCAAAATCAACTTTAATACAGGAGGATACGCGAAAATCCTAATCCGTTTCCAGACAGCCGTCGACTTCCACCTAAGTGGTAGAATACCAAAGCTTTGATTGGCTTTAAAGATTTAAACGATTTTATTGACTTAACATTCAATATCTTTTGTTAAAATACTGCAAATGTGCAAGCAATCTCTATTTTTATTTTTTAAATTTGATTTTTAAAGTCATAACAATGCCTATCAAGGTACCGCAACTAGCAGGGTAATCTAATAGGTAGTGCGTTTATTTATTTGACGAGAGTCCGTGTTTTCAACCCCAACTTAAGCATTTTGAACAAAACGTTCGGGTTCGGCATTAAAAAGTAGATCACGCCACTCATAAATAAAATTGGCAAACAGAACATGAGTGGTGTAATCGTGACATAATGATCTAGCTCATTATCGCATTTGTTAAGACTAGGCTTGTTTTGCTGCTGCATTCATCAGTAATTTAACTTTTGATTGATTAAATCTAAGTTGACTCTGGTGTAGCACTTATCCTTAATAATAGGATCAACACTGACGGCGTCCATTCAGCTCTCAAACGAAATGCTTTACACTTGACGGTGCCCCTATGCAAAATTAACTTTTTTCGAGGATACACCCTTAGAAACTAAAGCAATCGGGTCTAATAAAAACGTGAATCGATAACCGTTCAACGAATTGTTCAATGACCATTTGCTATTAGTTATCTGGTGGGGCCACGATTGATTTGGATGAAAGCCAATCTGTTGTGTTTTGCCATCAGGAATTACGACATTCTCCTCTCATATTGAAAATGTATGCAAATACCTTATTTATTCAGCTGGTTATGGTAATCTCTCGCCATTTTTACACTCAGAGAAGAGGGTTTACCAAGTTCTATGGATATGTTCTGTCTGATATTTATGGATATGTTCTAGCAGATATTTACGGAATATTTGGCTAAAAGAGTGCCATAAAAATAAAATTTATTTTTACAGTGTTGTTAATGGATCGTTCCGATATAAGTTTTAGGACCATTAACATAAATAGTGTGAGAAAGTAGGCCGTAATCCTGACTGAAAAGTTGCAATTACCAGTTAATTAATGGGACTAACTAGGAAAGCTTACTTAATTGGTCATTACACCCTTTACTATTAATTGCTACCTAGTTTCTCACACCATTCACGTCGTGCGTGTTAATTTTTATTTTTTTATTTAAGTGAAGTCACCTCTGAGAGCTTTTACCCGAAAACTGCTAAGGTTTGCCACGACAATGCAGCAATTTTATCTAGTCTTAGGACCATTATTACAACTTGCCGTTAACTAAAGGGAGAATTTTAACGGCCAGATAAATTGTTTTTCATTATTATGAGCACCCAATAAGAAAGAATTGAACGTTAAGCTAAAGGGGGGATCATACTGACATACATACATGCATAATTGGTCATTATAACCTGTCAGTCTGGATTATTGACCTAGTTTCTTACACCATTTATGTTGTGTGTATTAATTTTATACATAAGTGGCGGGATCTGCAGTTTTCGAAATCGATTCAGAGTATTTGCCAGAAATCTGCTAAGATGAAATCGCCGAATAGAAATACTTTTTGTATTTTGTTTTGATGTCTGGCCTAGGGCTCGAACACCCTGGCTTTACCTCCGAACGACAGATTTTTTTTTTGGGAAACTTTTCATGGCAGGTTTTTTTTTTTACTCTCAGAGTTTTTGCCAGAAATCTGCTGAGAGGAAATCGACGAAGACATATTCTGCCTTATGATTTTAGATTGTTTCCTTCTTATTACTAAAGTCATTGGTTGCCCACCATGTTACTTAATTTTATGGATCATTTAATCAAACTTAGAAAATCCCAAAAAGGCTAATGAGTCTGCAAAATATTTTTAATCCGTCTTATGTCTACTTATCACCACTGTACAGTTGATTTGAAAAATACCTCCCACCCTGATTGTTGATAGCGTAGTACGGGCACAATACAGAGTGTTTGTTAATGCTAACAAAGTTTTCTTTAGTTTTTCTTTTCTTTCTCTTTCTCCTTTTTTTTTAATTAATTGTTTTAGTGTTTTAATTTATTTGAGCGCTAGTTTAAATGCTCTATGTTTATATTGTTGTTGTAGGATATTCTCTTTTGTTCTACCATTTTTCGATTTTTGTTTTGTGATAAAAAAAAAAATACGAGAAAGATAAAGCAGCAGGAAAAAAAACAAAGACGGGCATAAAAAGAAGCGATTTTATGTATAATTTTTACAAACTTTTGTTTTAGAAAAAAATTTATTTTGTTGAAATCACAAAAACTAGCACAAAAAACGGACAAAACGGTCAAAACAACAAACTATAGAGGGAGGAAAATAAAAAATAATGAAATTCCAAGTACATTATAATCAAATTAGTTTTTGGTAGTTTTTTTTTAACGGACACCATCATGGCTTACAATGATAAAGATAAAGTTAAATGGGAAAAATAACTAATAATTGAATTGTTTAAAGTTAAAATAAAAAAACAATTCATACACCCACTGACAAACAAATGCATAACCATTCAACACAAACAAAGTTAATAACAACTTTAATTTGCCTCCTATTGTTTTGCAATTTTTAGTTAAAAAAAAAATAGAAAAAAAAAATTCAAATTCCAAATAGTAGCCAGTAAAACTTCAATTTGAATTATAATTAAATGATTTCATTTGTGCACTGTTGCGAGCCTTAATGTGAATACTTCAACTACAATGTTTAAATTTTATACAAAAATATTTACATTTTGAAAGGCACAAAAAAATTAAAATTTAAAAATTTTTAGAGGAATTTTTCATTTATTTGCACTTCATAAAGCTTTAAACATTTAATAAAAATCATAAAGAATTATTTCATAAAAAAAACAACCTTAAACAAGGGTGTCAAATAGAGTCCCCTACTCGCTAGTCACAGTCAAGTATAGGCGACTTTCTTGATATACTCGTATAATAGAGTTGGATTCAGTTTTTCGTAATTTTTTATATGTCTATTAGGGATGCCAAATGGGATCAATTTTTAAAAATCCCGGGATATTTCGGGATAATTCGGGATCCCAGGTCAGACATCAAAATGAAAAAATATTTCTTCGGCGACTTCCTCTCAGCAGATTTCTGGCAAAGGCTCTGAGAGTAAAAATTGCCATGAAAAGCTTCTCAAAAATCTGTCGTTCGGAGTCGACTTTAAACTGTAGGTCCCGCCACTCATGTATAAAATTAACGCCCACAACATAAGTGGTGTGAGAAGCTAGGTCGTAATCCAGACTTAAGGGTTGTAATGGCCAATTACGTATGTTATGTATGTATGTAATTCGGGATCCAAAAATCCCGAAAAATCGCGGTAAAAATTACGATTTTCCCTAAATAATAAAAATATTTTGTTAACAAAATCATTTGTATTCCTCTGGAGAGTTGATTATCAGTTACCCTATTAATTCGTTTTGCATTCTTCGATGGTTTCAAATAACTTTTTAGCAATGGAAGTAGTTTTTTTCTTATCTGAGATACTTTTATCGAAGTCGATTGCTATAGAATTTTTTTCCCGACCTTTTGCAGGGTCAAAATACATACGAATTCACAGTCCCGAAAATCCCGGGATAAGTTTTTAAAAATTACGGGATTCGGGATTTTGTGAATCCCGAAAATCCCGGGATTTCGGGATTTGGAATTTCCCGATTGGCATCCCTAATGTCTATGGCGTCTTTCAATACTAACGAACTTAGATTTATATCGGATATTTTGTTGAAGCTACATTTCTAAAATCACATACAAAAATGCATGAATAGAGGGTAACTCCTTAGTGTTGGCCTCAAAAAATGAAAACTAGAAGCTAACACCAAGCACTATAGGTCGATGATTACAAATTTCTTTCAGCCTCAATTGATGATCTAGACTTCTGGTGTGGCTTCTCACTCCATTTATGTTGTGTGTGTTAATTTTATACATGTCTTGCGTGATTTGCAGCTTAAAGTCGGCTTCGAAACGACAGATTTTTTCGAGAATCTTTTCATGGCAATGTTGATTTACTCTAAGAGTTTTGACCAGAAATCTGCTGAGAGATAGTTATCGAAGAAATATTTGTTCATGTTTTATTTTATTAGAGATGTCTGACCTTGGATATTAACCATGACAAACACACTACCTGCTAGACTACGGCGGCTCTCAAATTAGTTGTCCTTTATTGAATCTATTTTGCCAAATAGTATGCGCGATCATAAGTAAAAGCGTGAGTTCGCTAAATTCCTTTTAAAGTTGTTGGTCACTGGTCTTTGATTTTCATTGAAATATCATCTTCGGCGATAAAAACCATTTCTGAATGGATAGGTACGTAAATGAACAAATTGTCAAATTACTGGGACAATACCAACGCGAATGAAATAATAGGCAGTATTCGTTAAGAATTTCGTTGATTGTTCGATTTGATTTCGTTCGATTTTTTCTTGTGGCCTTTTCTTAAGTCTCAGTTGCTAGCGAAAAAGCTAAAAGCCATAATGGTCTCTAAAGCCAACATAAGCGATGTCATTGGTCAAATTCAGCCTGTCCTCTTCGTGAGAGTCATGGTAGATTAGACATTTCAGATGTTCTCCCCATAGAGAAGCTGTGGTGAACAATAGAACGATGTTATTTCCACACATAGTGTCATCAAAAGATCTTTTTAAAATGGGAAAACAAATCCTAATTGCCAGTTTCGATTTCACTACAACAATAGAACCAACCATAGGGACAGGTGCATAATAGAAGAACTTAAATAATTAAAGCTTACTCGAATAAAGCGAAGTCGCCGTAGATTAGTAGATAGTGTGTTGGCTTATTAGACGTGTGGTCACGGTTCAAAACCCAGGTCAGATATTTCGATCAAAGCAAAATCTGGAAAATATTTCTACACCGATTTGCATTCAGCAGATTTCTGGCAAAAACTCTGAGAATAAAATGAAAATTGCCAGGAAAAGTTTCTCAAAAAATCTGTCATTTAGATTCGAGGTAGGTTCCGCCACTCTTGAACAAAATTAAAAACATTCCATAAATGGTTTCAAGAAGCTAGGTTGTAATCCTGACTGAAAGATACTAATGACAAATTATGCATGTATGTGTACTAAAATAAATAATTCACTTCAATGATATCCCTTAAGCCTTTGATAAAGTATGAAACGAAATTCAGTTCCGAAAAATTTCAAATAAAGATCCTCTTAGAAAATATATACGTACGTACACTTTAACACAGACTTTGGTGGAAAGAGCAACCAGAGGTTGTGCATAAGCTGAGCAAAAATGGAAATAATAGGCATTTGTTGATTACCCCGAACAAATGTTTCATAAAATTGGACAATCGTTTTTTTTTCTATCCAGCAAAAAAAGATAGCGAGTTCCGTGTCTTTTTTTCACATTTAAATGCGTTTATGTTATACAAAACGATGTGCCTTTTGAAAGGGTTTTGCAAATTTTATTTTTCGAATTTATTTTAAATGTAATCCATAGCCTTTTGTTAAACCTTAAACGAGTTTATTGGCCTCCTTTATGTAGCTCACGAGGGTTACAAATGTAAAGCCGTTGCCCACTATGACCTCACCCATTATGTAGGTGATTAAAAACGAAAATATTAGAGCGAAAAAAAGTTCTTCTTTATTCGTTTGTTTGATTTTTTATAACACCGTTTAAGTTTTCAAAAAGTTTCCATTTTTTTGGTTTTTTTTCGTGCTGAAAATGTATTTCTTTTTTTTCGTTTCGTTTTTTTTTTTTCATAACAACAGTTTTACTTATAACTGTAATTATGAGCATACGGTACCACTAAGTTCACATAATATCACAAAACAACAACAACAACAACAACTGTAAAAAATAAAACAAATGTGTTCCTTTCTTTTGCCAAACTTTCCATCTCTACACCCACAGCCGATTGCTTGTATTTCATACTCCGCCGTGTAATTTTTTTTTTAATATTTTTTTGTTTTTGTTTCATTTCAAACTTTCCATGATAAACTTTCTTTAATACAGAACATAAACACACAATATTTTTGATTTTCGTCTTTTTTGTTCGTCTTTCTTTTGAGATATTCCATGAAAAACAACTACAACAAACAGATGGCAGAAGAAACAAAAAAAAAAAATGGGAAAAAATGAAATACTAAAGTACAATAAAAAACATTACAAAACAAAAATAAACAAAAAGAAATAAGAAACATGGCCAAAAAACATTTTTTAATAATAATCAACATGAACATAAAGTCCAACAGCAGCGGCATCATCTACCATCCATACCATTACCTACAACAACAATAACGACGCAAATATCTAAAACACAAACAAAAAGAAGCCATAAGATATTTTAAGGCGGCTTGTTTGGTTTGGTGGGGGGCTGTGTGATTTAGCAATAAAAATAACTTCAAGTACATGATAATACAGATTGAAGATAAAAATAAAAACGGAGAAAAATTTTCGAAAATCTTTTCAAACTGTTATCCAAATTACACAGATTTTATGCATTCCATAGCATTTGTCGAATATTTGCAATTTGAACATTATCTACAGCAACTACAACTACAATAACAACAACTTATTGAGGATATAAAGACTTGCTTACTATTCTTGTTAATATTATCAACTGCTAACTGTTTTCGAATCAATGGCTGCTTGATATTTGCTCGATGGCGGCTTGCTATTCTTGTTTCTTTTATTATGAACTATTAGTTATTTTTCTCGCATTAATGGCTGCTTCAAGCCAGCTTGCTATTATTGTTTCTTCTATCAATTATTGGTTAATGGTTGTTCGATGACGGCTTGATATTCTCTTTACTACTATCAACTATCGGTTATTTTTCCGAAGTAATGGCTGCTTGATAGCGGGTTGCTATTCTTATTTCTTCTATTATCCATTATTAGTTATTTTTTCGGATTAATAGCTGCTCTAAGGTGGCTCGATGGCGGCTTGCTATTCTTGTTTCTTCTATTATCCACTATTAGTTATTTTTCTCGGAGTAATGGCTGCTCGATGGTGGCTCGATAGCGGCTTGCTATTTTTTTTTTTTCTGCTATTATGAACTATTTGTTATTTTTTTCGGATTTATAGCTGCTTCAAGTCAGCTTGCTATTATTGTTTCTTCTATCAATTATTAGTTATTTTTCTCTGATTAATGGTTGTTCGATGCCGGCTTGATATTCTCTTTACTACTATCAACTATCGGTTATTTATTCGAAGTAATGGCTGCTTGATGTGGGCTTGCTATTCCTGTTTCTTCTATTATCCACTATTAGTTATTTTTCTCAGTTAATGGCTGCTCTACGATGGTTCGAGTTATTTTTCTCGGTTAATGGCTCTTCAAGTTAGCTTGCTATTATTGTTTCTTCTATCAATTATTGGTTATTTTTCCCGGATTAATGGTTCTCGGTTCTTGTTACTACTATCAAATATTAGTTATCATTTTGGAGTAATGGCTGCTCGATGGCGGCTTACTATTCTTGTTTCTTCTAGTATCCGCTATTAGTTATTTTTTCCGGATTAATGGCTGCTCGATGGTGGCTCGATAGCGGCTTGCTATTCTTGTTTCTTCTATTATGAACTTTTAGTTATTTTTCTCGCATTAATGGCTGCTTCAAGTTAGCTTGCTATTATTGTTTCTTCTATCAATTATTGGTTATTTTTCCCGGATTAATGGTTCTCGGTTCTTGTTACTACTATCAAATATTAGTTATCATTTTGGAGTAATGGCTGCTCGATGGCGGCTTACTATTCTCGTTTCTTCTAGTATCTGCTATTAGTTATTTTTTCCGGATTAATGGCTGCGCGATGGTGGCTCGAAAGCGGCTTGCTATTCTAGTTTCTTCTACTATGAACTTTTAGTTATTTTGCTCTGATTAATGGCTGCTTCACGTCAGTTTGCTATTATTGTTTCTTCTTTCAAATACTGGTTAATTTTCTCGGGCTAATGGTTGTTCGACGGCTTGATATTCTCTTTACTACTATCATCTATCGGTTATTTTTTCGAAGTAATGGCTGCTTGATGGCGGCTTGCTATTCCTGTTTCTTCTATTATCGACTATTAGTTTTTTTTCTTGGATTATGGCTGCTCTACGGTGGTTCGATGGTGGCTTGCTATTCTTGTTTCTTTTATTATGAACTATTAGTTATTTTTCTCGCATTAATGGCTGCTTCAAGCCATCTTGATATTATTGTTTTTTCTATAAATTATTGGTTATTTTTCTCGGATTAATGGTTGTTCGATGACGTCTTGGTATTCTCTTTACTACTACCAACTATCGGATATTTTTCTCGGGATAATGGCTGCTTCATGTCGGCTTGCTATTCTTGTTTCTTCTAGCAACTATTGGTTATTTTTTTCAGATTATGGTCAATAAAATTAAAAACAACTTCCAGTTAAAAATGGCTTTCGTTAAAGGTACCTTCAGCTGAAATGAACGGTAGACTTAACTTTCATTTAATTTGGTTTTTGCAACCTTCAGATAAAACAAAATTAACTTTTTCAAAAATATGGCACTGCCTCCCTTTAGTTAACAGCAAATTGTAATAATAGCCCTAAGACTAAATAAAATGACCGCATTACGGTGGCAAACCTCAGCAGTCTTCGGGTAAAAACTCTCAGAGGTGACTTCACTTTTGGTAAAAATTAACACATACGACGTGAATGGTGTGAAAAGCTAGGTAGTAATTAATAGTAAAGGGTGTAATGACCAATTAGTAAACTGATACAGTTTCCCTAGTTAGTCCCATTACTTAACTGTTAATTACAACTTTTCAGTGAGGATTATGGCCTACTTTCTCACACTACTTATGTTGTGTGTGGTGTGTTAATTTTACCTATAAGTCGAGGAACTTACATCTTAACTATCTTCGATTTAACATCCTTAGACCCACATACTCCAAAGGGGGCAAGTCCTTTGTATCTTTCATTAATTCAAGTTGAACACATCCTTCGATGGCATATACTAGACTTTCATTTGGAAAATATTTGCTAGTTTGTGTTGGATTCTAAGGAATTTTTTGTTTAAGTGAGTAATTGTTATCAGTAGGTCATTGAAAATCAGAATTGGAATTTGGTGGTGCAAAAGGAGGTAAAAATTGTGCGTAAATTAAAAAAAAAAAACAGACAATCTCAAAATATGTTTTCATTTTTCTTTTGGATTATTATGAATACGCTACATTCTAAAAGTGATTCTAAATACACGTCACATCACATGTGTTGAGACCACCCACAATAGTGGGTGTCAATTTAAAAAGAGTAAAAAAATAAGAAAAATAAATTTTTAAAATTATTGTGATAAAGTTTAAGTTTTTATACTGTTAGTATGGGTTACAAGTAGTGTTTTCCACATTGTGAATAATAAATTGAACAAAAACAATCAATGAATTCAATTGCCATCAATTAAAAACAGCAAATACAATAAAAAAAAAACCAGAAATTATTTTTAAAATTAAAACTTTTATATGAATTGATAGACACAATTGGTTGACCATTAGTTTGTTTATCTTTCCACTTTAAATACTTTCATTATTTTTCAAAATAATCGAAACGATTTTACAAATTTTTCATTTGAATAAGTGTTTATAGAGTGTAGAAAAATGTTTAAAAATAAATGTTTATTAACACTACATATATGTGTACATACATATGTATGTATGTATATATGAATGAGTATTCTAAACAAATTATACATGCATGTTTAATAATAATTTTGAGTATTTATTTTAATAGACATCCAAGTGACGTACACTCAACTCATCTTGTGTATACATTTTTAAAAACATGATTATTTTTATGTGATTTTTCTTTCTTCTTCTTCTTCTAATACAAAGCTAATAATATGAAAAAGAATATAAAATAAAAAAAATAATTTTTATACATATTTTGGCCAATTAAAAACAATAAAAACCAAAAAAAAAAATTAAGAAAGATGAAAAAATATATTCAAATAGTAGTCGTTTATTTGTTCGTTTATTTAATGTGTTCTTGCTGCTTCGATTAGGCACACATCAGCAGCGACAAGATGACGACTAAAGGATATAAAAGGGGAATTTTTTTATACTATTTGGGTTTTTTTTTAAATAAAATTTTCTGTATAAAAAGACCCTGTAAACTCCCCATTAATAGATACATACCAGAGATCAGCAATGAATCGTTTTTCCGCTACTCATAAGCACTCATGCAATTTTAAGTATGAATGAATCAATAGAATTTAAATTCAACTACTTTGAATCATTTGTACTCACTACAACATTGATTTATAAGTATAAGTAGCAATGAGTATGAATACAAACTCACTTGACATCAAACTCACAACATTCGAAATATGTTTGATTCATACGCCCATTCATTCTGATTCATAAATTTAGAAAAATACTTATAATACTTATAAGTTATTCGAGTGGCTCGAATCATTCATCAAAATTTACAGCCTTTGTTGTTGTTGCCTATACAAACAAAGCAGAAAGGATAGACAAAGACAACAAGCAAAACATATACCAGAGCTCAGCAATAAGTATTGAAAGCGATGAGTAGGTTCGAGTCATACTTATAATTTCAGATACTTATACGTATTCATACTTATATTGATAGTATACTCATACTACTCATATTCAAAGTTGGAACTACTCGTCGTATTCATACTTAACAATGCGCATGATGTTATTGACTTCGACTCGTCTCTACTTAACATTTACACGATGCACAAAATAAGTATGATTCGCTTACGAACACTACTAAGCTCACAATATGATTGTAGGTATACTTTGCTTGTTGTCTTTGGCTTTACTTTTTTCTTTGTTTGTATACTTCTAACTTTGAGTATGAGTCTGATATCAACATAAGTCTGAATGTGTATAAGTATCTGAAATTATAACTATGACTCGAACCAACTCATCGTTTTGAATCCTAAATGCTAATCTGCACAATCTTTTTGCGAGTATAGTAGTGTTCGTATGCGAATCATATTTATTTTGTGCTTCGTGTAAATGTTAAGAAGAGACGAGTCGAAGTCAATAATATCATTCGTATTGTTAAGTATGAATACGACGAGTAGTTCCATCTTTGAATATGAGTAGTATGAGTATCATACTAAAATAAGTATGAATTCGTATAAGTATCTGAAATTATAAGTACTATTTGAATCTACTCATCGTTTTGAATACTCATTGCTGATCTCTGGTTTAAACAAATGGATTACGACTACATCACTTATGTTGTGTGTGTTAATTTTATCAACTAGTAGTGCGACCTAAAGCTTAAAGTCGATTCTGAACGACAGATTTTTAAGAAAAATTTCGTGATAATTTTATTGACTCTTCGAGTTTCTACCAAAGAAATATGTTTCGTAATTCGCTTCGTTTAACGTGTCTGGTCTAAAGTTTGCATCTAATAATCCAACATACTACTTACTACACTACGACGGCACATTACGAACAACAGCATACATATTTGGTAATTACAACTGTCACGATTACGACCTAGCTTCTTACAACACTTATGTTGTGTGCGTAAATTTTATAATTGAGTGGCGCAACCTACAGTCTAAAGTCGATTTCGAACGACAGATTTATGCGAAACAATTCTATTTACTCTCAGAGTTTTTGCCAGAAATCTGCTGAGAGGAAATCGACAAAAAAATATTCTCATATTTTCGTCTTGATCTCCAATTAAAAATTTTTTAAAATATTTTAAAACCCCTGGGTTTACAAAATCACCCGTTAGACAGACAGACACACAGATGTATTGACAGATAAACATTTTCTCTTTCATTTCATTACTCATTTCGATAATACGAAAATAAAATGTGACAATTTCCTTTTGTCGACTGATAGCGACTGTTAATACGATTGTGGACCGCGAGAGAAAGAGAAAAGATTTCAGAACGCCAACGTGTGGAATATAAAAATGAAATTGAATTGTAGATTTTTTCCACTTCCATTAAGCTAAACAGATATTTTTAGCAAAAATTCAAAGGCAAAATTTTTTTTATATTTTTTTTTATGATAGAAAAACTCTCTAATTTGTTGTATTATTTTAATTTTTGGCCATTGAAAAATATGTTAAAAATCTAAATTTTTTTTTCAATTTTAGTTTTAAATTAATATTAAGGTGTGACAGTAGTGAAATCGTAGCAAAAAGGTGAAAGAAAAAAAAATATTTAAAAAAACATTTTTCTTTAAATTTTTACTCTTTATTTTTGTACAATTTCTAACCATAATTCGATTTAAAATCAATATTTTTTGAATTGATTGCATGGAGAACGAAAAATTTTTTTTTGGATTTTAAACGGGATTAACAAAAAACGAATTTAATAAAAAAATAAAAGTAAATAAATATAAAAAATATATTTTGTTTATCTCACAAATAATAAAAAATAAAAAAAAACAAAAATCCAAAATATTTACTTTATCCGCACATGGAAAAAAAAATAATCCAATTGAAAACCTAGCAAAAACACAAATCATAAAACAAATATGTTCATATAGTCAGTACATGTGTGTGGAAAACATACTTTAATTTTCCTGCAAATTTAATTTTGCAGTAATTCAATATTTCAAAAAAAAAATAAAAAAGAGGATTACGTTTTAGTATTTCAAACAAATTTCAAAAATAATCCTTTTATTTTGCGTGTTAAGTTTAAATAAAAAAAATATTTTTTCTATTTTTTTATTTCAAAAAATCATGGAAATATTTTTCAACAGTTTTATATTCCATATGCGATTAATCAAATACAATCAAAAATATATTCTTAATTCATAAGAAAATATTCCGAAAAAAATTAATCAAATTTATAAATAGAAACTGTTGAGGCGTACACTATAAGTATATGGCGGCCTAGAAACGATTTCAGTCATAAATGTCGCCATCATAGATAAAATATGTGAATTTTTTTTTTTTTTTTTGCAAATTTTAATTCGGTTGATGTGTATAAGTATGTATATGTACACATCTCTATGTGTTAAAAATATTTTTAATGATCAATAAATTAACAAAAGTAGTTAAAACGCTTGGTCCATCCATCGTCAGAAACCAGAGTAGCGTTATACGCGTTCAGAAAATTTATGGTTAGATTTGAAAAATGTATTTAACCTCCATAAAAGCAGATTAATGCTTTTATCAACATATCTGTAGTAAATTCATTGTTTACTTCTCTTCAAAGGATTACCAATATTGAGTAAGAATTTGTTCAAATTAATGGTTTTAACAACAGTCCTATCACCATGTTCGCAGTTACTTGTTTCACCAACATATGCCTTAGACATTGTATTTCTTCTTTTTAATAAGGCGTTCAAATATGTTATATTATAAATTCTTATAGCAGTAATTGTAATAGAGTACTAGTAAGCGTAGCACAGTTTCGACCTGATCTGATAGGATATAATGATCACGGATGTCAATGATTTTGTCAATCGTTTTAAGATCAAATGAAAATAAACTGATCGGTCTTTGGTTTTGGTGTAAAGTACTTTGCCCCCTTTGGAGATAAAGACAATCTTATAAGCAACATGAGATGAACATGATTCCTTCAGATGGGAACTTTAATATCACTGATTCATCCATTAGATTTCTGAATGCATGATGGTATTACTGGGCCTATCGATAAAATCATTCGAAACCGACGTTTAGGTGAACTTTCTACCTACTTTCCGGATTATCATTTTACTTATTTGATTAAATTTATCTGAAGCTCATTTATTCGCTTGGACCTTTAAATAGTTCCCTGAATATCTTGAGTTATTCTACTATATAATCATTCCACTAAGTATTGTTTTTCCTAATAGTTCGTTTTGTAAAGAATTCTTTTCGTTGCCTCTTCAAAGAATAAAATACGTAGGACCGTAATGTAAGCTGCGTGAATGTACGCTCGATATACCGGTAGTATGCTATCCAATTCCTAAGAATTCATTTACCGGATCACCAATATTTCACTTAATTTAGTCATTACAACTCTTTGTTTTGGCTTATTACCTAGGTTCTAACGCCCTCCATGTTGCGTGAGTTTATTTTATTTCCCCATGGTGAAAGCTACAGATTAAAGTCGAATCCGAACGACAGATATTTGAGAAAATTTTCTTGGCAATTGTATTTATTCTCAGAGTGTTTGTTTGCTGAAAAAAGTCACCAATGAAATAGTATTTCGCTTTATTCAATACTACAACTTACGTCTAGTAAGCCAACACAATGTTTACTGGACTACGTCCACTTTCGACTGAACCTTTCGTTAAGAAAGAGAATTAATTTTCCGACACATTATCTCAATTAACAAACCATTGCCATATTTGAACAATATAATTACAAAGTGGCTCGTTCATCTGATAGAGGCATGACTCATCTGATATCTGTTTACATAGTTACAATACTGAATTGATCGGAAACTTTACGTCATCTTCCAATTGGAGAAATTGGGCTCCTTAAATTTGGGACCATAGTCAAATTATGATCAGTATCATTTTGGGTCTCATGCTAGAACGATTTATACACAATATATCTCTTCTTTTGACACTTTCCTTAGAGGAGTCTAGCAGTTTATTTTATTGCTGATTAAAAATTGAAGACATTGGCCAACAGAATGCTTTTCAAAAGTATAACATCGTTTAGCAGAAGTTTGATATTAAAGTTCAGGTCATGTCTACATAAACATACAACCTCTTGGGATTTAATGTAGGGCATCATATAGTACAGTTTGAATGACTTTAACATCTTCTTTTTTTTATTTTATATTCGATATTTTTTGTTGTAATTTTTAAATAATTTTGATCTATTGCCCCACAGAGACTGAATCTAAATACGTAAATAAATAAATTCATGATTACACTATCACAGACTATTTTTACGACAAATTCCATTTAAAAATAAATTCTGTCCATTATTCCTTTCTATGATTGAAAAATATTTTCATCACATGCTCTCTGCTATTTGTACATCGAGTGACTCTGTAAAAATATGTATAAAATATGCATCAAAACAATCACATATGCATTCTAAATGCAACAAACCACATGGAGTAGAAACAAAAAAAACAGAAAAACAACAAAAAAATAATAGAACAAGTTTGTTGTCAATAACAAACATGAACCGGAAATGTTTACAATTGTATAAACGATATAAAACATTGCAGTGTAACTGTTTCATTTGCTTGTATAAACACATATGCATGCATGCATACATGTACACTTGCACATGTATGTATATGCAAATAAACGTAAATACATGTGTACATATACAGTGACGAGCAGAGGTGAGTGCATGTTCACAATACTGAGTTTCGTCATCCACAAAAACAAAACCAAGCAAGCAAATACCCAAACCAAAATATTTTCATCGCTGTTTTTAACAGTTTGCTTCACATGGTAACTTTGAACGCGTTCCCCGGGTCTGCGCTAGCAGTAATGCTTTCCATCTTACTGAAAGTGGTTACATTTGGACTCATCAGACTAGATAACACGTTTCCAATCACATGGAAAGCAGTACTGCTAGCGCAGATCCAGGGAACGTGTTCAAAGAAACCATGTGAAGCAAACTGTTAAAAACAGCGATGAAAATATTTTGGTTTGGGGATGCTTAATATGGTGGCATGTTGGCCCTCTACATTTAGTAGATGGTATCATGTGAAAAAAGACTATCTAAAGATTCTGCAAGCCCATCTTCCGAATTTTATGGACAAATGTGCTTATCCCGAATAAGAATTTATTTTCCAACATGATGGTGATCCGAAGCACACAGCAAAAATTGTAAAGATATGGGATGGGAAACAAAATTTTCAATTGCTGGAATATCCGCACAAAGTTCAGGCCTCAATCCGATTAAAAATTTTTGGCCATTCGTGAAAATCCGGCTCGGACAGCACGAAACAGCCTCAACAGGCATTGTCAAACTTTGGGATCGTATAAATGTGAAATGGCATCGAATTCCGAAAGATCTTATTGATCATTTGGTAGAAACCATCTCAAACCACGTAAATCAAGCTATTTCTAATAACTTTCTATGGACCAAATATTGAAATTGGGCTAGTTTCTTGAATTTTCTTGAAACGTGCAAAATTGAGTTTATATGGGTTATTTTCGTTTTTTCATTCAAACTCATTGAATTCATTTCATTAATTATTGTTTTTTTATTGCTATTTGTTAAGAATAAAATGAAGAATTAAAATTAATTTTTTTTTTGTATTTGCTTGCATGGTTTTATTTTTGTGAATGACGAAACTCAGTATTGTGAACATGCACTCACCTCTGCTCGTCACTGTATATTTACATACAATAGCATAAATTTCGCAATAAGGTTTTAAGTTTATATGTGTCTAGTGCAAACACTTTCTCTCTCTCTCGTAGCGAATCGGAGAAATGGGAATGATAAGGCCTTCAGGAAGGCCTTGCCTTTTAACATGAACCAAAAATGTAAAAAAATGTTAACTATTATGAGGAAGGCTCGTAATCTTCTCCAAATAAACTATCAAGGAAACCTGTAAGTCTCATTCAAATAAACTACCAAGGAAACCTCTTAACATCCTTAAAATAAACTATCAAGGAAGCCTCTTGGTGTCCTCTAAATAAACTATCAAGGAAGCCTCTTAATCTCCTCCAAATAAACTATCAAGGAAGCTTTTTGATTTCCTCCAAATAAACTATCAAGGAAGACTTTTAATCTCCTTCAAATAAACTATTAAGGAAGCCTCTTGATCTCCCTAAAATGAACTATCAAGGAAGTCTCTTGATCTCTTCTAAATTAACTATCCAGGAAGCCTTTAAATCTCCTTAAAATGAACTATCAAGGAAGTCTCTTAATCTCCTCCAAATAAACTATCAAGGAAGCCTCTTGATCTCCTCTAAATAAAATATCAAGGAAGCCTCTTAATCTCCTCCAAATAAACTATCAAGGAAGCCTCTTGATCTCCTCCAAATAAACTATCAAGGAAGCCTCTTGATCTCCTCTAAATAAAATATCAAGGAAGCCTCTTAATCTCCTCCAAATAAACTATCAAGGAAGCCTCTTGATCTCCTCTAAATAAAATATCAAGGAAGCCTCTTAATCTCCTCCAAATAAACTATCAAGGAAGCCTCTTGATCTCCTCTAAATAAAATATCAAGGAAGCCTCTTAATCTCCTCCAAATAAACTATCAAGGAAGCCTCTTGATCTCCTCTAAATAAAATATCAAGGAAGCCTCTTAATCTCCTCCAAATAAACTATCAAGGAAGCCTCTTGATCTCCTCTAAATAAAATATCAAGGAAGCCTCTTAATCTCCTCCAAATAAACTATCAAGGAAGCCTCTTGATCTCCTCTAAATAAAATATCAAGGAAGCCTCTTGATCTCCTCCAAACAAACTATCAAGGAAGCCTCTTAATCTCCTCCAAATAAACTATCAAGGAAGCCTCTAAGTCTCATTCAAATAAACTACCAAGGAAACCTCTTAACATCCTTAAAATAAACTATCAAGGAAACCTCTTGGTGTCCTCTAAATAAACTATCAAGGAAGCCTCTTAATCTCCTCCAAATAAACTATCAAGGAAGCTTTTTGATTTCCTCCAAATAAACTATCAAGGAAGACTTTTAATCTCCTTCAAATAAACTATCAAGGAAGTCTCTTGATCTCCTCTAAATTTACTATCCAGGAAGCCTCTAAATCTCCTTAAAATGAACTATCAAGGAAGCCTCTAAGTCTCATTCAAATAAACTACCAAGGAAACCTCTTAACATCCTTAAAATTAACTATCAAGGTAGCTCCTTGATCTCCTCTAAATAAAATATCAAGGAAGCCTCTTAATCTCCTCCAAATAAACTATCAAGGAAGCTTTTTGATTCCCACCAAATAAACGATCAAGGAAGACTTTTAATCTCCTTCAAATAAACTATCAAGAAAGTCTCTTAATCCCCCTAAAATGAACTATCAAGGAAGTCTCTCGATCTCTTCTAAATTAACTATCCAGGAAGCCTTTAAATCTCCGTAAAATGAACTATCAAGGAAGTCTCTTAATCTCCTCCAAACAAACTATCAAGGAAGCCTCTAAGTCTCATTCAAATAAACTACCAAGGAAACCTCTTAACATCCTCAAAATAAACTATCAAGGAAGCCTCTTGGTGTCCTCTAAATAAACTATCAAGGCAGCCTCTTAATCTCCTCCAAATAAACTATCAAGGAAGCTTTTTGATTTCCTCCAAATATACTATCAAGGAAGACTTTTAATCTCCTTCAAATAAACTATCAAGGAAGCCTCTAAATCTCCTTAAAATGAACTATCAAGGAAGTCTCTTGATCTCCTCTAAATTAACTATCCAGGAAGCCTTTAAATCTCCTTAAAATGAACTATCAAGGAAGTCTCTTAATCTCATTCAAATAAACTATTAAGGAAACTTTTTGATTTCCTCCAAATAGTCTATCAAGGAAGTCTCTTGATCTCCTCTAGATTAACTATCAAGGAAGCCTCTAAATCTTGTTAAAATGAACTATCAAGGAAGCCTCTTAATCTCCTCCAAATAAACTATCAAGGAAGCCTCTTGATCTCCTCTAAATAAAATATCAAGGAAGCCTCTTGATCTCCTCCAAATAATCTATCAAGAAGCCTCTTAATCTCCTCCAAATAAACTATCAAGGAAGCCTCTTGATCTCCTCAAAATAAACTATCAAGGAAGCCTCTTGGTGTCCTCTAAATAAACTATCAAGGCAGCCTCTTAATCTCCTCCAAATAAACTATCAAGGAAGCTTTTTGATTTCCTCCAAATATACTATCAAGGAAGACTTTTAATCTCCTTCAAATAAACTATAAAGGAAGTCTCTTAATCTCCCTAAAATGAACTATCAAGGAAGTCTCTTGATCTCCTCTAAATTAACTATCCAGGAAGCCTTTAAATCTCCTTAAAATGAACTATCAAGGAAGTCTCTTAATCTCATTCAAATAAACTATTAAGGAAACTTTTTGATTTCCTCCAAATAGTCTATCAAGGAAGTCTCTTGATCTCCTCTAGATTAACTATCAAGGAAGCCTCTAAATCTTGTTAAAATGAACTATCAAGGAAGCCTCTTAATCTCCTCCAAATAAACTATCAAGGAAGCCTCTTGATCTCCTCTAAATAAAATATCAAGGAAGCCTCTTGATCTCCTCCAAACAAACTATCAAGGAAGCCTCTTAATCTCCTCCAAATAAACTATCAAGGAAGCCTCTTGATCTCCTCTAAATAAAATATCAAGGAAGCCTCTTGATCTCCTCTAAATAAAATATCAAGGAAGCCTCTTAATCTCCTCCAAATAAACTATCAAGGAAGCCTAAACTCCTCCAAATAATCTATCAAGAAAGCCTCTTAATCTCTTCTAAGCAAACTATAAAGTTAGTCTGTTAGAGAGGGTGAACTGCCAATAACGAATGACATGTAGACGATATCAATCAGTAAAATATATTGCTATTAGGGAATATATATATGAGAGGAATTGAAGCAATGCTAAAAAACAATATGAAGAATAGGGAATATGCCCCATATTCCTTAAAGGACATTATCAAGAGGCCTAAAACCCTAATGCCTTGCAATTTCCTAATGCCTTGTCTTATAAAAATAGTGTTCGAGTGCATATGCTTGTAGGAAACACTTTATAATACAGTGTTGCCAAGCCAATTAACTTCTGGCCCACTGCTGCTGCTACTGGGTTAAAAGGAGACACATGTAAAGGCACAATAAAGATGTTTAAGAAAAACAAAAAGGAAAAACAAATGGAAAAAAATTATTCAAAGATTATTTTGAGACAAGAAAAACAGAAGCTTTTAATGTTTCTTTCTTCCGTTCTTTGTCTACTCAAAAGGGCAAATGGGGGAAAAAAATTGTTATGTTCATATGGAAACAAAATGCATTTTCTGTTTATTTTGCTTTCATTTTCAAAGGCAAATGATGTCTTTTAGTGGATAGATTTCTTTATTTGAATACATTTCTTCGTTTATATTCTTTCGTATGCATTTCCCCTTTCCTTACTTTATTCATTGTCATGCCAATATGGTGTGGCAATTACAATGAAAGCGCCGAGTGAAATCAGTTAAAAAGGGAATGGAATATTATTAGAGAGAGGATAAGGTTTATTTATGGTTGTCATTTTATGTTATTAAATAAAAACAAATTAAAGATTTGTAACGAAGATAATTTCTAGTTTCCGAGTATGTTGAATAAAAAAAAAACATGTTGACTTGATAATACAGAAAGAGCGAAACGACACCTTGTGAGGAGATTTCTGAAGAACTCGTTTATAACGAACACTAAAACGTAGGATCTTCTTCTGGTTTGCAGGGAAATGAAGGCTTGTTTCACAATGACTTCTGTAAAGCTGTGTGGGGTTTGAAAATAGAAAAAATTTACAATAACTAGCAAAAGGAATTGGGTGCCTGGTATCATGTAAATATTGAGAGACTTTAGGTTTTCCCATAACGAATAATCACGACAGTCAATAAACTTACTTCAGCCAGGATTATAAACCTAGTTTCTTTTACCGCTTATGTTGTGTGGGTTAATTTAAACATGAGAGGCGGAACCTACAGTTTAAAGTCACCTTCGAACGACAGATTTTTGAGAAACTTTTCATGGCAATTTTATTCACTCTCAGCGTTTTTGCCAGAAATCTGCAGAGTTTCTTACATCCCCCATTTTGAGTTCGTCAATTTATTACAAGAATGGCGGGACCTACAACTTAAAGTCGACTTCGAACGATAAATTTTTTTGAGTAACTTTACATGGCAATTTTATTTACTCTCAGAGTTTTTGCCAGAATACGGCCGCGTAAAAGTCGGCGAAAAAAATATTTTTTCATATTCCGCTTTGTTAATTATGTTTGAGCTGGGGTTTCAACCACGCCCTTACACATAAGACAACACACTAGCTACTAGACAACAGCAACTTCTAATTTATTACGAATATGAAAATGTAAGATTTCTTAAGGGTTTAATAAGGGCGAAATGTTATTTTTGATCGAAATTGAAAACTAAAAAATTTACAAAATTACGCAAAATTTATTGATTGACTTCGACGGTTAAATAACGCCAGATGCACGTATTTCCATTAAGAATAATCTAGCGGGGTCTTGACAGCTAATGGACTTCTACGTAAGATTAATTGCATAATAACTCGCGTACCGTATAGCATGTTGTACTCCGCTGTTTGAACGACATGACAGCCAAGTACATACCCATCGCCGTAGTCAAGTAGGTAGTGTATTGGTTTATTAGACGTAAAGCCAAGGTTCGAGCCACAGGCCAGACGTTAAAACAAAATACAAAAAGTATTTCTTCGGCGATTTCCTCTCAGAGGATTTCTAGACTAAACTCTAAGAGTAAATAAAATTTCTTCGAAAAGTTTCTCAAAAATTTGTCGTTCGGAGTCGACTTTAAACTGTAAGTCCCGCCATTCTTGTATTAAATTATCACACACAACATAAGTGTACAACTAGGACGTTGTACAATAGGTCAATTCGACCACCGGGTACTGTACTTGTTAGAATTCGATAACGATTTCACCAATATTTACAACATATATTATTTGTTATTATAAAACTTTAGTCAAGATTACAACCTAGCTTCTCACACCACCTATTTCGAGTATGTTAATTTTACCAACCGTTTAAAGTCATTTCTGAACGATAGATTTTTAAAAAACTTTTCATGGCAATTTGACTTTACTCTCAGAGTTTTTCCCAGAAATCTACTAAGAGAATGGCTCTGAAAAAATTTTCTCTCATATTTCGTTTTGTTGGAATCTGGTCTGAACTGAAGTGTTTCATCTCCTCGTTCTTGAACGGTTTGCCATTGTGAAGTGTTAGGTAATCGCCATGACATATTTTGTATTAATTTGCTGAAGTTTTTTAGAGGATCATCGCAGTTTAATACCTGCTTCATTTTAGACATAAGATTTCGCTGAAAATCTTTTTCTTTTAGCCAATCGTAAAAGTTACAATTGTTAGAATTGTTGAGAATTGTTATCTTTCGTAGTAATACTCATAACGCCGAGATAACAAACAGGCCTCATATTGCCAGTATTTTGCTGTTAAGACTTTGTAATGTCCAATAGCATACACATTGTTCTGGGAACATTTCCCATTAGGATTTCACTAGTTGCTTCAGTGAGTTTATCTTGAGCTGCAGATCTGACTAAATATTTTACAATAAAGGCAATGTCCTCCAAACTATCATTTAAGTCTCATGTTATTCCTACCAGAGATCAGCAATGAATCGTTTTACCGCTGATCATAAGTACTCATGAGAAAATGTATACCAAAGATCGCAATCGAACCTATGAATCAGAGATCAGCAATGAGTCGTTTTTCTGCTACTCATAAGCAACTCATGCAATTTTGAGTATGGGTGCATCAACAGAATTGAAATTCAACTACTGTGATTCATTCGTACTCGCTACAACATTGATTTATAAGTATAAATAGCAATGAGTATGAGTACAACGTTGACATCAAACTCACAACATTCGAAATGTGTTTGATTCATACACCTACTCATTCTGATTCATAAATTTAGAAAAATACTTATAATATTTATAAGTCATGCGAGTGGCTCGAATCATTCATCAAAATTTGCAACCTTCGTTGTTGTTTCATATCCAAACAAAGAAGAAAGAAAAAATAAAGACAACAAGCAAAGCATACACTCAATCTTCTTGTAAGCATAGTAGTGTTCGTATGCGAATCATACTTATTTCGTACTTCGTGTAAATGTTAAGTAGAGACGAGTCGAAGTCAATAACATCGTACGTATTGTTAAGGATGAATACGACGAGTACTTCCAACTTTAAGTATGAGTAGTATGAGTATGATATTAAAATAAGTATGAATGAGTATAAGTATCAGAAATTTTAAGTATGATTTGAATCTACTTATCGTTTTGAATACTCGTTGCTGATCTCTGATTCCTACACAGTCTTCAGTTATCTATTGTATTCTTTGTCTAATGGTTACATTGCATAGAAGATTTGGTGGTGCCTATAACAGTCTGCCATCGATTTTGATCTTCGTTTTCTTATTTACTGAAACTTCGCATTCGATATCATGTAGCCTATAACTGTAAAGGATGAATTTTTTTACAAATTCTTTACCAAGAACTTTACCGGATACATTTTTCAATTACACAAACGTGTCGATAAATTTAAAGACAATTAATTTGTAGTCGCCTAAAAAATTGCAACCAATTAATGTCTTCTCCATTAATTTTTAATAAAAATTAATTTGATTTTTTTTTAAGTGATACTATATTGTGTGACCAGGCTAATTGTAACAATTTTAGTTTTATGGCATTTCGTGTCAATTCATTTCATTTTCCTATACGCGGCGTTTTGCATTTCATTTGGCATTTTTTCATCGACGTTTTTTATATAAACGCCGAAATAAACGCTAACGGAATACATAAAAATGAAATAATGAAAGGAAAGGAATACAAAAAAACCGTTCGTTCGTTAATTGAATGAAATTCATTACATATGTATGTGTGTATATATGTACGTGTGCAAGTGTATAGGCGTTTTTGGTATACGTATTAGCTGATGGTAATGGTGTAGTTTTATTTTGTGTCTTTGTGTGTGTGTGTAATAAAATTTAATATTGAAAAATAAATTCAATTAAAACTACAGCTGTATCCAATTAAACAAATCCTCCTAGTCGATCATTTTATTGTTATTGTTGTTGATGTTGCTATTGTAATTGTTGCAATGGCAGTTGCACTAGCAGCTAATAAATGGTTGTATTGGGACTGTATGTGTGTGTTCGTGTATGTATGCACATGTGCTATGAATATGTATGAGTTTTTGTATGTGTATGAGTGTATAAATAGTGAAATAAAATACACAAATTTTAACACAATCAAATACACACACACATACATATATACACATCCATGAAAAGAAAAAAGATAAAATTGTAAACAACAGGTGGCATTACAAACTCTTTGAATATGCCGTCTATACGTATATTGTATGCATTTGTGGACAGACAAGAGCCATGCAAGTATTTTCTTTCTTTTTTTCGATTTGCTTCGTTTTTGTACAACAATATGCCAAAATTGTTCAGGAGTGTAATATTATTTTATTGACAGACAGACACATGACATGCAATAACGCTATTATAAAACAAAACCATTTACACGCTCCTATCCCGGCCACCACTATTTTGGGTAAAAACGCAATTTCAATATATTTTATTATTGTATTGTATTGTATTGTATTGTATTGCTTTCTATTGCATTTTGTATTTGCATTCGATTTCAAGTTTTGAAAAACATACGAAACTACACTTAGAAAAAAAAAATTTAAATCTCTACAAACATAATTGAAGGAATTCAATATTGGCAGACAATGTCACTATCCTTTCAAATCATAATCCAATGACAAAAATCAAAAAAAAACTCTCAATTAGATTTAAAAGTATTTCCTTATTCAGTCGCCGTAGTCTTGTAGATAGTGTGTTGGCTTATTAGACGTAAGGTCCGAGTTCAAGCTCCCCCAGATCAGACATCAATACTAAAACATGAAAATATGAAAACTCTGAGAGAAAATAAAATTGCCATGAAAAAAACATCTTAAAAATCTGTCGTTCGCAGTCGACTTTAAACTTTAGATCCCGTCACTCATATATAAAATTAACGCACACAACACGAGTGGTGTGAGAAGCTAGGACTTTAAGCAATTTGTCAATTCGACCTCCAGTTACTCTATCTATCACAGTTGACAAGTAGACGTCTACTAAACTAACCTAAACTAACCTATTATCGGAGTAAATACTACCTAAGAAATGGAAAGGAAACCTCTAGGCATATACATAAGTGGTGTGAGAAGCTAGGACTAAAGGATTGTAAGGACCAAATATGTTTGTCTGCCAATAAAGAAAGGTTTTAAAGAGTAATCATAATTTATTTGTATTTTAAGGGCCATTATTACAACTTGCCTTTAACTAAAGGGAGGATTTTATTGTTTTTCATTATTACGAGTAACCCAATAAGATAGATGTAAGCATTAAGCTAAAGGGAAAATCATCCTACTTTTAACATTTAAAGGTCACTTTATGTTTGAACTTGTCATATCATTTACCGTTATCGATATGGCAATTTCAAATTTAAACAAAATGAGCATATACAACAAAATTGAAGTCCGCTATTGTCACTGTGTTAAACAAAACTTGTCTAATTGAACAGTTTTATCGACTTTGCTCTGGCACTGCCATATTTTTGAAAAAGTTAATTTTGTTTTATCTGTAAGTTGTAATAACGAAAATAAGTCAAAGGTAACTTTGCCGTTCACTTTAGCTAAAGCTACCTTTAACTAACGCCAACTTTAACGGGAAGTTGTAATAGTGGCCCTAAATTTACTAAGGACCTTAATCAAGTTTAACCAGCAGCCTCAAAATCAAATTGCTTAAATACGTATGATAATCTCAACGTCATAAATATTCCAACATTTTCCCCTCAATACCATAAAGAACGCAAGGCCTCAATTAATAATCCAACGGTTGCCTCCGCACCTTGTAAATACTCAATCCTATTCCATTTACATTTTAAAATTTTATGTAATTAGTTTGTGCTGGCGAGAACAGGCTTTTCCGCAAGCATATGCAAATAAAGATCTTTATAGGCTTAAGTTTGTCAACCGGAAATGGGCGACTTCGAAAACTGGCAGTATGACGCAGACAATCTAACCAAAAAATAATATAGGTGGCAGGGTAAGACTGCTCAAAAGAAGCACACTCAGTCTGGTTGTCCGGGTCACAATCTAATGCCTATACCGACTATGTGGTCAAATTAAATTACCAAAATATAGGATTGGCCATTTTACGCAACAGGAACATAATTGCTTTGGCCTGTGTCAAGGAGATTACATTGGTCCAGGATCAAAAAAAGTTTTCTCTTCACCCATTAAGTATAAGGCCAGCAGTATTACGGCCAATTCTGATACTTTAGATATTGCCGTGGGCGGTGATGATCAAAAGTTGAATGTTTATGGTTTGAACGACACAAGCACCATTATCATTTGGTCGGGAACCATTATTAATATTGCTCATCCCCAATCTTAAATTACCCGCTTGATATGGGTGAACAATAATACTGTGATCTCTACTGGTCAAGATTGTAATACTAAAGTTTGGCATGTTGAGACTATTTAAAGGTGAATTATGCTATTCCTTCGTTTCGGAAACCTCAACTACTATTTTCTCATTGCTTTTAGAGGTTCTATAAGGTTTAAGAAAAGCTCAAAACTAAAGCAAAACACAATAAACAACAACGGCTTATTGCATTATGGGCACTTATGCAAAGCAGATTGGTCTAGACCACCTAGATACAGAGTTGAGAAAGAGAATGAGACAGTTTTTTACCTACTGGCACTTTTTTTTACCCGTCACTGAACTAATAGAGAGAACACCTTTATGTACCTATTACATAAATGATTGAGAGGAATTTTCAAACGTTTACGTTGGCAGTCTCTGTCGCTTCATCAAAAGCACCGAGTGGTTCCAAAGCTAGAGGTTAGTGGCATAGTAATTAGCCCTGTAAATGCGTCTCACCGACGTTCTTGAATGGATAGCTAGTTTTACCTACCTACCTACCAGGCTACGCACTCGGCATTCAATATCCCGGAGTTATGTATTGCTAAGCAGTGTAACTTTTTTCAGGATAAAAATAGATCATTTTAATTAATACTGAACCAAATGAGAAACGCTATCTTAGCTTTCATTTTAGAGTCGTTGATTAATGAATTTACTTTACTTGTTAATGTGGCAATTTGTCTACAACAATTGTCGTTAATGTGAATTTTTGTGCTTCTTGCCCAGGGTTATGTTTTAATGCTACCACAGTGACACTCACATTAAAATGCAAAGGATAAACGTGTATTTATTCAAATGTTGCAAGAAACTTTAACAATTATTATGTAAATTGTTGTATAAACATTTGAAATTTATTTTTTATTTTTATTTTTTTTAACGCCTCTACCACTTACAATTTAATGTCAAATTACTAAATAATATTATACTAAGGCATACTTGATTCTTGATGCCATTTATATTGGAGGATAGTTGGGTTGATAGAGGTATTCGCAGTTTACTCTTGCATTCCGACTCTATTTGCAAATAAAAAAGTTCCACCTCGCAATATACGGGTTGTCTGATGGTATTGTCTTAAGTATGATATACTCTACGGCATATTTAATGATCGCCAAATAATTACTTTCTAACTTTGCATTCACTTAAATTTGTAAAACAAAGTACAAAGTTTAATGAATGCTTAAAAAAATTTCAGAAATAAAAATATTTATTATATCCGCTAAAACTTAAATCCATTCAATATTAATTATTTTTTGTGAGTGTACGATGAAGAGGAAATAACTAAATTTTTATCTCCGTATAGTGTTCACTCTCATTGAATTTAATGGGTTCGTTGTAATTGTGCAGTTAAATTGAATTATCAAACATTGATAATAACATTGTACACATACAAACAAACACAATAAACATAATGAATAAATATAACACATACAAACATACAAAATTTTGTAAATATCTTCGACAAATATAAAATATTTAAAATTAAGATGACCATATCGGCTATTTTGCCACATTTTTTAAAGAATTAAAAGAGAACATTTGTTTTGAAATAGCAAACTTCGTTAAATTAATTGCATTCGCAAAATGGTACAGGAGAAGCTATGTATTCATCGACTCAAGGTTAAGGTTAGTCTTCTTCCCCTGGATTTTTCCACCATTCGTCAATCGTAACTTAATTGTATTCCGTGAGAGACAAAGCTCCTTAGCCTTGTATAGATCGCTGTGACTATGAATCTAAACTTTGTGCTAACCAGAGATCAGCAAGAAGTATTCAAAACGATGAGTAGGTTCGAGTCATACTTAAAATTTCTGATACTTATACGCATTCATACTTATTTTGATATCATACTCATACTACTCATACTCAAAGTTGGAAGTACTCGTCGTATTCATACTTAACAATACGCATGATGTTATTGATTTCGACTCGTCTCTACTTAACATTTACACGAAGCGCAAAATAAATATGATTCGCGTACGAACACTACTATACTCACAAGAAGATTGTGTCTATGATTTGCTTGTTGTCTTTGTCTTTCCTTTCTGCTTTGTTTGTATATGCTACAACAACAAAGGCTGTAAATGTTGATGAATGATTCGAGCCACTCGAATCACTTATAAGTATTATAAGTATTTTTCTAAATTTATGAATTACAATGAGTAGGCGTGTGAATCAAACATATTTCGAATGATGTGAGTTTGATGTCAACGTTGTACTCATACTCATTGCAACTTATACTTATAAATCAATGTTGTAGCGAGTACGAATGAATCAGAGTAGTTGAATTTCAATTCTGTTGATTCATTCATACTCAAAATTGCATGAGGAGCGGAAAAGGATTCATTGCTGATCTCTGGTCCTGACTTTGGTCACCTTTTGTTAAAAATTTCTAAATTGTTGTTGCTCTTTTAATGCCTAATAAAATCATTAAAATGTTTGTATATTTAAAATGTTGTCGAACATTTAAAGTCCATTCAAGTAAAGTGCAAAAAAACTTTAATCAAAATCTATTTTATTTTAGAACAACAGTCAACGCTAAGTATACTTGTTGCTGTTACTGCACAATAATGAACGTTTAACATGTTTTTTGTTTTTTTTTTGTATAGAAAACAGAAAATATTTTGAAAGGATAATTTATGAAATAATTTTAAAATTAAAAATTAAATTCTATTCTAGATATTGCTAATAAAAACCAGGTAATAATAATGAAAACTAAATTTATGAAATTATAAAGAGAACTCAATATATAAAATAGAACAGAAAAATTGGTTTTTAGAGGAAATTAGAATTTGTAAAAAAATAATAATGATTTTAAACCGTTTGGAAAAATTTCATGTTAATTATTATCGATAATGTTAATTAAACTGCAACTAGTGTTAGCCCATAGGCTAGACAATGTAAAAATTATATTATTAGGATGGTTCGCATATATTTTTAATAATTTTTATTATTTAGATGCAGTGATGAGCAACAAATATTTAGAAAATTAAGGCCGATTGATTCGTAGATAGATAGATAAAATTGACCATCTTCCAGTGAAATAGATAAACTTAGACCAGTTCGTTCGAATATAATCAAATCACAGAGCAGTGATATCAGATGCGTGTTAGAAGTTTTCCTTATTTTACAATAGGACGCTGATCAAGTACCCAATATGTGAAGAATAGTTTCGTCTTTATCCTCATCTCAATGACGAAGAAAAATTTTATTCTCATGTGTAATCACAATGCTTGTCGTCAATTCTTATCTTGAATATTCTTAAAGTGTCATTCTGCTTTCTTCTGGATACAGTCGAAAAAATGAGAAATTGAAAATCATTCTGAGGGTCATGAGAACATGTCTCTTAAAGTCACTTGGTTATCAAGGAGTATGTTTTCATCAGCCCGAACGAAATTATTATCTTTAAGATTATTTTTTGGCAACCTTTTATCAATTTGAATATCGCCCAAAATCAATCAAAGCAATCACTGTCGTACAGCTGTGTGCTGGCTTATTATAAAGTGAAAAAAGAATGACTGCCCATTTAGGGGAATTGGTTAAGTGATATTCAGTTACAATAACTGAATTTATCAGCTAAACTAAGTTTGGTTTGGCCTATACCAAGCTCCTGAGTATTAAATACCGTATCATATACTCTGAAGTTTGAAGTCGCCCCGTAGTCAAGTGAGTAGTGTAGCTTATTATACGTGACACCACGATTCAAATCCCAAGTAAGATATCGAAACAAAACTTGAAAAAGTATTTCCTTGGCGATTTCATCTCAGCAGGTTTCTGGCAAAAACTCTGAGAGTAAATAAAATTTCCCATGAAAGATTTCTCAAAAAAGATCTGTCATGCGGAGTCGACTTTAAACTGTATGTATGCCGTTCAGGTGTCTTGTGAGAAGCTAGGTCGCAGTTCCGACTGAAGGGTTGACAATCCCCGTCTAAAAATGCAGCAATCTTAATATAAGAGAGAGTCGGTTACTGCTGTCATAAAATGAGAGATCAGGAGCTACTGTCTAAATGGATGGTCGTGGGCATTTCTTTTCTTATCTACCAATATTAAACGTACCCTCTTGCTACCAACGAGATTGACCCTACACCTGTAATACGGGTCGATAATGTTCAATTTGAATTTTTATACTCTATACTGGTACTTGCCATCTCATCAGCAAGGCAATATTTAATGACAACCGTATGTCTCGGAACCCATATAAGAGCTACCTTTAAATGATCCGTAATTTCTCTAAGAAATCATCGATTTTCAAGGATGGCCGTTTGATATTAATTTCATTTAAATTAAGAATATATGGATACCTTCTCGGGCAATATACTAAGGTCTTATAATTATTTGTGATGTATATTGGACTCATACATGTTACCAATTAAAAATATCTTTGGTTGCTTATAGGATCTTAATTTAAATTTCTAAAAGTTTATCAAACTCTCTATTATACTGTTGTATAATGGTTTAAGAGTGCAGTTGTTTTTTTGTATTCTATCTTTGCTTCACACTTATTTATATTTGCAGCTACAATCAATATTCGGTCTTGAGAAAAATGCAATAGCGTGCAATTTTATATGTCATATGCACACCTCTAGTACGTTCTTTTGGATTTTCGACGACGATATGTATGTACGAATGTGAATATGATTATAATAATGACAACTAAACATTAAATCGAATTTTGCTGTTAAATAGCCATTATTAAAATCAACTATCTACAGTGGATTACATACTTAATTTATTGATTAAATAATTACGAAAATTTGCACAAATTACAGAGAAACAAAATGTTATTTAAAATTGATACCAAAAAGGAAAAAAAATATATTATTTTACATGGTGCTTACGATAATGCTGGTATATGATTATTAAACAGTAAATTAGAATGTTGAATAAATTTTTATTGTCTATAGAAAATAGAATTGAAATTCACATTATTATTATACAAATGATATTGTTTTATCAAAAAAAAAAAAAAAAAATTATAAATGCTTGCAAACGTAATAAAAATTTAATAATACCCCGGTTTGCGTCGCTAGTAGGCTCTGAAGAATACATACATACATACATTTGTATTGATTTTCATTTAATTGGTTTCGAGATTCATAATTTTAGCTGAAAAAATAGATTTTTCAATAAAAAATATTTAATTTACTAACGACCTACAACCTACTTGCAACCATCAGACATTATAAATACACATGTTTGTATGTATTTACATTAGACGTAAACGGGAAATCCCCTTTTTCTGTTTTAGCTTCGTAGAAACATTTTCGTATTAACAATGCAAAACGAAGCACTAACGACGCAACGTCGAAACATGCGATGCAACTTGAAACAAAAACGACGCAACTTCGAAATTACAGAAATTTTAAAAAGACGCAACTTCGAATTTGCACTAGATTTAAACGGGAAATCTTTTTTTTTGTGTTACTTTGTACAAACATTTTCGTATTAACGACGCAAATCGAAGCACTAGCGACGCAACTTCGAATCATGGAACGCAAACTGAAATAAGAACGGCGCAACTTCAAAATCACAGAAATATTAAAAAGACGCAACTTCGAAGCAGGCGCAGAACGAGGCGACGCAAACCGGGGTATTAGTGTACTACATATGCAAAAAAGATAAAAGAAATTAGTTTATATATAAAAAATATATATGTACGGTATATACGGCATATATATACGGTATATATGTACATACTATGGAAAAATATTAAATCACTAAACTCAAATTTTACCACTTAAGGAGAGTGGTCGAAAAAATTTGTTTGTAATTCTAAATTTTTTAAATTTGTTTGGCGGGGGTGGGGGTTTGTTTCTGGCATTAAAACAATTTTTAAAGAAAAATAACGGTAACTTATTCATGCCAATTTTTTTTTTTTAATGTACAATTTCTTTTAATGCTCACTGTATGTACATATAAGTATATTGTATATTTCTGAACATATATTTCATAATTCTAACAATATTAGTTTCTGATATGTTAAATAATTTTTTCGTATTTTATTTTTTCTACTTGCAGAGCGAATAACCACAACGAATAGCGATCAACGAATTTATTGTTAATAATTATTTATTGTAGCAAACGTAAAGCAACATTTTTTTAATTTATTTGTTTTTAATTTATTTGTGAATAGTTTCCCTATTAAATTCTTTTCAGTTTAGGTTTATATTTTATTTTCCTAAAATTTTTAATAAAAATACTATTTAAATCGATTTAGGAATTAACATTTCAATTTTTATTTATTTTTTTCTTAATTTAGTTACAGAAAGTTTTTTTTAAAAGATTTCATTTATATTCGAAATTTGCCTTTCTAAAAAGTGTTAATTTATCCCTCAATTATAAACCTAAAAAGAAAATTTTTTAAAAAAAAAATTATTAACAAAATGGCTGATGTTCAACGTAAATTGGTACACAAGCAATTCAACTCCCCAATGGGCTTATATTCTCAGCAAAATGTTGCCGAGACTTTAAATCGTGAACTTAAAGCTTTTGGAAATCAAGGGTAAGTTTCTGTAATTACTAATAGAACAATCCAAATAACAATTTACATCTTTCAATCGTTTAATAATTTCATTAAAAAACAAACATGGTACAACCAATTCATACCCATATATTGTATTTAACCATCTATTAAAACAATTAAATGGTTTTTCTTTCCTCGATTTTTTTTTTATTTTTGTATCTTTTCTTGTCATAGAAAAATAAAATAAAAGTTTTTCAATAACAGAGAAAGACGAGAGAGATAAAACAAAAGTAAACATTTTTATAAGAAACTATTCTTTTAACAGAGGGCAACATCAAAAGCACCAGTTAAACTGTAGAAAAAATTATGAACTTACAAACTATTAAAAAAAACTGAAAACTAACATGAAAAAAAATACAATTTCTTCTAGGGAAAGAAAAAAATTGCAATAAAAAATTGTTTTTTTTTTTCATTTAAAAAAACTTTCAACAGACCACAAAACACTTGGAAACGATAACTTACAAACCATCGAAGAAATTGTTTGTAAAAATACCAGAAGCAAACAAATCAATTAATTTTACACTAAAGGTCATAAGTATTACAACAATTTTGTGCTACAAAGAAGAATTATCGTTTGTAATACTAAAGACTATAAGGGTTAGGAAATTTTTTTTTAAGACATAAATTTCATAGCATTTCCAGGCCTAATTTTTCTCCAAACTCCAAGCTAATCTAACCACTTAATTATTTTCCTTTTTGCTAGATTAACAAGTGCCAAAACCTAGGTTTAGTTTCAGGTAGCTCTGATATCACAAAGTTCACTTGAGCACACATGGCGGCCCGTTGTGATGCCACGGGTGAACGCAGTCCCTGTACTAACCAAGTTCCACCAAATCAGAAAAAGGAAGAAGTTGGTCAGCGCAAGGGCTGCTAATACCTCACTCAAATTATATTTTTTCCCCCAAATAAAAAAATATGATGATAAATGCTAATCCCAGTTGAAGCAGCAAAACGAAATATGAAAAAAACATTCCTCTGGCGACTGCCTCTCAGGAGATTTCTGACAAAAACTCTAAGAGTAAATAAAAATTACAATGAGAAGCTTCTCAAAAATCTGTCGTTCGGAGTCGAATTTAAACTGTTGGTTCCACCACTGATCTATAAAAATTAACGCACTCAACGTAAATGGTATGAGAAACTAGGTTGTAATCCTGACTGAAGGGTTCTAATGACCAATTATGTATGTTAAATGAATAATCATTCAAAAATGGTTCTAATTTTCTTTTCACAGCATCACTCCGCTAATTATCGGTATTAACAGACCAGTTTGTAATGACATATTGCTTTCGTACCATATGTACAAACAGTTTGCTACTTCCACTTTAAATGCCTAAGGAACTGTATTTTAACAAATTTTCTTATAGAAGACTTAGAAAATTTTGATTTCTTCAAAAGATATTATGAGTTTTGGACCAACACCTTACTATTAAATTAGTTTTTATTTTGAAAATCCTTTCATACTTCTATTGTCATGTTTTCTATCAATATTAAAAACCTATGATGATTAAAAATAACCTTAAGAAAAATAAGTAAACAAAACAAATAGACAATAACAAAATACACACATCGTAAGGTAAACATGAACAAATTAACAAGAATCGCACAAAACAAAAGGCCAAAAGTCCAACAAAATCACTTAAGGAAAGAATGCGAAGTTATAGGACATGAAACAAAGGAGTATAAATAGTGCGAAGAAAGATGATGTCATTTAGCCGTAAATTGTTAGTGAATGATAAAACTTAGAAATGTATTAAACAGCGTTAAGTACAGTGGTATTTATTACTGAAAGTTTCCCTTTGTTCTATTTAAGTTAAGTGAAGTAGTTAAAACGATAACTACTTCAAACGGTGATATACATACGTTGCTTAGTAGAGAGACACAATGACCGTATCTTGTTTGCTTATTGTAGCACAAAAACAGCATTTTAAAGGAGTTTCACTACAATGTTTGGCAAGATTTCAATTCGTAAAATTAGGCAAAATGTAGCTTCATTTATAAGATAGATCAGTTATTAGGAATAGAAGAACAATAAAGAGCAAATCCTATATAATATTATTACTTAACTAATCATTAGAATACTTCAGTCAGGACTACGACAAAACTTCTCACACCACTCATATTATGACTACGAATCCAAAAGGCAAACTTTTGAGAACTTTAATTACTTAATTAATCTCAGGATTTTTGAGCTGGGGTCTGATCCCAGCCATTAAATAAAGAATGAAGATGGCAAAAACAAAAGAGCTGTCATAAAAAAATGGTCATAAATAAATTAGGGTTCATTACATGCTTTTCTAATTCCAAAGTAAAAACAGGAACCTTGCTAAAGGATTTACCAATAACTATGATTTGGAGTGTAGGCGTTGCTGAGACTTTAAAAGGTTTCACAATTCATACGTTAGGAAAAGCTTTTAAACCTCACTGTGGGAACAAAATTATAATTATGTAAAGAAATAATGAAAAAATTTTTGAATTGCTTTTTCTATGACGGTGACATATTCTTCAGACAATAATGTCTACACATTTGCTGTAATATTGAGGGCCATTATTACAACTTGCCATTAACTAAAGGGAGGATTTTAACGGAGAGATAAATTGTTGTTCATTAGTACGAGTACCCAATAAGATAAGAGTGAGCGTTAAGCTAAAGAGAAGATCATCCTACCTTTAACATTTAAAGGTCACTTTATGTTTGAACTTGCCATATCAGATACCGTTTTCGATATGGAAATTTCAAATTTAAACAAAATGAGCATATACAGCAACCAAAAGGAAGTTCTCTATTGCCACTGCCTTAAAAAAACTTGTTTAATAAAGCGGTTTTAACGACTTTGCTCCGACACTGCCGTAGTTTTAAAAAAGTTACATTGTTTTATCTGTGATCTGTAATAACCAAAATAAGTTAAAGGTACCTTTGCCGTTCACTTTAACTAAAGCTACCTTTAACTAACGCCAAATTTAACGGGAAGTTGTAATAATCGCCCTTAGAGTATTGACAAACAAATAAATTAAGTTATTCAAATTACCAGGAGCTATCTAAAACATAACCTTTTTCTTAAATTAAAATAATTCCTCAACTATAATGTATGCAATGTACACCATAACGTATGATGAATATTTTTAAGTAATATCCATCACTTATACGCCCAGGTTATTGTATGCAATTTTCATTACAGTGTTCCAATATAATGTTATTTACTGTTTAAAATTTTTTTGGTTAACTATTGCAATCACCTTTTTCCCTGAAATTTTTTTCTTCTCCTTGTAGCGCAATTGTTATTTTAGCCTTTACTGTTCACTTTACGTATTTATTTTATTTTTTTTTTGTAAGTTTTTCAATTACTTTGTAAACTTGAACCAGAGAGAGTAGTAAACTTAAAATATCAATTTCATTTCAGCATCATCAATCTTGCAAGTAATTTTTTTTCAGTTTGTTTTTTCTTTTTTCATCATTTTTAGGGGGTTTAGAAATAAAAGTAAAGCAACAGACAGAAAGCAGAGAGTTTTCAAAGCACAAAGTTAAACAAAACAAATGAAAATCCAAAATACAAATGCATTTTGCATTGTTGCAATTTGTTTGGGGGGCATCGTAGTACAAACGAACGAACTGACTGAAATCGAACTGAAAATAAATTCCTTTGTGGCAAAGTCGAAGACAAAGTTCTGGTTTTAAGGTACAACAATTTCAATAAGTGTTTGCCATAAAAAAAATTTTTTTTTGTTTTTCGTTTTGTTTTTCGTTCCCTTTTTTTTTAATTACGTTTGTAGTTTCTGAATGCAGAGAAAGTAAATGAAAGTTAATATTTTCATTTTTTCGTTTTTTCTCCCCTTTTTTTCAGATAATTTAATTAAAACTGGTGGTGTTGAGCTATTAGGAGAAGGGGAAAGCAGGGCAAGGGATCATTAAATTTTTGTTTTTAAGTAAATTAACAGCTGAATTGCAGATACAAAAAAAAAATTTTTGTTTTTTGGTTAAAGTTCCTTTGAATTCTTATTCAATTCAATTCAGTTTTCATCATCATTTTTTTAAAAATTCATTGTTTAGCATGCATTCTGAATGACAAAATAAATTTTCTACCCACATAATGTATAATAAATTGTAAAATTGTTGGCATTTGCCATTTATCCATATGTCCTTATGTATTGTATTGTTTTGTGCCATTATCTTCTTACCACTGGCCATTGTTACTCTGTTAGTTACGCAAATGGCATTGAAAGGACCCTCTCTGTCTCCATACAGTTTATACAGTGGAATAGTAGTTTACGCAGTACATCTAATGGTCAGATACAGTCTGGCATTATACTGTGCATGTCTGCTTATCCATTTGTTTAGTTTGTGTTTCGTTATGGTCGTTAGTATCGTTGATTGTTGTTTCTTTTATTTTCTACAGAATTTCTTTGATTTCTGGCTTAAACTAAGTGCCTTGTCATGTACTTGTACATTGAGTTGGTTGGTTCACTATTTTTTTCCTTTTCTCAACGTTCTCTACTTCGTTTTTCGCATAATGTTGCCATTATTTATTTTTGCATTATTATTGAAGTTGTTGTTGTTGTTGTTGCTGTTATTATTCTATGGTTTCGTTTGTATGATTCACCATTTTAACGAGCTCATGCATTTTGATCCATTTCTTCTTGATTTAATTTTTTCATCTTTTGTTTTGCTTTCTTGTCATCTTTTTCTTCTCGTTTTAAGTTAAACAATTTTATTAAAAATAAAATAAAATTAGAATAGCAATGAGGAGGATGTGTGCTTAAAATAAAGTAATTGCAATTGCAATAAATGTAGAGAACAGTAGCTTAAATTTGAGAATCCTGCAGGGCTTAATTCCTTTAAAACACTGCTAGTATCACTGGCATTATCGTGTTGGTTTCACGAGATCGATATTGTGAAAATAAGCAGTTTAATGGGTTTCAGGAAGCAGGTTAATGTGTTCCAGACACGGTTATATTTCTTTTAATTATCTTTCCTTACCCAGTACATTACACATCGTAAACGATTCCATTCAGTGCTATCGGCAATTCAGGCTCCAGGAAAAATTATAACAGACGTCGATATGCCTTCTGATAGCAATGGCAATGTCAATACACATGTTTCCAAGGTTATGATCTTCAAGAAAGTATGTAACTATAGCGATCAGTGAGATAGCGAATTGGTACGATGTTCATATCTTGGGGGTAATGGAACATAATGATATTCCTGCTAACTGCAGAGCGTATGATCTCAACTTCAGGAATACTAGGCAATGCAGTACACGGAATCCATACGCCATAGACAAACGGGCGGCTGCGATACGACTAGATCGACACAGAAAATCTGTACAAAGCTAGATAGAGGGTGCACGGGCTGTCTGCTTAAACTCGAAAGGAGCATAAGCACATTAAGTGTGGTTATAAGCACCATTATAGGTCATGTGCATCGGTTTTGAACACAACGGCTTTTGCAGGACCTATTGGGATGAGGATGAGACCGATCTTCACTTAATGTGCACCCTAAGTGGATGTATAAAAGGGAGCATTGGGTACAAAGGGAACATACAAGCATACATAAATGGTCATTATAACTCTTCAGCCAAGATAAAGTCCCAATTTCTCTTACGACTTATGTTGTTTGTATTAGTGAAATCTCCGTAGTCTTGTAAGTAGTGTGCTGGCTTAAAAAGCTCGAATTCGTATCACAGGTCAGGCATCCAAACGAAATATGAAAAAAAAAATATTTTTTCTATGATTTCCTCTCAGCAATAAGCTTGTCATGAAAAAGTTTCTCAAAAATCTGTCGTTCGCAGTCGAGTGGTGTGAAAAACTAGGCCGCAAAAAAAAAACATTTCTTTGGCGAGTCACACTCAACAGATTTCGTTCAAGAACTCAGAGTAAATAAAATTTTAAAGAAAAGTTTTTCAAAAATTTATCGTTCAGAGTCCACCTTAAACTGTAAATTCCGACGCTCATGTATAAAATGATTACACTTAATAGAAGTGGAGTGGGAAAATAGGCCGTAATCTTAACCAAAGGGTTAGGTTAGGTTAGGTTAGGTTAGAGGACGTGTACTTGTCAATTCTGACAAGTACAGTACTCGGTGATCGAATTGACCCATTGTACTACGTCCTAGCTTCTCACACCACTTATATTGTGTGCGTTAATTTTATACATGAGTGGCGGGACCTACAGTTTGAAGTTGACTCCGAACGACACATTTTTTGCGAAGCATTCCATGGCAATTTTTTACTCTCAGAGTTTTTGCCAGCAATCTGCTGGGAGGAAGTCACCGAAAAATTATTTTCAAATTTTCGTTTTGATGTCTGACCTGTGATTCGAAGTCGGGTCTTTCGTCTAATAAGCCAATACACTACCTACTAGACCACGGCGACCAAAGGATTGCAATGACCAATTACGTTAGGCTGTCTGCACAACTCCTTTTGATAAACAACCATACTTTATGGGACAATAATGCCTAGCCAGATAATGCCTCCGATTCTCGTTGTGAGATTATGTTCAATGCTTCACTACCAATTGAAATCATACAATGCAACCTAGAGTGAGTTGTGATTGAACACACCAAATGTTATATAAAATGTTTATGGTGACTCTTGTCCCACCGACATTTAAAGGACTAAATATGTACACCGTCTACATAATAAAAATACCAGTCTGTTCCCTTAAATTCTTAATGGCCTATGGCGATTGGGTGTATAAAATTTTACAAATTTTTTTTGTTTTTATAAAATTCATATTATTTGTTATTGTAGGTTCAATAAACTGTGCTTAAGATTTATACAAGCAAAGGCAAAACGTAATTGTCCATAAATACAATTGGCCATAAAGTATCAAGTACAGGAATGTATTTAAATAGTCAGTAAATTATATGAAATTTATTAATAAAGTTTGACACAAAAACTGTGTTTTATTAATTCTAATATTTTTTTCTTTTTGCTTTTTTCTGTAAATTATGGCTTTCTTCTGGCTTTTATGAAAAAAAAATAAGCAAAGAAATTAAAACAAAATCAAGGCCAAGTATTAAAATGCGCATAGGAGCGAACGCACGCTTAATGTTACTATTGAGTTTCAATGGGCTTTGTTTAACAAAATTTCTTGGAAAACAGAACGCCACAAACAAATGAAAAAATATTAAATGCTAGAACTCTAGTAAAACAGTTTTTTCTTCTCGTATTTTTTCATTTTTTATTTATGGACATACAATAAGACAGACAGATGCTTTTAATGGTTTTCCTTTAATGCCAACAAAGTCTTGAAATTTGAGTAGATTTTCCTAAAAAAAAAAATACGAATGAATTGCAAAAAAAGAAAAATATAAAGAAAAACTGTAGACATCTTAATGAGGAGAGCAATAATAATTTGTTGGCTGACTTATCTGCCTACTTCGGTGACATTAAAAGCAAAATAATGGAAGAATAATACAAGTAAACTAAAGCCATATTATGCAACAGAATGAAAGAATTTTTTTGTGTATTTGTAAAGAAGCTTTTTAAAATTCATAAATACTGACTCTTGTCTCACATTGTTCCTGTTTTCCCTCTCTCAATACATTCAAGTACATATTTGGTTTAACGACATTTCCAAGTACATCTACCAGCCACTACTTAAGTTGTATTGCCTTTGTTTGCCACAAATACGAAAACTTTCTATGGAATGTAACTCCACAACAAATCTACATTTTCTATACACACAAAAATGTATCAAACCAGTATTAAATTTCAGTAATCTATACATTCTTGGCTTGCTTTCCATTGCCATTAAAAATGTAAAACAAATAGACAAATAAAGATGTTGGAAAATCTGTAATTTATTATAAAAATTCCAATTTTTTTTTTGCTTATAGTGGGTTCTAAAAGGAGAATGCATTAAAAAGTATAGAGAATAAGGTTAAGAAGTTTCAAAAGTATTTAGAAATATTTTACAGAAATGAAATTAATAGAAAAACTATTGGTATACAGTCAACCCTCCAATAACGCGGTGCTCTCAGTATGCGGTTTCCATATAACGTGCGGTTTGCATTCAACTTCATCCCATAAGTTCCTTCCCCACAACCTATTAATGAATATTAACTAGATATTGTAAGAGGGTTTAATATTAGTTTTATTTTCGACGCAAAAACTCAGCCGAGATACAGTACCGGGCAAAACAATAGCAGTTGGATTTTCAATTTAAGAAAACAATGAATGAAGATGAACCAAGTGAGGATAAATATTATAAAATTACATTATTTTACAAGTCTTGCTTAATTTTGTTGGAAACTAGTCTTTTAGTTTCGTTTTTATTTCATTTTTTGTCTTATCATTCCTTACATAAATTCATGAATTCAATAAAAATAATTTATAATTTAGCTTGGCTTTTGTATTCCTTGGTCTCCATATAACGCGGTACGAATCATGTGATTTGTACTAATTCTGTGTTTCTTATAGTGCGGCTTCCATACAACGCGGTAGACGGTTTCCATAGAACGTGCTACGAATTAGCCTGGTTTGTATCTGAAGTCTGATTTGCTTATAGTGCGGTTTTCATATAACGCGGTACGCACTCACCGCGTTATAGTAGGGTTGACTATATATAGCAAAAAGGTGCTCCTGCTAGGTAGAACATTTTCTAGGCTACACTTATATTTTAAAATTTCCAAAGCCCTACTGAAGATAAAGGTTAACCCTTAACAATATTAAATTTAAAATACGGAACAGCAAATTGAACAAATTTATTGATATCGACTTCCTTGAACGCTTACATACGTACGTAATTGGTAAATACAAATCTTCAATCAGAATAAAAACCTAGCTCTTCATGACACTTATGTTGTGTGTGTTAATTTTTATACATGAGAGGTGAGACCTACACTTTAAAGCGACGCCAAATGACCGATTTTTTTTTTTTTTTTGAGAAACTCTTGCTGGTAATTTTATTTTATTCCCAAAGTTTATGCCAAATAATTGTGGAGATGACCTGTGATTTGTGTTTTGAACCATTGTCTCACCTCTAATAAACTAACATACTACCCACTCGACTGGGGCGACTTCATCCCTTAACAATACCAAATTCAAAATACGAAATAATTAATTAAAAAATTTTATGACTCCGACTTTCTTGGAAACATTCTTAAAATATAATTTTTCGAATCTGCATTAAGGCAGTAAACATTGTTGTCGGCTAAAGTCAGGACAACGACCTAGCTTCTCACACTACTTATGTTGTGTCCGTTAATTTTATACATGAGTGTTGGGACCGATTTTTGAGCAGCTTTTTCATTGCAATTTTATTTACACTCAGAGTTTTTGACGGAAATCTGCTAAGAGGAAGTCGACGAAGAAATATTTTCATATTTGAACTCGGGGTTTTCGTCTAATAAGCCTACCTACTAGACTATGGCATACGACAGTATTTAAATTTCCATTGGCTTCTTTTAGTGGAGGACATTTAAAATGTCCAAATTCTCATTACTCTGTCACATTAATCAGGCTCAATTTGACCCAAGACATGAGTTATGCCGACTGAGGATTGCTGTGGTTTCTGGCTTATTCGCATGCAAATATGGTTTAAGAAAACCTTGCAAGAAAAAAAACTTGAACTAAATCAATTCGCCCCATCATCTTCAAGTGAGCTAACCATACTCTCAAATCGATTGAGCAGGAAATCTGATGTGCGTGTCACGTAGAGTCCAGTTGAAACCACATATCTGGATCATCCAATTCAGTACAAAAGAAGTAAATTATCGCTAACATATAGTGCATGCGGTTGAGATTACTGATATCCGATGATCCATAGTGACTTTTTCGGGATGTATTGAGCGGTTTAAATGTCATGTGGATTTGCATCGTTCAAAATTTTTCGATTTTGTTTATTCATGTACTCAAATCGCACTCATCGCTGAGGATGACTTTTGAACGGAAATTATGACCAGTTGCCGACTACTCCAGCTACCGATTCAGCCAGCACACACCGTTTTTAGTTTCGTTTACCATTAGTTCATGGAGATTTGACAAAACTGACTGAACAAATGACAACTAATGTGACAGATGTAGCTTAATCAGGACGGCAGTTATTAAATGTTAAAATTTTAAAGTCCCTATAGTAGAGGTTTTTTAAGCCGTTTTTGGAAAAACTTATACAAGACAAAGAGACAATGAAATTTATTTTTTGAAACAAATATTCCCTAAAATTTCAAAATATTATTGAAAACATTAAAGTAAAGATTTTTATTTTTTCTATGTTTTTTGTTTGTTTCCATTTATTTTCGTTTCCAACTCTCTTCAGTGTCGCATAAATATTTTATTATTCAATCATGTAACAAAATATCATGGAATTTTGATTTTTATTTTAACACACACGTACGTACCTTACAGTGATGGGTAAATAAGATGGGAGACAAATGCAAAATAAATATTATTGAAGGTTGGAATCATAATTTTTTTAATGGTTTGGGAGTTTGATAGCGTTTGTTTTTAAATTAGATATGCGAGGTTTGATAATAAGTTGTCCGAGTAAAGTTTTTATAAGAATGCTTATAGGTAATCTGAAGTACTTCTTAACTAAATTGGACGTTACAAGTCTTTATTCGTTTGTATTAATTTCATTCAGTTCACTGTAGGTAGTGAGAGACAGATTTTTCACAGACTTTTCATAGCAAATCTTATTACTTTCAGTGTTAACAGGAATTTAAAAATTTTAAATTTGATGTGTCGTTAGAATTATTGAACAAAATGTTTACTGGGCATTGTTTGAATAAGAAATTCTCTTAAACTACGAACCTATGCTACTTAAATTAAGGGGCAATTTTTTTCTATTTCAATAATAAAGCAATTGTAATAAGAACTGCTTGTTCTCATTAAATTTTATTACTTGTGTTACTGGATGTTTAAATTGCCAGTGCTTCAAAGCAATGGTGCTACCACCGTTTGCTAGTGTCGATGAAGACTTCAACGACGTTGCTGATAATGATGACGACGTTATTGACATTTTCAACATTGTTTTAGTTTTCTACGTTTTATCGTCGACTTTACTTGGTTTTTGTCTTACGACTAACAGAAATTAACAAGAGAGAACCAAAGAAAAATGTCAGAAATTCATCGTACCAGAAACGCATTTAATAGCAATGCCAGTTTTCCTACAGACACCAAGGCTTCGGACAGCAATTTAAAGTATTTGAATCTTTTGTCAACATCCCAAGCAATGTATTCGTTAGTAAATGTGTGTAGGTTTTAAAGTTCTGCATTTCTTACTTACAACGTTAGCATGTAAATATGGAAAAACGACACCGACACTGCAACGGAAACGGAAGTGTATGCAAGTAAGAAAATTGTAGCATAAACATAAACGAACGGATAGCTGTGGAGTTTACTGGATGGTTTAAGGTGTGGTATTATAGTTTAGCTGTTTATGGCCAAATTAAATTTCTTAAACAATAAAATATTGCCAACCTAACGAACGACACGTACATTGAAAGGGATGCACATGGACATTTCGAAAAGAAATTTTATTTCATTGGAAAAAAATTTTCTGTAAATGTCATATGCACAGAAGGATCTAATTTTGAAATTGAAAAGAAAACAATTGAAATATTTTACAAGAAGTATGAGGGGAAATTGCGGACTTTATTATAGGCTCTCCATTATATAATCATACCATACAAACAAGGTATTCATATTCGTGCGGGGAATAAATTGATGAATAATTTAAGGCAATTTATAGTTTATTTGTATTGTTTATGGCTTGATTACTTTTATTTTCTAATTATAATCAGAAATACGAAGAGAAAATTATTTTTCATAAATACATATGCCGATTCGGTGTCAGGTATTTAAAATACAATTGCGTAAACGCATCTATAACTACCTCAGAACCAATGATAGCCATTTTTGTGATTGCTTTCTAATCGCTTACCTCCAATAATTTCTCACTAATCGTTACTATTCTTGCCATATCAACAACTGTAAATATTTGCACTTCCTACGGGCAAAATCTACTTAAGAAATGACACAGGAATGATGAATTATTTTTTACAAATAAAAACAATATCTCAAGTAAAAAAGATTAGGAGTCAACTCACAAATGCCTATTGTCTGGAACAGAATTCCAAATGATTACGGCAACTTGGTGATAAACGTTTACGTCAGACATGGCATATTTATTGGTGAAATGCCATAAGTATATGAGGAAAAACTCCTACGGGTGTTGCGCTTTTAAATTGCTCAACAATCAATTTTGGTGCTAGAATAGAAAGCGGTCACTTCGAAAACGGCATTAAACAGAGCTCCTGTGCCGCCCATTCTACAATAAATGGACCAAAATACAGCACTTTCAAATAACAGACTACTAACATCGCATGTCACTGTAAAGTTATAAATATGTAGGAACGTGTATTGGCTTGAGAACTGTGCAAGATCGCGCTATCGAAACCGAAGATATCCGATGTGATGCTACAGGAAATGGGGAAATCAGAGAATCGAAAAGTCTATCGCTTAAATGCAAAGGTAGAATACCAGCAAGCTTCTGTGAGAGTATAATACTTGACCGTGAACCCTACTATTACAATTTATCATCATCAGTTACGCAAAAAAGTCGGAAGTAGTGACTAAAATGTGAAGTATTTACAACGCCATGAAATTCTCGTGAGCAATGCATATACGTACTAGTGATGTAAATGATCCCGAGAACCTTAACGCTATTTCTTCCACAAAGAAACTATTATTGCGACGACAAGCCTTCTCTAATACCCTATGATCGAGTGTTTACACAGCCGAAAGCAGACCCACGTCAAGGAGAAAAATATCAATCATTTCCCTAAAATTTTTTTAAAAATCTAGTAATCTAGTAGGTAGTGTGTTGAATTATTAGACTGAAGGCCCGAGTTCAAATTCCAGGTCAAACATCAACTGCTAGTAAATAAAATTGCCGTGAAATACAACATAATTGGCCGCCGCAGTCTAACAAGTAGTTCGTTGCAGTAATAGATGATAGGACGCCGTTCAAACCACAGTTCATACATTTGGATGGAAACGAAATATTAAAAATATTTGTTCGGCGACTTGATCTCATCAGTGTTCGGTGAAACTGAGGTTAATTAAAATTGGCATGAAAAGTTTCTCAAAAACTGTCTGCCACTTATGGATAATATTATCACACAGAATAAGTCGATTGAGTCTAATATCCCCAAGAGTGGAAACAATTATCTGAAAAGTGCATGCAGAATTAAGGCCATCATATCGTGTACGGCCCACATAAATTCTGTACGAATTAATAGAAGAGTTCATTGCATACAACAGTGGCTTCAAAATTTTCCCCTCATAATTGTAGAGTAAAAACTCTCTGTTTATCTTGTGTATCTTGAGCAGAGAATAGAGTTTTCTTTCTTTCCCTATTTCTACCCTATTTCTTTCTATCTAATGGTTGAAGGAATTTTATATCCCTTATGTAAACAATAAACACGTCCATTACTTGAGCATATTTTTTCTAGACAACGGCGCGACGTTTCCTATTTCTTTTAATTAAGACCGGCCATTACTTTGTTTGCGTCTGTGGCCAATTTAATAATCCTCGCACATTACCAGAATATGAAAAACATTAAAAAGAATAACGCGAAACATTTTTATTCTTGAATACTTTCACGGCCGTTTTATAAGTTTCCTTAAATTTTATTTCTTATTTTCATTTATTTTTTTTTTTTATTATCTTTATTATGAGACTTGTTTTGTTGTATTTTCTCACTTCTTATTTAAATTAATCGGAATAATGAAACGATTTTGCCGCATTTGCCTTGTAATGCTGATGAATATAATGTAGCCGGTTGTGAGAGAAGATTGTGACGTTGGTTTCGGGAACAAGAGTTATTTAGGCGTCATTACATTATAATATTGTAGACTAAAGGATGAAAATAAGACAATGAGTGCACAAACATGGCTAACAGCTAACATTTATGCATATATGAAAAGCGCGATAGAATTAATGAAAATTTCCAGTCTTGGCCAAGTAATGCATAGGGAGGTAAACATATCTATCCAACTACCTATTGCTGTGTGCTTACTAACAGTCTTAATTAAATAAGAAAATTATCAGAATTTCTCTGAAGTAATTTTAAAACAACTTTCTCTGACTTCCGATTTAAAGCGTTGAAGGGAAATTTGATGAGCAGTCATCTTAAGACGGTATCAGCAGGAGGATTGTGTATAAAACTTGTGCTACACGAACAACTACGTACAGTCGAATCGAAACAGAACGATTTTGTAGAATGTGGCATTTATAAAAGGTGGACCAAAAAAAAACTGCATACTGTTGTATACATTTCATTTAATGACATTCCCCTTAATTTTCTTACTAGTAGAGTTAATTATAACATACATACAGTGAGCGTCAAAAAAACTGTACATTAGAAAATATACATTAAAAAAATACCGTTATTTTCATATTAAAATTGTTTCGTTGCTAGTTTTTAATTTTAAAGCAAAAAACAAAAATACAAAAAATTTCGAAATATTGACAAATTTTTTTGGGCAGTCTCCTTAAGTGGTAAAGTTTGAGTTTGGGATTACGATCTTGTTTCTAACATCATCTATATTGTGTTTGTTAATTTTATACATAATTGGTAGGACCTCCGAATGACAGATTTTTTTGATAAACTTTTCATGGCAGTTTATTTACGCTCCGAGTTTTTGTCCGGAATCTGATGAGACAAAGTATCGGAAGTAATATTTCCTTCATATTTCATTCGTATTGGACTCAAACTGGAATCTGGGACCATAGCTATCAGATTTGACGATTTATCGTCATTTTAATGATTTAAAGCTACAAAAATATCATTTTAACGACGTCACAATTTATGCCCTTATTTTGACGCTTTTTAGCTTTTAATATTACCATCGGAAGAACAAAGGCAAGTGCCATTATTTTTGGCATTGTTTTTGAAGCTAGTAAAATATATTATAGGAATGAGGAAAGAGGGGCCATATGTTTATGGAGACTAGGTTTGAATATTTTTATACCATAAGTAACAGGAAAGATCTTTGAAGGAAAGCATTTCCACATACGAATAGTCCGTCTAACAAACGAATATTGTCTGTAATGCAGTGTGCGATACACTGGCCAATTGACCAGTGTGACGTAGTGTTACGTAGGAATATATGATTTTCATAAACAACTCCTCTTATTTCGCTCGAGTAATAATATCAATTGTAGTAGCGATAGAACAAGCCACATTGCAACGATGCTCAATGGAGTAGGAACACTATCGTGATTAACAATCTACTACCGCCTCACCTGTACACGGTCGAGAAGCCTCAACACTGAGTTTAAGGGCCTACCCATACATGAGAGTTGTATTCTATGATCGGTCGGTTATAAATGGTGTAATTTGTAAGAGATCAGGTGTGAAGTGAAGTATTTATTGCAAGGTCTTAAAAAATCAAGACACTGAAAAATGTGCCAGTTCTAGCGATCATAATAATGAACTTTCATGCCCATAAAGTCAAGATCTTCTGGTTCCCTAATATTTACATCACACATGGATATAGATATATTATCTTTGCTTAACATTGACTTTATATGTCAATGATTTTCAAACCTTTCAATTTATTTTTTATTTTTTCTGACGATATTTTTACGATTCCAATGAACGTCTTTGACGATTTTGACGATTTTTTCTCAAATATTTGACGATTTGTGGCTTCATTTATGTGGCAGCTATGCCTGGGACATATAAGAAGCCAACACGCCACCTACTCGACTACTACTATTATAACGGCATTAGTTACTTACAAACCTACTCTTATTGCACCAAAGTCATACGAATAAGGACACCATAATAGAAATGTCCTGTAGGCTTGAATAGTTACTAAAAAAACGCAAAATGTACCTCAACATGCTTGTTGCAATAAAGTCAACTTGTATTGTGTGAATTGAAACATAATTTAGTAACTTTTGCTTTTGAAAAATTGTGGTTTCCAGTTGATTTTATTTTGTTTTTTCAATAATTTGTTGCGGTTTATTTGTGGCAATAATAATTGATTTTTTCATTCGTATATTAATATTGAATAGAAAGTTTAATTTTATTTTAATTGTACGATTTCATAGTCATAGTGATGGATTAATGTTAATAAAATAAATATTTAAAGGAAAAAAAAAAGTTAATCCAATCTCAATAAATCAAAACCTAAAAAAAAATCACAGAATTAATCCCATTTAGAATACTTTGTATTTATGCAATGCATTTAAATTAAACGGCTTAAATAGTTGTTAGATATTATATTGTCTTCTTTTCATTTCAAAAATTCATCAAAATTAATCCCCAATTAAAACTAGAACGACTGTAAGTTAATCTGCACAAAAACTGAAATCCAAATGATGTCCACAACATGTCTTCTTTGTCAAAGCAGGACCATTAATATGTAAAAATAAACTTGTTTATAATATATTTTTTATATTATTTACAGTTATATAACAGGTTATTAGTATATAAAACAAAATTTCAAATAATTTTTAAAAGTTAATAGTAATCCATTACGTTTGTATCCCTTTTAACTTCAAAAGTTTATCTCTGTTGTATCGCTTTCAAAGCTATTGCTTTGAAAAACATCAGAATACATACATACATACAAACATATGTATTTAGACATAATTGGTCATTACAAACCTCCTGTGTGACTATTACGACCTAGTTTCTCACACCACTTATATTGTGTGTGTTAATTTTAGTGCATAAGTGACAACACAAGCACTTTAAAGTCGTTTTTCAGAGACACTGAAATATTGATATGAAATATTTCTTTATAATTCGTTTTATTAGAAATGTGTGACCTTGGATTTGAACCGTGGCTTTATGTCTTATAAGCCAAAAATTCAACATTGAAGATCAGGTAATTCCGGACTCGGATCTTTTTTGTTATAAAAAAGTTTTGATTTGCTTACTTTGAAAGGAGTCTAGGCCTGTCTTAATCTTTCTTTTGGGCTCACTTTTCTAAGCAACCACACCACAGAGGGACTCTGGCCCCATCAACGAGCTATAAGAACCTCTTCCCACAACCTCGACTGCCTGTTCATTGGCGAAAACTTCAACATAATAAAGAGTCCAGCTGAGGGTAACCTAATTTTGTCTACCCAGAAAATTCAACTTCCTCAGAATACTCCGCACTATATTGGATTTAATCCCATAAAGAATGGCGACTGACTGGTAGATTGTATTGCTAAGTTCTGTCTTTTCTACTTCCTATTCAAGTTAAATTGATTACATCTTTCGATCACATAGACTGCTTCGAAGATATATTTGAGTTTTACCATGGCCTCGGAGGAATCATTCTGAAACTAAAAACTTCTTCTTCTGTTCCTGTCCCAAGAACCGTACTTTTGACATTCACTTACCACTAAATGCTGGCTTTTTCAAAAAAGTATGCAGTTTCCAGGTTTCTTTTCAAAATCATTGGATCATAGAATGTTTCTGTCAGACGACAGTCAATGAGGGAGCTGTTAGCCATACGATCTCTTAGGGCATGAAATCCTCTTCATGTTAGATTTGTTTGCCATCAGAACTCTCTTCACTTTCGTCTCCATCTACCATAGATAGTGGACTTAAATTAACAAAGCATTCAGAACTTCTGCTGTTGCGTAGATTTCCATCACTCATGCTATACTAACATTCACTTATGTCATCTATATTAACTTGTGTGTTCAGAATTTTATTACGTTTTTTTTTCAAGATCCGTATTTAGCGTTGCCAGATTTCGATTCCTAAAAAGCTAACGTTGTGGTAAACAAAAAACAACTCCGCCTTGGAGAGTTGTATTTCAATTTTCGTCTCTGTTGGGACTACAAAGTTCAAAATAGTTTGACATAACTTCTCCGACATCTCCATTTTATTATGTTTTTTTGTGACTATCATGCCTTCATATTTGATTATAATGTATGTTTGACACAATTTACACTGTGCCGTGTAATTAAATACATACATATATTGGCCATTACAACCCTTCAGCCAGGATTACGACCTAACTTCTCACACCACTTATGTTGTGTGCGTTAATTTTATACATGAGTGGCGGGACCTACAGTTTAAAGTCGACTCCGAACGACAGATTTTTGAGAAGCTTTTCATGGCAATTTTTACTCTTAGAGTCTTTGCCAGAAATCTGCTGAGAGGACCCGGGCCTTTCGTCTAATAAGCCAACACACTACCCACTAGACCACGGTGACTCCAGCCGTGTAATTATCTTGTTTTATTATCCAATTAGCATATTTTTCAAACGCTTTCCATCTATCGCAGAAAGTTGTGAGACGTCTTTTTGATGGACCAGCTTCTTCATCAATATCCATTTCAAGATTTTCTGCATTTATTTTTTTGTACATGTACGTAAAGAAATTTACTCGCAATAATATTTACAATGACATCAACTGTTCAAGTCTTGAGACTTGTTGTCAGTGATGATAGAAGAGGGAAATCATAACTTAGTTGTATAGCAAATGTACAATCAGTGTTGGCTAACATGATATGGCAAAGATAACAGGAAAATTATTGCTCAAGTTATTGCAATGTACTAAAAAATTTCTATTTAGCTGAACAAATTAAAGTTTAGCTTGAAACTGGACAAACTTCAAAAAAGCTGGACAATCCAGCCAAGTCCAGCCAGCTGGCAATCTTATCCGTATTCATATACCCGAGCCAAATTACAATCACACATTTTTGCGGGCGTTTTCACATGTTGCTCCCAACGTTATCAAGCATTGAAATATACGACATCATAACAGTAGTAGTGACTCTGGTAATACAATTCAATTATAAACTTTATTATCATGTGCTATGTGCATACATACATAGTAATAAAGTGATTTAAGGCAACAGATGTAAGGTTAGGTTCGGTTATGTTAGCGGGTAGCTTACCGTTTACAGGCAACTTCACTCGGTGATTAGTATGGGACATGGTATTGTTCAGTGTCATAATGATTTTTTATCGAAAGTACCCTATGCCCTTCCTGCTTATAATGTAGATAATAAATAATAATAATAATTCAATTAATTAATTAATTAATTTAATTCTTAATTTATTCAATTCATTGACCATCACACACTGATCAAAGTGGCAGCAACATTTTCCGTTCTTTTTTTTTAGAAATAAAAACATCAGCATTTTTTATTTTACTCTACCCCAGTATTTTAGAAATTGTTAATACAATTATTACAGTCAATAATGTTTTTATTTTGTTATAATCATATATGTATGTATGTATTGGTTCATATAATGTGTTCTCCTTCTAACTTTGTGTGTGTGTGTGCGTAATAAAATTAAGAAATTATGAAAATAAAAATTATTATTAATGCCGTATAATAATCAATTCGATGAATTTAGAGAATGGCTTTTTAAGCAGTTTTTACTGTTTTACTGTTCGATTCTGTTACAATCAGCAATAACAACAACAAATAAATGCGGCATAAATAATTGAATGGAAAAACCTTTGGCGCCATAACACTATTAAATGAATAAATAAGTGAACGAAGGAAAAAAAGGACGAAAAAATAAATTCACTCAAATACTCTCTGGTGCTATTGAAAAAAATAAAGGAAGAAGCAAAAAAAACACAAACAATATTCGTATAAACAAAACAATTTAGAAAATAAAGCTTAAAACAACAACAAAACAAAATAAAATGAAGGGAAATTGAAAATAGAAATAAAAACTCAATAGGAAATTAAGGCCAATCAATACAAATTTATTTAGAAAGTTATTGTTGTTGCCATTGTTGAAATAACGAAATAAAATTTAACCGTTTTTTCTCTCTCTCTCTCTCTTCTGTCTCTGTCTTTCTTTTATTTACTTTCTTTGTTGTTGTCGTTATTATTGTATTTTTGCTGTAATTGCTATAAATAAGTTTATTTTTGTCGTTTCATCGTTACAAGAACAACATGAGCTGCCGCATGAGCAAAATAAAACGAAACAAAGCAAAAATAAAAAAGAAGAGAAAACAACAATAAGAAAAATCCTAGCAAAACAATAGAAGTAAATGGCTGTCGTTGTCGTTTGTAAGTATTATGGATTTCCAATAAAATGCATAATTTATTGAATAATCACAAAAAGCATACACACACACACTCACAAAGGAAACTTTACTTGCTTGATTGCGAAAAAAAACAACGGGATCTCAATTATAATTTCCGGTCAAATAACAAATACGCAAACAAACAAAACGAATACAACAACGGCTACTAGAGTTACAGCAACAATTACAGTTAAATGGACTCACAGTTGATTAAAGCAAACAAACAAACAAGCAAACAGAAATTCAAAATTAACAAAATCGAATCTAAGTATTTACCTACTGTACTCTACTGTATTGGAAAATATTTACCTTATGAAGAGAGTTCTAATTCTTCCAGTTCTTCTGGTATCTTAGGATTTCTATTGCCAAAGAGAATTGCCTAATTGCTGTCCATAGATTCTTGTTTAATTATTGTCGCTGGCCAATTTTGAAAGTCTTGAAAATTGTTAAAAAACTTGTGCCGCTAATAAAAATAATCTAAGTTTCGCAACCATACACCATAGTTGGTTTTACATTGAAGTTTAAAAATGCAATCTTTTCACTTTATCTGTTGGGAACTATTGATAATAAACTCACTTCACATTGAATTCATTTTCTTGTTGTTGATCTTGAATCGATTTTAAGTACACTTCCCCCAAGTGGTTTTACTGTGCTATTGTGGCTTAGCAGGCAGATATCGTCTGCATATGATGAAATCTTCAAATTATTCCCAGTAATCGCCTTTAGGCAGAATTACGATATAACTTCTCACACCATCCATGTCGTGTTTGTAAGTTTCATACATGAGTGTTGAGAAGAAGTATCGAAGAAATATTTTTGCATGGTTCCTCTTGTTCGAGATGTCTGAGTCTTGGCCTCACGTCTAATTGACGCTTATTCTCTACCTGAAAGCTCACTTGAGCACGTACTGCCAAAGTTCCACCAAACTAGGGAAGAAGTTGGTCTCCGCAAAGGCTGCACATTAAAAGCACAACTATTCTACTCTGGAAAATCAACCTGAAAATAGAATAAGCAAAGCTGTATCCTTGCCATCAATGGGTGATAGCTCCGTCAACCAAAATTCCAAAAATTCGAAAGTCAAATAACCTTTCTGACGATATTACGCATTATCGGTCTTGAAAGAATAGAGGTTCAAGGGTCCGTGGAAGCCATGATCGCAAATTCCTATTCTGCGAAAACCGCTTGACCCCACAATTCATAAGTACTTTGTTTAATGCTATGACCGCCCCATACCAGCTAACACATTTAAATATTACTTGCTTGTTAATTTCCTGCGCAGAGCCTGAAGTAGAGAAATGATTTGGATTTCTCATGGGTTTTTTTTTCAAGATATTAAGTCGCAGTCGTAAATAAGTTTTTATTCTACCTACTCATACACTACGATTACCTACGCTCGATGATCAACACTCGATATTCGTTCGCGAAAGCCTCGATTGTTTGTGATATAAGCAATGATCTGGGGTTAGAGGACGTATTTACTGACAAGTACAGTACCCGGAGGTCGAATTTTTTTATTTTTATAAAATCAGCACTCAGAGAATGGCCTCTACTCATGCATTTCATTGGGAAAGATGGAAAAAGGGAAGATGCGAACGGCAAGGAAACGAGTTGCTGCTAGGTGTTTATAAAACGCCCAGTGCCATAACTTCACCATTAGACAGTCTACAGCAATCGTCCCCAAGAAGCCCACAGTTTCTCACACTACTTCTGTTGTGTGTGTTAATTTCATACATAAGTAGCGGGACCTGCAGTTTAAAGTCGACACTGAACAACGGATTTTCGAGAAACTTTCCATGGTAATTTCATTTACTCTCAGAGTTTTTGCCAGAAATCTGCTGAAAAGAAATCGTTAAAAAAAATACTTTTTTTTGTATTTTATTTTAATGTCTGGCCTGGGACTCAAACCCTGGCTTTACGTCTAATAAGCCAGCACACTACCTACTAGACCACGGCGACTGAATTTTCTTTCTGTATTCCTCATGCAAGTATTCTGTTTCTCAAAAATTCAATACAAGAGACAAAAATAGTGTAGGCTAGGCAGGCACCGTGCTTAATCTAGATCCTTGTGATGTAATACATGATTTCTGCCAAACTTTTATTTTTCTCTTACCGCATCTTGCTTTGTGTGGGTTAATTTTAATTAATTTTAAAACCCGGTTTTATTGCTAAAGGATACTATCTAAGTCAATACATACTTTCCTTCTTATTTTTTACTCCTTTACATGAATTAATTTACGTTTACAACCATTTTCATAAAATTCTCCTTCTCTTTTCAGGTATGTAAACCAAAAATACTTTTTATTCTGTTAAACTTAAAGAATACAGAGGATAAGGTAAATATAACACACGGAAGTATGTAGGTATGTTGCACATACAACTATAGTATTATGAGCACATTTAAAATAGCACATGACACGGTCATGTTTATTGCATATGTTTTGCGGCAAAGGAAAACAAAACACAGAGAAGATGATTTCAAAAATTCTCAACATTAAACGCGTTGGCATATTAAAAAGCCATTAAATTATAAACGGGAAATAAAAGCAACATTGTCACGCAGCAAATAATAATAAAAGTTTTTAATTTCATTACGAAAAAGTGTTGAGCACTTGAAGAGAAATAGAAAACCGAATAATGTGACGCTTAAGGATGTGCCAATAAGAATTTCAAAAAAACACGTAATAAAAACTGTGATTGTCACATGTCGCGGTACATGCATAGTACTGGGAAATACTTCGAAGGATTAGTAAACCAAATGATACTCTACTCTAGATTTAAAAAATCAAAGAATGGTGTTTTCTTTAAGTAAAAATCAAAGGGTATTACATTAGAGTCCAATAAAATCAATAATAGATCGTTTCATGTGAAGCATTACATGCCTAAAAGTGTTGTAAATATTTTCACAGCACAATTTTTTAATTTATTTTATTATTAATAATGTAATTCCCTTTAAATAAATACTTTTATGCAATCGTTTAACGGATCCCTGAGAGAATAATGTAAACAATAAATACCATGAGAATGACAGGTAGCTCCACCTCTTGTACTCTTATCTAGCATAGTTTTTGGACAACGATAGATAGACTAATATTCCACGTACTTAAAATACTAAATTATTAACTTAATTGATCATTACAACCTTTTAGGATATAGGAAGGATAACAACATAGCTTCTGACACCCCCCACATTGTAGGCAGGTACTTGGTACTCTTGGTACACCGACAGGTGCACGTCCTCTTACCTACACACGTATTCACTTAATTGATAATAACTTCCCTTTAAACAGGATTACAGTCTATCATCTGCGATCTATGTATCTATACACTAGCTATGCTGTAAGTGCTACTCAGGATCAATTATGTAGAGGAAGATTTTTTAGATTATCTTTTTGGCAACACTGGTTTAAACAGCTCACGCACGTTTTGTGTTTTGTTTCACTGTCAAACTTCTTCAGTTTGGTTCATAATTTAATCATGAATCGTTTTACAAAGAAACAACACTTGCAAATTATTGAATTTTATTATCAAAATGCGTGCTCTGTTAAGAAAGTTAATCGCGTGCTTGTTCCATTTTATGGTCAGTTAATCGACTCATATTTTTGGCTCAATGGATACTTAAATAAGCAGAATTGCCGATTTTGAAGTGAAGATCAGCCAGAAGCATTGCAAAAGCTTCCAATGCTGGTGGCATCATTGGACCGTACTTTTTCAAAGATACTGCGAATCGTAACGTAACTGTGAATGCTGAGCGCTACCGTGAGATGATATCCAACATTTTTTTTTTCCCCAAAATACAAGAGCTTGACTTGCATGACATGTAATTTCAAAAAACGGTGGCACATGCAACACAGCACGCGTAACAATGGACTTTTTTAGAGGCGAGTTCGGTGAACATTTTATTTCACGTTCAGGACCGGTTAATTGGCCAGCTAGATCGTAAGATTTAACACCTTTCGATTATTTTTTGTGGGGCTATATTAAAGCGCATGGCTATACAGACAAGCCCACTTCAATTGACGCATTGGCAGACAACATTGAAGCATTTATCCATGAGATACCGGCTGAAATATTGGAAAGAGTATGACAAAATTGGACTTAGCGAATGGACCACTTGAGGCGTAATCGCGGTGAACATTTTCATGAAATAATCTTAAAACATTAAAATATATGGACCGTACTATCGATTCAAATAAAGATTTCATGCTTTTGTCTGAATTTTATGAGTTTTTTTTTTTAATTTTCCTATAGCTCTTAAAAAATCACCCTTTAAACTCAACTCCTTTCATTTCATTTTAGAAAAAAAAAATTGCTGAAAATAACTTCTAGGCCGTCAATTTCAATTACTCTAGCTACTCCCGATTATCCGACTTTTGCATAAAATACGATATAACAGAGGAATCAGTTATGAATAGATTTTAATATGACACTTTGGGGAAAGTATGACTACAGAACCGATACTATGGTTATATGATGTCCGAAAACTTGACTGAAATTTATTTAAAGTTAACGTAAGATTTTCTGTTGCCGTAGACTAGTAGGTTGTATGTTGGCTACGGTTCAAACCCCGGGTGAGACATCAATAACCAAAAAAACTAAATGTAAAAAAATCATTCTTCGCCAAATTTCTGTTAGCAGATTTCTGACAAACACTCTGTAAATAAAATTCCCATGAAAAGTTTCTAAAAAATCCGTCGTTCGGAGTAGACTTTAAGCTGTACGTCCTGTCAATCACGTGTAAAATTAACGCACACAAGATAAGTGGTACATGCCGGAAACTAAGTCGTAATCCTGATTGTAATGATCAGTTATGTGTGAACACATAGTTTTGTAAGATTTCTTTACATTGATTCATACAGAGATAATGACACCAAACCTATAGTAGAGTAAAACAGAAATAAGCAGGTGTAGTATACTAAGGGAAGGAAATTTCCTTTTTAATCAAAGACAATATTTCCCTAATCAATCTCTTTTTCCAATGATTTACAAAACTTTACCGAATTGCAACCAAACTGATTAGACATAACAGATGGCTGCACAAACCCAATATACCACACCTATATGTACGGGAATGGGGTGTCATTTGAATATTGTTTGTTTACCTGTTTATAGGGTTCTCGAACAATAAATGTACAGACATAATCATACTCTACTCTATGGCATATACAAGTATATCTATGTGTGTTGTATGTGTTGTAGGACAATTAGGGGTATATTATAATGTTATCTTCAAATGTATTTTATTGTTTAAACACAAAGTAACACATACTTGCTGTTGTAATTATTATTAAGGTGTTAACAAATACTCTTGTTGTCATTACAATATTACAATGTGTACTATACCATGCCATACCACACATTTATGTACACGTATAGACTACAATCATTCATTTACTTGTACAAGAACATTTTATAGACTAGAAGTGTTTGACAAAATTGTCATTTTAATACAGTGTTATTACAAAGTTTTTAAATAAAAAATCAAATTAAAATGTTATGTGTTGGATAGACTAATATCGATAACAAAATGCAAAGGATTTTGAATATTCCTCGATAATTACATGCATAATTGATCATTACAAACCTTCAGCTAGGATTACGACCTAACTTCTCACACCACATATATTGTATGCGTTAATTTTATACATAAGTGGCGGTAGATACAGTTTAAAGTGGTGTCATGGCTATTTTATTTTTACTCTCAGAGTTTTTGCCACAAATCTGCTGAGAGGAGGTCAGCGAAGAAAAATATTTTCATACTTTGTTTTTGGAGATACCTGACCAAGGGCTCGAACTGTAACCTTACGTCTGACAAGCCAACACACTACCTACTCGACCACGACGACTATACTACAATTGAGTACAATGAATAACTTATTGTAACCTTTTGTTCTCACTACTAGCATCAATAGTATGTTATCGTTAATAAAAATTGCCTGTTAAATATTAAATTTTACCTCATGCAATGTATTGTAAAATTCATTATTGATTAGTTTCTTGTTGTAGATGTTTGACTGTCCATTTATCTGTAGCATTTTAATCAATTAATTAATCAGTTGTATTGTGTATTGTATTTGATATTGAGACACAAACAATAATTATTCATTTCATGTGAAATTATAATTCAAATTGATGACGATTTGATTGAATAATGTTGTCAGAATGTTAAACGCATGCTAATAATGATAAATTGACAAAAATATCTAGTTCATTATATTGTTATATTTCAGTAATAAATAAGGCATACATAGGGATTCATACATCAATACGCATACTTGTTACATACGACAATATTTTACATGAGAATTTGAATAAAGTTTTCTATTTTCAATGACATATTGTTAAAACAAAAACACTTTTGTAAGCATAGGCAAGAAACTTATGTATATCAGAGATCAGCAATAAGTACACAAAATGATGAGTAGATTCGAGTCATACTTATAATTTTATATCATGCTCATACTACTCATATACACAGTGGGAAGTACTCGTCGTATTCATACTTAACAATACGTATGATGTTATTGACTTCGACTTGTCTCTACTTAACATTTACACGAAGCACAAAACAAGTATGATTCGCGAACAAACACTACTATACTCTCAAGAAGATTGTGTGTATGCTTTGCTTTTTGTCTTTGTCTTTTCTTTTTGCTTTGTTTTTATATGCAACAACAACGAAGGCTGTAAATTTTGATACATGATTCGAACCACTCGAATTACTTACAAGTATTTTAAGTTTTTTGCTAAATTTATGAAACAGAATGAGTAGGCGTAAAAATCAAATATATTTCGAATGTTGTGAGTTTGATGTCAACGTTGTACTAATAATACTCATTGCTACTTATACTTATAAATCAATGTTGTAGGGAATATGAATGAATCAGAGTAGTTGAATTTCAATTCTCCTGATTCATTCATACGCAAAATTGAGTGAGTGCTTATGAGTAGCGGAAAAACGAATCATTGCCAATCTCTGGTATCCAATAGAGCTTATTATCAAACGTATGATCATTCATACATTACAGCCACGATCTGTATCGATAATCTGAAATAAATTGCCAGGAGTCAGGATTATAACCTTCCACTCACACCACCTTATATTGCCTAGTAAGTTTTATCAAGCTGAACTTAAAACCAACTGTGAACGACAGATTTTTGAGAAACTTGAAGGCAATTTTTTTTACTCTCAGAATTTTTGCTAAAAGGAAAGTTTTTTCAGATTTAGTTTTGTCTTGATATGGAGTTTGAACCGAGGCGTTATTTCGAATAAGCCAACACATTACTTACTAGAATACGCCAACTGCAGTTACATTCTAGGTAACTACGGAGCATGTGTACTGACTTGGTAGAGCACAACCATTGAACTCTCCAATGAATTCAAGCAAGCCAATACAGTAATGGATTTCATCACGCCATATGAATGTCCTCGTATATGAGCAGAATAGCATAGAAAATATACTCAAATCTGGTGGGAAGGCACACAAAATGTCTGCTTGAACTTCCAAGATGCCAGTTAGAGTCGTTAGACTTATTACTGGGCTTTACAGTATAAGCATGAATGCAAAGTCAATTTTTTTCGAAACCTTGGCAAACCATTTTTGGTTAGTAGTTACAGAGACCAGAAATAGAAGGAGACAGGAGAAGAAAAAATATATTGGTGTCTACCACATAAATCTTCTAAATGAACAACTACCATTGATATCGGTAGTGTAAGTTACTTCACCAGAAGCTCTGAATAATTCTTGGAATAAGGGCCTTATGTAGTTTTATTGGGACTCTTCTACTTATTTTTTTGTGGAATCATCTACCACTACCTTCCTACCTATCATTAGTAGCTGCAATATTAACGTTGCTAGACTGCGGTTCGAATTCCAGTTCAGATATCTCGAACAAAACAAAATATGGAAAAGAAAGTTCGTTCCTCTCTCGGTCTTCTTGTATAAACTTTGTAAATAAAATTGCTGTGAAAAGATTTTTAAATTTGACGTTCAGAGTCAACTGAAAAAATTAAAACACGTGGCATGGCTATTGTGACAAGCTAAGTTGGAATCCTGACTACGGGGTTGCAGCGGTCGTCTTGTTGCTATTTTTATATGTGTTCTCTACCAACTTTCTTACTTAAAAGAAAGAAGAAAATGGTAAGGCTCATCAAATAATCCATATATTCGTATAAAGGACTCCAATACATAAAAATGTAATCTTTAAATTTTTTAAACAAATAAATACAATAGTTTTCTTAAAACAAATATGATTTTGAACTTCTTAACAAAAGAAGAATTATTTTAAATTTATTTTTAATATTTACATTGCAATGTGCACGAGAACAAAGGAAATTCAATGAATATCATTTACATTCCTTTCCCTTGCTGAAATGCAAATAATTTTAATATAATTTTTCTATCTTCTATGTATATATATGGCTTTGTATGTGTATGTGTGTTTTTTCCAATTTTATAAAAGAAATCTAATTTTTTACGAAATAATTTGAAAAATATATGAAAAAGAAAAAGAAAAGAAATCTTATTGATAATACAAAAAATAAAAATAAATGAAATTACGAATGCAACTGCAATTGCAGGAAAAAATATATTCGTACCAGATTAACTTTTCAATTTTGTAATGCGTAAAAGGATTCGAATTATTATTAAACAAAAAGAAATCTTGTTTTGGAAATTTTAAGACTATAAATGATTTAAAAAATTTTTATGTTATTATATGGCATTAAAGAGTTAATCAATATTCCTATGTGAATAATTCAATAGCCAATCTTCAGCTTCTTTTGCTTTCATTTTTGAAAACGTTTTCAAAATGAAAGCATAATGGAATGAAGAGAGCAAAACTTTTCCTATCGAATTTCAAATTCGCAATTTGATCAAATAAGGATCTTTTAGTATTCCTCGGTACCCTGAGAGTGATATGATAGCTGGTCGCCAGAGACCTGCGCCGAGAAAATTTGTCGGCGGCGGCGGCTAAAGTTGAAAAGCTTCGGCGGCGGCTTTAAGCCGGCTGTCAGCCGAAATATGGTAAAGTTTCGGCGGCTCTTTTATTTATTTAAATAATATGCATACATTTGCAACATTTATGTATGTAAAGAACAAAAAAGACGTGTAAATCCATGTATGAAACATTAGTCTCACATAATTGGTCATTACAACTTTTCAGTCAGGATTACGACCTAGCTTCTCACACCACTTATGAGTATGCGTTAATTTTATATATGAGTGTTGGGGCCTACAGTTTTAAAATGGACTCCAAATGATAGATTTTAGAGAATCTTTTCATGGCAATTTTATTTACTCTCAAAGGTTTTGCCAAAAATTGCAGTAAATTTACTAAATAATCATTGTTAGCAAATCGATTATTAAAAATAAGCGACTAAAGAAAAAATTAGAACAAAAAGTAAAATTACACACAAGGTGGCAACACTGGTCTGCTGTGATCCGAAATGACATAAATAAAATGACCCTGGTTGCTCCACCATGTTAAAGGGCCTTAGATCTCTGCAGCACATTTGCACAAGCAGACATGCGTTAGCAAATTTTTCGGAATCTGCGTTTTCAGAACTTCCTGGCAATATGGTTTTAGGTTTGGCATTCGAATTTTCAAATTTTTTCGATTTTACATCAATACCATGAGCACGTAAATGGTTACAGAGGTTTGATGTCGACGCAGAAACTCCAAACCTGAAATTATTTCGCATATTATAACACCTACAAAACAATTATCAGAAATAAGTATTCAAAATAAAATTTTCTAAAAAAATTTGGCTAAAAGCTGATTGAAATTGGAGTTTCAATTATTGTTTTGGGAAATCAATACCATTAAAAATAGCATGGTCGTCATCGGAATCAGATGAATTTAACTCATTTAAATTATTGAAATTTGTAGTTCTTTGGTTCTCCATTTCAATTTTTTGTCTTTTAAAAAATTTAACGTAAAGTTAAAAGTGTTACCACATTCACCAAAAACAAGAAAAGGTGTTCAAAATTTCCATATCAAAAAATTATAAATTTTTCTATTAATATATCACAAAATGAACAAAAAAAAATTTCAAAAATGTATTTAAGTCAAGTAAAACAAATATATAAATATCATATATATAAATAAAATTTACTGTACACAATTTTAAAAACATATTTTCATATATCCTAATTTTCTTACATACATACAACGGCGGCTAAATTTAAGCCGAATCAAGCCGAATAAATTTTCGGCGGCGGCGGCTTTTAAATTTTGTCGGCGGCTCGGCTTAGCCGACTGTCAGCCGATCGGCGCAGGTCTCTGCTGGTCGCTCACTTTACCATCTCTAGGGTGTCATTACTGAATTGATCGGAGGAAAAGAGCAAAGGCGTTGGGGGAATGGATCCGGTTGTTATGTTTCTAGATGTCTATGGCCTGCTATAAAACAAATTGGCTCCTGGGCTTGGATAAAGCCAGCTTTAGGTTATTTATTAGCTTTATAACAGGGTACAGCGATATTAGATCGCTCACAAGGATCTAGAACATATCCCAGCCGGACTATTGCAGAGTATGTTGCGCTGAGGAGGAGTTGCAGACTATCGAACACCTCCTAAGTAACTTTCCAATCCTTTCCTTCCTTGAAGACACTTGGCTAGAGCTTCTTTGAAGGTTTGAATTCTGTGTAGAAAGCCAGCAATAAAGGCTCTCCATAGATTCATTATTAATTTGAACTGATTGAAAATAGTGTAGTAGCGCTCCCTTGTATGTTTCATTACATACATAATTGGCCATTACAACCCTTCTGTCAGGATTACGACCTAGCTTCTCACACCACTTATGTTGTGTGCGTTAATTTTATACATAAGCGACGGGACCTACAGTTTAAAGTCGACTCCGAATGACAGATTTTTGAGAAGCTTTTCATGGCAATTTTTACTCTCAGAGTCTTTGCCAGAAATCTGCTGAGAGGAAGTCGCCGAAGAAATATTTTTCGTTTTGATGTCTGACCTGGGATTCGAACACGGGCCTTTTGTCTAATAAGCCAACACACTACCCACTAGACCACGACGACTTTATATGTTTTGTTAGTCTGTGTAATTATTCTGCTTCCTTATACTCCCTTTGCAATTTCCTCTCCTTTTTCCCCATCTCCCCTATTGTACAACGGGTCAACTGGACATCCGGCTACTAAAGACGTCCTCTAACCTAATTATTAATGCCAATGCCTCACATATAAACTGGAAACTCCCAATCTTATTTGAAAAATATGTATGCCTTGCTGCCAGATTTGACGATTTTGAGCTCCAAAAATGTCGGTTTGACGACATGTCGATTTATGCCCTTATTTTGACCTTTATTATATTAAAGGATTTCTTAAGCTTTGTAAAACAAGGAGTAAATGATTTTTCAGTATTTTATACCGTTTTAATCCCTTAAAAGTCAAAAATGTCAACTCGTAAATAACATCGTAATTGAGCATAAGCTATCATATGCCTTTGCAGACAATTATAAAAATTCGATTATATTACCATCGAAAGATCTTTTATGCGACCAACACTCTGGGATTGGCATTAGTTTTGGAACTAGGCAAATATATTATAGGAATGAGGAAAGAGGTAGCAGTGTTTACGGATACTAGGTTTGAATGTTTTTATACCATAACTAACAAAAAAGATTTCTTCACGAAGGCAGTTCCACATACGAATAGTCCGTCCAACAAACGAAATTTATCTGTAATACAGTGTGCAATACACTGGCCAATCGACCACATGCGAATGTGATGGCTGAGAAAGACGACTGTTACGTAAGAATATATGATTGTCATAAACAAACCCCTTATTTCGCTCGTCTAATATCCATTGTTGCAGCAACAGAACAGTGAAACACAATCCACATTGCAACGATGTTCCAATGAATCAATGGAGTAGGACATACTATCGTGATTAACGTCCTCCTACGGCCTCACCTGTACATGGTCGAGAAGCCTCTAAATAGACTTAAAGGACCTATCCATATATGAGAATTGTATTCCATTCTCGATCGGCAGGTTATAAATGGTGTAAATGGTAAGTGGATCAGATGTGAAGTGAAGTATTTATTGCAACGTCTTAAGAAACCAAGGCATTGAAAAATTTGTCAGTTCTAGCGAACATCACAATGAATTTTCATGGCCATAACGTCAAGATCTTTTTGCCTCTCTAATATTTACACCATACATGGATATAGATGATGTAATATTATTGTTGCTTAGCATTGACTTTATATGTTTTTGTTTTTAAAAACCTTTCAATTTATTTACTTATTTCAATAAACCTCTACGCCGATTTTTTCTCAAATATTTAATGATTTGATGCTTCATTTATCTGGCAGTTCTGCACGTATGCCTGATATAGAAAATTGTTATCCTATAAATCAATTAAATGTAGTGCATCATAATTATATGTAATGTCTAATCTATGATAATTAATTAATAAAAGTTATCATTTCTTGTATTTGTCTTCCATTTCTTCATAAAACTAATCATCACTGGAGCATACCTTTTACTTTTCCTTCTATTTTTCATTTCCCTTCCACATAATAATTAAGCACCAATAATGCATTTTAATTTATTTTCCACTATTTTAGCAATTTCAATTGAGAGTTTCGTAAATATCCTGGAAAAGTTTAATTAAAACTCAACCATAATGAAATTGATGTGAACTCTTCTTCTGCATATTATTTCTAATAAGTAATGAAAAATCAAATTCAGATTCAAATGCGGTAAATACGATAAATATACGGCAAATATGGCAGATATTGGATTGCATTTGAATTTGAATTTTATTTTTTAATTACTTTATAATTTATGTATGCATTCTTGAATAACGTGGCAAGCAATGCCACAAAATATTTTAGTATTCCGCCAACGAAATTCCCATTTCGTTCTTTTTTTAACTTATTGACAACAGAAACAGCAACAGCAATAAGAAAAAATATCATCAATGAGCCAAACGATAAATCATGACTCATCTGCAACGGCAACAAAAAAGCACCAGCAGCAGCAGTAGCATTAAATAAAAAATAGGAAAACAAGCAAAAATGAAAAGCATTTTAAGCAATAAAAAATAAAACAAAAAAAATTAATAGAAGAAGAAAATGAAAAAAATTGGCATTTATTCGAGCAGTGTGTCACAGATTTAGTTGTTTTCATTGTCGTTTCATTTCATTGTTAGTTAGTAGTACGACAATAAATACGATATCGTCAACATATTTTGTTTGCTTTTTTTATTTTATTTTATTATGTTTATAGAGACATAAATAAATGTATAGAATACATATGGATGTTGCATGTATAGAATTATTTTATGTAATACAGAGATATTCGGTAAACAAAAATCTATTTACCTGAACGAAAATGTAACACTTAAAGCTCCCTTGATAGTGATAGTGAGCCCCACCGAAGTCCATTTAACTGACTTACATAACCGCATATGTACACACACTACATAACTCGTTATTGCAACCCTTCAGCAGCACACGATCACCTTTATACGTGAATGGCGAGGGACTACCATTACAGTTCAAAGTCGACTCCGAATGACAGATTTTTGAGAAACTTTTCATTGCAAATATATTTACTTTTTTGCCAGAAATCTGCTGAGAAGAAATCGTCAAAAAATACTTTCTGTGTTTTATTTCGATGTCTGGCCTGTGGCTCGAACCCTGACTTTACGTCTAATAAGCCAACACACTGCCTACTATACCACGGCGACTTCATGTATATGATATGGCAAGTCCAAACATAAACTGACTTTTAAATGTTTAAGGTAGGACGATCTTCCTTTTAGTTTAACGCTCACTTCTATCTTATTGGATGCTCGTAATAACGAAAAACAATTTATCTCTCCATTAAAATCCTCCTTTTAATTAACGGCAAGTTGTATGTAGTTGTATTACTTTGGTAGTCGTAGGTAGTAGGTCTTGCTTCAAAACCCAGGACAGATATCTCAAACAAAGCAAAATATGAATATGTCCATCGATAACTTTCTCTTGACAGAATTGTAACAAAAAAAAAAAACTCTGTGAGTCAATAAAATTATAATGAGAAGTTGCTCTGAAATCTATAGGTCATACTTCTGAATGAATGTCTTGTAATGGTTTCGATTTCAGAATAAAGTATTTTGAGACCACGAGTATGTTTCAAGCAAACATTTTTGATAGCGAAAGAGAAGATCAATTCAACTTGATAGTACAAAGACAAGATATAACAATACTATCGGATAGTAACCATTCGGGCTCTTAGCTTTTATCAAAGATAATATGGGAATATCTAATAAGAATAATATGGGAATATCAGCTAGGTAGGGAAAATTGTGTTATCTCTGTTGGGTCCAAGATCATTTGAAACTTAGCAACAATTAGCAAGCAGACGAACTTATGAGGCCGCTACCACACCATTATATAGAGTTACAGAGTGTCTTTACAAAGGTATGCTCAACAAAATGGAAGATAAGCAGAGACTTAGAGTCTGCTCAAACCAAGTAGATTTGATGCAATCAAAACTTTTATTGAAAAATTATAATAAAAAGAGTTCTGAGACATACATCAGACTATCCAAAAATGACTTGAGATTGGTAATCACTCTTTTTCAAAGGATATTGTAGACTCAAATCACATTTACTCAGATTGTATCGAGCTAACATGTTGATTCTGTAACAATCAGAATGAATCATCGGACCACATGTGGCATGAATGCATATGCGGTTCTACTCAAGTTGTTGTCATTGCTAACACTGAACAGCAACCTAAAATTTGTCAGAACAGGAGGAGATATTATAGGCATGCTCATTACAATTAAGAAGTATATACAGCCAAATCCGCTTATGACGAACTCCGTGGGACCAGAAAAAATAGTTCGTAATAAACGTGTTTGACTGTAATGTTTTTTGAGGCTACCATTACCACTACAATATTTTATGCCTCTTACGGTTTGTGCATAATGCCACAGTCAAACATTTGTCAACAATTATGTAAATGGGCGATCATTAGCTGTTGAGTTGCTACAACAACTTTAAATAGCAATTTAAAGTAGCTACAGCAAGTCCCTAAGGTACCTACTTTAGCGTAAGTAATTAACCGGTAGAAAATACTGGACCCATGCGTAAATAACATTGATAGCGCGTAATAATTAAGTTTCCTTTAAATACCTTGATAACTCTCATAAAACTTAGAGTATATTGCATAAACTACTCTTTTAAGGTTCAATCTTATCTTATTATTTGTTGTATTTATTCAATAACCGTGTAACAATAATTAATGTCGTAGTAACATTGTCTGTGTCGTATTTTGAGGACCAGATGTATAGATTATGACTTTAGTCCTTTTGTCTTGCTCTTTCATTAGTAGCGATTACATTTTTAAATTAAAATATCATTTGCAACTTCAAACAAAGGCTGTTGACTTTGAAATATGAAATTAAAACAAGAAAAACAAAGAAAAATAATTAACAACTTTAACTTCTAGTGCACTTAGAAACCAAAGTAACACATGTGATTACAAAGAATACATTGTCATACTCTGTCAAGGCTTACAAGGTAGTGTAAATAATTTATTGAAATAAAGTTCTGAACATAAATCACAATTTAAACTGTAGAAAAAAAAAATCAAATACATACGTTATATGCATTTACTGTAGGGTATAACGTTTAGTTAAAAAGGAAAAACTTTTATTAAAATACACTTAAAAAATATGACAAAAAAAATAAGAAATGAATTTTATACCATACAGCCAGTCACTATCACGCCGTCGTACACATTTTCATTAGGAGCTATGGCAAGAAAATTTGTACCACAAACGTAAAATACAGCAGCATTAAAAAGCAGAAACAGTGTGACAACGGCATGTATGAATCATACTTTCATTTGACGCTGTCTAATGCCGCATCAACATTAGTTTTTATGTTCTTCGAATGAAAGATTTACACACAGTCAGACACGGTATGACAATGTTGATGTTTCATTGTGTTGTCTTGTTTTATTTATTTATAAAGAGTCGTAGTACAATGGGGAGGCAGTCATTGTTGCATCATCGTCATCAACATTATGTAGAATCAACATTTATTTACATACGACTAAACATAAGCACTTACTACACCTGTACGTATGTATGTATATACATTAGGCTGGTAATGATTTTTGTGTTTTTTTTTTTTTTTTTTTGTTTTACAACGTAGTATGATATTTAGAATGCAAGTTTACTATCCCTATCATAACTAGCCTATGAATGACTTGACTGGAATGTCACGCGTGTTCTCCATTCAAGAAAATTAAAAACATTGAAAAATTTTCAAAAGTTGTTATTATTATGGCCATTATTACAACTTCCCGTTAAAGTTGGCGTTAGTTAAAGGTACCTTTGGCTAAAGTGAACGGTAAAGTTCCCTTTATCATATTTTCGTTACTACAACCTAGAGATAAAATAAAGTTAACTTTTTCATAAATATGGCAGTGCCGGAGCAAAGTAGATAGACTATACAATTAAACAAGTTTTTTTTTTTTTAAAGCAGTAGCAACAGCGGACTTCGTTTTTTTATGTTGTATATGCTCATTTTGTTTAAATTTGAAATTACCATATCGAAAATAGTATATGATATGCAAGTTAAAACATAAAGTGACCTTTAAATGTTAAAGATAGGATGATCTTAACTTTAGCTTAGCACTCACTTCTATCTTGTCGGGTATTCGTAATAATAAAAAACAATTTAGCTCTCCGTTAAAATCCTCCCTTTAGTTAACTGCAAGTTGTAATAATGGCCCCTAGATAGCCGTAGTCTAGTAGGCCTTGGTTCAAAACCCAGGACAAATATCTCAATCAAAGTAAATATGAATTTTTCCATCGACGATTTTCCCTTGGCAGAATTTTAGCAAAAAAACTCTGAAAGTCAATAAAATTATAATTAAAAGTCGCAAAAAATCTATAGTTCGGAGACATCCCGACACGCATATATACAATTAACACACACAACAAGTAGTGTGAGAAGCTAAGATGTAATTGTAACTGAAGGTTTTTAAAGAAAAAGTATGTATGTTATGCGAAATCGTTGCTAATCCCTACATATTTACGATTGACTTTTTGTAGAACGCAGTCGTCTGCAATTTAAATCCATGCAGCCCAGAGATCAGCAATAAGTATTCAATACGATGAATAGGTTAGAATCATACTTATAATTTCAGATACTTATACGCATTCATACTTATTTTAATATGATGCTCATACTACTCATACTCAAAGTTGGAACTAATCGTCGTATTCATACTTAACAATACACCTGAAGTTATTGACTTTGACTCTTCTCTACTTAACATTTACACGAAGTACAAAATAAGCATGATTTGCGTACGAATACTGCAATACTCACAAGAAGATTGTGTGTATGCTTTGCTTTTTTTCTATGTCTTTCCTTTCTTCTTTGTTTGTATATACAACAACAACAAAGACTGTAAATTCTGATGAGTGATTCGAGCCACTCGAATCACTTATAAGTATTATAAGTATTTTTCCAAATTTATGAATCAAAATGAGTAGGCGTATGAATCAAACATATTTCGCAAGTTGTGAGTTTGATGTCAACGTTGTACTTATACTCATTGCTACTTATACTTATAAATTAATGTTGTAGCAAGTACGAATGAATCAGAGGCGTTGAATTTCAATTCTGTTGATTCACTCATACTCAAAAGTGCATGAGTGCTTATGAGTAGCGGAAAAACGATTCATTGCTGATCTCTAATGTAGCCTTTAGCTTAGAATTCAGTAGCAACAAATTGCTACTACCTTAGTTCATCCTGTGTTCAGTACATCTGTATGTATGTATGTATGTATGTATTTATAAAACAAATGAATGTTTCTGTTTACTTGCAGATTTAACCACTATATTTTGGCTTGGCTTTTGCATTTTAATACAGCCGTAAATGTAAAAAACTTTTTACAAATGCACAGTCATGCAAACACATGCTACAGATAACGACAATGACTTTTTTTTTATATACCATACATATGTACATACATACATACATACATATATATAAATATGTACCATATGTATACCATACAAAACATACATTATACCGTGTACATATTTATAAAGTGCCAGGTAAAAAATCTTGGCAACTTTTAAATACACACAGGGCATGTATTTTTCTATTTTTTATAATTTTTATATACGATTTATTTTAGTTTTCTGTTTTTTTTTTTTTGTGATTTTACGAATTCAAAAAGTTCAACTTTTACCGCGAAAAACATGTGCTTGGTGGGTATACAACAGTAACAAGAAACAAAAAATCCGAAAAAACGAAAAACTGCAATAAAAAATAAGAAAAATGATGCTGCGTGCTAAAGAGATTTATGAATGCACTTTGCGTTGTCCATACGAATATTTATGTGAATGCTTTTAACCTAAAAAGAACTGAAGAAGGCCAGTAAACCAACAAAACAGTAAGAAAGTTAATGTTGGTCAGCAGTGACAATATTTTGTCCTATCGTTCAAATTGTTTTTAAAATTAAAAAATTCCATAGTTAGCATTCTCTTTTAATAGATATGGTATCCTTCAATCAAAGCATCAATCAGCATCAATCAAAGCATCAATCAAATCACCAATCAAATCGTCAATCAAAGCATCAATCAAAATATTGTAATAATAATTTCATTTGTTTTAATGTTCGTCTTAGTCTGGCTTTCATTAAGTTTTCCTAAATCGAATTTTGCCTCCCGACACTACCTAATTAGAAAGAATCTTTTATTACCGAAAAAATTTTGATTTTCGTCAGGTCAAGTTGCCAAAGACTGGTCTAGTCCTATTACACGAAATGGATGCCATCTATCAGGATGTTTGAAGGCGAAATTCATTTCTATAATAGGAGCTTCAATGGGCTTAAAATCCCTTGAGTACAAGCAATATTTCAATCAGTATTTGTGTATCAGTTGTCGCCGTGGTCTAGTAGGTAGTGTGCTGGCTTATTAGACGTAAAGCCAGGATTTCTGTTCCAGGCCAGACATCAAAATAACATTCAAAAAGTATTTTTTCTGCGATTTCTTCTCAGCAGATTTCTGGCAAAAGCTCTGAAAGTAAATAAAATTGCCATGAAAAGTTTCTCAAAAATCTGTCGTTCGGACTCGACTTTGAACTGTAGGTCCCGCCAAATGTATAACATTAACACGCACAACATAAGAGTAGTGTGAGAAACTAGGTCAATAATCCTAACGGAAGGGTTGTAATGACCAATTATGAGTGTATTCTTCAGAGTATTACAAATTTTGTCACGTGCTGAATTTCTAAAACTAAGAGACTTGAATACAACTCCAAATAATACGATCAGGAAACATATTGACCTCTAGCTTCCTAGAGAAAATTACATCATCAACAAAAGAAAATTCCTCAACAATGCATGCCCACAGCGGTCGTTGTTCCCAAGCAAGGACAGATAAGTCTGCTACTGCCCTAAAATCAGTAAAGATAGAAATTTCATTAAGGAGGTGTTTTACAGGTGTTTCTTGTCAACCTTATTTAACTAAAAGGAACACAATCAAATCGATATAGAGAAGCCAGTTTTAAATTCTATGCAAGAATCCATTGCTCAATTCTTGTTTGAATAAGTCGGTTTTGTGTATTTGAGAATTGTAAATTTACAAAAAGAAGAAATTGTTTGTTTTTGTTTATTTATTTGGTAACTTCCAGAAACTCATTTTGTGGTTTGTCAGATATTTTCTAGAAAATAAAATGTGAAATTATTTCTTTCGCTGACTTTCTCTCAGCAATCTTCGGACTAAGAACCATGAGAGTTGAACAAATAGTCCATGAAAGATTTCTCAAATCAGTGGTTCGGTGAAATCAACGAACTAAACAGAAGTTATGTCAGAAGCTTAATCGTAATCCTGACTTAAAAATTGAAATGGCAATTTAAGTAAGTCTTGGCAAAAATATCTTTATTCATAAAGGATTGTTTTCAAGGGTCTTTTCACGTTTTGAGGCTCCCAATAGGGGGAAGTTTACAAATCTAGAAAAACATTTATCTTTTTAATACAACTTGTTACGAAATATACATAATTTGATATTAAAATCCTTTAGTCACTATTATAACCTAACTTCTCACACCATTTGTGTTGTGTGTATTCATTTTATATAATTATGAGTAAGTCGACCATGAAATACAGATTTTTGAGAAACTTTTCATGGCAAATTTTCTTACTCGCTAAGTTTTTGCCAATAAGCTAAGAAAATCGCTAAAAAAATATTCAAATTTCGATTTTTTTTGAAAATGTCTGGCCTAGGTTTTGAACGGTGGTCTTGCATCTAATAACCCAACAAACTACTTACTAGACTGAGACGACTTCAAAAAAGGCTGTTAACGCTTTAAAAAAAAAATTACCACACCACAATATGCTTACAGGATAGCTGATATGTATTGCAACCAAATTCAGATTGTTATCATTTGTAAACCGCTCGTCTGACAGCTGATATATTTCAGTGACAGTTCATTTTATCATTTACAAGCTTACAAAAGCATTTTGATCTATTGCATTCAGAAAAAAAGATATTCGTGATGCTTTATATTTGGCTGGCAAACCACAGGTGGCTACCGTTAAAGCCCTCCAGCATTTAAATGTGAATAAATCTTTTGTTTCTCGTACCAAGTACAAGTGGAGGAAAAAAACGGAAACAACACCAGAAATGATCCAAAAAGTGAAGGCCAGATTTGATCGAAATCCATGCCGCAGTGGTAGAAAAATTGATCGTGATCTGAACATATAGCGAGAACGGATGCAACACATATTGAAAAATGAGCTTGGACTAAAGCCAAAATTTACACATGCGATTGGCCACCAGAACTCAAGCGCCGCCGATGGTAATGGTGCGAACCGCTGTAACGGCTGATGGTCGCTCCCTGCTCGTATTCATCGACCGTGGGGTCAAAATAAATGTCGAATATTATCGGGAAAATGTCTTAAAGACAGTATTTAAGCCCTGGGCAGACAAACATTTTGGCCGCAGACCATGAACATTCCAGCAAGACTCAGCACCACCGCGCTCAGCACGCGTCAACCAAGAATGGCTAAGGAGTTTCCTCGCTTCATTTCTACCGCACAATGGCCACCAAAATCTTCGGATCTCAATCCGTTGGACTTCTGCGCCTGGGGTATTTTGGAGAGTAAGTTTCTCACTAAAAAATACCAAAGTGTCGATCATCTCAAGACGGGGCTTCGCCGGGAATGGGACAAAATACCGCATAGCCACTTTGGTGCAGCTTGTGATTGCTTTGTCGGCCGTTTGAAGGTCATAATTCGCACCAAAGGTGGCCAATTCGAACATCTAAACTGATTCTAAAATGTGATGTTATTTTCAACATTTTTTTTTTGCTTTTGAACAATAAAGCTAAAAAAAAATAATTATAAAAATATAGCGCTTTACTGTGTTGCATTATCTATCAGCCACACTGTAAACAAGATTTGAATAAATTGGTATCGACTTTAAACTGCAGGTTCAGCCAATTATAGCTAAATAATCAACTGACCTGACCGGATTGACTGCTTGAAATAACCATTTTATGTATCATCGTAGGAACTCAAAGACCGCTTCCTTAACTGACGAATACTTTCGAGTTTTCGGTTCGGAAAATGCAGTATTTTAACAGTTTAAAATATCTCAAATTAGTACTTCAAACATATTTTTTTTTTAAAGTTTTTTTTTTCAAAATATTTTATTCAAGAAATTGTTGAAAAAGTGAGTTGGTAGCATAGTTGCCACTAAAGACTTTTGATGACCCTAATTTGATTAATAAAAATTGAAAAAACCCAGTCCTTGTTTAAGTTAAATATTTAAACCATTTTTTTTTTTTTTTTGATAGAAAATCTTTCTTTTGCAATTTTTAATTGAATTCTTAAAATTTTTATGTTGTACTCACAACTACCAGTCAGAGTAGTTATTTACTTATTTTGTTTGTATTTGAGTTCTTTGTCTGACATTCACGAAGTCAGTTTGTCTACTAGAAAAAAACAGGAGAAGAAAAAACAGAAACTCCAAAACTTTATTAAGTGGTACGCGGCGTTTGTTTTGCAGCATAGAACAAAACAAAAATAAAAAAGAAAAGAAAACTTTAACATTTTTACAGCATTAAGGACGTATGCCGGCATACGCTTTTTCTTTTTGGTAGAGAAACACACGGCTATTAATAGGCAAATTTGCTAGTATTTAAATGCATTTGGGCCGGGTTATATGGAAATAGTGCGAGTGTTTGCATGTAAGCAATTGAACTTTACAGCTTTTCATCCTTTTAAATACAAATATTATTATGCTGCACTAACATTGGCGTCATCTCTCCTTTTTTTGTTATTTTTCTGGTGGCAAACACGTTTCGTAAATATTTGTCAAGTCGTACAACATTTTGCCTTTTGACTGCTACAAGAGCCAAACATGTACACGAATTTCTTGTGTTTTCTTAGAGAGTAACTGATTTCTTAACAGACAGCGTTTTTTTTTCATGCTTTCAAATTTCTATTTTATTTCGTTTTATTGTACAAAAAAAATTGTTTTTTTGTCTGTTAATATTCGCTCGATGTTGTTCAAATGAAGAGAAGACCCTTTGATAAGTGTAAGCCTAGAAAAATTAGAAAAAAATTTCTTTTTCTGCGACTAAAAACCACATTTTGATGCAAACAAAAAAAGTTCTAAATAATCAAGAATTTCCAGCATTCTCAACTTAACTTGTGAGCCCTCGTACCAAAAAATAACAAAAAAAAAAAGGAATTAAAATGGTGTTCCTACCATTTTGTTATTCTTCTTCTTTTTAACACCATCAATTCTCAAAGTCCTGACTGCTCTTATACACTCACTTTTAGGAGTTTAAAATTGCTTTTAGGAGTTTAACTTAGTAATAAAAAAAAAACTAAGCAAAACTAACACCAAGTCACTAGCACACGGACACGGTATACATGTATGCATAAACGATGGCATATCTTGAAAGCAGGACTACGGCAAACTTCCGTACCCACCATACACAGTAAGGGAAACATTTTATTTTTACTGCCAAACTACTAAAACTGGCAGTAGGACGAAAAACAAACAAAAATAAAAGAAGAATTTGCAAATGCGTTACTGCAAAAGACTAAGCATTAGTTAGACTTTAGTATTCAGTTTGGTTTAGTTTAGGGCTATGAATACGAGAACGAGATGCATTCATTTTTAACACTCTTCATATTTATGCACTTTACTTTAGTTTCTTTCCAACTCCAGTTTTTTTTCCCACTTTTTTCTCACAGTTTTCTGGTAGTGTCTCCTCCATGTGGCCTGTGTTTGTTAAAGTGTTTATGCGTTTAGATGCAAGCACATAAAATGGCATTCCATGCTTTTATCTGCAAGATGCGTAATTATTTTTAATTCGCAAAAACTTTGTCCACACCATTCCACTTTTGGAATAATTTTGCATTTAAAAGCGATATTCGGGAAAATATTTTATGAGTACTGTTTTGTAGATTTTAATGGCAAAATGTTTCGTTTTTTTTATCAATATACATGGAAAGATAATTTTTATGGCATTGATTAGCTTCCAAAGACGGGCAATTAATCTATCCCAAGTAAGTAAGAAAATAAAAAACAAATTTACTAGCCGCTCTCTATAAATTTGTAAGAAAAATTCCTTAATTGATATTGAACGATTTTTCCTACATAAAGTGTTGACAAATCAAATCAATTATCGCTGGATATTGAATTTCCTACAAGATCTTTGAATATTTTGTTTGTCTAAAATTGAAAAACCAATAAAAAAACGTAACTTAAGCGTGTTTAATTAACCATATATTAGAGAAAGTTTCGCAAGAAATCTATTTCTATTTGACTCTTCTAAATTGGGAAAATTTATACCGAAGATCGCAATCGAATCTGTGAATTAGATATCAGCAATGAGTCGTTTTTCCGCTACCCATAAGCTACTCATGCAATTTTTAGTCAGACTACTCAAAAAGTATTTTTTCGGCGATTTCTTCTCAGCAGATTTCTTGCAAAAACTCTGAGGGTGAAAAAAACCTGCCACTAAAAGTTTCTCAAAAATCTGTCGTTCGGAGTTGACTTTAAACTGTAGGTCCCGCGCCACTTTATGTATAAAATAAATGGTGTTGGAAACTATGCCAATAATCCAGACTGAAGAGTTGTAATGACCAATTATATATGTATGATTCTATGTGTGGTGACGAAGACCATCTACGATTTGCTAAAATTTACACTTAACGCCGATTATATACCCATTTTCTAGCTCTCCATAGAGAAAAGTTTTCAAGTCTGCCACCATCTTTAAAAATAACATCATTCGCATTGATTAACAGTAAAATTTTTTCTAACAACCTTAGGTGCATTTTCATCATATTTAAAGATAACAGTTGTTCCTCTTGGAACTAATTTTGACATCGATTTCCCTATAAAATATTTTGTATACCTAATCTATGTACATATATAAAGAGAAGCAGCCTAAGTAAATTCCCATGATGTAAACGTCATTTCTATAGTGTTTGTTAGGTTACGTATCAAATAAGTGTTATCTCTGGGATAGAAGATTACCACCTTGCGTAGACTTAAACGAATAACTCGTTTTTAATGATCTAATTCTACAATGGATATAATAAAAATATAAATAAATAAATAGAAAAATAAAATAAGTAGAAATTAAGATATTATTTTCTTTTATTAAAATTTTTATTTATTTTAATTTTATTTTTCTTATTTTGTTCCAGGTATGTACTTGTGCATTAAAAAATAAACACATTTTAATAAGTATGTATCAGAGTTAATCACTCTTATTTTTATTCATTTTTATTTATAACTTATTTAAATATTAATAAAAATATATTTATTTATTCAGATGGATCAAAGAGTTTATCTGACAAAAGTACTAATTAGAAACAGTAAAGCTAAGTAAAATTACAAACTTCATTAATTACATTAAAATATTTGTTTTTAAATTAACAAAACAACAACAAGAACAACAGGCTACTTAATTTTAAATTTGGAACAAATAGGTAGGAACTAGGAATGCCAATCGGGAAATCCCGAATCCTGAAAATCCGGGATTTTTAAAAACTTGTCCCGGGATTTTCGGGATTGTGAATTCATATGTATTTTGACTCTACAAAAGTTTCTAAAAAAATTATATATCACTTGACCTCGATAATAACATCTCAGATGAGAAAAACCCTACTTCCATTGATAAAATTTTATTTGATGCCATCGAAGAATGCAAAAACAACCCTATAAAAAGAATTAATAGGGTAACTGATTTATATGATAAGTATGAATGCGTATAAGTATCAGAAATTACAAGTATGACTCGAATCTACTCATCGTTTTGAATTCTTATTGCTGATTTCTGATCTCACATTAATTTTACCACAATATTCAAATATTTTAATACTGAGCCCTACTAATATAAAATAGTTTGAATGAATTTTCTTTTTCTGTAATACTTGTGGGCCAAACAGAATAATGATAATAAAATAAACAAGTTTATGTAACTTCAAATAAATACAAGTTACAATTAAAACAATAACAACAGCAAAAACCTTACAGCATTAATAAAAAGACACCAACTGCAACAATAACAAATAAATACAAAACTAAATATACAATGTTGCACACAAACAATACTGCTGTGTATCACTCTTCCATGTATTATGGGTATTCACTTATGTACAGAATTAATTTTTCTATTTATTTTAATTGGTCATTACAGCCTTTCAGTCAGGCTTATGGCCTAGCTTCTTATACCACTCATATTGTGAGTGGCGGGTCCTACAGATTTTTGCGAAACTCTTTTATGGCAGGCTTATTTACTTTCAGAGTTTTTCACAGAAATCTGCTGAGAAGAAATCGGTGAAGAAATATTTTTTTTTATATTTTGGTTTGATGCCTGAAATACGAACCCTTTATGTCTAATAACCTAACACACTACCTACTAGACTGCGGCGATATGTATATTCTTTTCAATTCTCTTTATAGTGTTAGAGAGTCGATAACAAACAACTTAACTTATTCTATATGAATACCCCTAATATTTATTTTGAAGGTAAAGAAGCTTGTTGACAATATATTCATTTTTAACGCGGACACAAGGGGAAGTTTGGCAGCAACTTCGTGTTTATAAAGCAAAAACTAAAACAAAAAGAGAGAAATGAGAAAGAAAATCGCAGAAACAGATTTTTAAATGGAAACTATTTGTGCACAATAACGTATCTGTGCGTATAAATTCGGTGACAAGAGATAAAAAACATAAAAACGCTAAACATTTATTGTACAACAACAATAACAACAACAACTTGTACAAGCTATTGTATCTGCGCCATAATTTGTACCCGAAAGTATCTTGTTGAAGTTGTAGCAGAGTATGTGGCAGCTTCTTTACTATCTCAGTTGATATTTATTATCTTAAAAATTAGCCAAAAAATTAATGTTCATTTAAGAGAGAGAGAGAGAGAGAGTGAACAACGAAAAGCATATCGTACAGGGAGTGTAAGAGATTCAGTTAGAAGAAAAAAAGATGCAACAATGGAAGTCTGTATAAACTAAATGAGAGTGAAAATAACTTATAAGTGTTTAAATAAGGTGTCTCTTGAATGGGGGTTTGGGGAAAAAGTGTTTTCTTAAGATTTATTTAGACACACTCTCTAAATCTCTAACATACTTGATATATTGCAAAAGTATATCTACATATATGGAGAGTAGATAGAATTGGAATTCATTAGAAAATATCCTTGAATATGTACGGAAAAGTATATAAAGTAGGGAGAGAGAGAGCAAGTTCTTTACTTATTCTTACTTCAGTTGCAATTGAATTCAAATGGTCTTCACCATTTCATGCCTTTTGACCAAAACCTTCAAAAAAAGGGTTGCGATTTTGTGAGGCAGAACATAGTAAACTAAGTTACATGAGCTTAAGTAAATAATGATGGTAACCACAGGCCCACGCTCAACTGATATCATTGTACTAATTTTCTTTTCTGGAAAGTATTTCGCCGTTGCCGTAGTCTAGCAGGTTCAAACCCCATGTTAAACATCTCGAACAGACATAACATATATAATTGGTCATTACAACCCTTCAGTCAGGATTATTGACCTAATTTCTCACACAAATTATGTTGTGTGTGTTAATTTTATGCAGAAGTGGCAGGACCTACAGTTTAAAGTCGACTCCGAACGACAGATTTTTGAGAAACAAGAATAGAAAGAGAAGAAATCGCCGAAAAAATACTTTTTGTATTTTTTTATTTTGATGTCTGGCCTGGGACTCGAACCCTGGCTTTACGTCTAATAAGCTAGCATACTACCTACTAGACCACGGCGACTTCAATCTTGAACAGAGTGAAATATAAAAAAAAATATATCTTCGTCAACTTCTTACCTGATTTCTGGCAAATATTTTGGAAATAAATAAAAATTCCCACGACAAGTTTCTCAAAAAGCTGTCGGTGGCGTGGGAATCTAGGCCGTAATCCTAGCTGAATGGTTGTAATGACCAATTAAGTAAGTAAGTAAGTAAAAAGTATTTCAGCTAGTTTTAAAGGGACTTTTGATATCTCGGCTTCGCTTCTGTCCCAGATACGTGTGTGGGAAATTTTGTTCTTTGCTCTGTTTCTCAATATTTTCATTTTTATTTCCTTTCCTTTTGTGCACCTTGAGACCCATCGTGAAACAGGTCGACCTTCATGCGAAATTCTACTTCACTTCAGTTCAGTCGCAATCGTTTGCCACATCATTGTACTACTTCAAACCGCTGAAATACTTTAATGACCAATACATATTTTCCCCTCCAAAAAGTCCGAAGACCTTTTGACAGTACCTAGAGCACAAATAGAACACAAACATTTTTCACAATTCTGTTGTTCGTTTAAACTTGTAAATCCCACGACTTGTGAATAAAATTAGTACACACGAGTAGTGTGAGAAACTAGGTTGTAAGCCTCATTAAAATATTGTAATGACTACTTATATGTAGTCGCCGTAATATTAGCTTATTAGACGTAAGGCCACGGTTCAATCCCCAAATCAGCCATCAAAACGAAATATGAAAAATATTTCTTTGGCGACTTCCTCTCAGCAGATTTCTGGCAAAAATTCTAAGAGTAAATAAAAATTGCCATTAAAAGTTTCTCAAAAATATCCATCATTCGGTGTCACCTTTAAACTGTAAGTCTCACAACATAAGCGGTGTGAGAAACTAGATTATAATCCCGACTAAAGGGTTGTAATGACCAATTATGTGTGTATGAATTCTCTTCGAATCATGCGCAAACTACTAACTGAACGTAAACAAGAACAATCTTTAAAGAATTCAAAGATTTTCCATAGAATCCTAAGCGATACATATTCTGTTCCATTTGAGAATTGTATACGCAATTACGCCACGCTCAGTATTGTAATTGTAATTCTAATTAAACAAAATTCACGAATAATTCCCATTTAATATCACTACACGTTGTCAAACCTATCTACCTAAACTTCATTATGGAAATTCAAAAAAAAAAAATCGTACGAAATGTTTTTCTAAAGAATCCATGGCCACATTCCGTACTGTTACAGACGACTTTCTAAAACTTAAAATATGTTTGACTGCAACTGGGTACTCATTTAAACTTCCCAAAACATCCTGTATAGCTTATTTCTTATTTCCTCTACTGCACTTCCCTTTAAGTCATGTAAAGTTCGAGTTACAGTATGGAATACCCCATACACACCATATAGAGGCAACTTGATTTAATCAAAAAAAAAAAAAAATAAAATAACAATAAAAACAAAAGAAAACTACATTTAATGAAATTATTTAATGCATCACAACAACAATAGCATTTTAAAAAAATTAACAGCAGTAGTGGGGACCTGCAAATGAGACGAAATTAAGTGTCTTTAACATTGACTGAAACAGTTGGAGGCAACTTGTGTTACGCTTATGTTAATGGCATACCAATTAAATGCAAATACATACACATTATGTATGTATGTATGAGCATAAATAAAAGATCTAGAGTAGATACAACAACAACAAAAATAGCAACGAATAAAAAAATTTTTATTGTTAGTTTTGGTTGAAATGAAAAACTGACTGCCTGCCACCTTCAGCACCGCTGTCACTCCAATCGCTACACTTAACCTGTAAAATCTCACAAGCCTAAGAAATGTTTCTCTTAAAAAGATAGAAAAACAATAAAAACAACAACAATATGAGATAGTATAGTGTCATTTTGATAGCATCTATTATCTGCTAAATTGTTTTGCTTGAAAATGTTATTTTGTGACTATGAAAACGCTGACGCCAACGACTATTCTGCTGTCATCACCTCAATTTTTTTTACCTTTGCAGCATTAGAAATCCAAAACGAAACAAATAGCAGCAGCAACAGCAGCATCACTATTATAGCCTTATCAGTATTATTATTATTGGCTAGAGCAGCAGATGTTGCTGCTACTCACTCTACTGCTGTTACCGAAAACTCATACGAACATTTATACGTAGCGTAACGTATCGTAATGAGTATCATCATTATCATCTCTAGACATTGAATTGTATTGCGTTGAGTCAAACAGCGGCCTTTTGATAGCAATTATACGGACAACAGGTTATTTTTTGTTTTTCAGTATTTTTTGTGTTTTTATGTGGAAAACTTAAAAGCGGTGGTAAAAAGTCATCACACCACAACAGCAACTAATAAATTTTTAAAAAGCGAGGGCATAAAATCGAAAGACAATTCGAAGAGAAAAGTTTCGTTCGCTAACTTTAATTGGCCAAAAATTTGCAAAAGAAAATTTTTATGAAAAGCAATTAATCGAAAACACCCCACCAAACAGTTAAAGTGTAAATTTGCGTACCAAAAAAAAAAAAAAATTGTAAAGAAAAATTTCATTCAATTGGGAAAATAGAAAAAAAAATCGAAAAAAAGAAAAATTAAAAAAAAATCAAAAAAAATATTTTTTTTAACAAAATCAAGTTCTTTAAAGTGTGAGTAAGAAGCGTATCAAACGTGGTTATCTTTATTTGCGTTCAGATAACACCTGAGGATTTTACTTGCAGCCAACGTACGAAAAATTCTTCAGAAAGCAGCCAACTAAACAAGCAGAAAAAAATTTTTTTTTCTATAAAATGTAAGTGCTCTTGTCATAAGCGTTTAATAATTTATGAAAAGTATTTCGTATTTTGCTATCTTCTATTGCCAGTATAGCAAACAGTCGGTCAATGTCATAATTTTCAGTTTCATTTCATTGCTAATTGAGTCACTGTAGTTGGCAATGATTTTGCTGTTGTTGCTTTGTATATAAAGACTCGACCACTATATTAATGCCTGAATAATTATTATTTTTATAATAAATATTTAACAAATTATTCCCTATATTTCTATTAGACCATCAGCCTATTTAAATAGTTTGTATGGCTCATAATTATTATATGCCACTTACAAACAAAAACCATTTGTTTTATCGTACAACAGCCATATGTCCACATGAACTAAACAGATTTCAATGATGTCAAGATCAAGTAGCAGAAATCATTTTTCATTTATTAGAATATAAAGAAAATCTTCTAATCGAAAGAATATTCTCGTTTGATTAAGATTCAGATCGCTCACCAACCCCCCTCACATCCCATAATGTTTCTACATATAAATTTCTAAAAATATTCATTCACCTCATTAAAAATGTTTAGCTGTGAAATTAATAAATGGAAACTGAATCATAAATTATGAAAAAAATATTCGAATTCAAATTGTATTTTAAGAAACAAAAAAAATTATACAAATTTTCCTTAAACATATAATAAATACGTAGGAAGCTCTCTGTTTTATAATGTTTCTTTGATAGATTTATGACAATTTATGTTTTTTTAAACATAAAATATTTTGAAAAATCGAATTCTTTTCAAAAAGTTGGTACAGTCCGTGAATTGCATAAGTTTAGGGGGTGTTATCAGAAAATATGTTGAATTAATTGAAATTATATGAGCATATGGGATCAAAAATCCTGATCAATATTAAAAAATTTTTTCTTAAACACACAAAATTAATAATAATTGAAAAACACAATGAACATCATAAATACTCAAAAAAAAATATTCTTATTTAAATAACATTCGTATAAAATATTTATTTTTCTTTTTCAATATCGACAAGACAATTAAAACATCATTATGTAATAAAAATCAAAAATTTATAAAATTTAAACACCACTAAACAGAATCGAATATACGGCACATACTTTCAAAACATTTTTAAAATACTATCCGAAAATATTTTTAATATGATAACAAATAAGTAGCCTTAGATTGGTAGTTACAGGGTGGCTGATATATACATAACATAATTGGCCATTACAACCCTTCAGTTAGGATTACGACCTAGCTTCTCACACCACTTATGTTGTGTGTGTTAATTTTATACATGAGTGGCGGGACCTACAGTTTAAAGTCGATTCCGAACGACAGATTTTTGAGAAGCTTTTGATGGCAATTTTTACTCTCAGAGTCTTTGCCAGAAATCTGCTGAGAGGAAGTCGCCGAAGAAATATTTTTCGTTTTGATGTCTGACCTGGGATACGAACCCGGGTCCTTCGTCTAATAAGCCAACACACTACCCACTAGACCACGGCGACTTCATATCTATAATGCAACAAAGTAAAGCGCTATATTTTTTTAATATTTTTTAAATTTTATTGTTAAAAAGCAAAAAAATGTTGGAAATAACATCAAATTTAAGAATCAGTTTAGATTTGTTCGAATTGGCCACCTTTGGTACTAATTATGGCCTTCAAACGGCCGACAAAGCCATCACAGATTGCACGAAAGTGACTCTGCGTAATTTTGGTCCATTCCCTGCGAAGCGCCGTCTTGAGATGATTGACACTTTGGTATTTTTTAGTAAGAACCTTACTCTCCAAAATTTTGCTCTGCGTAATTTTGGTCCATTCCCTGCGAAGCGCCGTCTTGAGATGATCGACACTTTGGTATTTTTTAGTAAGAACCTTACTCTCCAAAATGCCGCAGGCGCAAAAATCCAACGGATTGAGATCCGGAGATTTTGGTGGCCATTGTGCGGTAGAAATGAAGCGAGGAACCTCCTTTTTAAGTCATTCTCGGTTGACGCATGCTGAGTGGGGTGGTGCTGCGTCCTGTTGGAATGTCCATGGTCTGCGGCCGAAATGTTTGCCTGCCCAGGGTTTCCATACTGTCTTTAAGACATTTTCCCGATAATATTCGGTATTTATTTTGACCCCACGGTCGATGAATACGAGCTGACCTCTTTGGCAAGTAAACCCGATCATTTTGTTTGTTCACAAACTGCTCAATTTCGAATGGCTTCTCATCGAAGAAAACCAAATTCGGTAACTGGCCACTTTCGTGCAAGCGCAGTAACTCCTTGGCTCTTTTCAGTCTAACTTTTGTTTGTCCATCGGCTCTTGCACTTTTTGGAACTTCAGTGACTTTAGTCCATTCTCACGATATGTTCAGCTCACGAGCAATTTTTCTACCACTGCGTCGTGAATTTCGATCAAACAATTGACTTGATGTTGTAATGAGCTGCCTTAGTACTGAAACCATTTTATAGGGTATGCTTATATTGTCCTTTACAAGCCTATTGCCATGAAAAATCTAAGGATGCTGTTCGGTATCAATAATCCATTCTTAGCACCTGATATGCACTAAGATTTTTTTTTGTGCCGCGCAGGCACCAAATTTTTGTTTTACTATTCCTTCTTACAAAATATACATAAAGGACAGGAGTCCAGGAGTAATTGCAACCTCTGTTTGTAGTGTCCTGACGACATACATGTAGCAATCTCAGGATATTCCTTGATAGTCTGTAATTTCCGAATAAAAGTTTTGATTGCCATAAGCCCACTTTATTTGAACGGAATCTTTGGCTCTATTTGTATTCCCTTTCGTTGAGCACATCTCTAGAAATACTCGCCCACAGGACAGATTCGTACTTTTAGAAATTTATGTTTATCTGGGGAATTTTTTTAATGGATTAAAACCTGCATAGTTTGCGTTAATATAAGTCAACATATTCTTAACTTGGGGTTTGTTGGTGTTAGTAATCACTATGTATGGGACAATCCAGATAACGCACCAAATTCTTTAGCATCATTTAATGTTTCATCCTTGGGGGAATAAATAGTCTAGTCTTAAAAGTTAAACATGCTCTTAATTGCACAAGTAATTCTTGTGTTGCAATGTATACCAGCCACTTCAATGAAGAAAGTATGCAACTTCTGATTGCTGATATACTCTAATGTTCTGTATATCACTTCGAGTCGAATAGTGTCGATTGTCTTCTGGAAGTCTCTAAAGCACAAATAGAGTATGATATGCCGTTTGAGTGGTGCGTAAGACACTGAGCAAAAAGTTTATAAAAGAAACATATTCCGCTAAGTGCTGGTGAATTGCATGCGAAATCACTTCATGATCAATTATGCTAAACATCGTGTGGAGGATACTTGATGAAAAATTGGAAATCTTGTTACAATAACACGTTCAAATACATACATGCATACGTAAATGGTCATTACAACCCTCTAGTCAGGATTATTGACCTAGTTTCACACATTACTTATGTAGTGTGTGTTAATTTTATACATAAGTGCCGGGAACTACAGTTTAAAGTCGACTCCGAACGACAGATTTTTTTGAGAAACTTTTTATGGCAATTTTATTTACTCTCAGAGTTTTTGCCAGAAACCTGCTGAGAAGAAAACGCCGGAGGAATACTTTTTTTGCATTATATTTTGATGTCTGGCCTGGGACTCGAAACCTGGCTTTACGTCTAATAAGCCAACACACTACAGTATTCGCTCGAAACGACATAAATCGAATTTCAAAGAACTTATACTATCAAATGCATTTATTTGTGTATATCTTACAAAAAAAGAACTAAAATAATTAAATTTTTATTCTATGTATTGAATTTCTTTTAAAAGGGAAGTCCCCTGATTTTGTTTATAAACAACATAAGGCAGCGTAAACCGAATAATGACGCAAATCGAAATTTAAGGGAACAAAATTTATTACGACGTTAATCGAAATATAGGAAATCGACGTAAATCGAGGGAATACTGTACCTACCTGACTACGGCGACTTAAAATACTTAAATTTGTAGTTAAATTTTTGAAAAACCACAAGATGATATAATATTTACTAATTGAAGAGTAGTTTTTAATGCAAATATAAATTCTTAATTATAATAATTGAATTAGATTCTGTCGCTTGCAGGCGAAAGGATATTAAATTCAAAGAATAATTCAATGGAATTAACAAATAATTTACTCCGATTCCTATTCGGCAGTCTATACAAAATTGTTTCTTTATTTCTTTGTTGATTTTTAACAACAAAATTTTATTACTTTAAAAATCCTGACACAGCAACAACAACAATAATAACAAAAACAGTCATCCTTAATGTAAAAGTAAACACACTGGCGTGCATGTTATTGCAGCACACTAATGGGATTAAAATTACAGAATCGAAGCAGAAGAAAAAAAGCAGGTAGAAACAAAAATTAAATCCCATTATAAATGAAATGACAGTCTATTTGACTGGCTGGTGTGGCAAGCAGTCTGTCTGTCTGTCTGCTTGCGATTTTATTACTGGCATTAGAAATGTAATATTGAATCTTTCTTATTACATTTCTCTTACTTTCCTTTACTATTCTGTGATTCGTACACTCATTGTCATTGTGTAACAATTGTTGTAAATGAATGGTAATCAATATGTAATACCACTCAAAAACCAAAGTCAAACACACACAACAGACCAAAGACATGCCATACCATACCATACCATACGCACGGACGGACGGACGGACGGTATTTATACAAACGTTTGTAAAAATGAATTCAAAAAAAAAGAAAGAAAAGTAGAAAAATAGGAAAATAAAATTGAAGGGTTCTAATAAAAACAGGGTAATAATCCAAAAACAAAACAGAAAAATAAAAAGACGCTACTCGTACATTACATACTTAAATTACCATAAAATCTCTGTTAAAAAGCTGTTACAAACTCAAACTCATACTCATACTCATGCATGAACTGCTGCTGCTGTTCACTGGCATTAAGATTTTTTCTTTTTAATACTCATCTTATGGCAGTAAACACTTTATATTGCAAAAAACAAAAAAACAAATAAAAAATAAATTCTTTCTGTTAAATACATAATAATTTTCATTTTATTTCTTGCAAATCGAATCGAATACCATGTGAAAACAAAAGTTAATCTTCAACTGGCTGGTGAAAAAAACAAAAATCATAAAAAATCTTCTCAATCTCCTGGCATTTTGTCTTAAAGTCGTTAACGTATTTATTTCTATGATGTTTTAAATTATATTTTCGAAAATCGAGTTTTAGCAATCGCTTATTCAGTAAATTTCTTCCAATAGGGATGGTTAAAGATGAGCAAAAGTATTCGGATAAATAACAAAATAAATGAAAAATTCAAATGCAACTCACGTTCAGCAGATGCGCGACAAAAACATTATTAACTTTTCTTAAACGAGTTTTTTTCTTGCTTTCTTTCAAATACTCGTATGTATTGTGTAACACATATGACTGACATACGCATTCTTTCACTACAAGTTACGTAGATTGTTTCAGAATTATTCCCAAGTACTTGGTAAGAAAAAAAAATTAACAATAAAGTTTAGAATCACACACTTGTAGACCAGAGCTCAGCAATAAGTATTCAAAATGATGAGTAGATTCGAATCATATATATAATTTCAGATACTTATACCCATTCTTACTCATTTTGATATGATACTCATACTATTCATACTCAAAGTTGGAAGTACCCGTCGTATTCATATTTAACAACACGCATGATGTTATTAACTTCGACTCGTCTCTACTTACCATTTACACGAAGAACAAAATAAGTATGATTCGCATACGAACTCTACTATACTCACAAGAAGATTGTGTGTATGCTTTGCTTGTTATCTTTGTTTGTATATGCAACAACAACATAGGCTGTAAATTTTGATGAATGATTTGAGCCACTCGAATCACTTATTACTAATATAAGTATTTTTCTAAATTTATAAATCAGAATGAGTTTGATGTCAACGTTGTATTCATACTCATTGCTACTTATACTTATAAATCAATGTTGTAGCGAGTACGAATAAATCAGAGTAGTTGAATTTCAATTCTGTTGATTCATTCATACTCAAAATTGCATGAGTGCTTATGAGTAGCGGAAGAACGGTTCATTGCTGATCTCTATTGTAGACTTCAAAACGTGTGAAAGATTTGAGGCAATAAAGTTACACTGACCTAAAGTCGCAGTAGTCTACAAGATCATACATAATTGGGTCATTACAATCCTTCAGTCAGGATTACGAACTAGCTTCCCACACCACTTATTCTTTGTCAGTTAATTTTATACATGAGTGGCGGGACCTCGACTTTTGATGCCAATATTATTTATTGCAAGGTATTCCTGACCAATACGATTCGCATGTGTGCTCTTAGTGCAATGCTCTGATTCAAAAACGGCAACCATACAGAGTGTGCTTTTTTTTGGAGTTTAATCAGACAGATTTTCAGCGTCATTCTGCACGTGTTCAAAGCCGGTAATCTCTGGTTGATGCAATCAATGGTTGCTTTGTCAATTAATAATAAGTGGGAGAGTTTGATGATTGTATCATTATTCGCCAGCACATCCGCTCTGCATCAGAAATCTGAAGAAAGCGAAAGCACGAACAAAGTAAAACTAGATTATTTACGTGGCCGTATAAAAGGACAAAGCAGGCAACCAGTAGTAGGAATTCAGTCAGTCTAGTGTGAAGACGCGTTGCATGTGAAACACGTTTACGTGGGCATATAAAAAGATAAAGCAGGCAACCAGTAGTAAGAATTCAGTCAGTCTTGTGTGAAAACGCGTTGCGTGTGAAACACGTTTACGTGGCCATATAAAAAGACAAAGACAAAGTTTTGTGTGAAGAAGCGTTGCGTGTGAAGCAAAGATCTATCGAGCAGTTGTTAGTGCTGACGTGAACAGAGGTGTAAAGAAGAATAGTGAACTAAACAAAGTTATTGTTGGATACTTCAAGTTGTAAATAAAACACAAAATTGTGCGACCGCAAAAAAGAGTTTAATTAAAACTAAACAGAAATTTATTTTTATTGAAATGGACTCTACTGAAGCTTAAAGCAAATTCTATGCTGCATGCAAACCATGTCGGGCCAGATCTGTCTGGCATCAATACAAGTCTCACACAAAATCGTCTCGAATTCTATATGCTTTCAGTTTTTTCTTATTAAATTAATTATAAATTCTGCCACGATTTCCAAACCATAAAAATCTTAAGATTCGCAAGTGATTTCAAATCATTTTAAAGGAGTTATTGTTGCAAACACTTTTTTTTTTATTTATATGAGTAGTGATGCTCATACAAATGTATTTGCATACCCAAACAGAGTGTCAGTCTCCTGTTCATCTAAAAATGGAAAATAAATATAAACGAACAGAAAAAAATCAAATTAAATACTGGATTTCGTTGAGCATGATTGAAAGTCCCTGTGTCATATCATATTGGCTTAGGGTTTTTTAGTATTTTGTTTTTCATTTTACGTGTAAATTTTGGTAGAATCTCTACTTCTTACTTTTAGATTCTAGCGAAACATAAAATAACGCTTACTTTTGCAGTAACTTTAAAGGATTTCATTTAGTTTTTTTGCATTTTTATTCAAGTGACAAGTCTTTACCACGTGCATAAACACAGATTTTTTGTTACGTTTTATGTCTTTCTGCTCGTTTTTTCGTCAGATTTAGTGGGTATTTATTTTATATTTTTCTGACACATTTTTGAATTTGGGGAATCACGTGTTATTTGATTATTGTCAGACAGTTTTAGTAACTTAACTTGAGATTCCATTAGAGATTTAACATTTCCTACTGTCTCCTTCTATTCTTCTTCTCTTCATGCAGTTAAAATCATGCTCTGTATATGGACCAATCAGACATTCAGGTTGAGAGGAAAAAAAGAGATCCCGTATACTAAAACGAAATCATGGAATTTTTTGTTGATTTAATTCTTAGGATTTCGTTTTCTTTTTTTTTATATTTATTTGTAAATATTTGCATTGTTTGGAAAAGATTTTGTGGTAATTTGTGCATTTCTTTCATTGTCATAATTTTTTTCAAAAAGCTCTTCAATTCAAATTCATTTCTCTTAACATAACAAAGGATTTTTGATTTTCAATGGATAAACAAATCATATTGTTTGTTGTATTGTATTGAGTCTTCAATTATCGATTGCTTTCGATTACAAAAGCGTAAACAAATTATTATCAGACAAACTGTACCTCATTGGCGTCATTAAAGCTTTTCAAAATAAACAATACAAGCCTTCAGTCAGTAGTACGATATAGTTTCTCACATCACAGACATAACATACACATCGCCACGATGTAGGATAACACGGCAATCGAATTTCTCGTGTAAAATAAAATATTCCTACATTGGCTGTGCATTAACCTGTTGCAACCACACACCATATAAATATATATCCTCAATTTCTGGCCATAAGAATTCCGTTATCATACAGCATAGGGAGCGCCATTTGCTGCAAATGCTGCGCCAACCTCATTTTCTAAAGAGTACTATCCGATAACGCCGTGACGCGATGAAATCTCACCAAACAGTCACTCTAAACATTTTCTGGCCGCCAGAAAACCGTTCTTATCTCACGGTAGTAAACACCAGTCACGGTAACTGCTTGGTCGACCACACTTTCGACGAAGTACGGCCCGATGATGTCGCCAGCCCTTAAATTTCATCAAACGGTTACTCTATGTAGATATATCGGCTTTCCAACAATCACTTGTAGATTCTCTGCTTGTCAACGAATTCACTGGACTGAAAGTATGTGCCTCGTCGCTAAAGATTTTTGTAAAGTCATCTTTCAGTTCTGCCTATTCAAGCTACTATTCGGCGTATAGAAAACGCCTGAAAAGGTCAGTGGGTTTTCGTTCTTAATTCAATTCAGCCTTCCAAGTGTGTCTCATGGATGGTTGATGGACGAAGTGGGCTATCACAACTGTTTTTAACATTGCTTCAGACCCGGTCTGCTGTAATTTTCGTAAAAGTCTCGCGATTGTAAACACATTTGGACGATTAAACATCTGTAATTCGTCATTACAGCCTTTCAGTCAGGATTGCAACCTAATTTCTCACAATACTTATGTTGTGAGTATTAATTTTATACATTAGTGGCGGGACCCTAAATTTAAAGTCAATATTTTTTTTTTTTTTTTTTTTTTTTTTTTTTTTTTTTTTTTTTTTTTTTACGCCGAGGAGGGGCAAATGTACCTAACCGCACCATAGAGGAAGTCGTCACGTCCTCCGTGTGTGGGGCCCTCACCCACTAAATCCCCCCTCGTACCGTGGACTGTTGTGTCCACTCCGGAACTACGGTGGTATTACTTCGGAGTGGAGTCCTTTTTGGCCCTTTGGCCGCCTTCATGCTCACATCCGCGTCCGGACTGCGTAATGAAGGTTGGGGAGACTTCTAATTGTCTCCACTATTCCTTCCGTCCAAGCTCCCGACTGGGACCTCGTTTGACGCGTGAGCTGGTGCCATCTATGCCGGCGTGCCCGCCTGCTCCGCAGCCTCCAGATCTCTCTTCTTCAGTCTCAGAATGCGCTCCACATAATTCGCCACTGAGGCCCAATTCTCTCTGCTCGCAATCATAACCCCGACAATGTTAGCGGCCGTTATCGTTCCGATCATCGACGTCAGTGCAGAGCGATAGCTCTGCCAGCGTGCACATTCGAAGATAGTGTGTTCCGCGTCATCTACTACCTCCTCTTCTTCGTAAAGGCAATAAGGCGAGGTGGTCTTGCCCATTCTGTTGAGATATTTCCTAAAATATCCGTGGCCCGATAGCATCTGTGTAACATAAAAATTTACTTCTCCGAATTTCCGACAGATCCATGGCTTTATTTCCGGGATGAGTCTCGCCGTCCACCTTCCTCTATCCTCGCTGTTCCATCGTCGTTGCCATTCTGAAATTGTGTTTTCCCTGAAGTGACCGGTTATGTGGTTTCCAGCCGATTTCGCCTTATAAATCTTCATCCGCTCTGCTGCCAGTAGATCGACAGGGATTGTACCTGCTATCACAAGTACGGCTGGGGCGGATACCGTACGATATGCCGACGCGATACGTAGTGCACCCGTTCTCTGTACCGCTAGAAGTAAGTTCGCCCGTTTTTCAACCCCTAGCGTTTCGACCCAGATTTCGCTCCCATAGAGCATAATGCTGCTTCCAACATCCATCAGGAGTCTCCGTCTCGCCGGTAGCGGGCCTCCAATATTCGCCATTAATCTGCTGAGCTGCCCGACGATCTTCCGGGCTTTGTCAGCCGAGTACTGAATCTGGTATGAAAATTTTAGCCTGGGGTCCAGCCTTATTCCCAGGTATCTTACCGAGCTCTTGGTCCTAATTACCTCGCTTCCAATACTCATGTCCACCTGTAAGGGGATACGGCGACTAGTGATCAGCAGTAATTCTGTTTTGTGCTTGGCCAGGTCTAGGCCGTGGGATTCCAACCATCTTTCCGTCCTTAGCATGACACGTCTCAGTTTTCTCTGCGCCTCTTCCGTATTCCTGGCCGTGATTACGGCAGCAATATCATCTGCGTATCCAACCAAAAAAGTTCCATCTGGCATATCCTCTCTTAGAATTCCATCGTAGTTGACGTTCCATAGGTCAGGGCCAAGGATAGATCCCTGTGCCGCTCCTGGTGTTATATGTTTCACCCTTGGTCCCGAGCTTGTGTTATACAACAGCTGTCTGTTACTCAAATAACTACTTATCATGGCCAGAATGTAGTTTGGTACCGAGAAATTGTATTCTAAAGCGTTTAATACATCGCTCCATCTTAGACTGTTAAACGCGTTTCTAATGTCCAAAGTCGCAAGCAGTAGCACTGGCCTCGTACAGCTACTCCCACGTTGTGTGACCATCGCCGCTTCTGTCACCTCTCTCAAGGCGTCAATGGTAGACCGACCGGGTCGAAATCCATATTGTCTGGCAGACAATCCGCCACTATTCTCAATAGCCGCAGTAAGCCGCGGCTTCAAAAGCCTCTCGAGCAGTTTTCCCGTCGTATCCAGCATGCACAGTGGCCTGTACGCGGATGGGTCCTCCGGATCGCCCTTTCCCTTGCTTATTAAGACCAGCCGTTGTTTCTTCCATATTTCGGGAAAAATACACTCTCTTAGGCACGCGTTGTACATTCCCAGTAGGAGTTCCGGTCTTTGACTGGCAATCTCCCGTATTACCTCAGGCGGGATGCCGTCGGGCCCTGGTGCCTTACCGGGTTTTAATCCGACCGCTGCTGCTTTCAGCTCCTCTGTGGAAAATGGTAAAAATTCCGTATTGGACGTGTTCTGTCGCCGTTCGCTCGCCGATTCGTGAGTGGGGAATAGTGTATCCACTATATTTGTCATTACTCGCTCATCCATAATCTCCATTGGTCGCCTTTTGTTGAGTTTGCCCATTACAATCTTGTATCCAAGTCCGTACGGGTTTAAGTTTACGTCTTCGCGTAGTTCTTGGAATGCCTGAAACTTCTTGCGCGTTATAGCCTTTTTCAGAGACTTCTTTGCTTCCTTATATATCCGCATTTCCTCAACGGCTGGTCCATCGGGTCTGGCTCTCGTGTACCTTCGCCGTAGACGTAGGCACTCTCTCCTGAGTGCTGCGATATTATCGTCCCACCAGTACACTGCTTTCTTTCTGATATTCGGGGGTCTCAGCAAGGGCATTGCCTTTTTACATCCGCGTCTTATTATCTCCATTGTTTGTTCTACTCTTGTCCTCGCGTTGTCCGAGAGTTCTACTCTGCTACACAGTCTGTCCACTTCCAAGATTAGCCGGTTAGCATTCAATTTCCGTGCGTCCCATCTGCGACTGCTCGTGTTTTGATTGTCTTCTTCTACTCTATTCCTTGAAGCAAAGGTGTACGATATGTACTGGTGATCACTGCCCGTGTATATTTCCAGGACCTTCCAGTCCTCGACTCTGTGATACATGCCCTCCGAGACCATAGTGATATCCGGAATGGTGCCCTCGCAGCCTGGTCGTCTGAAGGTGGCTACGCTCCCCTCGTTCGCGAAGACCAGTCCGGTTCGAGCTGCCATCTCCACAATTCGCCTGCCCCTTGGGTTGGTGTTCCGCATTCCCCACTCTACTGCTCTAGAGTTAAAATCTCCTGCCACTATGAGATTGCCGCCAATCTGCGCTATTGCGTCTTCGATTTTGGCCAATTTCTCCTCAAATGTTCCCACGTCATCATTGGGAGTTAAATAACAACTCATCAGAGTGATCTCATCAAACTGTACCCAGGTAAAACAATCTCCCCTGCCTGATCTCCTCGGTCGAGGACCCTGGTTATCCGTTATCCATATAGCTGCCGTAGATGTTTCATCACCCAGCCAGAATCCACTATTCTTCGACGCATATTGTTCGCTTATGATAGCTACGTCAACTTCCTGCTCTCTGACTATTTGCGATAGCAAAGAAAAAGCCACCTTCCCTCTGTGCATATTCAGCTGCAATATCCTCATGCTGCCTTTCGCAAGCTCATCTCACAGCCCCGCGATCCCGGGAGGTGTTGCAGGGATTTTCCCGACTCCGCGAAGCAAATACAACACCTTGGTGTGCTTCGGCATTCCTTCCTTTTATGCCCTTTTTCTCCACATTTCATACATAGGCTTGATCTGTCCGGCCCATTACATTCCCACCGTCTGTGACCACTTTCGAAGCATCGGAAACATCGTATAGGTTCCTCTCTGACCATTATCCTACAGTTTGTCCAGCCTATTCGGATCCTCTGTAGTTTCAGAAGCACCTTTGCACAGCTCGTAGAGGTTGTTACGAAGGCCCTTTTCTGCTCCCGGTTGTTCGCGCCGGTTAAACGAATGGATATATCCGGATTTATACCGCCCGCTTCTCTCTGTACTGCCGACAGGACTTCCTCGTTGGTTGTGAGGGCATCTAGGTCTCGTATCTCCAAAGTGACCACCGGAGTAAGCTCCTTCACGGTTGCCTCCTGATTGAGAACGCTTTTCAGATTCTCCCTGAACTCGTCCCTTCTGCCTCCCTTACCCATTTCGATGAGTATGGCACCCGTTTTAGTCTTCCGGACGGCGCGTACTGCTATCTCCGATTCCTCTGGTTTTATTTTACTCCGTATGTTCCTCAGAACATCAGCGTAACTGTGCCCCTCGGTTGGATGGATTATCACCGCTTCTGGACGGTTTTTTACAGTTTTCTGTCTCTCCTTTTTCTCTTTCCTTGCCGATTTCTTGCTCTTTACTGTACTCCATTCTCCATCCACTAATGTTTCCTTGAGCTGTGTTGTGGTCTCCGTGGGTTTTGCTTTCGGCCTCTTTTCTGGCCGGGCCTCCGCCGGGCTTGAGGCGCCTCTCTTGTTGAGGGAACTTACAGGTGTGGATACGTCACTGTCGTTCCTTTTACTCTTGGCGTCGTCAAGGGTCTTGCTAGCTTCTTTTTCCCTTTCTGCAGTCTTCCAGTTCTCTCTGTAATTCTTCATAACGTCAATTAGCTCCTCTAATTCCGATACTCCGCTCTGGACCTCCATACTAATGTTCCTAGCCTTCGTGATTGCCGCCCTAATCTTGCGGATAACACTTTGGCACTTAGTGAATGTCTCCTCCTCTGAGTTCCTCATCTTGCATATAAACTCCTGTCTAGGAGAACTGTGTCCTGAACGAGATTTCTCCGTTCCACTGTGTGCTGGCCGCGTTGCGCGCGAATGCGCATCATCCTGCACCAATTTTGGTGTCGTGCCGCTCTTCTCAATCCCAGCACTCCTCAAGCCTGCACTCTGAGGATTCTCCGTTGCCTGGGATTTTTTCGCCGGTGATCGCCGGATTCTTGGGCTGCTCATGAAAGCTACTTCCCCTTGCATCATCTCTTCCACTTCCAGTATACGATTTTTATTCATTTTTATTATTTGGGTTCCATCTTCAAGCCGCTATCTCATATCGAATATGCAGTTGTCCCTTAAAGACCCCGAGGGTGCCTATGGTAATCAGTGAGGTCCTCGCGAGGGTTGACGCAAATCCTTATGGGAGTTTGCGTTCAGAGCCAGGTCGAACACTAATTAGGAGTCATCTCAACTAAACCTGCATCGCCAACTAAATGGCGACGATAATCGAACGTACTTGAAGCCCTGCCAAGGGTTTAACGGAACGGAGGCGTCTGCAACATTAACCTGAAAGCCATTTCGACCAGTTTTCACCCGGTGTACTCAGGTAACAGAATGCAACAAACGTCAGCCCACTTGCGTCATCTTCACAATCGATCTTCTAAACATAGCCAAGGTCGCGCCAAATCGTCAATCTCGCCTTCTCACATTAGCAAGTACCCAGCGGATGCTGAATACCAGTACCCGGGGAGCGCCTGATCTAAGATACGGAGGCTGTGAGCTGCTTGGCATGTACCTGCAAGGATATCACTGGGTTTTGCCAAGTTAAAACCGGACAGTGGCGTTGCCTTGCAGTTACATACCCGCTCCATTTAAAGTCAATATGGAAGAACAGATTTTTTAGGAAGCTTTTATTGACAACTTTACTTAGTTTCGTAGATTTTGCCAGAACAATGATGAAAGGAAGTCATCGAGGGAAATGATTTTTTGTATTTCGCTTTGCTAAAGATGTCTGACCAGGAGTTTGAACCGTGGTCTCACGTTTAATAAGGGAACATACTACCTACAAAACTACGGGCGAGCATACGTAGTTTTACATTTTCTGCTGAAATATGTTCACAATTCTTCTGATTATGCACAAAAAAATCCTAAAGTGCACGAAATGCATTCTGATTCGAACTTTCGTAAAAGTCTTGAAGAATCTTAACGTGGAGCTCAATTGTGTATCACTCCATGGTTGAATTTGTCAATCACAGAATTTATCAAAGCAAAAAAAAAAGAAATGTCAAATTAGTTTTACGTTAAAGTGTGGTTCACAAGTCACAAGGTTTTGATAAGACCACGCTTTACATAGACAATGATGCAGATTGTTTCAATCGTTTAAGTCGGATCCGATATGACAGTTTTTGACAATTAAGGAAGCATTAGCCATAAGATGCTTGAAAAACAAAAAAATAAAAACGTTAAACATTTCTGACCCAATTTGATTAACAATAAGAATTCTTACATGGCTCTTACATGCCTCAGATTGTGGCAAATATTTCCATTAAAATTCTTTTTATAATCAGACGTCAGCACAAAGAGAACATGATAAAAATGTAAAGCTATTTGGGAGATTCATGTATATAAGCCAGAGGAAAATTGTTAGTAATGTTGTTAAGTGTAATTGAATAGTGGAAAAAATAGAAAATATGTACAATACCAAATCCATAAACACTGCAAATTAAACTGGACAAATATTCTTCCTAAAAAGGAGATCATTTCTCACTATTATTAGTGAAACTCATTAGAAAATAGTGCATCCTACTGTAATTTTTCTTTGGGTGTATAATTGATATACAAAAAAAAAAATCAAAAAGAAGCGACAAGAACCTACTGAAAGCAATTAAAGCAATTAAATGCATTTTTATGCTCTTTTTAACGAACATTTTTGATGTTCGTGCCCTATGTGTGTAAAATACCGAAGATGCTCTTCCCCTGAGGGACATTGGTCCCGGCATCTGTTTATAATGAATTGTCCTTACAGTAGTTATTGATAATAGCAAAAGCATTGAAGTGACATTGATTGTTTAACTCGTTTTTATTTTATTTCATTTTTGTTTTATTTGACAATCATAATTCAGTTTCATTATTCAATTTCTCGTAAAATAATATTTGTTTTGAGCATTTTTGCATTTTAATTAGAAACAACAAAAACAAAATAATCATCATTATCATCATCATCATTGTTATTAATTTTATTATTACGACGTTGTTATTATAATTATTCAATATTTGCATTACAAACAACAACAATAATAATATCCTTCATACAATGCAAACAGACTTTGAAAACATTTGAAACCAAAGAATGTTATAAAAAAATGCAACAACAAACAATAGAGAGGACAATAAATAAATATAAAAACAAAAAACTATGGCAACCATTGGACAAAAGGTCCATTAATTTTAACAAACTATAAACAATTACTTGTAAGAAAACGACTTTTACGAGCATTTATTATAAACACAATATGTAGCAGCAAAACAAACAGAAACAAAAACAAAACGGAGTTGTACAGTACAGTACATGGCATTAAATATGAAAACAAATGCCGTAAATTATTCTTAAGAAATAAAATTTCTTTGTATATACAAAAACAAGTGGCCTTTTCTTTACAGCCATTGGCTGTTGCATACTAAGCTTCTGTTACGGCTTTAGTAAATTTTTAAGGAAATGGAGAGAATACAATGCCATTAGGACAGACAGAGAGAGAGAGATAGAGAGAGAAAGATAAAAACAATATGATTAAATTATAATCAAGATGGTTAAGAGCACTAAGCATAGAATTTCACAAACGAGGTCATCAGATAAAAATTATGATAGAATTTCTCCCCTTTGTTTCATTGAATTTTGTTTCATTCCATTCTTTTGTTTTTTGTATTTTTATTTCAATAACAAGATATTTTAAGTGTTTTTTTTTTGCTTTGCTTTTCTTTCAATAAAGATATCATTTGTATTTTGTATAAAAAAATATTAATTTTAATTAACAACAATTAAATTGACTGCATTTTCAAACAACCACTTAAGAGTTCACAAAGCATTGCTACAAATATAAAATGTCTGGGCTACCCTAATCAGGAAGGTATCGTATACGTAATCTACAACATCCAATTGTATTCTTCATTACAATAAATAGAAAGTAATTAGAAATATTGCAACCTAGCTTCTCACACCATTTATGTTGGGTGTGTTAAGTTTATTCACAGATGGCGGGCCCTGCAGTTTAAAGTCGACTCCAAACGACAGATTCGTGAAAAACTTTTTCAATTTTCGTCAGAAATCATAAGAGAAGACGTCGAAGACACATTTCTTTTCATATTTTTTTTATTCGAGGTTTCTAACCCCGAACTTAAACGGTGACTTAAATTCTCTTACCCTCTTAGGGCTCTTATTCAGCTTCTAGTGTCCCTATACATTACAATACATGCCTTGCGGCAGTGTGCTGCAGGATGTTAGGAATTTTAGTAGTGGTTACCAGTTTGACTGCCACAACTCAACTGCAGAGCAGATAAACTAAGTGGCGTGGCACAATCATCAAATTCTCTGACGTATAATCGACTTCATCTGGAGACATATATACAGGCTGGCTGATATATAATGCAACAAAGTAAGGCGCTATATTGTTTTAATTTTTTTTTAATTTTATTATTCAAAAGCAAAAAATGTTTTACATAACATTAAATTTTAGAATCACTTTAGATTTGTTAAGAATTATGGCCTTCAAAGCCGACAAAGTCGTTACAGGCTGACGAAAGTGGCTCTGCGGTATTTTGGCTTATTCCCGGCGCGTCTTGAAATAATCGACACTTCTTTGGTATTTGTTAGTGAGAACCTTACTCTCCAAAATGCCCCAAGCGCAAAATTCCAACGGATTGAGATCCGGAGATATTGGTGGCCATTGTGCGGTAGAAATGAAGCAAGGAACCTCCTTTTTAAGCCATTCTTGGTTGAAGCATCCTGAGTGCAGTGGTGCTGATTCTTGTTGAAATGTTTATCTGCCCAGGGCTTCAATACTGTCTTTCAGACATTTTCTCGGTAATATTACGAATTTATTTTGACCCCACGGTCGCTGAATACGAGCGGGGAGTGACCATCGGCCATTACGGCGGCCCACACCATTACCACTGGCGGCGATTGTGTTCTGGTGGCCAATCACAGATGTAAATTTTCAGCTGTTTGTTCACAAACTGCTCAATTTGGAATGGCTTCTCATTCTAGTCTAACATTTTTTGGAACTTCAGTGGCTTTAGTCCAAGCTCATTCTTCAATATGTGTTGCATCCGTTCTCGCGATATGTTCAGCTCACGGGCAATTTTTCTACCACTGTGGCATGGAGATCGATCAAATTTGGCCTTCACTTTTCGGATTATTGTGGTGTTTTTTCCCTTTCTTTACATCCACTTGTTGGACGCGATGCAACACTGCCAGTATCACGGTAACGAGCAATGATACAAGAAGCAAAAGATTTTTTCACATTAAATGTTGGAGGGCTGTAACGATGGCCAAATATAAAACAATCACACTCTCATGCTTGTATTCCATTATGAAAAATTTTTTTCTGGAGTAGATCAAAATGCTTTTGTAAGCTTGTAAATAATAAAATGAACTGTCACTGGCATAAATCTGCCAGCTGTCAGACGAGCGGTTTACAAATGATAACAACTTGAAGTTGGCTGCAAGACATATCAGCCACCCTATACATAATTGGTAATTACAACCCTTTAGTCAGGACCACTACCTAGCTTCTTACAGCACTTATGTTGTGTGCATAAATTTTATTTTTTAAACGTACAGTTTAAAATCGACTCCAAACGGGCGATTTTTGAATAACTTTTCATTGCAATTTTATTTACTTTTAGAGTTTTTTGCCGTTGAAATATTTTCATTTTTTCGTTTGAATGTTTGACATGGGACATGAACTCAGACCTTACGTCTAACAAGCCAACATACTACTACGGCAAAACTCCAATGAAGCCACCGGAATATGGTTGTCAGGCTCATATCGTGCCATTGAATTATAAGAACACCTTGCAAATAATTTCTAGAGATAAGACTGAAAATTTGAATTAGTTTCCATTTTCCTAAAAATTGTTCTTCACTTCACGAATACTTGTTAATATAAACACTTCTTTGTCTATATTGTCTTTGCCAGATTATTTACTGATTTTTAATAATCCTGTCCATACTGTTCATACATCGACAATAATTAAATTCATAGGAAATATATGATACTTATGTACGTATGTATGTATGTATTTAATAATGATTTATTTTCTATTCATTAACATTTTGGCTAGTTACTAATTAAACACAATATATTATCAAAATTATGTATGTATGCATACATATCTATATGCCTGCTGCTCATATTGCAAGAACATTACAAAAGAAAAACTGAAATGAATTACACAATGTAGGTACATTTCAAAAAGGCACTTTGTCACTACATGAGTGTCATGTGTCTGTGGGCATAATGTCTGTAACATGAATGCAAATTATCTTCCCATTGTCAGGCATGTTTCTAAAAAATAATGGCCAACATCAAAACCAATAACACACGGTGATTGACAATGTACCGGACAAATATTATTTAATCTTGAATACATTGTTTAGATAATAGCCAGTGAAATCCAGGTGAACAGTTGTAATGTTTATACAATCAGTTATAGTTTCTTAATTTTATAACAAATATGGTCTCCTTATTTTTGTTTGTTAATATTTTGATTAAAACATATTATCTTGCTCGTAGCAAACCATTTGCCGAGAAATCATTGCTTGCATTAACTTACTTTAATATCATGTACAAATGATTATGGCAATCAGCTAACTGGTAACGTATACCAGTGAACCTTTTAGTTGCTCTCAAATATATGAACTCATATACATACACATAATTGGTCACTACAACGTCTTAGGCAGGATTACGACCTAACTTCTCACTTATGTTAAGTGTAATAATTTTATACATGATTGGCGAAACTTAGAGTTTAAATCCAACTCCAAACGACCGCTTTGTAAGAAACTTCTTTATGGCAGGTTTTTCATTTACTCTCAGATTTTTTGCCTGAAAAGGAAGTCGCCGATCAAAAATTCATTCTTATCGTTTTGTTGGAGACGCCTTACCTGGAGTTTCAACCATGGCATCACATCTAATAAGCCAACACAATATCTACTAGGGTACGTCAACGGCAACGTATGGCAGGTCTCGTAATTATTCGCCAGAGAAGTTTACATTTTATTTTGACGTATACATTTGGACTTATGAAGGGGAATTCTAAAAGTTTAGTTAATTTCTACGTTTTTGTGTGGGACTACAGTCGATACCAAGTATACATTTTAAATGCACATGGTTTGCTGGGTAAAATTTCAGTTTTAATTTCTATTCATTTCTATAACGGGCAACCAAAGGCACAAAACATTTTCTAATTACTTTGCAATTGCGTTAAGAAAATTTCGTTTTCTCGAAACTCTTTCAAACGCTTAGCAAATGTCTACTAAAAGGGGCCTCCACTAAGATTTGCACCGACATGTAATTAGTTGTTCTTTTCTTAAAGTCCCTGTAGGCTAGTAGGTAGTGTATTGGCTTAAACAGTAAGTCCTGTCAACTGCCAACTGTCAACACATAATATGATTGGTGTCAGAAGATAGGTTGTAATCTTGGCTAAAGAGTAATGACTAAATAAATAATTAAGGGAGTAGGTATTTAATGCACTCCTGAGGTCTGATCCTTTATTGAAACAACCCAAGCTGTTGTCTTTCTTTTTAGATCTCATGTTTTCTTTTTTAGAAAGCATTCTAATGTATTTAAGCTATCACTTAATGGTAAAGAAAAACAACACGATTAGAACCAAAATATTTTAAAATTTTTACTTTCTTTTTTTTACTCTCTGGGGTTTGAAACAAAATCAGTGGCAAGATAAAATAATAGGTGAGTAGTTCGAATACAAATCTAAAACCAGTGTCTGAAACCAGATAACTCTAAGGTCTTTAAAATCAAGAATTTTCTTTCCAGTCCTTCAGCAGCACGTCTACAAAGACATTATAATTGAACTTTTTGAAAATTAAGATTTTATTTTGGGAGAGTTCATTTCACACTACTTTCACGCAAAAGTTCTATACCAACGATATGTATTCGATATAAATCTTTTGAGATTTTATATTAGATATTTTAATACTCCTTCTTAAATAGTGTAATAACTTCCATTTTAGGCCCCCTTAATAGTAGAATTAAGTGCACTACTGTTGCAATCCTAATACTTAAATGTCTGTAAATCATTTAAAACTTAGTTCGAGTAAGAGGTATACCTGAAAAATCATTTATTTCTGCAGACTTCATTATCTATTGTTTTGAGTAAAATTTCGTGTTCTTTGTATAATCTTAAGTAAGAAATGAAGTTCATTCAATACGTTTACCTTTAATTTCCATTAAAATGAAGCTCAAATAATGAATAGAATGGTATTGTCTTGTTAAAATCTTAAAATTTAATGAATTATAGAGAAAAGTCGAACGTAATTAGATTGCCAAAGAATATCTTTGTATATTTGAAAATTAACTATCATCTATGGGATACAACAAATGCAACCAGCACCCAACCACCACCACCACCCACAGCAAATGTTGTAAATTTTAATTTGAAATTATTTATCTGCTGTTGCTGTTGCTGCTGCTCTTGTCTTTTAAGATATTTTATTAAATGCTGATAAAATATCTACACAGGATATACATACAAATACAAGCAAATCTTAAATTGGTATTTATCGTCATAATTATTATTTTATGTAATCTATAAGTACATACTAAGAGCTGCTGTCATTCAATTGTACATCGAGCAAAGCAATGCCAGTAAATGGACAGGCCTTCGTTGATATTGCATTGAAATATTTTATGATTTCTATTGATTTTGTTAATAACAATGCATGTTCATAATTTAATTAAAGTTATTAATTTAGACAACAACATTATCATTGTGATTTCAATTTAATTGGAAAAGAAATAATGCACTTGACGAACTGGAATACATACTTGAATAGAAAATTCATCAATTCCTTTAATTAATATGAATTGAAAAAAAAATCAAAGAAAAGATTTCAATTTAGAAGACTAGCATTCACTAAAAATGTAGGCAACTGAAATAACTTTTAAGCGTCCTATATGTGGATATGCTTGCATTATGAATTTTTTACAATGACGGGCAAAAAATTTCTTTAATTTGTCCACATTGATCTCTTCAACATACTTAATGTATCCAATATAATACCAAATGTTTGAAACTGTTTTCAGATTTGAAAATTCTTGCTTCAATCTCATGCAGATACATAAAGCATCAAATCGTCAAATATTAGAAAAAAAAATCGTCAAAATCGTCATGGAAATCATCAAACTAATCGTCACAAAATCGGCATAAAAATTCAATGTGATGTACTCTAGAACCGACACAGTTTTCAGTGCTTTAGTTTCTTAAGAGAGTGTAAGAAATGCTTCCCTTCATCGGATCTTCGTACTATTTACACCTCTTATATCCGAAAACGAATGGAATACAACTCTCATGTATTCCAACACTCATGCCTCAACGACTATTTTGAGACTTCTCGACCGCTTAAAAGAAAGAGTGAAGTTGCCCGTTAATGACGGTAGGATATCCAACTCCATTGATTCATTGGAGCAACGTTGCAATGTAAGGGAAATAAGGGACTTGTACCCGAGAATCATGTATTCCTACGCAACACTCGCAACATTCTCTGCGGGCACAAATATAGGTATGTGGTTGATTGGCCAGTGGATCGCTCACTGCATTACAGATAAAATTAGATCTTTAGTCGGACTATTCGTATGTTCAGAGATTGTAGTTTTTTGGATTTTAAGGACATAAGATACAGAAAAATTTGGCAATAGTAATAACTGCAAAGGTAAATACAAAGCTTAAAGTAGCTTTTAATATACTGAAGTAAAGACAATGATGTAAACTTTTAATTTTTAAAAATCGCCAAAATAAGGGCATAAATCGTCAATATGATATTTTTGAAGCACAAAACCGTCAAAATAACGATAAATCGTCAAATCTGGCAGCTATGATCTCATAACGTATAGCTGCTTTAAAATTGTGCAATAACTGCGTGATATTTTAACTTCTTATCTCTCAGTTGGCATCTGACAAAATATGAAGTAAGTAGCTGAGTTATTAAGCTTGTAATTGTCATCATTGTTTGCTTTCATGCCCGTAAAGCAGAGTCCGCAGGAGGAGATTTGATTTTAATTTGACGACCACATATAAATGACCAATTATATATGTATATAATTACATATGTATATAATTGGTCATTTCAATCCATTAGCCAGAATTATGACCTAGCTTCTCACACTACTTATGTTGTATGCGTTAATTTTTATACATGAGTGGCGGAACCTACAGTTTAAAGTCGACTCGCAACGACAGATTTTTGAGAAGCTTTCTATGGCAACTTTTTTTTTCTCTCAGAGTTCTTGTCAGAAATCTGCTGAGAGGAAATCCGCTCGCCGAAGAAAAATTTTCATATTTTCGTTTTGATGTCTGACCTGGGATTTGAACTCGGGCCTTACCTCTAATAAGCCAACACACTGACGACCAAAACAAATCTTATTTTAGAAAACCAAAAACATCTACAGTCTCCTTGGTAAACGTTGTTGCAGCGTCAAGATTGATACAATACTTAATATCGTATGGACTACTTTATATATTAAGCTTTAAGACTGGGAGTCATGATTTGAAGAGAAGATGAAGTACGAATTCTAAAAACCGGTAAAATTAGATTTTTCATTTAGAAATCAGGGCATCGATACGTATAGTATCGGTATTTCTACACGAGTGAACTTAGGTTTCCAAAAATTTATAATTCAAAAGCGATGCCATATGAATATGAAATAATAATTTTGTTTCAAAAATAATAATAAAATAAGTAACTGAACATATTCTTTAACGAGAACCTATTTTGCTTGATGAAAATTAATATTTAATAAATACTGTGTTTAAGGCATTCTATAATGAAATTTACTTTTTGAAAAAATTTGCCTTTGAACTGATGCCAACAATTTTATTGCCTTTGTAGCACAATAAAAGTAGGCTTTCGCTTTTGTGAAAGTCTTTGCTAACAAATGCTGACAAAACATGAAATGCCTTTGTAAGGCTTACTTACGTTATTAACATTTTTATTTTAATGAAAAAGCTCTTGAAAAAAAGTGAAAACCTATAGTACTATGCTATGGGAACATACGTTACAGTTCATTGTAGATTTCGTCATGTTTTGAAGGTTTGATTAGCGTATAGCAAAATTTTAATTAAAATTTATCAGTGCTTGTCAGAATTTTACATCAAATGAAGTCAAAGGAATAAAGTAGAAGATATTGAAAGAGAAACAGATTTTGCCACATGGTTTAAATATAAAAATTAATTCATTAATGCAATCATGATATGCAGCAATTACTTTGAGGATTTAAAGAGAAAGCAAAATCGGATTTGGCTTAAAAAAAAAAACAATAAAATAATCATTAAAACTATTTGATAAGTTTTGACAAAAAAAAAAAGAAAATTATTTTCAACACAATTGTTTATTTAACTCTAAACGACAACAACAGCAAAATAAAAAACGATATTCAATATGTTTTTTTCATAGATTTTTTTTATTTTTTTTTTTTTATTTTTTTGTCAACTCAACGATTTTTTCAACTGAAATTCTCAAAAAAAAAAAAATAAAATAAAATAAAAATAGAAAAAAAAGTTGTTTCAGCAATTTGTATTGTAAAAAGTGTTAAAACGCGAAAAATGCCAATGCACATGTACGTACATACGGCCATAGACTGCGACTGTAGAGTTTATACGAGTTTAGAAGGATATGCTAAATTTGTAGTTTTATTTATTTCCTAAAAATGGTAAAAAAAACAAAATAAAAAACAAAACGAATTGATAATAAAATGTAAGTGATTTTGTCGTTTGTTTTTTTCTCTCTCTCTCTGTTTTTTTTTTTCACAAATCAGCACAATGTGGATCAGTGCCAAAGGCATAATTCAAAACTAACAACACAAAACAAGGCGAATAAGAGCTCAGTTAAAATGCTGACTGTATTGTTTTTACGAGTCTTTTAATGCCCTACAAATGCAAATATTAAAGAAAAAACAGAAATTAATTCATTAAATTTAGGGCCATTATTACAACTTGCCTTTAACTAAAGGGAGCATTTTAACGGAAGGATAAATTGTTTTTCATTATTATGAGTACCCAAAAAGATAGAAGTGAGCATTGAGCTAAAGGGAAAATTATCCTACTTTTAACATTTAAAGGTCATATCATATACTATATTCGATACGGCAACTTTTTAAGCAAAATGAGCATATACAACAAAAAATATGAAGTCTGCTGTTGCCACTGCGTTAAAAAAACTTATTTAAGTGAGCAGTTTTATCGTCTTTACTCCGGCACTGTCATATTTTTGAAAAAGATAATTTTATAAGTTGTAATAACCAAAATAAGTTAAACGTAACTTTGCCGTTGACTTTAGCTAAAGGTAACTTTAACTTTATCACCAACTTTAACGGGAAGTTGTAGTAATGGCCCTTAAACTAATACTGATGTATGTATTCCTAACGAAATTAGGAAACCTGTAATTAGATTAGTATTTGACTTAAACTGATTCTTTTCATTTTGCTATTGCTTAAAGCATTGTTAACAAATCAATTATTGGATAATAAGCAAAATACTAGAGTGCAGTGTAACTCTGTACAGCTCTGAACATTTTCCATTTGATTTCTTCTACATAATTGGTCATTACAACCCTTTAGTTAGGATTATTGACCTAGTTTCTCACACCACTTGTAATGTGTCTAATAATTTTATACATAAGTTGCAGGACCTACAGTTTAAAGTCGACTCCGAACGACAGATTTTTTTGAGAAACTTTTCATAGCAATTTTATTTACTCTTAAAGTTTTTGCTAGAAATCTGCAGAGAAGAAATCGCTGAAAAAATACTTTTGTATTTTGTTTTGAACGTCTAATACGCCAACACACCACCTACGGTGATTTCAAGTGATTTCTTATGGCATGGATTAATACCCTACAGATTCCAAGAATGCATTTTAATGGTTCAGTTTCATCATGTTGGGATTCACACAATTTACACTTGTACACGTACTTAATTGGTCACACCCCTTTCTGTTAGGATCACAAACTAGCTTCTAACACCACTGACGTTGTGTGTGTTAATCTTATCCATCTGTGGCAGTATCAACCCTTTAAATATGAGTCCGAACGACAAATTTTTGAGCAACTTTTCGTGATAATAGTATTTAGATTGATTGATCTTTACAACCTTTTAGTTAGGATTACAACCCAGCTTCTCATACCATCCATGTTATAAGTAAGTTTTTTTTTGCCGGAATGGCAAACTCAACACCGAACGTTAGATTTTTGAGAAACTTTTCATGGCTATTTCTTTACTCCCAGAGTTTTTGTGTGACAAGACGGCTGTAAGATAATTGCCAAAGAAATATTTTTTTTTCCATATTTTGTTTCATTCTAGATGTCTGGACTGGATTTTTAAGCACGGCCTTACATCTAATAAGCCAATATACCAACTTATAGACCACGGTGAATTTATTCTACAACTTGACATAACTCCTAATCTTAGTAAATCAATCCCTATTAAAAGATGAGCTATTAATCTGATTTATTCTTCGTAGGGTCATGAAACTAATCGCCTCTTATCGTATTATTTCAACAAAAATTTTGATTGAGTTAAATAAACTTGGCATGAATCTCTTCTTCCTTAATCTTCCCTTTTGTTGAACATTCAGTTGCAGAACATCCGATCCCACTTCAATTAACGATTTTAATCTCATCATGGCTCATCTCCTTGCAAATTCGTCGGCTTTCTTAGGCCTCATTAATGGATTGAAAGTTTCCCTTCTCGTAAACTGGTCAGCTTGCTTATCATCAAGAATGGTAACATGACCGGGGGCACAACAGAGTATAACTTTATTCTGTTTATTTAGTTGTTTGAACTTCTTCAAATAGTCTCATAATATTTTCGATTTAACCTCAGAAACATTGAGGGCTCGAATGGCCGCCTAACTATCCGACAGTATTGTTATGTCCTGTCTTTTGTACTTCCTGTCCAAGTAGAATTGACCATATCTTGCGATGGTATAGACCTCCGGGTTCAGGCAACAAGTTACTCTGTTACTTTTTCCATTGAGGTTGGTTCTGATGGTCTTTTGGAATAGTTTGAAAACCAAACCCGGTTAGCTTCCTATAGCTTTCATGTGCAAGTAATCTATTGTTTCTTTATAAAAAAAATTCTGTGAAGTATACGAATTGATTTTTTTCCATAAACCGATGTCCTAGAATTTAATACTTTTTAACAAATTTTGATTATTTGGCAGTTTGAGCTAATGATTGGCTTCAGATTTTTATAGTTTTGAGAATTGAAGTATTGTTTCGTATGTATGAATAAAGGACTACATTCGTTGCTAATTTATAAGCTTAGCTTAAAATTTTTTTTGGTAAAAATAGAAACAAATTGGCAGGAGTCTTCTAAACACTCTCTTTGTAGAGTGCAAAGCTATTAAATGTTAAAGAAATGAAAATAAAAAAAATCTAACGAAAATTACCTCTCAAAAAAGGGGGAAAAAATTACAAAACTATCGCAACATGAAACAATTCCAATGTTAGGGTTGCATTTTATGTTTTCCATTGCAATTGGGCGACTTATTTTAGAATTATATTTTTTTTCATAAATTAAACACAGAAAAAAGACAAAAGGGGAAAACGAAAAAAATGTTTTACATTAATTTTACTATTCTACAATATAAATTCAATAAACATTGTAAGTGGTATTCAGCAAACATTCTCTGTGTTGGTAATGGAAAATTTTTTGGAATTTTGCCGAAAAAATAAAATTCAAAATGAAAAAACAAAAACAATCAAAATAATATTGCAAACCAAGGTTATGATATGATTTTTATTATTTTCTTTACGTATACATACATACATATATATATACATTATATACATATGGATGTATATATATGTATGTGTGCAATATGTATTTGTATATGTAATATCTTAAGTTTACATGTTTGTTTGTATATTCTGTTTCTGCAAAATGTTTTGTTATTTGTTTGTATAAATTTCAATAAAAAAAAAATTTATTCTTGGCATGCCAATGACATCAAAAAGCAAAATGTTTTAAAAATTTAACAACAACAACAACCACCATAAAGAGACTTAAATCTTATTTGCCGAAAACACTCAATGTATGCACAAAATAACCTTAAGGATAACGCCAGGAATTTCAGCAATTAATGCTTAACAGATAATTTTCATAATTATTGACAATACATACATGCATATAAAGTAACGGCATAGAATATTGGATTCAATTTGGTCCTGTAACCAACATTAAGTTAACAGTTGTGTATGTTTTATGAATGAAATACAGCCAAACCCGGATATATCGAACTCCGTGGGACCAGAACAAATAGTTCGTTATAGGCAAAGTTCGTAATAAACGGGGTGAAGTCATAGAAGAAAATATGTTTTAACTAAATGACCCGTGCGAATATTTCGCACCGTTAGTTGTCATTTTTGTATCATAAAATGAAAATAATTAATAGAAATTTTATTAAAAGTATAAAAATATTAGAAATCATAATATCATCAGACATATTTACATACATACATATGTTTAAATGCTTTTAAAATACTTCTTTGAATACAATGTTAGAGGTAATGACATGATCATCGTTAACTTTTTGCCCGTAAGAGTCCTTAATACAAACAAAAATATCTTTAAACGTACGCACTCGGGAAAAAGCCACATATAACTGCCCATGTGAAAAGACCGGTTCTGGTAACTACAATCCTACCTTTTGAAGGGTTTAACTTTGTGCTTTGTTTATCGTTATAGCAAAAAAAAAACTTTCACAGGGAATTGTTTTCTTGTCATTCGGAAAGGCACAGTTGGATCAGAAGGTGTACGGTTGATTCGGGGTATGAGTACAGTTTTATCAGTACGAATAATTTTTGCTGATATGATGTGCTCTCCCAAGTTTGTTACGATTAGCCTGGTACCATTTATTTATTTTTTATCAATGAAAATATTAATTTTTCAATTTCTAATTATTTTTCGCCATTAGTGTTAGACATAAGTTTCAAAATGAGATATCGTTCATTAAATTTGATGCGGTGGTATGGGAGATATTTGCAACCGACAAAAAAAGTGCTTTAGAAATAATATATATGATTCTTGTTGCCTATCAGCTGATTAAAGATGCTGAGTTATACTGTAATGTTGCCATATTAAATAAAAGTAAAGACTATTGCCACACTTTAAAGTTTTTTCTGAGGGTTCGTAATAAAAAAAAGGTGAAATGTATGAAATTTAATTACTGGGACCATTTAAAGTAGTTCCTTTTAACCGAGAATTCGTTATAAACGAAGTTTTGGTATGAAAATTGTTATTAATACGTTGGGACTTGAGAATATGTACGTAATAACCATGAATTCGTTATAACCGATTTCGTTATAAATGAGTTTGACTGTAGTTGGAATACATTCTATAAATTGTTGTGTTTGCGTAAGTATTTAATCCGTATTATCTCAACATTGCATGTTTGAAACGATAGTTTTTAAAACTAGAGAAAAACTGCTAATGTTTCATGTGGTAACCATTCAATATTTGACATTACATACATACATATACACATAATTGGTCATTACAACCCTTCAGTCCGGATTACGACGTTGTTTCTCACGCCACTTGTGTTGTATGTGTGTTAATTAAATACATGAGTGGCGGGACCAAGGTAGATTTATATAAGAGGTAGGAACGTCTGTACAACAAATACAACAATGCAAAAACAACAGGGATTTTGTTTTTGTAAAGAGTATGCCTAATGTCAAAAACAGCTGACCAAGTGTATTCATCACTGACTGACGAATAACAATAGAAAGAAAAATGTTAAAAAATTTATAAAAATGGTTACAACAAACACTAAAAAAACAACAACATTTTGATATTTTAAACCTCATCAGCTGTTCACTTAAGGCTACCGTCTATAAATCTACCGTGGGCGGGACCTGCAGTTCGGGGTGTCGATTTTTGAAAAACTTTTCATGGCAATTTTTTATTTACTCTCAGAGTTTTCTCCAGAAATCTGTTGAGAGAAAGTTGCCGAAGAAATACTTTTTTTTTTTTTGTATTTTTAATACCGACGTCAGATATTCTCCATTCATTTTGGATAGAAATTACTAAGGACTAAGGAGCATAGTCTAGTAGGTATTGTGTTGGCTTACTACACGTAAGGCCACTGTTAAAATCCCAGGCCAGACTTCATTATAAATAATATTTCTTCGGTGATTTCCTCTCTGAAGATTTCTTGCAAAAATTCTGAGATGAAAACAGAAAAATTGCCATCAAAAGTTTCTCAAAAATGGTGGCCTTGACTGTGATGTATGAAATTAACACACATAACGTAAATGGTATGAAAAGCTAGGTTGTAATCCTGACTGAAGGATTGTAAAGACCAGTTATGTATGTAATTAGACCGCTATATGAGCAATAGGCTTCTATGTGGAAAAACGATGTTAGTTAGTTCTGCTTATACTAAATCAGCTAAGTAGAAAAAGCTGTAAGGTCCCAGGTCAGAGAAGGCAGATGAGCTTATCTTAAGCTTAAGGGGCTTACAAGGTCTTCATGGTACCACATGTTTTTGGAAAAGTATACTTAGCGTGAGGATATATAAAGAAACTCTTCAAATGCCAAATATGTTTAAGGCAATCAAACGTAACATACATACCTAAGCCCTTCAATTAGAACTACTTGTGTGCTAATTTTATACATCAGTTATGGTAACTACAGTATGTCTGACCTGAAGTTTGAACCGTCGCTACACGTCTAATAAGCTTACTAACATATCATTTAAATTAGGGTAGGTTAGAGGACGTGTACTTGTCAATTCTGACAAGTACAGTAACAGTTTATATTTAAACATTATCAAACTGTTAGAAAGGCTTTCAATTTGATTCTATGGGAGACGAGTTAATCGGGACTCCTATTAGTTAGCTGTGAATCATTTTAACTGGCTGGTTGTCGCTCTCTCTCTTATTCTATTCAATATAAATTGAAAAATTAAAAATTTTTTTATTGAATTTTTATAATTTTTCATGTTCCTTAACACATAATTTACTGTTTATTGTATGTCAATGACTTAAAACCTGTTGACTTTAATAACTCCATCATCAATATTGTGTATTTATAACTGAACTGTAAATACGTATGTGTTGTGTTGTGTTGTGTTTATAATCAATTAATAATTCAGAATAAGTCCGGCATATCAATAAATGGCAAATAAATTTTAACACTTTATTTCAAACAAACAAAATGTGTTTAAATGCCATTTAAATTAACACGAATGCAATTTGTATATTTCTTTGTTTGTTTATTTATTATTTTATATAAATAATAGACAGAAGTTAACAATGAAATATGAATTGTGTTTTTCATGATTATTTTTTATTTTTTTAGTTTTAAAAAAGATAGAAAATATAGAAGCCGAAGATGTGGATATAAATCTTCTCAGATTTTCTAATAAATTATTTCTATTAAAATTAACAAAAAAAAATAAAAGAAAATATTTAAAATCATAAGAAATGTGCTGATGTCAAAAGATTTTATGTTTCTTTTATTATTAATTTTCTTGTTAAAATATAGAATATTTGAATTTGGACTTTTAACCAAAAAAAAAAAGAATATTTATTCGTAAGAAAGAATATTTATTCGTATGAAAAGTTCATTAAGAATTTCATATTTATACTTTAGGTTGTAGTATGTTTTGTATTGAATATATTCCATTGCGATTATAAAAGAAAATTAAAATTAAAAAGAAATAAATAAATTGTTAATTCTATCTTTATATTATTTATTTTAAACATTATCATGCACACACTCACTGCTTTATGCACTTTGATTCAAAGATCAGCAATAAGTATTTAAAACGATGAATAGGTTCGAGTCATACTTATAATTTCTGATACTTATACGCATTCATTCATATTTTGATATCATACTCATACCACTCATACTCAAAGTGGAAGTATTCGTCGTATTCATAGTTAACAATGCGCATGATGCTATTGATTTCGATTCGTCTCTACTTAACATTTACACGAAGCACAAAATAAGTACGATTCGCGTACGAGCACTGCAATACCCAAAAGAAGATTGTGTGTATGCTTTGCTTGTTGTCTTTGAATTTCCTTTCTTCTTTGTTTATATATGCAACAACAACAAAGGCTGTAAATTTTGATGAATGAATCGAGCCACTCGAATTACTTATAAGTGTTATAAGTATTTTTCTAAATTTATGAATCAGAATGAATAGGCGTATGAATCATGTTGTGAGTTTGTTGTCAACTTTGTACTCATACTCACTGCTATTTTTACTTATAAATCAATATGGTAGCGAGTACGAGTGAATCAGAGTACTTGAATTTCAATTCTGTTGATTCATTCATACTCAAAATTGCATAAGTGCTTATGAGTAGCGGAAAAACAATTCATTGCTGATCTCTTATCTCTGTATCCCATTTTATTCACTTACTGCCTTCTGCAGTTGTTTAAAGTTATACTAGCTGATAAAGGCCAAATGGGTTGGTAAAACTGTTTGATCATTTTGTAATGTTCCGTGTTCATGTTATTCTCTCTGATTTTTCATAGGGTACTTTTATGACACCTCTTGTATCATTTTCCATATCCAATGCCAATATTTAATTATGATTTTCATCGTCATAACTTAAGTATTCTAACCCTTATCAATAATCAATTTATTTTCATCGCAACTGTTGAAAATTTTAAGCAGGTGCAAATTATTTAAGCAGAAAAACAAAAATATTTACACAATATACAGACGTACATATGTGTATACATATATATAAATATAGTATGTATATGTGTATATTAGTAAAATACATACATACAACGTATATTACATAAATTTTAATTACAAATTTACGCGTTTGGCTGCTGTTAACGTTGTGTTCATTAACAAGTTTGTATCTAAATTGTATTTATTTGCGTGTGTGTTTTACTTTACATTTGCAAATATCTAAACCAGACAATATATATAATGATAAATAATATTATACGAACATATTACATACAGTGAGCATCAAAATAAACTGTACATTAAAAAAGATATATGCATTAATTTATTTCAGTTATTATTATTTTAAAATTGTTTTACTGGCAGTTTTTAAAAAATTTAAAAACTCGGGCACCCTCTTTGGTGATGGTTGGAATTTTATCCATAGTGTACAGTTACTTTTAACGCTCACTGTACACACATACATATTGTAGGTATATTCCTATGAACATAGTTGTGTTTAGTATGAAATTTTTAATTATTAATTTGCTTGCCAACATATTCGCACCATATATTCATGGCAAGAATACTTATTTATTATGATTATTATTATTTTATTATTATTTTCGTTTTTATTATTTTTGTTTTTTTTTACAAATTTATTAATTTCCATTATTTTCTCTTTGTTTTTATTTACAGGTGAGTTTAACTGTTTATGATTGGGTTGATATGAAAAAAATTTTTTTTCTTTGTACATAACATGAATGAACGTTTACATACGTGAATAAACGTACATATTTTGCAACAAATATAAAGAAATGTGTGGACCTGCTGCTGTTTTTAATGGATCACTGTTAAGTATGTAACATTAGGTGAGAGGTTTAATTACAGCACTGCAGCAGTTAATTTAAACTCACCATGGTTTTATTCCTAATTTTTTTTTTCCATTTATTTTATTTTTAATTCATGCAATCATAATAAAATAATTGCATAACTAATACAAGTTAATTATATTTTATGAAAGTAATGTTTTAATTATGCTCACACATTATTGTTATAAAAGTGAACAAAAACAAAAACAAAAACACCAACATTTATCGTCTACACTCATTCAAATTAATTTAAAAATGACGATAAACTGCCTTTAAAAGAACAATAGAAACCAAACCAATATGTTGATAATAATAACGATCAGTTAGTTAGGCATGTAAAATTAAAACTTAATTTAATAAACAGAAGCAACAAAAACAAAAATTTTTATATTTTTATCTGGAAAATTAATGTATTTTTATTAACTAATATGCCAGTAAATTTACTGATATTAGTGGAAAAAATAAAAATAAATGCTGCAAAAATTATACACACTTCTTGCTGGAGTAAAAAAATTTAAAAATTCCATCACTTGCCATTGAAAAATTTCAAGAAATTTCTAATAAATGAATTTAATTTTAAACTTTTTTCAAAGTAAAACAAATTATGACTGAACATTTAGTTCACACATGCATAATTAGCCATTACAACTCGAGATTATTCAAGATTGGAATCCAGCTTCCCACATCACTTACAATGTTGTGTGCGTTAATTTCATAAATGGATGGCGATAACTATGAATGACAGATTTTTTAAGAAACTTTTCAAGACAATTTTATTTTACTTTCAGAATTTTTGTCAGAAATCCGTTGAGAGTAGGTCGCCGAAGAAATATTTTTTCAAATTTGGTTTTGATGGATATGTTTAATATGAAATTTTAACCATGGCCTTCTGTCTAAACCAACACACTAACTATTAGACTACGGCACCTAATATTCCAGAAAATCTACATATGGAAAAAATTAAAATAAATGTTGCAAAATGACTTTTACTTGTTTTTGGAGTAGGTACACAATTAGGCCGATTGTGATACCACGGTTTCTTATTTTCCCTATTCTTGGAACCGTTCGGAGCTTGTAATGAAGATACTCAGACTGCCAATATCCATACATGACAGTTCATCTATATTCTTCATCCTCTATCCTCTATGTGAAGAATAGTCTCATGCTCCTTTTCATCTCCACAGCTACTGTAGACATCATTTGCAAAGTATCCAAGAACAAAGAGCCTCGCTAGCACTCCTATCATACAATGCCCCGTAATAACTCTGATAACAGTGTAACTCTAAAGAATTTTAGCTGAGTCGCCGTGCAGGTACCCAAAGGGATCCTCGCTCTGCAGTTTCCAGAAATATCACCATGTCCTGATACCCATATGGTACAGACGTCATATCGAATCGCCACTTCCTTGAACTATCTGCGACAGTCGTACACTGTCTTGGATTTTATTACACTGCAATCCAATGCCTTGACAACTGCTTGGCTGTCGTATAATGCAATGATTTTCTGAAGCAAAAAATTTTTGAAATTTGAAAATTTAGGCAGAGTTTACGACTCTCCATTAATTCAATAAAATTTTAAACTTTTTTAAAGTGAAAAAATGGTCCCAAATTATCTAAAAAATGGTCAAATTTAAAAAATGGTCAAATTTAAAAAATGGTCAAATTTAAAAAATGGCCTTTGATGCCGGCTTCTTGACTGATTCATGTAATACTTCTATTGGTGTTAATGAAGTCATGGTATAGTGAAGATAAGATAAGATAAGATAAGCACGACTGAAAAATATTGTTAACAAATTTTAATCAGATATCTACGTTCAGGAATTTTTTGATTAACATAGCATAATACATGACAAATTATTAGCACAATCATATAAATCTAATTGCATCAAACCCTCATCCCAATCCGCTGAAAAAAAGGTCTCTAAGAAGCAACATAAAAATAAACAAGAAAAGTTTGGTGAAATACTACTGCAACAAAGCATTTATAAGAGAGCTTAATACGTATTGTGTGTCCTTACTTATACACACACATACATAACTGACAATTTTATTTATTCTCAGAGTTTTAGCCAGAAATCTGCAGAAAGGAAGGCGACCTAGGAAATCTCTTTGTTGGAAATGTATAACCTGGCCTTGCTTGGAAAGCCCCTAGGGGTCTCAAAATAGAATTCAAGGTGCAGGTTTATACATGAGAGTCCTATACCGGTACGTGGTGTTAATAGTATGGAGATTAGAAAACATCAAATATTTTTAGGCACTTGAACTAGGCAATTCGTTACCCGAATTGAATTTTCATGCTTTCAACATATTTTTCGAAGTTCAGGTAACACGTTATTAATGTTGGGCCTACAAAGTAATAAGAGGCCGTTGTAGTGCAATAAGTTTTGTGCTAACTATCTAGACCCAAGTCGCCGTGGCCTAGTAGGTAGTGTGTTGGCTTATTAGACGTAAAAGCCAGGCTTCGAGTTCCAGACCAGACATCAAAACAAAATACAAAAAGTATTTCTTCGGCGATTTTTCTCTCAGTAGATTTCTGGCAAAAACTCTGAGAGTAAATAAACCTGCCATGAAAAGTTTCTGAAAAAAAAAAAAATTTGTCGTTCGAAGTCAACATTTAACTGTAGGTCCCACCAGTTATGAATAAAAATTAACACACACAACATAAGTGGTGTGAGAAACTAGGTTAATAATCCTGACTGAAAAATCTGTCGTTCGGAATCGGTGCCGCCACTCGTGGATTAAATTAGCAAACTCTACATTTGTGGTATGAGAACTAGGTTCTGAAAGTGTAAGTAACTGCCTATTATTATTACGGATTGAAAGCGTAAGTATTTCTCTTGCAATTAAAAAGTTTACAGAAATCAAAACAAATATTTCCTGTCCCATTTCACGAACTATAATATTTCAACTATTTGTATCTAAATCATGTTAATAGTATCGCAAATATTGCTGAAAATGATTTAAATCAATAACGGCTTTTAGGCCTTGACTTTTTAGTGTTTTCTAAAGAAAAAAACTTGAAAATTTAATGTAAAAAAAAATCAATTTTGAATTTGAAATTTTTTTTATTGAATTTAATTTTTAATCGTAACTTATTTTTACGTTTTCTTTTTTCTATTTTAAATACACAAAATGTTTGTCCTTAAAGTTATGTATGCAATTTAAAATGGACAGTAAAACCCTGGGTATAACGAAGCTTTTTGTAGGATATGAAACATTTGAAAATATTCAAATGCTGCCAATTGCATACCAAAAGTTTAGTTTGGCTTTACTGTAGGCCTTGTTTGATTTCGTTTTTTTTTCGGAAAAGTATTATTTATTGTTTAAACTACACAAAAACAACATGTGTAACATTTATAATAAACTAGTAAATATTAAATGTACATACTCAGATAACAACAACAACAACACCAACAGCTACTACAACTACAAACAATAATGAAAACAACTTCAACTACTACAGAAAAAAAAATTGAAACAGGAAACTAAATATTAAATTAAATAACAACTACAAATAATAAATATTTCAAAATACATACACATACACACGTAAATAAATGTGTATATATATGTATGCATATGTATAAATATCTAAACAGATCTGTGTATATATATGTATTAGTAAAATATATAAAACATACATGGAAATAAATAGAAAAACTAATAAAAACAAGTTATAGTCGGTCAAAACCGACTTAGGATCACTTACATGGTAATGTGAAATACAAAAGACTTATTTATGCCGTTTATAACCGATCGTTCAATACAATTATACGATTATAGGTGGTTTCCTATTTGTTATTTTTATATATGTAAAGCAGCAACTGCCTCTCAGCAGATTTCTGGCTAAAACTCTGGGAGTGAATAAAATTGCCATAAAAAAGTTGCTCAAAACTTTGTCTTTCGGAGTCGAATTTAAACTGTAGGTAACGCCATTCATGTATAACATTAACACACACAACATAGGTGGTGTGAGAAGCTAGGTCGTAATCCTATCTGAAGCATTATAATGAGCAATCAGGTATGATGTTATGTACATATGTATCAGAGATCAACAATGAATTGTTTTTCCGCTATTCATAAGCACTCATGCAATTTTGAGTTTGAGTGAATCAAAAGAACTGAAATTCAAATACTTTGATTCATTTGTACACGCTACAACATTGATTTATAAGTATAAGCAGCAATGATAAGTACAAGTGCAACTTACAATTAATATCAAACTTACAAAACTCGAAATATTTTTGATTCATACGTCTACTCATTCTGATTGATTAATTTAGAAAAATACTTATAATGCTTATAAGTCATGCGAGTGGCTCGAATCATTCATCAAAATTTACAGCCTTTGTTGTTGTTGCATATAAAAAACAAAGAAGAAAGGAAAGACAAAGACAAAGACAACAAGCAATGCATACACTCAATTTTCTTGTGAGTATTGTAGAGCTCGCACGCGAATCATACTTATTTTGTGCTTAGTGTAAACGTTAAGTAGAAACGAGTCGGAATCAATAACATCATGCGTATTGTTAAGTATGAATACGAGTGTAGCTCCAACTTTTTGTATGAGTAGTCAGAGTATCATATTAAAATAAGTATGAATGCGTATAAGTATCAGAAATTATAAGTATGATTCGAATCTACTCATTGTTTTGAATACTCGTTGCTGATCTCTGGTATGTATGTATGTATGTATATATGTATGTACATAAAGATTTCATTTCTGCTTGGTTTTTTGATAAAAGAAAAAGATTCGTGACACGTGGCAAATCCATTTCACAATGAATTAATTAACTTCCGAGCCTGAGCGACAGATTTTTATGGAATTTTTCATGACACTTTTATTTACTTTCACAAGACATATTTCGTTTTTTATTTCAAGACATCTGAGTATGCAACTTGACCTCAGGCTTGCGTCTAATAAGCGAACACACATACAACATATAGAATTGATCGTTACAGCACCTCATTCAACTCTACGAGTTAGATTATCCCACCAACCATGTTGTGCGTGTTAATTTTATGCATCAGTGGCCGAATTTTTAAAGAAACTTATCGTGGTTATTTTAATTACTCACATAGTGTTTGCCTGACGTTGGAGTTTGAACCTTGGACTCTCATGTTATAAGCACTACATTAGCTTTTAGATTGCGGTAACTTTACCATGAATAAACTAACAAATTGACAATGCTTTCGACTTATGGAGTGTTACAAGCATAATTCAAACGCTGTTAGAAGTACGATTTTATTGTAGAATTGCTTTCAAAGCTTCTTTTTAGTTCAATTAGCGTTAACTAATGACTTTACCGAATTTGAGGTAACCCGAGATCTAAAGCAGTTCCTCAGCTAACAACATTGTTTGTGGATTGACAGCATCAATGGATGTTTAAAATCACAATGGCAGCGATTCGCCATTCGTCTTGAAAAGTGATCCTTACAATTCCATTCTGCTTTTCAAGAACTCTATTTCTAAACTGTTACAAGCATCAGCATTAATTTAATACAATGCACGTCCATATGTATGTGTAACTCAATTGTCTATAATGGCTTTAGTGTAGAACAAATACATACATATGAACGTATGCACATACATTTGTGTATTTTAGTAGTATGTACCGTAAATATATTTGCATATTTCAGCATAAATATTTGTGACTGTAAATATGCAGGCATACTACAGATGCCGACATGCATCTAAACAACAACCTTTGTAAACAAATGTGTATGACTTATATGAACATGATCAATATACATGCAAACAATTCGCAAGTGTGTACACTTGTGCGAAATCCTTTATATTAGACACACAAAAACACAATGGATACATACATACACACATACATGTTCAAATAATTATGAAAATCACATTAAGATTGTATTTGTTTGCCTCTGTCTGCGTCTGTTTTGTGGTCCCAAAAGTATGAAAGAATCTCAGGCAAAAGAGATAATTTAATAAAATTATTTTGCCATTACCTGTGTGTGTGTATGCATACAGTCTGAATTTAATGCTCCTAAACAAAAATGTCATGTCTTTTATTTGCTTCATAATTGTTGTAAATTTAATTTACTTATGAAATCTGTAGAACAACAACAACAACAATAACACAAAACAAAACAAATAATATTTAAAATTTCATTCTAATATTTTTGTATGGCTTTTGTCTTACTCGTATGGTATGGTATAGTATGGTATTGTATGGTATGGTATTGTATGGTATGGCATATCAGTAATGCTTAAACTAATTAGAATTATAGCTCTTAATGGGGTTATTAATTATGCATGTTTTGTGGTAAAAGTGTAGGTTCTTTGGTAGATTAAGATTTTTCAATTAAAAAAATATTTTTGAAAATCAAAATAAATACAAGGAAAGTCATTATTTATAAGTAACAACTGTTTTCATTGCCTGTATACTAATATTGCTAAAGGAAAAATATTTTTTAATGTTGTCTTGTAAAAATTTAATAAATTTAAAGTGATTTTTTTACATTAATTTGTTTCATAAAACAATTTTCCTCAAATATTGTTCAATTTTCTTTATAAGTTATTTTTCGAAACCTCAAAACTGCAAAAATCAATGGTTGTAATATTAAAATTTTTTACCAACTTAAATTCACATACTTATAAAGTCTTACGCAATAAATACAATAAACGCAACGCATCAAAGGCTGTAATCTCTCAAAAATAAAATGCAAAATTAATGCATTTACTGCGTTGGAGTTTGTTGTACTTTAAGTAGTAATTCACTAAAAATTCACTTTTATTAAATACTACATTACATTAAACTACATTATATTTATTTACGACCATCTCCCTATTTCACTCTCTCGACCTAATGGCATTATGATCATCTTCCTATCGATCCTCTCGTTCAGGTCAATCTGCATGATACTGGGTTGCTTTGTAATATTTCCAAATCAGATTATTATTCGTTAGTATAAAACAAAATAAAACATTCCTCATCTCGTACAAACTTTATTAACTAACTTGGATTCAAAGCTCTTATTCTCACAAAGTACTATTCGCACGTTCAGTCAGGATTACAATCTAGCTTGTCACTCCACTTTTATGGTGTGCGTTCATTTCATACATGAGTAACGTTTTAAGTCGATTCCGAACGACAAATTTTTGAGAAACTTTTCATGGCAATTTTATTTACTTTCAGAGTTTTTGCCAAAAATCTGCTGAGAGGAACTCGCCGAAGAAATATTTTTTTCAAATTTCGTCTTATCTGTGGTTTAACCCGTAGCCTTATATCTAATAAGTCTAATAAATCTAATATTTCCAATTACAGGGGTATTGCCAAGCTAAGTGCTATTCCCAAGTTGATGGAGAAACTAGTGACGGATTATCTCTTTTTTAATACAAGATCTTTAATATCTCCTTTCCAGCATGGTTTTTTGAAAGGCAGGTCGACTGTCACAAATCTTCTTGAATTTACTACACATGTTTTCAGGGGCTTTCTTGTCGGTGCTCGGACTGATGTAATTTATATTGATTTCAGTAAAGCTTTTGATAGGGTTGATCATAGTATTTTGCTTCTTAAACTTTCACTAATCGGTATTCCTGATATTATTCTTCGTTGGCTAGACTCTTACCTCTCCCTTAGGACTCAGAGGGTATTGTTTAGGAATGTATTGTCTAAGACTGTATATGTTACTTCTGATGTTCCGCAGGGTAGCCATTTGGGTCCTTTACTGTTTTTATTGTTTCTAAATGATCTTCCTTCTGCTCTTTCTGATTGTAATATTCTGATGTATGCTGATGACGTTAAATTATTTTATACTTTTGATCATGATCATGGCCAGGCTGTCCTTCAGCGAAATATTGATTTGTTTGTTACTTGGTGCAGCATAAATTTAATGGATCTTAATTTGAGTAAATGTAAATGCATGGTTTTCTCTCGCCTTGGTGTAATCTCGTCCACTTATATGATTAATTCTTGCCCTTTGGAAACTGTGCCTTCGTATCTTGATTTAGGAGTATTATTGGATATTAAATTGTCTTTTATTGATTATATTAGTTTGATGATTGGCAAGGCTCGAGCTGTGTTTGAAAAGATGGGCTAGGGAATTCATTGATCCTTATATAACAAGACTACTGTATACTTCACTTGTTAGGCCTATTTTGGAGTATGCGTCTGTCATTTGGAATCCATACTATCGTTGTCATAGTGATTCAATCGAATCTGTGCAGAGACAGTTTTTATTATTCTGTTTACGTGGCTTAGGATGGGATTATACCAATGGGCTTCCGCCGTATGAGGATAGATTAGCTTTGGTAAAACTTCCAACTTTGGAACGTAGAAGGTCTGTTTTAGGTGTTTGTTTTAATTTTAATCTGGTTAAAGGTGATATCGACTCTGAGTTTTTGCTTTCTAACCTGAATTTCAGCATTCCTGCAAGATTTACACGGCACTATCGTCCTCTTTCCTTAGATTTCTATAGATCGAATTATGCATGTAATTTTCCTTTTCGTAGATTATGTAATGATTTTAATTCACATTATGACTTTACAGATTTTAATTGTAGTGTTTGTAATATAAAACGTAGCTTGTATTCTGGGAGTAATTTATAAATTATCGTATAAAAACGTATTTTTGTTCTTGTCTTAGATAGTTCTGTTTTTTTTTTTTTTTAATTACCTTGTTCAGCGTGTGATTAAGTTCTGTAGCTGTTTTATGTTCTAGTTTCCATAGCTTTTCCCTTTCCCGCTACAGTCCGGACTGTGGTGTGTACGTGTCCCTGCGTAATGGGGACGAGCCCTCCGCGGTCGGATGAGGGTGGGTTAGTGTGTGGCCAGGGACGTTCGATGTAAAAAAAAAAAGTCACCATACCACCTCTCAGACTACGGCGTGCGTACGTTTACTCAGTACATTTTCATGTTAGATTCTTTCTCCAAAGAGATAGAGTTAGGACACTCATACTGTGAAGTTCTGCAAATGACTATGCTATTTTAGGATTCAATTCTCTACTATTCATTATCACAGTAACACAACTGCTTAAATGTTATCCGCATTGACATTGGTTACTTTGTCATTGATTTCTGAAGATACTGCACAGAAGAGGAAAAAAATTATATTGTTCTTCACCTACTCAGTACGTGCCGGAAATTATGTAAATGTGTGGTTCTGCTTACACCAAAAGGGAATAGGGGAAAACTGTGGTATTGTCATGGACTCTATGTGGCCCAAAAGTGTACATCTTTCATCATTTTAGTCGCCATAGTCTACAGAAGGGTTGTAAACGAGTAATTTTGTATTTAACTATGGTACAACATTCGACACAACGCAACCACTGACGGCTCTATTAACTTCTGCTTTAGCAATCCACGTACAATACTTTAGTCTGGATTACCAGATAACTTCACACACCACTCATGTTACGTGTATAGAAATTTTATCCATGAGTGGCTGGACTTATAGTTTAAAGACGTCTTCTAACGTTAGATTTTTGAGAAACTTTTCGTAGAAATTTTTTATTAGCTCTTAGAGTTTTTGTCAGAAAACTTCTGAGATCTGACATGCCTATGCCGGCCAAAAACGAATGTAAAGCAGAATATCTTTTAAGGACATTGAAGAAATCTAACAGAAGACTGCTGCAGGAAAGTTTAATTAATTTAACCCGACAAGGTAACATAAATTGAAATGTTCTTCTTTATTTATCTAGATTATATTACATTTGTGTATATGTAGCATATATGTGTAGTACTAGTATATGTGACATTTTAAACTTTTTAAACCGTATGTGTGTGTGTATCTATTTTGAAGGGTCGAAGGATATCTAATCAAAACTTATATTGTGAAATAAAAATTACTTCTTGGACGCACAATTATATTAAAATTCTTAAGCTTTTTACAAAATGAAATTGAAATTGAATTGAATTGAATTCTAAGTGGAATACAAAGCAATAAAAGTTTTAACACTCATTTCAACACACTTTGCCCAATAAACAATGGCAGTGAGTAATATGAGAGTTAGTAAATATACTTTGCATACGTCAGACTTATGTATATTGATTATGGTTAATCTGTAAGATATTTTATGACATAAGAAGCCATAAATAAATAACGGTTCTTTAACAACTAACAACATTGCTTGATAATGTTCAATACAAAATAATGGAAAACTACACTCATCTTGAGAGATTTTCTTTGATAATTACATGGTGCGACAGTGAAAATACATCCGAGTAAGTCCACGTTGTGCACTTAGTTGAGTGGAACTCAAAAATATGTTTCTCGAACCCTTCAAACTTATTTTATTGGACAAAAACAGTTTTTTTTGCGACTTTACGCACAAAATTCTAAATTACTCAAACATTTCTGACCCGATTTCGATTTGATGAGGTAAACTTGGAAAATTCGAATTTTTTTCATATTTTGTCATGTTTGCCCATTCATAGGACCAAACTTTAATAAAAAAAAATACAGGATAAGAGATAATATTCTTAAAGTCTGTTCTCTTGTAAAGAGATTGAGTCATCGAACAAATCGGACAAAAATTGCCGTAGTTATTATTTGAAGAGTCTAACAGTCGAGCGCTGGCTTATTAGACGTAAAGCCAAGGCTTGAGTCCCAGGCCAGACATCAAAATAAAATACAAAAAGTATTTCATTTCGATTTCCTCTCAGCAGATTTCTGGCAAAAACTCTGAGAGTAAATAAAATTGCCATGAAAAGTTTCTCAAAAAGTCTGTCGTTCGGAATCGACTTTTAAACTGTAGGTCCTACCGCTTATGTATAAAATTAACACACATAACATAAGTAGTGTGAGAAACTAGGTCAATAATCCTGACTGAAGGGTTGTAATGACCAATTATGTATGTATGTAACACTCGAGTGATATATTTTTTATATGTCATCTCATCAAATGAACTTTTACTTCAAAGATTTTCAGAATTTTTGATGGATCTTGATTGGCTATCACAAAATGTGTCAATTTCACGGTTGCCCGACTTCTCGAAGTCGGTTAATATTTGTGTTTTTATTATTTCTCTTTGTGAAAACATTGGTCAACTTCTGGTGGTCGCTAAAACTTAGAATTGACACATTTTCCGATAAACAATCAAGATCCATCAAAAAGTCTGAAAATTTATGAACCGAATTGGCATTTGATGAGACCACATATATAAAAAATATCACTCGACTGTTAAACTCTTTAAATAATAACTACGGTAATTTCTGTCCAATTTGATCAAACAAAATGTCAATTTCTTTGAAAGATAATGCACTTTCAGAATATTACCAATTATTTCATATTTTTTAAGTAAAGTTTTCTATTATGAACGGGCAAACTTAAAAAATATGAAAAAAATTCGGGTTTTCCAAGTTTACCTCATCAAATCTCATAGCATATTAAGTTGAAGAATAGATATATGGATAATGTTTTAAAGGTCAATATCTCTCCTATTTAGCGAGATTTAAATGTTGGAAATCGGATCAGAGATGTTTGAGTAATCCAGAATTTTGTGCGTCAAGTCGAAAAAAAAGAGTTTTTGTCAAATAAAAAAGTTTGGAGTGTTCGAGAAATATAAAAAAATCAGATCGACTCAACAGAACTCCCAACCTATACTATGTCATTAGCAGGGTGTATTTAATTTTTTTTTTATTTTGTCGTGTTGTGAGTGTTATTTGGCTTATTGGGTTATTTCCGTTCTATGAATCTTTGTTAACGAATAAATAGTGGAACAAGATAAATATGCAATTGTATTTATTCCTACACATACTCTGCTATATTTTGTATTTTTTTGTGTGTGTATGTGTTTTCAACTACTACTCTACAAGTAAATATTTTACAATTGCTTTTTGTTCTTCTTCGTTTTTTGTTTTTTTGAGTAAATCGAGTAGAAATTTTATTGTTTAAAGTTACACATGATTGTGTTTTAACTAACACTGTATGTATGTATGTATGTATGTTGCGGCATGTGTAAACTTATTCCATTTGTCCGTCCATCTATCGTTTATAGCAAAAGATGTATGAAAAATAGGGTGGAATTTCTATTGCTTTTCTCTACTGCTTCTGTGTTTCATTTCATTTAATTTTGTATGTCAAAACATTTGCTGTGTATGGAAAAAGTAAAAACAAAAGCTGCATGTGAGAAAAAAAAGAAAAAGATCATATAAAGAAAACGAATTTACTTTGCTTCATTCAGTCTTAGTCATGTTTGTGTTCATATTTATTACGAAATTTACGTATTTCGGTAACTTTAAGGTCAATATACTTAAAAATTTCTTGATGGAGTTGATTTCAATTAAATAGTTTTGCCAAATTAGGTGGAAACATGTTGCTAAATTTGGATTACAAAAAATGGGAAATTTTCATTTAGCAAATGTCAAATTTCTAAATAATTTATCGTAAAACCCTAGACAAACCCATTACATTTCCAATATCACAGAAAGTTTAAATATTTCCATGCAGGGCAGTGCAAAGATGCCATAAACTGTAGTCTTCAACTGATAAATAATAAAAGAAAGTAGAGATTAACCATCATCCGATAAGATCCTTAAAACAAATTTAATTGCATGAAACAAGTTTAAGAGATAGATAACGAAAAACGTATGAAAATACTAACATATTAACCCGATATCATACTTTAGTTTGGTAACTGAATTAAAATGGGGCATGACAATAACACCATTACCAAGATATTTGAAATAAATTAAATTGAATAAAAGTCCAGAAATGTTGTCCCCATGACCTTACCATTGCTGGAGAGTCTGTCACCAAGTTTTCATCTTTGCAGGAAGCTGCTTCGGGCTTGAAGGCCTCGGTTAGAGGCTTAAATCTTTAATAGAATTTTGGAACATCATTCCTATAGCTGTAAAACCTCATATTATGGTCTTGTGGTTATGAAACTTATACCTCTGTAAATTAAAAACGATTACGTTAGGTTAGAGGATGCTTGTTAAGACAGTACCCGAAGGTCGAAATTGACCCATTGTACAATGTCCTTAGAGAAGGAAGGAAATAGAGGATTTAGGATGAAAGGGAGAGAATGGGAACCGGAGGAATCACACAGAAAGAAACAGACACAAAGCAAAAGAGGGTGAGAGCGCGACTACACTTATGAAGCCCTAGAATCTCTCAACTAACCCAAGCTGTTAATGAATTTGTGGAGAGCCTTGATGTCGGCTCTCGACACAGACCTAAAGCATTCAAAGAAGGCCCTGTCAAGGATCCTCAACCTCAATCTACCAAGGGGTGGACAGTTACAGAGGAGGTGTTCAACAGTCTCCAGCTCCTCCTCATCGCCACATACCCTGCAATAGTCCGGCTGGGATCTGTTTCAGATCCCCGTCAGCGACCTAATCTCGCAGTGCCACGTGATAAAACCGACCTTAAGCTGGGCTTAACCAAGCCCAGCAGCCAATCTGTTCTCTTACTATCCATAGCAGGCCATAGACGGCTAGAAACAGAACAACCCGATCCAATCCCCCAACGCCTCTGCTCTTCCTGCTCTTCATCGAGCGCAACACCATAAGTAAGCAATTGTTGTGGGCCAAAAAAATAAGTGGAGATATAAAATGCCACCTGCAAATGGCACTGTATTGGTTACACGGTCCGGATGACTTAGCACAGAATGTTCTCATCTAAACAAACATCCGCTTCCACTACACAAAAGTGTACTGGTCCCATAGACCTAATTTCACAGTAGGGTTCAGACTGTCTTCGATTTAAACACAAAAGAACCGAGTGCATGAATGGCAGCCTGATTACAATGTCGTATCTTCCGTGCCTTTTTTCCAAGTTAAATTAAGCATGTCATTCAAAGGCATAGATTTTCGATTGGAAGATAACCACCTGTTTCCACATGTGCTGAGGATATTTCAATCTATGACCAAAAATCGTTGCATCTGTTACAAGACCCATTTTTTATCTGTATACAGTCAAGCCTCTTATAACGCCGACTCTCAGAACGCGGTTTCCATACAACGCGGTTTCCATACAATGCGGAGTTGAAATTGCGACAGCCCTCCTATAACGCGGTACACTTATAGCGCGGTTTGCGTTCAACTTTATCCCATAAATTCCTTCCGTACAGCCTATATATGAATAGTAAATAGATATAGTAAATAGATAGAAGAGGGTTTAATATAAGTCTTATTTTCGATGCAAAAGCGCTGCCGAGATACAGTACCGCACAAAACAATAGCAATTGGATTTTCAATTTAAAGAAACAACGAATGAAGATGAACCAAATGAGGACAAATATTAAAAAATTCCATTATTTTACAAGTCTTTTTTAATTTTGTTGGAAACCAGTCGTTTAGTTTCATTTTTACTTCATTTTTTATCAATCCTTAATGAACTCTTGAATTCAATAAAAATAATTTTTAATTTATCTTGTATTTTGTTTCCATATAGCGCGGTTTCCGTACAACGCGATAGACGGTTTCCATAGAACGCGCTACGAATTAGCCTAGTTTGTACCTGAAATCTGAGTTTCTTAAAGCGCGGTTTCCAAATAACACGGTACGGACTCACTACGTTATAGGAGTGTTGACTGTACCATAAAATACACCCTCTTTTAAAAGGCAGGGTTGAACAATTTCAACATGAAAATATAGACTTCATCTCCTGTCTCTTCAATAACTTAATTTCTTTATAATCCATTCGACTCAAGAATTAAATCCGCTTTCATTGTTCTTACAGTAAACGCTTGTTTTCTACAGTTAAACCCCTTACAGTTTACATCTCTAATTGTTATGGTATAGATACTTTATAATCGAATCATTGGTCGATATTGTCGTCTTTTATCGAATCTGAATTAAAATTTGTTTCGGAAATTGAATACAAATTTTTCTTGTGATTGTCATGAAAATTGTGATACAATGAAATTAATGTTGTTCTACTGTAACAGATATATCTGTATATACAATTACAAGATAAATTGATGAACGAGAAAAAGTCTCTTATTTTTCCAACACATGCACTCATGCCTGATAGTAGCTGTAGAGGAAATAAATTGTTGACAATACATGTCGGTGCATGGGGTTAAATTTAACACTCTACTGTCTGACACAAACATGACAAATATAAGCGGAAATTGTTGAATTTCCTAATGAAATTGAAAATATTATCGATATTGACTAATTGAAGGCTTTTTACAACGAAGACAGTAACTATATACGATACAAATCGTTAAGAAATTAATGGGGTTTCATTTGCATTAGTATTATATTACAAAGAACATAACTTTTCCGATTTTTTTTTTTTTTGTATTCAAATCTCCAATCTCTTTTGATGAAAATGGAATTCAAGCTAGTAAAGGCAATTATAAAACCTAAATTGTTATGAATTTGTACACGATATGATATTTCTTTTGTGAAATTTTATCAAATCACTCATGTAGACACTCATGAACAAAGAATATGTGGCCTTTTGGTTTTTTGATTTTTAATTTATTTAATAACAAAAGAAAAAAACAAAAATTCAAACCACATCAATACATCTTTACAAGTCCTTTATTTTAAATGCTACTAACAACACTGAAGAAAATAAAAATATTTTCTAAACAACAAAATAAATCGCATTTATTTATGGTTAAAATTGTGGTCTCTCTTCACAGTAAGTAGTCTTGTTCACAACAATATGAAACAATATTATGCAGTAACGTCCACACGCATATGTGTGAGTTAAACATAAAAGGACATTACCCAAGATCAAGTCAAATTTTTTGATACTCTACAGAATGTACCCTATACACTGATTACCTACCATAAAACGTCTCTAAATTTTATTCTCAATTTTCTGAAAGAAAAGAGTTCCCATTTTGATGATAGTTTGATATCTCCACCACTAATACCTACTACTTTAGTCGGGACTACAACCTAGTTCCTCACACAACCTGTGTCGTGTGTGTGTTAATTTTATCCATTCGTAACAGGACCTAGACGCCCATCATACCCGTGCTTCTTTATGGCGCAGAAGCATGGACCCTGTTAAGAACTGATGCAGCTGCCTTGAGAGTATTCGAGGGAAAAGTCCTACGTAAGATCTTCGGTCCAGTGCGAGTTGACGATGATTTTCGCATCCGATACAACAGTGATCTGTATGCGCTCCTCAACGACATGGACGTTGTACAGCGTATTAATATCCAGCGGCTGCGCTGGCTCGACCATGTCGTTCGAATGGAGGAGGATGCTCCGGCGAGACGAGTATTTGATGCGGGGATCTGCGGAAGTCGGCAAAGAGGACGACCTTGTATCCGTTGGAAGGACCAATTCGAGGAAGCACTGTCATCGATTGATGTGACCAATTGGCGTAGGCGCGCAATAAGCAGAAGCGCCTGGAAGGATGTGTTGCGGCAGGCCGAAATCCGTTAATCGGGTTGTTATGGCCAATTAAGTAAGTAAGTAACAGGACCTATAGTTTAATGTCGATTCTGAACGATAGATTTTTCGAAAAACTTTTCATGAGAGTTTCATTTTACTCTCAGCAGCGGAAGACTGACAAGAGGAATTACATGCGACTTCACATGTTTTACTACGACGGAGTGGCAACTTTATCTTTAACTCTGTTTATACTTCGTTTGTTCTCGGTTTGTCAACTTCTAGAACCAATGTTCATTTTACCTTTTATTCGTTCTGGAGTTTCAACCATGGGCTCTAGTCTAATAATCCAAAACACTCCCTACTAAAGCTTCTAGAGCTGTTGTAAATGTTACTGAGTTTGCTGCTTCTTTTGAACTTTGCATGTAGACTTTTCCAGTGTTTAGATTCTCCTCTTCATCCAAACTATATTCCCAGATGCCTTTTTAAAAGAAGACCGATTTATCAGTACAACCATGACCAACCATACGTATTTCCTTTCATTCACTATAGGGTGAGTTAGATTGGAGTGTAGCTTCGGATATCGTTATGATGCCACATTGCAACAATTTTATTCTGAATGTGAACATCCAACATTTAGAAATAAAGTATACATCGTTACTTAAGGTTCATCTAGTTAATTCCGATAAATTTTAACTGATTAATTAAATTGGAAAATCTTCTTAGCCACTCATTCGGATACAATGTTCTATCTATTTCCTGTCTGTTGTGGATAAAATTAACACACGCACAACCTAAAGGTTTGTAATGACGAATAAAATTAACAAATACAACTAAATAAAAGCATTTTGAGTGTCCTCGAGTTACTTTTCGCCTTATATGTAGAGGCGAGGCAGATCTAATCGTCTGGCAAAGTTGCTTTGGTATAATAGATAGTATGTTGGCTTATGAAATATGAGGCCGTAGTTTAAAATTCATCTCTGTAGTCTTTTGAAAAAATGTTTAAAATTAAATGAAACAACCATTCCAAAATCATAAAGCCTTCACTCGGAATAGATTTTAAGGTGTAGGTCCCATTAGTCATGTATAAAATTAACAAACATAATGAAAGTGGTACAAGAATCTAGATTGAAATACTGACTAAAGGGTTGTAAAAGCCAATAAAATTAAAAGCTCCACATTGTGGATATATTTGGACCGCAAAGGCGTGGCAGATCTCAGCGAATCTTCTGACCAAAGTCGCCGTAGTAAAGTAGATATTGTGCTGGCTTGTTAGACATGAGCTCCAGCTTAGACATTTCGAACATAACGAAAAATAAAAATATTTTTAACCACTTCCCCTCGCAGGCTTCTCATCAAAAGTTTCTAGAAAATTCGTCGTTCGGAATCTATTTAAACTGTAGCTTGCGCCACTCACTCATGGATACAATTAACACGTACAACATTAACGGTATGAGAAACCAGGTTGCAATCCTTAATGAAGGGTTGTAATGATCAACAAAAAAGTTTTGGCCACTTCCCCTCAAGGGCAAAAAAAAAATTCTGAGAGTAAATCAAACTACCATTAATTCAAGAAAATCCGTCGTACGGAATCGTCTTTAAGCCTATGTCTTGCTATTCGTGGATAAAATTAACACACCAACAAGAGTGGTGTGTGAAGCCAGGTCGTAACCCTGAATCAATTAAGTAGGAGGGACAGATAACAATGAATACTGAGACTGCTTAATTCAATATTTAATGGAGAATGTTATACAAGCCATAACTCATCACAAAAGGGTAGACTGGAAAATGTTAGAAGAGTGTATATAGTATATACAACAATGTGTGTACTTTTACATGGGTACCTGTCCAGAGGACCTAATCTCATGGTGCTCTTCGCACTGGGTGGAAATAATGCGTAGACCAAACCCCTACTTTCATGCTGTAAACACTGGCTACAGCCAGAAAGTAGGTATCTCAAAGTCATGCTATTTGGCCATGACTCCCATCTTGTTCAGGGGTCGGAGGCCATCTAAACTCCTTTAAATGCATTAAGAATGTACCACTACACCGTATTCGCGCACTCACCGCGATTTGGGTCTAAACTACAGCCACCACGTGCTCCCCGAGGGGACCTCAGGCTCAGGGGCAGGGATAAGCCCCTGTAGCCAAGCAAGACCAGACTGCAGCCAGTTGAACCCCAAACAGTACCTCACTGGTAGCAGCACCCTTAGTCGCCTTTTACGACAAATATGGTGTTCACGGTGGTAGTATTATCTTTACGCTACCACACAGGTAATAGTATACACAGTTTTTATGTAGATTTGTAGCCCCTTAGTGGGGCTTTTGTGTATGACGATTGATAAGATTTTGTAAGGCTACACTGTTAGGGTATGCTTCTTCCTTAAATCTAATTACCTAAATGTTAATGTGCTCTTCCTTATTATAGTGCAGTAGGGTATCAAGAAATTATGCTCAACCAAGTAGAACTTTCTCACTTACCAGCCAGTATAATTTATCATCTATTTCTTCTTGTAGTATCTAATAAAATTTATTGTTTTTTTATTCATATTTTTGTTTGTTTTTCCTTTTTATCAAAAATATATCATATTTGTGGTTTGTTTTTTAGTTTATTCATATTAAATTTGCTTTCTGCCATTATCTAGTTCAAATGTTTTTTCATTTTGTTGTATTTTTGTTTATTTATTTAAATTAAGAAAAAAAATGTATGTATTTCAATGTTCATGTTGAACAAATTAAAAACCAATTAAATTTCTACTGATACTACTGGCTTGTAATACTGCCACGTTATGCTCTTTTTACAAATTGACCATAAAATGTGCTTAGAAAAGCCAAGCCAACAAGTGATGATAAAAGATACGAAAACCATTTAATAATAAAAACTTGCATTCATACAAGTATGTACATACAAACATTTATGTTTCATTTAAAATGATAATCAACGTTATTTATCACACAGAGAAAACTGTGGAAAAGCCAAAATTAGAAAATACCACTAAAACAAAATTTGATTCTCAACAATTTTTATACACTTTTAATAGCATAATTTCAATATTCTTTAGGGTTTGGAAATTCTTTGAGATATAAAGAATTTTGACAGAAAGATTATGTAAAATGTTTATCAGAATGTAAAGAAATAAAAATAAAATTTCGATAACGCTTGTGATAATTTAGTTGTCTCTCCTTCGTGGTGGTTAGCAAGTGATTGTTGACATTATTCAAACAAAATTTATTGTTTGTCAGACCGAAATAACTTACAATTTCTACATGTATTAGCAACAGCTGGGGCACTAGTAGCAATTTATTTTCTCTAATAAATGCTATTAGCCAGTATGCTTCTCTCTTTCGCACTTTGAAAGAAACTTCGGAGCATATGGCATATACAAATCATTTTTACCTTGTTTCCGTTACTTTAATTTATTTTTTATTTTTTCTTCACCTAAGTAGGTGATTGGTCTGCTGAAACAATTTATTTTTATATATTTTGTTTATTAATTTATTATTTATCCTAATACCCTCAGATCTTATATGATATCCCTATAATATCAGCTTCAAGACTTCAGGAAGCCCTCAAAAGCAGCATTCCCAACCGCTATCACCTGATCAGCAACGAGTAATCATACTTATAATTTCTGATACTTATACGCATACATTCTTATTTTAATATGATACTCATACTACTCATACTCAATGTTGGAATTACTCGTCGTATTCATACTTAACAATACGCATGATGTTATTAACTTCGACTCATCTCTACTTAACGTTTACACGAAGCACAAAATAAGTATGATTCGCGTATGAACACTGCTATACTCACAAGAAGATTGTGTGTATGATTTGCTTGCTGTCTTTGTCTTTCCTTTCTTCTTTGTTTCATATGCAACAATAACAAAGGCTGTAAATGTTGTTGAATGATTCGAATCACTCGAATCACTTATAAGTATTATAAGTATTTTTCTAAATTTATGAATCAGAATGAGTAAGCGTATGAATCAAACATATTCCGAATGTTGTGAGTTTGATGGCAACGTTGTACTCATACTCATTGCTACTTATACTTATAAATCAATGTTGTAGCGAATACAAATAAATCAGAGTAGTTGAATTTCAATACTGTTGATTCATTCATACTCAAAATTGCATGAGTGTTTATGAGTAGCGGAGAAACAATTCATTTCTGATCTCTGATAGGCACCCAGATTTTTCACCTTGGAATACTTTAATGCCTCACAGGTTTCAAGAATCAGTTCCAATGATTCATTCTTATCGTAACAGAATCTGCGTGCTGGATACGCGACAATCACATTCTGAACAAAATCTATCTCCAGTGTACAGTGCTCTGTAAAATAATCGGTTACCAATCTTTATAGCTTTATTGATAGTAATCTGATGCATGACTGAGACCTTCTCTTGCTGAAATTCCTCAATAATCAATCAATTTTAATTGCCTTAAATGTGCTTGATTTGAGAAGCGTTTTTGTCTCGGTTTATTTTTCCTTTCATTAAGGAGCCCTTTCCAAACAGCTGTTCCTACTTTATTCAAGGGTTGTGAACTTATCAACGGAAGGAAGTTCACCTCCTCGTAGACTCGTTACTAAGACAATCTGCTTGAACAGAAACCCAGCAGAGCATAACTGTTATAATGTCTATACCTAGCTGTTACAACTACTTCCCTGAATTTAACCTTTTAAATGCCGAGTGCACAAAGGGCAGCCAAACTATCAGAGAGTATTGCTTTTTGTACTTCCTATTCAAGTTGAATTGCAATTCATTCTGGGACAGCAAACTTCTGCTTCTGTTCCAAAATTTGTTTTTCATACCGCCGCATCTGTATAACACAAAATAGTCCCTCTTTTAAGAGAGTATTTAACTTAGAGGTTACATATGTATATACGTAATTGGTCATTACAATTTGTGTGTTAATCGTGTTAATTTTATGTATGAGTGGCGGGACATATAGTATAATTGGTCATTACAACCCTTCAGTCAGAATTATTGACCTAGTTTTTCACACCATTTATGTTGTGCGTGTTAATTTTATACATAAGTGGCGGGACCTATAGTTTAAAGTCGACTACGAACGACAGAATTTTGAGAAACTTTTCATGGCAATTTTATTTACTCTCCGAGTTTTTGCCAGAAATCTGCTGAGAAGAAATCTCCGAAAAAATACTTTTTGTATTTTTTGTATTTTTGATGTCTGGCCTAGGACTCGAACCCTGGCACTTCGTCTAATAAGCCAACACACTACCTACTAGACCACGGCACCATGACACTTTTTTTATTTGCCCTCAGAGTTTTTGCCAGAAATCTGCTGAAAGAAAGTCTCCGAGGAAATACTTTTTTGTATTTGATCTCTGACCTGAGGTTGTCTGACCGCAAGCGGCTTCCAAATTACTTCATTCATTTTTGTATTTAAGTCTCGCTGCGAAGTTCTTCACAAAATCATAGAGCTTAGCGGCTCTAGCCAGCCAAGAAAATTCCCTTACGAATTTCAACCTAACCATAGTCTCGAAAGATTAGATTTTCACTACCAGCATACTTAAAAGTAACAGATCTTCGAACTTCTTATTGTCTCTGTAATTCCAACACACGTTAGTCTCTGTATATTGTTCACTTCTATTTGTGCCGCTTTCAGATTTGTTTTCATCATAGCTCACTATTGATCTAATTATCATGATGTACATGCACTCTATAAGTCTTAAGTTCGGTCACCAGGATTTCTGTATAAACCTTCTGCGTATCAATTTGGCGTGTTTCTAGCCTTCCTTAAGATTCTCTCTATATGAGCCTTCATTTTATATGAGGAGGATTCGAATATCTTTCTATTCTTCTGGGCCCACTGTCAAGCACCAACAACTTACAATCTCAGAAACTCTTTGAATAATTGACAGATTCTTCAAACTTTCTGTCACCCATTAAGACTATTTATTTTCCTCAGTTTTATTCAATTTAAAAAATACCTCAACACTCTTCAATTATTACAGAGCAAGTGCATGAATATTATTTATTTGTGGTGACAACAATAATTTCTTAAAATCAATTGAAAATAAATTAGAGAAAAAAATTGTGTTTATTTTTTATTTGTTTTTGTTTTGTCAGATATTTCTCTAAACAAATAGCAACAGAATGATGAAACATGTTGCCAACGCAAAGATTCCTATTCAATTATCTTTGACTTATAAAATAATCGTAGAAGACAAGAAAAATGGAAGAAATAAAATGAAATGAAATGGAATTAAAATATTTTATATTAATGCGTTCATACATACATACAGACATATGTACGTGTGTTTACAAGCCATAAGCTAAAGGAATTGATAAAAATCACGTCCAGCATTTACAATTTTACTTAAAAAGTATGAATATTCAAATATTTATTTATGTATTTACATCACAGGGTGTATATAACAGAGAGAGCATCAAATGAGGAGAGAAATTTATTAAAACTAAACCTACCAATACTTCATGAATTCTTATTTCTACCAAAGGGGGTCAAGTGACCCCTTGCGGTATTTAAGGTAGATTACATATATTTCTCGATAAAAAAAAAAATTAACAAGAGAGGAGTAAATCTGGGAAAACAAATTCGATGTATTTTGTAATAAAAGTCGTAAAGACAAATGGCAATGTGATAATGTTATTTTAAAGAAATTCTGACAAGAATTTCAAAATGGGTCATTTGAGCCCTCTATGGTAGGTTTAGTGTTAAATTTTATGAGTCTTTAAATAATGTAACGTGTAATGTTAACAATTTAAGGCAACCATTACATGTATCACCTATTATAATTGTATTTGCGTGTATTTGTTATTGTGTACACAGTGTTTAAAGTTAAAATTTTCTAAAGCCATTGCAAAATAGCAATATAAAATATCGTACAAAAACAATTAAAAAAAACCCTATAAATGAGTTTTTTTACTATTATTAATGTCAAATATATATAGACAATAGATTAGGGTGTACCATTTTATGAAAGATATTTCAACTTATTAGTCATATTACAACGTATGGTACAGAGATCAGCAACGAGTATTCAAAACGATAAGTAGATTCAAATCATAGTTATAATTGCAGCTACTTATACGCATTCATACTTATTTTAATATGATACTCATACCATTCATACTCAAAGTTTGAAGTACTCGTCATATTCATACTTAACAATACGCATGATGTTATTGACTCGTCGTGTTGACGACTCGTCTCTACTTAACATTTACACGAAGCACAAAGTAAATATGATTCGCTCGAGAACACTACTATACTCACAAGAAGACTGTGTGTCTATCTTTCCTTTCTTCTTTGTTTGTATATGCAACAACAACAAAGGCTGTAAATTTTGATGAATGATTCGAAGCACTCGAATCACGTGCCTTTCACAAATAAAATTAAAGTACACTGCTTAGGTGGTGCGAAAAGTTAGGTTATAATCGCTAACAATGGGTTGTAATGGCCAGTTATGTTTAAAGTCCACTACCAACGATTGAATTTCAAGAAACCTTTTTTGGCAATTTTATTTACTTTTCGAGTTTTTGCCAGAAGATTCCTGAAAGAACGTCGGTGAAATAAAATCTTTCATATTTCGTTTTGTGTGAGATGTCTGACCTGAGGCTTGAACCGAGGCCAACACTATACCTATTTAACTAAGATGATCTTAATGATTAATATTTCTTATTGTGTTAGTCTAGACATACTTATATACACACATAATTGGTCATTACAATCTTTCACTAAGGATTATATATGAGTGGCAGGACCTACAGTTTAAAGTCGACCACGAACGTTAGAATTTCAAGAATTAGAATTTTCGAGTTTTAACCAGAAGATTGCTGAAGGGACGTCTTCATATTTCGTTTGAACCACAGCCTCTCATCCAATAAACAAACATACCAGCCCTTCTGAGCAACGGCGACTAGAACTAAAGACTGTTTATCCTGTCATATAAAAAGCAAGACAAAACAGGCAAGTGGTTACTGGAGTTCAGTTCAAAGAGAGTAATCTTGTCTTCAAGCTCTCAATTGCAAAGATCTGTTGAACAATAGTCTAGTAATTGTTATTGTTTATGCAAAGGTTCTAAACAGAGGAGTAATAAACAAAGAAATTGTTGTTATTTACATCAAGTTGTGAACAGTGGCACACAGAATTGTGCAAATAATAAAGAATTTTTAATTAAATTAAACAGAAATTTTTACTCGCAATCTACGAGCTTATATTTTAAACGTTTTTAAAAGGTAAAAACGTAACAGTATTCTAACTATGAACGTACGTTCCATTACGTTCCATGAACATTTGGCTAACATTGTCCTAAAGGGGTTGAACTAAGATAAACAACAAAATGTGAAAAAAGGCGAAATTTGCCATTAAAATTCTTGACTCTTCAAGTTGCTTTAGTAATTTTTACGTTATTGTATCCATTTTTAGTAAAATTTGTAATCTAATATTGGTTTAAAAGAATTCTTAAGAAGTTAAACTTCATGTGTACAGGGTGGTTGATATGTTTTGTAACCAACTTCAGGTTGTTATCATTTGTAAACCGCTCGTCTGACAGCTGACAAATTTATTCCAGTGACAGTTCGTTTTATTATTTACAAGCTTACAAAAGCGTTTTAATCTATTGCATTCAGAAAAAAAGTTATTCCTGATGGAATTCAAGCGTGATAGTGTGATTGCTTTATATACGGTGGCTATCTTTTGTTTCTCGTACGATTGCTCGTTACCGTGATACTGGCAGTATTGCATCGCGTCCAAAAAGTAGACGAAAAAAAACGGTAACAACACCAGAAATGATCCGAAAAGTGAAGGCCAGATTTGATCGAAATCCACGCCGCAGTGGTAGAAAAATTGTTCGTGAGCTGAACACATCGGGAGAACAGATGCAACACATATTGAAAAATTAGGCTTGGACTAAAGCTATTGAAGTTTCAAAAAGTACAAGAGCTCCGATGGACAAAAAAAAGTTAGACTGGAAAAAGGCAAGAAGTTACTTCGCTTTCACGAAAGTGGCCAGTTACCGAATTTGGTTTTCTCCGCTCTTATTCATCGACCGTGGGGTCAAAATAAATGCCGAATGTTATCGGGAAAATGTCCGAAAGACAGTATTGAAACCCTGGGGAGACAAACATTTCGGCCGCAGACCATGGACGTTCCAACAGGACTCATCACCACCTCACTTAGCACGCATCAACCAAGAATGGCTTAAAAAGGAAGTCCCTCGCTTCATTTCTACCGCACAATGGCCACCAAAATCTCCGGATCTCAATCCTTTAGACTTTTGCGCCTGGGGCATTTTGGAGAGTAAGGTTCTCACTAAAAAATATCAAAGTGTCGATCATCTCAAGACGGCGCTTCGACGGGAATGAGCAAAAATACCGCAGAGCAACTTTCGTGCAGCCTGTGATAGCTTTGTCGGCTGTTTGATGGCCTTCAATTCAATTCGTACCAAAGGTGGTCAAACAACAAACCTAAACTGATCCTATAATTTTATGTTATTTCCAATATCTTTTGCTTCTGAATAATAAAATTAAAAAAAAAGTTTAATAATTTTGGGGCTTTACTTTGTTGCATTATATATCAGCCACCCCGTATTGTGTTAACTAAACTTGTCATAAATAGTTATTCATACTGCTTTGGACTACGATTAAGTAAATCTAAGTGTTTCCGAATACCCTCAATTAAACTCTACATTATATTGTAATTATTTATTTATTTTTGTTTTTGTTTTTTGTTTAATTTCTAAACATAATTTATAGCATGTAAAATTATATAATCATAGACATTGCATAATACACAGCAAATATACATAAAATATCCATAAAATTTAATACCTTGTAATAAGCAATTTCAACAAAATTATTAATTTTTGTTTTTTGTTTCTCTTCCTTTTGTTTTATTTTGTTGTTATATTTGTATGTAGAACAACATAATAAATATTTGTATTCTCGAATACTTTACTATCATCACTTACAATCTAAGCCGAAGAAAAAATGAAATTTAAATAAATATTTGAGCAATTTATTACACGTAGTTATTTACGTAAATATTATAGATTTGCTTAGTTGGCATAAGAGCTTCTTCTGCTAGATAAGAAAAAGGATGGGAAATAGAATTTAAAATCAAAACTTTAAAAATTACATTCTAATGGCCCTTAAAAAAAAATGAATTAAAATTGTTTTTACTAAAATTTGATTGCCATTATTTTGAAAAAAAAATACTTAAAGGATTTGCTTTATAAATTAATTAAATTTTTTTGTAACATAGAAACTATATTGCTTATGAAAATGTAAGGCTAAAAAAACTAAATATTGAATTTAATTACACCCACATAACATTAAAAATAATTTTAAAGTTCTGTTTACTTTAATTAAATTTTGTAAATTGAATACTGACAACCCAACAAAGAATTTGCGTTGATTGAGAATGTCGTACAATATTTGTGTTCGTTTGAATACATTGTTTCGTAAACATGTAAACTAACAATCGATAGACATAGTTCCATGGTTTAACTGCTTTTTAGGTTTTACAACAGAGATCAGCAATAAGTATTTAAAACGAAGAGTAGGTTCGAGTCATACTTATAATTTTAGATACTTATACGCATTCATACTTATTCTGATATCATACTCATACTACTCATTCTCAAAGTTGAAAGTACTCGTCGTATTCATAGTTAACAATGCGCATGATGTTATTGACTTCGACTAGTCTCTACTTAACATTTACATGAAGTATATGCAACAACAACAAAGGCTGTAAATTTTGATGAATGATTCGACCAACTCGAATTACTTATAAGTATTTTTCTAAATTTATGAATCAGAACGAGTAGGCGTATGAATCAAACACATTCCGAATGTTGTGGGTTTGATGTCAACATTCTACTCATACTTATTGCAACCTGTACTTATAAATCAATGTTGTAGCGAGTACGAATGAATCAGAGTAGTTGAATTTCATTTCTGTTGATTCAATCATACTCAAAATTACTTTAGCACTTATATGCAGCGGAAAAGAAAAAAAATTCATTGCTGATTTCTGATCTACAAGCATACTTTATTAGATATTTTCAAGACAGTATCAATTATAGTGCGGCTTTAAGCGAATGTGGTATAATAATAATAATAATAATACATATACACATACATAAACACATAATTTGTTATTACAATGTTCTAGTCAGTTTTACGACCTAGCTTCTTACATACCTTATCATACCTAAAACTTAAAGTCTACTCCGAACTCATCGTTTTTGCTTGAAATATTTTTTTTTATATTTCGTTGTGTTTGAGATGTCTGTCCTGGGGCTTGAAACGTCGTCCTACATCTAATAAGCCTACTACAATATGGCGACTTCAATATTGAAAACACGCTTTCGAATTTTGGTAATTCCAGTTGCTTGCATACAGTGAATCATATTCGTATCAATACAGTATTCAAAACAAATTATAATTTCTAATTAAGTCCGTCACGTAATTGGTCACAGTCTCAGTTTTAACATTCCATTTAACGTTCTAATTGAAATAAGAAATAAGAAGTAGATCAGCACGTTTCTCTTTGAATGAATCGTGGCAGCAAAATGGGCCTACATAGTTAACCTAGCCAGCCATGTGTCTTTTTGCACTGACCCAACAGTCTGCAGTTGGATTAAATAAACTATGCGTAGCCCTGACTCTTCCTTCTCTTTGAGTGAACAGTGGCACTTGGCTTACCAAGTGTTTTTTTTGCTTAACGAGTATTAACTGAAGGAAATTCCGAGACTGCCAGTGTTTAGTATAAAACATAGGGCCTAAAGACCAAAATCCACTTCACATACATTGTATACACCAGCAATATGCGATATATTCCAATAAAATTGTTAGGTGTTCGACCCTAACAATTTTACCTAACAGTTCCCAGGATCCTGTGTTTCATTTGAAAGCCTTAACGGTTTGACTGCTACGCCTTTATCCATAGATTATTAGAATTTTGTAAATTTTTTTTAGTATAACAATAAGAGTTTTCGAGCAGTTTTCGAACGTTCTCACCAGAATCGCTTAGCAGTCAATCGGTTAGGATTACATTTTAAAATAAATCTCACTGGGTTATATTTGTTATTAAATTTTACAACAAAATTTCGTATTCAATATCGAATATCATTGCCCATTAAATTAAAACTGCTATGAATTGAAAAGTTTTAATATTTGTTTTTTTTTTGTTTTTTTATTATTTTTATTATTAATTTTTATTATTATGTACATATGTATGTATGTATGTAATGTTTTTTGAAAAAACAAAGGTAGTTTTAGTTCCTTTATTTTATTTTTGGCAACATATTCAGTGTCTGTTGCCAATAATTGTCAACTTTGTTTTCATTGTGAAAATTTTAATATTCACTCGCCATTGTTACGTTTGCATATGAAATCCTCAAAGGGGTAGTAGACAGACTAATTGAAAATGTAAAGCTTTTATGAAATCATTGTATAGAATAGAGTTTTTATTAGTTTGTAACTAAATCTGTATGTACGATTCAAATGTGATTTTTAAATAGTTTTAAATGACATGGCAGGCCAATGAAATTTCCTTTAACAAATTTAATTTTGAATTGAAAAAGAATGTGTCACATATTATAAGTATGAGTACAACGTTGACATCAAACTCACAACATTCCGAAGTATGTTTGATTCATATGCCTACTCATTCTGATTCGTAAATTCAGAAAAATACTTATAATACTTATAAGTGATTCGAGTGACTCTAATCATTCATTAAAATTTACAGCCTTTGTTGTTGTTGCTAATACAAACAAAGAAGAACGGAAAGACAAAGACAGCAAGCAAAGCATACACACAATCTCCTTGTGAGTATTGCAGTATTCCTACGCGAATCATAATTATTTTGTGCTTCGTGTAAATGTTATGTAGAGATGAGTCCAAGTCAATAACATCATGTGTATTGTTAAGTATGAATACGGACGAGTACTTCCAATTTTGAGCACGAGTAGTATGAGTATCATATTAAAATAAGTATGAATGCGTATAAGTAACAGAAATTATAAGTATGAACTCGAAAGTACTCATTGTTTTGAATACTCGTTGCTGATATCTGGTGGTATGTATGTATACTGTGACTGTCTTTGTTCTAATAACCTTTGCTTAGTAATCGCCCACACAACCACAAAAGTTACTTAAGGAATTCACTTTTAAAATAAACAATTTGTTTAAGTTTAATTGAATAACAATTCAATACGTTTGGAAATTTCTATTTTATTCAAAAAAAAAGGCTTCAGGATATTCACTTCAAAATTTCTAAACCACTATATTTACTCGTTGGTTTTATTTAAAAAAAAAATTAGATTTTAGAATGCATTGTTTAATCATTATTGAATTATTTTTAGCTCTTAAACTAATTCGTTAATAATAAAATATTTATTAAATTAGTTTCATCAAGTATTTCTAAAGTGTCCTCAGTGTTTATTTAATTATTTACTGTATGTTATTATTGTTGTTGTTTGGAATTTCTATAATCTTAACATTCTTTAATTATATTTAGATTCCAATAATTGATTAAGTGCCAATCAAATATTTGTTAAATGTATGTTCGTTTAGTTTTTATATGAAAACTAGCTGTACCCTGCACGTGTTGCTGCGCCCCCAACTAAAAGATATTTGAAGGAAAGGCATTACACAAATGTCCAATTAATTTTGAATCATTTTATTGATTTTGTTTTCCGTTGCCCTGATGATTCAGATGAACAGACCAGTAGTACGCATTCTATCAGCTTCTAATCTCACTTCTCGCTGTTCAAGTGGTTCATGCGAACGGGACTCAGCGGCATACACTCGAAGATTTTCCAGTCACAGTGCTCGTCTGATTCTAAGGCTCGTAATGCTTTTTTCTTACGTACTTGGGGTGTAGGTCGACCAATTGCTTGTCATTCATTTTGAATAATTTTCAGTGACGCCTTCCGTGGGAAATTAATCACAGCAATTTCCGTCGACTCATATGTAACAACAACTTTGTTAATGAAGGCACAGTTAAAGATTTAATTCATTTTAAGTAATGTTCAGTGGCGCCACCTTTTGGAAATTGGTCATATCAACTTAAAAATCTTCGTCGGGTCATGCGCAACAACTTTTCTAAAGATCATAACATGATAAAATGCATAGTTTACGATTCTATAAGGTACATACAAACAAACATTTATTTTTATATATATAAAAGATGGAAGGTGACACGCCCACTATAGTCAATCCGCCCATTTTGTTCATATATACGTCAAAGTCATCCATAGGACTTTAGCTGTTGCAGTTTATGAGATATGCGATATTAAATATTTTTAGGGGATGTGGGCGTGGCACAAGGCCTACTTGAAATTTTTAAATAAAATATAGCTTATAGTTCCTTCCGAAGTCGCCGTAGTCTAGTAGGTAGAGTGTTGGCTTATTAGACGTAAAGCCAGGGCTCGAGCCTGGGGCCAGACATGAAAATAAAATACAAAAAAAGTATTTCTTCGGCGATTTCTTTTCAGCGGATTTCTGGCAAAAACTATGAGAGTAAAGTAAAATTGCCATGAAAAGTTTCTCTAAAATCTGTCGTTCGGAGTCGTCTTTAAACTGTAGGTTTCGCCATTTATGTATAAAATTAAAACACGCAACATAAGTGGTATGAGAAACGAGATCAATAATCCTTACTGAAGGGTTGAAATGACCAATTATGTATGTATGTATAGTTCCTTCCAGGCAAACAGGAAGGTATAGCTAAAATTTGAAAAAAATCGGTCCAGCCGTTTAGCCGCCTATAGACTTCAAACGGACCCACAAACAAACAAACACACATTCATTTTTATATATATAGGTGTTTGTTTTTTTTTATAAAAATAGTATAGAAATATAATATATAAGGTACACAGTGATAAAGAAAAGTATGCAACCATTTGAATTTTCTTTTTTTTTAATAATTTTTGAATTTTAAATCGTCATGAATTCTGTTTTTATAATAATAATGGAGATTTGTAAGAGACTAGGAAGTTGCCGTTGGCTTATTAGATAAAAGGCCCGGGTTCGAAACCCAGGTCAGACATCAAAAAACGAAAATTTTAAAATAATTTTTCGGCGACTTCCTCTCAGCAGATTTCTGGCAAAGACTCTGAGAGTAAAAATTGCCATGAATAGCTTCTCAAAAATCTGTCGTTCGGAGTCGACTTTAAACTGTAGGTCCCGCCACTCATGCATAAAATTAACGCACACAACATAAGTGGTGTGAGAAGCTAGGTCGTAATCCTGACTGAAGGGTTGTAATGGCCAATTATGTATGTATGTATGTAGGTCTTAATCCTGACTAAAGCATTGTAATAACCAATTATGCTTGTATGTATGCATGTAATCGTTTATTGTACGTCCACTTTTTTGTGAAACTTTACAATTCAATAGCTCTAAGCACTCAAGTACTTTCAAATACTAAATTAATTAATTACAAAAAAAATTTTTTTTGTGTTATTATTTACGGGAAACTTACAATATTAAGCCAACATAGTATTGCATTATTCAGAAATCATAATGATAATAAAATAAAATATTATTGTTGTTATTGTTTCTTTTTTTTTTTATTACAATATTTATTTAATCTAATTTAAATAATAACATTTTGATATTGGTCACGTTTAGTGTCAAACAAATAAAATTTTTTTTTTAATTTTTTTAAATCCATCAGACTTAACCACTTGAACTTTAAGGAAATGAAATACAACCAACAGGCATATTGTTTACAATTTTTTTTTTCATTTTTTCTTTTTTATTTAATAAATTAATTTATAATAAATGATCAATTACTCTTTAATATGTTCAATTGCTTTAGGATATCAAATTTTTTTTTAAATGTTTTTTTGTTTTCATTCATTTAATGTTCTTTTTGCCTTTTCCTTTTTCAGGTAAGTGCTCAGATGCTATTGACAACAAATTGTGTTTCAAATAAATCTTTGTAAGTGTTGAAATTTCAAAAATTGTGTAAAAAGAAAATCTTAATTTTTAACAAAAAGTCTCTTAACATTTTATTGAAAATATTTTCCATGGCTGGCCACTATAGTTTTTCCATCTTTCAGATAATTTGTAGATTCCTAAGTCAATAAAACTGTTCATTCGTCTCTAGAAGGAATGTATTTAGTCACATAATTTTCGATATCCCCCAAGCGATCCAAGTGTAGGGAATACAGTATTTAAAGTAACAACACCCAGCCTAACGCTTTAATTGTATCCTGAACAGATATTACTTTCTGTGTAGGGGTACTGTCATGTTGCAGAATTACCATAACGTTTCTTGTGGTCCAATAGGCGTTATTCGATCAATGCACAGCTCATGATGTTCATTTGTTGTCGGTAGCGCTACTTGTATTAATAGTTTCAATAGGTTTTAGTAGATTGTTGTTGGTAAAGTCGTCGTGGCGGAATAAGTAGTGTGTTGGCTTATGAAACTGTGAGGCCGCGTTGGAAATCCTAGATCAGACATAAATGTGGAAATATGAAAAAAATATTTCTTCATCGACTACCTCTCAGCAGATTTATGGCAAAAACTTTGAGGGTAAATAAAATTGCCATAAAAAATTTCTCAACAATATATTCCTCGGAATTGACTGTAGGTTCCGCCACTCAACATAAATGGTGTGAGAAGCTAGGTCGCAGGTTAGGTTAGGTTAGAGGACGTGTACTTGCCAACTGTGGCAAGTACAGTACCCGGTGGTCGTATTCACTCATTGTACAATGTCCTAGCTTCTCACACCCGTGTTGTATGCGTTACTTTTATACATGAGTGGCGGGGCCTACAGGTTAAAGTCGACTCCGAACGACAGATTTTCTTTTTTTTAAGGAGCTTTTTCATGGCATTTTCTACTCTCAGAGTTTTTGCCAGAAATCTGTTGAGGGGAAGTCGCCGCAGAAATATTTTCATATTTTCGTTTTGATGCCTGAACTGGAATTCAAACTCGGGTCATTCGTCTAATAAGCCAACCACTACCTACTCGACCACGGCGACTTCTAAGCTTGGTCGTAATCCTGACTACAAAGTTGTAATGACGAATTATGCTGGTAGGTGTAGTGCAACACGTGTTTCTTGTCCTACCAGCTATACAGCCTTGCCTTTCTGTGCCTTCCGAATCGATATGATTTTAAAGTTGAATTCTAATTGTTGCCTCATATTAATCTATGATTTTTTCCATTTAAAATTTAAGAAAGTAAAATCATTTTTCATCGCTAGTAAATATTGGACGCAACATTGATTTTCTATCGTAACTTGAAACAAAATTTCACGAGTGGTTTTTCGGTTTGTCGTCTGTCTGCCAAGTAATATGTGCAGCAGCTATGTTCCACAGTTTTGCATATTTCTTCTGGAGTTTGAACGGTGAGAAATAGCTCTTAATATTTCTGGCCTTTGTTTCTGACTTAAAGTGTCATCTCTATTCAATACATACAAATCCACCTACATTACATTATAACTCTTCAATCAGGATTATGACCTAGTTTCTTACAACACTTATGTTGTGTGTGTGTTTTAGTTTTATACATGAGGAGCGGTAGCTATAGTTGAAAATCGATCCTGGACGACAGATTTTTTTTGAGAAACTTTTTCTATTTACTGTCCGAATTTGTACCAGAAATCTGCTGAGAGGAAGTCGCCGAAGAAATATGAAAATTCCGAAGAAATTTAAAATTTTGGAGATGCATGACGTGGAGTTTAAACCGCGTCCTCATGACTATTAAACGAACACACTACATACTTGACTGCGGCGACTTCCATATTGTTTGAAATTCGGCGTCTTCAAGCTTTTTTAGGCGTCTTTCGCGTTCTTCATTTTTCATATCAAAATCTTTATCTCTGAACCGCCCAAAACGCCATCTGGATGTTGCTTCTCACTCTAAGTACTTAGTTTCCACAGATATCATGAAAAAAAGCAAAAAAAAATCACCCTTTTGATATTAATTGAGGCTATTTATTTGCTTTATTAATTTTTTTCTTTAAACAATCATGCTGCTTGTCTTGTTAACATATCTTGGTCGTGTACTTCTCGTTACAATTTTGCACTTTTTTGTCTCAGCTAAGGCTGGGCCCTTATAAAAAAAAAAATGAAATATGGCAAGTAGTAGCAGTCATCATATGCAAATCGTATGCATTGCATGAAGCAAAACCAAAACCAAAACGAAAATGAATAATTGGAAACAAGCATAAGCGGCACCTAAACTGTCATATCCTGCATTGTATAAAACAACAACAATAACAACTAAAAAAAATAATCAGAAAAAGTTGCAAAATCACGCAATTTTTTAAAATGTATGCATGTTTATATACACACTTTCATACATATGTATGTATATATGTATGTATATATGTATGTATATATGTACGTATATATGTATGTATATATATATTGTTGTATATCAAAAACATTAGCAAGCATGGCGTTATAAAGGTGGAACTAAAAGTCGTTGGCAATTGCAAACAGAATGTCAAACAGGTATCCGTTCATGGATGCATGTTACTAAACAAATATTTTAAAGAATAAATAAACAATCTGAACAACAAGACAGATAGACAGACAGACAGACAGACAAATAGACATTTAAGAATTGATATACAATCAAACCACAAATAAATAAATAAACAAACAAAAGCAATGAACAAATGGACAAATGGCATGACAAACAAATGGACAAACGAACAAAGAAAAGTAAAGAAAAGAAAATGAAAACTTCCTATTCAAAACGAAAGGATAAATTGAAAACGTAAATATTTTTATTAAATAAATGGCACACTATTGTGTTGCAAGTGCAATACAATAACACTTTAATGTCACTTTCGGGGCACATTATGAAAGTACAGCAAAACAAAACAAAACAGAACAGAACAGGACAGAGCAGAATACAAGCAAACCAGGCAATAGAACAAATGGCAACAACAACAAAACGAAAATTTACGTATAATAAACGGGGTTTTTTGTTTCACTTTCCAACTGAAATGCGAAAAACTCGTACAGTTTTACAAACCAATTGTGAGTTTTTCTCTTTGTCGCTGCAAACTGAATGGGCTGACTGACTAACTAACCGACTGGTTCCTATAAATGCTAAAACGTATACGCAAAAGTATAAAGCAATTCAAATAGTTTTAAGGTTTGTCCAAAATGTCTGTCCCTCACTTCAATTGTTCAATTGTAATGGCGAAACTAAAGTTTACAAACAAAACCATAACCCTGCTTAGATGAAGAATTACTCTCAGGAAACCCAGAAACCAAAAAAAAAATTCTTTGATTAATATGGTCTTATTATAGTTAGTACCTAACCTAGTAATGGTCAATCAATGTAAAAACAGGAAATTATTGCGTATTGCACTGTGGCCAAAAGCAGGTGCTACAGTTTTAATCAATGCAGAACCTTCTCAACTTTCACTTAATACCGGCTTTAAAAAGCTTTTAACACAGTTGTTTAACACAGAGTAATAGCGATCTGTTGCAACTTATATTGAGGTCTCCGGTCCAAGTTGCGATCGTAGCTTAGACATCTAAAATAAAACGATGTATGAAAGAATACTGCTTCGGCTGCTTCTTCTCAACAGTCTTCTATCAACAGTCTTCTATTGTGAAAGTAAATAAAATTGTAAATAAAATTGAAAGTAAAAAGATTTATAAAAATCTATCGTTCGGGATAAATTGTAAACTGTAGGTCAGGCCACACATTGAAGAATTTTTAGAATGGGCTTTCAACTGTCAGATCCACGAATCATGAATAAAATTTACATATGCAACATGGATGGTGTGAGAAGATAGATTGTAATCCTACAGCACTTTAGTCAGAATTACAACCTTGTTTCTCCAATTTGTTTCTGTGTAAGTTATATCCATGAGTAGTAGGACTTAGAATTTAAAGTCAATTCTGAACGCTAGATCTTAGAGAAACTTTTCATTGCAATTTTATTTATTCTCGGATTTTATTTGCCAGAAGACTGTTGAGAGGTTGTTGCCTAAGGAATATTTTTTTCAAAATTCAGTTTGTTTAAGATGTTTGATAATGGAGTTTGTACCACAGGTCATAGAAAGCCAACACAGTGACTTCAAAGTGGCATGCTATTATGCTTCGTAATATAGCACAGAAATTTCGAACGGCTACAACATAATCAGTTGCTTTCTAAATACATTATACACGATGTTGCAACCTAAAACCGTAAAAGGAAAATGACTTCAAAACCACTTCCTTGCTTTAACTTTTTAAGCGTGAACTGGGAATCATACACTAGGTTTTTTGTTCTGCTTACAGTTTGCAGTTGGTGCAGGTTTAAGATAAGGCCAATCTGAGGCTATTTATGGGTTTCATTTCAGGACACTGCGAGATTAGATCGCTGCCACGAATCTAGAACAGATTCCAGCCGGATATGTTGCGACAACGAGGAGTTCTAAACTATCGAACTTCTTCGATAGTTTGCACTCTTTGTCATGAATCGACATTAAGGCTCTTCATAGAATCTTAAGTTAAATGAGAAATATGAGTTAGTTGAGAAATATTAGAATTTAAAGTGTGTAGTCCCGCTTCCTTGTGTGTTTGCTATGTATTTGTTCCTCAGTTTCTATATTCTCTTTCTCCAATTTCCCCATCTCCTATTCCATTGTCTCTCTCTTTCCCTCTTAAGACTTATTGCAATGAGTTATTTTAACCCCTGGGCATTGTACTTGTTTCAATGACAAATATACGTTCTCAAACCTAATCTTACTTAGAGTCGGCAGAGCCTCATATGAAATAATTTTTGACAATAAACCAGAGGTCAGCAATAAGTATTAAAAACGATGAGTTGGATCGAGTCATACTTATAATTTCAGATACTTATACGCATTCATATTTATTTCGATATCATGCACATACTGCTCATACACAAAGTTAGAAGTACTCGTCGTATTCATACTTAACAATACGCATGATGTTATTGACTTCGACTCGTCTCTACTTAACATTTACGTATTTCGAATGTTGTGAGTTTGAACGTTGTACTCATACTTTTTGCTACTTATACTTATAAATCAATGTTGTAGCGAGTACGAATGAATCAGAGTACATAGTTGAATTTCAATTCTGTTGATTAATTCATACTCAAAAATTGCATGAGTGCTTATGAGTAGTGGAAAAACGATTCCTTGCTGATCTCTGCAATAAACATAGTGTTTGGTCACTATATCCTATACAAGTTATTATATTTATTATAGAGACCTTAAAACAGTCTCGGAATCTCTTTCACAACGTTTTTTTATGCAAAAACTATGAAATTTTTTTATAAAGCTTCTTTCAACTTCGAGTTCGAAGTTGTTTCCTCAAACCATGCTTGGTTTTAATTGCGTATCAGACAATATAAATTAAATTGTTGGTTGGGTTAGGCCTGTAAATATTGTTTTCAATAGATTGCTTATAAAGAAAAGAAAATAATAGGAACACCCCAGTATAACACAAAATACTTAAATAAATAAATACAAACACCAGCAATACTTACACATATGCATGGTCTTCTAGGTTCGAGTATATAATTGTAGTTGGCAACGCATATTCAAACAACAACTCGAACACTTACTTATGCGACTTGAACACTTGCTTACTAGAATCACATGCAATATACACACAAACGCATACGAATATAGTATATGGGAGTGTTCGTTTATATGTATGCGGCTTTATAAACGTTTTGTTGACGACATTTCTGTCCATGTATGACCAACCGCACTTTGGTGCGTAATTGCGAAAGTAAATTGAATTGTTTAAAATGTGTTTGTATTTTTCAATGCTTTTTTTCAACAACAGATCTGCACAGTACTTCTGTCACTGTATACAACAACCACACACACAGACACACACCCACAACCATTTGCCAATACAAAGCTGCATACAAATATATGCCATGTGTGTGTGTTAGTACATGTGCCATCAGTGTGTTGTCTTCTATTTGCATTGTTTATCAAATGCTGAATGCTTGGCAAAGTTTCATTTTCACAGGATAAATCATTTAGTTTCTGTTCCAAGCTACTACCTAAGCATACATACATACATACACAAATACACACATATGTACGTGTACAGTTATGTTAACGCCGTTTCACTAACTTTCCCATTTTCTCTGCAAATATTAGATAGAAATACATGCACCACCATTCATATTGAGGATGTTCCATGCAGGGTATGTGGAATATTATTTTTGTTTTTTTTTAATTTTCTCGCTGTTTTTTCTCATTTTTTTCCCCCAACAAATGGGCGGACATCCTTTATGCGTGGCTGTTTTGCTTGTGTACATAATTATTTTTTATTGCCTGCAATGCATATTTACAGTTCTCACTACGCTTTATTGCATCCGGTATAAAATAAATGTGTGCTGAAAGCGACTAATAATACAAGAGCAAAAGAGCATTCTTTTTAATTGTTTTGTATGCGTATACAGCGAATGTACACACATACATTCATATATTGCAGCAAAATATTGCTATTAGAGTAGTAATTACAAATAAGGTTTCTTTATTTATTCTGACGATGTGGCAAATATAGCAAACCAAGTAGTAAATGTGCTGTTATCATTTTGTCTCTATCAATCACAATCTAAAACAATAGCTTTGATCATAAAGGATCAATTCTCTGAGATATGCACTGAATTATACTTCGGTTTGTTGTTGTTGTTGTTGTTGCTATGAGGCAGTCTACTGATATTCGATAATGCAACAGATTTAAACAGCTTTCAAGTCTTGCTTTTGTACATTCAGTTCAAAATCAACGCATCATCGGCCTATTCACAGTAGTGAATTTTGCCAGCTAAAGTAAGTACTTTTCTGTTATCGAATTTCAAAAGAAAACATAAAGGGCTGTTTCCTTTACAGCTCCGATTTGTGGTCTCTTTAGTTCGTTTTACTCCATTTGATACATTCCTGCTGTAGAGCCAATACTATAACGCGACTTACGTCGCTCACCATAATACTTGCTGAATAGCTAAACTTTTCCACATTTTTAACTAGTTCACCAGAAAAATAGCCGCAGTTATCGATAAACTTATTCGCTGCAGTATCGTTATTCTACATACATTACCAGCTTAATGTGCATACACAAAAAGCCACAAATAAATTAGCAATGCCTGCCGTAGTATAATTAAAAAGAATTTTTGTCGCACTATTGCTATCAAACGAAGTAATAAAGATTTATTCCCATACAATTTAATTTTAATAATAAAAAATCGTATGTTTTCAATTAAACTAAATTTCAAACAAAATGTTTGCAGGATAGCTTTATACAAAGACTAAACGCAAAGTCCCTATACAGAGTGCGGCAGTATTTTTGCTTTGTTCCCCGCATAGAATAATTACTTTAATGATGAAGTGATTTTAAAAAGTAAATATTTTTTTGCCTTATTAATGAATAAATATGATTTAAAATCATTGAAAAGAATATTGGAAAACCTAAAACATATAATACCATGAAGCATGCCTTAAGCTTAGTTCTCCATCAACAGATTTTATATCGTTAAACCAGTTTATTTGCCATGTAACTCGTAAGACACTCGAATCCATGGTTTAAATACACTCCATGAGGACCTACTTCAAAATAGTATTTAACAGGATCTTCTGTAAAGTTCTGTAAATAATACCTAACTTAATCATCATATTCATCAAATATTGGTCAAATCTTGAGGAATATCTATGGTTTCCACTGAAATGTTACATTCCATACAGTACTACCTAGTTCACCTGTACATCTAATATCCTTATTTTAACTGCTGACGACAGTTAAAGGCACTCTCAGAATTTCCAAATATTTGTTAAAGCTCCTCCCGTGATTTAATGATTTCTTTTGGATTTGATTTAGTTTATGGTGCCCATGGTAAGGAAAACTTTGTACTTGTTAGCGGACTTATCATCGATAAAGATTTTATTTGTCCATGAGGTATTCTTATGAACGATTGGCTTACTAGCATTATTGCACAGCTCTTCAGTTAACCCGAATGAGAGACTTGGCTTTTTTTATCATCAGTCAGGATGTTGTTAAGATGTTCCATATTATTTGGGTGCTAAAGAATGCTCCTCCATGCAACACTTCACACTGAAATACTGGACTGGGTCTGTATGAGGCGAACAAATTTTTCCTGTAGCCTTTACCTTTAGTACTTCAGATATTGAAAGCTTTCTCGTCATTAATGGACATCAGCTGATGAGAGAAAAAAATCGTTTTCCAATTTCTACCAAACCGTTGACGCAATTTTTTTTCAACCTTTTTTTAAAGTTTTTTAAATTTATACATTTTAACGGAGAGAGTGGAAAATTCTTTTATGTCAAGTAACTTCTACTCTTGCAACTAAGGATGTTAACGATCAATTAGGGCACATTGAGTATTAATGCACAAAATCTGATGGAGGTTAGGAGATCATTGCTGGTATTGTAGTTGACGTACTTTTGAAAGTGCATTGTAAAACATATTAGCTTTTCAAATCTTATTAGTTTATAATGGAAGTTGGTTTCGTTATAGTTTTCGAGCTGCAACGAGTTTTAAAGCTAAATAAAACGCTTAAAAGACTTGGCTTGTTGTAGTGGCAATTCAATTCAATTGTGCATTGCTATAGAATTGCAATTAAAAGCAAAAAATTATTAGATTTTGTAGAGAAGGACTTTTTCTTTTCAAGAATCAGTTTTTCGAAAACGATTTTGAACTGCAGGCCCTACTGCAGGTATGAGAAATCAGATCGTAAGCCTGACTAGAGAGTTGTAATGACCAGTCAGTGTTTAAAGTCCATCTTATTACAGGAAAAGTTAATTTTTAATTGTGATTTTTCCTTTGAATTTCAAACAATTCCAAACAAACAATGTAAGGAACGAAGATTTGGAATGTAATTTCCATTAAAAACTTTTTTAAATCCCACAAAACATGTCAATTAACTCATCAATATTTTACACTTAAATTGTCAGCCATAAAAAACGCCCTTCAAAAAAAGAACAATGTAAGTCAAAACAAAAAAAAAAAGAAAATAAGATTTTGGCTCGCATTCAATATTTTTCGGTGGCCATAAACTTAATTTTCTAATTAAAATACATAAATTTAACCACCTGATAAATAGCCCAAATACCTTGTTACCAACATTTTAAAAGCCATACAACAACGACAACAACAACGAAAATAGATGGAATATTTTGTTTATTCAACATAATAACAATAACAACAACAATGCCGCGCGAAATCCCATCAACAATTTTGTCAAATGCATTCTAATACTGGTCAGAGATTTTATGGTCCATTTGAAAAGCATTACACAGGATTTTGGGTAATGGTTGTACGTTCGTATTTGCTGCTGGTACTTCAAGTACAAATAACACTCAAATGTATGTGTGTGTATATGTACATACATATCTATGTTTGTGTGTATGTATGTATTTAAATGTTTGTAAATACTTGTGTATTTATAAGGCTAAAGGAAATGAAAACATGTTTGTTCGTGTATGTAAATAGCTTATGATGGCCAACTAATAATGCTTGATAAACATACTGCAGGCAAGTGTTTCATGAAATTCACCAAATCTGGCAATTCCCATTCGATTTGCGTAAAGGAAACGGTGAATACATTTTCGATTGGTTATCATTCAACGACTTATATCACTTGGGAAAGTATTATCGGTTGATTAGGCTATGATAGAGGAAAGAAGAATGATTTTATAGCTTGTTAAAATATATGTTCTGATTATATAGAAATATTATGAGGCTAAAAAAGTTTTTGAAATGATTATGATACCCACCAATCATTAAGATTTTAAAAAGTCTTCCACTCTTCCCAAAGCTTCATTTAATTTTATATTACATTGAATCCAGAAATTCTCTCTGGAGATCACCAACGAGTATTCAAAACGATGAGTAGATTCAAGTCATAGTTATAATTTCTGATACTTATACGCATTCATACTTATTTTGATATGATACTCATATGCAATTACAACGGAATGACACATGAGAAGACGAGCCAATAGTCATGAAGCTGGCTTCAAATATGGCGTACCCAGACGTGGGAGAGTAGAAAACGGTCCTTAACTGGACGCCGTTCTGGGCCCTTCCCGAAGTAATGCAGATAGCCGTCCCGGGAAGGGAGTATCCCCAGAAGGAGGAGGGATTGTTTTAGTGGAAGCACCACTCGACGCAGCTGATGACGATCACTGTAAGTGCGAAGGCATTTTGAACCCTACCTCACACGCCAAAAAAAAAAAAAAAAAAAAAAAAAAAAAAAAATATGATACTCATACTACGCATACCCAAAAATGGAAGTACTCGTCATACTCATACTTACCAATACGCATGATGTTATTGACTTCGATTCGTCTCTACTTAACATTTACTTGAAGCACAAAATAACTATGATTCGCGTACGAGCACTGCAATACTCACAAGAAGATTGTGTGAATGCTTTGCTTCTTGTATTTGTATTTTCTTTCTTCTTTGTTTGTATATGTAATAACAACAAAGACTGTAAATTTTGATGAATGATTCGAATCCCTTAAATCACTTATATATATTATAAGTATTTTTCTAAATTAATGAATCAGAATGAGTAGGCATATGAATCAAACATACTTCGAATGTTGTGAGTTTGATGTCAACGTTGTATTCATACTCATTGCTACTTATACTTAAAATCAATGTTGTAACGAGTACAAATGAATCAAAGTAGTTGCATTTCAATGCTAATGATTCACTCATACTCAAAATTGCATGAGTACTTATGAGTAGCGGAAAAACGATTAATTGCTGATCTCTGATGAAAAATAAAAAAAAATATTTCTCGCAGCAGTCCAACACCTTGAGAATAAAATAAAATTACCATGGAATTGACATAGCCTACTCTGTACCTACTGTACTTCGGCAAAGTCAAGGCCAAGTGAAATGCTTTTAAATGCGTTCTGTTTACTTAAAAAAAATGTTTTCAATTGTCACAATTGGCAGGACCATCTCGGTATACATTCAAATTATGATTATTGTCCTTATGACATATTTGGCTTTCCACGAGAAACTCACTGTACGGCTTGTCTCGATTAGTTTACTGATCAGTATTATTCCCAGAACTCGATTTTCTCCGAATTACAGGTTTAAGTATCTGGCAGACAGTTTAGAGAGTTGCACAACCGGTTACTTAAAAATTTCTTTCTTCAGTACGGCTGCCATTCTGTGGAATATTTTTGCGACAATACATTTTTTATATTTTTTGCCTCTTGCAAAGCAAACAAATTCAAGTGAAATATCTCATCTAACAAATAACACGACTGTAATAAGAGATTACACCACAAATTACTTAAATAGGGGTTATCCACTGCAACTCTAGGATCGTATTGAAATATAAACCCCTTAAACCAGCCCTATTACATTAAACGTCCTAATGTATGGCATATGATAAGAGAGGAAAGGGGTTATAATGAAAAGCCGTCAACTAAATATGCAGATGAAGATGCAGATGTTAACGGCATATTGCGTCCAATAACTTTAATACTTTCATATGCAATATCTCTCTCTCTCTCTCTCTGTATGTTACACAATATTACACTAAAACAGATGAAAACAAATCTAGATTTAAGCACACATACACATACAATACAACACAACAATAAACCGAAATACTCATAAACATTTACCAAAAGAGAGCGAGACATGTTAACAAGTGACAGCGATGAGCATGTGGCAAACCACATTTTTGTATACAATGGTATGCATGTATGTATGTGTGTACATATGTATTGTATGTATATGTTGTTGGCCATTGTTGCATGTTTATAAATGCATATATGCATTTATACATTGCTTCTGTTAATGTTTCTACTTATATTTTTGGCATATATTGTTGGGCAAATACTCGTATATTTTTGGTATTTATTGTTGTTGTTATTGTTATTGTTGTTGTGTCAATGTGGTCAGCTGTTGTCATCAAGTTTATAACACACTGGCATAAGTGTAATTCTCCTAATTGAGTGACATGTCAATTTGTTAACTTTAAAACACACACACACACACACACATAAGCCGACACAAACACACACAGTAAATTGTAATTTTCCAATGCATAAATAAATAAATAAAAATGAAAATGAAAATGTTCACGACTCTCATTGCACTTGTCTATCGATTCGTATACGTACATTTGTATTTACATACAAACTAATGGACAGCTGGATAGACGATAGACAGACAGACAGAATAGACATTTTTACAAGCGTCTACTACCTATCCAACGATACAAAATAGTGTGTGTTTACACTATCATAATACATACAAATACGTGTGCAAGTGCATGTATTTGTTGTTATTGTTAAACAATTTTTAATCAACTTAAATATCAACGAAATAGATTTGTTAACGAAAACACACACACACACACCCCCACCCACAAAATAAATTATTACCGACAGTAATAATGGAATTGCACGGGTTGTCATTTCATTTTACATGAAGAAAAGAGTACGTGAATAAGGGCAGATTTTTAGTCGACAACAAAGGCTTTCACGTAATACACGAAAGCAGCTTTAAAAGTGATTTAATCCGTAGTATAGAAGTATTGTGCTTTGTTTTGGCTTATTATACGTAAGGCCACTGTTCCAAGCTCAGGTCAGACATCTCCAACAACATATGAAAAATATTTCTTCGGTGACTACCGACAGCCAAACTCAGCCAGTAAGACGAAAAATTCCCATGAAAATTTTCTCAAAAATCGATCGATAAAACTTTAAGTTCCTCAATACATGTATAAAATGAACACACACAACATAAGTGGTGAGCCAATTATGCATGTACAGAGTCTGTACCATAGAACAAGCATAAAAAAATCGTACTATTTCTGTTATGAAATCAGGCACAGAAATCAGCAATGAATCGTTATTCCCCTACTCATAAGCACTCATGCAATTTTGAGTATGAGTGAATCAACAGAATTGAAATTCAACTACTTGGATTCATTCGTACTCGCTACAACTATTGACTTATAAGTATTAATAGCAATGAGTATGAGTACAATGTTGAAATCAAACTCACAACATTCGAAATATTTTTGATTCAAACGCCTACTCATTCTGATTCATAAATTTTGAAAAGTACTTATAATACTTAGAAGGCTCACATCATTTAGCAAAAATTTACATTTAAAAAATTTGTTGTTGTTGCATATACAAACAAAGAAGAAAGGAAAGACAAAGACAAAAAGCAAGCATACACACAATCTTCTTGTGAGTATTGCAGTGTTCGTACGCGAATCATACTTATTTTGTGCTTTGTGTAAATGTTAAATAGAGACGAGGCGAAGTCAATAACATCATGTGTATTGTTAAGTATGAATACGACGTTTAGTTCCAACTTTGAGTATGAGTATTATATTAAAATAATATAGTGTGAATGCATATAAGTATCAGAAATTATAAGTACGACTCGAATCTACTCATTGTTTTCAATACTCGTTACTGATCTCTGGTACGCAACAAAGTCGGATATGGTATTAATTTAAAGCAACCAAATATTATATCGTCACCAGCGCTGCCAGAATATTGTTGTACTTTACATATATACAAGATATCTGACCTGGGGTTTGAGCCGTGGCCTTACTTCTACCACTAGTATACGGCCACTTTATTGTAGTATTTTACAGGCTGAAACAATGGCAACTAAAATTGCCTTCATGCGAATTCGGTATCAGAGTGATTTGTGCATATTTACAGACAGTAAAGCAGCCATTATATCCCTAAAGAAAGTCTTCCCCACATCTAGGACTGTTCAAGTAGGCCGGATGTCTCTGGAGGAGAAAGCGATACATTCAGTTTTTACCCTCATTTTGGGTTATTGGACATGAGAACATCGAAGGCAACACGAAAGTCCAGACACCTGCTGAAGCTGGCACCATGGAATATTCTAAAGAAGTCTCACATGACATAGACACTTCTCTGTAGGGAGCCAAACAAATAATTCCGCAAAAACTTCATTCATTACCAAATGATAAGATGGGTTAATGCTTCTGGCGACAGCAGACAGATGTGGCCTGATATGGTTCGGTTGAGTTAATGACCCCACTTGTAGAGACACCAAACAGATGTGGCCCGATATGGTTAAGATGTAGAGATGCCAACAACAGAACTAGCATTTAACGTACCAAGATTCCTTTTAAAGAACCTCATAGCAGTTATAGCAGGGCACTGGCCAGTGGATATTCTTGCCAGGCGGTCGCCGTGGTATAGTAGGTAGTGCGCTGACTTATTAGACGTAAAGCCATTGTTTGAGGACCAGGCCAGACATCAAAATAAAAAAAAATACAAAAAGTATTTTTTTGGCGATTTCTTCCCAGCAAATTTCTGGCAAAAACTCTGAGAGTAAATAAAATTGCCATGAAAAGTTTCTCAAAAAACTTTAAACTATAGGTCCCGCCACTTATGTATGAAATTAACACACACAACATAAGTAGTGTGAGAAACTGGGGCTTCTTGGAGACGATTGCTGTAGACTGTCTAATGGTGAAGGTATGGCACTGGCCATTTTATAGTCAAATAGCAACAACTCGTTTCCTTTCCGTTCGCATCTTCCCTCTTCCACCTTTCCTAATAATCCTGCACAATGCACTCCATGAGTAGGGGCTATTCCCTAAGTGCTGGTTTTATAACAAAAAAATTTATGCCAGGAGACTGAGAATGCCTTATTAAGAGTTCTACAGAGGCTGCAACGATAAAGAAGGATATAAGATCACAGAACATCTCCTCTGTCCTTTTCTATGACTATGAAATCTAAGAACAATAATTCATGGACATCCAAAATTGTTTGATATGTCAAGGCCAAAGCTGATTTGATAAAAGTTTTCATAGCGCTATAATTAGATGGAGTAGGTAAAGTCGGTGTTACAATGGGACCTTATAAGATTTAAGTAAGTTATGTCCATTGATTCGGCTGACAGTTTCACCTAACTATTGTGATAGAAAAATTCTTTTGGTTTCTTTTAAATTAGAGTTCTAAAGAATTACTTGAGCACATTTTTTTAAATTTCAATCAATTTCTAGAATCACAACTACAATGTAAAGTTCTAAAAAATATTGCCAAAAAAAAAATCAACAAATTTTGTTTCAACTGAAATCTATTTTAAGCCCTTTTTCACAACAACCGCCACCTACAAATTGCGAAGTTCATTACAAATAAATTGTAATGAGAATATCAAAAAATTTTGTGCACAGAAATTAAAAATAAAAATGCAGGCAAACATAATATTTGAAAGTATTTCAATCATCGAATGGAATGTAGAATTTTGGATAATCGTAACACCGTATGTTTACATGAATGTCAGTCAGTCAGTCAGTCAGTCAATCACAGTGATCAGGAAATAATAATAATAACTGCCTGCCTGTAATACGGTTTAAATGTTGGCTGCTAAAACTCATATCGTGTATAAATCTTAAATTAAATCAAATGATTGATTGATGTAAGCACTGATACGACCGGATTTGGTATTCACAACCAAAATTTGGTAAAAAAAAAAAAAAACAACACTTGCATATGAAATGATAAGGAAAAATGCATGTCAACGTACATCCATATTTTAATAGTAAAAAGGCATACAATTTTGAAAATTAAAATTAACAAATCGTTGTCATCAACATATGACAATCAAATACCATATTATGGGTGGATGTACGTCCGATATGTTGTGTATTATTGCTATGATTGAATGTCTCAAATTTTGTGGAAAGCAAAACAAAACAAAATAGGACAAAATAGAGAAATACTTTTGGCAGACAAGTGGATTGGAAAATGTATAAATAAATGGACTCTTAATTCCATCCATCTTTTAATTCAAAAAGTTCAACACATATGATGCGATGTAAATATCTGCCAAAAGGGCAATGGAAACAGTACCTATCATTCAGCCGATAGGCATACCAGTCCTGTGTGAGACGGTATCAGAAATCTTTACCTACAAACATATATAATTGATCATTACAACTTTCAGTTAGGATTACGACCTAGCTTCACTTAAGGTTGTGTGCATTCATTTTATACATGAGTGGCCGGACCTACAGTTTAAGATCGACTCCAAGCGGTAGATTTTTAAGAAGCTTTTTATGGCAGAGTTTTTGCCAGAAAACTATTTTCGTTTTGATGTCTGACCAAGGATTTGAACTCGAGCTTTACGTCTAATAAGCCGACTAGACTACGGCGACTTCTACACCAGAAATCTTTACACCAAATTATACATAGAATACTGGATGGTATTTCGCTTAACGTGTAGTTATCCTACACGATTTCCAACTTATCCATAGCAACCAATTGTGTTACTCTAATGGCAAATGAACTTTCTTGATCCAGCAGATCCATCCCACAGATGTCTGTGGATGTCTAGTTGCTACACGGATGGTTCTAGACATAGGAATAAGACGAGACTGAGCCTCTAAATAGAAGCCTTTGGCTAACTTACTTCATTAACAACCCGATTAATCGGATTTTGGCCTGTTGCAACACATCATTCCTTTGCATTTTGTGTGTCTACGCCCGCTGGTCACACCAATTATAAACGACCTAATCGATTTAGTCAAATCGTCCTGTTTGCCAACTTTTGCAGATCTCAGCATAAAATACCCGTCTTACCGTAGCATCCTCCACCATTAAAACGACATAGCCGAGCCAGCGCATTCGCTGGCTACTAAAACGTTGCACAATTTTTATTTCGTTGAAGAGCTCATTCAGCTCACTGTTGGATCGGTAAAAAGGAGATTAACGGCTACTTCAAGTATGGAACGGTACGCATTATATGGATTCCTAGTTATTATGGAGTGATTGGAAATAAGGGAGCGAATATTCCGGTTAATAGAACCAGAGTGTTGCATACCATAAGCTCGCATAACTCAATACCTTCCACTGCATTAAAGATCAAACTGACAAAGTAAGTTCTTCCATATGCACCTGAACCGTTCTGATGAAACCATTGGATGCGATTAAGACATCCAAACGATGGATCACTTTTTGTTTCATAGCCCGGATTTCGTCAGAATTTTTCAATCAGAAATCCATGCCATCGAAAGATGTGCTCATTTCAACTTGAGTACAAGATACAAAGATCTAGAGTTTACAATACTATTTGGCAGTAAGGTCGCCATCAGCTTACTGACCAATAAATCACTTTCAAAAATAAATTTCTTACGATGTTATTATGAGAGAAACTAATTGCTGGTAAAAACCTCATTGTGGCATTGTTGTTTACCTTTGGTTTTCTTTTCTTTATTAAAACATTTGCATTGTGCCTAATGTTCTTGTATCTTTAATCCTCAATATGCACTTAACCCCATGAGTAACTAAAAAGTATAGATTCAAGCAAAGAAAAACAAATGGAAGAAAATCATAGATGAAAGTGTCAACACTTATTAACATCGATAAAGTCAACACTGCACTTAAAATCAACAAAATTTAGTGCAAAATATGCTCAACATAACTCCTGTCATTTGTGCAATGCAAGTGCCATTAAAATGTTGTACGAGTACGTAGTAAAGTGTAAACGTTATTATGATTTGCTATCTATTAGAGAGAGAGAGAGAGAGAAAGGGAATAATTAATACCATGAAAAATTGCTTATAATGCTAAGTGCTTCATTAGATATTCCAGAGCCATTTACCTGTTTTTCGGACTATCAATAATGAAATGATGTTTTACCATTTAGCCGAATATACATGGAGAAAAAAAAGTAAGAAATTGAATCTATGTATAGTTCAGAAATGAAAACTTCCATATTAAAATGGATGATGCATAGGAATTTGATCAGGCTATTGTGAAGTCCCTAATGACCATATTTATCCCAGAACACTGAATATTTCTAAGGATGCCTTGGCATAAGCAAATATCATTGTTGATAAGCTAACTAGTTGTAGTATGAAGCTCGCATTCTTCAAAATTTTATTGGCCTTAGGTATTCCAATTGTCTCACTTATCTTCTTCTATATAGGCTATATTTTATTTTAAAATTTCAAGTATTGCCACGCCCACATACCCAATAAGTATTTAATATCGCATATCTCATAAACTGCAACAGCTAAAGTACTCAAATTTTGTATGGATGACTTTGGCGTATATATGAACAAAATGGGCGGATTGGCTATAGTGGGCGTGTCACCTCCCATAGTCTATATATATAAAAATGAATGTTTGTTTGTATGTGGCTTATAGAATCGTAAACAATGCATTTGATCATGTTATGATCTTTAGAAAAGTTGTTGCGCATGAGCCGATGAAGATTTCTAAGTTGGTATGATAGGTGGCGCCACTGAAAGTTACTTAAAATGAATTAAATCTTAAACTGAGCATTCTTTAACAAAGTTGTTGTTACGTATGAATCAACGGAGGTTGGTGCGATTAATTTCCGATGGATGGCGTCACTAAAAATTATTCAAAATGAATGACAAGTAATTGGTCTATCTACACCCCAAGCATGGAAGAAAAAAGCATTACAAGCCTCAGAATCAGACGAGCACCGTTACTGGAAAATCTTCGAGTATATGCCAGTATGAACCACTTGAACAACGAGATGTGAGATTAGCACCTGATCGAATGCATACTACTCAGGTCCGTTCATCTAAATCATCAGGACAACGGGAAACAAAATCAATAAAATGATTCAAAATTAATTGGACATTTGTGAAATGCCTTTCCTTCAAATTTATATTAGTTAAGGACGCAACAACACGTGCAGGGTACAGCTAGTATTGTATATTACCCAATCGTTTTACAGGGAACCTCAGTCTCTTTGGCAGCAAGTAGATACGTGCAATATTGGTAAAATCTGCTGGACACGTATGGATAAGGAGAGAACTGATTTACATCTGTCCTTAAATTGCATGGCCATCAATCGTACAATTACGATTTCACGAGCCAGTGTTCTTTAGGTAGTCAATCCGCTGGTTTTGGCCTTCAGCCAAATGACTTCTGAACTGTGGGAGATGGAAGAGACTGTCTTTCCTTATCATAAAGAGATGGAGATCATTGCCTTTAGATGTTAAATTTTTGACTGAGCTCTCGAATATAATGATCGCTGAGACACCAAGATTTATGGCGAACTCCGGTTGATTTTCTCCAGGGAACGTTAGGTCTTCGAGTAGAATTAATTGTGATACCACAGCTGGAATAAATGTAGGCCTAAATAAGCAACCATATTACACAACCTTTCCTTATTAGTACCCAAATATCCATGCAATATTGAATGTTTGCTGTACAATATCAAGTTTCGCTGACAATTCACACGCTTTAATTCGTCATGCAAGTATTGCCTGGTGGAACAATACAAAAATTACGCAAACCATATAATATAAAAAGGAATTTATCAAATCAGTTGGTTCATGCAGCCATAAGATTCACATTTGCAAAAAAGTTTTGAAATTATATCAGAAAGCGGTTAGATTCATCCGAAAGCGCAACCATACAACTTGTTACGAACCTTGGCAAGACTATTTGGAAAGCTGCCGATGAAAACAAAGCACCATCGAACAAACTCACAAACTGGTGGAACTATTTTGAAAAGCACAATACTGCAATAGATGTTTCCCTAGTATACGACAGAAGTGGAAAGAGCGACTGTTTATAAGTTCCGATTTCTGATTAGTGTTAAGAAGCTATTGGAAAGCAATTTATATTTAAGGAAAGCAATTTTGTTTATAGTTTTCAATTGACAGAAGTCGCTGTTCTATATATAGTAGTACACAGTAGTGGTAATTTAAGATAATGACCAACGACAGAGTAAATTTCTAGACCGCAAACTTATATTTTAACTTTCCTGCATTACCCATACTACCCATGCCAACTTGAATGTTTCCTGCTTCCAATTCCTGCATAGCAATGGATGCCCTTTTCTTTAATATTATCCCATGCTTAGAAATGAAAATTTTTGCTTCCAATTTTTATCTTCAAAATGTTTGCAACTAAATCTTCAAGTGTATCATGCAACCCAAAAAACTCAACTGCCACACGCACTATCAAAAGGGCGAATGCAACATAAAATGTTAAAACTGAAACTGCAGCTAAAAGAAATTATTGTCCTTTCGTTTTGGGCGTTAAAAATAAGAAGAAGAAAAAAGAAAAAACGTAAAAGAAAAATTTTTAAAATAAAAACAAAGAGGAGGTAAAATGGGGGTAAGAGCGGTTGCATGAATGAAATCAGTCAAGGATGAGCACGTTTAATATGGTAATTTATGCACAAAATAAATTTGTTCACTTTTAAAATCCTACATTTTACGAGAGTTTTTTCTTCTTTTGTACAGATTCAAAGGACATGGTTGGCAGAGGAACACAGACACGAACAGACATAATGAAATAAGGGACATAAACTTGCACACAAATAAACGAACGAACGAACGGACAGACAGATAGACAGACAGACAGAGAGACAGGCTAAGAAGATGAATGGACACAGGTACGACATACAAACGAAAAGTAAAATTATTGTACCAGTCAGTTGTCGGCAGTGAAGTTGCATGTTGTAAATGTCTGTCTTCTGTCTTTGCTTGTTGCATACGATATAATATCCCACACATACATACATACATACGTACATATGTATGTATGCAAGCAATACTAAGCAAGAAAAAAAAAGGGAGACTACTAGAGAAAAACCAGATGCCACACATAATGCTCATAAATTTTAATGTTTTTACCGTAACTTTAACGTTTTAAGTCAAATTCTGGCTGCTGTTGATGAGTGAGTGCGGTATTTCGCAACATCATGAGATTTACATTAAGCGGTGGCCACTTGCAATTCATTTTTCTTTGGTCCTTTTTGAAATTTGTTTCATTTACATGAGAACATATTTTTTTGGGGTGAAACTTTCTCTACCTTTTTTTTCCTGTTTCCGTGTTTAATATTCTGGTGGTCCTTACCATATACCCGCTTTATTTTAAATATGTGGCTGATGTTAAAAACTTTATCGGGAACATGCAACATACAAACACATTTACATGCAATGAATGCATCAACTTGAAAATACTTGTAATAAATAAGATGGGAACAAAGCAAAAGCAAACAAGCAGAAAAACAATGGTTGGTGAAGCTCACCAATGTAATATCCTACATCACAGTGTGCGCATCAATCCTTAGAATATTGTTACGTTTTTACGATTTAAAAACATTTAAAATATGACCTCGTAGATTGTAAATAAAATAAAAATAAGTCGGTATTTACCAACTTTTCCTTTGTTTGCTTTATTTGTTATTCCTCCACCGTTTGCATAAACAATAATATTTACTTCACAATTGTTCAACAGATCTTTGTTACAGAGATCTTCAAACGACGATTACTCTCTTCAAATGCACCGCGTCTTCACACAAGACTGAATGAACTTTTACTAACTCAGCTCCTTGCTTTGCCTTGCCTTTTATATGCTAACGTAAACAGCCTGATAAATGTTCTTCAAGAAGAATGTTCGTAGCTTCGCCTTTCCGAGATCTCTATAAATGTAAACATCGTTGTTTTTTTATTGTTGTTTGTAAATTTTGTTTACATTTATTCTTCCAGTGTTTGTTGTTGTGTTTTTGTTACTTGTTTATAATTTTGTATGCTGGTGTTTTCTGTTATATTACGCAGTGCGATAATTTGTAACCAAGTTCATTGGTTTTGTAGCTTTTGTTAATGTAAAACAACACCAGTATCTAGATTTTTCCATTTTCATAACAACATTTTTGCATAGAGCCTCTTACACAATTACGCTGCATATTAAAATATCAAATTCATCCATAACCATGCATACATACAAAATTGATCATTACAACCCTTCAGTTAGGATTATAACCTAGCTTCTCACACCACTTACGATATGTGTGTGAGTGACGGAAGCTACAGTTTAAAGTCGACTCCGAATGACAGATTTTTGAGAAGCTTTTCATGGCAATTTTGTTTACTCTCAGATTTTTCGCAAAAATCTGCTGAGAGGCAGTTGCTAATGAATTATTTTCATATTTCGATTTGATGGAGATACCTGAAACTAGGGTTTGAACCGTGACCTGAAGTCTAATAAGCCAACATATAGACTACGGCGACTACAACATATGCATATTTATTTACTCTCAGAACTTTGCCGGACGTCTGCTAAGAGGAAGATGTTAGTTCTGTTGAAGATGTTTGAACTGTGGCCTCACGTCTAATAAGCCAACATCGTATCTACTAGACTACCCATGAATGAATGAACGTACCTAGTAAGGTAAACAATTATTTCTGTAATCCATAGGGTAGGGTATAGAAATAATTACATAAAACAACATACAAACATAAGTACAAGCACAAGTCGAAGCATATAATACATGCAACAAATAAACAATCAGACAACAACTTGATGCAACAACTTCCACTTGAATCTTACTGCTACAGCAACGGCAGGTTATAAAAAAAAAATTGTTGATATGAACCCCTTTTCTACGATACATCGCTTACGGGAACTATAAACCACATGTACGCTATACATTCACATATAAAATGATACACTGGCTCACTATAAACACATGAACACACATATACACGCATAAAGATTCACTTACGTTATGTTAACTTATCCCATTGAATGGACCCAACAGGGAAAGCGAAAAGAGTGATAGAGTGAGAGTGAGAGAAAGAGGAAAGTTATAAAAAAAATAAGGAAGAACTACACATAAATGGGCGCCAAAGCATGATGTGGTATAGTGCTTAACTTGATTTACTCAATTGATTTTTGTATGGCGCAAGACATAAACACACACATACCGTATAGCATATGTGTGCGTACACGTACATGTACTTCTCTCCAGTACTTCAGAATTTTTTCTGTTTCGTTTTTTTTTTTTCGTTCGTTTGTTCGTTTCTGTTACCGTTGATTGTGCGGAGGTTAAAGTGTTCACTGTCAATACATCACAGAAGTACTTCTACAAACCAAAAGTTAGTGGTTGTTCTGCATGTGTGGAGTTACGTGAACTACACAGAAGGAAAGAAAAAAAATTGAAACAACGAAGAAAATGTATGGGTATGGGGCGAGAATGTTAATAGCATTTTATCTCCATCGGTTTTAATGAAACACATCTGCGAAGTACTTTTTCTTACCATACATATACATATGTATGTATGTATGTGTGTATTAAATGTAACCAAAAGTTGTTATTAAGAATTTTACTACAAGCTGTCAAATAGTGTGAATTGTAGGACTAAAGACAAACTATCATATAATGACAGAATTAACAAAAATTTCAAAATTAATTGTCTACATGCATGTAATACTGCATAAAGAATATAGTCCCATTAGCGTGTATGTTAAGATAAGAGGATAGGAGAAGGCATTTAATGCATATAAGTTATCCAAACTAACTATAAGTCTCGAACATTGGCAATCTGAAGCGGTAAATCAGAAGCTTTGAATGGTTCCGAGACGAGGAGAAAATAAAAAAAAGCAACAGTATTTCACGGGGAAGACAGCCATAGCCATGAATAGTCCTTGTTACTACAAAGCCGCTTAAATAACATAACATTGGTCCTACTTGCATGATAAAATATCAATTTCATCCGTAACCAAACAAGATTCTAAATTTGCCCAGCCACAAGCACTTGCATTAGCAGAACTTAATTTCTCTTTGCAATCCTCCAGTCGGGATTACAATGTACCATCTCACACCATTTATGTTGTGTGTATTAATGTTATAAAATGGCAATTTAATTTTACTCTCAGAGTTTTTGCCAGAAGTCTGCTAAGAGGACGTCTCCGAAGAAATATTTGTTCTTATTTCGTTTTGCTGGAGTTCCATTGTTGGTCAGCCGCACAGCACATGCATTAACAAAATTTCAATTATTTGACCACAAGGTGTATAATTGATACTCCTGATAATAAAATATGCCAACGAACCAACAAACGAGTTTAACAAAACCAAATAGACTCCACTCCAGATAACAAAATCAAACTTAAACTCAATAAGAGAGTCTAGTTCTGATTTTGTATATTTCCTCCTGTTACCTGTGTTTCATACTCTTCTCAATCTAGTTGGGAAAATCAGATTTTTTTTTATAGTCACTAGATAGTGTGTTAGCATATTAGATGTGACATCAACAACAAAATGAAATATGAAAAAATATTTCTTCGACAATTTCCTCGCAACAGATTTCTGGCAAAAAACTGGGAGAGTAAAATAAAATTGTAATGAAAAATTACTCAAAAAAACTGTCGTTTGAAGTTAACTTTTAATTAAATTAGGTCGTAATCTTGACTGAAACATTATCTGGGTCTGGTCCTCTAATAAACGGCTGATTAATGAGTTACTTCTATGTTGCTGTCTTCATTTATTCTACAGAGAGTTGTATAATCTTCCCAATCTTATGAAAATGGTTGTTATACGCATGGAAATAGATTAAAGTCTTGCGTTACATTTCACAGTAACAACTTTTGGTTAGGTTAGAGAACGTGCACCTGTCGGTCAAGACAAGCGCAGTACCCGGAGGTGGAAATTGACCAATTGTACAACTTTTGGATAATATTGGCATTTTAGATCCACAGAAGAACTTTTGCTGGATATTGGATTTTAAAATACTTCAGTGCCCTGCCTCTAAAGTTGAATTTTTTTTCCGATCGATCATAATAAACAATTTGCTGACATTTTGTGCCACTAAACTGATTGAATTTAATTACAAACATAAGCTTAACGACGTTTAGTTATGTGGGCTGAATTTATAAGAAAACTTATGTGACAACTCTTATGAATTATCTACGATAACGAAGAAATCAAATCAAATTTAAACTTAAACTTAAATAATATCCTGTTTGACATCATCAATTTACATTCCCCGTGGCTGATTGTTGCTATTGCCTGCAACATGTTCCCTCTTTCAAAGTGTATGCAATTCAGTTCAGAGCAGCCTGAAAAGCATATAAAGTGTTGTTAAGATTCTTTTTTTATTTCTCTTATCAAACGGATGTTACATCATCATACGAAAAATTTGCAGCAGAATGAAGTGTTTTCAAGGGAAATAGTGAAAAGTGGAATTAAAAAAAATTCCATTCAAAAAATTATTTTTCTTTCTTTCTCGCGTTTGGTTCGGTTTTTTGTGAAGGTCTTTTGCTTTTCACATTTTCACAATTTTCCCTCTTTTTATTCACTTCATTATTTTCCATTTTTAATTAAAATTATAAATGTGAACTGACATCACGTTATGAGTGACCACTTCAAAAGTGGATAGTTTTCTTCGTTTCTACCTTTCTTTCCAATTAAATTTGATGGAAAATGAAAATATTTATTTGTGCTATAAGGGTGGCTATGGTTTGCCATAAAATGAAAATAATTTGATATTCGTTTGAATTTTCAATAAAAGAAAATTGATTGTGAAATGAAACAATTGCAAGTTGAATTATTGAAGCCCTTAATGAATAATTATTTAATTGAGTACCAACATTATACTGGATATGTATTTTGAAGGCAAATCATCGAAATCGAAACTATTGTTCAAAATTATTGGATTTTTATTCAGGACATATGAAGAAATTCTAGTATTTCACTAAGTATTAAGGAAATACATTCCCATGTGAAATAATTTTATTTAAAAATTTTTTGACATGATTTTTCCCACGGCTAGAAATTTGAATGGATATTGATGATTGGATTTGAACAAGTAAAAATAATTAAAATTATTTTATATAAGTATATACAGCAGTATATATGTATATATTGAAATTTATCGAAATTTCAAAATCCAATTTATATAACATAATGAATGTACAATGCAAACACTCAAACCTATGCAACAAAAACCGCAATATTTGTATGAGAATGAATGAACGAACTCATCATTTTCAAATAAATCAAGTTGATAATTATCACACACAAATGCACACACTCACCTACCACGTACACACATTCAACTTTAACAAATTAGTCAATTATAAAATCATTAAGAAGGAAAATAAAAATTTAATTATTTTTTTGCTCTCTTTTTTTTCGATAAATTTTTCAATTGTAGCCTATGAACCCTGGAGTATGAAGTTTAGCATACAAAATGCAAAAAAAAAATAAAATAAAATGAATAATTTAAAAAAAAAAACTATAACAAATAAATCACAGGCATTTAAATACTATATAAACAGTTCTATAAGTACAAATATTCGCACACATACATATGTATATACATACGTATCTGTATATACAATATCTATGTATTACAGTTTATAAGTGTGTATACGACTGCATTGTATTTAGAATTATATCTGAGTAAAATATTCAATATATCAAGGCATACATATAAGTATGTATGTATGTATGTATATGAAATAAATTATTATTATTAAAATTAAGGGTATTCATGACAAGTCGCCGTAGTCCAGTGGGTAGTGTGTTGGCTTACTAGACGTAAAGCCAAGGTTCGAGCCCCAGGCCAGACATCAAAACAAAATACAGAAAACGTATTTCAGTCTGATTTATACACCATTTACCTAGAGAAGCCCTAGAGAATTTTTTAACAATTTTAGGTTTTAATCGCCGTAGTCTTGCTGTTGTGGTTAGCTTATTAGACATAAGGCCACGCTTCAAACCGCAGATCAAACATCAAAACGAAAATATGACAACTTCTTCTTAGCAGATTTCTGGCAAAAACTTTGTGAGTAAATAAAATTGCCAAGAAAAGTTTCTCAAAAAAATATGTCATCCGGAGTCGACTTTAAAACTGTAGGTCCCACCGCTTATGTATAAAATTAACACACACAACATAAGTGGTGTGAGCAACTAATGGCCAATTATGTATGTATGTGTTGATGACATTAATTTTAACAATAGAATGTTATCTGCACTACGTTTTTACCTTTTAGAATCGTTTAAGATATGTGTCTCATAGATTGCAAATAAAATAAAACTAAGCATGTGTTTAGTTTTAATTAAAATTCTTTATTATTCGTACCATTCTGTGTGCTACTGTTCAGAACTTGATGTAAACAAAAACAGTTACTTTATTTGTTATTCCACTGTTTACACCCTTTGCATAAACAATAACAATTACTAGACAATTGTTCAACAGATGTTTTAAACGATGATCTTCGAATCATGATTACACTTTTCAAACCCACCGCTTCCACACGCAAGACTGAGTGAACTTCACTGACTCATTCGCCTGCTTTGCCTTGCCTTTAATATGACAGAGTAAACAGTCTAATGAATATTCTGTAAGGCTAATGTTAGTGGCTTCGCTTCCTTGAAATCTCTTTTAATATAAACATCGTTGTTGTAACAGTTATTCTTGTAGTATTTGTGATTATATTTTTGTTAACTTGTTTATAATTTTTTCATGCTGGTGCTTGTTGTTGTATTTTTGTATACTTGTTTACCATTTTTTATGTTGGTCTTGTATTTTTGTTTATAATTTTAATGTTAAGCGATATAAAAGGAAAACACCAGTACCTAAATTATTTTCTTATTGTTGAAGAACAAAACCTCTGTTCTCGAATTGAATTTTTGTTTATCATTCAGAATTATGCCTTTTACAATCAATTATCATAGTTAAGCACTTACTTACTTACTAACTTAACCGTTTGACTGCTACGCGGCGCAAAAGCGTTGCATTCATACATATGTTACAAAAATCACATTTACGCTGCGAACTTCAGTGTATAAATTTAGTCAAAAAACTAAAATAAAATCGAAAGACGAGAGGACCCTATTAATCTTTATATGTACATAGGTTATTAGAATTTTATAGATATTTTTTATTATAAAATTAATTTTAGTTTTCGACCAGGTATCAAACGTGATCACCAGAATCGCTTAGCAATCAAACGGATAATTGGTCTTCACAACCGTTTAGTCAAGATAACGACCCAGCTTCTCACACCACTCATGCTGGATGTCTTAATATTATCCATGAGTAGCGGGTGCTATAGTTTAAAATCGACTTCGAATGCCAGATCTTTGAAAAACTTTTCATTACAATTTTATTTAGTTTCGGGCAGTGACTGGTTTTTGCTAAAGAACTGGTCTTACCAAAAAAAAATTTTTTTTTAAACTGGTTTTTGTTAGAAAATAGAAATAGCAGAAAACTATTTTTTGCAAAAAAAAAAATAACTTCAGGGAGGAAATCATATTTCGTTTTGTCTGAGCTATGGTTTGAACCACGAACTTGCGTCTACTAGACTATGGCGTCTGAGATCTTCTTGTTTTTAGATTTAAATACAACACATAAATAATTGGTCATTACAACCTTCCAGTCAGATTATGACCTAGTTTCTCATATCAATTATGTTATGTGGGTTGATTTTATACATAAGTGATGGGACCTACAGTTTATAGCAGACTCTGAACGACAGATTTTTGAGAAACTTTTCATGGCCATATTATTTACTCTCAGAGTTTTTGCTTAAAATTTGCTAAGAAGAAGTCGCCTAAGAAATATTTTTCTATATCTTCGATTTGATGTCTGATCTGCGGTTTGGAGCGGAGCCTTATGTCTAATAAGCTAACCACAAAAAGAAGACTATGGCGACTACAGCCAAAAATCGTTAAAAATTTTGCTACGACTGCTCTAGGTAAATGGCATTCAAAACATACACGACTCTGGTGTAAAAATCAGCCTGAATTTAATATATGGCATGGGACCACTGTGATTTGTGCGGTGTTTGCATACACCTGCCGCTCAAGATAAGCCCCACAATGGAATGGAATCGCATAATATCGGTGAGAAATTCGCATTACCTCTACGTGAGATGACCATGGAATGAGCTGTGTGAAACCACTTGTCACTTGCCTACTTATCCGCGATATCGCTGCATAAATTAATGTGGACTGTAATATTTCTGTAAAATTCTTTTAAAACCTTTTTAACACGCGTCTTGCAACCGCCCTAATATTTTATATCCCATTTTACGCATTCATTTTATATGACCGTTGAAAATTACTACAAGGTTCATAACGTTTAACGACATTTAAATGCAATCATTTATAAACGTCAGAATGTATTAATTGAGCTGAAATATTTCCTCGTTTGTTGCCGGCATTTTCTTTATATCGTATCGATGACAATTAATTATTTTTCTGTATGGCACCAACCGACAATGGACAACAATTACACAAAAAAAAACTCATTTTTAACGAACAATAAAATTGTTTTTTTTTTTTTTAATTTAAAAACAATACCCAGTACAGTGTACATAGGTTATAATAAATATTTTGTATAAAAAAATTTGCAATTTCATATGAAATTTTTTTCTTACAGGATCGAAATTGACGAACAAATTGCCAAACCCCTTAACTTGGCCAATTCAGCTGTTTTACGTGCCGTCGAGGAGGAAGAAGAAATGAAATGTGGTAAGCAATCTGCATATTGTTTGTTTTTATAAATCCTATCGTTTTATGTCGTATTTTATTTAAAGATTTCCTTTTTTCTTCATGTACAAATCTGTTTAAAATTCTATGTTTTAAACGTTCTACTATAAGCGTAATAGCGTGGAAGTAGAATTGAAAAACACAAACACCTTAATTACCTAATGAATCCATTCCATTCGATATATGTTTTGTTTCGGTTGACCTACATATTGAAGAAGCATTTGATTTCTTTAGCTAACAGCATTTTTTGTATAAAAAAAAACTAGAAATCAGTATTATTGGCGTATAGAAAGAAAACTTTTTTGCAATTCCAATATGAAACTAAAAAAAAGAAAATATTTTTCATTTTTAGTAAAATTCTGTAGTTTATTTGAAAGTAAATACAGTAGAGTTTCGTTATAATAACCACCGGCTATAAGAAATTTTCCGATCAAAAGAAATTTTGGATTTATGGAATTTGCACTGGAATTATGTATGTGTAGTATTATAAAAAACAATGTGACAAGTTACGTCATCAAACACCAAATAATCTGTTTTAACAGAGTTCCATTGTAATTTAGTTTTTATTTAAAAATTTATCTTTTAAATTATGGAAAAGTACTTTCTTGTTAGTTTTCAATAAACATATCAAATGGAAGTTTTTAAGCAATAGAAAAAAACTAAACAAACTTATATAAATACAGTAAATACATACATACGTACGGATAAAAAAATATTCAATATTCATGTATTGTTTTCGGTATTGGTACTATCAATACAATCTCAATTAAGCCATAATGGACTTTTGGTACAAAGTTGCACATGTCAGCCTTTTTTTTTGGAATATTTATTATCAATTTCATACGACAACAAAACCTAGAACTATTAAGAGATGTTTTTTATTATTATTCTGAAGATATTATTTATCAAATTCCTTGTTTTTTTTTTTGTAACAACTTTTCGAAAAGAGAAAAACCTTGAAACTACTATCTCTTGTATGCAAAAAATAAATAAAAAAAATTTTTCCAAACAAAATGTCAAAGTTTAAATGGAATGGAAAAAATTCTTAGACAGGATTGTGTTCTAAATTTTGAACTAAATATTTAAGATTCATAAAAAGCTTACAACAAGATTTTCAAAGGATAAGGCATTGCAGCATTAAAGATATTAGCTTTCAAAATATATTCCTTAAGTGGCAACCAAATTGATACAAGTTACGCTTGGTATGAAGTTCATTTCGAGGGGATGAGTATTTTATTACTTATTAATACATTCCTGGAAATTTGAAAATCACTTGACTTAAGCTAACTACAGACTACTCAAACATAATTCGTCATTACAACCTTTTAGCCAGATTACGACATGTTTCTCAAACCACTTATGTCGTACGTGTTAATTTTATACATGAGTTACGAAACCTACAGTTTATAGTCGACTCCAAACGACAGGTTTTTCAGAAACTTTTTATAGTTATTTTTTTGTGCCAGACATATGACATACATAATTGGTCATTACAACCCTACAGTCTGGATTATTGACCGAGTTTCTCACACCACTTATGTTGTGTGTCTTAATTTTCTTCATAAGTGGCGGCACCTACAGTTTTAAAGTCGACTTCTAACGACAGATTTTTTTTGAGAAACATTTCATGGGAGGCAGCTGCATCAGTTCTTAATAAAGAAGCACGGGTAGGATGAGCGTCTTGTGAAGTATTAGTTTCGTCCTACGAGAGAGGTCTCTGCTACTCAATTGCCTATTGAGACCATAATAGCACCTATTGGCAAGAGTAATCCTGCGCTTAATCTCCAGACTGACATCATTTTCGGTGGTAACGGCGGAGCCAAGATAAAAGAATTTCTGGACTGTATCAGAAGTATAGTTATCGGCCGTAATCTGAGAATCAATACGCCGCACGGTTCTACTTGTCGATAACATATAAAGTTCGTTATGCCCTCATTTACTGCCAGACCCATCTGCTTAGACTCCCGTTCAATAGCACTAAAGGCAGCAACGACATCTCGTTTGGTACGCCCTATGATATCGATGTCGGCAGCGTACGCAAGCAACTGGACACTTTTTTGATACACTCCCGCCATTTGCACAACACTCTCAATGACGAAGTTGAAAAGGTCGCATGATAAGGGATCGCTTTGTCTGAAACCTCGCACGGTATTAAAAGGTTCGGAGAGGTCCATTCCTACCTTAATGGAGCTGCAGGAATTTCTCAACTTCATTCTGCATTGCCTTATCAGCTTCGCAGGTATACCGAGCTCAGACATTGCGACAAAAACTAAGGGATCGTGGGGGGCTATCGAAAGCAGCCTTATAGTCGACAAAAAGATGTATGTAAATATATACGTAATGGGTGACTTTTTAAGTGCTATAGGAAAATTTTTCAAAAAAAAACACATAAAAATCAGTTAAATGCATGAAATCTTTATTTAAATCGATAGTACGGTCCATATAATTTAAAGTTGGAAAATTATTTCATGCAAATGTTGACCAATTTTGGCACACTTTTTCCAACATTTCGGCCGGTCTTCCAAAGTGTCAATTGAAACGAGCTTGTCTGTATACACATGAGCTTTAACATATTCCCACAAAAAATAGTCTAAAAGCAAAATTTTCCACGCTGTTGAGTAAGAGAGGCCCAATTGCTGCGAACGGCAACGAATCGATAATTAATGGTCATCATTAGCACTAGCCGATGCAGTTGCGATATTTTCTTCAGTACGCACTCTACGTAAGCGTGTTGGTGGTTTAATGTCCAACAATGTAAATTTGATGCGAAATTTAGTCACAATAGCCCGAATAGCCGCTTCAGTGGGTCGATTAAACTGACCATAAAAGGGAAGCAGCACGCGATGAAATTTCTTACCATGGCACACATTTTGATACTAAAATTCAATGATTTGCAAGCGCTGTTCGTTTGTAAGACGAGTCATAGTTAAATTATTGATATAGCTAAAAAATCACCCTATACATACAAAGATACATATAATCAAGAATGATAAACTAAAGACTACGCCATCACGCATACAAAATTAAAACTTTCTGCGCATGTTGAATCAATGACGTCACGAAAATTGTTTCCCTATTGGCTAATGATAATGTAAGTTATATTGCAGGGCTACCAACTATTTTCTCATAGTGCATACACTTTTCAGAAGAAATGTTCATTTTTTCATATGAAAAAGACATGGAAACCTTTAAAATAGACCAACAACATTATCATTCTTGCATATAATATGATGTGGCCGCCCAGTTCAATTTTACTTAAAAAAATTAAGTAGCTGGCAGCATAGTTTGATTGTTTCAGAACAAAGATTAAAATTAAACCAATTAAAGCTGAAATTGTTCCGAAGAAATAAACAATCATAGTATTCATACTGAAGGCTTTAAAAAACGACTTTCAATTAGACGAAAAAATGTGATGATAAAAGAAAAGCCAAAAATTCGATGTAATTTTCAATATCCAGTATCTGCAGTATAGTGCTGATAAAGTGTTTTGAACGTATTCTAGCTTTCCATAACAATGTCGTTGTTTTACTTTGGCAAAGTATTCCTTCAAGTTTCATTGTTTTCATCACAGATACATACAGCAGCGAGCACAAAAAATGCAACACTGTGCCATATGATCTTTAATAAGATCTGTTTCAAAATAACGGTAACTAATTTATCTATTTTCTTTTGCTGTTAATTCTTTCAATTATAAGTTTTCAAAGTAACCACAGTTTATTCAAAATTCTACTTTAAAAAGTTAAATATTTTTGAATTAGTGAAAAAAGTGCAAATTTTTAGCGAGCAAAAAAAAATGCAACATAATAAAAAAATAGTTAAAGTAAGTTATTTATTTAATTATAATTGAAAATTTCTTAAATAAGTTATACAACATGTGTTTTGTAATAGAAGCAGCTGTCAGCTGACAGCAAAACTGCAATCATTAAAGCCTTAGAAGAAGGAAAATCCATGCGTGAAGTTGGACACCTCTTTGGTGTAAATCAATCAACCGAAATGTCGGATTAAATCTCGATTTTCCTTGAGAAATAGTGTGGAAAGGAAACCAGGTAGTGGTAATCCTCGAAAAACTACCTCTCGCCAAGACCGCCAGATGATTGCACTGGTTAAAAAAGATCCACGAAAGACCGCAGTGGACGTTGCTAATTTCGCAAATGAGCAAATGGGAGTCTCTATAGGCGTTCACACTGTTCGCCGTAGGTTGAAAGAGGCTAATTTGCATGCGAGACGACCTGCAAAGAAACCTCTCGTCAGTGCAATCAATAAAAAGAAGCGCCTGGAATTTGCAAAACGTTACAAGGATTGGTCAAATGAACAATGGGCTAAAGTCTTGTGGAGCGATGAAAGCAAAATTAATTTGTTTGGCTTCGATGGGATAAATTTTGTTCGAAGACCGCCTGGACAGAGATATTCTCCAAGATATCAACTTGCAACCGTAAAACATGGCGGTGGATCAATAATGGTGTGGAGTAAGGAACGATATGTTTAAAAAAAATTATTGATTTTACGTCACGTATTTACAGGTGCGCTTTCCCGCGATGGGGTAGGTCCCTTAACTCAAATCGAAGGAAAAATGGACGCCAAGAAGTACTGTGAAATCCTTGGAGAACACAAGCTTCCTCATCTGCGGGAAAAAATGCCTCTTGGTAGCATATTCCAACAGGATAACGATCCAAAGCACTCAAGTCGCTTAGCTTGAAACTTTTTAAGCGACAATGATGTCAATGTTTTGGATTGGCCATCACAGTCTCCCGATCTAAACCCCATAGAAAATCTATGGGAGCTTTTAGATCGGGAAGTTAAGAGGAAACATTCGTCAAATAAGAGGCAATTAGAAGAAATTTTGAAAAGTGAATGGGAGAAAATATCCATAACACATTAATTGCCTTCTAGGTTGCAAGAAGTCATAAAAAATAAGGGCTACGCCACTAGATATTAATTTTAAGATTTTTTTTGTAAGAATTACTATTTAATTTAAATAAACACATTAAAATTTATGCTGTTGCATTTTTATTGCTCCCATGAAATTCGCACTCTTTTTAATAAATGACAAAATAATCTATCATTAATTAAAAATATTTACATAATGTCATTGATATTAGGTATCTATAACTGTAGGGATTAATAACCCAAAGAAATATTTTGAACTGGTGACCATTTTTTTAAAATTATCGCACTTAAAGATAATTTTACCCAACGTTGCATTTTTTGTCCTCGCTGCTGTAGTTCTTATCCGTGTAATTGTCAATTGTTTTTAAAGGAGTGTGTAAAATTCATTATCTCGGGCATGACATTCATTATTTGTTAGTTTTATGACAACGAAACTTTTATGCCATTTACATTTATAAAGTGTCAAAAAATATCTATCGTGTCTATATTATTATCGTAAAGTTAGTTTCAAGACACTTTTTTGCTTATTGCGAAAACTAAGAATCTAGCTGCAGTAGTTTTTTTTCTTCAGTTTCTTTTCTCTATCTGGTACTCATATTTAGTGGAGAACTAGAAAAAAGGAAAAATATTTTCCTTGTTTTTTAATAAGTTTTTTTTTTGGTTTTTTTTTGGTTCCAATAGAGTTTATTTTTCAATCAAGTGACAAAAAATAAAAAGTTTCCCTTGTTTTTTTTTTAATTTTTTTCTATTCTTGTGACTTTTTCAACTTGCCGTAGGGTGTTTAACAAATAATAATGATCTGCAATGTACTCTATGTTTGTATGTACAGCAAGTTCTCTTCTAGATTTTCAGTATTTTTTTTAAATTTTTTTCAAATCAAATATCGATTTTTCCTTTATTTTGTTGCTGTTGTTGTTGTTGCTGGTTTTTCCTTATATTTTTCTAAATTCTCTTTCCAAATGTTGCTGCTGCAACTGTTCTGATATCAAAAGCATGTGTTGTAGATAAAGTTAAACATGAAAGTGTTGCTTCTAACTTTGTTTGTAAGACGACAACAAAGTTTCGATTTTTTTTCCTCTTTTCAATTTTGTTTCTCTCGGATATTTTCCTGTTTTTCTTTCTATTTTTTCATTATTTTTTTTTTTTGTGCAGTTCCATATCCATTTTGTGTTCTTTGTGGCCAAATAGTTGACAAACTAGCCAACTTCAATAGATATTTATAGATGCAGCAGCAAACTAGATGAAATAAAAATAAATGAAAAATAACTTAAGAAAAAAAGAATAAAAGAAAAAGGGAAAAATATATAAAATAAATGCATTATAACTGGATTAAAGAATGCAAAGTGTTAGTGTTAGAGTGAAATCTGGATTTTCTTCTTTTGCTTATTTCCAGCAAATCTTTGTGTCTCAATAAGCATACGCAACTTAATATTTACAATTTTATTTCAGTTTCATTCAATTTCTCACTCTGTCTCTCTCTCTCTCTTTCTCTTTCTCTCTATCTCTCTGTTTTTCTTCTTTTTTCTCTTTTTACAAAGAAGAGTTTTTAAAGAACTTTTTCCATCTCATCTCAAATGGTTCAATTATTTGAATAAAATTTATTTAAAAATAAATACACATATCCCTCAGAGAATGTATGTAGCATTTATTACAAAAAACACGACATTATTTTAAATGATTTATGGAAGTCACTGTATTTGTAAATCTACTTGTGGAAATTTTACAAAAAATTTACAAAATTTAAAAAAAAGGGAAAATATTTTTGTAGAAATGTTTTTATTGCAATCAAAGATGCCCGAAGACCACAGGTCATCTTCACTTCATAGCAAGGTAGTTGAGTTCGACATGAATTGAAGGACATTTGCAGTATGCCCAGAAGTTCGCCATGTCTAACAAACCATGTACCTTGGAAGCCCATGCTATTAAAAAACAGAAATGTGTTGGTCCTCTTCTTATCCATACCCATCTAGCAGTGTCTAGCTGTTTGCATGTATCCAGGTTGGTGACAACTGAAATGAGCCCCTACAATATCCAAATTAACTGAGGCAATCGAAATACCTATGTCCTATAACGGATTAGTGATTGCAAGCTACCAATATACAGGGTGGCTGATATATAATGTAACAAAGTAAAGCTCTATATTTTTTTAATTTTTTTGTTCGAAAGCAAAAAATTTTGAAAATAACATCAAATTTAAGAATCAATTTAGATTTGTTCGAATTGGCCACCTTTGGAAAGAATTATGGCCTTCAAACGGCCGACAATCACATCATCACAGACTGCACGAAAGTGGCTGTGTGGTATTTGGCTTGAGATGATCGACACTTTGGCACTTTTAGTGAGAACCTTACTCTCCAAAATGCCAACGGATTGAGATCCGGAGATTTTGGTGGCTATTGTGCGGTAGAAATGAAGCGAGGAACCTCTTTTTTAAGTCATTCTTGGTTGACGCATACTGAGTGCGGTGGTGCTGAGTCATGTTGGAGTGTCCAAGGTCTGCGGCCGAAATGTTTATGTGCCCAGAGCTTATATACTATCTTTAAGACATTTTCCCGATAATATTCGACATTTATTTTGACCCCACAATCGCGGCGCTTAAGTTCTGGTTGCCAATCGCATTTATAAATTTTCAGCTGACCTCTTTGGCAAGTAAACTCGATCATTTTGTTTGTTCACAAACTGCGAACAAGCGAAGTACCTTCTTGGCTCTTTCCAGTATATTTTTTTTTGTCCATCAGAGAGGTCTTGCACTTTTTGGAACTTCAATGGCTTTAGTCTAAGTTAATTTTTCAATATGTGTTGTATCCGTTCTCGTGATATGTTCAGCTCGCGAGCAACCACTGCGACGTGGATTTCGATCAAATCTGGCCTTCACTTTTCAGATCATTTCTGCTGTTGTTGCCGATTTTTTTCGTCCACTTTTCGGAAGCTATGGAACACTGACAGTATCACGGTAATGAGCAATGGTACGAGAAACAAAAGATTTATTCACATTTATATGCTGGAGGGCTCTAACGATAGCTATCTGTGGTTTTTCAGCCAAATATAAAGCAATCACACTATCCCACTTGAATTCCATTGCGAATAACTATTTTGCTGTATGAAATAGATCAAAATGCTTTTGTAAGCTTGTAAATAATAAAATGAACTGTCACTGGAATAAATTTGTCAGCTGTCAGACGAGCGGTATACAAATAATAACAACCTGTAGCTGGTTGCAATACATATCAGTTACCCTGTAAGTGGTCCGAAATTTCGCTGAGAAATTCTAGTCATTCATGATCAAGAACATACATTAACCATATGTTGGTTTTGCTTAGGGACTTACTTGCATCCAGGCAGTCCGACTAATAACGTTGGAACCAAGATAAATAAATTCATTGACTGTATCAAAAGTTGTTTGACGTAATCTGAGAATCAATACGCCACAAGGCTCTACTTGTCGATAACATATACTTCGTTTTAGCCTCATTTGCTACCAGACCCATCTTCTTAGACTCCCAATGCATCCACAATCGAATTCAGTTGCCTATTGTATACCATTTCTCTTGTGCTACCTGACGGGTTGAATTGAATCATTTAATCTCGGATGAAAATCCATTGTTTGATGAGGAATCCCTGCAATATCATTGTTGATTGTAGGTCCATTGAGACTTTACCACAAATGGTCACAATATTATTAATATTTTAACAAATAGTGTTCAATAAAAAGTTACAGTGAATCTATAATACTTTTTAGTTTAAGATTCACATCACCATCCAATAGAAAAGATTTCTCTTTATTTTTAAAAAAAAATTGCTATACCAACGCTTGTAGACAAGAATTTGCGTATATACTGAACATACTAGAGTCCCTAACTGGTGATAGCTCCTCAGTATGGTATTCTTTCTCATTAAATTTAATACTAAAAAGTATATTGTTATCATATAAATAAATATGGTTTTAATAGCTACACCTACTCTACTAAACGCTAATTAGATTACCACCCCCACCCCACTTTGTTATTCCACAAATATTCGAAAGAGTAAAAGGCAACCACAATTTCATTCCCCTTTTTTTTATTTTCTATTTCATTACATTAAGAATGTGAGATTCAACATAAAGTATAATTTAAAAGAGAATACATATTATGCCCAACTGCTTTCGAAATGGAAAAACATAATTTTAATCGCTTGAATAGAAAGTCAATTTCATAATTTGAAACATTAGGGATGGGTGTTTGAAGGGAAACAAAAAAAAAAGCACGTATTTAACCACAAATAAACTTGTTGCTCATCAAACAAATCCCATACAAAGTTAAAATATGTGTGTGTAAATCCTGGGGTATGTATGAGTAATTGTGTGTGTGCGTGTGAGTGTTTGTGCTTGTGTGTGAGCAAATTTGATTTTGTGGTCAATATAATGTAATAAAATATGTATTTATGCTTTCAGAGGTTTTTAAATATTCAATAAAATTCCCCTTTTTATGATCCTTATTAAGAGGATAAAATTGGTTTTTTTTTCTCGATTATTTTTTCTTTGTTGTTGCCATATAATCACACATTAAATATGGATTTTAATACTTTTAAAACTACACATACACACACATATATAGATATATAAACACATTATTATTCCATAAATCGTTATGTTTGAAGATAACTATACGAGTCACATACCAACATATGCTAAATATTGTATACACAGGCATCAGTTATCGAATAAAATTAATCTTTATAGTTGACAAACTTTCATTATATGAACGTATGTATGTGTGTATGAATATATGAGAGTATATGAGGATATAATATTGCATATTATGCAGAAGATATTCTCTTTTTTTTTATTTAAAATATCGTGAATAGAAAGAAAGAAAAAAAAAATAATAAAAATGTATGACATGAAGTAAAAAAAGATATTGACTGCTTGATAAGACTCCAAACTCATATAGATTTTATATTGCCACACCAACATCTATTATCTACTCGTACTCAATTGTTTACCACTGAAGTGTATGTTGCAATGTGTTGAAGTCATTGTTTATCCTTCTTTCATAAATCCTGCTATTGTTTATAGTCCTTGAAATATCTTTGTTTGTTTTTAGCATACTTAACATAATACTCCTTTCACTTTAAATTCAATATTAAATAGAAAAACAAAAAAAAAAAAACTAAATACAGGTAGTGCACTGCATAATATGGACAAATATTTTATTTCATGTAAAAGAAAGCTATTACAATCGCTTAGTCTAGTAAGTATGTAGTATGTCATCTTTTTAGACACGTACGCTTGGTTCAAGTCACTGCTCAGACATCTTATACTAAGCGAAATATGGAAAAAATATTTATTTCAGGCGATTTCACCTCATAAGGTCTTCTGAGAAAAATTCTGAAAGTGAAAAAATTTACATAAAAAATATCACAAACTATTCCCGCCATTCATGCAATATATGGTATGAGAAGATAGATTATACACACATACATGCAGGGTGGCTGATATGTATTGCAACCAACTTCAGGTTGTTATCATTTGTAAATCGCTCGTCTGACACCTGACAGATTTATTCCAGTGACAGTTCATTTTATTATTTACAAGCTTACAAAAGCATTTTGATCTATTGCATTCAGAATAAAAGTTATTCGTTATGGAATTCAAGCGTAATAGTGTGATTGCTTTATATTTGGCTGGAAAACCACAGGTGGCTATCGTTAGAGCCCTCCAGCATTTAAATGTGAATAAATCTGTTGTGTCTCGTACGATTGATCGTTACCGTGATGCTGGCAGTGTTGCATCGCGTCCAAAAAGTGGACAAAACAAAAACAGTAACAACATCAGAAATGATCTGAAAAGTGAAGGCCAGATTTGATCGAAATCCACGCCGCTGTGGTAGAAAAATGCTCGTGAATTGAACATATCGCGAGAACGAATGCAACACATATTGAAAAATGAGCTCGGACCATGCAAGTTCTAAAAAGTGCACGAGCTCACCTGGTGAACAAAAAAAGTTAGACTGGAAAGAGCCAAGCAGTTACTTCGCTATTTGGCTAGTTACCAAATTTGGTTTTCTCCGATGAGGAGCCATTCCAAATTGAGCAGTTTGTGAACAAACAAAATATCGGGTTGGACTTGCCAAAGAGGTCAGTTAAATAGCATTCATTCATCCACACAATGGACACCAAAATTTCCGGATCTCAATCCGTTGCGCTTTTGCGCCTGGGGCATTTTGTAGAGTAAGGTTCTCACTGAAAAATATCAAAGTGTTGATCATCTCAAGACAGCGCTTCGCCGGGAATGGGCCAAAATACCGCAGAGTCACTTTCGTGCAGCCTGTGTTGGCTTTGTCGGCCGTTTAAATGGCCATGATTCGTACCAAAGGTGTCCATTTCGAACAAATCTAAACTGATTCTAAAATTTGATGTTATTTCCAACATTTTTTGCTTTTGAACAATAAAATTAAAAAAATATAGCGCTTTACTATGTTGCATTAAATATCAGCCACCCTGTACATGCATAATTGGTCATTACAACCCTTCAGTCAGGATTACAACCTATCTTCCCACACCACTGATGTTGTCCGTATTAAACTAATGAGTGGCAGGAATTACAATTTAAAGAATAGACGTTATACTGTAGTTCCCACCACGCATGTATAAAATTAACACAAACACCATTAGTGGCCCTAATCCTGACTGAAGGGTTGTAATGGCCAATTATGTATCTGTTACGTTGATGTAACGTTTCCATCAAGTTAATCAGCTTGGTCTTTAATGCACTAAAAGGCATTGAGTTTTCCAGGCTTATGTAATAGTCTGGCTCTATAATAGATACCCTTAACACTGCAGTATGGTTTTTGATCCTATATTTCTGGATGTTATTGCCCTTGTTATTGTCATTTAAATCTATGTACGTCAAGCTTAACAAATGATTAGTAGCCTAGATCATACACTCCACAATTTAAGCATAAAACACCGTATTACGGTCCTGTAGCCGGAGGTAAAGTTTAGTGTCTGATTCTGTTATACAGGGGTCCAGTCCTGTCCGATTTTCATGTTTAGAGGGTCTGTAGATCCGTAGTCTAGCGGGCAGTGTGATGTCTTATTAGACGCAGCAGATTTCTATGAGTAAATAAAATTGCCATGAAAAGTTTTTCATAAATCTGTCGTTCGGAGACGACTTTAAACTGTAGGTCCCATCACTCTTAATATCTTGGGAATCTTGTCGAGAAGTCGACTCGATCATACCAATGCCTGAAGTAAATATTCCGTAAGTACTTTGATCAACTTTCCCTATAAATAATCACTTAAGAAAACAAAATGAAGAGAAAATGGTTCACAGTAACTTGTGAATGTTCCAGTGAATGTTTTATCTTCTAATATCTGCTGCATCTTGAGAAACCAAGTAATATCTTAACGGAAAACTAATATACTCGTACTGCATGTACATACATATACCCACACATACATAGATTGATGGAGAAATATATAAAAAAAAAAAATACAGGAGACCTCATCTAAACGGATGACAATGATGTTGTTGTTGATGTTGTTGTTGTTATTTGAAAGAATAAGAAAACATTTTTGCATGCTTAAATACACATGAAGTTCCTACTTGACGACTACCATACTCTACTTTAATGCTTTATTGTAGCACATAAAAGTTGTAGTAGATTGTACGTTGCACATTGTTATTGTTAGATGTTGCATGTTTATTGTAGTTTATAGCTTCTTTTAAGGCAAAAATCATTGTGTTGTATGTGGGGTAACAATGCAGTCAAGACTTTTAACATTCAAGTTGACCACTTGAAAATAAACATCAATATTACCAGTTATGCCTTGTCTTCATTGTATACTTGTATGAGTGTATAATGAAGGTAAATACGTACATACATACGTCTGTACATGTTATAATATTTATAAAGCCATGGACAGACATAGTTATTCCTGAAATATGTATTTAAGCTTCCATACAAATCTGTAATATAAGGTAGGTTTCACATTGGAAATCATATCGAAATTAAAGCTTTAATATCAAGGGTTAGTTACGTATGAACTTAATAGGTGGTTACAGCTGTTTAGTTAGGATTACAACCTAGCTTATCACATCATTTATGGTGTGTGTATGTATTGCTACGAAAATAAAAAAAATCTATATACACGGGTTTTGCTTTTACAGCGTTTACATTCAAATTATAAACAAAAGCTACAAAAGCAAAACAATAAACTTGTTTACACATTATCGCATTGCAACAAACATCAGCATAAAAAATGGGTAACAAAAATACACCACCAACACTACAATAATAAACATAAACAACGATGTTTACTTTTATAGAAATTGCGAGAAGGCAAAGTAATGAACGTTCGCCTTCAAGAACATTCATTAGACTATTTACTTTGCCATATAAAAAGCAAAGCTAAGCAGGTGACGGAGTCAGTAAAAGTTCAGTCAGTCTTATCTAAAAACGCGCTGTTTTTGAAGATGTAATCGTGGTTCTAAGATCTCCATTACAAAGATCAAACTAAGAATTCTCTGGTAATTGTAAACAGAGGAAAACAAACAAAGTAATTATTGTTGTTTACATAAAGTTATTAACAGTGACACACAGAACTGTGCGAATAATAAAGAATTTTATTTAAAATTAAACACAGATTTACTTATTTTTATTTGGAATCTATAAGCTCATATTTTAAATATTTTTTAGAAGATAGAAACGTTACTATATTAATTTTATCTAGTTGGGAACAATAGATTTTTACAGAAACTTTACATGGCAATTTTATATTAAACTCAGAGTTTTTGCCAGAATACTGTAAAGAGGAAATGGGTGATTCTGAGCTGGGACTTGAATCATTGGGGCGCATCTTATAATCCTACTAGACTACGACTACTGCAGTCATAATTCTGCAATATTCTAGTATATGGTTTGGCTTGAAACTTAGCACAGTGTGCATCTCGTTGACAGTTATCTATTAATTTATGCAGCCCTTGCGCTGACCAACTTCTCCCTCATTGGCTCGGAGAACTTGGTCAGTACAGTGACTGTGTTCACCTGTGGCACCACAACGGGTCGCTTTGCGTGTTCAAGTGAGCTTTTGTGGAGCTACCACACCAACCTTACCTAACCTATCTATTAATTCTTTATAAAAACATACTCGATAACGAATACTTTAGTTTGAATCTGGTGAAAATATGTCCCTTCACGACCCTCAACTTATTCAGATTTATTTACCAAAAAAAAAACTATAGAACTCTGAAAATGTCTGTTTCTGACAGGCGACGTGTAGCACTTTTAATTAAGTTAACAAGAATCTAGACTGTATAAAGCCGTATATTCCTCTCAAAGTCTATTTTGTCAAAGTAACTCCCTTATTTTGAATCGGTTAAACACCATGCAAGGTCAGCAATGTAAAGTTAAACAAATTTTGCACAAAATTGTATCATTTCATGAAACTTTTGCATTTTCCTACAAAATTATCCCCATACACGAATAAATATTTAAGCATTCTTTACATACATACATGCAATGCCCTTCTGTCCATACTTAGCCGTAACATGTATTCACATAATAAGACCAACAAAATAAAGTTAAGTTCTGTCTAAAAATGTGTTTAGTTTTTTGCCTGGATATAGAAAAAATTATGGGTTTTAGTTTATATTGTTAACAGAATAGTTGGCCAACTCGTTGCTATTATAGCTTCTCCATTGCTGTGTGTTACTTCGGCCACTGTTGATGATGCTGCTGCTGATGATGATGATGATCCTGATGAGGTCAATAATGTGTAATAAACTGTATATCCATTTAAAAAAGTGGAAGAGATTGGTCAAGTTGATGTATCTGTGGCCAGTAAGTTGATTGAGGTTAAAAAGTTGCTTCGGAAAATAAATTGCATGTTTATTAAAAACTTACAACTCCGTCTGTATGAAAATTCAAACTACGAGTATAAACCAAAATAGTTTTTCAATTTGTTAATAGAAATATTTTAAATATGAGGAAACATTGCGCATATGAAAATGTTAAAATGTCAAAGACACTAAGCACTGCTCCATACACTCACTTCAAATTGTATGCGTTAAAATAAAAGTTTTCGGATTTATTTTTTTAATTTCTGTGCTTGAGAAAATATATTTAAAAATATAATTAATTGTATATATTTTGTATATATTTTGTATATACACGTACGTATATATTGTTTTATTGTTTAATTTATTTAACAATTTTAAATTGCTTTCCAACTTTTAATTAGAAAATGTTATTATTGAAGTTATTTTGAAACTGAAATTTGCTTTAAGTTTTATATGTTAAATATATTTGAGTTCTAAATTAGCATAGAATTCGAAAAGATGGTCAAAACAAAAGTAGTTCCTACTCCACAAGAACGTTTTGTAAATAGAAAATAAAGTCTACCAAAATTGACACACAAAAGTAGTATCCCAATAGGCAAACAAATTTCTTCGTTCTAATTGAAATAATTCCAGTAATCTTGGCAGCAAAAATACTTTGTTTTTCCTCTCTTTAATGTCCCTATAGGGTGGCAGATATATAATGCCAACAAAGTAAGCGCTACATTTTTTCAAGTTTTTTTTTTTAATTTTATTATTCAAAAGCAAAAAATGTTGGAAATAACATAAAATTTTAGAATCATTTTAGATTTGTTCGAATTGGCCACCTTTGGTACGAATTATGGCCTTCAAACGGCCGATAAAGCCATCACAGGCTGCACGAATGTGGCTTTGCGGTATTTTGGCCCATTCCCGGCGAAGCCTCGTCTTGAGCTGATTGACACTTTGGTATATTTTAGTGAAAACCTTACCCTCCAAAATGCCTCAGGCGCAAAAGTCCAACGGATTGAGATCCGGAGATTTTGGTAGCCTTTGTACGGTAGAAATGAAGCGAGGAACCTTCTTTTTAATGCATTCTTGGTTGACGCATGCTGAGTGCGGTGGTGCTGAGTCCTGTTGGAATGTCCATGGTCTACGGCCGAAATGTTTGTCTCCCCAGGACTCCAATACTGTCTTTAAGACATTATCCCGATAATATTCGGCATTTATTTTGACCCCACCTTAGATGAATAAGAGCGGGGAGCGACCACACCATTACCATCGGCGGCGCTTGAGTTCTGGTGGCCAATCGTCGGTGGGAATTTTCAGCTGACGGCTTTAGCAAGTAAACCCAAATATTTTGTTTGTTCACAAACTGCTCAATTTGGAATGGCTTCTCATCGAAGAAAACCAAATTCGGTAGCTGGCCACTTTAATGCAAGCCAAGGAACTTCTTGGCTCTTTCCAGTCTAACTTTTTTTGTCCATCGGTGAGCTCTTACACTTTTTGGAACTTCGATGGCATTAGTTCCAGCTCATTTTTCAATATGTATCCGTTCTCGCGATATGTTAAGCTCACGAGAAATTTTTTTACTACTGCGGCGTGGATTTCGATCAAATCTGGCCTTCACTTTTCCAATCATATCTGGTGTTGTTACTGTTTTTTTCGACCACTTCTTGGACGCGATGCAACACTGCCCGTATCACGGTAACGAGCAATGATACGAGAAACAAAAGATTTATTCACATTTAACCACTGGAGGGCTCTAACGATAGCCACCTGTGCTTTTCCAGCCAAATATAAAGCAATGACGCTTGAATTCCATCACGAATAACTTCTGAATGTAAAAGATCAAAATGCTTTTGTAAGCTTGTAAATAATAAAATGAACTGTCACTGGAATAAATCTGTCAGCTGTCAGACAAGGGGTTTACAAATGATAACAACCTGAAGTTGGTTGCAATACACCTATCACCTGTTGCAATACACCTGCCACCCTGTAATATGGATGCAACATTTGTGGTATAAAAATAAAAATTTGTTAAGATAGCTGTTAATTCAATAATATTCGATTACATAGCCTTACATTTAACACTGTTGATAGCTAACAAAATATAAACTTTTGATAAACGTTGTCATTGGACTTTGTGTCTAAATATCTATCATCACGATTGTCATTCAATTTTTCTGAAGATTCTGAAGAGTATTCTCTTACAATTTCAATTCTCACTTTCGCTGACGAACGTGAAGTTAAAATTTTACTGAAAATAGTTTTGAGTAGACAAATATCTCTCAAGACAACAGTACGATGAGACAAAAGCCTTAAGTAATTAATTTGTAGTCTTCACTGGCGTCTAAAAATGGCGTCAATTAACTCTTAAAATGGAAATTTTCTTGGTTGTGGTTTGAATTTTTACATGCTTATGTACACTAGGCTTTAGGCAAACTAGTTTTCTTGTTGGAGTCTTGCCGGCTACAACCGTAATGGTTAACGGAAGTGTACTTGCTGGCAAATGTATGCCATTGATGACAAGTTCGATAACATAAAAATATCTTTTTATGATTGTTGTTCTTGAAGATATTTTTAAAAGTTACATTTAAAGCTGAAATAAAATTTGCCAGCTAATGTAAAACTTTTTTTTCCTTTATAGCTGACAAAAACAAAAAAAAAAAACAGAAAGAGGAAGAGGAAGAGGAAGATGATGAAAAAGAAAGAAAATTCAACAGTAACATAAGGATCTCAAACCATATACTTACTCCATAGAATAAAATACAAATTGTTGTTTTAAGTCCTAATGTTAGCTACAAAGACAAACACAAAACTAAAAACCAAGAAGAGAAATCTAAAACTTTAGAAACCAAGTGGCTTAGATTGCCAGTGAATGCAGTTGTAGAAAACTAACAAAAAATAGAAAGAAATGCAATATGTATGTAAAAAAAAAGGAAAAAGAATCCTTAATACTATATGCATACATTTGAAAACAGAAAACTTTTACGTTTCTTTACTTTATATTTTCTATTTTTTTTTCTAACAATTTTCTACTGCCACATGCATATGTACATGTATCTTTTACTTACCAGGCACTCACACTTTATGCAATATTTAATATTTGTTTTCAAAACGAGCCTCTTACCCCTTCTTCATACATGCTACCCAATGTATGAGTACTACAAGCTTAAAAGAATAGCATGCAACAGTACATACATATCTATGTACATGCATGCATACATATTTGCAACAGTATTCCGAGTACAATATATCATAATACGCACTCATTTCAAGCTGAATTCCCTCTTTGTGTTGGAATAGAATATTCAGAAAGTATGCTTTAATTAAATTTATTATATTCCGTACATATTTTCAAGTAATAATACTCAATACACCTAACACTCGTTTAACGCAGTACATAAATTCAATATTTTATTTAAACAATTTTCTTCTCGAACATCAAAGAACTCCCTGAAATAATTCTTAGACTTTCCATAAGCCTTTATGATTTCAATTGATTTATGAATTTAATTTTGAAATTCAAGTATCAAGTGTTCATATGTATTGTACACACACAAAAGATATTTTATTAAAAAATTTTCAAAAAATGTACAAAAAAAAAACTCATTTGCTGCTTGTTATTGATGTATTAAAAAAAAAAGAAAAAAAGTTTACCCAAGTCACCACTTTACCATCATCAGCTAATTTGCTAAGAGACAAACAGAGGAAGTGCAAATCCTTATAATTGTTGTGTGCTTAGAGTCTTTGGCTTTCTAACTTCTTTTAAACAAAAGAATTTAATTGTGTTTCTTCTTTTGGCTTAAAATCTGTTTTTATATGCATTGTAAGCATATGAGATGTACGAGGCCTTAGCAATTGATTTCTATAGAAAGTTTGCAAGAGTAGAAAGAGTAGAAAGAGCGGAAAGACAAGACAAGAGAACTAACTTATTTACATGAATTTTTCATTTTTAGTCTATATCGCTTAGCAATTTTTGTAACCGCACCTTAAGCACTTACTTAATCAGTTATTATAACACTTTAGTTAGAATTACGACATAGTTTCTCACACCACCCAAGTTGTGTTAATTCGTTAATTTCGATTCCATTAAAACGATTTTTGGAAGCAATTTTTCATGGAAAACAATGAAATTTTTTCAAGCATTCATCAGGGCACAATTACTCTCAGAGCTTTTCACACATTACGTTTTGTTCTATGTGTCTGATCTGGGATTTGAATCACAGCTTTATGTCGAATAAGCCAACACACTACCTACTAGACTACGAAAACTTCATCTAGTACTACAACACATTCACTGTTTTCAACTCCAAAATTTTATTGAAAATTTTACCCTCGGTTCAAACTCCGTGTCAGGCATCTCCAACTAATCGAAATATGAAAAAATATTTCTTCGGCTAGCAAATTTCTAGTAAAAATTGTGAGAGCAAATAAAATTGACATGAAAAGTTCCTCAAATATCTATCGCTCGGAGTCGACTTTAAATTGTTGGTCCCACCACTTATGTATAAAAATGAAGGCACACATATATGTGGTGTGAGAAACTTGCTCGTAATCCTGACTAAAGGGTTGTAATGTAGCTTGGCAAGCTGTTTTTTGCAGTACCTCTGCATGTCTTGTCTTGCTTGCTTTTTCTTTTCCTTGTGCCCTCTTGTCATCATTAGACAAACCCATAACTGTTGTATTGTCTAGTATTTCTTTTTTAGGCTGTATTGTGGTCGCTGTCTGATGGAGCGTCGTTGCTGTTGCTCACCAAGCCAAAGTAATTTGAGATCCAACGGTGAGTAGCATTTCTGCTACGAAGTCTGGCTAGGGTTTTATTCCGGCTTCCACGTGTATCAGGCGGAAGAAAACATGACGTTAGTGAAGTTATTTCTCTCCACTAGCATCGCTGGGGTCTCTTGTGCACGCCGTTTATGGCGTTGCAAAGCTCGGTGTTTTGCTTTACAACTGTCTCTGGTAGTTTTGTCTTATTTGTGCTTAGCTGGTCCGTACGCACACTTGGTTTCGTTGATTATTCCGTGAGAGATACTCTAGTGTTTTTTGCTTGTGCTGTGTCCTAGTGATGCTTGTGGCGACTGTCTGTCCACCAATACAGAGCCGTTTGGTCCTCAACTGATAGCATTGTTTCTGAGCGAAAACTTATTTCTGATACTATAGCTGCCGGAAGTCCTAGAGAATTTGTTTTTTCTTAGATACGACAAGGCCCCTTATGGAGCTACCTAATTGGAGTGGTAGCTTTGATACCAAAAGTTCACTTAAGCACGAATAACGACCTATTGGAATGCCACGAATTAAAGCAGTCCCCGTACTGACGAAATTTCATCGAACTCATAGTATAAATTGATCAGCACGAGTTCTGTACGAACTTAGTAGTTGTTTAAAAGCAAATGACAGGAGAGGTAAAACTAAATGTGATATTATACACTTTACCGGCCGTCTGATCCATACAAAAGTTTAGACAGTCTGCGACTAAGTCTAAATAGTCTTAACCAAGAGGGAAAGTTGAATTCGAATTGTTATCCACATGCGATATTTCATATGTAGGGACACTGCACGATGCTTTGCTTGCATCTCAGCTATTAAGCACCGTGAGGTGTGACGTCGGATAAGTATTAACGTTAAACGCATTGGTTTGATTATTCCATTGAACCAGAGATCATTATTTTTTAATTTTTTTAATCATCGTAATGATAGAAATTATTTTTTTTCCTTTTAGACTTGCAATTAATGTTGGTTGCATATTGGCCTTTTTTAGTCCCCCCCCCCCCTTCAATAACGCTTTTATAATATATTTGTAATAAAACTAATTTTGTTTGACTGACTCTGAACTATTCGAAATCAATTTTCTAAATACAGATAAAAAACCGCACGTAAACATTAACGCAATTGATGTAAAATATACTAAAAAAAAAAGAACAAACCTATACGCGTACGCAGGATTTTCAAGCAACAATTTAATTGATTGAATTATTTATGAGCCATGATAGTGATAATACTGTATTAACAAAAAAAAAAAGACAGAGAAGACCAATAAGCACACTCATGTACATGTACATACATGGCTATCATGATACATTTTACACACAAAAGTGCGTAATTTATCATAATAGCCATGTTATCTGTATAGTATGTGGTGGTAGTGGAATGTGGCAGCCATAAAGTGAAAGTGTAGTAAAAAAAAAAAAGTTAATCCTGTAAAATATTTAAAACCATATTCGATGTAATTTGGTTTATAGCAGCTATTCGATACGGAACAATTTCCACATTTTCTTTCTCTCTCTGCTCTCTGCTCTTTTTCGCATAGCAAAGTGTATGTATGAAAAAACAAACTAACAAATCCATATGGGAGGAAGGAAATATAATCATAATAAGCAAACAGTGAGTAGGGAGACTGGCAAATACCCTACAATAACAACATCAAACACGATTTGGTATTTGAAAATTAATTTACATACATACATACACAATTGGCCATTACAACCCTTCAGTCACGATTATTGACCTAGTTTCTCACACTATTCATACATAAGTGGCGGGACCTACAGTTTAAAGTCGACTCCGAACGACAGATTTTTGAGAAACTTTTCATGGCAATTTGATTTACTCCCAAAGTTTTTGGCAGAAATCTGCTGATGATGTCTGGCTTGGAACTCGAACCCAGGCTATATATCTAGACCCGGCGACTTCAAAATTTCTATTCAAAATGAAAATAATTTAATCGGTTAAAAGCTTTATATCTTTATCTTCTAGGGACAAATATTGTAAGTATACCAAGCCATACCAGCCGTACGCAGACAAGTAGGTTAGATTAGGTGAATCGGGCTCAGTTTATATGTGTCCTATAAGGCCCAATTAGAACACCGATATTACCTATTCCATTATATAATTATAACTTCTGTTTGCTGTCTCTCAACCATAGCCGAAAGCTTTATAAAGGCCATAAGATTTCTCAAATCGCCTTTAACCAGACATGTTTCGTCTCAAAATTCTAGGTGTCCAAAAATTCTATCTCTTATGTTCTCAATAACAGAGAATATGTTCTGTTGTTGTGTTCACTTCTTCCTCGCCATTGCAGCTTCTGCAGAAGTTGTGAGCTATTCCCAGGCTCCTGGCGTCAACAACCAGATGATAGTAAACCATTATCTCTAATATAAGTTTTCTTATATGAAATCCTGATAGATTCAATGCAAATCCTGTTCTGCATCTATTCATATCGAACCAGATCTGTTTGGTTTTTGTAAAAATGGGTTTTATTATCCCGTCTTACATACTTTGCCAATGATTGGAGTTTTTGCGAAATCATTTGTTTCCCACTCTGTAACGGAATGCCTATCACATGTTGGAAATCACATGAATTGTCCGAAATGCCAACCTTGTTGTTACCTTTGATGTTTTGTCTCCTGAAATCTAAATGAGGGTCACATCGAACTTCTCGCTATCTCCTCAAGAGACAGTCGGCCTTTTCGAGCAATCTTAGATGTGGTGTACACGGTTCTACAAATATACATCCTTTACTGGTCATTCACAAACCTTATGTGAGACCATAAGTGGTCTCACACCACTTATGTTGTGTGTGTTACATTTACATATAAGTGACGCACCTACAGTTTAAAATCGACTCCCAACGACAGATTTTTCAGAAATTTTTTCATGGCAATTTCATTGATTCTCAAGGAAAACGCTGAAGAAATATTTCTTCATACTTCGTACATTTGGAGATGTCTGACCTGGACGTCTAAAAAGCCAACCCCCACAACCAACTAGACTACAGCGACTTTACTGATAAATATACATAAGTCAGCATACAATATGGTTTGATAGCGAATTCGCATGACGACAGTAGTCGCCGTAGTCTAGTAGATAGTGTGTTGGCTTATTCAACGTAAAGCCCGAGTTTAAATCCCAGATCAGACATCAAAAGGACAATATATAAAAAAATTTCTGGCAACAAGTCTGAGATTAAATAAAATTGCCATGAAAAGCTTCTCAAAATTGTGTCGTTCGGAGTTGACTTTAAAGAAACTGTAGATCCCACCACTCGTATACACAATTAACGCAAACAACATAAGTGGTGTGAGAAGCTGGGTCGTCCTAATCCTGATTGAATGGTTGTAATGACCAATTATGTATGAATGTATGTTTGTATTATTTCGCCTTGTAAAGTACTAATAGTCGCCGTAGTCTAGTAGGTAATCTGTTGGCTTATTAGATGTAAAACCAGGGTTCGAGCCCCAGGCCAGACATCAAAATAAAATACAAAAAGTATTTCTTCGGCGATTTCTTCTCAGCCGACTTTTGGCAAAAACTCTGAGAGTAAATAAAATTGCCATGAAAAGTTTATCGAAAAAAATCTGTCGCTCGGAGTGGACTTTAAACTGTAGGTCCCGCCATTTATGTATAATATTAACACACACAATACAAGTGGTGTGAGAAACTAGGTCAATAGTCCAGACTGAAGGGTTGTAATAATCAATTATGTATGTAAAGTACTACAATATTCTGGCAATGCAAGAGACAATCTAATGTTCAGCTGTTCTGAACGTGAATAACGTTTCCTCCGAAGTAGAAACCACTATCTTGACAGGATCTATTCGGTACTTGCGTTTCAAAATCGAGATCCAACGACTACATCAATACAGGCCAATCATACCCAAGATTTTCGCATGACTATAGCTTCCATATGCCATAGAATAGTAGTATGGCTTAAATGTGTATGCCATGTGCAAAAAAAAGGCCATAACATGCGTTTAACATTCTTTAACTAGGAGAACATTTGTTGGTCTAAATACAGCATCTATACATAGTCAACCATTATGTTATACAAATACACAACCACCTGCGTATATATATGAATGTTGCGTAAGTGTGGTTGTATGTGTTGTAATAGTGATAAAATTTAACCGCTTTACAGCACATTTACATTTCACTTTATTGATTAAAAAATAAAAATAAATAAATGCGTGCAGAAGATATACACAAAAAAGCAAAAAAAATAGAAAAACTTCTTTTATGGTAATAACATCGATAGAGAATGCTTTTTGCTTAGAATGAATCTTGGTTATGGGTTTTGGCTACAAGGTCCATTTGCTCTCCATGCTCTTCTATGGGTATATAATTTTATAGTTTCATTTATGAAACCAATTATCCTTTTCGGTCTATTGCTTGCTGTTCAATGTTTGTTCGTTTGTTTGTTTGTTTGTTTTTACGCAATAAATTCGAAAAATATTTGTGAAACGTTTGTGTATGATACGTGCTGGCCACAAAATATTGCTGAAAAAAGAGCATAAAATCAGGCAAATAGCACGCATTTAATAATAAAAAATTTATAGAAACTAGATAGCCAAGCCTTTATGATTTATTTATGGTTTTAAATATGATTAAAATTGAACCATAACACGGATCATATATGAGCTATACATTTCCTCTTTTAGCAAAAGTTGTTTCAATTACAAATAATAAAATTAAAAGAAAAAAAATATAAAAATATATACGTACGTACTCGTGCATGTATTCATATTTGATTAGATGACTTCAAAAAGACTAAAAAAATAAATACAAAAATGAACATAAAATCATACATATAAAGCGATAGTATCATATGAAAAGTAAAATTAAATTTCCCGTATATACCCACATACACACCGTATCTGTGTAGCCGTGTATCTGTGAATTTTTGAATTTTTAATAGTTTTGTGTGTCAATAAAATTAAAAATAGATTCACACTTTGCAAAACATCAAAAGCTAAAAGAACAGCACAGAAAAGCAAAAAAACCGTATAAATTTCGTGAAATAAAATTAACAGAATTATTAAATTCGTTGCTCTATTCTATTTCTATTTGATTTCGAACATAAAAATAAAACACAAAAGTAGAATTTTGAAAAATTTTCAATAAACATACTATGTATGTACATATGTTGTATGTGTGTACATATAAATTCATAAAGAATATGTTTGAAAATATATTTTAATCGCTATACTGGATATAAAAGTCATCTAAACAGAGAGATTTAAGGTCAAAGCAACCATCGAATAATGGATAACGACAAATAATCGTTGATAAAAAATTCCTTTTTTTAATTCAAAATAAATTTTTGGAAAAAATAAGTTTATATTCCCTTAATCAATATCTTTCCTATTTCCTCTCCCCTATAATTCTCTCTCCTTTAAGGCGTTTAGGTCGTTGTGTGATGAGTGAACTCGTGACAATACCTCCGGGTATTGTACATGTATAAACCTTACCTTAATCAAAAATATTTAAAAATATTAAGGCCAACAATCTAATTACTTTTCAAACTTCTCTTACTTATATTACCAGAGTAAAGGTCAAATCATAGAGCTCTCTGTTTTAGAAGGCTAATACACTTTCATTGCTAGTTTTACAAGTTTAATAAATGTTTCCCGCGATTGTTTGCTAAAATAATTATATGGTATCTCTCTTCCTTATTATGCGTTATTGGAAAATGAATAATTTACCCCACCGATACCTCATCTTTGACTTTTCCTTAAAGGACCCAAGGCCATTAGGTCTGCTGTTTTCGTACTAAGAGTATTTTGAAACACCATATTTACGTTGGAGTCCCCATAGTCTATAGGGTGGCTGATATATATTACAACCAACTTCAGGTTGTTATCATGTGTAAACCGGTCGTCTGACAGCTGACGGATTTATTCCAGTGACAGTTCATTTTATTATTTACAAGCTTACAAAAGCATTTTGATCTATTGCATTCAAAAAAAAAGTTATTCGTGATGGAATTCAAGCATGATAGTGTAATTGCTTTGTATTTGGCTGGAAACCGCAGGCGGCTATCGTTAGAGCCCTGCAGCATTTAAATGTGAATAAATCTTTTGTTGCTCGTACCATTGCTCGTTATCGTGATACTGGCAGTGTTGCATCGTGTCGAAAAAGTGGACAAAAAGAACGGTAACAATACCAGAAATGTTTCTAAAAGATTTGATCGAAATCCACGCCGCAGTGGTAGAAAAATTGCTCGTAAGCTGAACATACCGCGAGAACGGATGCAACACATATTGAAGAATGAGCTTTGACTAAAGCCATTGAATTTCCAAAAAGTGCATGAGCTCACAGATGGACAAAAAAAGTTAGACTGGAAAGAGCCAAGAAGTTACTTCGTTTGCACAAAAGTGGCCAGTAACCGAATTTGGTTTTCCCCGATGAGAAGCCATTCCAAATTAAGCAGACAAACTTTTCGACCGGAGACCACGGACACTCCAACAAGACTCGACACTATCGCACTCAGCACGCGTCAACCAAGAATGATTTAAAAAAGGAGGTACATCGCTTCATTTCTACCGCACAATGGCCACCAAAATCTCCGGATCTCGAACCGTTGGACTTTTGCGCCTGGGGCATTTTGGAGAGTAAGATTCTCACTAAAAGGCCGTTTTAAGGCCATAATTCGTACCAAAGGACCAAAACTTAAAAAAATATAGCGCTTTACTTTGTTGCATAGCCCCTGTAATCTCCGAAATCGCCATAGTCTTATGCGTTGGCTTATTAGATGACAGCCCGTGGTACAAGTCCCTGCGCTCAAACAATACGGAACAAAAATATCATCTCTCTGCGTAGTCGCCGTAGACTAGTAAGTACTGCATTTGCCTATTAGACGTGACGTCACGATTCAACATCGCGACATCGTGAAAAACATAAAGTATGAAAAAGTTTCTTCGCCGACTTCCTCTCAGCAGACTTCTTGCAAAACCTACAACAGTAAAATAAAATTTTGATGAAAAGTTTCTAAAAATCTATGTTTTCCAGTCGACATTAAACTGTAGATCCCATCACTCGTTGACTAAATTAAAACACACAATATAAGTAGTGTGAGAAGCTAGGTTATAATCTTGATTGAATAAATAAAGAAAGTAATTTCTTTAAACGACTTTTTTCCAATAGTCTTCTGGTAAGAACTACGAAAGTAAAATCAAAATGAAATGAGAAGTCCTTCAAAGTCTGTCGTTTGGAGTTCATGTTAAACTGTAGATCCAACGATTTTGTTCTCCAAATATATCATATTAACGATGTGACAATTTATGCCCTTATTTTAACGATTTTTAGAAATTAAAAATTTTTATCATTTACATTTAGTACATTAAAAGCCACTTTAAGCTTTGCATTTACTTAGCTGTTATTACTATTTAAGTAATGATTTTTCTGTATCTTAAGTCTTTTTCATCTCTTAAAAGCCAAAAATAATAGCCTCTTGACGAAGAGAGTTCCTCATACAAATATTCCGACTAAAGAACGAATTTTGTCTGTAATGCTGTGTGCGATCCACTCAACAATTGATCACATATGTACGTATGTGCTCGCCGAGAAAGACGAGTGTTATGTAGGAATACATGATTCTAGGCAACAAGTCCCTTTTTTTGCTCGAGTACAATACTTTTTAATAGCGATAGAACAGTGCGACACAAACCACATTGCAACAATGCTCCAATGAATCAATGGAGTTCAATACCACAGCGTTATTAACGGACAACATCGCCCTCTTTTGTACGCGGTGCAGAAGTCTCAAAATAGACGCTGAGACACCGGTCTATTTATGACAGTTGTATTCTATTCTCTTTCGGATATAAGTGGTGTAAATAGTAAAAAGATCAGATGCAGTCAAGTATTTCTTTTCGGTTCTAGCGAACATATTACTCAATTTTCATGCGGATTTTGTGACGATTAGTTTTACAATTTCTATGAACATCTTTGACGATTTTGACGATTTTTTTTTCTAATATTTGACGATTTATCTGGCAGCTATGATCCCACCACTTATGGATGAAAATAATTCAGGCAATGTGAGTGAGGAGCTAGGATGTAGTCCTAACTAAAAACTTTAAGATAGGAACCTAATGCACACTCGCTTTTCGAGTGCATTACAGCGACTAAAACTAAAGAACTTCTATGTTCCGGTTTAGTTTTCTTAAATGGACAACATTGAACTTTCACAATAGTTCAGGGCCAGTCCATCATAATGACAAAAATCTCCTTAATATAATAAATAAATAAATTCTGCATTGTGCCACCATCCAGCCGAAAAAGTGTATTTATAATGTCAATGATCATAATGCCAACAACCTGGAATGGAAACCATAATTGTTACGCTAGATTAAATGACATTAAATGGTTTATATTGAATTGAATTGTATAGAAAAGTCTTCACTAATTTTATTCCCCTAAAAAACACATACGCTCGGAAGTATATAATGTTTACATAACCTAGAAATTCTTCTTTATAAATATTCCTTCCGTATAATAATATCTAAAATAACATTTTACTATACGTGTATGCATGTGTGTTATTGTTAATGGAATTCTTTTATAACTTATTTACAAAAAGTACTGAAAAGTATAGAATTTCTATCGTATTTGACCTTCTTTTTTTTTTTGCAATACCTTATTAAAGCCTTTCAAATTTATACAAAAGTTTGATAAATTGGTTTTTAAACAGTTTTTCTCTCTGCGATTTAGGACTTATTCATGTTTTTTCTTTATGCCTTACAGTTACAGTTAGGGGCAAAATTGGCTCCAGCTAGAATAAAACAAAATTTATGCTGTTTATGAATGGAAAAATATCTACAAACTAAATAATATAAAAAAAATTACTTTTGTATAGAGAAGTCGCCATTGTCAAGGAAGAAAAGTGTTGAGTTTTAGACGTGAGACCACGTTTAAAACTCCAGGTCAGACATCTCTAACAAAACAATTTCCTGCGGCAATATTCTCTCAGCAGATTTCTGGCTAAAACCCTAGTAGTAAAGAAAAATTGCCATGAAAAGTTAAACTTTAAAAACACAACATAAATGGTGTAAGAAATTGGGTAGTAATCCTAACTGATGGCTTACAATGATCAATTTTGTTTTGTAAGTAATGATTAGAAATTGAGCATTTGCTGAAAAGATTCTATTTGAGTGAGTGCGGCTAAAGTTGAGCAAATAAGTTTGAATCACAGGCTCAACTTTCGGCGTAACATATCCATAATGGTGAATAAGGTTTATGGCATTCTCAGGTACATGAAACACTGGTCTAAGGAATTTCTTGATCATTGTTAAACAAAATCTTGTTCGACCTAGTCTGAAGCATGGTTCTATAATATGGAACCTTAGTTATGCAGTTCATATAAAGAGCATTGTGTCTGTCCAAAAACAAATTTTAATTTTTTCTCTACGAGGTCTTGGTTGGAACACTCATGAATTACCAACATATCGGAGTAGACTAGTTTTGATTATACTTCCAACTCTTAAAAGCCGTCATTCTACTTATTCTGTATTTACGATGTTGATTCAGAGTTCCTACTCAGTCAATTGAAATTCAATATTCTTGTGCAACCAATACGTAATTTTGAGCTTTTTTTACTAAAATACTATAGATCGGACTATGTTAATAATAATTCATTTAGACGCGCCTGTAAAACCTTCAATAAACGTTTTGTATTAAACTGTGATTATATATATCGTTGTCGTAAGTCCAAAAGTAAAGGGTCCGCCAAATAACATTTTTTTTTTTTTTGGAAATGCTTTAAAAAAAACCACTGAATATTTTGCTAAAATTTCTTTTTTTTATATGAAAGTACAATCCTTCTGGTTAATAATGAAAAAAAAATTTCATAAAAATGGCTGACTCGGCTGGTCATGTAGTAGCCTACACGATCGGTCCAATTTTTAAGCACATTATCAATTGTGTCCAGCTGTATTTCACCAATTGCTTCACGAATATTGTCCTTTAAAGCCTCAATTGTCTTTGGCTTATCGGCATAACACTTATCTTTGACAGCACCCCACTAATAATAATCCAACAGTGTCAAATCGCAGCGCCTAGGTGGCCAAACGACATCAGCTTTGCGGCTGATAATGCGATATTCAAAAACAGGGTGCAAAGCAACGTAGCGCCGTCCTGTTGATAACAAATGTTGCCAATATCCTTCTCTTCAATTTTTGTAAACAAAAATTCTTTCAACATGGCCCCCTACACACACTCGATAATGTGCTTAAAAACTTGCTTAAACAATTCTCTAATGACACGCAATTTAAATTGCATTTCAATTTTATAACAACGGCCTTTTCGACCAAAGTTTTTAGAACATGATTTTAATTTTCCATCCACTTGCTGATTTCATAGACGAATTAAGTGCAACAATTTTGCACTCTACTTTATAGCGTTACAATGCCAATTAAAATTTATTTGTACCATACATACCTATTTCTATATATACAAGCAAATAAAAAATGCGAAAAAAGCTTTTCACTTTAACAACAGCTGCTTATTTCAATGTTATTCGTAAATCTTTTTTTTTATTATGAAAATAAAAAAAAAACAAAAACGAAATATTCTTGCAAATGCTTTCATATGAATTTCTATTTAAATTTAATAAATTCTGTATCGTTAGCAAAACAACAAATAGACAGTCACACACAGAATGCCAGAGATGGCAGTATGTATATAATAAAACAAATTTTTTTTTAGTTATAAAACGTCAGGTGAGGGAAGTAGATATGTACGTCTGACTAACTTTCTATACGCCCAATAAAACTACATACAGTCAAACTCGTTTATAACGAACTCGGTTATAACGAATTCTCGGTTATTACGTTCATATTTTTAAGACCCAACGTTTTACACAAAACTTCGTTTATTACTAACTCGTTTATAACGAATTCTCGGTTAAAAGGAATTACTTTTAATGATCCCAGTAATTAAATTTCATACATTTTACCTTTTTAATAACGAACCCTCAGAAAAAAACTTTGAAATGTGGCAATAGTCTTTACTTTTATTTAATATGGCAGCATTACAGCATGGCTCAGCATCTTTAATCAGCTGATAGGCAAGAAGAATTAAAACATATTTTTGGTTTTTAATTAAAAAAAATACTCTTTGTTTTTAATGAATGAAAAAATTTCATTGTATTTTATATTTTCTTCTATGACTTCACTCCGTTTATTATGAACTTTGCCTATAACGAACTAAATTTTCACGGAGTTCGTTATAACCGGGTTTGACTGTACATATTATTAGTTTTAATAAGACTTTTTCAGTCTTTCATTATTTTGTTTATGATTTTAATGTCTATGTGAGTATTATTGTGTATGTTTTTAAAGATTTTTATTTTATTTGATAATTTTTTTTTTGTTTTGTTTTTGATATCTAAAAACCAATACCTATTATACCCATGTACATACGTATATAAAATTATTTTATTTCTTTTTGTTCTTTTCCAAGAACCATAAAAATTTTGTGAATTAAAATTAATTGTAATATTTTTTTCTTTTGTTAATTTGTCTGTCTTGCCCTTTTCTTTTTGCAATGTCGCGTTTCTTTGTGTATATTTTTAATTAAAATTAAGCAGTGTTTTGGCGGAAAATTTCATTATAATTCCAAAAATATAAACAACAATTAATGTGAATTGTAATAATTTGCTTAAGAAATTCAAGCGAATAAAATTGTAACTTAAGCCAGAGGACTATTTGAACTTCTTTTTGAGTTACTAACAGATGTAGTAATAAGCGAAATATATCAAAGACAGTCAAAATCATATTCCTTTTAAAATATTGTCATGAAAATTAAAAGTCTACATCGCTTAACATTAAAATTATAAACAAAAGCTACAAAAACAAAACAATGTGGTAAGAAAACCTGTTTATGCATTATCCTACTGCTTAATGTAGCAACAAACACCAGCATAAATAAAATGGCAAATAAGTAAACAAAAATCCACGAACAACACTACAAGAATAAATGTAAACAAAATACTTTAACAAAAATAATAAAGGTAAACAACGGTGCTTATATTTATAGAGATTTCGAACAGGCAATGTCATGAACATTTGCCTTCAAGATCATTCATCAGATTGTTTATCCTGCCATATAAAAGTCACGACAAAGCAGGCGACTGATGTTAGTAAAATTCAGTCAGTCTTGTGTGAAGACGCGTGAAAAGAGTAATCGTGGTTTGAAAATCTCCGTTTTAAAGATCTATCAAATAATTGCCTAGTAATTGTTATTGTTTATGCAAAGGGCATTAACAGAGAATAACAAATAAAAGCAATTGTTGTTATTTACATTAAGTTGTGAACAGTGGCACACAGAATTATGCAAATAATAAAGAATTTTAATGAAAACTGAACACAAATTAAACTTTTTTTATTTGCAATTTACGAGCTAATATTTTAAACGTTTTTAAAAGGTAAAAAAATAACAATATTATCGGGTCAACCAGCAGAGACTCCTGGTCTTTGACAGTTGAAACTTCTGAAATAGCTCTCTTTTGCCAAATTACTATGTACTGATTTAGCACTCAAAAAGACTTGCAAATACTAAAATGTTTTCTCAAATTTTGTGTTCCTTTGTGTTCTAAGCATACTACCGCGAGAACACTATTCGCAATATGGTGGATAAATTCGAGTCCAGAACGCAATATCTGCCGATCTGCCGATGTCCATGAGATTCTTTAAATAATCCAAGGCCGACGATTTTGTGCTGCTAACAAGAACTTGGCCAACCAACGTGTTTTTGCGTTGTAAGCTGTTTTCCCACCGTTACAAAATCCAATTGACTTAAAAACTAAATATAAACGACTATAGATAATGCCGTGTCTCTATGGTTCAGCGACGCGGCTTATTTATGAATGAATGTTAATAGAAGTTTTCGTATTCAAGACAAAACCAATCCACATGATATCCCAGAGTATTCAACTCTTTCATATAAAGCCACTGCTTGTTATGGATTTTAGGTTAGCTGTGTCATTGGTCATTAACGGTGGGCACTATGGGTTAATGATTACTAACCTCGTTTAACCTCAACTGGATGGTCTAGACACTAACGACATATGATTTACACACGACTCATGTCACATTGGTCATTCTACACAAGCGGACGATGATGCGACAGATTCATGGAAAAAATGACATTTCGTATGAGGTCCAGCCAGAGAAATCAGTGGTAGATATTCGAACGATGTTACATTTCCCATAAAATGACATTAAACGCCTTTCAAACTAATAAAAACTTTGATGATACCTCTTACAGATTTTGTTTTATTTAAATTTAAAAATAGTAAACACTTAACGAAGTCTTCGATTGTAAGTCATGAGTTTGTATTTGAAATCTTAGCTCAAACATAAACAAAATGAAATATAAAAAAAGCAGTTTTAATCCGTATGACTCGCCACAATAATGGATAAAATTAACACACAAAACATGGATGGTGTGAAATGCTAGGCTGCAATCCTAATTTCTAAGACTGTAGCGATAAATTAAGCAACTAAGTCGCATAAATATTGCTTACGGCTATGCTACAGGTTGTCTATCAGAGACCATCAGTTATTGCTAAATTTTTAAATCATTTCACTGCAATGGAAACTGTAAAGTATTCTTTTAGGATTAGAATAGTCAGCAGGCTTGTACACGTATAACAAAGGCTTGATGTGCCTTCAGAAAAAACATAATCTAGTGGTGCCAAATTGAATAGTCACAGTGACCAGTAAAGGTCTTTGGGACTTGATATTAATTACTTACCAAACTTTTCTCTCAGTTGCATCATAGTATACCATGTCGCGTTGCATTTGACATCTTCTTGTTTCAACCATACGTAAACTAAATGCCATTCAACCATTTAGAGCTAAAAGGCTTAGCTCGATCCATTGACTAAAACGTTGTAATTTTCATTGGTATTGCACAAGCATGGTCTAATGATTACCGGCCTACAAATATCATCGAATGCGGCATCTTTCAATCAGTCACATTAGATTTAAATCGAGTACGCCTGTAAAAAATTAGTTGCGATTAATTTAATACAACTAAAGCAATTTCTTACCGTAGCAGTTCTATGTAAAGTAACGTCTTCAAAATCGAAATTAATTTCAATTCTTTACACGATTTCTGATACATTTACCAGGCTGAAGGGCTTTTGTTGAAAATTAAAGTCCTTTTATATGTAGAACGTCCTTCAATTTAGGAAACCTTAGAACACTGAAAGAAAATTATGATGAAAACAAAAGAATTCTTCTTAAAATGTTGTCTAATCTACAAGGCTATTAAAATTATTTTTAAATGAAATCGTATAAAAAATTACAGGTAATTTCAGACTTATTTTACAACATTTATGAACATTACAAAACAAAAAAAGAATAATTTTTTTTGGTCACTAAATACACTAAAAAAAAACGCCAAGTTTATTACTGTTTTTTAATAAAAAATTATGCTATTAAAGTAAAAAATCTTTACAGACACCAAAAAAAAATTTATGCAAATAATATACAAACGCATACATACAATAAGCACTTACTTACACACACATACATACATATTTAGTGGAATAGCAGTATGAAATTTTCCCCAAAGCGACGGCCATAATGAAATATAATGTCCCGTACTTGTAAAAGATTTTTTAATAAAAAAAAAATTCTTTTCTTCTGTATGTGTTTGTGAATGTCCTTTTCAAATATACAAAAAAAAATGAATAAAAAAATAAACAAATGCTTTGTACTGAAAACAAATGATAGAGCCGGCAATAAAATGTATGAGGGAAAGTCGTTCTAGACAACGCTGTTTCCAACAGCGCCCACACACCCCGGTGCATCAGCAACAATTGGAACAAATCAAAACGCAATACTTAAGCCATCAACATGATATAACAATTGACCGTGATACGGTTTTGAAGATAAATCGCCTGGCAACACGAAGAAATTTACATAAACGTGATCACAGCTGGCCACCAACTACCACAGCCACTGCCACTGCCACAGCCACTGCCGCTATTGTTACAACCACGGGCAATGAACCGTTAAAGAATGTTGTTGACAATGGTAATATTGTCCAGCATGTACGCAGTACATCAAACTGATAATGCCTTACAATTTGATGAAACCGTTTGTAAACGTCATGGCATTGATGTTATACGCGACAAATTCAATAGTCCCACCAGAATAATTGAACCCACTGCCCAGGAGGTTAGACAAAGACGTGAACAGCAACGCAGGCAACAACAGCAACAGCAATGGCGCAATAGAAGTGATAGTGGTGGTGGTATTGGTTATGTAGCACAAGAGAAAAGAGGAGATATAGGTGTTGATGGCCATGGTATTTGCCATGCTAAAGAAATGATTAATTTGAGAAAACATGAAGAACTCTTAAGGAAAAATTCTCAAAATAAATCACCGGCCACCAACAAGAGCGAGAAACAAGACAACAAGACAACAAAAGAAATTAAATGCGATAAAAATATTGCAGCAGAAGAAGAAAAGAAAGCAGATGATGAACTGTTTCAAACTACCACAGTGCCAGTGGCCAAGGGATTTTCACATCCTGAAACCAAAGCCGCCGATGAAGACATTGGTTTAGTAGAGCCGAAACGACAATTCTATGAACAGTTGGCCTCTGGCAAAAAGTGGTACAGTTATGAGAATCTTTTAGCGGCCGTTAATGCCTATCCCAACATGAAGCCTGTGTCACAAGGCAGCCATAAGCGCCAGGCTTATTCAGTTGGAAAGGGGACGTGATAAAAGACAGTACAAGCAATTGCCGCCACAAAAGCCAAGAGGTTCACCTAAACTGCAGAGGACGTTCAATGAAATTGTCTACGGAAATTAAAATATCCTATGACGCTGATGCCCAACAACATAATATTCAAGTAAAGTCCCTGAATCAACCTAAGCAGCCGCCTGCTGTAGACAACTTGGAGCACATACCTTTACCGGCAATCCCCGACACAAGCAAAACCCACCCAATTACCATGGAACGTAAAGCAGATGATTCCAAAGAGAAATCCATTAAAGATCTACCCACCTATGATGATTCGTGCATATTTTTACGTTCCATAGATCTACAGGATAACACCGTTGCATATATACCAGCGGCCATTACAATTGTACCCTCACCTACGGAAGAAATAATGCAACATTGGATGGAATCAAATAACCTTAAGGCCAATATTAAAGATACAACAAAAACTGGCATTAATAATAAGCAACAAAATGTTAACAATTTAATATCTGCACAACATGATGACAAACAACATGTTGTTGAAACAAAGGCAACAGATAACGACACGTATGTTACACATTTACCGGGCACAGCCAATGGCATGCAACTTATACGTCAGGCAACAAGCCTCAACACTAAGCAGCACAATACGCAAATCGAGTTGCACTGGCAAAACAGCAACAACAACTACTACAACAGATAAATCCCAAGGGCTGCTAGCAACAACAAATGCTACTCAATTGCTGTCAACGACAGAAGGTGACAAACGAAAACGAAAACAACACAAAAAGGTGTTTATTATACCGATGGTGAGTATGTCTATGGTCCCTATGATCCCTCGGATGGTAAACCTCTACCCAATGCAACGGTACGCTCTCTAGAAGTTGAACAACAGCAAAAATGCCAACTGCAACGGCAGCAGCAGCCACAAATTAAAAAAGATATTGATGCGGAAAGAAAATGTAATCAACAGCAACAAGATAAAAACGATATTGCCAATCTGACAGCAAAATATGAGCACATACAGAAATCCATAAACGAGCACCTTAGGCAAATTGATGCATACATTGAAAGTGCAAAAACTGCATTAAAATCAACTGTGCCAGCATCATTGTCATCAGCTTCATCTGGCAATAGGCCTGCTGAGTCATCGTCACATAGGCAAACAGATCAAGAACAAACATCCCAACACCAACAACACCCAAGCTGACTTTATGGCACAGCAGCAACAACAGCAACATCAGTATGGGGAAACACCCTTAAAGGAAATTTTAAGAAAAATTACCAACATCATGCAGGAAGTAAAACCTTTAAGCCGGAATCAAAATGCCTACAAAGTTGAGCAACAACAAATACCGGAAGCTAGAAGAGGAAAATGTGCCCATTGTAGATAAAGTTTTAATGGATCTAAATTTGCTGACCACTCATTTGAGTGAATTTGATAAAGCGTCTTCGTCTGCCAGTAGTACAGTGGCACAGCTAAAACCAATTATTGAACAACTTCAACAGCAGCAGCATACAACACCAGCAATTAACTTGCAATTTGAAACCAGACCTACTGCTTGTCAGCCTTCATATGTTCTTCTCGAGGAAGATATAAAAGGAAATGAAGGAATTCCATTAAATAAAGCAACAGCAACACCCTCACCACCTCCACCACCACCCTCACCACCCTCACCACCATCACTACCAGCCTCTTCATGTGCCATAGCCTGGATTGAGAGAGGAACAAAAGAAGCATATGCAGCAACATATTAAAGATGAGCAATTATTGGCCACTGACAAGAAGCTAATAACAGTTCAAAGCCAACCACCACAACCTATACCACAGTCTGCCATATCACAACCGCAGTCACAAGGTTGTGATGCAAAAAAGCACAAGAAGATGACTACGACATCAACAGTTTCAGCGGCAACGCCCAAGGATGATAAGCATGAGAATGAGAATGAGTATGAGAATGTTGAAAAGAAAAGGAATACCGTTTTTGATTTTATAACACAACATCAGCAGCAGGAACAACTTGTCGAGCAAGTAATTGACACGCTTGGAAAGTTGGAAAATAAATCGAAAGAAAATCTAGTTAACACACACGTACAACAAACACCTGCATCTGCACCTGCAATTGAAACTGCTGATGAGCAGCATATCAAATCAAATTTAAATCAACAAACACCAGCAACAAAACATACAACTTCAGCTACAGCTACAGCATCATCATCATCATCAAATGATATGGTTGTAATCCAAAACTGCAACGTTAACATTTTGGCAAATGCCTCAAGTAAAAATGCTGCTTGTAATCATGACAATGATCTGGAATCCACCAAAGGTAATGAATCTCAGCTGAAATTGCATATTAAGGACGAATTTGCTGACAAAATGGCTGATAAGCAATTTCAAAAATATGACAACCAACAACAACAGCAACTAACAACCAGGAATACCAATGATGCTGTGGTCAACAGTAATATCGGAGAGCTTGGCCAAAGGCAACCTAATAAACATGTGTGCCAGCATCACGATGACTTTGCCACTAAAGCGGATGATAAAAAAATTAAGGACATCATAAAACCGCAACAACAAAATCAACAGGAGTGCCACATAGCACTACAGCAAAAGAAAATAGAAAAGGAAAAGGGTGTTGCTGAAGCAGATGATGACAGTAATCGTAGTGGTAGTGGTAGTGGTAGTGATTTAAGCAACACTTATAAATCCTCCTACGAGCTACCTAGTCCTTATATAACAGTGCGTCAAATATCCTGGGAGAATGTGCAACCGAAAATTACATCACCACCGCCACCACCACCAGTCACCACCACCACCACCACCTCCGCCTCTTACTGAAACAAAAACTACACCTACCCAAATCATAGCCCAGGAGAAGGTAAAAGTAAAGACGCCAAGTTAAAAACTTTTGTGAACATTGTCAAGCCAAAGCATGACAAACAAACAGGACAACACAAATCTGCAAAATCACCGGAAACATTATCTCAAATTGAGTCAACCTAGTTTAGCCAAGACTACAATGCTAACAAAGTCAAAGATGGTGGCGCCAAGTGGTCACGTTGAAATGCAATCAACGACAGCAACAAAACCACGCAAGCAAACTAGAAAACAACAACACTATCATCACCATCAGCATTATGAGCACAAGCAGCAAAAACAGCATCACCAACCACTTAAAACGCCATACCCAACAGAAGACATTAGAAAATATCCGGCCCCATTAATAGAACCTCATGTACCCACGCGTGCTACATCGCCATTTGGCTTAAATGCTGTGGAAATTCCTAACACGCTTAAGCAACGCTCAACTACACCATCTCCCTCACCTTCACGTAGACTTGCCTCACCCTCTCCATTACGTACAGGTCATGAGGAACTTATGCAGGCCATACGAAAATATCCATCACCGCTGGTTGAACCTCATTTGCCAACACGAGCCACATCACCATTTGGCCTTAATGCAATCGAAATGAAAAATTCAAAACGTTCAAAGTCTGCCTCACCCCCTCAACAAGGCAGCAGTGATTCATCGGCACGTAAGTATCCGGCACCGCTAGTAGAACCTCATGTTCCAACAAGAGCCAGCTCTCCATTTGGTCTAAATGCTGTGGATGTGCACACAACGATTAGAGCCACAACACCATTGCCACCGCCTCACGCTTTTGCAGTGGATTACCAAATAGATGACGATGAACAACAGCATGAAGATAAACCTGACTCTCCCATACGCAAATATCCACCGGCACTAATTGAGCCACATGTACCCACACGAGCTGCATCACCATTTGGTCTGAATCCGGTTAATGTGAGTAACGCACAAATGCCAGCTCATCGCCAACGTACACCATCACCAGCACCAACACGTGGCCAACAACACCAGCGACTCGGTTATCATCACTATCATCCACAGGCAACGGCTACAAAGAAATCAAGTTCCACTGCCAGCCATGACGACAGCAATCGCAAATTGACAGTCGTTTATGTGCCACAGGTGGAAGGTCATGATATTGGCCTGTTGGTGCGTGCCACCACTCCCATACCCTATCATCCGTACAACCTTACAAATGTCAGCGAAATATCAGCCACTAATTTTGCAGAGATAATAAGTGCAGCAAAGACACTGCATGACAGTGGCACTACGGCAACTATGTTCAGCGATATCACTGGTAATAAGAACCGGGCGACAAATAATATTGTTGGACGTGACGATGAAAATAATGACGATGATGCGCAGCACATAAACGGCAGCGACTATGACGACGAGGCAACATGTGATGAATTACAACGTATTAATACAATTGGCTCGAACAAACAAGGTAATACCAAATAATGTTATTGTCCAACAACAACAACAACATCAACAACATAAGAAACAATGACAACTCAACCAACATGTTAGACAGTGCCACAACTACTCACAAATACAATACTTGTGCACTCAATAACATACTCACACTGTCAAACAGATAACAAAGACGTGCCGGGAAATTGTAAATCATTTTTTAAATGACAGTTAAAAACTGCTCCAAAAGCTATAACAACTACATGAAACATGCAACACACACACACAAGCATACACATGCTCTTGCGACACTCACGCACTTGCCGGATCATATACAAAATTAGTTATACGCTCCATTAGCAGCAAACGACAATCACGAAATTTTATTTGAAAATATGTTTTTTATTATCGTATCGTATCGTAAAAAAAAAACAACAACAACAAAATTCTTTATTTAAATACTATACCATACAGGTACAGCAACAACAACAGTGCAAATGCAACAGCAACAGAAACAGCGAAAGCAACAACAGCAGCAACACGAACTTTTTTCACATGCATTGCACGAAGAACTATATTGCAGTGGCCAACCTGGTAGTATGCCTATTGACACAATTCCATTGCCAACATCTGTTATTAATCGTTCATTCGATAATGTCTCGCCACGTCCATACATCACTATTGAAGGTACGTTTCAAATCCAACAGAAAAAACAGAAAACACAGTCATGTCCTATCGTACCAATGCTTGCACACACACAACAAATGGAAATGAACCGAAAACCAACAACACAAAAATCCAACTCGTGATTGTCTCTTACTCAACTGTGTATGATGTGTGATGATGCCCATGTAATGCAATTTGGATGTGTACGTTGCTGTATATGTTTACCTAAGTATTGTATTTAAGTTCGTTAGCCGAATATGTATGTGTGTGTGTGTAAAAGCCTTACAATAAAACCAATGTGAAATGTATGCGTTCTGTGTCTGTATTCAAATTAAAATTATTTCCATCACATGCATGAATTCAACTGCCGCCATAATTAGATTCTGATACAGAAGTTTAAGCGGAAATGTTTGAAAGGTTTTTAATACAACTGTGATGCAAACAAAGTATGTATGCTGTAGGCTTGTTCACAACTCCTCTGCAAAATAAAATCGATACAGCAATCGATAGCTTTATAAAAAATAGGACATCATTTTAGCGAATGTATAAACATGAACGCCTAAAATTTATGTGAATTTGAAACTAATCGTCTCATTAACATATTGCTGCCTTAAATCGGAATGCATCATTACAGCATCATTGAAACAACATTTTGTTTCTTTAAAATGTTTACCAAAGAGTTCGACAATGGAAATCTTAGACCCGGTACATATTTCTCTGTGAACGATGTTATTTAAGCCATCACTGCCAAGGGGGAGGACTATAGGTAGAAGTGATGACCCACTTATATGGACACCAACGACATATGGTTTTTTCAGAATATATGGCATCCACCTTATGCCGCATTGGATACTGTACACGACAAGTTTAGAGAGCAATTTGTCATAGTCATCTCACGTGGAGGTGATGTGGACTAGTTACCACGTAAGACATTTTTGTTGAGGTTTTCTTACATAGCAGATGTATGCGAATTAACCAGAAACAACAGCGGTCCTAAAAACAAACTTAGTTGTGCTCAAAATTAAATTGCCTTACAAAAATCTGAATTCGCCGTAGTCTAGTAGATAGTGTGATGGCTTATTAGGCGTAAGGCCACGCATCAAACCCTAGATCAAACATCAAAATGAAATTATGGACTTCTCCTCAGAAGATTTCTGGAAAAAACTCTGAGAGAAAATAAAATTACCGTTAAAAATTTTGTCAAAAATCTATCGTTCGGAATCGATTTCAAACTGTACTTCCCGCCACTCATGACTAAATAGCGGTCATGTACGAATCAGAGATCAACAATGAATCGTTTTTTCGCTACTCATAAGTACTCATGCAATTTTGAGTATGAGTGAATCAACAGAATTGAAATTCAACTACTCTGATTCATTCGTACTCGCTGCAACATTGATTTATAAGTATAAGTAACAATGAGTATGAGTAGAACGTTGACATCAAACTTACAACATTCGAAATATGTTTGATTCATACGCTTACTCATTCTGATTTATAAAATTAGAAAAATATTTATACAGTCAAACTCATTTATAACGAATTTTTGGTTATTACGTACATATTTTCAACTCCCAATGTTTTAATAATAATTTTCATACAAAAAACTCTATGACTTCTATGACTTCACCCCATTTGTTACGAACTTTGACTATAACGAACTATTTTTTCTGGTCCCACGGAGTTCGTTATAACCAGGTTTGACTGTAACACTTATAAGTGATTCGAGTGGTTCGAACTATTCATCAAAATTTACAGCCTTTGTTATTGCTATATATACAAACAAAGAAGGAAGAATAGACAGAGACACCAAGCAAAGCATACACACAATATTCTTGTGAGTATTGTAGAGTTCGTACGCGAATCATAATTATTTTGTGATTCATGCAAATGTTAGGTAAAGACGAGTGTAAGAATGAATACGACGAGTACTTCCAACTTTGACTATGAGTAGTATGAGCATCATATTAAAATAAGTATGAATGCGTATAAGTATCAGGAATTATAAGTATGACTCGAATCTACTCATCGTTTTGAATACTCGTTGCTGATCTCTGGTATGTATGTATGTACAAAAATATGATTTCAACTAGTCACCATGATCTTGCAATGACAAAGCTTCCTCGAATAGACTCTTTCAACTTAGACAAGGTTTGTCCTCTATGCCAACTTTCGTTAATCTTCACATTTAATACCTGTCTCGACGGAGCATCATCCAGTCTCCTTCTAATGACATCCATGTTGTCCGTCCATGTTGTTAAGGAGTTCATACTGTTCATTGTTGAATCGGATGCGGAAATCTTTGCTAACTTGTACTGGATCTCTTGCCGCAGCATCATTCACTAACCTTAGAACGACATGGTCGATGTTAATGCGCCGCATACGTCCATAATACGTCCATATCGTTGAGGAACTCATAATGCATAACATTGTTAACTCATATTGAATCTTACGTAAAATGTTTCCCTTGAATACTTTCAAGGCTACTGCAACGATATCCTCCTGGTATCAAAAGGTTAATACAAAAAGATGCTTTTCATATTGCAATTTATTGGGCCAATTATGTTCTAACACTTAAGTCTGGTATGCAATAATGTACTCGTACTTGTACTAAAATTTTAATTGAAAAGATTTGCAGAGAAAATATTTTTTCAAAATCATTTGTATTCCTGCTGTTACTTTGCTATGCAAGCAATTTTAAGACAAAAGACAAACAGAACTACAGACGATTGGAATGTTCATGAGTATGAACGAGAAAAAGTTTTATAAAAAAATTTATTTTAAATTTTGTTACAATAACAATAACAACAACATCTCAATTATTTTATTCCTATATAATATCTAAATTGTTTATATCATACGTTTTAATATTTTAATCGTTTGTGTAATGATTTTCAATTTTTTTTAAAAACAAAAACAAAAAATTCAATTTAATTTGATTGCACAGAGATGGCAAACAATAAGAATTAAAAAACAAAATAAAAATTATTTAAATTGTTGAGTATTTTTAAAAAGTTTTTTGTAAAGAAAACATTTTGTATTATTTAGTGATAAGGAAGTTATGGCCATCAATTAATTTGATAGCATTGAGGGTAAATAATTTGTAAAAACACAAAATTTATACAAACTGTTGTAAACATGCTTAAATCCGTAAAATAGATTTTCTTTTCTTTGTATAGAATCAATTGAAATATTTATTCGTTCTACAGAAGTTCTCCCTTCTGCCAAAAACTCTAAGAGTAAATAGAAAAATTTCCATGAAAAGTCTCTCGAAATTCTTTCGTTTGGAGTCGACTTTAAACTGTAGGTTGTGTTACTCATCAATAATATTAATACTCATAGCATAGGATAGTTTGAAAAACTAGGTTGTAATCCTGACTAAAGGATTGTAATGAACAATTAAGTAAGCTAAGTACGTAAGTAATTTGTTGGAATGCTGTTATTTAGTGCACAAAGGAATCGTCGTAGTCAAGTATGTATGTCGTGTGTTGGTTCATGAAGCCTCGGTTCAAACCCCAGGACAGAAATAAATATTTTTCCGGGACTTCCTCTCAGAAAATTTCTGTCGAAACCTCTGAGAAGTAAATAAAATTGCCATGAAAAGTTTCTTAAAAAATTTATTGCTTGGGATCGACTTCAAACTGTAGGTCCTGTTACACATGTAAAAAATTAACACACCCAACAAAAGAGGTTTAAGAAACTAGGTCGTAAACCTGTATGTATGTAAATTTGTTGATTTATATCAAGAGATTTTAGCAAGTAGGCCAGGATTCGAGTCCCAGGCCAGACATCAAAATGAAATATAAAAAGTATTTTTTCGGCGATTTCTTTTCAGCAGATTTCTGGCAAAAACTCTAAGAGTAAATAAAATTGTCATGAAAAGTTTTTAAAAAATCTGTCATTCGGAGTTGTCTTTAAACTGTAGGTTCCGCCACTTATGTATAAAATTAACACAGACAACATAAGTAGTATGAGAAACTAGGTCAATAATCCTGACTGCAGAGTTGTAATGATCAATTATGAATGTAGGTATGTATTTTAGCAAGGATTCTATAACCGTAGCACAAATTTCAGTAGCTTACCTCGAAAGTTGACGTTTTTCTCAAAATTTTTTTTAATACGATATAAACGAACACAAAATGTTGTCTTTCTATTTTTGTTTTCTTTACTTAAAGATCTCTTGCTTCAAAGGATTATAAAAGTATTACCAGGTTTTAAATAATCTTTTATGTTCATGACTAGATCAACTTTGTTATTGCAATTCAGTTTATGTTTTATTCCATGATAAAAATGTTTTTTTTATATTTTTAGGTGTAGAAAACAATTTTCCGAAATATTTTTTAAATCAAATTTTATATTTTGTATTACACACAACATAACAAAACAATCAAAAGAATTTTAATTGTTTCTGAAAACTAAGAAAACAACTCAACTTACACTTGTTGTCTAATGGAGTGGTTTAATAACAAACCATTTTCGAAATATCTTCACAAAAAAACATAATTTTTCCTTAGCATCCCTAAAAAGTTATTTTAATATTTTTTTTACATAAAAAATTTCTTGCATTCTTGAGGCGACATAGTTTCAAGTGTTCTTAAATACCTAAAGTGTACTCTTGAGTCTTAATTGTGCTCAACTCTTGTTCAGATTACTTTTTTATTTATTTTTGTTTTTGATAAATTTAGATGGGCTGGGAGATAAATAACGCATTGGAAAAAAAATTTAGTGTAAATGAAACTGAATACGACAAAATAATATCAGATTTTAGCGCTTTAAAGCTAATATGCACTCTATTAGGTCTAATGTATTTAGGGAGGATTTGCGTGATAAACTTCGAAAAAATCTATCGTTTGGAGACTGACTGATGGGTTGTAATAACCAATTACGTACATATATATGGATGTATTTATGTATGGGTTCACTTAGAGGGTACAAACTATGTCCACATTTCTTAAATATTTCTTTAGTACATTTTACAAATGCCGTACTAAGATTGAAGCATGAATTACTTACACCTTTAGCAACAAAGTTAACTTTACTGTTTAATTAATTTTTGCTTTTACCATAGTTTGGTTAAAGGAAATAAACTTTTTAAACTGATTAATATACACTATAATTAATAAATATAATCAAAAGTCCTTCGTTTTAGCCGCCTATATTCTTTTTTATTTTACACTCTGTCTCTCTCTCTCTCTCTCTATCCCTGTCTTTTGTCCTCTACACAAATTATAATTATGGACGGTAAAGGGATATTATTTTTTTGTACAACACAAAGCCAGCACTTTCATTAATAATGTGCGTAGTTTTTATTCAAAATTTTTTTTTTTCTTTTGGTTTTGCTGTTTTTGTTGTCCTTCGTTTACTTACAAATTAATAAACCAGGCACAGGCATACAAACAAACAAAGACTTTGGATCACAGCAGCTAGAAAAAACATTTTCTATCAGTTTTTTTCGTTATTCCTAAAGCAAAAGTTACAAAGAAAAATATACAAACATTAACACAAACCCACTCTCTCTCTCTCACACACACACACACACACAAACACATACACCCATAAAAACATGCAAAATTTTTTATTAATAAAGGATATAAAAAGTTATTTACGTTTTGATAAAGGAAAACAAAGAAGAAGAGCAAAACACAACAAAACATTTGATGAGAAAAAGTATCATGAGGTAACAACTACAATATGGGAAAAAAATAAATGAAATATATTACAACAAACAACAAAAACAATACAATGCTGCTACCTTAGAAAGATATAGAAGAAGAATTAAGAAAAAAAGAATCAACGGAAATGAAACACCCCACCCAACTTAAAACAATATGTTGAAGATTATAAACGATATCCAGAGGTAGAAACCCAGTATGCCTTTTAGGCACAATAAATGGCTTTGTATGCAAATAGTGAGGCAAATTTGTATTATTAACCCTTTAAGTATAAAGTATAAAAAAGTCTCAGATATCTAATAATGCCACAAGACTACATTTACTACATCAGACAGTAAATTTAAAATTTATCTAAGAATTGATGGTTGTTGACAACTCATTACACACATACATAGTTGGTCATTACAACCCTTCAGTCAGGATTACGACCTAGCTTCTCACATCACTTACGTTGTGTGCGTTAAATTTTTATACATAAGTGGCGAGGCCTACAGTTTAAAGCCGATTCCGAACGACAAATTTTTTAGAAGCTTTTCATGGCAATTTTTTACTCTCAGAATTTTTGCCAGAAATCTGCTGAGAGGAAGACGCCGAAGAAATATTTTCATATTTTCGTTTTGATTTCTGACCTGGGACTCATTACATACAGACCTAATATCCTAGTAAATTAAAGAAATCATAACAAGATGCTACATATATAGCCAAACATCAGTTACGACATACAGTCTTTTAAAATTTGCTGTTGAAAAGCAATTGTTGCTTTCGAATATTACCCCTTTAGTCAAGATTACAACCTAGCTTCTCACACAATACATGCGTGTGTGTATGTTTATTTTACTCACGAATAGCTGGACATACAGTTCAAAGTCGATTTTTGTTTGAGAAACTTTCCATGCTTATTCTATTTACTCTCAGAATTTTTGCCAGCAATCTGCTAAAAGGAAGTCGCCTAAGAAATATTCTTCGGTTTGACCGAGGCTTTACGTCTAATAAACAAAAACACTAGCCATTAGTCTACGACCACTACCACACTTGATAAATGAAACATAAACAAGGCAAAGAAATCACAAAAAGATTTGATAGATGCCACAGATCTAGCCAAGACATCAGTTGCCTCAGATAACTTTAATCTTTTAAAATTACTTCTGAGAAACTTTTTTTGCTGGAAATAAGTGCCTTTAAAATCTGAAACCTATTCCTACGTGGTGCCTAAAATACTTTACTTATCCTTTAGTCAGGATTACAACCTAGCTTCTCACACCAAACACGGTGGGTGTTTAATTTAATCCATAAGTGGCAAGACATACATTTTAAAGGCGAGTCCGCATGACTTCTTTTTAGAGGAACTTTTCGTAATAATTTTATTTACATACATGACACACATAATTGGTCATAACAACCTTTAGTCAGGATTACAACCCGTAAAGTCAACTCCGAACGACAGATTTTTTTGGATCACTTTTCATGGAAATTTTTATTTACTCTCAGAGTTTTTGCCAATTATTTGCTGAGAGGATGAAGCAGATTAGTTTGGGGTAGTAGCGTTGAGACCCAAAGATTACTTGAGCACGCTCAGTGGCCCTTTGTGACGCCGCAGGTGAATGTTGTCTTTGTACTGACCTAGTTCTGGCAAAATTACAACTCTACGATGGAAAACCAGCTCGAAAGTTTGATAAATTAAGTTATATCCTTCATTGCTTTATCAAGCTGTCAAGAGTTGGAGAGCCAATAACCTATATCCGGACCTCATAAGAGAAGGACATTGACAAAGAAAGTGGATAACAGTCTCCTCTTCTTCAGCTGATCTGCAGCTATGGCAGAAGGCGTTAAATGGAAGCTGTATCCTTTCTGTTGCTGAAGAAATATTTTTTCATCAACCGTGGTCTTACGTCTACGCCACACTACCTACCATCGCATAAAAAACGTCTGTAATATGTTAACCATAGAAATATTATAATATTTGTATATGCATATGAAGTCGCCGTGGTCTAGTGGGTAGTGTGTTGGCTTATTAGCCAAAAGGCCCTGGTTCGAATCCCAGGTCAGACATCAAAACGAAAAAATATTTCTTCGGCGACTTCCTCTCAGCAGATTTCTGGCAAAGACTCTGAGTGTAAAAAATTGGCATGAAAAGCTTCTCAAAAATCTGTCGTTCGGAGTCGTCTTTAAACTGTAGGTCCCGCCATTCATGTATAAAATTAACGCACACAACATAAGTGGTGTGGGAAGCTAGGTCGTAATCCTGACTGAAGGGTTGTAATGGCCAATTATGTATGTGTAATATGTTAACCATAGCTTACATCATACCTTAGGAATAATGATTAGAAATCCTAATGATTAGCAATTGAAATTTCCCAGCTATAGTTTACATATTCCACAATAAGTTAATATATCCTTGGCAACACTCGTATTGCGGTAAAGTCACTGTTCCAGTTGACTTGAATTTGTTTTCATCGTTGGATATGCTTAACTCATAACAGGCTAACAAAAATCCATTTGCTTTCGTTACATGAAACATGGAAAATTGAAACAATAGCCTAAAAGTGCCAATGCAAGGCCAGAATTTAAAGTATACAGATGCACTTCCAGCTTCTCTTACACTAATTACGCATTATATTGAGCATCCTAATATCTACAGCTACGTTAAGAGATGAAATTGCAATTGTTTTTGAATATATGATGAAAAATATTTTCAAAATTTCATTCCATTTTTGTGTTAAAATTTCGGTTTGGCAATGATACGTACGTTACGTATGAGTAATATTAATTTCTATATAAATGCGGTAATAAATATTAATCATACGCTTCATTAGCTGTAATGAAATAAATTTTACAATTTTTTTTTTGCTTCAAAATTAACGAAATTATAATAATGAAACATTCTGGCGAAAAATTGTGGTATGTGTTTCAATTTTATCCACGACTCCGAACGATAGATTATGAGAAACTTTTCATAAAATTTTTTTTTCTCAGAAGTCTGGTGAGAGGAAGTTCCGAGGAAATATTTTTTTCATTTTACGCTTTATCAAGCTATCTAAGTTGGGATTTGAACCGTGGCCTTATACCTAATTAACCCGCACACTATCTACTAGATTAAGGCAACTTCAAAACACAATTCAATTCCCATATTATTTGCATATTATGGGTTAAAAAATCTGTAAACGAATACACGCATAAGCAGTGTTGTGTTATGGATTTTAAGTGGTTAAATTTCAATAATTTTCCATTATCAACGCTCAACATGTAACAGTTAATATAACAAATGTAGACAATTAATATAAAACACCATTTTGTTTATAAATTTAAAACATATAGACAACACCAGGATACGTACGTGCGTACATATATGCATAAGTCTATGTATGGTAGATCATAAAAAATCTTAGATGAATAAAAATTGAAAGAAAATGAAACAATAGACAAGAAAACACATACACACATACACACACACACATGCATTAGAGGAGCTATCTTTTTAATCTAGCAAAATAACGGCATCCAATTTACCTGTATAGGTGTATACACACACACAGATATGTTTCCCATGAAGGACTAGATTATGATAAGGCTGTATTATAACTGTGTATGTGTGTGTGTGTGTTTGGCTTTTTGTTATAAACATACTTTTACTGTTTGATGCATTTAACGGTAAATTTATATTGTTTAATACAACTTCCGCTTGGTAAGAAAGAGGACATTAAAATTTCATTAGCATGTAACGTTAATTAATTTCATCCCGTTCATTATGATACGCAACTTATTTTACATTTAACAGTCTTCTCTGTTGTTTCTTTTTTTTGGATTTTAAATTATTCTTTCATCACCATAGTCATCATCATTATCATCATCAACATTATAAACGTCGTCGTCGTCGACATCGTCATCGTCATCTCTGTTGCCGTTATCGTCATTTTAATTATATTTTAAAGACATTTTCGTTGTCTTACACACAACTGTTGTAATATTTGACGGTGATATAATGACGTTTTGTCGCTGTTGCCGTGTGTTACTGTGTTGCTGTTGCTTTAGCTGTTTGTGTTTTTGATCGTTTGCCCATTTGTATGGTTGGGTTGGTTGGTTTGTTCATTCCTTTTTGCTCCTTTATTTCATATCCATAATATCCGTTTTTAACAACTTCATCCATAAAAGAGGCAACGTACTGTACCTTCCCTTTTTCTTTACTTTTAGATCCTTCGTTCTTCCCTTAAACGATATTGTCTATGGCAGTTTGTATAGTCCGTCTGGGGGGAGAGGTGCGAGGGAAGCGCTTTATAGCGTATACTTTACGACAATGTTTCTAGGCTTATTATAAAATATTTTATCATTATCCCTGGTTTTTACTGCTGTTGCTCATAATAATACAGCCAATATAATAAACATTACAATCTTATTTCTTAAATTTATTATTTCACATTGTTTTTCCTCTTTTTCTTACTTCTTCGTTTCTTTTTGTTCATTTTTTTTTTTAATAATTCTGTGAAAAAAGGAAACGATTTTCTTTTGTTTACAATGCCATATTAAAAAATGAAATGTTTGTATGTATGTATGTATGTATTTAGGAATAAAAGGATACATTTTAAAGTGAATTTTTTTTTTTCGTAATATATTAAATTAAACAAGATTTCCATGGCGCTAAAGGAAATAAAGCAACAATTAGATTGATTCTCATTTAATAAACTCTTTAGACTGTTGAAAGCATCCTTAAAAGCCAGCAAAAATTTAAACACCCTAGAGATGATGGAAAATATGTTACGCAAATAATTACATTTACATTTTGTACATGAATCATCAATTTATCCAACATATTTAAATATTTTTTAATAATTTAATTAAAGTTGAATTTAATTAAAAAATTATTTTATTTTTTATTCTTTTCAGGTAAGAATTTTATGTTTCTTTGATTTAATGAGGGTCCTTAACCAGTAAGTTAATATTAAATTACACAACCTATGTTAACAAGACTCTATTAAGTGAGAGAGAAAGGTCAAAGTAAGGACTTTATTTTAAGGAAATCGAAAAAACAAATAATTTCACTTTGTCATCTGAAAGCCTAAGCCCTATATTTCTGGTCACTCAACGATATTTTCGAATTACACTACATAACACTTTTAGTTGGATGCACTATTTTATTTCTTAACCGATTAAAATTACACGGCGACACTTCAATTTAACCTGAATCAAATCAAAAATACATATGGGTTGGTAGGATTGATTATTCCCTGCACAGCAACCCATCAAAAGTATTACCAGCAAACTTCATTTCATAGTTGTTGTGGAGATATCAATATCAATTTCAATATCAAAAGTATTTCAATATTCTTCAGACTCACCTCAGTATACATCTGTAAGTACAGTATTCCCTCGATTTACGTCTGTATAATGTTCCGGAAAATGTCGACATAAATCGAATAATGACGCAAATCGAAGTTGAAGTGAGCAAAATTTTTGACGACGTTAATCGAAACAACGTAAATCGAGGGAATACTGTATTATTTTACTAACATAATCATAAAAAAGGTGAGTTTTATTCATCAATTTGAGCTTACATAATTATATAATTGGTCATTAGAACCCTTCAGTCAGGATTTCGACCTAACTTTCACAACACTTATGTTGTGTCCGTTAATTTTATACATAAGCGGCGGGACCTACAGTTTAAAATCGAACAGATTTCTGAGAAGCTCTTCATAACAATTTTTTTATTTACTGCCAGAGTTTTTGCCAGAAACCAGCTGAGAAATCCAAGTGATAAGAATGATTATTTACAAGCTTACAAAAATATTTTGATCTATTGCATACAGAAAAAAAGTTATTCGTGATGGAATTCAAGCGTGATAGTGTCATTGCTTTACATTTGGCTGGAAAACCAGAGATGGTTATCGTTAGAGACCTTCAGCATTTAAATGTGAATAAATCTTTTGTTTCTCGTACCATTCCTCGTTTGCGTGATACTGGCAGTGTTGCATCGTGTCCAAAAAGTGGACGAAAAAAAACGGTAACAACACCAGAAATGATCCGAAAAGAGAAGGCCAGATTTGATCGAAATCCACGCCGCAGTGGAATAAAAATTGCTCGTGAGCTGAACATATCACGAGAACGGATACAACACATATTGAAAAATGAACTTGGACTAAAGCCATTGAAGTTCCAAAAAGTGCAATAGCTCACTGATGGACAAAAAAAGTTAGACTGGAAAGAGCCAAGAAGTTACTTCGCTTGCACGAAAGTGGCCATTTATCGAATTTGGTTTTGGCCATTCCAAATTGAGCAGTTTGTGAACAAACTTTACTTGCCAAAGAGGGCAACTGAAAATTTTCACCTGCAATTGACCACCAGAACTCAAGCGCCGCCGATGGTAATGGTGTGGGCCGCCGTAACGGCCGGTGGTCACTCACCGCTCGTATTCATCGACCGTGGGGTCAAAATAATTGCCGAATATTATCGGGAAAATGTCTTAAAGACAGTATTGAAACCCTGGGTAGACAAACATTTCGACCGCAGACCATGGACATTCCAACAGGAATGTCCTCCTGAGGAGCAATAACGTCCCACAGTAATCATATAGAATCTACATGTTGCGCTCGACACAACTCTCATTTTGAACAATTGTACTCTCAGCCTAAAGTGTCCTGTCTAAGGATTTAGCAACTTCTTAAGTTATTTTCAGATTTCTTCATTTGTAGTTTCCGAACAAAAGTTTTAATTGCATCAAACCTCTCTTCAGTTCTGATTTCATTGAGCATACTTTACATACTCCCTCTCTACATGGTGACCTCATCAGCGGTATGGAAGCTTATCTATTTGGTCATTGCTGAAAATGTCCAAATAATTTTGAACTCGACATAGGCTTATTACTTCTACCTAGCCCATTCAACTTCTCTAGACTCTAGAAGGTTTCGTCTTATTTTAGATTTAACATCATAAAGCCATGTGCTCAAATGACGGTCTGGATGCTCGCCTCCATCGATCATTTTTCTTATAAGGAACAAGAATTTTCAAACACCTTATTGAAATATTCTTATGTCTTCTTTCGGATTCTAACCGAGATTTTAAGGATGAATGGTCGAAAACTACAACTACAATAGAAATATCCATTCAGATTTAGTGAAAATTGTCAACGGAGTTATTTTAAGACTCAACCTACCGATACTTCATGTATTCCTGTTCCTACCAAAGGGGATCAAATGGCCCCTTGCGGTATTTAAGATAAATTACATATATTTCTCGGTAAAAAAAAATTAACAAGAGAGGAATAAATCTTGGAAAACACATTCGATGTATTTTGTAATAAAAGTCGTAAAGGCAAATGGCGAAGTGATAAAGTTATTTTCAAGAAATTCTGACAAAAAGTTCAAAATGGCTCATTTGACCCGTCCATGGTAGTGTTAAATTATGGTATAGCCTAAAAGCTATTTTACAAATGGCAGAAGATGACTGCTAACAACTAATCTTTAATAGTTTCTTTAAGCTTCCTGTTTAATGGGAAGTGTTCTGAAATAGGGTCTGTAATTGTTTGAAGCTCTTGGACCAACACACGATCAATAATTTCAAAGAGACAATCTTGGACATCAAAGAGTTTTTGTGGTTTAGAAAATATGTATTTATGACAATAAAGGTTCATTGCTTGCAAGTACATAGAAATACATTACAATTTTGGTTCATAATTCAGTGATACCAGAGACCATTGTTGTAATAGACGGGTTTATTATGAAGCGATTGTACTAACAGGAATTTAAACTCGATTAATACTATTAAAAAAAAAATCATATTCGTAAGTGAACTTTACTTCATTAAATACAAATCGTAAGGAAAGACTATAAAATTTGATTCCAAAATTTGTGTTCCTAAAACACGTAAAAATTCACTTTCAATGCTTTTTCCTATGTCTTACGAAATATACATTTGTTTTCATTATAATGACAATTGATCAAGTGTGATAGTATTTGTGCTTGCATGCTTGTATTTGTGTTTGTTTTTCCAACTAGAAAACAAAATAAATTTCATTTTCCAATATCTTTTGTTTTCTTTATGGTAAGACAGGAATAAAATTATTATGTAGCATGTGTATGTGTGTGTGTGTATAGGCAAATAAAGGATGTTTGCTTTCATCCTAAAAGTATGCTACACTATAAAATGAAATAAAAACACATTCTCAGAGAACAAAATCAACAAATAGAATATAAAAGAAGAAAAAAATGAAATACAAAGAAAATAGAAATGGGAAAATTATTATTTGCAATACTAGCAAACACACATAGATACATACATACGTACATCGAAATATGTAAATTCATTTATTTATAACGAAAGAGATAAAGAAATAATGAGAGGTCGCAGAGAGAAGAGAAAGAGTAAGTGTTTATGAAAGAGGAGTGTACGTATGGATATCTAAACAATGTTAAATGGTTGAAGACCCAACTAAAATACATACACTAACACTAACACATTCTAAATGAAAAACTAAAGCTACTATTACTACTACTACAATAACTAAATGAATGATAGAAAAAGAAAGTTCAACTAGTTTACACATGCACACTCTCACTCTCACATTAAAATTACTGGCAACTATTAAAGAACCTCTGGCCAAACAATAACAACGAATGTGAAAAAGCACAGTTAAGAAGTGGTTGCAAAATAAGAAGCAAAGCAAAGAAGGAAGTGTAAGAGAGACAGGCAAAGAGAGAGAGAGAGAGAGGAGAGGGAGCGTTAGAATAATGGAAGTGAACAGAACTAAATGCATTTAAACAAACAAACAAGCACACAGACAGACTCCAACATGTTCATGTACATGTTCGTATAGCTGTATATGCTGCATGTAAATGTATGTATGTATGTTTGTATGTGTTTATAGTCATATATATGAAGCATAAAACTAAATATTATTGGCCATAATTTATGGATTTTTATTATGATTTCAAAAGATTTATGAAGCTAGTTTTAGTTCGTTTTTCTTTTTAGAATTTTCTTCTTTTTTATTTGTGCTTTCATTTGCCCATTCTCTCCTCTTTATTTTATATTTTTTTGTGGTAGAACAAAGTTAAATGAGCGTGTATAATAAATTTTATAAACTTGTTTTTATTTCTTTATAAATTTGATTATAATTCTCGATATTTTTTCCCCCCTCTATTTTCATTCCTCTTTTTTTGTTTTGTTTTTGCTTTTCTGCTGTTTATTTTGATCATTAATTAACGCTAAAGAATTTAATTAAAAATTTTTTGAAAAATAAAAAGGTCAATCAAAACACTTTAAACAAAATTAATTTAAATATTTATGCCTGCATGTTTACTAATGGGTTACAAGTGTTATTTTGTTGAGCCTTCGTCATTGTCTAATTGCTATAGAAATATTTCTATGTATAACACCATCAATCTAATTATAGATAGAAAGACCAACAACAAGATATTTTAAAAATAAAATAAAAAAAAATCGGTTTTTTTTTTTTAATTATCTGGCCATATAGACATTGAGCTACAGATAAAGGCTCTTTATTGCGAGGGTTTAAATTGAAAAATTAAATTTAAGCGCTAAAGAAATAGATGTCAAATAAATATATTGAGAATTTAATCCTTATAAATCTTTTATAGGCACTTTAAACCACAAAAATTGAAAAAAAGGCGTGTTGGTTTATATTGGCCGTGACCAGATATTTCGAACAAAACGTAATAGAAAAAATATAATTTGGTCGTTGACTTCATCTTAGCAGTCTTCTGGCAAAAGCTCTGTAAGGGAAAATTAAATTGCCAGGAAAAGTTCCTCAGACTTTAAACTGTAGGTCACGCAACTCATGGCTGAAATTAACATGAGCAACATGGGTGGTGTGAGAGGCGTTGTTGTAATCCTGACTAAAGTGTTGTAAAGGTCATTTAAGCAAGTTTGCAAGTAATCTAACAAATATATTCGAAATATGCCTTTGGCATGTATACAAGTGTTACAACGTTTAGTAGGATATCAATTACTAGTAGAGTAACATTTGTATTACAAAATCGAAGGGTGTTTTGTAGTTGTAAACCGGTAGTCTATATCCTGTTAAGGTTATTCACACTGGCTGTTGAACAAAAATGTACGACAGTAATAACATATTTGTAAGTTATGTTTTTATCACTGTTATGGAATCAGAACCAGCGATGTTCAAGTGAAGGTGTTCCTTGCATCGATGACAATTTTGTGCAGGCAGTCATACTCGCTCTCCAAACTTCCAATATACTTTAGATATATGTATGTACGCCCGATCATACAGTACCCCATAACATCTCATTGGTATTAGCATAACAATCTTACCAAAATTCTTAAATTTAAATCGTCTGCCATTTTCTAAGTCTTAAAATCTTAGAAATCTGTGAAGATAGTTCATATGTCAGCCATTTTAAAACCGATGGTATCAAATCCAATCTAAAGTTATTCCCTGCTAATCACTTGTTACAGAGCATAGGTTTTCTGATCGTTTTAGTAAATTTAGATTAACCACTCGTTTTGCAAGGAAGTTCGATTTCGTCAGTGGTAGAAGGTTGCACACAATATTACTAGACTCTGCTGAAAACTTAAGGATAAGAAGGAGACCAACTCACTTCTGTCCTTAAGCCGCATGGCCAACTATCCTATAATAGTCATTCTAATAGGCCATTGCTTTTTTGGGAAACATTCATAAACTCTTGGCATTCCGACAAATTACTCTTACAGGAGCTGAGGATCAGAGTCAGTGCCCTGCTCTTGTCATAAAGAGATGGAAATATTTTAACCGCTCACTTTCTTAAATTATTAACAGACAAACATAATTGGCCATTAAAACCCGTCAGTCAAGATTATTGACCTAGTTTCTCGCACTAGTTATGTTGTGTGTGTTAATTTTATACATAAGTGGCGGGACCTACACTTTTTTAAAGTAGACTCTGAACAACAGATTTTTTGAGAAATTTTTCATGGCAATTTTCTTTACTCTCAGAGTTTTTGCCAGAATCTGCTGAGAACAAATCGCCGTAAAATACTTTTTATATTTTATTTTAATGTCTGGTCTGGGACTCGGCTTTACATACATACATACATACATAATTGGCCATTACAACCCTTCAGTCAGGATTACAACCTAGCTTCTCACACCACTTATGTTGTGTGCGTTAATTTTATACATGAGTGACGGGACCTACTGTTTAAAGTCGACTCCGAACGACAGATTTTTGAGAAGCTTTTCATGGCAATTTTTACCCTCAGAGTCTTTGCCAGAAATCTGCTGAGAGGAAGTCGCCGAAGAAATATTTTTCGTTTTGATGTCTGACCTGGGATTCGAACCCGGGCCTTTTATCTAATAAGCCAACACACTACCCACTAGACCACGGCGACTTCGACTGGGACTCGGCTTTACGTCTAATAAACCAGCACACTACCTAATAGATCATGGCAACCTCAGACAGAGCTGTCTAATATAAAGGTTGTTGCAATAAAAAGATTTCATTTAAACTCGGAATTATTTGATCCCCAGAATAATAGGATTGCAATGCGACTAAGTCCTAATCTAAGTGGAACCTCTTCCGTATCTAATTTTTATTTAACCTCGTATCTTTATTAATTAAAACCATTTATATTGGGGGTTAGCATTAGTAATGCCTTGTTTCAATGCTATATTGATACAAAATCTTGCTCTTTTAAGTATTTGGACTTTTATTTTCATTTTCAAGTTTTCATTTATCGTTCACATCTCTGCGTTGGTAAACTGAAGTGTTCATAACAAATAATTATTTGGCTTACAAATTGTGTTGTTTTGCTTTAGATTTTGTCAATATTATATGCGCTGGCTTATCAGGCAATGCTTGCCATTTTTCCACGATTTCAAAACAAAAATTTTTAAAAACTTGTCTCAGGATTTTTCGGGATTTTCGGGATTGTGAATTCATATGCATTTTGACCGTGCAAAAGGTCTAGAAAAAAAATTCTTTATCACTTGACTTCGATAATAGCATCTCAGATAAGGAAAACCCCACTTCCATTGATAAAAAGTTATTTGATGCCATCGAAGAATGCAATAGTCCTATAAAACGAATTAATAGGGTAACTGATTTAGATACTCAACCGTCCAAAGAAATAGAATTTTTTACATCAGGAGTGAATATTTGCAAGCTGCATACAGCGATCTTGGTACTATTTTACCAACATATGTTGATTGCGAGAAGTGTTTATTCAACGGCAGCGTATGTTGACAACAAAATTCTTTCAAGCCTAGCAGATCACATGTTAGATGCTTTAATCTTTTTGTTGGAATCCAAATAATTTTCTTAAAACTAATGCATTTGCATACGTATTAATGAATAATTTTTATTTTTGTTAATTTACGCTTTTTTTGTTACTTTTTGTCTTGCTGTTTTATTAATTGGAATACAAAATATATTGTGAACAAAATATTTTTATTATTAAGCGAAAATCCCGTAAATTTTCGGGATTTTTGGATATCGAATTATCCCGAAATATACCGATCCCATTGGCCATTACAACCCTTTAGTCAGGATTACGGTCTAGCTTCTCAACCGGCTAGGCCGTAATGGAAGGGATCGTTGATTTAAAATCGTAATTCTCCATCCTCGAAAAGCGGTGTTGCAAATCTCAATTCAAATACTATGAACCTATTCACTGGCTATAGCGGACCGTAAAAATATGCATAAAATATTATTATTTTTATTATTGATAATTTTCCATTTTTTTCTTGTGAATATTTCTTTTTCGAGGGACATTATAACGTATAGAACATGTGCATAACGGTAAATTTAATTTTTAATAAATAATTTTGTATCTACATACATACATACACACGTATATGTGTATGTATGCATGTAAAATTTAATGTTTTTAAATAAAAATCTCTCGTTCAGCATCGTTGAACGCACTGTTGCCGTTATTTATTATTACAGAGTGAAGTGAGTGCAATCCGTTCAGCCTTCAAATATCTATGAAAACGCAAACATTTGGTTTTATTATATCGTTTTTAATTCTATTTATTTTTTTTTCTTTCACATTTTTATTTAATTTTTTTTTTTTGTATTTCGAATTTACACAAATATTTGATTAACATATCTTTAATGAAAACAAACAAAAAAAAAACAAAAGCAAAAACCGAATTATAAAAATGCACTCTCAATATTAGTGGTGGTGGTCACCTGTGCACAATGCATATTTCAATAATATAAATTTATTTATAGTTTATAATAATTTTTATAATAAACCAGCACCAATAACAATCTATCTACCATACGATACCCATACGATACTCATACACATATGTATGTTTATATTGCCATACATTCATATTTATGAACATATTTATTTTGGCGTTGAGAGAAAACAATTTTAATTTTTTCAATTCATTTCAATTCAATTCGATTTTTTGTTTGCTTTTTTTTTTTTTTGTTTCATTTAAATGCAAATATTTTACATGCAGAAAATATTTTTATAATTCCTTTCGACATTCGAAATAGATTCGAGTGTCATGTAAATGTAAATGTAAATTCTTAACTAATTACACAGGCATACATACATACACGCACATAAACTACTAATAATAATAAATTTATGATAATTTTAAACAAAAAAAATTTTTTTTTAATTAAACTTTAAATTTATAACAGCGTTTAAACCTTTAAAATAAAATAATAATCATTGGATAAACGTTAATGCCGTTTTTGTAATAATATTAGAGGCTCTTGGTGAGAGAGTTATTCACAGGGTAGATAGTGCAGTTAGTTAAATTTCGATATGTATATGGATTTTTGAATCACTCTTCTGGCAATTGATTCCGGCCTATATTCACCAGATGACAGAAAAAAGTCCATCTGACTGAAAGTGTTCAAATTTGGACTCATCAGACCAGATAACACGTTTCCAATCAGATGGAAAGCAATACAGCTGGCGAAGAACTGTGCAAAGGGATGCCAATCGGGAAATCCCGAATCCCGAATCCCGAAATCCCGAGATTTTCAGGATTCACAAATTCCGAATCTCGGGATTTTTGAAATTATGAATTCATATGTATTTTGAGCCTGCAAAAGGCCCTGAAACAAAATTCTATATCATTTGACTTCGATAATAGCATCTCAAATGAGGAAAACCCTGCTTCCATTGATAAAAAGTTATTTAATGCCATCTAAGAATGCAAAAACAACCCTATAAAACGAATTAAAAGGGTAACTGATAGAGATACTCAACTGTCTAAAGAATTAGATTTATTTACATCAGGAGATGGCAGAGGTAAATATTTGTAAACTGCATACAACAGTCTTGGAACTATTTCACCAACAAATGTTGATTGTGAGAAGTGTTTTTCAATGGCACCGAATGTTGACAATAAAATTCATTCAAGGCTATCAGATCATCCCTACCCGGGCAACATGTTCAAAGATACCATGTGAAGCAAATTGTTAAATATGGCGGCGGAAATATAATGGTTTGGGTTTGCTTTACATGGTGGCATGTTGGCCCTTTATATTTAGTAAATGGTATCATACGAAAAAAAAACTATTTACAGATTCTGTAAACACATCTTCTGAATTTTATGTACAAATTTGCTTATCCCTAAAAAGAAATTGTTTTCCAACAGGATGGTGACCCGACGCACACAGTAAAATAGGATTGCAGTGGAAAACAAAATTTTCAATTGATGGAATAGCTACCACAAAGTCTCGATCTCAATCAGATTAAAAATCTGTGGTCAATCGTGAAAAACCGGCTCGGGCAATACCAAGTAGCCCGAACAAATATGAAGAAACTTTGAGATCGTATAAATACGGAATGGAATCGAATTCCAAAAGATGTTATCGAAAAGTTGTTAGAAAGCATGCCAAACTGCGTAAATCAAGTTTTTTTTAATAAGGATCTATAAACCAAATATTGAAATTGAGTTAGTTTCCAGGAATTTTCTTGAAACGTGCAAAATTAAGTTTATATGGGTTATTTTCGTTTTTTCTTTCAAACTCATTGAATTCATCTCATCAATAATTTTTTATTTCTGTTATTTGTTACGAATAAAATAATAAAAATAAAATTCATTTTTTGTTTTGTATTCGCTTGTATGGTTTCGTTTTTACGGATAACGAAACGCAGTATCGTGAAAATACACTCACTTCTATTCGCCACTGTACATATGGTGCCGATACGCCAAAAAAGCATACGGAAAAACACTCAATTTTGCTTGTGTTTTCCATATAAACAGACGTTCATCTGAAACTATTTGTCTCACAGACACTGGACATACATATTTAATTTGGTCATTACAATGCGTCAATCAGGATTACAACCTAGTTTCCCAAACAGATTTTTGAGAAACATTTTCGTGGTAATTTTACTTACTCTCAGGCTTTTTGCCAGACAGCTGTTGAGAGGAAATCACCGTATAAATATTTTTTCATATTTTCGTTTTGTAGTCTGACCTGGGACTTGAAACGTGGTCTTCATAAAACCAACCATAATTCTGCTTATTCACGTATCCAAAGAGTATAAAATCAGCTGCGACTCTCGATTTTTTATACAAACATCGATCAAGCCCTTATTGTGTTGGAATTAGGAAATGAATTGAGAATTAGATTTGAATGAATAACAAATATTACTGCCTGATGCATATGTAGACACAAAATTATAAATTAAAAAAAAGAAAACCATTGCGAAATATTAAAGAAAGAGTTGGCGATAAAGCGAAACTTTATGTTACTCTTCAATAGTATCCAATCCGGGGTAACCTATATGATGTAGTTTCTGAGAAAGGTTCTAAGAAAATTTGTCGCCCCCGTTGTGAAGATCTAGGTTGTGCATTAAGCATAGATTTACGGGCTAATGGATAGTGTCTTGGCTTATTGCATCCAAGCCTCTAGTTCAAGTCCTAGCTTATCCTACAAGCAGTCTACTGGCTAAGAGAATAAATATAATGTATGTGCTCAATAAACTGTAAGCCCCGCCACTCATACATAAAATTAACACTAAACCTACCGATACTTCATGTATTCCTATTCCTACCAAAGGGGGACAATTGACCCCTTGCGGTATTTAAGGTAGATTACATATACTTCTCGGTAAATGAAATTAACAAGGGAGGAGTAAATCTTGGAAAACACATTCGATGTATTTTGTAATAAATGTCGTAAAGGCAAATAGCGATGTGATAATGTTATTTTCAAGAAATTCCGACAAGAATTACAAAATGGGTAGGTCCATGGCAAAGTTAGTGTTAATGCACACACCACAAAGATGGTTTGAAAAGCTTGCTTGTAATCTAGAACTAAAGGTTGTAATGACTATTAACTAAGCTAGGTATACGGGCTGCGACTAGCAGTTAATAATCTGTCTAAAATTTTTAGTAGAACATTTTCAAGTCTCTTACCAGAACTCACTGCAATAAACGCATTTTGATGGCCAATTGCAAAGCACATCGTTTGATTATTAGCGCAGAATTCTTTGTACTTCCAGGTATTAATTATTCTGCATTCTTGAGAAGTTTAGTGATTCATGTACTTATTGTGATGATCAGCCTTGATAATACTAGAAAATTTTAAAACTGGTAGATGCTTATCGTATCTTGTATGTATGTTGATGGCTATTATTACCAACCAATTGACCTCGAAAAAATGTTTAAGTGATTTTTTTGAGGCGTTTGGCACATTACAAGAAATACACTTTCATCAGTTCTCCGGTTTGTTTTCATTCAAGGACTTTTACGAATTTAACCTACATACAACGGTTACGAAATAGACTGCAATTATGCCTCAATCTCATTCAAAGCTAATCTGATATTAATTGTGCTTTCAAAAGTACTTTCCCCTAACGTTGTTTATTTGCATATTTTCTAAACCAAAGAAAATATCGTTCCTTATTATAAAGCCATTTATTTTGTAGCATGTGTACGATACTTATTTTAACAAATTATACCATCAAAATATTGTTTCTCGCTAATTCCTATTTACACCTGATTTATTGCATATATTTGGTCAACGAATACTTTGTAAATATTTTGATACGAAATTCGCCTTCATGTCTGGGGTTCAATGGCAACAATAACAAATGGCATGGCATGGGATGGCATACCAAAATGATGAATAAAAAATAAGTCTCACAAAGTATTCTATTGTCTTGGTTGCGCTGACGTTCATAGAGATATTGTTGGCATTTACACAACAGGTAATGACTAATAACATGGCTAATTCATCTTCAAAACGATAACCAACATGAACAAACAGTTTTTGTTCTTTTGAAAATGTTCTTCTCTCTACTTGACAATGGCGAACGAAAAATGCTTTGTTTTATGCCGCAAATCATTTTAAACGAATACATTTAGTATGTGTATTATGTTAGTATGTATTTTAAGATGAATTAGTCAGTGTTGTCTAGATGGCATGTTTTGTTTTGCCAAATCTAGTCTATTGTCTACTTAATCATTTTCATATGATTGTCTTGATTTTATTTGAAAGAAAATCTATGAAAAGAATAATCCACGTGAAATATGTTCGCACTCCAACAATGCGATCCTGATTATATAAAGTAGAATCCAATTTATAAAAGCCGTCGAAGTTTAGTAAGAAGTTTGTTGAATTAAAAAATGTGAGACCATGGTTCAAACTCCAGGTGAAACATCTACAGTTAAACGAAATATGAAAAAACATATCTTCGGAAACTTCATCTCAGCATTGTTCAGGCAAAAACTCTATGAGTTAATAAAATTGCCATAAAAAGTTTCTCAAAAATCTGTCTTACGGTGTCGATTTTAACTATATGTACAGCCAGATATGGATTAAATTAACACACACAATGTTGGTGGTGTAAGAAACTGGGTTGTAATCTTAACTAAAGGGGTTGAGAAGTGATTTCATGGTAATTTTCACACTTTTTGCCAGCAAACTGTTGGCTCAAAAATCTGTCTTATGGAGTCGATTTTATCTATATGTCCCGCCGAATATGGATTAAATTAAGAAACTAGGTTGTAATCTTAACTAAGGGGTTTGAGGTATAATTTCATAGCAATTTTCAAACTTTTCGCCAGCAAACTGTTGGGAGCAAGTCACTGCAGAAATCTAGCATTTGAACCATGTACTCCAGTCTAATAGGCCAACACACTATCTGCTATACTATGGCCACATAAAAAAAATTTTTTTTTTCAATTTCGAGTAAGAATAATGAAATGATACAATTTCTCTATTCCCTTCGGTCCACACAAAAGCTTGATCCTTCTTTTTATGCCCCAAAAATACAAAAATACAAAAATATTCGTATATATTCTACATTTTCTAATTGCACGTCATTAGCTGACTAGATGTTGTAAATAATTGTTGATTTCGATAAGCGACATTCGCATTTTTCTATGCTTTTGTCGAACAAATGTTAGTCATTTCGTTTTGCATCAATCATGTTTCTAAATTCATTATTTTTTTTTTTCTCTTACCTTTCACTTGTGATTATAATTTTTCTGAAAAATGATTTAATCTTTCGTATATATGAGGGGAGATATTTTTAGAAAAGTGCACTTGTTTGTAATCATCATACAAGTACAAGTCTGTCTGGTGTATGCATTTTTAATTTAGTTAGACAGTGTATAACAATATTATAATTTATGATGATGAAAATATTTTGTTTTTTTCCCACTCACTGCTAAATACATTCATTTATTAAAAAATATTTTTCTTTCTTTTCGTTGCTTTTTCTTTTAAATTTTTAAAAATTATTATTTTACGTTCTACAACAGCACCGACCACCAGAAACGTTAAAATTTATGCATTACAGTCTGAGCTAGAAAAAAATTTAATAACAAGAATTTATTTTTATTGATAGGCAATATTTTTATGAATTTTTTTTTAAGTACTTTTGCTAATTGCACGAGGCAATTAAACAATTTACCACAAAATTATATTACATGTTCGCTATAAAAGCGGGAACATCAGTACAAACGTATACGGAAATAATCCCTAAGCACCCACACAGAAAAAAAATATTCAAATTTGTTTATTGTTGTTTCAAAAGAATATCATGATATAAATATGTTGATGAACATCCTTAAATTTAGTTTTCTAAAGAAAGTAACCCATCCTGGAATCTCATGTAGTATACTGTTATGTTTCTACAAATAAATTAAAAATAAATTTATGCTTAGTTTTAATTAAATCCATTATTATTTGTACAATTCTGTGAACACTGTTCACAACTTGTTGTAAACGACAACAATTGCTTGTCTTTGTTACTCCTATATTTATAGCCTTCGCATAATCAAAATCAATTATTCGACAGATCTTATGTAACAGAGATCTTTCAAACCACTATTACTCTCTTCAAAAGCATTGCGTCTTCACAAAAGACTGACTGAACTTCACTAACTCAGTTGCCTGCTATGCCTTGCCTTTTATAAACGAATATTTTTTGAAGACGAATGTTCAAGTTTTCGCCTTCTCGAAACCTCTCTAAATGTAGACATCGTTGTTTACATTTATTATTGTAATGCTGTTTGTGTATTTTATTCAAAAATATTGCCGTAGTGCTGTTGGTGTATTTTTGTTTACTCGTTTACCATTCCTTTTATTTATTTAATAATTACAATACAATTACAAATTATATTCTAATTATATACGAGTAACTTAGACCAGAGTCTCTGGTGGGAATCGAACCCACGACCCTCACGCTAATAGTCTAGCACACACATACCCAGACCCAGACTACCAGGGCACCCCATGCTGGTGTATGTTGTTATATTAACATACATACATACATAATTGGTCATTACAACCCTTCACATACCAACTACGTTGTGTGCGTTACTTTTTAAACATGAGTGGCGTGACCTACAGTTTAAAGTCGACCGATCGTTTGAGTAGCTTTTCATGGGAATTTTATTTACTCTCAGATTATTTGCTGAGAGGAAGTCATCGAAGAAATATTTTCACATTTTTGTTTTGATACCTGATATTCGAAATCGACATGAAATTCAAGTACATTTAATGCATCCTGAAAATGCACAATTTGATGTGGATGTTAAGGTTTTTAGTCCGCATTTCTTTGAGAATGACATTGGTCAAGGTCATCACTGTTAATAGCAAGCACTACAGGACAATGATAACCAACTTATTTCAGACTCAATTTGATGGTATAGACATCAACTACATAGGGTTTCGAATAGAATGTCACTATGTACCGCACAACTCATATCGCATTGAATATCCTGCACAATAGAAGGTTAAGTAAAGTAAAGTTTTTCTTGTGTGGTTATATTAAGTAGCGAGTGTTTTCGATTAAGCCAGAAGCCACAGCAGTCGGCAAAGCCAATATAAACAATGCCATCGGTCAAAACCATTTTCATTTAGGCGCCAGAGTCATAAAAGATTTGAGAATTCGAATACGTTCTAGCTAGGAAAGTCTTACCAACTTTTGAACGATATTAAATTCCACACGTAATGGCATCAATAGGTCATACAAACGAATAAAAATTTTCGATGATATCTCAGACAAACTTTCTTATTTAAATTTAAAACTAGGAAACGCTTAATAAAAAGCACATCTAACGAAATTTAGAGAGCAATCATCTCTTTTACTTCTATTTTTATGAACCATTCAGTGATAGCCGCATAGCTCTGTACTCGTTCCATCAGTTTTGGATGCAAATATGTCGAACAAGGTAGACTATAATTATTGAGATGAATATTATAAGAATATCATTTGAATCGAATCCGTTTTAGAGTTAATCTGTGTTGTAAGTAATAAAAACTTATTTTAATTTATAATACATCATAAATAAATTCATGATTTTAATGAAACGAATGTTAATGAAACAAAAGAAAAAGTTAAAAAACATAAAAATTAATAATGGAAGCTTAAAATTTAAATAAAACTAAATGACTTACAGACTATCAGTCTTAACTGAAATCATATATTTTTGTATTGAAATTCTCAGTAACATAATAACTCAGTGGATGAGCAGCAATAATTATTTCATTTTACAATTTTATGCAATCATTTTAAAGGAATAATAACAAGAACTTCTTTGCAGATTACACTGATTATCAGAATTTAATGTCTCCACAATTACATTTTCACCGCTGCTATGGCGACATTTTACGAGCGTATAATAAAGTTTATCATGACAACAATAAAGACAAAATGGTTGTACTTTATATAACTACGGTTTAAAGCACAAGATTTGCCTGTTCATAATAATGTTTCGTAGAAATTTTGTATAAATTTAAATTATGAAATATGTAAGCTGTTGTGTAGTAGGTAGTGTGTTGAATTATTAGACGTGACAGTACAGTTCAGGTCACAGGCATCTCTACCAAAATAAAAAAATTTCGTCTTTCGGCCACTTTTAGCAAAATTCTGACAAAAACTCTGAGAGTGGATAAAATTACCACGTAAAGATTCACAAAACTAAGGTTCAAAGTCTACTTTAAACTATTTAACACACACAACATATGTGATGTGAGAAGATATTTCGTAATCCTAGCTGAATAACGTATGTAGAATTAAAATTGTAGATGGACTTATCAATAAATGGTAACTTTTTTAAACAACTCTTAATTGTTAATAACAGACTCACATCTCATCACTGACTCTCTATTCCGAACTGACTGACAGCATAACTCTTGGCTTTATTTATACTACCTTATCTCATATTTGGTAACTTATTGTTTGATTTTTTGTCATTGTTTTGTCACCTTTTCGTAATTTCTTACCTATTTGTTTGATTAAATCCGTGTACCGTACAGTGTGTGTATTTTGTTGTATTCTGTTTTACTTGTTTACCTATTTACATAAAACAATTGCTATGACCGAAATTAAAATTTAATATTACACGAAACATAAATCAATTCAATAATCCATGGGCAGTTGTTGAAATTCTTAAAATTTTTAAATTCTACAAGATTTCAGTTTTGATGAAACTAATTTTAAGTTCTCGAATATTGAACGTTAAAAATATATACAACTTATGGAACCATTTAAATTGTACATGAATATGCAAATCAGAATGTACGCAAGTTATTTATAGGTTTACCGCGTTTATAAATTCAAATGATGTCACTTTGGATTGTAGAAAAAGTACATAACATTGGCAGAATAAATTTATCACACTATAGTGCAATCAAGCACAGTGGTATGGAAACGTAAAAGGGATATTTTAATTAAGAAAATATTTGGCAAAAAAATATCGCGTATGATATTATTAAGGTGGGGTATTTTATTGTTTAAAACAATCTAAGCAAACTTTAAAATAATTTTATGCAGAACATAGAAAAAGATCCTCCCCTAAGGACAATGTACAATGGGTCAATTTCGACCTCCGGGTACTGTGCTTGTCTTGACGAAGGGCAAGTCCTATAACCTAAACCTAACCCAACTAGAAATGATAAAATGCACTGTCTGATCACCTATGGTAAATCCTTAAAGTAATTATTTATTCACGTAATAACAGTCAAAAGAAGTAAAGAAAATGTTGTTATATGCCCTTCTAAAGCAGTATAAATACTGCATGAAAAACTATTTACAGCAACAGTATACGCTGTTGATTACTCTGCACTACATACATTGTTTAAAATGAAATTCCTTGTAATATCCTTCATTTGTTTATTTGTTATGGAAATTCAAGGTTATAGCAGATGTGGTGAAGAATTAACTTCAATAATGTGGGATATATGTACAAAGGGCTTCAATACAATGATGATGAAGAAAAGATCAGGTAAGTCAATGATTTTTAAACATTTTCATTCAATATTAATTATTTCTTTCCATTCTTAGATCATTCTGATAATATTATACCAGCCATTGGTAATGACTTGCCTTCTGCTTATGGTCCGGGGGCCTTATCACAGATTTTCCAAATCGAGAATGGAAATTTATTGGCAAAAACACGACGCATGCGTATGTACACTGGAATTGTTGATGAATGTTGTAGAAAGTCTTGTACGTTCGATGAACTGACGTCATATTGTATGTCTTAAAGTGCGCCCATGGAATATGGCGGAATCGGTTAAAAGGATAATTACAAAACTTGACGAGAGAAACATCATTACCTGTCAAAAAAGAAAAAACAAAATGTTTAAAGAATTATTACTTTTTCTTCTATTTGTAACTTAGATCTCATATTAGATAACATGCATATTATATTTGTGTAAGCTTATATTTTATTAAAATGGAAATTATTGTAACCTTTACCTAGAATAAATTCTAATGTTCTGTATGACATAGAAAATCAAAGATTTTAAGTCGAACTACTAGATTGTTAAGTCATTCTAATGTTATTAAAATAAATATTTTAGTTTTAAACTAAAGCAACCTAATAATTAAAACCATATGCTTGGTGTAGTATAGCAGAGTCTCTGGTTGAAATCGAACCCACGCTGCTCTTTCTAATAGACTAAAGCACTACCTACTAGACTATCCTGGATACCGGTTATACTCCTTCATATACAACATAACACAATTGGCTATTACAACCCTTCAGTCAGGACTACGGCCTAGCTTGTCACACCACTCATGTCGTGTGTGTTAATTTTATAAATGAGTGCTGGGACCTCCATACAACAGATTTTTAAGAAACTTTTCATGGCATTTTTATTTACTCTCAGATTTTTTGCCAGAAATCTGCTGAGAGGAAGTCGATAAGATATGTTTCTTCACTATTTCGTTTTGATGTCTGACCTAAGGTTTGAACCATTGACCTACGTCTAATAAGCCAACAGACTACCTCCTAGACTACCTCCTTTTAAATCCCTTGTATCGTTTAAAGAACACAGAGTAGTCATAAGGCTTGCTTTTTATTTCTTCGGCTTATTTCAATTTACTGTATCAAGTTTTTCATTTGATACGTCTGACACTTACTGAGAAACAACTCGCATACTGCGTTCAATTTTTGGCTAAGATGGTAAAAAAAACTTTTGTAAAACCTTTTTTTATCATGAAATCTTTGGATGCAATTAAAATAGAATAATTAATTTACTTTTGATTGTTATTTGTTTCTTTATTTAAACGAATCCTTCATTTACTTTAAATCAATCGACACTGCGCTATGAATTTTTTTCACAATCCGTTTTAGAATGTTCAAACTTTCGGTGTTTAAAACCTCCGTATTTAAAACATACATTTCAATACTACTCTCGGGTCGCTTCGCTCTATCTTTAGTCCTTTATTTTATGTTTGACCACTCTGGAATTTTTTTTTACTAAAACATTCTTCTTGCATTATGCTCATGCTTACTACATTATCTAGATATTTGTTTAATTCCGGTTACCGTATGATGTGTATATTCTGTTGTTGTCTATTAGACTAGTATAATTATTTCGTTTTAGTTTGTTTTTACCACATAACTAATTCGATTATTAATCATGGACTCATGTCTCGTCGCTGAATCACTGGAAACTTTGATTTTCTCTCTATTTATACCTCTTTATTTTAAGTCTGGCAACTTCGAGATATTTCTATTAAATAATGTTGTTGTTGTATAAAAATATTGTTTTTATCTTTGTTTTGTTCCTTTCTTATACATTATCATACTTGCAGGATTAAGTAGATGTTTGTTTAATTCCAGTTACCGTATGATGTGTGTATTTTGTTGTTGTGTGTTAGATTTGTTTTCTTATTTCCGTTTTCCTTATTATTTTCCACGTAACAATTTCATAGTGACAGCCGCTCATCACTATCTACATGTAGTATTATATATACTTAGTCCATATACTGGGTGGTAAAAATTGCAAAAATATAAATTAATTCTAGAATTTCAACTTCAAAAATAGAAACCAATACTAATACAAAATAGTGAGCAATTAGCTCATTACCACTGAGGTACACAGAATAAAGCTTCTTTAATTTAACAGATAATTTACAATTCTTTATCGAAGGATATTTAAAAACAATGCTAATAGTATCTGTACGATTTTCATTGACATTCACTGTATTTCAATATAATGACTGAATTTATTTTGTGATAAACTACTGTTTACAATATATTTTAAAATTTCTTTTTTAATTTTATTTTTATAATAATAATTAAAAATATATTTTTGTTTTTCATTTGCAGGTAAGCCTATATATTCCCCTATTATTTTTTGCAATAAATCAGTAAGTAAATATGATCCTAAGATGAAGGAATTAAATAAACTTATTAAGAAAACTCATGCTTCATTCATCTCTTTACTATTTTCCTTTATACGGAGTAATAAGCTATGCCATACTAAAATTGCAGACATTATAAAATGCATTCAAAGAATTACACTGAGCACCAAAAGTGAGTAAACACCACTGAAATAATTCATTTTCTTAGGATAGTGAGAAAAGTAAATGAGAATAGTTGAATAAATTTCCAAAAATAAAAACATTTATTTATTAATTATGAAATGTTAAAACAAAAAACAAAATTATTGTTGTGCTGCAAGTATATTTTTTATAATAGAAAATTTAAAACTAGAGTGAGTGTTGACTCACTCATGGCGCTTTGTGTATATGCGATCATAAATAAATTTTTACTCAAACAAAAAATGTATTTAAACTTCAGTTTCTGTAAAAAAATAGTAAAAATAATAAAATTTTTATGAATTTCCTCTTAAACATAAAGACAAAAAAACGTTTTTAAACAATCAAAAATCAAGTGGCATAAATATAAGAAGGGTTGTTATGATCAGTTATGTATGAGTATCCGTACCAGAGATCAGCAACGAGTATTCAAAACGATAAGTAGACTCAAATCAGACTTATAATTTCTGATACATACTTATACGCATTCATACTTATTTTAATATGATACTCATACTACTCATACTCAAAGTTGGAAGTACTCGTCGTATTCATACTTAACAATACTCACGATGTTTTTGACTTCGACTCGTCTCTACTTAACATTTACACGAAGCACAAAATAAGTATGATTCGCGTACGAACACTGCTATACTCACAAGCAGGTTGTGTCCTTGCTTTTCTTGTTGGCTTTGTCTTTCCTTTCTTCTTTGTTTGTATATGCAACACCAACAAAGGCTGTAAATTTTGATCAATGATTCGAGTCACTCAAATTACTTATAAGTATCATAAGTATTTTTCTAAATTTATGAATCAGAATGAGTAGGCATATGAATCACATATATTTCGAATGATGTGAGTTTGATGTAAACGTTGTACTCATACTCATTGATATTTATACTTATAAATCAATGTTGTAGCGAGTACGAATGAATCAGAGTAGTTGAATTTCAATTCTGTTGATTCACTCATACTCAAAATTGCAAGAGTGCTTATGAGTAGCGGAAACAGGATTCATTGCTGATGTCTGATCCGTACCCTAGTAGGTAATGTATTGCCTTATTAGATGTGCGACCTTGATTCATACCCCAGGTTAAACATCTCGAAAGAAATATGAAAAAAATATTTCTTTTACAGCTGCCTGTCAGTAGTTTTCTGGCAAAAAGAGAACTGCCAAGAAAAATTCCTCAAACATCTGTACTAATAAACTGTAGGTTCTGCCACTCATGGATCAAATTAAACTACATAGGAAAATTGTGTCTGAAGCAGCTTAGCTTGTAATATTGATTCAAAGGTTGTAATGACTAAGGCAGTATAACTGGCAAAAACTGTAGAAGTAAAATAAAAATGCCACGAAAAAGTTTCTCAAAAATCTGCCGTTCGGAATTGACTTTAAAATGTAGGTACCGCTACTCATGAGTAAAATCAGCATAGTGATATGGACAGTTGGTTTGTAATCTTGACTGAAAGTTTATAATGACGAATTAAAGTAAGTAAACTTATAAGTCTGGAAAAAGCTCTCAGAGCTACGTAAAATTGTCAGAAAAGGTTTTCATATCATGTCATTTAGGTCCAACATTAAACAGTAGGCTCTGCAACTCATGGATGAAATTAGCACAGACAACATGTGTGATGTAAACAGCTAGGTTGTAATCCTGTTAATAAGTCTTGTAATTAACTAGTCCTAGCGATTAAAAAGTTTCATAATTTAGCAAAATCTATCAATTTAGAATAAACAAAAGTCAAGTCAAGATTGCTCTTTGAAATCAAAACAATTCTATGGAAAAACATTTTGACTTTGAGAGACTTTGAGTTATAAAACAAATGCAAATCTAGCATTAGAAGTTAATTGCAGTTTTGACACAATTTAACATTATTTTCTCATTTGAAATCATTTCAGTTCAATTTAAATCAAATATTTCTTTAACCGCATAAATATTTATGTTTTTGGTTGAGTACATTTTTTTTTTTTTTGCTTATAATTTACAAACAGACTCATTTATTATTCCCTATGCATTTATGATTTCTATGCTAAAATGATATGCTTTTTCTCAATAACCATAAAACCATGGCAATAGAAAAATTGTTGATAAATATTGCTGCCAAAGCAGAGTGAGGAAGCGACGGTGGTGATTTTAGTTGTGGCAAGACAAAACGCATTCAATACAAAATGAATAAAAATAATTAGCGAATGTGTTTTTGGCAACATTTTAACATTTGGCACTACAGTTTCAATTCAATTTAATTTATTCAGTATTGACAAACAACGAATTTAGCAACCAGATGAACTGAAAACAGAAAGCCACCTCCTTACCACCATAAATAAAATGAAAATTAATAAAAAAAAAAAAGAAAGGGAAACAACAAACTAAAATTAAATATTTTAATAAATTTAACAAACATCAAATTGTTTTTGTGTCATGTAGATGCGTACTCATTTACATTTTTTTTACATAAATAGGACGCCAACAACAAGTAATATCCTGGCCCTATGTATGTATATCATCTTCATGCCCTTCATGCGTTTCGCGTAACAGTAAACGTTTCGCCATATGAATATTTGTATGATTTAATCATAGAGAGAGAGAGAGAGAGAGAGAGCAAGAGAGTGAATTTTTAAATACCAAAAATACATAAATATTTGCTTACAATGTTTTTATAAAATGCTAATTTTTCGGAGGCAAAAACTTGTTGATGAAAGATTAATATTACGCTGCCATGTCATTATGCCACAAACAGGAAAATAAAAAAGTACTATGCCTTGTTTATTATTTTTATTTCATTAAAACAAACAAATATTCAGCATTTCAGCATTGTAAATAAATTGGTGCCCATTCTGTTATTTCTAGCCAGAATGTGTCATTATTATAGTTTGTAATTGGGATTCGTTAATTTTGATCAAAAAACAGAAACAAAAACCAAAAAATTTTAAAATTTATTTCATTACAGCTAATGAAGCGTATGATTAATATTTATTACCGCATTCATATATAAATTAATATTGCTCATACGTAATATACGTACGTAATGTAATCAAAACATTAATCATTGCCATACGAAATTTTAACACACTTGAAATAAAAATTTTAAAAAAATTTAATTTTCATCATAAACTAAAAAAAAAATTGCATCTCATATCTATAAGAAAAACTCGAAGTGCAGATACAATCTGGATATTCTAAATAAATTCTTGCCTTGTATTGGATATGCATAAGAGCATTTATTATAATATCACGTAACAAATTCAAGTCGATTCATATATCCTATTATGAAGTTAAGCATGATGGTTAATGATGTATTAACTTATATTTCAATGCGTAACCGATCGTTGTCATATTACTTGCTTCCTTAATTGATCATTGCAACTCTTCAGTCAAAATTACGATCTATTTTCTCACACAGCTAATGTTGAATGTGATAATTTTATCGATAAGTTGTGGTACTTACCCAATCCTATAGTGTCAACTCCGAACGACCGGTTATTAAAAGAAAAAAACTTTCATGGCAATCTTATTTACTCTCAGAGATTTTTTTCGAGATGACTGCTGAAAGAAAGTCGCTGAAGAAATATTTTGTTCTAGATGACTGACTTGGGTGTTTTATCCATATTCTCACGTCTAATAAGTATCATGTCTAATAAGTCTCACGTCTAATAAGTCTCACGTCTAATAAGTATCACGTCTAATAAGTATCACGTCTATCTACTATACTGGACAAAATATCATATTACAGACTTTTTCGATCAACCAAATTTGATGTACACACTTAAGCCATATAGGGCCCATTATAATACCTCAGTCGTTTGTTATCTGCTTGTCCTCCACAACCATTCAAAGGTCTGCTTAAGAGACTCTAAATGCCGCCGTAATTAATTAGATAGTGTGTTAGCTTATTAGACTGAAAGGCCGAGATCAAACCCCATGTTAGACATCAAAATATTTCTTCTGCGACTTCCTCTCAGGAGATTTCTGGAAAGAACTCTAGGAACAAATAAAATTGCAACGAAAAGCTTCTCAAAAACTGTCCTTCCGAGTCGACTTTAAACGGTAAACCCCAACACACATATATAAAATTAATTTTTGATGTTGTTCGCTATGTTCCTGGCGAATGAGTTTATTCATAATAAGCCAACTTTATAGGGGTCCTTTCAGGGCGCTTTATTGCGCCAACTATATAAAAAATTTGAGTCTAGTGAGAGAAGAATTTCATCTAAACCGCATCGAGCTTGTTAAGTTCTGGCGATTTAATTCGAATTAAAATGTTTGAACATCAATTCGAATTTAACAAGTAAAGTTATGTATATATAAGGTTAACAGACTTCTGTTAACTGTTGAACAGGATCAAAAGCTAGGTCCTAATCCTGACTGAAGGGTTGTAATGACCAATTATGTATGTATGTATGTATAGGAATCAACAGCGTGCCTTATATTTTATTATATATTTAGTTGCTGAAAGGTGGTACAAGACAACTCGCGTGTCTGCCCTTACTGTAATACACCACAATGATCGCGCCAACCATCGGCCAAAGAGTCATTTGTATTCAATTCAAAGCCCCGACCCCTTGATATCGTTTTTCTTAATTTCAGTAGACCTTATTAAATGGAACATTATTGTCTTGATGTCGCCTTTGGCATTGATTCGATTAGTTGGTGAAACTAAATATACGATAATTTGAATTTCGATTGGTCTTTACATATTGGCGAAATGATGATGATGTTAGAGAAGCAGACTACAAACATTCAAAAGCCCATGGTTCAAACCCTAACTGAAGCATTTAGAACAAAACAAAATCAATCGGTATTACAAGTACTTTATAGCAACTTTATAGCAACTGATCTTTGTTTCTTAGGCCAACCGTTAATTTAACTTAACTTTAGCTAAGTTTACTTTACCAATGTTTAGTACAAGCACCGTAATAAAATATTGGCCATCGTTCCTTTAAGGAAACCTAGAGTTGCTATGAAGCATATTCTCTACTTTTATTTTGATTTCTTTGGTTTATTTCAGTTTAATTAATCAAGTTTTTCCAGATGGGAAAACGTTATTAGTTTCTTAAAAACCACTTTCTCTCTATCTCTCTCTTGCTCTGTGAATATATAGCAGGTTGTTAGTTTTTGTGTCCTATTTTTTTCTTAATAAAAAGAAGACAAATATATACCTAAACATAATTAAAATTACAAATAATTTAATTAAATATAATGACTTTCAATACTAAAAATAAATAGAAAATCTTTAGAATCAGAAATGAAAAGAAAAATAAAATTAAAAACAAAAATTATTGTTATCTTATACAGCAATGAACTATTTTGAACTAATGAACTATTTTAAACAAATGATTAATTTTTATTAATTTGTATTTATAAATGAATAATATGAGTATCTATATGTGTAGATATATAATTCTATATATCATATAATCTATACACATATACATACACATATAAACGTAAAAAACAACAAGAATTATAAAAAACCAAATATTTTTGAAATATTCAAGCATGACGACTGGATAGATGCTCTAAGCATTTTTATGATTTTCTGTGGAATTTAATTTTTGTTGGTAACATGAATGAGTTTATTCATAATAAGCCAGCTTTATAGGGTTTGGTCAAGAAAAACCGGGTCCTTTCATATTCACATACATACATAATTGGTCATTACAACCCTTCAGTCACGATCCTTGACCTTCTTTCTCACACCACTTATGTTGTGTATGTTAATTTTATACATAAGTGGCTGTTCCTATAGTTTAAAGTCGACTCCGAACGACAGATTTTTTTGAGAAACTTTTCATGGCAGTTTTTTTTTACTCTCAGAGTTTTTGCCAGAAATCTGCGGAGAGGAAATCGCCGAAGAAATACTTTTTGTATTTTGTTGTGATGTCTGGCCTGGCTTTACGTCTAATAAGCCAACACACTACCTACTAGACTACGGCGACTTCAATTTCCTTACTTGCAGATAATGAGAACTGGTCGCAGAGATCACACAATGCATCCCGATAAATTCACTGTTTGGCGTAAATTTTGAACTGTCTGTATCATAGTTCTAAAATTCTTTGTGACCGATTCTAGTTATGCTTTTACAGTCAAGGACGATAACTATTGATAGATGATTACCAACGACATGAGGTTTCAAAATGATGGATGTTCTGCACAGGCGACTTTAGCGCATAAGCATTTCACATAGATCTGTTTACGTTTATTATTGTTGTGTTGTCTGTATATTTTGTGTATTTCGTTTTTTTTATGCTGGTCTTTGTTGTTATATTAGGCAGTTTGATAATATGTAAACAAGTTTGTTTACTACATTGTTCTGTTTTTTGTAGCTTTTGTTTACAATTTAAATGTTAAGCGATATAAAAGTAAAATTCTAGTATCGCAACAGTATTTTATATTTAAGATATCCTTGTATGTAGGGTAACACATAGCCAGGACATTCCACTTTACTTCTAATAAGCCAACACACTACTTACTAGACTGCGGCGACTACTGGGTTCTTTCAATGCCATTTATTGCGCCAACTTTGTGAAAAATTACAGTTTAGTAAGAGAAGAATTTCATTCAAACCGCATCTAGCTCGTCAAGTTCTGACGATTTAATTCGAATATAGTTATGTATATGTATATAAGGTTAACAGCCTTCTGTTAACTGGAACAGGAACAACAGAAAACTTAAGTAACCAAAGAAATTTAGCATAAATAAACCGAACATTATGAAAATGCTCTCTCTAATTATTTCCATTTCTCTTTATCCTTTCTTTGGAATTTTGATCTTTCTGCCGTATTGGTGGAGAAGAGAACATTTTTATATCTGAGCTATGCTCGATAGCATATAGAATACTCGCAGCATTTGAATCGGAGAAAATGTTCAAAATCCTTTTAAAATACTGCTTACAGTTTGCAAGCTGAACAGAACTCCGCTTATATCTAACGTTTATGCACGTCCAGCAAGTGTCTGACATTTTGAGGAAAGAATGCATATGAGTAGTCCTAGAAACTAAACTCATAGCAATGACGATTGTAAATTTAATGTGTAAAAAGCGGAATAAAATAGGATTTTGCACTTTCCAGGGACTCCAGTTGTGGCTTCACTTGAAGGTACAGTCAATCTCGCTTATAACGAACTCGGTTATAACGAATTCTTGGTTATTACGTACATATTTTCAAATCCCAACGTTTTAATAACAATTTTCATAGAAAAAACTTCGTTTATTACGAACTCCTTTATAACGAATTCTCGGTTAAAAGGAACTGCTTTAAGTGGTCCTAGTAATTAAATTTCATACATTTTACCTTTTTTATAACTAACCCTAAGGAATAAGTTTGAAAGGCGGCAATATGGCAACATTACATTATAATCCAGCATCTTTAATCAGCTGCTAGATAAAAAGAATTAACAAATATTTTTGGTTTTTATAAAAAAAAACTTTTGGTTTTTAATAAATGAAAAAATTCTTTGTATTTTATATTTTCTTCTAGCCTTCACCCCGTTTATTACGAACTTTGCCTATTTGCGAACTATTTTTTCTGGTTTCACGAAGTTCGTTATAACCGGGTTTCACTGTATATCGTTCTTATTGCTTGCAGGCACAACGAAACATATAGAAAAATTTGGACAATTTGAACAGCAGGAAATTTAAACGTTATAGGATTAATTCAAACAATTCCAATGCAATATTTATGCATCTACTTTCAAATATTGAGGTAGTATTTGACACGTACTGTGTATACCTTTAACAATAAATTTCAACTGGATTTCTTTCAATTTGAGCTTCTTTATTATATGGAGGTGAAGCATGAAATTAAAAAGGAGGTCTCCAAAACGTTATTGTTATTGTTTGGCGACCTAAAATAATTAGCAAAAACTGTAGCAAAAACTGATTGAGTACGAAATTCGAAGAAGAAAATATCATTTGCTTGAGCATACATACATTAGAAAAGAACTAAAATTCTGGAATTAGTATTAACCATTTGACTGCTAAGCGGCGCAAAAGCGCTGCGTTCATTTGTTACGAAAATCGCATTTGCGAACTTCAGTCATAAACTCAAAAAGCAAAAAAAAACGATCAAAGATTGTTAGAATTTTGTAGATTCTTTTATTACAATAATTAATTCAAGTTTTCGAGCAGTTTTCGAACGTTCTCACCAGAATCGCTTAGCAGTCAAACGGTTAAAGAGCACAATGAATGTTAATATTTTTTAGTTGATGCATGCGAGTAGTCTAGTAGCTAGTGTGTTGGCTTATTAGGCGTAAAGCTTCGGTTGAAACCCCAGGTCAGACAACTCAAACAAATACGAACAAATATTTCAATAGAATTTTTGGCAAAAACTCTAAGAATAAATCAAATTGCCTTGAAAAGTTTCTCAAAAATCTGTCGTTCTGAGTCGACTTTAAACTGTAACTCCCACCATTCATTCAAAAAATTAAGATACAGAGCATAAATGATGTGAAAAACTAGGTCGTAATCTTGACTGAATGATTGTAATGGCTAATTGTGTTATGTTATATATGAAGGATTACAACCGTTATCCAGGGTAGTCTTTTGGTAGTGCTTTAGTCTATTAGTAACAGTATCGGGGGTTCGATTTCAACCAGGAACTTTGATCTGCTATACTACACCAAGTATATGGTTTTATATATGGAAGATAAAAGTTCCAATGGAAAATTTGTTTGTACATTAAAATCATGAATCCAAAATACTTGCAAGAAAGTAGTCACCGAAATTAATTAAGTTTTCATCGTTTTGTCTCACACATTTGGCATTCCTTCTTTATTTCACAGATTTACCTAAAAATATGGACAAAAGTATTTAATTTTTAAAAATTTTTTTTTTTATTTTATGATGTTACAAACGTCAACACCAACACCTACACAACCGTGTAGTGTATAAAAATAGAAAGAAAAAAAAAAGATTTTCACACCTGGATTTAAAGAATTTTTAACGAAATAATCATACTTCTGTACGTAAGGTACGCATATATTATAAAAGAAAATATATTTGCATGCATGGTTGTACCATATTCCACGTCCGTAGACATCAATTGTTAGTTGCTGCTGCAAATCTGAAATGAAAAAATAATCATACATTCTCACATTCATACAAATCAAATGTGGGTGGACACATGCAAGGTGAACAAATTTTTTTAGCCTCACACCCACCTATAAACGTATATACATATATGTATGTACATATATATGTATATGCGTTGTGTTCTTCTCTTTTTTATTTTTCCTAATTCTCTCAATTTTTCTGCCTCTCTATCGCTCTAATTCTCTTTAAGCATTAAAAAATATAAATTTTTAGAGAAATATCAAGAATGTTGTTTTTTTTTTAATTAAATTCCATGTATTTCATTGCATATATTATTTTAAAAACTATAATAAAAAAAAATAAATAAAAAAAATTAAAAGTTTTTCATGAAAAGAAAAAATAAAAAATCAAAATAATTAATTTAAAATTATTCTCATATTTTCGGTTGTTGATTTTTGTTTTTCTTTTCTATTAAATTTTTTTGTGTTGTATCATATACATTTTCTTGGTCTTTCACATTATTTTTGTTTTGTTTTTCTATTGCATAAAGATGCGAGAAAAACTCTTCAATATCATCTCAAACAAGGTAAATGATCATTAAAAATCAAACAGACTGAAAAACACACTGAAAAATAGAATGTATTTGTGCAAAATTTTCTTTTCATTTGTTTTGAAAAAAAAACAAACAAAAAAGAGTTGAAAAAGTAGAAAAAAATTAATAAAAATGAGAAGCAGCTAAACTAACAATTACCCTACAATTGGGAATTCATTAGGTGAATAACAAAATTGATTTTTTCTTTGTATGAAAAGAACTTGAAGCTCTTACACTCTGCTGTACTTATTGCCTTTGAACTTGTACTCTAAATAGACAACAGCAGGTTTTCTTATTTCTTTAATAAAATATAACACATATACAGTAATACCCCGCTTAACGCGGGGTATACGTTCCAAATAGTTCCAGCTCGAAACAAGACAACTTAACACGTACATATGTACCCATCTAGTACACGTTGATGACAACTAATAAATCAACAGTAACGCAGGAAAGATGCGTTCGTACTTTGATTACACAATTGGTCATTACAACCCTGTAGTCAGGATTATTGACCTAGTTTCTCACACTGCTTATGTTGTGTGTGTTAATTTTTATACAAAAGTGCCCGAACTTACAGTTTAAAGTCGACTCCGAACAACAGGTTTTTTGAGAAACTTTTCATAGCAATTTTATTTACTCTCAGAATTTTTGCAAGAAATCTGCTGAGATGTTGTTTTGATGTTTTGATGTCTGGCCTGGGACTCGAACCCTGACTTTTACGTCTAATAAGCCAGTACACTACCTACTAGACCTTGGCGACTTCGCACTGTGATTGCGACTTCGGAGAATACAGTTGTAATCTTTATTTTGAACAGACTAACAAAAAAAGCGTAGCAAAAGATACATAGTATACACCGTCGCTATATAGTGCACCGCTTCTGGCTAGTGCACGACCGCTTCATTTGAAACAGCGTTATACTGAAACAGCGTTAAGTGGGACAGTGTTAAACGGGGTCTTACTGTACATACATAATTAACTAATACAAGCCTTCAGTCAGTATTACGACCTAGATTCCCACACCACTTATGTTGTATGCCTTAATTGTATACAAGAGTGCCCGAACTCACATTTTAAAGTCGACTCCGAACGATAGATTTTTGAGAAACTTTTCATGGCAATTTTTTTTTTTATTTCAGAGTTTATGCCTGAAATCTCCGGATTCGAAATAGTTCTTTATATTTCTTTTGGTAGAGATGTACGATCTAGAGTTTGAATTGTTGCCTCACATTACCTAACTAATCCTAAACGAACTTCTTTATGGTTAGCTGCCCAAGAATAATTAAACGATTGTTATTGCGGGTTCGCAAAGGCGAAAAATCCTATTCTAATCCAAAAATTTTAGGGATATGAGAACATCTACAAAAGTACTTATGGCGTGTAGCGCTTTTAGTCTAAAAATTAATTAATTTCTGAACATCCTGCTAGACTAGACTAGCGTGAGGGTCGTGGGTTCGATTTCTATCAAAGGCTCTGCCTTGTGACACTACACCGAGCATATGGTCAAAGTTACTCAGCTCGTATATAATTAAAATATAATTAAATATAAAATGATTTCTGTAGAGTATGTGAGTGACCAGTGGAAACTAGAGAATCATATCTTATGCCACTGTAATCTATTGAATGCCTAATGTAATCTATTGATAACCAAATAACAAATGTTGGCAAAATACTATTACCCTATAATTGGTAGAAACACTCGATCTTCTTTTTTGTACTCCACTTAATTTCAGTTCCATTAAACAAATTTATAAAGGTTGTTGTATTGGGTTAAGTAGAACAAAATCTATTCCTTTCCAACATCTTGCTCCGCCTTATCTTTTTTTGAAAATTACTGTTAATATTGTCCTTAGAGGATAAATAGTTAAAAGGACTCCTCTAAAAGTTTTCTCATTTTATCAGATTCAAGTCCAATTTGCATGCGTCTGAAGTTCCGCATTTTCAACAATTCACTGCCATTCAGAATCTCTTCGCAAAGTTTGCCAAGCTCTTTTAGTTTACTTTAAGACTTTGTCTACTAGTCAATACTTGAAAACAATTAAAATACGAGATATTTACTTTACGTTGCTAGAAATAGATTTAAAAGACCGATTTAAACAAACTGCTATGTAAGGTGTTAATATCTCACAAGAACAAAGTATACGCATAGCCAAGATGCAAACCAAATCCAGATATTGTAAGTGCGGTTTAAATTTCGCTTAATGCTTAATTGAAAGTATGAAAGTAAACCTCATATCCTGTACTAAACAATATTTACATGCTTAATTGGTTATTACAACATTTTATTCTGAACTAACACAGGACCCCTGTTTTATATGTTAATTGTATCTATAAATGGCAGGATATTCAGTTTAAAAAAAAATTCACATATTGGTCACTCTTTTCTTTCTAACCATAAACCATCTTTCTTGTATTCCGTCACAATGCACCGCATAAATAGGAGTCACTTCCTGAATATTGGTCCCAAAATAAAATGTAAAATGTCGATTCCGAACGACTGATTTCTGAGAAAGTTTTCACTGCAATTTTACTTTACTCGCGGAAATTTTGTCAAAAAGCAGTTGAAGGCAAGTTGTCGAAGTAATTTTTTTTTTTACAGATTTTTTCAAGATGTCTAAGCCAAGTTTTGAATCAATGACGTGCAAGTTTATATGATTACAAAACCTGGTAATAATCGCTTTAAAAAAAGAATTCAGACACGATATATTTCTCCAATATATTTCTCTTGCTTTATATTCTATTCGTAAAAGAACAAAAAAAATTTATAATTAAATTTCGTATTATTTACAGCGCAACATTAATTAAATCAGAACAACAGTAGAATTTTTCTTTACGTGCAGAATTCATGTGCGTAACATTCGGTATAAATTTACGCAAATGAAGCCAAGTTTATGCAACTGGCTGGCTAGTTGGTTGGTTGGTTAATAATATATTAACGATAATATAATATAATGATAATAATAATAATAAAATAATAATCATGCATTGGAATTGTGTGCGGTTTTTTAAACTCAACCGCCAATTTGTGTTCAAATGGCACAGACATACGATACAAACAGAATTTTTATTATATGGAAACCTTTAAAATTACGGGAATAATTAAATAAATTTATTGAAAATGTATGTGTTTGATTATGGCAAACAATTTTAATTAGAATTCGAAAAAATAAAAACTATACAACAGGGGTTAAAATATATGCAACAAACAAAATATTTCAACTCTTGCCAACTGTTTTTTTTTTTTTTTTTTGTTAATAAGCCATCTTCTTCTGATCAATTTAAAAAAAAAAAATTAAATTGGACTCTACACCAAATATAATATAGTTTGACGAATTCCAGGATAAGTTGCTTAAATATCATTTTGAGAAAAACCTAGTGGTGGAAACTCCACAGTACCTTAACGATAGATATTTGAGACACCTTCTTTGGCAATTTTATTTACTCTTACACTTTTTGCAAGAAATCTACTGAGAGGAAGTCGCCGAAGATTTATTATCATATTTTCGTTTTGATGCCTGACCTGGGGTTTGAACTCGGGCCTTCAGTATAAAAATCCAACACACTACCTACTAGACCACGACGATTCCTTCTTATCAACAGAACCATATTTTATAAAGAACTTTAGAGCACAGTAATCGAAAACACGCAAAAGTTTTTGACATTGACTTAAAATTTTGCAAATACATCATCAGTCAAATGTTTTTTGAATACGGGCCTTTAGTCTAATAAGCCAACTACTAGACTACAACGACTTTATAGGGTCTTTATAAGATCTAGCTTTAAATTCATATGACATTCAACAAAGTGTGCGTGAGATATGATCGAGATTTTTTTATTCAACTGAAAGGCCAATTGATGAAATCTCGTGTGAAATATAACATCGTACAAATGTCCTCGATGATTTCTGTTGGCAAAACATATCCGAAATGTTGAATTGTCCAAAAATCTGGCACATAAATTAAAGAAAAATTCTATCACGATCATATCATGTAACCACGGTGATTAGTTTACATTACCTCCACCTGATATGACCATGGCCTCAAATTGCTAATGCACAGCATAAGATGTGTGGCACGTAGATCCGTCCTTTTGGAATCACATATCGTTGACATCGAAATCATCCATTTCCAAAAGAAATTTCTAATCGTTAATCGCTCCTGCAAATATACTACGTCGTAATATATTGCTGTTCATGGTTGTTGGCCGAAACAACCTAGAGAAACATGAACTAATTGGACAGAAATTTATATTCTACAATTAATATGAACTTGGGTTTATGCCCAATATAAACCACTACTACTACAACAGCTAAACCACTAACGTTTCCATGCCAATTGGATTAATTTAATACATGACTAGCGAGATCTACTGTTTGAAATTAACTACGTACGTCCGATTTTTTTGAGAACCTTTTTCATGACTATTTTATTTATTTTCCGAGTTTTTGCCAGAAATCTGCTGAATCTCTTACAATAACAACAATATATTTCTAGATAAGGCTTACAGTCGATAAATTTTCCATTTGCTGTACAAGCTGTTTGGCAAAGTAACCCGTTCAAATAATTAAGTAGACAAATCATAGTGGAGGTGTCAATGAATGGTGATTAATTGCCTTACTTTGGTTGTAGACATCAGACGAAATTATAAAGAAATTTATTTTTAGTTTCCTTTAAACTGATTCAATTTAAATATTTATCGATAACTATACAACTGCAAGTTTTAGTCATATTATTGGGGACTGAGTAATAAAGATTTTTATTTCGGTCTTCAGCGGGAATTTCTTCTTTTTTTATTTGTAGAGTATTAAACGAATTCGTTTTAAGCTAATGTTGAATATTATTTACACAATTTTGAATGAATTGATTGAGTTGAAATATTTATCGATAACTAAGCAACAGCAAGTTAAACGGCAATTATTAAAGGTTTGGTAACTAAAATTTTTTTCTTAGGTTATTATGTTGGAATTCAGTGGCACGGTAGGTAACCACTAGAGTAGAGTATCAAATGAATTCGTTTTAAGCTAATGTGGAATATTATGCGCTCAATTTTTTATTTTTCTTTTTTATTTTCTGATACATCTCATCTACACTCACTCATATTCATTCCCCGTTCACAAAGACCACATATTTTTGCACATCATCATCATTTTTATTTTCATCATCATTATCATGCAATCGTCACAATGATACTCTCAATACATCTCATTAAATATTGCTGAATAAGAACCTCAAATGAAATGAACAACAACAATAACACTTAAAATAAAAACTTAAAAATAAAAAAAATAAAAAAAATTATTCACGAGAAATAAGCCAAACTAATGACCAACCAATTGAGTTCTTAACAATTTTCACGATACTCACCTCATTATTCGAAACGTCAGTTTCAACGATATTCGACTAACGAAATAAACGCGCTGAGTAAAAATTGTTTATAAAATAATAAAAAAAAACAAAAAAATAAAAATTTGCATAGATAGGCAACAATAGCAACAAAAAGAAGAGAAACAATTTTTAAGAAAAATAAGTAAATTTGCTATAAAAAGCAAAATATATAATAAATATCGCATTAAAATATAATAAAATTTTTATCAAAACGAACAACGAACGAAGTGAAGTGAAGAATTTCTTTTGAAGCAAAACTCACTTACTCTTAAATTTAAGCAAGAAAAATTAGCCGAAATAATTTTCAATAAAACCGTGTAAAACAAAAGTGAATTTTGGCTAAAACGGTCAGATAAGTCAAATTATTGTTGGAAAGTCAAACGATAACAACAATAACAATTCTATTGTGAAACGAATTTAAAATCAAAAAAATTAAAAGAAAAAATACTCAAACAAACGGGATTTAAAGAGACAAAATCGTTATTGTTTTTAAATAAAATTAATTAAAAGTTTTTTTTTTTTGTTTGTTTAACAAAACAAAAAAGTGGTAAATTTTTTTAAATTTTTTCTAAATATTCCAATATTCCACTTCTATTACCAAGAATTCTTTTTAACCGTTTTTCTATAATTTTTTGTTCATCTTTTTTCTTAACACCAAGCCTGTGAACTTTGTACAAACAAAACGGGAGTTTATATTTTGAATTTTGCTTCCCCGCTAAAAAAAAAAGAAAAGAAATCAAAAATTAAACCCAGAAAACGAACTTAATTAAAAAATATAATTTAAAAAATATTAAAAAAAAAACATTTTAATTATTAATAATGGGTGCCCAGTGGAAAGTTATTAATGAAAATTATAAAAATTTAGAGGGTAATTTTCTGTTTGTGTTGTATATGTGTCTATGTTCCTTAGTTTTTAAGTGGATCTAAAAAACAAATCCTGCAATTAAATATTTTTAACCTCACAAAAAAAAAAATAATTTTCTATATTGCTTAAATATTTGCGCTTTACTTTACTAAAAAAAAAACAAAACTGAAAAAATAAACCAAAAAGTATGCCAGTTTGATTCATTGTGTCTAGCCACAAAAATTATAATTTAATAATTTTGGTTTATTTTTCTTCTTTCTATGCAGCAACAATTAATTAATTAGGCAACAAAATGTGATACGTATGAAAGGATACAACATATTTATTGAATCTCTAGAGTTATTAAACCGAATGAATTTAAGTCTACATAGTCACTAGGGATGCCAAACGGGATCGATTTTTAAAAATCCCGCGAATCGGGATTTCGTAAATCCCGATACCGAAATCCCGGGATATTTCGGGATAATTCGGGATTTAAAAATCCCGAAAAATTACGGGAAAAGTCGCGATTTTCTCTTAACAATAAAAATATTTTGTTAACAAAATCATTTGTATTCCAATTATGTATATCAGAATTAGGTCATTAAAAATAAAATATAAAAATAGCAAGACAAAATGTAACAAAGAAGCGTAAATAAACAAAAATAAAAATTATTCATACATATGCCTATGCATTATTTGGATTCCAACAAAAAGATTAAAGCATCTAACAAGTGATCTGATAGGCTTAAACGAGTTTCGTTGTCAACATACGCTCCCTTTGAAAACCACTTTTCGCAATCAATATTTGCTGGTAAAATAGTTCCAATATAGCTGTATGCAGCTTGTAAATATTCACCTCTACTACCTCCTGATGTAAATAAATCTATTTCTTTGGACAGTTGAGTATCTAAATTAGTTACCGTTTTAATTCGTTTAATAGGGCTTTTGCATTCTTCGATGCCATCAAATAATTTTTTATCAGTGGAAGTAGGGTTTTCCTTATCTGAGATGCTATTATCGAAGTCAAGTGATATAGAATTTTTTTCAGGACCTTTTGTAGGGTCAAAATACATATGAATTCACAATCCCGAAAATCCCGAAAAATCCCGGGACAAGTTTTTAAAAATCCCAGGATTCGGAATTTTATGAATCCCGAAAATCCCGGGATTTCGTAATTCTGGATTTCCCGATTGGCATCCCTAATAGTCACCATAAGTGTCTAATTAAAAAGTTAATCAAACCCAGTATTACTTGAACATAACTGGAATTAAACAAACATTTGCTGTGAAAAGGAATAACAGTAAAACTATCATAATTGCTTACGGAAATTCACGGAATAAAAGTGGTAACTGCAAGGAAGAATATTTCAATCAGAAAATCCTCGAAAATACTCTAAATATTATTTGTCTAATGCATTCTAATAATTCTTCAAAGAATTTGTTATTTGCATTAAGATAATGTAAAGCAAAATATATTTTTGCTTCATTTTATGTAATCATTTTATTATGTTCCTACATCAGTTTCTATTTCCTTAAACAAAATTTTGCAACGTTGCTGGTATTGTTCTATTGTAGGAGGTTCTAGAAAGATAGGGTTACCACATATCGTTGTTTGGAGTTTATTGTAAAAATATACTGAACTGTTTCTAATAATAGATTTGTTTGTATACCCCACATAAGCTTCAATTTCCTTAATCCAGGATTCTTCTGTCGTATCAGATTCTAGAATGATAGGGTTGCCATATATCGTTGTTTGACACATATCGTTGCGAAAATATACCGAACTTTTTTATTACTCCCACATAAGTTTCAATTTAATTAATCCAGGTTTTTCAACGTAGCTGATGTTGTTCTCTCGTATCAAGTTCTAGAATGTTAGATTTGCTGCATATTTTTGACTGAAAATCTTCTGCAATAATACACGGAACTGTAAGAAACTTTAGACGTTTACTTTATTTTTTTTAAAGGCGTAACGTCCGTTAACTTTCTTCTAACATGTATTGATGAATGACATTTTATCATCTTGTTTCGCCTAGTCTTCTTCCTACCATATCCGTTGTTGATATATCTTTTCTAAGGCTCAGATGGATGTCAGTATGGTGAACATGGGAGATAATTATGGGAATTGTTATTGAAATAATTTCTAACAAATTTGATACAAATTTTTCTTTTTAGTTTTTCTTCGAAATAATTTCAGAATTATAAACCGGTGTAGTTTAGTAAGCTAAGTACAATACTCATGGTCAAAATAACTTCTTAATTAATTCCAAATAACATAATAATTTCGATCACAAGTCTTGTAATTAGCTTTCTGGATTACTCGGGATTGTACTCAAGCACAGCACTCATGTCTTTCTCATGCCAATTGTTCTAAGCAACCATGTTGATGAAGAGTCTGAAAACTAGTAAATATAGCTACTGGAATAACAATAATTAAATCAAGACTACAAGTTAATATTTCACCTTATCAACATACATACATAATTAGTTATTACAACCCTTCTGTTAGGATTACGACATAGCTTTCCACCACTTATGTTGTGTGCATTAATTTTATCCATAAGTGACAGGACAAACTGTAGTACTCCGAACGACAGGTTTCTGAAAAGCTTTTCATGGCAATTTTATTTTACTCATAGAGATTTTTCCAGAAATCTGCTGAGAAGAAGTTGCCGAAGAAATATTTTCATATTTTCGTTTTGATGTCTGATCTGTGGTTTGAACTCGGGCCTTCAGTATAATAAGCCAACACACTACCTATTAGACTACAACGACCTCCTCTTATCTACAGAACTATATTTTATAAAGAACTTCAGAGCACAGTAATCAAAAACAAGCAAAAGTTCTTCACATTTGACTTAAAATTTGTCAAATACATCATCAATCGAAAGTTTTTTCAATAAAGCATTCGATATATGTGCGAAGATATTAAAAATATATCTCTGTAGTTCTTACTCATTCACAAGATATTAAAAAAATTATGTTTTAAACCGACTGAGCTGCTAAATTCTTTAATAATTACTTCAATTAAACATTTTACATCTAAGAAATCCTGAGATTTATTTAGACGCCTTCTAAGAATTGCACAACACATAACCAATCAAGAATCAGGCAGAATGTTGGCGACATAGACGAGAGCTTGTGATTCATACCACAGCTCACATATCTCGAACATAATAAAATTATTTCTTCCGGCGACTTCCTCTCCACCTTCTATTTGCAAACACTCTGTACAATTTGTAAATAAAATTGTCCATGAAAAGTGTCTTAAATCTGTCATTATGAGTCTGTCGTTGTAGAATACGCCACTAATGGATAAAATGAATACATACAGCATGGGTAGTGTAATAAGCTAGGTTGAATTCCTGGCTAAAGGCGTGTAATAACCAATTAAGTGAATTTGTAAATAAATATAGTTTATTTTTCTTTCAGACTGGCATAAAATCAAAACACACTCACAACGTAACTCATATCTGAAAGTCTTTTTTTGAGTAGGTAATGATAATGAGGATGGCTTGGGAAAAAGTTTGTGTACCATGACCTTGACAATATATTGAAATAGACTTCTTAAAATGATTATCAATGATCCAATTGAAATGTTGTCGAGTATCACAGGCTTCATTCATAATTCCATTTGAAAAATTTAAAAGTGTTCTATCCAAAAATCGTATTTACAGCTACGTAAGGCGATATATTGTGCTTGAACAATGATTTGTTGTACAGTATTCCCTCGATTTACGTCGTCTCGATTTACGTTGTTTCGATTAACGTCGTCAAAAATTTTGTTCCCTTCAACTTAGATTTGCATCGTCTTCGATTTACGCCGTCTCTATAGTTTATAAGCAAAATCAGGGGAATTCCCTCTTTAAAAAAAAATCAATACATAGTATAAAAATTTAATTATTTTAGTTTTTTTTTTTTTTTGTAAAATATAGATATGCATCTGATAGTATGAGTTCTTTGAAATTCGATTTACGTCTTTTCGATTTACGTCGACTTTTTCCGAAACATTAAACGACGTAAATCGAGGGAATACGGTATTACCATATCCGACATTATAGGATCTAACAATCGAGGGTGGAGATACACATTTTCGTTATTCATAGCTTAAAACTAACTTTAATTTTGATAGCTCTACTCATGTATGGAAAATTCCGTTCCATATTTCTTCTTTCACACTGTCTAGTCATGCCTTATCGTTTATGGTATGCCTCTACTATTGTTACAAATGTTTACAAAAAAATAAAAGCAAGAATAACGAAAACTTGACCAATTATATACCAATAATTTAAATTAATTGACTGCAAAATTATAATTATTTCTCCAATAGCAACAGCAACAATGGCAAAATTATCAAAAAAACAAAATGGGCGTGTGGGAATTTCTTTCCATAAAGTTGGCGTGGTGACCACCAGCAAGAACAATAAAATTTTTCGTTACTATTTAAGCATATTTATATGATAATGTATAGGTTTGTATATGTACAAATGCATACATACATACTTATGTATACTGTATGTATCTGTATATGTAAATAATTTTTTTTCTGTTTTTTTTTTTGTCTGTTTGAATTTGTTTTCATTTGCAACAATTAAAATATTTAAGGCGCAATTGTAATTAAAATTCTTCAACAATAATTACATTCAACAGAACAATGTTGATGTCGTATGTGTGTTACAATTCGAATGACAAATACTTTGGTTGCAACGTACGTAAAATGTCTCAATTTATAGAAAAAAAAACCCGATACGACAGTGTTAATGGAAATTTTAATTTAATTTATTTTTCTTCTTTTTTTTCTGGAAATTAAATCATTTAAGACTGGGATGCATGAGTCGTAGGATTTTAATAAATTTATTACTTTTAGCATAAATTTATTGTCAACATTTGGCAGTAAAGGCTTATCCATACGTTGTTGTGAAAGGTAAGTTTAAATACAACGAAAACCTTTAAGGCTCAGGTTTCGACGAATCTTTTGCTTTGTTTAAATGACAGAACCTTGCTTAGCCTTTGGAATGGTTACAGCAGTAGGTCCTTTCAGAATGGTTTACCATAAATTTCATACGCATTTTTGTATGTGGTCGCCGTAACCAAATAGGTAGCGAGTGCAGCCACAGTTCAAACACCGGGTCAGGCATCCACAACAAAACAAAATGTGAAAGGCAAATATTTTTCGGCGTCTTCCTCTCAGTAGATTTTTGGAAAAAACTCTGGGAGTAATCAAAACTGTCATGAAAAAGTTTCTCAATAATCCATCGCACGGAGTTGACTTTTTTTTTATTAAAGCTGCACTCAGGGGATAATCCCTACTCATGCAGCGCATTGTGCAGGTTTAGGAAAGGTGGAAAGAGGGAAGATGCGAACGGTAAGGAAACGAGATGCTGCTGGTGACTATAAAATGGCCAGTGCTATACCTTCACCATTAGACAGTATACAGTAATCGTCTCCGAGAAGCCCGCAGTTTCTCACACCACTTATGTCAGGTTAGGTTAGGTCGTCATGGTAGCTCTGATATCACAAAGCTCACTTGATGTGATGCCACGGCTGAAACGCAGCCCCTGTATTAACCAAGTTCCGCCAAATCAGGGAAAGGAAGAAGTTGATCAGCGCAAGGGCTATATAACAAAAGCATGACTACCCCGTACTAGAAAACCTGCCACTTATGTTGTGTGTGTTAATTTTAAATTTTTATAATTTACACTTTTCTTGGCAATTTTTTCTTTACTCTCAGAGTTTTTGCAGGAAATCTACTGAGAAGAAATCGCTGAAAAAATACTTTTTTTATTTTATTTTGATGTCTTGCCTGGGACTCGAATCCTGGCTTTACGTCTAATAAGCCAACACACTACCTACTATATGGGGATGCCAATCGGGAAATCCCGGAGCACTAAATCCCGGGGTTTTCGGGATTCACAAAATCCCGAATCCCGGGATTTTTAAAAACTTGTCCCAGGATTTTTCGGGATTGTAAATTCATATGTATATTGACACTACAAAAGGTCCTGAAAAAAAATCTATATCACTTGACTTCGATAATAGCATCTCAGATGAGGAAAACCCTCCTTCCAGTGATAAAAAATTATTTGATGACATCGAAGAATGCAAAAGCCCTATAAAACCGAATTAATAGGGTAACTGATTTAGATACTCAACTGTCCAAAGAAATAGATTTATTTACATCAGAAGGTAGTAGAGGTGAATATTTGCAAGCTGCATACAGCGATCTTAGACCTATTTTACCAACTAATGTTGATTGCGAGAAGTGGTTTTTAAACGGCAGCGTATGTTGACAACAAAATTCGTTCAAGGCTATCAGATCACATATTAGATGCTTTAATGTTGTGGGAATCTAAATAATTTTCTTAAAATTAATGCGTTTGCATATGTATGAATAGTTTATTCATTTACGCTTTTTTGTTGCATTTTGTCTCACTGTTTTTAAATTTTATTTTTAATGATATATAATTCAGATGCATAATTGCAATACAAACGATTTTGTTAATAAAATATTTTTATTATTAAGAGAAAATCGCGATTTTTTCCGTGATTTTTCGGGATTTTTGGATTCCGAATTATCCCGGGATCGAATTTCGGGATTGGGATTTACAAAAATCCCGAATATACCGTTTGGCATCCCTACTACTATTCCACGGCGACTTAATATTACCTTCAGTAATTTTCTAATTGGCAAATGTAAGCCACTGGTTCTTCCAAAACAAGAATGTCCAAATAATTACTTACATATTAAGCTTCAAGTCTCGTAGACTTATGAGTATTTCTGTTATTTTTTATATCATTGCCTTAGATTTGTATGGGAATATATTGCAAGTGAATAATAAAAGACTTCATAGTAACGATCTGAAAGAGACCAATAAATAAGCAGGGGCTCCTATAGAAAATGAAAATGTAAAAAAAAAATTTATTAATTAGCCACGAACATGGAATACCTGTATATTAAAGGACCACAATGCAGCATAAATCCATTTTTTTTGTTTTTTTGTTTTCAATTTCACTCTCACCTACCACCTGCCAGCCTAGTCTGCATACACATTTTTTTCCTTTCTTTTGATGTCATTGTAGTGGTATTTTATTTTTATTGTGGATGTTCAAGTATATTTAACCTCAGCCTCAGCAAATGTATGAAACCGATATAATATGGTTCGCAATTGTTCGCCATTGCAGTTTCAGTTTATGTTATGGCTGCTGTTGATGTTGTTGCTGTTGTTGGTGTTGCTGTTGCAATAGTTTAGTGTGTCTGGCATTGCATTATTTTATTTAATTTTATTGTTGCTAATTATAATTGCACCAATACCACGAAACAAATAAACTCGGTTGGTAGTTTTATAGCACACGCACACACACACACACACAGAAAAAAAAACAAACAATACACCGTGTATCGACTATGATTTTCAGTTTCATTACGTTTTATTATGTTAATATTGTGTGTTGATTGTTGCTATATTTTAGTTTTAAAATTTATGAAAATTTCCTATTGTTGTTGTTGTTATTGTTGTTTTTAATTTAATTGAAGGTAAAAATTTGTGAAATAAAGTCAATGACTTTACATTTTATGTATTGTAGTCTGTCTGCAGCAAACAATTTTAAATTATAATAAAAAAAAATTGCAACAACAACAACAATTTGTAATGAAAATAGTAACAGTAGCCAGCCAGCAATATATCGCTTAGCTCGGCTACTGATTACGCTACATCCTACTTGGGTAAAAATTTACTTCCTATTGGTAAGATCAACTAGCTCAGTTCGTATTATGATTGCCTGGGTTTTAACATATTTTAGCTACAAGTTTAAATATAATTTGAGAATCGGAATTTGGTGCCTTAAATCGATCGTCTAATATCATTATCGTCATTACTAATCCATGTTCCCGTAGGGTACAAAGGGCATAGAAAATATAAACAAAAATCGCTTTACGAAACACAGTTCTCACACAGAATGGATTTTGATAATAAAATTCATTAATTCACAAGCGTTGTTCGTTTGTTTACCTATGCTTTGCGTAACAGCATATTTTCTATATATTTTTGTCTTTGCCCACAAGTCACGAATATTTCTTTATACTGAAAAATTTGAAATGAAAAACCAAATAGTCAAAAAAAATAATCACCCGTTATATAAATAAGTGCACATGTGCGTTAACATATTTAGACGAGTATGTATTATAAATTCAATTTTAGGCTACAAGTATAGCAACAACAACAACAACAACAAAAAATTTGTTGCATATTTAAATTTTAATAGCAACTTATTCAAATGTATACATGGCTAGAACACATTCAGACAAATCAACACACACTTACCTATTCACATAGTCTCTCACTGACTGGTACCTCCTTAAGTAGGTTAAAATTGTGGTACCTTTGCAGTGACGGCTGGATACTTTTAAGCGACTGAAATCGGTACTTTTGTAGGTATTTTAAAAAAGAAAAGAGATTTTGAATAATACCGACGATGATGAAGACTTTAAATATTGAGTTTACATTTAATTATAATTAGAATAGCTTTAAAACCAAAGAAAATTTGCTTAAAGATTCAATAAATATTTGGGAAAAGAAAATCCGCAAGTTTGAAGTCACTGTAGTCTAGTAGGTTGTGTGTTGGCTTATTAGAAGCATACCCGGGATTCAAACCCCAGCTCAATCATTTCGAAAACATATTTCATCAGCGACTTTCGCTCTTAACAGACTTCTGGCATGAACTGTAAGAGTTATTAATATTCCCATGAAAAGTTTCTCAAAAATTTGTCGACATTAAACTGCAGATCCACTCATGCCACTCATGGTAAAAATTAATACACACAACATAAGTGGTGTGAGAAGCTGGGTTATAATCCTGAATAAAGGATTGTAATTACCAATTACCACGTTTACCAGATTCTGTAAAAATTATTTCAAATTTTTCGTCAAACTTTAGAATGTCAGAAGAGTCTTTGTCATCCCTTAACTTTCCGAGCAATTCCTTGACTTTTTTCTTTGTAAAGCCTGTACGCATAGACCCAGTCGTCAAATGTTTAGTTCTGCACAAGCGTACAATTTTTATAGTGATTGTAACGCCACTCACAAAGACTTGTCTGTCGTTGTCGTTAGTTGAGTGTGTATGATCAAGACAACATGTTTAAACAGCCTTGAAATTCCTATAGAATATGAAAAATTTCCAAACACGGATGGTATTTTCGGAAATTTATAAATTTTACAGTTTTTGGTGAAAACCTTTGCATTCTCACATACTTTTGGTTCCAAATTCAAACTGAGAATTACGAAATGGAAAAAATAACTCCCTGAAGCTTACAATTTCTATAATAATCAATCTGGCGAAAAGAAAACTGACACAATTGGTCATCAGAACCCTTCAATTACGATCAAGCCACTTATGTTGTCTGTGTGTTAATTTTAGCCACAAGTAGTGGAACCTGCAGTTCAACATCGACTCTGAATGAGAGATTTTTGAGAAACTTTTCTCGGCAATTTTACGAACTTTATGAAGAAATATTTTATCAGATTTCATTTTATTAGAAATGTTTGACCAGGGGTTTGAACTGAGGTGTAACATCTAATAAGCCAACACAATACCTACAAGACCGCGGCGACGAACACGAAAAGTATTCGTGAATGTTTGTAAATTTTACTGCTTTTGATAAGAATCTTTTCTTTCTCTTTTAAACACAGTTTTGGTACCAATTTAAAACTGAAAATTATGAATAAGAAAACACAAGTACCTGAAAGCCTGGAATTAATCACAGACCTACTTTCAGACTTTCTGAAAGAAAATTTAGTTTTGATAAACTGAAACACATATCTGCGAGTTTCCATTTTCTATTGAAAACTTATTTATAAAATGAAATCCCTTAAATGAATTTCCTCTGTGGAATGGCAGAAAGTGTTTAAAATAGTAGGCCTTTTGAACATTCGAATTGAGATGTCCTGATAGTAAACAGCATCTGATACAAAATCGAAATTATTAACTGCACTGGAAAAACTTGGTTAATGAAGCTGAAATAGAAATTATGAGAATTATATACTAAAGAAACGAAAATAAATACAAATTGTTTTACATAGCCTTTGATCTCTACTGCATATTTTTATTTCCATACATAATTGGTCATTACAAGCCTTCAGTCAGGATTATTGACCTAGTTTCTCACACCACTTTTGTTGTTTGAGTTAATTTTATACGTAAGTGGCGGGACCTACAGTTTAAAGTCGACTCGGAACGACAGACAGACTTTTCATATCAATTTTATTTACTTTCAAAGTTTTTGTCAGAAATCTGTTGAGAGGAAATCGCCGAAGGAATACTTTTTGTATTCTGTTTTGATGTCTTGCCAGGGGCTCGAACCCTGGCTTTACGTCTAACACACCAACACACTACCTACTAGACTACGGCGACTATTTTCATTTAGAATTACTTAATAATCATAGATACAATGTTCATTTATTTATTTATCATTTCTAATAATCAATTCAACAAAAATCTTTACGCTGCAATACCCAAATAAATTCTTTGCACTTTAGTTTGTCAAATGGCCTTAACCGTATGGCATCCATATATTAAATTTCTAAAAATGCCCCTTTGGCAATTCAAATACCCATTTGAATAATCACATTTTGTACCTTTCGAAACTGTATATCGTACCCAATGTTACGCACAAATACCCACAACTAACATACGAATAATAATACAGAAAAAACGAAAAAAAAAGAAGAAGAGGATGTGAAATGAAAAACACTTTCCACAGAAACTTATGCAATGAGTGTGAAAGTGAACAACTTTTGCAAAATTTGTTGCACAGCAGCAAAAACAAAACGAGATACACAGAAACAACTTAAACAACAGCAAGAACACCAACAACAAATACGATTCATTCGTTTTATATAGAAAATAATAACAAAAAACAATAAAAAAAAGAAATTTTAAACGAATATTATACAAACAGAAAAAAAATTAACAAAAAAAATGAAATACAAATAAAATTATACTGACAGCTGTGGGTATATAGGAGGAGAGTCTTCTAGTTTTTTCATTTTTTTTTCTTTTTGTACGAATTTTTCTATTCGTTTTTCGTTTTAAATTTTTATGAATTTAAAAATATATTTTCAGACCAAAAACAACAACAAAAACATAAAAAAAAATTATTTCGATTTATTAAAAATAAAAAGTTTGTGCTAAATTTAAAAAGTAAATATAAGAAATTCTTGTTTGTTGATTTTCTTTTATTTCTTTTTTTTTAATTTTTTTGTGTTAAACATGACATGTATGCACATACACACAGTATTCTACTATACCATATTCATACGTTACGTAGACAATATTTTGATTTCAAACTATTAACTTCTACGCCCCTAAGGAACAGTGTGGGAATAGTTTGTTTAAAAATTTTTAATTTTTAATAAATTCAGTCACAACATATGTAATATCATACTACATATGGTACAAGGCGTATGTTGGAACATTATGTTGTAATACAGCCACGAAGACATTTTCTATTTGTGACGAATTTTAATTGGAAAGAAAAAATTATTGAACGGTATAGTTATGATCTTGAGTTTTTTTTTATAATTTTGTCATTGATTTTATATAAAAAATATTTCTAATAATTCGACAGATTTTTTTGGAGACTTTTCATGGCGATTTAATTTTTACTCTCAGAGTTTTTGCCAGAAATTTGCTGAGAAAAAAGTCACCAAAGAAAATGTTTTTTTTTTATATTTTCGAATTGATGTCTGACCTGTGGATTGAACCGTGGTCTTACGTCTAATAAGCCAACGTATTATCTAGCAGCGTATCTAGCCTACTATTTTGTAAGCGGTGACATTAAAGCATCTAAGTTTTGTTTTGTTGCGAGAGATATCTGCTAGCCTTAACAAAGTTGACCACATTTTTCAGAGACAAATTCTTAAGGCCTAAGTATAAACTATGTAGACCGGGGAGGTCACAAAAAAGTTATTGTATCCTAATCGTCGTTCTCCACCTCCTGCTCTTCATCTTCCTCATTACTTCTATCATAGTTATAATGTGTGTAAGCCAAAGGTTTTGATATATAATCAAATATTCAATGGCCCGTAACTTTCCCTTTCAAAGTCTAATCGATTGTCTTCCAAAGAACAAGTAAAGCATAGTCTTACCCATTGATAGACAGATAACGGAAATTGTGTACATTTTCTATCCCTGCATCTCCACCAGAGTTTTCAATATAAATGATTTGAGGCCTAATGTTTCATATTTTTAAACTTCAAAAATAAATCTCAAAGTCTAGTAGATAGTATCACGAACAAATTTGAATATATATTTCTTCGGCGACTTCTAATCTCAGCAGATTTCTGCCAAAAACTCTAAGAGTAAATAAAATTGCCACGAAAAGTTAATCAAGGTAAGAGCCGACTTTAAGCTATATATCCCGCCACTCATGTATAAAATTATAACATACAACATAAGTAGTGTGGAAACTAGGATCATAATTCTGACTGAAGATTTGTAATGACAAATTAAGTAAATATGTATGTAAGTGATAAACAAACCAACACTCTACAGTTTTATTATGAAATACGGAAAATATATTTTGTCTGTTATTACTTAATGAACTTATTTAATTGGTCATTACAACACTTTATTTGCGATCACAACCTACCTTCTCACACCAACCATGTTGTGTGAGTTAATTTCATGAATACTGTGACTGACCTACAGTTTAAACTAGACCCCAAATGACAGCTTTGAGAAAATTTTCAAGGCGATAAACCTAATCACCCTAAGCCAATAGGTTTTGATTTGACAACAACGCTGTTATGGTCTCATAAGACGACGATAATATGCACCCTGATTGAGTTTTTCATCTTACAGAAATTTAATAAAATAATCATAGGTTAGGTCCTAATCAATGTTATGTTATGCAGTTGGATCTAAAGAATACAATTAATCTGCACTCGAAAGTAAATGCAGTACTTTTGTATCTAGTGTATAAAATTATTAGAGGACAGCTCCTGGTTGGTTGAGTTCGTTCCATCTGGAACAAAATGAAATTTGAAAAAAATATTTTTTTTTCTTCGAAGAATTCTTCTCAACAGTTTTCTGTCAAACAAATGGAAGCAAAGTTTTCCAAAAATCTGTCGTGCGAAATCGGCTTTAAACAGTAAATGCCGCTGCTCATGGAAGTAATTAACACACACTACATGGATGGTGTCAAAAACTAGATAATAATCAAAGATCAACAATGAGTATTCAAAACGATGAGTAGATTGGAATAATGATTATAATTTCTGATACTTATACGCACTCATACTTATTTGAATATCATACTCATATTCAAAGTTTGAAATACTCATCGTACTCATACTTAACAACATGCATGATATTGTTGATTTCGACTATCCTTTACTCTATATTTACAAAAATCGCATAATATCTATAATTTGCGTTAGAGATCATTAATGAGTATGCAAAACGATGAATAGATTCGAATCATATTTATAACTTGTGATACTTATACGCATTCATACTTATTTTAAGATAATAGTCATAGTATTCATATTCAAAATTCATCGTAGTCATACTTAACAACACCCATGATTCTATTGACTTCAGCTAGTCTCGACTTAACATTTTCACGAATCACAAAATAAGTGTGAGTCGCGTACGAACACTACAATACTTACTAGAAGGTTGTGTGTTTGCTTTAATTGCTGTATTTTCTTTCATTTTTTTGAAAATGGAACAACAACTACTCGAATCAATTTATGAGTATTCTAAATATTTTCCTAAATTTTTGAACCTGAAGGAGTAGGCGTATGAAACAAACATATTTCGATTATATTCATACTCATTAGTACCTGTACTTATAAATCAATATTGTAGAGAATACGAATGAATCAGAGTAGTTGATTTTCAATATTGTTGACTTACTCATACACAAAATTTCATGAGTACTCCTGACTGAAGAATTGCAATGAGTAACTTAGTTAAGAAAGTTCAGTTTAGAAATCTTTGTTGATATTTAACTTTTTGTAAATAGATTTTATGAGATTAAGTTGAAATTATAAGCTATTGTTTTGCAACTTAGGTCTGTTAACATGGTTAAATTGGTATATGTTTCCGAAAAATATTCTCCAAAATTCAAAAATTTATTTGAGTTTGATATCTCAGAAATTTCTTAGTTGCATTGGAATGCTTTCGATCTTGTTTTTAGTTACTTCTTAAGTATATATACTACTTCATACCAAATTATCTAAATTTAAGAGGTTAAAAATAAAACACGATGAATATATTCAAAAAAATTTTAAATATTTTTTTATTACCTTTCATCACAGCTTCTTTAATTTCATAATGATTGAAGTTGTCCTATATTTTTGTCTTTAATCATACTTTCAATCTATACATTTTTTTTATTAGTCTTTCTGTAAGTATTTATCAGTCGATATAAAATTGAAAGTTTACACTTAAAAAATCGCTCCATGTATTGTATTGTATAACAATGGCAGTCTATTAAATATCAATCAAGGAACGCATATTTGATCTTTAAAAACAAGCAAAAATTTATTACAAAAACAGAAAACAGAAACAGAAACATGGAGCCAAACAAATCTACAGTTCGGAACAAAAGTAATAAATTGACGGAAAAAGCACAACAAAAAATATTCTTCATGGACATTGTAGTCTTTGTTGGCAATATAAATCGAAAGTTTTTTTTTTTCTGAAAAAATCCAAACCATTTGCCCTTTTATTTATTTGCTTTACTTTCCTTTACTACAGTGAAAAATGTTTAAATTTTACAACAAGAAAGTTAATAATTGAATGAAACGTACGAAAAAAATATGTGTGGTATGGTATGGCAAAGCTTAAGGATATAAGCAGCAATAAAGCGTACATTCAACCATGTATAGCCATACATTGTCACATATTTACCCAAACACATCCATGTCGTGTTGTACTTGAACGCTAGTTTCTGTGTTGCCTACCTTTAAGCAACATAAGCTGTGTATAACTGATGGCATATATTTTATTTCATTTCAGTTTTTTTTTCTGTTTTTCTGTTTTTTTACTTTCTTTTGTGTTTTTCTTTGTGGCCAGTAGGTATTGGAATCAAAAATCAATAAATGCCAAAAAGTGGTAATTTACGGATATCCGTGTTTTAGTTTCTTGTTTTTTCTTTCATTCTTCCTTTTTTTTTGCACATTTTTTGCTTTTTTGCAATGCTCTCAATAAGTTTACCATGACACCACACTGCGGGGGTAAAAATATTTATTTTGACGAACAGTTTGTGACCTACAATTTAAATCATTTAAAACATATGCATTATTTGTGGAAAATAAAGAAAAATGAAATACAAATAACAATAAAACAATAAAACACTTGCTATAGTAGTGTAAGGAGAGTCAAAATGTTAAATCATAATAACAAAATTATAAGAATTACAATAACAAATCAACAGTAAGTTTCTGGAAGTTGCCAGATCGTAAGGAGATGCAGTATAAATAAGGCGTAAGGCAAAACTTGCCGTAGTCTAGTAGCTAGAGTGTTAACTTATTAGACGTGAGGCCACATTTGAAACCCCATTTTTCATTAGCGACTGCTTCTCAGCAGACTTCTGGCAAAAAAATCTGAGAAATCAACAATAAGTTTCTGGAAGTTGCCAGATCAACAGGAGATGTAGAATAAATAAAACGTAAGCCAAAAGTTGCCGTAGTCTAGTAGCTAGAGTGTTAACATATTAGACGTTAACACTCCATTTTTCATTGGCGACTGCTTCTCACCAGACTTCGGCCAAATAATCTAAGAGTTAATAAAATTTGAGGTCGCCGTGGTCTAGTAGATAGTGTGTTGGCTTATTAGACGAAAGACCTGAGTTCGAATCCCAGGTTAGACATCGAAACGAAAATTTGAAAATAATTTTTCGGTGACTTCCTCTCAGCAGATTTCTGGCAAAACCTCTGAGAGTAAAAAATTGCCTTGGAATGCTTCTCAAAAAATGTGTCGTTCGGAGTCGACTTTAAACTGTAGCTCACGCCACTCATGTATGCAATTAACGCACACAACATAAGTGGTGTGAGAAGCTAGGACATAGTACAATGGATCAATTCGACCACCGAGAGCTGTGCTTGTCAGAATTGACAAGTACACGTCCTCTAACCTAACCTAACCTAATAAAATTGCCATGAAAAGTTTTTAAAAATCTGTAAACCCCGCCACTCCTGTATAAAATGAACACACACATCAATGAACACATCATCAAGTGTTGTGGGAAGCTATGTAGTAATCCTGAATAATAGGGTATCACTGTATTATCTATTATCGCCATATAAATTTCTAATAACGAACATACGTATGAATCTCGGAAATATTATAAGAGTAATAAAAAAAAATTTTTTTTGTTCGTTTCGTTTCACTTTTCTTTTCTTTTATTATACTCCTGTTCGAGTAATGTTGCCATAAAAAAATATTTCAAACAAGAAACACCTTCAAAATATTTAGTATAACCACGTACTAAAGCGGGGCCCATGTATTTTTGCACACATGTTTCCCTTTCGTTAAATAAATAATTTTTTTTGTTTTCGTTTAATTTCTTGTCTTAATAAATATGAAACAAGGAAAATATAAATATTTATAAACGTAAATACAATATTATACCCTATAACATGCATAGATTTTCAATAAATGATTAAGAAATCTAATTGTTTTCCTTTTTGTATTAAATTATTGTGAACTTTAAAAATTATGAATTTCATTAAGCATAATCGTACATGGTTATCCTATTACTAGAGCAATATTTATTGGCTGTAATATTAACTTTTTATTTAAAAAACAATCGATTTGAAATCAAACCGCAAATGCTTTACAAAAATTGTAATAAATTGCTAAAATATTTATAAAATACTTGTAATATTTATTTATTTTTCTTTTTTATTTTTTTAAACGAATTTCTAATTAATTTAATTAACCTTTGTCTGTCTTCTCTATTTTTAGGTAAGTTTCCCTTATGTTTATAAGGATAATTTCTCATTTTCCATTACAAGGTAAGGTAGATAAAATAAAAGAACTTTAATTTTAAATTTCAGAGACTCTTTTAACGATAAAGTTTTCCTTTTACTTTATATTCGTGTTCTAAAAATAAGTTTTAATGCATACAGATTTTGTACCACATATTTGTACGAAAAATTTATTTAAAGTTTTATTAACAATACTTCCGTGTTTCAAAAGTGTTAGCAACAGCAGTGCCCTAAAAGAGTGCTTTCTTTAAAAACTGTTTGTATAACCAATTACATACATACATACATACATAATTGGTTATTACAACGCTTTAGTTAGGATTACAATTTACTTTCTGACAGATCTTATGTTGTGTGTGTTAATTATATCCACAATTGGCGACATATGTAGTATAAGGTCAATTAAAAACGATAGATTTTTGAGGAATTTTTCATGGCTATTTTTTTTTTCTCGGAAGTTTTGTTAGAAGAGTGCTGAGAGATAGTCGCCATAGAAATATTTTATTTTTATATTTCGTTTTGTTGATGTCTGAGCTGGAATTTAAGCAACGGACGGCCTATTATTATATAAGCCAACACACTGCCGACTAGACTACATCTTGAAGAGGCAACCAAAGATTAAATCACAATAACAAAACCACGAAAAATATAAAACAAGAGAATAATAATAACAGTAAGGCCAGATCAAAAGTAAATGGAATACAAATACAGCACATTTCTTAATCAGAAGTATGTTGAGAAGAAGTTACGGAAAGACATATTTTATTAAGTTCGAGATGTCTCAACCAGGGTTTGAAATATGGGCTGTTGTCTAATAAGCCAATACTCTAACTTCTACACTACGGAATATATTCCAAAGGACACAAAGTATACTTTCGCTTACAGTAACAACGTCAAAATTTATACAGTACTCGCTCACAAATTCGAATTGCTTTATTTTTAAGGCAATTCTAATTTCTGAATTTAACTAATTTCGGAATGTTTTTTTTTTCGAATAAAAAATAAATAATTAAACAGATTTCCTTTCAAAACGTAAAATAAAATGCATTAAAATTTTTTTGGAACAATTTTATTTAATAAAAACAAGAAAACAAAACCAAACAATTCATAATCTAGCCACAAAATATATAAAGGCGACAACAAAAAAAAAACAGCAAATACTGAATAACGTATATAATTTGGTGATTCCCCTTTTTAGTTTTACAAAATAAATAGAATTTAAGATTTCTTGTGTTAAAAAACCAAAAAAAACAAAAAAAAAGAACTCAGAAATTAGAATTTTAAATTTGAATTTTAGAGCCTATAAGGTATTGCAAGCAATGATTTTAATTTCTAGAATTTCTAATTACTGGAGGTTCTAATTTGTGAGCTTCCACTGTACCAATAAATGTAACACTGAATGTATTATCAGATTGATTCAGAATTCTTTATTATAAGCCACCACAATGACAGCAGATGATGTGACCGAAGCAAACAATTTAATAAAACCGTCAGAATTACACAAATAAATACCCTACAGTCAGGATTACGACCTAGTTTGTCACACCACTTATATTGTATGCGTTAATTTTAAATATGAGTCGTGGGATCTACAACTTAAAGTCGACTCCAAAAGACAGTTTTTGGAGAAATATTTCATGGCAATTTTTTATTTACTCTAAGAGTTTTTGCCAGAAATCTGCTGAGAGAAATTCACCGAAGAAATATTTTCTTTTATGCTTCGTTTTGATGTCTGATATGAGGTTTCAAGCATTTTGTGTATTATCTTGACAATACAGGACCACACATTGGATAACCGAGCAGAAATTATGAGAAATTATGTAGAATATATATCAATTTATGTTCAATTTCATCTTCAAATTAGCAGTTGTCTCTATTGCTGCAAAACTCTTATATTTTAATTGATTTTTTCTCTTCGAAAACTCTAAGCTTCTAAACTAATCGAATTGTTAATGACTTTACATTAAAAATAGTAAAATGAAATCGTTTAGAATGTAAAACATTTGATTTCATAAGGCTTGTTTCAAACAGAAGAAAAATATGTTTCCATTTTTGATCAAATTTTGTAATCAAACTTTCTCGAGAATCCATCATAAAAGATTTAAATTCGTCAAGAAATTCCTTTCAAGTTTTACTATATTAATCTTGCCAATGGCAGTAAACAATGAATTTATGTCATAACATAATATATTCTGCAATGAACATATGTGTCAATACATTATTTTATATATGTGTGTGTGTGTGTGTGGGTGTGTGACTTTGTGTGTGAATAAGTTTTCTAAATAACTTTTATTAAATCAGTTCACATTGTTCTCTTTTTAATTTTCATTTCACTTCACACTCTCTCCTTTCTAGTCATCCGTTTTGCTTGAAATTGTTTTTGTAATTACATTTTTACGTTTTATTATTAACGGAAATTAATATTGATTGATGTCAGATACCAGTTAATAGGGTTACCAAACGTAATCATTCTCTCGGGTGTAGATTTTTGTTTTTCCTTTGCTCGTTTGGAAAACTAACAAATCTTTGAAAGCTTTAATTTTTCTTATTGTTTGTTTTGATTTTTATCTTTTCTTTTTTTTTTTGTTTTTGTTTTTGTATTCCAATAGCGTTAATATGTATGTTTATGTATCATATTAGAAATCACTTTAACTCTCTCTCTCTCTTTTTCTATCCCGTGCAATCCCTTTCCCAAACTAGTTAAAATGTGTAGGAGAGTAAGAAAGAAATGAAAGCCACATATGAACACTATCACACATACTGAGTGTATTTTTGTTAACATTTTGTTGGTATTAGTGAACGTTTGTATGGTTTTTTGTTTGTTTATTTATGCAGGATATATTTGGTTTTGTTCACAGTTTGTTTTGATACTTTTTATTGGGATTTTTTTTCTTTATGTTGTGATACTCTCCATTGCATATGGATTTAATAGCGCCATAAGTTTCTACCTGAATACATACATACATATGTATGTGTGGGTGTATCATGTTAATCGGTTTTATTTCCTAAGTATGTATGAATGTGTGCAAGTATGTGTGTGAATAACTCATAGCATATAGGTGTTGTAAATAATTGTAAGAGTATATGTAAGTTATGGCATAAAAAGTTATTAACAGTACTTTTCGGCCATAATTTTCAAGGGTTGATCCTTCTGCTATACCCCTCTTCCCCCTCTTAACTTTACTTCCTTTAACTCATCATCATCAGTAGTTTTGAAACTCTACTTTCCCTTCTTCTTTCTTCGTTTTGGCTTTGTGTATAGTTTTTATGGGTGTCTGTTTGTAATCATAAACTAAAAGGTGTTAAAGTGATTTATTTTATTTGATTAAAAGCTCCACAAAATATTAGAATTTATGGTCTTCGATTCACTGAAGAGGTGTGGCAGATACCTAGTGATTATTGAAATTAATATTAATTTCACTCAAACTACCATCCATACAACTATTTAGTATGGTATGTATACCTGGAAATTATTTTAACGTTCTATGTCAGCATTTGTTGTTATTGTAATATTGTATACATACACTGTCATTTGAATATCATTTTTAACAGCCAGTTTGTTGTAGATAATAGAAGTTTTACTGCCCTTTAAAGCAAATTATCAGGTTAGTTGCAAGCAACCATAAAACTTTTAAATAAAAACACTGCCACTCAGTAGATAAAGTTAACAACAAGAGTGACGGGAAAAGCTAGGTTGTAGTTCTGACTAAAGCAGACACTAAGCAAACCTTTAATTAAGTGTACAGTGATATTGCAGATTTAAGCCACATAAATCAACGTAAAAATTTACTCACAATAATATGGAACACAAATCTTTTACAATTAACTCTAACACGTTAGAATGAATTCCTCTATCTTCAAATTTATTTGGAATTTTCCTTTATAAAGTCGTGTTTCAGCTATGCCAAGAGAATAAAGAAATTCAATAGTTAATTAACCGTCACCGCAAGCACCTGATACATATAGACGACAATTGTCTCGTACCATTTAGACTAGATTACCAGACCAGACCATTCGTCCCGTCAAATTGGCTGAGAACGTCGAACCTGAAAATTAACTTAAAGATGATACATGGAATGCATATTAACAATAACAATGCAGGTTTTATTGTTTACTTCACCTACTTAATTGATCATTACAATCCCTTAGCCAGGTTTACAGCCTTCCATTTCACACCATCCATGTTGTTAATTTAATCTGCAAGTGGTGTGACATTACTTACTAGACATACTCAAGGTAATTACTGCCAAACACAGATCGGCAACGAGTCTTCAAAACAATGAATAGATTCGAGTCATACTTATAATTTCTGATACATACTTGTACGCATTCATACTTATATTAATATGATACTCATACGACTCATACTCAAAGTTGGAAGTACTCGTCGTATTCATATTTAACAATACGTATGATGTTATTGACTTCAACTCGGCTCTACTTAACATTTACACGAAGCACAAAATAAGTATGATTCGCGTACGAACACCACAAAACTCACAAGAAGATTGTGTGTATGCTTTGCTTGTTGTCTTTGTCTTTCCTTTGTTTGTATATGCAACAACAACAAAGGCTGTACATTTTGATGAATAATTCGAGCCACTCGAATGACTTATAAGTGTTATATTATAAGTATTTTTCTAAATTTATGAATCTGAATGAGTAGTCGTATGAATCAAACGTACTTTGAATGTTGTGAGTTTGATCTCAACGTTGTACTCATACTCATTGCTACTGATACTACTTATACAGAGTAGTTGAATTTCAATTCTATTGATTCACACATACTCAAAATTATATGAGTACTTATGGTAGCGGAAAAACGATTCATTGCTGATCTCTGCTGTCCAAGCATTTTAATAAAAGCTTTGGAACAGATCACTCAAGAAAATGGAGGAAATCGAAATCGAAATAAGAAACTAATCAAAAAATTCAGTTCTGTTTCTTCTTCTGTTCTTCTTCTTAGTAGGATTTCGGGCTGTCTTGACACATTCTTCCAGGCGCCTTTGCTTCAATTCGTGCCCTCGCCAGTTGGTCTCAACAATCAATGGCAGGGTTACCTCGATTTAGTCTTTCCAACACAAACAGAATCTAACCTCTTCGCCAGACATATCCGCAAATAATCCGCAACAGTACCCTGCCTCGCCGGAGCTATTCTCCTCCAAGCGAACGAAATGGCCAAGCCAACGCAGTTTCTGGATGTTAATACCAATGTCTATATCGGAGAGGAGCTTATACAGCTCATTTTGTATTGGATACGGAAATCACCGCCAACTTTCACTTGGATCGAAGATCTTAAGTAGGACGTTTCTCGCGAATACTTTCAAGACTGTTGCATCACTGCATAAAAGTGTCCATGCCTCAACAACATAACGAAGCATAGGGAGGATGAACGATGTTGTAGAGTAGTCGTAAATTTAATTTCTGATCAAAGAGCTTCTAGAGCTATTTATAGAGTTTTTCACTTCACAATAGTAATTACGTAATGCATAAATATTAAGTAATGACTCCAAAATATTACAAAATATTGGAAATTTTTATTTGCAAAGACAATAAACATAACCATAAACCTTACAGACATACATTACAAACGTATCTTCTGTTACCATAACACGTACTACCAATATCAATCATTATTTAAGACTCAAAAGTAAAATTATTATAGACACACTTCACTTTGCCATAATAAAACTATTCGAAATCATACTCATGCGAATATATGGAAGAAAGGAGGTAGAGATGGAAGAAAAATGGAAAATAATAATTTTATTATTAATGTACAATTTCTTTTTGATTTTCATTTCGTTTCGTTTTCTTTCTTTTCTTTCTTTTTTTTATTTTTATGGCAATGCGTACATTAATGATAACTGATATGGTGGATGGGCGATGGCAGCATACTATACATAAAAGGCATAACGAGTTATAAATGAAACAATAAAAATAAATAGAATCATAAAATTATTAATATTCAACCATAAGCGTTATAAAAATAACAAAAAAAAATTGATATTTTATTGTGCATATTCCCAAAAAAGAAAATGGGGTTGATGGCAGTTTGTTGTAGGCGAACAGATGTACGCCCAAATAATTGGAGCAAAACGGCTCTGTTTTGGAACAATAAATAAAAGGCGAATATTAGTTAAAAACCCATATATGAAGGAAAGCTCCTGGTGTAACAAATTGGAACTAATTAAATTCAGCTTAGTTATTAAAAAATGCTCCTACAATGATAGGATAAGTTAGGTAAGGCGGAGATCTCACTTAGGCCCTCCTTTGGGCCCATTGTATTACCACAATCAATTCTACTTCGGGCTTTAAACATTCCCTTGAGGAACCAATCCCAGTTCAAAATAAATCATGTTATTGCAACAATCTTTATATTAGAAAGCTGCGTCCAAAAACCTCCATCTCTTTATGACACATACATACATAATTAGTCATTACAAACCTTCAGTTAGTAATATAATTAGCTTCTCACACCAATCCATACTATGTGGGTTAATTGTATCCACGATTGGCAGGACAACAACAAAATATACACACCGTAAAGTATACAGAATTACACAAAGAAATTCGATATTGAAAATCTTTATTCAAGATCCCGACCAACTTGCTTACAGCACCCATGCTGTGTGTGTAAATTTTATCCATGAGTGCCAGGACTACAATAAAATATACACACTGTACGGTACACAAGATTACCCAAATAAATTCATCAGAACAAATCTTTCTTCAGGATTACGACCTGACTTCTCGAACCACCCATTTTTTGTATTAATTGTATCCATAAGCATCGGGACAACAACGAAATATACACATCGTACGGTACACAGAATTACACAAATAAATTCGTCATTACAAATTTTTATTCTTTATTTATGTGTATTAACTGTATGCATGAAAAAAGAACAAAATATACATACCGTACGGTACACACAAGTAAGAAATAAACCGAAGGGCAATTGGAAAATGGGAGCTAAACCGATAAAAAATCTAACACCCACCACCTTCAGTCAGGATTACAACCTAGCCTCTTATACCACTTACAATGTTTGTGTTAATTTTTTATACATGCGTGGTTACAGTTTAAGGCCGATTTCGAACAATCGATTTTTGAGAAATTGCTCATGGCAATTTTTATTTACTCTCCGAGTTTTTGCCAGAAGTCACCGAAAAAATATTTTTTCGTTTTGTCGCCAAAGAGATTGAACTTCAGTTCGAAAAAACAAGTGGCAAATAACCGAATTAACAGATGTAATCGAAATGTCTATGCCCTGTAACGTTTCAAAGATTGCGAACCTTTTAACGTTAGTTTCTAACGTTATTACCATGTCTCGGAACTCATATAAGATTTACCTTTGAATGATCGAAGAAGAGTTACATACATTTGAAAGGAAGTTACCTTGAAAATGTCTGTGAAATCTTTAGCATTCATGGACAAAGCCGGACATTGAAACTATATTCGTGAGGGAATCAATTGTTATGTTTTTACCTTTTAAAATATGAACTCGTAGATTGCAAATAAAAATAAAACTAAAATTTGTGTTTAGATTTAATTAAAATTTCTTTATTATTCCCACAATTCTGTGTGTCACTGTTCGCAATTTGATGTGAACAACAAAAATTGCTTTGTTTGTTATTCTCCTTTACACTTTTTTCGCAAACGATAGCAATTGTTCGACAGCTCTTTATAAACGAGATCTTCAAACCATGATTATTCTCTTCAAATACCGCGTCTTCACACAAGACAGACTGTCCGTAGTAAATCAACAGATTTTTAGAAAAAATTGCGCCACTTAACGAACTTTGAGCCGCTTTCAAAATTACTCTGGGCTTATAACAAGGGTCGTAATCTCTTAATGAAAATGTTCACCAGATTTCTTAACTACATATGTATGTATGTATGCATGTGGCGTTAACTCTTTTCAGAGTTCTATTTATACCTTAAACGTAGTTGTTTCAGAAATATTCCTTTAGAACCTATCTCTACCTAGTATTCTATCTCTACCCCTAATGCCAATAAAACACTTTTTAAATTTATTTGCAAATTCTGCCAAAAACTAAAATAAACATGTTTTCGGATATACTGTGCCCATCATCACGTACTATTTTGTTGGGCATCTCATAAATAACGATTGTTGGCAATTATTAAAAAGATCTTAAGCCAATAAATATATGCCTTTGCAATAATAACAACTACAATTCCAGCCTTCTTATAAAGAAACCGTGCGTACATGAGCCAAAAATGTTAATAACTATTGCAACAATCTCTAAATATTCCGAATTCTTATATATTTTTTCAATTTGCCAATAGAAAAATACGATACCAAAGTTAAGTATACCTTATACAAACATATGCATACACATATAAATTTATTTAATGTTTTACTTTTGTATGTGTGTATGTGCGTATGTGGTGGGGTATTAATTTTAATGGTTTTTTTTCTCTTATTTTATCATATAATTAGAGAACATGCAACATAAATCTTGTTTTAATTGGACACATACTCGTATCGTATATATGCTCTGCGGAAATGGTTATGGTGGCTTAAATACTAGAAAACAAATTCCATGAACTTTAACGAACCTCTTACACACCTACTTACTACACACACTAAAGTCTTCAATTCAATGAAAATAAAATTTATTTTTATCTTTCACACCGGCATACATAGGACGATGAGGTTTGTTGCCCTAATAGATTAAAAAATAATTTTTTTTTTGTTTACAACTTGCAACGACCAACGCCCATAGGTCGACGGACCGCAAAATTTGACGAAAACATCTCCGATATTCGCCGAGAGTGTGCAAAAGAATCCCCCGAGTTTTGTGTCGTGCCTTAGACTTGCTTTCGTACAAAATTCAAATGGGCGGTCGCCGTGGTCTAGTTGGTAGACGTAAAGCCCTGGGTTCGAGTCCCAGACCAGACATCAAAATAAAATACAAAAAAAAGTATTTTTTCGGCGATTTCTTCTCTTTCTCTTCTTGAAAAGTTTCTCAAAAAAAAAAAAACTCTGTCGTTTGGAGTCGACTTTAAACTATAGGTCCCGCCACTTCTGTAAAAATTAAAACACTCAACATAAGTGGTGTGAGAAACTGCGGGCTTCTTGGGGACAATTGCTGTAGGCTATCTAATGGTGAAGGTATACCACTGGCCATTTTATAGTCACCAGCATCGTTCCTAGCGTTCGCATCTTCCCTCTTCCACATTCACAAACCTCACAATACTGCTGAGTAGGTGATCTCCGATGTTTTGAACAATAAGCTCTGGCAAGTTTTACGAAAAATCGGCTTCAGAAATGAATTTAATTAAAATTGTCGAATTAGGGACCATTAAAATTCCAATGATATCAAAGGGGTTCCCATACATTCCGATAAACTCACTGTTTGGTATAGATTTAGTTCTTTCTGACATACTTTGACCATTGCATCACAGCCTTTTTGTCTGAATTGGATGATTTGGATACCAACGACGTATGGTTACAACTTATCGGTACTACTTGCAAAACAGCTCGTGTCACCTTGAATATTCTGCACAAATAAATCAAGGCACGGTTTTCTTACATACATACTTACATACATAATTGGCCATTACAAGCCTTCAGTCAGGATTATTGACCTAGTTTCTCACACCACTTATGTTGTGTGTGTTAATTTTATACATGAGTGACGAGACCTACAGTTTAAATTCGACTGCGAACGTCTTTTCTACCTTTGAGAACTTTTCGTGGCAATTTTATTTACTCTCAGAGTTTTTGCCAGAAAAATCGGCTGAGAGGAAATCGCCGAAGAAATACTTTTTGTATTTTGTTTTGATGTCTGGGCTGGGGCTCCAACCCTCTCTTTACGTCTAATAAGCCAACACACTACCTACTAGACTACGGCGACTTCGATTTTCTTACTTGCAGATAATGAGAACTGGTCGCAGAGATCACACAATGCATCCCGATAAATTCACTGTTTGGCGTAAATTTTGAACTGTCTGTATCATAGTTCTAAAATTCTTTGTGACCGATTCTAGTTATGCTTTTACAGTCAAGGACGATAATTATTGATAGATGATTACCAACGACATGAGGCTTCAAAATGATGGATGTTCTGCACAGGCGACTTTAGCGCATAATCATTTCATATAGATCTGTTTACGTTTATTATTGTTGTGTTGTCTGTATATTTTGTGTATTTCGTTTTGTTTATGCTGGTCTTTGTTGTTATATTAGGCAGTTTGATAATATGTAAACAAGTTTGTTTACTGCATTGTTTTGTTTTTTGTAGCTTTTGTTTACAATTTAAATGTTAAGCGATGTAAAAGTAAAATTCTAGTATCGCAACAGTATTTTATATATAAGGTATCCTTGTATGTAGGGCAACACATAGCCAGGACATTCCACTTAAAATATATCTCTCACTTGATTTTTTTTTTGTATTAAAATAAGAGTGTAGTAAGCACGTATTTACCTGCATATGTGTACACGTATAAGCGTGTAAAACGATATAACTGTTTATATATAAATAAATCAATTAGAGAGCAATTAAATTTATTTTCCTTTTCCTTTTTTTTTTCTTCATTTTCCATTATATAGATTTATTCAAGTGATTGACATATTTATACAACTTTTAATGAAACAAAAAACAAAAAAAAAAATGACAACAAATTTAAAACACGGATTACGGATCTATTTTTATTGAATTTTAAATACACATGCACACACACACACACACTCAATTAAAATCAAAAGAAATCCATGACAAATGTTGTCAAATTATTTACACCTTTTATTAGATACGAATCTTTTAACATGTTTTATTTGAATTATTTTATTTTAAAATATTATTTTTAAATTAATTAATCGAAATGCATTCAAATGAATAAAACAATAATGCAAACGTAGTTATTTTTTTTTTCACGGCCAGATTGTAAAAGAAGAGTTTCATTTACAGAACAACTTTATTGTTGATGTTTCTGACAATATTGTTACGAAAAAAAAATGTAGATACTGGTGTTATGCTTTTACATCGTTTAACATTAAAATGATAAAGAAAAGCTACACAAACAAAACAATGAACTTGTTTACAAAAGCAACACAAAATCACGGAACGAATACTCACTTTAAACAAAAATATTGAAGCTACTCACGCACACATACCCAGAAACACGTACACACGTGCATATTTATATACGTATATAAACGGACTCTCACAAACTTCTTGTATAAGAGAGAGAGAGAGAGAGAAAGTTCATTCAGAGTTGGAAATTTGTAATGAATAATAAATTCTGGCATCTTTCCAATAATTACATTAATTTAAATTTTTCTTCTTATTTATGTTATATGATCTCTTTTCTCTTGTAAAACTGCTAAACGATTTTGCAGGATCTCTAAAGGAATACAATTCTTCTTGTATTGAAATCAGTTATAACACAGTTTTCTTTTTTGAACTCGTTAAGGTCATTGTATGCAGTTAAGGTAATACAAAAAATCCATTAGAAAGATAGTTTACCACTTTTTTATTTACATGAAATCTATCCCAAAAACTGTTGTGATATTAAAGATCGAAATTTTTATAGAAAATAGGATAGGCTACAAGGCAACCTATTTAAATCTTATATCTTTATGTCACTAGATTTGGATATAATTTCTTGACACTTAAGCATTTATATCGACCCTATTCGAAACAAACATTCCCTAGAGTAAACGTACCCAAGTCCAAAATAAATCTTGACTGTTATCAGAAAATGAAAGGCTAAAAACCTCAGTCTTTTCATCGCAAAAGTTGGACTTTGACCTATAATGTGAAAGGCAGTCTTTTCATCCTCCTCAGAGCCAGACCTCCTATAGAAGTCACATTCCGAAATGTCAAAATGTCTTTCAAAAAGGAAAGAAGTTCATGGAAGGAGGAAATTAATCGCTATTGTGCGATAGACGGCTTACGCTTACTCAACTTATTGATAGAAATCCATAGCTGTCCAGCAGTCTGGCTATATTGCACGAATCCTGTGTCCGGCAATGAGACTGAGTTTCTCTCTAAAACGGCTGGATAATATCCAATTTATCCTGTAACCTGTCGGAGGTTAGGAACTTCGTTCTAGCGATGGCCAGTTCATCAGAATAGAATTTCTCCTAGTTCTGGAACCCATATAAAATATACCTTTGAATGATCTGAAATTTCTCTGAGAAATCTTCAACATTTACGAACTTGTTTATAAATTATCGCACTGCTTAGTATAACAACAAACACCAGGATAAAAATATTAAATACAACAAGTAAACAAAAATATACCAACAACACTACAAATATAAATGTAAAAAACGATGTTTACGATGTTGGTTGATATTGTCAACAGTGGCACACAGAATTGTGCGAACAATAAAGAATTTCAATTAAAACTAAGCACAGATTTGTATTTATTTTATTAACAATAGACGAGCTTATATTTTATGCATTTTCAAAATGTAACAATATGTTTCTGATAAATATAACGTGTATTTAGTATTATGACGTATATTCTCCATCCATTTATAATGTTTGTGTTAATTTTATACACGAGTTAGGGGGACCTATAGTTTAAAGTTAACTTTACGAATGACAAATTTTTGAGTACCCATTCATGGCAATTTTTTGTTACTCACAGAGATTTTCGTATAAACCTTTACACATTCTGTTTTGTTTGAGAGATGTCTAGGCAGGGGTTTGAATCGTGGCTTTACGTCTACATACTAGACTACGGCCAATAGTCTTGGAAGCCATGAATGTAGGTGTAACTATTTATTTAAAATACAGAATTTTAAAACAAATTTTAATTGTCGCCATTTAATTGCACCGCCAATATTACTCTCTGATTGTTTAATTGTTTGCTCTTAACTCCAGTTGCAGTAGTAGTATTAATTTATTTATTTATTATGTGATTATTAATTAAAACTGTAACTTTTCCTCTTTTCCTCTTTTTCTTATTCTTTCTTTTCCTTTCTCTATTTCTATTTCATAACCTTACCAGGTTATAAACGTGTAGCCTGGCCACCAGCATCAGAGGAAAGAATTGTACGTGAATTTACACCACAACCTCAGACTCAATACCAACCGGTGCCAGCTTATAACCAACAACAACACCAACCACCATCTGCTGCTAGTGCTGCACCAGCTCAGGTAAGTTTCTGTTCTGTTCTATTCTCATATGCCCGGAAAGATTTTAAGATGTGGGAAAAGAAAACGTAAAACCATGAGGGTTTTTTCTTTATTTTCTTTTCCTTTCTTCTTTTTGTATTTCCTGCTGCAAGTTTAATGTTGTAATTTAATATTACAATTTGTATAATAAATTAAAATAAGTTTAGTTGTTTGTATAATTTTTTTTCTCATACTGTTGTTGTAATACTTTATTTTATGTTACCTTTACATTTTTTTTTCTTTCTTAATGTTCAAAACACATTGTATATGCCAATATGTATGTTACGTATACATACTACGTGATGCCATTGTTCGGTCATATTTATTTGTAAATATTCTTACGTATCCTAAAGAAATTTTTCAATGAAAAACTGCATTATCACATATGTACGTACATACATAGGGGCATATAGTTGTAAAAAATAAAATAAATAATATTGTAATAATAGAATATACAGTATTGTACATACATATTGAAATCAAAAAAACATAAAAATAAATAAAAACCTGAAACCTTCATTTTCATTGTACATAGAAAACTCGACTCGATATCCGATATTAAAACATTATAAACATACTATATATTTTTTTTTAACATGATGTTCAATTCTTATTGTAAATATTATCAGAGAACAAAATGCATCATAATAAAAACATTAGGGTGGTTAATAAGATTTTTGTCTGCCTTACCCACGCACTAAATTGGTCTCTCAAAAGACGAACTTTAACATTTTCTGCTATATCCTTAATATTAAATCTACAATATATGAAGCTTTTGCGAAAAAAGCAGTTTGAATGTATAAAACTTGATCTGATATGCTTAAGATCTGAGGAATAACCTTTAAATGCCACTTTAGTTCATGAGCACACTTGGTGTACCATCCGGAGATCAGGAATGAATCGTTTTTCCGCTATTCATAAGCGCTGATGCAATTTTGAGTATGAATGAATCAACAGAATTGAAATTCAACTACACTGATTCATTCGTATTCGCTACAACATTGATTTATAAGCATAAGTAGCATTGAGTATGAGTACAACATTGACATCAAACTCTTAACATTCGAAATATGTTTGATTCATACGCCTACTCATTCTGATTCATAAATTTAGAAAAATACTTATAATACTTATAAGTCATTCGAGCGGCTCGAATCATTCATCATAATTTACAGCCTTTGTTGTTATTGCATATACAAACAAAGAAGAAAGGAAAGACAAAGATAACAAGCAAAGCATACACGCAATCTTCTTGTGAGTATAGTAGTGTTTGTACTCGAATCATACTTATTTTGTGCTTCGTTTAAATGTTAAGTAGAGACGAGTTGAAGTCAATAACATCAAGCGTTTTGTTAAGTATGAATATGACGAGTAGTTCCTAACTTTGAGTATAAGTAGTATGAGTATCATATTAAAATAAGTATGAATGCGTATAAGTATCAGAAATTATAAGTATGATTTAAATCTACTCATCGTTTTGAATACTCGTTGCTGGTCTCTGGTACTAACATATTAATTTTACAGAATGGCCAACAAGTGTTCAATCTGAGTCTTTGATAATCATGATCCATATTTCCCAAGAATGTAAAGATGCTGTTATTAAAAAATCTGTCAATCTTATTCAAATTCTTCTCTGCTAGTAGCTAATCAATCACGGTTACACACCGACTCAGTATTCTCTTCATCTCGATTAAATGAGCACAATGTGTTCTACAGTTGCGTCTTAATGGGAATATTGAGGCTGTTTTAGTGAGCTGTCATGATCAAAACGATATAACTCACTGTATGTCTACCATTTCCCGTTAGTAACAAATTAAACTATAGGTCTTCGTAAAATGGTAAAATGTCCTTGACAAAAATGACAATTCGTTCATTTCTTCCAACTTAAGCATGTTATATCGCTCAAGTCAACTTTTGTTTACTTTTCAGTTTCATGTGCCTGTAACAGATTGACGTTCAGTCAGTGACTTTAACTTATCTCCAGCCTCAATCAAATACTGTAGTCTAGTAGGTAGTGCATTGGCAAAAAACAAAATACAGAAAGTATTTCTTCGGCGATTTCCTCTCAGAAGATTTCTGATTTCTCAAAAAAATCTGTCCTTCGGAGTCGACTTTAAACTGTAGATGCCTTCGCTTATGTAATACACAACATAAGTGGCGTGAGAAACGAAGTCAACAATCCTCACTGATGGGTTGCAATTATATGTACATTTTAATGCAGTATTCTTAACACATCAGGACTACTTAACAAATTTCTAAATTGTTTTCGTGTAACACTTTACATATTGAGTCTCCTTATAGGTTTGGCATGAAAAATTTCCATACATTACTAATGAAATTAAAATTACAACCCTTTAGTCAGGATTATAACCTATTTTCTCACACCACTTATGTTGTGTGGGTTAATTTTTTTATACATAATTGAAGGGACCTACTGTTTAAAGTCGGTCTCCGAACGACAGATTTTTTGTTTTGAAAATGTGTTTTCGTGTAACACTTTCCATATTGAGTCTCTTTATAACACCCGGATCCTTTCAGTTACCTCCAATGAAAGGACTTAACATTGCAAACATTCCTTAGTTTGACGTGAAAGATTTCCATACATTACTATTGAAATTAAAGTTGTAACCTTTTTGTCAGGATTATAACCTAGTTTCTTACAGCATTCATATTGCGCGTGTTGATTTTATTATAGGTGACGGAACCTAGAATTGAAAATTACTCTAAAGCCCCAATTTAGAAGAAACTTTTCATGATAATATTATTTTAATTATTTAATTTTACTCTCAGAAATTTTACCAGAAAACTGTCGAAAGGATTTCATTAAGTCTGAGATGTCTAAACTATAATTTCAAACACGGGCTTACGTCTAATACATCAACACTATACCTATTGGAATGAACTCAAGAAAACGGATTTGAATAACTTTGCCCTCCGAAAATACTGGACACCAAGTGTTATTTTAATGTTCTAGTGGCATTCTAGCATTAACAATCTCTGTCTTATCTAGGCTGGCTGAGCTAATCTCACATGCTTTAACGCATAAGGTACAGATTTTCACTTAGAAATCTGGGAATGAGTATACAGTAGAAGCTCACAAATTAGAAATTAGAACCAGTAATTAGAAATTCCAGAAATTTGAATCAGTTCTTGCTATATATTAAAAGCTCTAAATTTCGAATTTAGAATTCCAATTTCTAAGCGTTTTTTTAATTTTTTGCTATTTTAGCACAAGAAATCTCAAAATTCTTTTTATCCTGTAAAACTAGAAAGGGGAATCACCAAATTATATACGTTTTATCGTATTTGATGTTTTTTTTATCGCATTTATGTATTTTGTGGATAGTTATGAATTGTTTTCTTGTTTTTATCAAAAAAGTGTTTTATTTTAGATTTTAAAAGGAAATCTGTTTAATTCATTATTTTTTATTCGAAAAAAAAACGTCTAGAAATTAGAATAATTCAGAAATTAGAATTGCCACAAAAACAAAGCGGTTCTAATTTGTGAGCGACTACTGTATTAGCGGCAAAAAGAAGTCTTCAGTCCTAAAAATAAACCTAAAGTGGGACCAATAAAGTCTTTATGATATTGAATACAACCTTTAATGAAACAAAATTCGTGTAACCACCCTAATGTTTATTGAATATCTGTATATACCATGTATTTATTTATTTTTGTTTTTATTTTGTTACCTTTAATAATTTTCTTTTCCTTTTATTTAATATTATTAAAACCAATCTACAATACAAATTTATTTGCCTAACATTTCATACAGTTTGCCATGATATTTTCCTATTTTTTTCTTTTTTGTTGTTATTTTTTTAATATCAATTGTTATGAAATGTATTTCTGTTTCACATGATAGAAAAATAAAAGAACAGAAAAAATTGCATTCTTAATATTCGTATGGCAAATTGTTTTTATGTAAATATGTTTGTATAATTTTTAAGTAATATCGTATTTATTTTTTAAGTTTATTTTATATGTTTTGTTTAATACAGACAAAAAAAAATATTATTTTCTTTTTATAATAAAAAAAAACCAAAATAGGATTTATTTAATGTACGACTATGTACGTATACGGAGTATTAATATTTATACAGTTTTTGGAACTACTTTTTTGGAATTATTTTTTTATTTCTCGGCAGTTATAAACAAAACATGTGTGGTTAAGGGTATCAAATATTTACTTTGTTGATTTTGTTTATTTCACTTTTTTTTTGTTTTAATTAAATGAAATATTCATAATCTTTAAAAAATAAAGTGTGTGTACAGTGGGTAATAAAAATAATTTTAGTGGCTTAGAAAAATACTAACGGCTTATGAAGATTGCGTAACTATTTTCTGATTATAGAAGATGTTTTGTTTTTATTAATTTAAAGACATTAATTAATTTGTTATTAATTCGTTATAAAATATTTGAAAAATTTCATGACAAAAACTATAGCAAACTATATTGTTGGTCTTATGTAGAAAGGTCCTAACTTACATATTCTTTTTATTAATTTTTTTGTAAGAAAGTGTAGTTGTTTTAAATGCATTGGAATCACAAAAAAAAATCAATTTCGAAATAAGTGTGAATTAGGGCCTTTCTACATGGAATCAACGAAATGTAGGTAATTGGAAAAAAGTGTGAATTAGGACCATTCTACATGGAATCAATGATATGTAGGTACTTGGAAACAAAAAAATTATAATCACATTGCAATAAATAAGTATTCATAAGGATTATATATGAGATGTTTTTTTTAAATATTTAATATTTAATATTTTTTTTTTTCAATAGAGAACAATTCAATTTTATTATTTATTAATACTTTATGACAATGTTGTTTAACGACAATTTATTTGTAAGCATTAAACAAAAACTATTGTGCTGGGGATTAAGATAAAAAAAAAGTTCACTAAAACCTTTTAATTAGGTTAGTATTTTTCCTTCTTTCAATACAATACATTTCAAATGGCATATCTAATGAAGAGATTGATTTGTTTTTCATATTTGTTTTTCATCATCTGTTAAAAATTCATTTAAAATACTTCATAGAAATTAATTTAATTAAATTTAATTAACTTACATAAAAACCTTCACTTATTGTAATCAAATTTTTTTTTATATGATTTCGATAGCTTACATATTCAATATTTATTAAAAGCAATAAAAAACCTTAGGGGATGAACCCTACTTATACAGTGCAAAGTTTTTTGAATTAGAAAAAATAGCATTACGGGAAGGCATGAAAGAGGGAAGTAGTGTCTGTCGACATTAGTTTTGAATATTTTTATATTATAAGTGTCAGGAAAGGGAACAGAAAGAGAATTCTAATAGCGGACAATCTGGTTAAAAAAGTATTTCTGTCTGTTATATAATGTAGGATCCAAAATCGAACCCAATATGGATAACCCAGCTAAAGCATTCTATCTGTAATACGGTATACAATATACTGGTTAATCGATCACAAACTGATGTGCTCTGCAGTAGGGCTAATCCACATTCTCATAGTCCAACTAGATGACACACACAGCCAGAATAATGCAGTATACGATCCACTGGTAAATTGAATACAAATAGATGTACTTTGCGGTAAAGACGGGTGTTGCATAGGATTATACGATTTTCGGAAGAAAAAACCGTTGTAGTGGCGATTAAATAGTGAAACACAAGCCACATTAGAACAATGCTCCAATGAATCAGTAAGATTGGATACACTATCACCATTTATAAGCATCTTCACCCTCCTTTCTACATTAATGAGAAGCTCAAAATAGACTTTGAGACTCCAACCTATACATGACTATTTGTATTTTATTCTTGATCGAAACAAAGCGGTCTAAATAGTAGGGAGAAAAAGAGGATTCATATATCAGGCATTAGACTACCAGGACACTTGGAGGACTTTATTTCTCAACAACGGTTATCCTAGAACTTGTAACTACAGACCAATGACCTGCTTAGTAGGAACAAAAAAAAATTTATCAAAGAAATGGCGACAAGGCGGATATATTTTGCGAAAGCCATATGCTGCAAAGAGGGGTACAGGAAAAGAATGAATATCATGATAGCATCAATAGAGATCAAATGAAGTGAAGTATTTCTTGCACCATCTTCAGAATACAAGGGACTTGAGTTCTTCCTCAGACACTTGAAAAATATGCTCGTTCCAAAGAACATCGCAATGATTTGTCATGCCTAAAACATAAAGAGCTTCTGATCCCCTAACATTTACACCACAGAAAGACTTATTAGATGTAAGGCCATGGTTCAAAACCCCAGTCCAGATAAACACGAAATAGACAAAAATGTTTCTTCCAAGAACACCACTCTGCAGTCTTCTGGCAAAAATTTTGAAGGGAAAATAAAATTGCCATGAAAAGTTTGTTCAAAAATCTGTCGTTCAAAGTTGAATTTTAATTGTAGGTTCCTCCATTATTGGAAAAAATTAACACCGTAAAAGGGTGTGATAGCCATTGACTTCTTTTGTTTCTAAATCTATTCTTAAATGCTATGTAATGACAAAACTTTTTTCTTAAACGTTGGCAAGTAGGCAGCTTGTAGGATAAATGAACAAAAAAGGCTTTAATGCCTATGGCCATACCAAACTTCAATGCTTATATTCTTTAATTGAGAAAAAATCAAAAAAATTAATAAAAAATTGTTTTTTTTTGCCATATTTCCAAACCAGAAAACCATGTAAGACCACACATTAAATTAACCGTTTTATGTTGAATTGAATTTCTGTTGCTTATAAAAAGTAAAATTAAAATAATAAAAAAAAATTCAATAAAAATATAAAAAAATAATGAAAATAAAAATTAAAATGAATGACAAATTTGAAACCATACAACCATACAACTATGGAAATAAGTTGCGGCAATTTGCTCTTGTTTTTTCCTTTTTTCTTTTTCGTTTTTCCTTTTCAATTAATGTAAAATAATTAAAACTTTTAACTGAATTTATTAACCACACAAAAACGACAATAACAACAACGGAAAATAATAACAATAAAAGAACATAAAAGGTGTTCAATTTAAATTTAATTATTTAAATATAATAAACTTTTCATAGGTTTTCTTTATTATTATAATTTTGTTAAATAAACAAAAATGGAAAAATAATTCAAATTAATCATACGCCCCAAGTGACACAATTATTTTAATACAAATGTATGGATAAGTATTGCACACACACACACGAATACATATATGTACATACATATAAAATATGAAATTTTAATTAAACATTCAAAATATTAAAATAAAGTATAGGAGAAGAATTTTTTTTAGGAAATAATTATTTAAAATAAACAATAAGCCCCAAGTATAGTGGTACAACAATATATGGTCATATAAATTTAATATTTTATTTAAACAAGAATATTTTCAAGCCGTAAAATATGTAGATTGTTTATGTTTTTAAATAAAATATTAATAAATCTTACCACTTTCCCCATGTACATACATATATGCACATATGCATAACATATGCAGAAATTTACCTGAGGTTTTATAACCAGCCATATTGTTGCAACAGCAACACTCGTATTAAATTTAAAAACTGCTTTGGGCCTTGGTAGGTGTTGGGCATGAAAAATTGTCAGGAAAAAACGTTTAAATTTAATAAAATAAAATTTATTTCTTTTCTGCAAACAACAACACTCAACACAGTGGGCAATAATTTAGGACTTAAAGATTAGTGATCGGAATTAGCAAAAATCTTACAGTAAATTCATATAAAAGTAGCAAGAATATCAAGCATTATATGCTGGAATACAGTAGATACTCACAAATTAGAACCTTCAGTAATTAGAAATTCCAGAAATTAGAATCAGTGCTTGCAATACATTATAGGCTCTAGAATTCGAATTTAAAATTCGAATTTCTAAGCGTTTCATTTTCATTTCTTTGCTATTTTAGCACAAGAAATCCCCAAATTCTTTTTATCCTATAAAACTAGAAAGGGGAATCACCAAATTGTATACATTTTTCCGTATTTGATATTTTTTTTTTTTTTGTAACATTTATGTGTTTTGTGGCCAGTTTAATTGTGAAATTTAATCCGCGTGTACAGAAATTAGAATAATTCAGAAATTAGAATTGCCTCAAAAACAAAGCGGTTCTAATTTGTAGGCGACTATTGTATTAGAGTGGAACATATTGGTTTATTAATATAGCAATTATCTCAGAAAATTTTTAAAAAACTGCTTTCAAGATCACTGATCGTGCAAATTTGAATAGATTTAAAACTCAACCTGTTTCTAATCACGTTGTCATATTGAAAAATTTCTGGTTAAAAATTAAGCTTTTAAGATGAGACACATTTTTAATACGATTCGTCTAGATATTTTAGACTACAGTATTGCAACGATGGCTAAATATTTGTACTGGAAAAGGTAAAGTAAAATATACTAAAAAAAACTGAAAAGAAATTCCAGAAATTCTATAACAAAACTTCATAGAAAGATCATGAAAATTAGAAAGAAAAACAAGTTTACTAAAACAAATCAACAGCGAGATTCTGGAAGTTACCAAAAAGAATATAAATGCAGTATATTTAAAAACAACAAAATGTAAAGTTCTAAGTAAGTTATATTGTATTATGTAACAGTGTTTATAGTAAAATGATCGTGCATTAAATTAATTGCGTGGTTTTGGCAATTCAAGGTCTACATAACTTAATTAATTGCAATCCTTTAGGGAATTTAAGATCATTATTGACACCACTCTTGTTGTGTATTTTAATTTTATCCATATGAAACGGAATCTACAGTTTAATGTTGATGCTTAACGATAGATTTTTGAGAAACTTTTCACAGCAATTCTATTTTACTCTGAGAGGTTTTGCCATACGACTAGCTAGAGGAAGTTAGAGTTTGAAACCATGGGTTCGCCTAATAAGACAACACACTACCCACTAACAACGGCTACAACATCGGCAATTAATGGATGTTTTCAAATTAAAAACTTGTATTTGTTTTAAGCAATTTCTTTACAATAAAATAAAATAAGAAATCATTCTTATAAATGTTGATAATTCTCTATTCTTTGTTTGCATAGTATACGACATGAAAAACTCGTTTTCAAAAGTTCTTTTGCATAAAATTTATCCAGAAATTAAAAACGCTTCTAACACACAAAATTCAAATTTCTGTTTTTTTCTGTATCCATTAAGCGAATAATACCAATTCATGCTATGTCATATTCATTGTATAGGAAAATATGAAAGTACTGATTGTGGTTATTAGCTTTTATATCATTGCCAACATAAGTGACCGGAAAAGAGGTTTTTCCAAGAAGATGTTCTACAAATGTGTAATTCATTGTGGGACTTTGTTGGCCACAGAACCACAGAACGGATGCTTTGTATGACAAGAATTGAGTAATACTATGTGATTTATTAGAATCAGTTTATGAGTTCCAAATTTCATTAGAATGCTTTACCTTTTATGTACGAATTTAAGTGATGTAAGTAGTAAATGCGAAGATAAAGTGAAGTGTTAAAATTGTGAGTCAAATGACGTTAAGAGTATTCTTAACATTTACTTTGTTTGAAAATAAATAAAATGATAAAGAATCTATAAGCTGATTTAACCAAATAATTAAGAGATTATTAATGGTTGTTTGTTACAAATTAAGCGTCTAAATAACATACAATTTGGACTGGTTAAACCCAAACGAAATTACTTACAGCTCTTCCCTAACTATGATGTCTTATACATGAAAAGTAAATATGATGTCGAAAGAAGCATTCAAATTTCTTTGTTTTATGATAGCCCAAAAAATACTTTATTCGATTTAGTCTTCTTACTATTCACACTACTATGGCAAAATTAACATCCTCATGAGCCGTTGCATCGAACCAACGTTTCTTTGTGCCATGCAGTAGACTTCTTAAGTTTATATTAACGACAGTATGATTGGTTCAACTGAAGCATCGTCGCCATGTGACTTATTATAACTCTTTATTCAGGATTACCATCTAGCTTTTACACCACCTGTGTTGTGTGTGTTAATTTAATCCATGAGTGGTAGAATCTACAGTTCAGTGCAGACTCCAAGTGATCAATTTTTTTTAAGAAACTTTTTGCCAGTTTGCATTGTTTTCTTCTTGATCTCTGAGTTTGCACTATGACCTCACTATTTACCAGGCTGCAGCGACTTCACTGTTTCATCATTACTTAAACGGATTATACTTTAGAAAAATATAAGAAAGTTCTGAAAACCGTAAAGTATTCTCATCTTTCTTGCCCAGTACAGCCATGTATTTGTTTAGCCATTATATCGTACAGGACATTACAGTGAAAATTAATTTTTCTGCCCTCCATCTATATTAGGAGCACTTTTAGTGTAGAAGTTTATTACATCCTAATATAAACAGGTTTAGATTTTATGTCCATAAACCCTTCTCGGACTTTCCTCACCCAAGTAATTTATTGTCTTTATCTCAATACAAGACCAACGTTCTGCAAAGAATTTACTTTCCTAGGTTCAAGGCAAGGTCATCTCTTAAGTGTGTGCCTATAAAGAAGGCATCAAGTGTCTTTTTCACTTTATTTTCGCTTCCAAAAATATATCAAGAAATCTCCCACCTAGCTGTCCATAGGGGATAATATAAAATTGTTTAGGAACGGGTAGGAAAAGTTCGTCACCACTTTTCCATTTCAAGCCAACACATTTTTACTAAAGGAATGGTTTTGAGCCATAAACAGATAGGATTACCATCCTGTCATTATTCCAGAAACTGGCAATTAATCGAAAAGTAATACAAAACATTGCAAAATTGAAACGGAATATGAATGTGAACTAAGCAAACAAAGAATAATAAATGCAAATTTCCCAATATTTCATAAAGAATTCTCTCTAATGGCAATTCAATATGTTGGAGTTTTTTTTTTTGTTGTTGTTTTCTTTACTGGAATAACTGGAATCGATGGTCAATAACGAAAATAAATGATCGTGTTTATTTAACTGTAAACAAATATTTTTCAAGAGTTTTAAATTACAGCGCTTGTTGCTGTTGTTCTTACATTTCAAATTTAATATAAATATAACATACATACATACATACATACATACATACATACATACATACATGTATGCATGTGTATATGTATGTATTATGCTTACATAAAACTATAAATGTATTGGTATTAAAATGAATGTAAAACATTTAAAATTCTTTTCATCAAACCACTTTAAAATACATACACACACACACTTATAACCATTTAATCACATGACAGACACATACACACACACACACACGCACATACAAAATTTACCTTTAGCTGTCAACACATCAATTACAACTACAGCATACACAGAATACGAAAACATACACATTAAATGCATACTCAACAACCACTCTCTCTATTTCTCTCTCTCGTGCATTTACGGTTATATACGGAAATGGATGCAGTCCTATTCATATGTATGTGTATGTGTGTGTATGTTAACATATAAAATTCGTTCATTCTCTGCTATTTTGTGTACAATAAGTTACATGAACATGAAAATATTTAAATATTCCCGTATAATATAATGAAAATATAAAATATTTAACAATAAAAATCTCATTTTTTTTTTTTTGTTGTTGTTTGCTCACTTTTTATTGTTGTTGTTTGTTTTGTTAAACGAAAAAAAACAAAACAAAATCCATATAAAAAGTCATGATATGAATTGTAGATTTTGTGTATGAGAAAGAGAGAGAGAGAGAGAGAGAGAAAGAGTATTTGTTGGTCGGTTTGTTTGGCATTTTGGGCATTTTGCAAGAGTTTTTCTGTGTTTTTTTTTTTAATTTTTTATTTAGCTGTAACTTGATCTGTTTCACATATACTCACACACGTGCAATAGTTGTTGATATCATTTGTACTGTAAGGAGCGAAAGAGAAGGAGTTAGTGTTTTCACCAGCAGCTATAATAGCAATCATCAAAGACTGTGTATTTGTGTGTGGGGGTATTTCATAGAAAGATGATTTTAGTACAAGAAATTTTAGGAGATGAGTATTTTAATATCACTCGATATCAGAGTCTGAATATTTTCTGTGGTACTCTGTACAGAGACAGAGAAGAGGAAAGTACTTCGTACTTCAGTAGATAGCAATAACTTCTTATGAACCGTTTTAAAAGCATGTAAGCACTGCAGGTTAAAAATTGAATGCTCTTTTAAAACAAGGAATATTTTGTAGTATACAGATGGGCCAAGAATGGATTTTCGAAAAAGATCAGAAGTTTTTGGTGGCAGAATAAAATATTTTGAGTGGAATAGAGATGCACACGAGTAGCTTCTAAGCGGAAGTATATGCATATCACAAGATATTTTCAATCAACATGGATAAGAAACATAAAAGGCAGTCGCTGCATTCTAGTGGGTAGTGTATTGCCCTATTAAACGTGAAGCCTCGGTTCAAAACGAAATATGAAATAATATTTTTTCGACGACTTCCACTCAGCAGATTTCACTTTAAACTGTAGGTCCCATCACTCATGTATAAGATTAACACACAAAGCATTTGTGGTGTGAGAAACTAGATCGTAAGCCTGACTAAATAGTTGTAGTGATCAATTACGTACGTTATGAATGTAATCGATTGGCTGACATAAATGTCCCCTGTACAAAATTAGTGGTCTAGGAATATTGTTCCTATGACACTTAGTAACAAAATAAAGTAATCTGGATGCTACATAAACTTTGAATAGGGACAATATTTTTTGTGGTATACAGATGACTGAAGAATGGCTCTTTGGAACAAGATCAGAAGTTTATGATCCTACAATAAAATATACCAATACCACGGAAACAACCAGAAATTTGTTTTCAATTCAACTTGAATAAGAAGTCATGTGGGATTCCAGTTGGGTTTCAGTTTAGAAAATCCTACTACATTTGCCATCACCAATTGCACAAACCTTTATAGGCAAACAACACTTTATTAAAGTCTACCCTTTTTCAAATATGTTGTTCTCCATTGATATCACCATTTTATTCCAGCAATATATCCGTAGAACTCCTAGCATAATGTGCTTAATTCAAAATTGATTGTTTTCCTTTTAAGTTCTCTATAAAATGACCCTGCAAATGTTGTTTTAACAAGAGTATAATTGTTGTTTTTAATTTTTTTTTTTTTTAACAATTGTTATTATTCTTTACTACATATTTGTATTCAGTCACATGTTAAGGAATAAACACTATTATACACAACGTACTTACATTCATACATACATACATAAGTGTTCATCGAAAATCGCTCCATTCCACTCCACAGGCTGGTCATCTCTTATAAATTCGTTCGTTCAAAGATGTAAATTTGGTTTTTGAGTTTATGGTCAAACGAGTGGTTAAGTGTGTTAATAAACAGTTTAAATGTACAATTTTTTAATATAAATTGTATATGAATTTTAACAACACTTGCATAGCATAAGAACAAGCACACACATACACATTCTCACACGCATACTCATACTGATACGGTAACCAATAAGTGGTACAATATATTGGCGTAAGCATACAGGACATTGAGATTGCCTTGTGGTAATAAATATGGCTGCTGTGTATGTGTTAAAAAATTTTTAATATTCTGTGTTGTTGTTCGTTTTCTTTTTTTTCCTTTTATTGGTCTCTTGCCTTGTATATTGGTTACTCGTTGTTGTTTTTATTGTTGTTAATGTACAAATAATTTATGTTATTCATACGCCACGAGCTGTCATAGTGGATTAATGTGCGGAAAAGAAAACGTCTCGCATTTATTGTTGATCTTTGCTTCCTTTTTTTTCAATTTTTCGTTTTTCGGAATACAGTGTGCTACACGTATATTCGAACACATAACCATTTTAATTTAATTTTTTTTAATTAATTACAAATACAATACAAATCAGTGTTAAGAAGATTCTACTTTTTAGATGTTGTTTTAATTTTGTTTAAGACTGTAGAATAATGCTTGTTTTTGTGATAATAATTTTATTTTTCTTTACTGTTGATTTTTTAACTTTACACAATTTTTATACGGCTGGTATAAATATTAAGTTGTTATACCCTACTAGATGCTTTTAAAAATGTTTAATTAATGAAACCTTATAGAACTCTCCTTGGTCAGAGCAGAGATAGTATTCAGTTAACGTTTGTTGAAATAAAATGATCAAGACTTTTTACCCATAGGCTGGATTTAGAAATTTTTACTGTAGAAGAAGCTAAGAATTTGAGAGAGCTTTCCATAACCTTGCCTTTCTAATAAACTTTACATGGGTTTCGACTAGGTGGATAGATTACCACAAATAGATTCAAAGTAACAGCTATTAGATCCGCTGTAATATATCTAAAAATATTCATATTTCTTTCAAGGATTAGCATGGCACTTCTGGTGATATTTACTTACACTATCGAGATCCAATCCCCTAACATTTGCAGTTCCCTTACGAGCTCCGTATTAAAGATACTTTACAGGTTTGCATTTTTGTTACTTCGTCCAGGCAGCTTCCGAATATCCCGAGGGTCACAAACTCAAACATACGACAATATTATGTTCTTCAAAATTTCATTGTCCTGAAATGATACTTCCAGATAACAAAACTGGTCAATTTTGATAGTCAACTTTAACATTCAAATTGTATTTTGCAGTGCCAACTGACTATAGTACTTAGGGGGCGCTTTAAATACAACTGCAGTATCCTGGTATAACTACTTGCCTTGACATATTCCCAATTAGTCGATCTTGCGGTCGTTTACGGACATTGCACTTAACGAAATCCAGCATATGAGACCTGATCGACCCAAAAATTCGGTTGTTAATACCCTCAGAACGCATAAATTTCAAATAATCTATATCTTTTTAATAACCCATCGATATTTTCCAGTATTGTCAGAAATTTCAATTACAAACAGTTGATTATCATGTTTAATTGATTATATATCACCGATATCATTCAGTACTTATCACAACTTGATGCTCCAACTGCTTTAGTCACCATCTTGATGGCACTGAATGTGCAACTAGCTAAACGAATCAGTACTTTAATATAATAAGATAATCGATTCGAAATCCGAAAGCCCAACAGCTTGCATACACATTCCTTCTTCTTCGTCCATAAAAAGAAAAAGATGTCATTCACTAACAATAAAAATTATACCAGAGATCAGCAATGGATCGTTTTTCCGCTACTCATAAGCTTTCATGCAATTTTGAGTATGAGTGAATCTACAGAATTGAAATTCAACTACTCCGATTCATTCGTAATCGCTACAACATTGATTTATAAGCATAAGTAGCAATGAGTATGAGTACAATGTTGACATCAAACTCACAACATTCGAAATATGTTTGATTCATACGCCTAGTCATTTTGATTCATAAATTTAGAAAAATATTTATAATACTTATAAGTGATTCGAGTGATTCGAATCATTGATCAAAATTTACAGACTTTGTTGTTGTTGCATATACAAATAAACGGAAAGACAAACACAACAAGCAAAGCATATACAGAATCTTCTTATGAGTATAGTAGTGTTCATACGTGAATCATACTTATTTTGTACTTCGTGTAAATGTTAAGTAAAGACGAGTCGAAGTCAATAACATCATGCGTATTGTTAAGTATGAATACAACGAGGAGTTTCAACTTTGAGTATGAGTATTACATTAAAATAAGTATGAATGCAAGTATGATTTGAATCTACTCATCGTTTTGAATACTCGTTGATGATCTCTGGTACGTACTAAATTAAGTAGTCATTAAGTAGTCAGGATTACAACCTAGTTTCTCACACCACGAATGTTATTGTTAATTTTATCAATAAGTAGAGGGACCTTCAACTTAACGTCGTCTATGAACGCCAAATGTTTTGAAACTTTTCAATGCAATTTCATTTACTCTTAGAGTTTTTGCCAGAAGACTGCTGAGAGAAAGTAGCCGAAGAAACATTTTCTATATTTCGTTTTGTTCAAGATACCTGACAATACACTATCTTCTGAACTATGACTTCAAACATTAAGAAATAATTGAAAATCATAATGAGAAGTTTTAAGAGGCCAGCCAAATATATTTTAGTCTTGGAGTCTTCGTTCTGTTTTGACTGCAATTATTTTGCATTCCCTGGCAAAGTGGAAAGATAAATCAAACATAATTACCAGTTCGGTTTACAGAGCGAAATGAATAGCCATCAGAATTGAAGGCAGGATATTTAAAGTATTTTAATACATCTTCATCTCCTCAACATCTTCAAACATTTCTAAATTTTTGATTTATTTGACTTGTAGGATAATATATGGTCGGATCCAACGTACTATTATACTCTTCTTTGTCTCATGTTTTCAATGTTTATGTCATAATTACTTAAACATTAATCGATTCGAATGGCCGTAAAGAAAAATCAAGATGATTATCATAGGATGGTCTATGGCTTATTAAAATTAATTTAAAAAATATTCGCACATCTTTTTCGCTTTTCTTCCATTTTCATGGATTAAAAAAAAATTTCATTGTTCATGTTGCAACATGTGATGCTATAAGAAACATAAAACCATGTTTTAAATGAAACTTAAATTCATCAATTTTTATTCAATAACATTGCCAATAATTAAACAAAAAAATTTCTAAAAGGAAAAAGGAAAACTTGTCATATCACGAAGAAATTCATTTGATGTCATTATCCTTTCCAATTATAGTACAAGAGTACCTTAAAATAAATTTATTATTCCACTTTCTTTCATTCGTTGTTTTTCGTATTAAAACTCCAATTAATGTTGTTTTAATTGCAAACATTTTTCTGAATAATTATCTTGGTCCATACCCATTAATGTTGTCTTATTGTATTGGCTTAAACACTTGGCTTGGCGTGGCGTGGCGTGGCATGGTGGTTGGTAGTTGGTGTATTTCGTCTCTCTCGCATCCATTACCATGTTTGACCGTTAACGTGCGGTCATAGTTATTACGATAATCATCAGTTTTCGTTGCTGTCATCATCATTATCATTCATTAATAATTGACTGAATTTTGTGGTAAACTTTAGTGTGTTTTAATATGATTATGCATGTAAAGGATATGTACACTCTTTTGGCAACACTTCACCGTTTCCTCCTTATCCTTCTTTTTTTCTGTGGACTTTGAATGGAACGTTAAAGGGAAATGCTATAATAAAAACTGTTGCTTATACGTAATAAAATAAATTAAATAGAATAGAATATAAGTAAGCAGAAATCAATTGGTCTCTGTTGTGGTCAATAGAAAAGAAACTTAAAGGACACTCATGAAATCATATTTTAAAACGCTTAATAAAGTTTTAAGTATAAAAAGAATTTATTGTACTATCCCGTGGTCTAGTGGGTAGTGTGTTGGCTTATTAGACAAAAGGCCCGGGTTCGTATCCGAGGTCAGACATCAAAACGAAAAATGTTTCTTCGTCGACTTCCTCTCAGCAGATTTCTGGCAAAGACTCTGAGAGTAAAAATTGCCATGAAAAGCTTCTCATAAATCTGTCGTTCGGAGTCGACTTTAAACTGTAGGTCCCGCCACTCATGTATAAAATTAACGCACACAACATAAGTGGTGTGAGAAGCTAGGTCGTAATCCTGACTGAAGGGTTGTAGTGGCCAATTATGTATGTATATACCGGTCATTTACTGTGTACTAGGGATGCCAAACGGGATTGATTTTTAAAAATCCCGAGATTCGGGACTTTGTGAATCCCGATCACGAAATCCCGGGATAATTCGGGATCCAAAAATCCCGAAAAATAATAGGAAAAATCACGATTTTCTCTTAATAATAAAAATATTTCGTTAACAAAATCATTTGTGTTCCAATTATGTATGTATATCAGAATTATAGTCATACATACATATACATAATTGGTCATTACAACCCTTCAGTCAGGATTATTGACCTAGTTTCTCACAATACTTATGTTGTGTGTGTTAATTTTTATACATAAGTGGTGGGACCTATAGTTTAAAGGCGACTCCGACAGATTTTTGATTTAGTTGTAAAAATTCGCTGCCGTCGGAAAACATTTTTCGCAATCAACATTTGTTGGTAAAATAGTTCCAAGGCAACTGTATGCAGCTTGTAAATATTCACCTCTACTACCTCCTGATCTAAATAAATCAATTTATTCGTTTTATAGAGCTTTTGCATTCTCCAATGGCATCAAATAACTTTTTTTTCAATGGAAGTGGAGTTTTCCTCATTTGAGCGTCTATTATCGTAGTCAAGTGATATAGGATTTTTTTTTCAGGAGCTTTTGTAGAGTCAAAATACATATGAATTCACAATCCCGAAAATCCCGAAAAATCCCGGGACAAGTTTTTAAAAATTCCGGGATTCGGGATTGTGTAAATCCCGAAAATCCCGGGATTTCGTGTTTCGGGATTTCGCGATTGGCATCCCTACTGTGTACGTATTAGAAAAATTACTGTAGTTGTAATTGAAGTCACCGTAGACCAGTAGATAATGTGTTGGCTTATTAGACATAAAGACAGGGTTCGAGCCCAAGGCTAGACAACAAAATAAAATACAGAATTCTTCGGCGATTTCCTCTCAGTAGATTTCTAGCAAAAACTCTGAGAGTAAATAAACCTACCATGAAAAGTTTCTCAAAAAAATCTGTCGTTCGGAGTCGATCTTTAAACTATAGGTCCCGCCACTTATGTATAAAACTAACACGCACATTATAAGAGGTGTGAGAAACTAGATCATAATATTGACTGAATGATTGTAATAACCAATTATGTATGTATGTATTCTAATAAATAAATAAATAATCACAGACACATCACATCCCCAGCTAACTATTCCTCACACGTCTAGTAATTTGCAATCTTTTGTCAGCTGTGGTTGTTAGATCTTTTATCGTTTACCTCCCTTTTCCCAATTGCCCTTGGATTTATTTCTTACTTGTATGTACCGTACGATGTGTATATTTTGTTGTTCTTTCATGCATTCAATTAACACACATAATAAAAGAATAAAGATTTGTAATGACAAATTTATTTATGTAATTCTGTGTACCGTACGATGTGTATATTTTGTTGTTGTCCCATTACTTATGGATACAATTAATACACAACATGGGTGGTTTGAGAAGCAAGGTCGTAATCCTGAAGAAAGATTTGCAATGATGAATTTATTTGGGTAATCTTGTGTACCGTACAGTGTGTATATTTTATTGTAGTCCTCGCACTCGTGGATCAAATTCACACATACAGCATGGGTGCTGTGGGAAAGTCGGTTGGGATCTTGAATAAAGATTTTTCAATGTCAAATTTCTTTGTGTAATTCTCTATACTTTACGGTGTGTATATTTTGTTGTTGTACTGATAATCTTGGATATAATTAACCCACACAGTATGTGGAATGTGAGAACCTAAATTATAATCCTAATTAAAGGTTTATAATGACCAATTAAAGATGTAAGCAACCTAGACAAAATCATTGATCGATTCTATCGTATTTGGTCTTAAACAAAATTTTATTTTATCGTTTTCAAGCTTTAAATGACTTCGAACGTAATTCTGAATAAGCCAATGGATTGCTGTAATAAAATTTAAATGAACTACGGACACATCTAGACCCATTCTAGTATAAAGTACATTTAAGCATGTAAACATTTAATAAAAAATATTTTTATTCAATAAATTTTATGTTGCCAAACAGAATATCTTTCGTTTGATAAACACGTGTTATTGAGGAGTCTTTAAAGCCCTGTGGATTTTCTTATTATTCTCGTATATTTCTTGAATTATTTTTAGTTTCTTGTTAGATTGTTGTTAGATTTGATGTTCATGTTCATTTTTATTATTAGAAAGAAACAAAAACAAATTACTTAAATCTTACAACAACAATAACAACAACAATACATAACTAAATAATGTATCTATGTATGCATGCATACAATAAAATAAAATCAAAATTTACATGTGTAATCTGTAGTTGATACACACACATGTATTGTTATAAATGTATAGGCTCCCTGTTTATGCAAAAACAAAAACAAAAGACTACAACAATTAACCTTAAGGTAAACAAAGATTTCTTTTAAGGTATTCAACACAACAACAACAATAACAACTACAACACCAATAACTATATATCTTCTTTCCAAAATAAAAAAAAGGGAATAAACAAAAGGATTTAATAGCTGGACGCTTATAACAACAGCAGAGAGATTAAGAGAGAGAGAGAGAGAGAAAGAGTATAAAGGAGTGTGAAGACAAGAGCATAACTTATGTAAGCAATTTGTTTACATTTAATAGTACTTAAAACAAAACAAACAAAAAAAAATTCTTTAATACGCCATTTTTTTTTAACCAATCTCTTGTTCTTACTCCCCATAACTAAAACTTCCCTTTTTAACTTTTTATCAAAAACACACGCACACACACACATACACACACGGGTTATTTTATGTCTGCTTGTAATTACATACTGGAGAATTTAGTTTTTGTTTCTGTTCTATTGAGAAAGAAATAAACGAAAAAAACATCCCACACAAAATATTTTCTTTTATTTCGTTTCACATTTTCTTTTTTTTTCGTTCATTTTAGTTTTTGTTTTTCTATTGTTATTGTTGTTGTAGTTGTAGTTGTTTTTTTTCTGTCTATTTAGCTTTATGCTTAATTTTGGTCATATTTTTCTATTTAACGTTACCCGAGAGGCCTATTTGAGGGCTCGTTAACTTTCATATGACCAACTAGTCATTTAGTTGCCATATAAAAATAAAAAACAAAAATCCCAGAAGGGGCAAAAGGAATAAACAGGATATACAAACACAAGCACACATGTATGTAATTTGTATGATAACCCAGTGAATATTTTCTTATTAAAATTTACATACTAAAAGCGTAGAATAAAAAGTGTTGTATCATACTCAGGGAAATGTAAACGACTATCTTATTCCTACAAAAACGATTTAAACCCTGCAGTCTAAATTACGACCTAGCTTCTCACAAAACAAATTATCTTAAAGACAATAATCCTAAATAAAACGAAATTGTTTGCTGGTTTTATTTCATGACCAACATTGTATATAAATTTGTATATGTGTGTACATAGATATATGTATGTGTACGTATATATGTATGTATGTATGCATGTATGCATATTCATACAAATAGATCATAAATGAGCATTAGCACTGAGTCATAAATAGGAATGAAAATTTCTGTAGTTAAAGTTTTAAATTTTTTTTTTCTTGTTTTTTCGTTTTTAATTATCGGCTTTAACCATAAAAGCGAAAAGTTTTCCAATTTCCCTATAAATATACTAAAGTATGTTTACTTTAGTGTAACAGTTTGTAATTCGCTTAAACAATTACATTATTAAGGATTTTAATTTTAACGCGGGTTATTTGGAACATTGAAATTTGGGCCAAAATGTTTTGTTACAAAGAAACTCTTTATTTTTTAAAAACTTAAATTGACTTCAGTTATGGTAGATAATTTGTTTTCGGTATGCTTTTCCCAAAAAGGATTTTTTCCTAATGGTAGAAAATGACCGAAATCTTATAGAGAAGTTAACTATAGTTTTCGCTACTAAGAGAAACTGGTAATAATTACTGTACTCCAGGTACAAATTGTAAAAAGTTCGCATAAAAACCATCTAAACCAACCCAAAATGGCAGAGTCTAATCACTGTCAATGTTTTTGGCTTGGTGTTGTTCTAATTACACATAATACCCCTTCTATGAGCCACAACCTAAAAATTTTATGAAAAATTTTGATATTCTTGTAACTCAGTTTTTATCGAGTCGAATTTCATAGCGATTCGTAGAAGAAGTTAATTAACTCTGCCTGCATAATTAAAACAGTGCTTAACTTAAGGTTTTAACTTTATGTTGTCATTATTGACTATCGAACTCCCGAAGTATGTTGTATCTACATACATACATACATAATTGGTCATTATAACCCTTCAATCAGGATTATGACCTAGCTTCTCGCAGCACTTATTTTATATGCATTAATTTTATACATGAGTGGCGGGACTTACAGTTTAAAGTCGGCTCCGAACGACAGATTTTTTTGAGAAGCTTTTCATGACAATTTTTACTCTCAAAGTTTTTGCCAGAAATCCACTGAGAGGAAGTCGCCGAAGAATTATTTTCATATTTTCGTTTTGATGTCTGACCTGGAATTTAAACTCGTGCCTTTCGTCTAATAAGCCAACACTCTACCTACTAGACCACGGCGATATGTTGTATCTCCGATATAAAAATTGCAAAAGAAAACTCAAAGCAAAGCTAATTTCTTTACTTTTATGGATCAGCATCTGGTTTCTAACATTTAAGTTGAATTCTTTCTTCTTTAATACACATTCAAAACATAGGGGATGACGCCTATTCATGCTAAAAATTGTATTAGAACAAGGGGAATAGATTATGGCAAGTAGAAAAGACTACTTCTCTTTATAGGCATTAGATTTGAATCTTTTTATATTGTAGCTGACAGGAAAAACCTCTTCAAGAAGAGAGTTCTACATACAGATAGTTTGACTGCAATGCAGTATGGGGCTCACTAGACAATCAACCACAAACGAATAACTAAACTATGCAATGCAGTATGTGGTTCACTAGCTAATCGACCACAAACAGATGTGATCTACATGAAAGACGAGTGTTATGTAAGAGGATAAAATTTTCGGAAACAATGTTCCCTATTTCAGCAGAGTAAAATTCGTTGTAATCGCAAGAGAACAGTGAAGCACAGGTTCCACGCTTAGTATGAAGAAATTAGTTATTCAACTAGCATTGCTGAATTCTAAAGACTTTCTCAATTCATCGGCAAACATACATAGTTCGCAGCATTAATCTCGTGACATTGAAACTTTTCTGAAATATCTAAAGAGACTGTCCTAATAAATATGAAAAATAAAAATAAATGCGAATGGCAAATATTACTGTCATCGCCAGCAGAATAAAGAGGCTGAGGAGAAAGGGAAATTATAAGCAAATATAAGAAATTCGAATGACTGTAGAACAAAACCCTGCAGAACCTGATGATATTCGATTTTAGGCCAAAGTTATCATTCCCATATGCAAATTTATTTCCAAACTGTTGTTCATATTCGATGTCGTACTTCGCTGTTGCAATATAAAAAGTTCGTTAAGCAAACAACTTTAAAAATAACTTCGAAAATCTTTTCTTACAAGTTGCCTTGTCTTGCCTTGCCTGCAATGAACTTTTAATTCCACAACAACTCCTTCGTAGTACATGATTTCGCTTGTCTGATTCTGTCTACTTTCTGTTTTGTTTGTTTCACTCTTTGCCTGGTATAAACAAAATCGTTCATTGTTTAACCAGCTTTTTTTCCAATTTTTTTTTCTTTTTTGTTTCTGCCTTAGTTTCTACAACTTTTTTAATGGCGTAATTTATTTTCGCACTGATTAAACTTACAAAACAAAACAGAAAACTACGATAAAAAAAGAACAACAGCAACTACTACTACTGCTGCTACTATTCCAAACAACACCAAGTGTAACAACAACACCAACAACATTATTAAAGAACGAACACTATCAGCGTGTACCATTTTGTACTGCAAAAAGTGTCTAGACTTCATATGTTAAAATGTTGTTTGATTTTATTTCATTAAATTTCGTTTGTTTTTTTTTTTGTTCTCTAAATAGATTTGTTTATTAGTTCATTTTTGTTGTTGTAGTTGTTGTTGTTGTTTAAATAAATAATTGTGCGAGTATGTAAATTTTATTGAAAATAATTGGCGTGCAATTAACTCACACTTACTGGGGAATATGAATCAAGTCTTTTGCACAGATACACATGAATTTTTAACAAAGCAACACACATAAACACATGCATACACATTTTGTATAACAACTGCAGGTTATTTAAGAAATCCTAAAACATGTGGATCATTCCACAGTAAAATTTATTGAAATTTTTAAACACAACTTACTCGGTTTCTGCAACTCTTTAGCCAGGATTGAAACCTAGTTTCACACATCACCCATATTGTGTATATACATTTTATCCATGGAGGGTGGGACGTATTGCTTAAAGTCGACTCTGAAGAACAGGTTTTTATTTTTTAGAAACTTTTCATGGAAATTTTGTTTAATCTCAGAGTCATTATCATTACTCTTCCGAGAGGAAATTACCGAAATTTCCATTCTGACCACTTTCGTCACCTTTTAGATATTTTTCTTTTAGTTGCAATACAAAGCATATAATTAGGAGATCCCAGACCTCGAGTGTGAGCCGTACATTAAAACATTATGCATGACAAACTCACAAAGAAATAAATTAAGGTGGATAATTTATGATCTTGTTCGTCCCAGGTCAGACATTAAAACGAAAAATATTTCTTCGGCGACTTCCTCTCAGCAGATTTCTGGCAAAGACTACGAGAGTAAAAATTGCCATGAAAAGCTTCTCAAAAATCTGTCGTTCGGAGTCGATTTTATACTGTAGGTCCCGCCACTCTTGTAATTGCCATGAAAAGTTTCTTAAAAAATCTGTCGTTCGGAGTCGACTTTAAACTATAGGTCTAATTACACACACACATAAGTAATGTGAGAAACTAGGTAAATAATCCTGACTGAAGGGTGTAATGACCAAATATGTATGCATAGGCAGTCCGATAAAGAGCCACTGGTCCTCTAGTGTTTCAAGCCAAGGAAACCGAGAATCCCTTATAACAATTTCTGCAAAAGCTGCAACGACGCTGTCATTGTCCGACCCTTGGGAATCTAAGAAGTAGTATTTTTGAACACCCAAAATTTTGTGAAAAAATTTATCTAGCCAATTGCGATTTTAGAAATATTCAAACCTTTTGTGAGACTCTCGCAATGGTTGAGAGATAACAACCAATAGCTATAATTATAAGGCGGAATAGGTAATATCGATGCGAATGAGACCTTAAAGACACTTAAAAGAAAATGGGCCCAGATGAGATGGGCTGCCATTTTATTCTAACCTAACTCCGTTTGATTAAAAATAGACAGATTTTCTTAGTGATATTGATATGTTGTCTGACAAATAATCACATTTGATTGATTAAATCTTCTATTCTAAAGACCCGTAAAAAATCATTCAGCAATTAATTTATTTACGCAAGCTTTGTTGATTTTCTAAGCACTTAATATTGACTTTATCAATACGTTCTTAAAGAGTGCTTGAGACACATTATGAATCTTGAGCATCCTTCTAATAATGGCCTTGATTTGTTTAAATTTTCGATTCCTTTAATTTCCTTTTAATCGTTTCAGATTTTAAAGTAAAAATCCAAACAATTGTTTTGCGATTTGCTTAAGAAACCCACTGATATAGGCATGAGTAGTAGTAGTGGTGGTGGTAATAGTACTAGTAATAGGAGACAATAATGAATGAATACTTGAATGAATGTGTTATGTATGTATGTATATGTGCCATTTTTTTGTTGATTTTTCCTTTTGTCACCATTATTATTGTTGTTGTTGTAGTTAAAACTCATGGCATTAAAAATATGCACATGATTACTTATATTCATGAATTCATGAATTTTTCTCCAAACTCTAGTTTTGTATGCCATTGTCTTTGGTTTCAAAAATTTGTTTATGTATGCATACATACTTGTATGTATGTGTGTGTACCTGTGTTCGACTGTGCATGTATTAATACTCATATTTCTTGCAGTAAATGTTATAGCAATTGCCATAAAAGTGTCTGTGAGTATGAGTCCTCCTTGTTTTTTTTTTGGCTTTTGGTTTTTTGTGTTTTGTTGAAGCCACATCACAAAAGGATTCCTTTGTGGCATGAATATAAAGCTTAGCATATTATTCTGCTTGGCTAATTGTTCAACATTAACCACAGAGGAGTGTTTTTGTGTGTAAAGCTTATTTCACACTAAACTTTTGCTTAAAAGGAAATTCCATTTTTTTCTCCTCTCTTTGCCTTACTTTGCTTTTCAGCTTAGTTTTGCCACAGACATACATACAAACACAAATACATATTGTCACACACACATTAATGAGTATGTCTGTGCCATTTGTGAATAACTGTCTGTTTGTCTGTCTGCCTGTGTATGTGTATATGTATATGTATTTGAAAATGTAAATATATGATGATGTATGCATGGTTTTTTGTGCCACATTCATACACTCAGACACACCATACGTTTATGGGCATAGATAGGCAAGGGCATGTCTGAAGTTTTTTTTTTTTTTGCATATTCAACCACATCCGTTTTTCTTTTCCTCACTTTTTTCTTTCTTTTTTTTTTTTTTTGATATTTTTATTGTCTGATTTTGGATTTTCCTTTATTCTTACTCCACCGTTTCGTTTCTTTTCATTTCTTTCTGTTGTTTTTTTTTTCATGTTTTTGGTGTGTATGAAAAAAATTTTAAATTTTTTTTCCTTTTTAATGCCGCTCAGTCGTCTTTTTTAAACACTTGCTTTTAGCAATAAACGGGCGAGTGCGCCCAGTGTAACACACCGTATAACAATTGGCGAGTAACTTCCATAAGTTTAGTTCTTCTTCAGCTTGGTTTTTTTTTTGGTACATGCATGCCTGCTTAATTATTATTAAGTGCCCAGCTCTACATTTATGAAGTGAAAATATAATTTATGGCAAAAGTTCTTATTCTTTTTTAGCTTATAAAATATGATAGGGGGGGAGGAGGTGGAGGTAAAAAACATTAAAAATTCACTTAATCTCTATAATAATTGAGTTGATGAATTTTCTTGCATAAATTCCATGCAAAGAAAAGAAAAAAATTGAGTAGCAGTGAGTGCATTAAGGGAATTGGTACAAAAGATGAGTAAGTAGAGTAGCTCTGTGCTTAATAAAGTAACTGGAAATGCAGAAGAAGAAAAAAGAAACAATTTAATTCGCTAACATTTAGCAAAACCATGAAATTTAATTGCGAATTTGTTAAACTAGTTGTTTATAGCATAAACATGAAACTTTACTTTCTCTTCTGAACCGTATATTAAACGAAAATAAATAAAGTTTAGCCAATTCTTACTGCACTCGCCTTTATATCTAAAAGTATTTTTATTGTTATTATATTGGAAAGAAATAACTTAGCAGTGAGACAATACATACATACATATATAATTAGTCATCATAACCCTTCAGTCAGGATTACGACGTAGCTTCTTCTCCCACTTATGTTGTGGGTGTTAAAGTCGACTCTAAACGACAAATTTTTGAGAAACTTTTCCATGACAATTTTTGTAAACTGTCACAGTTTTTGCTAGCAATCTCCCCAAACGAATAGGCAACACACTACCTACTATACTATGGCGACTTCAGTGAAACCATACGATCTATCTCTTGCAAATCTATTGCCCTGACAAACTTTTAAATGCTGCTCAGTGTTAAAAATGCCAGTTCAATGGCCAGTAGCTGTTATGCACTTCAATGTTTTCTTCTTGAATGTTTTCTTCTCAGAGGTGCCAAGTTTTGTTTCAATGATTCATTCTCAATGTCACAGAATCGACCTTTGTGCATATAAGTATTCGTTGCAATAAACATTATCAAGTTTAATTATTTTTAAAATAAAAATAGGTAAAGAACGAACGATAAAATTCCAGCACCATAATCGAAACATTCTTGGTCTTGCCATATTTGCCTATGTATTACATGCAATAAGAGCATGACCCCTATAATGAAACAAAAAGGAGCCTTAACCTTAGAAGAAGAGGAACTTGAACGACTATGGGTTGAAAAAGGACAAACGAATACTCAGCCTAAACAGATTTCAAACAATCTTAACTATTGTTGGATAATTATAATGGGAAGTGATTTAAGTCATGCTTTAGACTACCTCGAAATAGCCTAGAGTGTGCAACACTAAAGTAATGAATTGTCATACCTTCTAACATCCTGTATTAATACAATGTATGGAAGTCGGCGTAGTCTAGTAGACTAGTAGTATGGTGGCTTAATGGACGTTAGAATACGACGACTTTTGCTCAGCAGTCTTCTGGTAAAAACTCTGAAAGCAAATAAGATTACCATGAAAGAGACTCTCAAAAATTTGCCGTTCGGGGTCAACTCTAAACTGTAGATCCGGCAATTTATATATAAAACTAACACACACAATATAAGAAGTGGGAGAAATTAGATCGTAATCCTGGCTGAAGGATTGTAATGAACAATTATATTTATTTGTTTATGTGATGTAAAGAACTAATCTTTACAATTGTGTTACAAAAAACACAATCGATAAGTTTCTTCCCTTCTAAATCCAACACAATCGATAAGTTCTGAGTTGCAGCCTAATTAAATTTCAGCAATTTTGTTTAAACCTTCTAAAAAATTATTATCTTAAGCCTCTCTGTATCCTTCAAAAGAAATTCAATTGGAAGTTTTATACATTCCAAAGCTGATCAAACCAGAAAACATATTTCTCTTCCAAAAAAAAAAAAACGGAAAAAACTTTGTTTAAATGTCGACATTTTACAAATTGGATGACAGATCTTAAAATAATCGTATTAAATGAAAGCAATAACATCAACAGATACAATAAAATACAAATGAAAACTAAAAATTTACAATAAAAAAAGAGAAATGAATAGCATTTAAAAATACAATGGAAATGGAAATGAAAATGAAACCAATAAATAAATAAAAAGAATATTGTGCCGCCATAATAAATTTAATGCAATCCACTCAATTTCTCTTCTACTTTTTTTCCTTTTTTTGTTCTATCCATCTTTTGTGATTTAACTTTATGTCGTTTGCATAAGTGCGAATGTATACATGTGTGCAAGTAAATGTAAATGTAACTGCGATTGTGTGGACATGGATGTACATATGTGTATGGGTGTATGTGTATTTGGCAATATAATTTACACACAATTAATTGCATTTTTGTTTACTCTACCATAAGCGCTTTTTTTACACTGGACTATTAAAAATGTGTGTAAATACGCGCGTATTATGTGTCAGTGTTTTTGTATGGAAGGGAAAGATTCCCTTCAGTAGATTATACAAGAATTTTCGAAGGTTCCATGCAATAGACAGTTGAACGATCCTTAGTATAGAAGTGGCAATAGTTTAGTAGTTGGTATGTTGCCTTACTAAACGTGAATAAATCAAAAATATTTCTTCGCAACTTTCCCATCAGCAGTATTTTTGCAAAAACTTGGTTAGTTAATTGTTACGCAACTTTATGTAAACAACAATAATTGCTTTATTTTTATTCCTCTGTTTACACCCTTTGCATAAACAATAACAATTACTAGATAATTGTTCGACAGATCTTTGTAACGGAGATCTTAAAACCACAATATCTCTCTTCAAATACACCGCCTCTTCACACAAGACTGACAGAACTTTTCTAACTAACTCGCATGCTTTGCCTTGCCTTTTATAAGTCAGGGTAAATAGTGTAATAAATGTTCCTGAAGGCGAATGTAAACATCGTTGTTTCATTATTGTTATTTTTGTATTTTGTTTACATTTATTCCTGTGGTGTTTGTTGTTGTATTTTTGTTTACTTGTTCACAATTTTTTTTATGTTGGCGTTTTTTGTTGTATTTATGTTTACTTGATTTCTTGTTAAGTGCTGTAAAAGCAAACACCAGCCTAGCCAACTCGATCTAAGGGAAATTTGAAAAAAAATTTCCTTCTGACTTTCCTCTCAGCTAACTTTTGGCAAAAACTCGAAAAGTTAAATAAAATTTCTTTGAAAATTGTTAAAAAAAAACCTGTCGTTTGAAGTGAATATCAAATTGTAGATCTCGCCCAGGGATCAGCAATGAATAGTTTTTCTCGCTACTCATAATCACTCATGCAATTCTGAGTATAAGTGAATCAACAGAAATTGAAATTTAACTAGTAGTAGCAATGAGTATGAGTACAACGTTGACATCAAACTTCACAACATTCGAAATATGTTGATTCATACCTACTCATTCTGATTCATAAATTAGAAAACTTATAATACTTATAAGTAATTCGAGTGACTCGAATCATTCATTAAAATTTACAGCCTTTGTTGTTGTTGCATATACAACAGTAAGAATAAAGGAAAGACAAAGACAACAAGCAAAGCATACACACAATCTACTTGTGAGTATAGTAGTGTTCGTACGCGAATCATACTTATTTTGTGCTTCGTGTAAATATTAAGTAGAAACGAGTCGAAGTCAATATCATCATGCGTATTGTTAAGTATGAATATGACGAGTAGTTCCAACTTTGAGTATGAGTAGTATGAGTATCATATTAAAATAAGTATGTATACTTTGCATCTACTCATCGTTTTGAATACTCGTTGCTGATCTCTGGTCTCGCCACTCATGGATAAAATTAACACACAGAACATGGGTGTTATGAGAAGCTAGGTTGTAATCCTGACCAAAAAGGATTGTAGTAGTGATCAATTAAGCAAGTTCGTAACAGTCTTCAGGAGTCAGTTAGTGGCCAGTAACGTGCCTGTTTACAAATTTAATATCATCTGTCATAGACAAACCTTGTTTACTTTACAAGAGATAAGATGTGTACACGTATTGGTAAAACATACACATTGTTTGTATAGAGTGTGTATGTGTTTTTGTTTTTTTTTCGTTTGAATTACTTTTTTCGATTCATTCATTTGCCATTATTTCATTGTATTAAAAATATTTTATTTTTTCTATTTTATTTAAATTTTTAGTATTTTTTTTTTCTTCTGTATTTACGTTTATTTATTGTATTTTTCTTTTTTTTTTCTTTATGAATTTCCGTTGCTGTAACGGAAATGCCACCGTTTTCAGTTACAGAAATAAAATCAAAAAGTAAAAAATTAAATATTACCACACACATACACAAATACAGATACAGCAGCTGAGAGATACGGACAACACATAAACGGATAGTATTTTGTACCGTAAAAAATATGGTTTTTCAAATTTTTCACTTTTTTTCCCCCACCAGTTTGTTATTGTATTTGCTTGATTTCTGTTTCTGTATATTTATAGGGCAAATATGCATATAAATTTACAAACGTATTTGTGTATGTATGTACGAACGTGTGTGCATGTTACAGAGCAACACGCATACATTTGCATTTGTGTTAATTTATAGATCTGTCTGTGAGTGAATTACGCATGTTTTTTAATGGCGCTACTATGGAACAGGTGGCAATCATTTTTACTGTATATGTAGCGAAGTTGGTCGTATTTTTAAAAACCAATTTGTGAACACAATTTTAAAATTTTCGATAGAATGGAGAATGCTTATCCTTTCATAATAATAATTCAAATACTTTTCGTATACCAAATCTCCGCAGTGTTCTCGACCTCTGACTTTCATATTTTTTATACTGCAGTCTGGTAAGTTTTTCTACACATTTAACGATAGTAAAAACTTAATAACAATTGGTCCAACGAGCCATAAAGATTTTTTCATAACTTACGTAAAAAGTCGCCATAATCTAGTAGGTAGTGTATTGGCTTATTAGACGTAAAGTCAGGGTTCAGGCCCCAGGCCAGACATCAAAACAAAATACAAAAAGTATTTCTTCGCCGATTTCCTCTCAGCAGATTTCTGGCAAAAACTCTGAGAGTAAAAAAACAAAAAAAACATGCCATGAAAAGTTTCTCAAAAAAAATCTATCGTCCGTAGTCGTCTTTATAACTATAGGTTCCGCTACTTATGTATAAAATTAACACACACAACATAAGTGGTGTGAGAAACTAGGACAATAATCCAAACTGAAGGGTTTTAATGACCAATTATGTATGTACGTAAAAAAGTAGTCGAGGTCTTGGTCTTGGTCAATCAGATTTAATAAATTTTTTGATTAGACAACTGACTTAAAATAGAAAATTATTTTATATTTTTGCATGAAGGCGATAATTGACAGCCCCCACCAAAGTTTTTACATAAAAATCACTTTTCAATTGTTCGATTAAGACTTCCTATGTAGAAACACCCTACGGTATAGAAAACTAACTTTTTCTATACTTGTTAATGTAAGTCAACAAATAGGCGGTTTTGACCGATAATAAATTTCAAACAAATTTCTTAATTTATTCAATCATACGTTCATTGATACAGCCATGTGAACATTACAAACATTCAACAGTACACATGCTTCAATTCACTGTGGGGCAGTAATAACTCAGTAAACAGTTGCAATAGGTTTAAAATACTTTTTTCTTTAAGTTAAAAAATGGAATTTTAAATTTATACGAAATGTGATAACACATCTTTGCAAGAATTACAAATAAATCTGTATCAATCAGTTCTTTCCAGATGGTTTGGACCACACAAATATTACAGAAAGATTAGGCATCGGTAGCTTTAAGAGAAAAGGTATAACTCCTCATCCCTACACCTAATTCAACTGCCCAATATATTTTTATAAATACATTTGGCAACTCTACTATTCCAGAACCCTTCAGCAGTATACCAATTATCAGGCTACTTTTTAATCTAAATTAATCAGTGCTGTACAGGTGGTATAAACCATGCAAATATCATAGAAAGATTAGGCATCGCTAGCTCCTAAGTAAGTAGTTAGAACACTTCATACATATATCTAATCATCAGCCTTCTAAGAAATCCTCGGAGAGTAAAAAAAAAATTGCCATAAAAAGTTTCTCATAAATCTGCCGTTCGCAGTCAACTTTAAACTATAGGTTCCTCCACTTATTCGTAAACTTAACACACACAATATGGGTGGGTGGTGTGAGAAGCTAGATCATAATTCTGAATAAAATTTTGGTTTTTTCAATACAGATTACAAAGTTGAATTTTAAAAAAATCCTGAGACTTTAGGACGCTTTAGTTGGCCTTTCCTTATGACAGCTATTTAGGAAATTTATTTAAAGTCAAAGTTATAAATACCACTCAAAATGGTTTGCTGGGTAATTTGTATGCCCCTCATATAAACACATTTCGTTAAACTCTATTTCATTTTTCAGAACATTTAAATTGTAAATGTGTGCGTAAAAAAAATTGCATTTAAACACAGATGACTTGAATGTAAGTTGGCGGTTTTAATGCCAGTTTTTTTCGTTTTTAATTCTTTTTTTTTTTTAAATTAAGCCTCTGAGTTGTTTGTTGCCGCTTGGTATTGAAACTATTAAAAAGTGTTTATAATTGACATTAAGCCACTGTTAAATAATAAAAAATAAAATTGTAATTATAAAAAAAACTACAATAAAAACAACAGAAAGTTAAGGATGAATACAACTTTGAAATTTTTTGTAATTCAGCATGAATAAGATCGAAATATCAAGATGGGAATACTTTTGATGCTATAAATAAATGAAGCGAAATTTTCCTTTTTTTTTTTGGTTGTTATAAACCAAATGGAAATGAAATATTTCATACGGTTAAAATGATATCCCAAAAGGTACTGACCTTAATGATTCCAGTCAGTTGAAGGGATTAAGTTTTTAAATTTAAAAAATAAAAAAATTCTTGAGAAGATAAAATCCTTAAATCATTTGATAGAGCCAAACGGTAATGATAAAAATTTTCTATTTATTTTACAATGCCTGTGCTTATGATGGAATCATTGATTGCATTTCCAATTTATTGAAATTGTTACTTCAAATTTAATTGAAGTATAGTAAAATGCAAAATAGTATTTATGTTTATGCCACATTAATTTGTTGCACAAATAAACGTAACATAAACTATGTATGAGTCGCTCTCTCATAAAAATTTTTATAAATTTTATGGTGGATAAAGTGCTTCAACAAAATCGAACAGCATAAAAGTTACTGCATACAATGATCCATAAAAGTCTATGGCATATCCATCATAAAATGACTATTTTCGAACAAATTTTGTATTTTTTGGTCCGCGTTAAATATAAGGAAATATTTTTTGAACTGTTATTTATTGAATGAAAAGTGTAGAGAAATAAATAAAAAGAAAAAAAGGAAACAAAAAAGATACGAAAATTTTTATATTTTTATACTGGGCTGTGAACATATCCAACCATCGTATCATCGAATTGACTAAATGACAATCTATTTTTTTTTTGCTGTTTCTGTACACAGATATTGATGAGATGATGAAGTGTTGTATTAAAAATGCTGCCAAATAACCATACAAACTATGCCAATACACATAAAATGAATATTTTTTCTCTCAATTTTGTTTCCATTTTTTTTTTTTGTTTTTTGTTTTATTTCACTTTTTTTGTTGCACAAATAAAATTGAGCAAGAAGTGACTCTACATGCGAACAGATTAGTTGCGAAAATAAAGATATCGCCAGCGCTATCAATGCTAAAAGAAAATTTTATCAAGTTTTCTTGTAAAAGATTTTTCAAAAATAATTATTTTTGCTACACAATAATTCAGAGCTGAAGTGCTCTCTTCTCTTTTACTAAAAAAATTTTAATTGATTTTCATCTGTTTAATACCCTACGTCCGCCCCAGAACCATTCGTTATAACACAATTCCACAAAGATTATCTAAGTTTACATACATAATTGGCGTTACAACCCTTCACTCAGGATTACAACCTAACTTTTCACATTACGGGACCTACAGTTTAAAATCGACTCCGAACGCCAAATTTTTGAGAAACTGTTCATGGCAATTTTATTTGCATTAAGAATTTTTGACAGAAATCTGCTGAGAAAAAGAAATATTTTTCATATTTCATTTTTTTGCCTGACCTGGTGTTGTTAAACCCCGACCTTTCGTCTAATAACCCAACACTAGACTACAGCGGCTTTTTTTTACTAAAACAATTGAACAATCTTATCCAAATTCTTTTACGGATGAATTGATTTCTGATAAGTCCTTATATTAACTGACCACAAAACAAGTTTACATATTTCTATGGGTATAAACTAAGAGCTATTATTAGATGTCTTTTGCTTACTTAACTTAATTGGTTATTCCAACCCTTTAGTCAAGACAACGACATAGTTTTCCACACCACCCATGTTGTCTTTATTAATTTCATACATAGGTGGAGGGGCCTATAGTCTAAAGTTGACGCCGAACAATAGATTTTTAAGAAATATTTCATTGCAATTTTATTTAGTCTAGTTAGTTTTTGCTTGAAAATTGCTGAGAGGAAGTCGACAAAAGAATATCTTTCATATTTAGTTTTTGTTCGAAATGTCTGAGCCTGGGATTGAAACTCTCGCGTTTTACAAGCCAATACACTACCCAGTAGACTACAACGCCTCGTAGCTATATGGTGAACTGAACCCCTAGTAGTGTACTTATGATGTCAGCATGTTGATTATCTCATTTTTTTTATTATCTTATGCTTAGGGCTGGCTTATTTCAACTTGGATAGGAAGTACAAAAGACAGGCCAAAGAAATGCAATCCTACAGTCTGGCAGCCATGTAAGTACTTGGCTCTTATAAGGTGAAATCGCCGATAATAAGAAAAAGTCTGAGATAATGTGTCAGCTAGGAAAGTCGAGACATCTGCTGAATCGCAGGACATCTGGGAATTCTCGGCAATAAGCAAGCAGACGAAATTCCAAGGAAGGGAGCTTCCACACCGTTGATGAGTCCATTATGTGGTAGTGAATGTTATGAAAGGTTGAATGAAAGGGATAATAAAGAAAAGCAAAGACTTTTTGAACCCAAACGGGTTTGAGGCAATTAAAACTTTTGTTAGGAAATTCCAAAAACCGACAATCGCACTCATATCATTAGATTGGAGGCCTTAATGCTTTCCAGATGAAAACAAATAACATGCTAGGCAGAGGATTGTCATTGTTGACACCTAACAAAATCTTGAAGTTTGCCAGGTAGGCATGAAGAAAATATTATAGGGATACTTTATATGATTGAAGAGAAAAGAAGTACAATTGATTATATGGTCGCAATACTAAGGAACTTCTTCACGACAATAATAATAATAGCAGGCAGGAGTAGTTACTCCATGGCCTAGATTCCTTCAAGATTTTGTTTTTCCAAAAGGAAGGAAAAGAAGCACAACAGATTATATTGTCGCAATACTCATAAACTTCTCCACAACAATAATAATTACAAGGAAGAATAGCGACTCCATGGCCTAGATTCCTTCAAGGTTTTGTCTTTGACAAATGCTCTTATCGAAATTTCTTTTCCCACAGGAACCGATTGACTATCGCGAAGAGTACAAAGGCCTGGTGCCACCGTTTGCAATTTATCCATTGTACTCGAGCCAATCTTGGCTGAAAATCAATTACGGTCCTTACAAATGTAATACCTGGAAACTGTATCCTTGGACATATACACATTATGGCTAATGTAGGGTTTATTTGAGAGAGTAAAAACGGAGATTCACTACAACACTTTACGTGTGAAAGATTATCTCTAGTGAAAACTGGAATTAAGCACCTCAGAGTATATACTTTTTAGGGAAATATGTCACTATAAAGTACTAGTTGGGTTTTAATGGGATTAGAATAGGTTCGTGATATTAACATACAATTAGGCATAAAATCTCCGAGAGTGCTCTGGAGACATACATACTCACCAAACTTAACCTGACCTGGCGCTATTCCGACTTATAGTGGCTTATTGCCTGTTATAGGGTACCAAAATGTAATCGAAAAAGTTTATTTTCTAAAAAAATATAAAACTTTACGTTTATTTACTTAGATTTTTTTTTTTTTTTGTTATGTTTGTAGCCATAAATATTATTTATCCACTATCCACTCAACCCTAAAATATTATTTCAACAAACGTGAAATGTATTTTTTTTAATTTTTATTCGTTTTCTTTTTTTCAAAAAAAAAATAAAAAATAGACAAATTCATGGGGATATAGTACAATGCATATGTTTGTGTGACTGACTATTTGTCTATATGTATTGGCAAATTTAAAAAAAAAAAAAAAATTCAACGAAAAAAAAAGATTGTTTGGCAACACTTCATTTAAGAATCTAAAAAACGTATGTTTGACATACTTTTCAAGCAGATGACCAGTTTAAAGTTGGGGATACAATTGCACAATTCAACAACATTCAAATAATTCTTATTTAAATAAAAAAAAAATTATAATTTATGGTTTTTAATACGGCTTTTTATTATCTAGAGGGGAATGAAAAAGTTTTAAAAGCTTAATCTAGGGAATAATTCATAAAATTCCGCATTAAAATTTAACACTTCCTAATAAACCTTTTAAACAAAAAGCCCAGATAAGTTCTCTTAAACAATGGCTACAATAACTGCCTTCAAAACATTAAAACTGTTTGTGATACGATTTATTTGAAATATTTATTTTGTGGTTAATTTCTGGTCATAAAAATTAATCTTGAATGGGTGGTGGCCATAAAACATAAAATCAACCAACTGGTCACCTTAAAAATACTAAAAAAAAACGAAAAATGTTGAGATTTGAAATCATATTTTTGGTTCTCTTTTGCTTCTACCCCAAAAAAATATGTATTCATGTAGAATTTGGCTGCCAATAATCAACAGACAAACCGACAAACAACCCAATAAAGAAACATCAAACAAAAAATACACAGTTTTAGTTACACGTACAACAAACAAACAAAATAAAATTGTTCAACTCTACGACAAATTTTGTTAGTACTCATGCAACAATAACAACAAAAAGAACGAAAATGATGAAAAAAAATATTTTAAATTTATTTTCTGAAATCGCAAAAAAAAAGCAAACCTAAAAAATATGTTTCAAATAAATGATGGTTTAAATAAACCGGGGAGAAAAAAAAGAACTTTTAAGTCTTAAATAAACCAAAATTTTGGCCAAAAATACCAAATCGCATACACACGTCCGAAGGCAAGGCAATATAAAAAAACGAAAAAATTGGAAAAAAACATGTTAAAATAAATAAAATTTTGAAATATTAAATAAATATTGTATGAATGTATGTTCTCTATCTGCTTATGATGGATGCAGATAGAATTTGAAAATTAAACAATTGGTTGTAAAGGAAATGAAACAAAAGGACAACAGAAATGGGCTTAACCCATGCCCAGCATAGATGTATTGTTGTCTTTCAGTGCTTTACATAAGCAACTGTCAATGTATGGCATGTGACCTGTCATCATAGTACAGTAGAAGCTCACAAATTAGAACCTCCAGTAATTAGAAATTCCAGAAATTAGAATCAGTGCTTGCTCGAATTTAAAATTCTAATTTCTGAGTGTTTTTTGTTTTTTTTTCCCTATTTTAACACAAGAAATCCCTAAATTATTTTTATTCTATAAAACCAAAAAAGGGGGAATCACCAAATTAAATACGCTTTTTTTTGACGCATTTTTTTATTGTTTTTATCAAAAAATTTTAATCAAAAAAATTTCAATTTGTTTTATGATAGTTTTTGACAGGAAATCTGTTTAATTCTTTATTATTCATTCGAAAAAAACACGTCCAGAAATTATAATTCCCACAAAAACAAAGCGGTTCTAATTTGTAAGCGACTACTGTATATGTTTTCGTATCAATACTATGCACACACACTTTAAAAACTTTCTGACGCTCAAATCCCGTGTGACCAGAGTTTCGATCAAACATTGTTACCTTCATGTTTTCGTAACGACTCGGCTTATATTTAATTCAAAAGCAGCCCCGCGTTTTTGATATACAGTGGCGATCACCAACTGAAAATCGTTCAATATTTTCTAGGGAAACGATAAAGCAAACGATTTGCTGGTCGACACTGTAGACATCCAGAGGAATATCGTTCAATATTTTATATTAAATGGTAGGATGGCGATAACCCAACGATTAGTTGAGCTGCATTGGCGTTCTCCAGATGAATATCGTTCAGTATTTTGCAATAATTCGTGGGGGTGCCATAAATCAAACGATTTTCTGGTATACATTGAATTGAAAAAAGGCTGTCTCATAACAACTTAAAAGCATCACACTCATTGCAGTTGTTTGTTCTAAACATCCGCCTAAGGCTACTCTTATTATACTCTTGAAAACCCCGATACACACCAAAGATCAGCAATGAATCGTTTTTCTGCTACTCATAAGCACTCATGCAATTTTGAGTATGAATGAATCAACAGAATTGAAATTCCATTACTCTGATTCATTCATACTCGCTATAACAATGATTTATAAGTAGAAGTAACAATGAGTATGAGTACAACGTTGGCATCAAACTCACAACATTCGAAATATGTTTGCTTCATACGCCCACTCATTCTGATTCATAAATTTAGAAAAATACTTATAATACTTATAAGTGATTCGTGTGGCTCGAATCATTCATCAAAATTTACAGCCTTTGTTGTTGTTGCATATACAAACAAAGAAGGAAGGAAAGACAAAGACAACAAGCAAAGCATACACACAATCTTCTTGTGAGTATCGTAGTGTTCGTATGCGAATCATACTTATTTTGTGCTTGTGTAAATGTTAAGTAGAGACGAGTCGAAGTCAATAACATCATGTGTATTGTTAAGTATGAATACGACGAGTACTTCCAACTTTGAGTATGAGTAGTATGAGTATCATATTAAAATAAGTATGAATGCGTATAAGTATCAGAAATTATAAGTATGACTCGAATCTACTCATTGTTTTGAATACTTATTGCTGATCTCTGATAAACATATGTATGTATGAGCTTCAAAAGTTACAAACATTTTCAACGAGTATCGTTATCTCGTTGTCAATTGTGGAAGTTTTTTGCTTCCATAAATACCAACAGACATGATTTCTTTTATTTATATTAGAAGATATTAAAATATATTAAAAGTATCCAAAAACAATGGCCCGAACATGAGGGATCTTAAAAGGATATACCGATGATTCATTAATAGTTCTGACGCCATTTTACATTTACTAAGCGGTGTTCAAAACGTTCTCATTCTGTTCACTCTCTATCAAAACAAAGAGAGTCTCGAACAATGATTTTCTATGAACGAATCTGTCCTTACACAAGACTGGGAAAATTCGTCAAATAGAAAACGGATCTTCCGCTAACGGTTTTTTGAATATCATACTAAAACTTCATGTCATTTCAAATTCGACTAAATCGTCCAGTAGGGTCAAGTAGATCGCTTTTATTCTGCTGAAAAGCTTTTTTATAGAATTAATAACTTTTTTTCTCTTGAAATTTAATTATTTTTAATATCTAGAGAAAGAAAAACCATCCAGCTGAGGTAATAATAAAAAAAAATTCTTTGATGGCGCTGGCTCTTAACCTTTAAAAAGTTTCCTTATTACCTTATTTCCTCCCACATTTTTTGTTTTCTTTTTCTGTATTTGTTTTCTTTTTTTTCGTATATTTCCGCCAACTTATTTGTTCCATTGTTAGACACAACAGTTATGAGGGCCAATATTCATACAATACAAAGGCAAAACGTATAGACTTTGACGGGTTCAAACAATAACGAAAAGAAAAGCAAAGCAAAAAAAATTATTCTTTCTTATTCTCCCTTCGTTTTTTCTTTTTTGTAATTTTGTTTTTTGCTTTGATGGCGTTTTCCTTAACGTTATGTTTCGTTGTTTTTATTTGTTTTCATTTATTTTCGTCTTTTTTTTATTTACCGTTGGTTATAACTTCTTCTTTCTTTTTTTTTATTTATTCATGATTGTTGTTTTTGTTATTACAACGATTATTATACAATTTCTCTTGATCGAAAATTATGATTACAACAATAACAAGCAACGCCTATTTTTATTTTCTTTGCTTCAATCCCACCATCATACCACATACACAACAACCCATCAACCCATCAAGCATATATTGAAGCACCAGTCCAAGGAACAAAGACTTGGATTTCTTTGCCATAACGAACAGCGTTTTATGTCTTTGGAAGACAAGTTTTCTTTTTTATAGGATTTTTTTTTGTTTTGTTTTTTATTTTATATTTTATTTATCGTTTGTTGGTATTGTATTCCTTTTTTTTCTGCTTTATTGTAACTCCATATTGTTGTCTAAGCTGAGCATAAAGTTTTCCTATTGTTTTTACTGACGCTGTTGTCTTCGATTATTTGCATTTAAAAGTGTACATTGTACAGCAACAGCAACAACAACAACAACAAATATAAAAATTTTCTTAAATTGTATGGAAATAAAAAGAAATTTTATTTTTGAATCATAACCTACCCTACTCCCTATAGGGGAAGAATATCCAACTCTTAGGTGTGGTGGTATCACGTGAAATGATGTCAAAATATCTTGAAATAAGAGTTTACAATCGCTGTAGTTTAATAGGTGACTTATTAGATAACAGTCCGTGGTTCAGAATTCGGCTTAAATATATCGAACAAAAACCTCACAAACATCTCTCAGCAGTCTTCTGGCAAAAACTCTAAGAGTAAAATAAAATTGCCATGAAAAGTTTTTAAAAAAAATGTCTTTCGCCACTCACAGATACAATTAACACCCACAATATGGTTGGCGTGAGAAACTAGGTTGTAGTCCTGACAAAATATTTGTAATGGCTAATATGTAAGTATGTTTACAGCAACTGGGCGGGTAATATGTATTGCAACCAACTTCAGGTTGTTATCATTTGTAAACCGATCGTCCGACAGGTGACACATTTATTCGAACCAATCTAAACTGATTCTAAAATTTGATGTCATTTCCAACATTTTTTTGCTTTTGAACAAAAAAATTAAAAAAAAAAAATTAAAAAAATATAACGCTTTGCGTTGTTGTATTATATATCAGCCACCCTGTACTGAAAGCATATTAAAATGATATGCAAATGCTTGCAGCTTCAACCCAAGTAAATTATGTTGTTAGCATAGGTAATAAAAGCCTGTCTTTCAGCGGCGCCAGAGACTATGTTGTATAGGACAATAAAGCTATGGCGACATGGCATTATAGTGAGTATAATGGGGGACACGTTTAAAAAGAGATTCATCAGAGAGCATTCTACATTGATGCCTTGAGTGGCTGACTGAGTCCTTTTTAAGGATCTTAAAGTGTAGAAACTCAGAGCACATGTGAAAATATGATTAATAGCGACCTCCTTAACTGTGCCCAGTACAAAGCCAGTAGATGCTATGATTTTTTGCGCTTCCAAAAAGACATAGACTTAGAAAGATTAGTGAAGTAATCTGGATGCTATATACCGTTTTAAAGGAGGGACTAGTTTGTTGTATGCAGGTGGGTTAAGAACGGTCACTGGAATAGGGGTATTACGAACTATATTCAAACTCCTGGTATTCGTACAATCGAATAGTAACTGCATTGTAGGATATGAGATAAATTCATCTTGGACATGGACTACAGAAGCAATATTTTCTGCCCGTCAGTTCGTCATTTGGGTACCTAGCTTCGATACGGCTGATTAAAAATTAGTCACCCTTAACTATGAAGTTAGGGTCAGTGCAGTTCTGAGATGAGATTAACTGGGGACGTGCTTCCATACCACTAATGGCGCCAGAACTTTTTTATAGAGTACAAAAAGGTATTTGCTATAGTATACTCAGTGAAAGGAAAGGTCAAGATTGGCATACATTCTGCCCAAAATTTTTAGTTTTAAAAAGTTTTCAATAAAAACACCACCACACTGTGATGTAAGATTTCTAATGAGATTTCGATGTAAGATTTCTAAACTTAAGGCTCAAATTTTGTTAGCATTTGAGATTTATGGAGGGAACACATGGCATACTTTGTTTTCTCCTTAAAGTTGGCAGCGTTTTTCATCTCCATATTCAATAAATGACTGTAGTGGTATTACCACTTCACTTCGTATCAAATATTTCTAATACATACCTTGTATTTATTTATTACTTAAACATAAAGAAAAAACAAAAAAAAATTAGTTTGATTGCAAGTAAATTATATGACATTTACAGTCAGGTTTTACAAGACATTTAAAAATTACCAATTTTTTTTTTCTTTATGATCGATCAAAACAATATGTCACAAGCAAACAATTTGACAGGCTATTGTAATTTTTATTTTAATATTTATTTTGTTTTTTTTTTCATCATAATAATAATTAACCTTAAGAATATAAGTAATAATAAGCAGTAAATCAACTTTCTTTAAAAATTAAAGAGAAAAAAATTGTAACTTTTTCTTTGTCTTTGGATAACTAAATGAATGAAATCTTGTTTGAATTATAAAAGCTTTAGAAGAAATCGTATAACTATTTAAATTTAAAGCTTTAATTCTGTGAAAGTTATTTTAAGTGGTGAAAAGTATGCAACAATTACATCCATTTTAACATCTGAAAAGTATGCTACAATAATTCTGCCTCTTTCAATTAAAACCAACTGTAATTTAAAAGTAATAATATTCGTAAAAAAAAAGAACGAATTGTAAAAAAAATAAAAATTCGAGGAATAAAATAATTCTTTAAAAAGTTCCATTATTAATTTGTTTATTATTTAACACATTTTTAATTAAACATAAGCATGCTGATGTAATTTATGTGCTCATGTTGTACTTATTTACTGCGTGTACTTAAGGCGCAGTAAAGGTCGGTATTGTAAGGGCCTTATGAGAAGCAAAAACAAATCTATTTTGAATTCTATTTCCACAATGGGATGAAATATTTATTTAGGAGATTTTAAGCATCAGTTCAATAGATGGTGAACATATAAATCCCAATTTTGACAAACTTTTTCCAGCACTTCCACCAGCAACGCGCATATGTTGAAATTATGTCTGGCTTGTCCAAGTATTCAAGAGACATCAAGTGGCCGCACAAAAAATAGTGAAATAATGCATTACCTTGTCCAAAAATCTAAAAAATCTGTCGTTTAGAGTCGACGTTAAACTGTAGGTACCGCCACTCACGTATAAAATTAAAGTACTCATCATGAGTGGTGTGAAAAGCTAGGCCATAATCTTGGGTTGTAATGACCAATTATGTAAGTAGTTATGTATGTATGTTGTAACCATTGGACCAAAAATGAGAATGAAAAATTGGGTCCTCTAAGCTCCCGTCATCATACCGATATTATCCATTACTTACTGAGTTGCTTACTACAACCCTTTAGGCAGGATTTCAGCCTAGCTTCTCATTTTGTCCATGAGTGGCTGGGAACACAGTCAACTATGAATGACAGATTTTTGAGAAACTTTTCTTGACAATGTTATTTTACTCGCAGAGTTTTTGCCAGAAGACCAGATAGGGAAAGTAGGCATAAGAAATATTTTTTTAAATTGCATTTTGCTTCGAAATGTCTAAGCCAAGACTTAAACCACTTTCATCTATAAGACATTTACAATACAACGGTGCCTATAGTGCTATGAAAAATGCTTAACGCAAGCCAAAAAGGCCTCACAGTAGGCATTATTTTACTCCTTTACTTCAAAATTTTCATTTTACTGTGTGTATATGTACATTATATATATAAGCAGCCGAACAATATTTATTTGTAAAGAGTATGAGTGAGTGCAATGGGTCTTGATCTCATTAATCATAAACATCTGTTGATTTTAACTGATTTATGAATATGAATGAATATTTTCCCTGTGTAAACATTGAGAAAATAAAATGTTTCTTTAAATACATACAACAAACACAAACACACACGCTACAATACATACATATATATATACACACATACAGATACATATATGAAGAGCAGACATGCAGACAGTCCGACAGATAGACAAACAGACTTATTTACATATAATTAAACGAATACATACATACATACATAATAAAATGTATGTTAATATAGTATAACGGGTGTTGCCTTTAAGATCCAAAGAAAAACTTTTTAATGAAACGCCTGCCAAGTTGTAAATTATAAACTTTATGGTTTTACAATAATAACAATAACACAGTACCGATGTGGCGGCACGCTATGACAAGTTGTGGCAAACAATTTTGTGTGCGTGTATATGTAGTCTGTTGGTAATACATAATAAAAGGACTGTAAACTTTAAGCATAAAATGGAAAAGATTGTTGAAGGTTTTTCGTAAAAAATTGCATTGGAATTGAACAAAAAAAAATTAATTTTGTTATGTTTTAAGGCATAGCACTCTGTTGCAATATTGAGTTTTTCCATACATACTTTCCTATCCATATGTTATCTATAATCTTATACGATTTTTAAAGCTAAGGTTGCATTAAATTTGAAAACTGATACCTGCGTTAAGGGCAGTAATGGCATCAATAGTCTAGCATGCAGTGTGTTAGCTTATCATACGACAATCCGTGTTTCAAACCCTAGCTCAGACATCTCAAAACAAAATATGCAGAAACATTTCTTTAGCGACTTAATCTCAGCAGTCTTCTAGTCTAAAATTATCATGAAAATTTTCTAAAAAAAAGTCTGTTGTTCGGAATCGATTTTAAACTCTAGGTCACGCCACTCATGGATAAACCTAACACACAAAAAACATGTGCAGTATGAGAAGCTAGGTTGAAAACCTGACTAAAGGATCAAATTAATTTTTGTGCTGTAAATTAAAATAAAAAAAATTTTCTTAAAATAGTCCTACAAGAAAAGGACATACAACCTCTCTAAACTCTGTTTAAAGCAACACCCTTTAAAATCTCTTTTTGAATATAATTTTTTGCATCGTTCTTTTTTTAATAAATAAATTTATGAAAATCGTTAAAATATTTATTAAAAAAAAAAACACACGCATTAAACACTCGCGTACAACAAGAAAAACAACAACAGCGTCAGCAATAAAACAAAATACGATAAATCAGAACAATTTTTGATGATTTAAGAAATGTTTTTCGTTGCTTTTTTTTTCGTTTATGAAAAACCGTTTATGCGAATGAATGCAAACCATTTGTTATGAATATTAAGATAGAATAGAAGGCAGAGGGGGGATTGAAACGCCATATAATTTTTATTAAAACTGCTAAAAGGCAATTTCAAGAAAAATAAATGAAGTTTTAATGAGTAAAACAACACATATTGCAATTGGTGGCTTCGTTCATTCATTCATTCATTCTCTTCATATCACCCTCTTATACATTGTTGGCTTTCTCATTATTTGCATTGTTGTTGTACATTTAAAACCGTAACGAACGAACACGAGAGCATACATATAAACAATGTAAGAAAAAAAAAACAACAACAACCAAGACATGAATTATACTCCATTAAATTGTTTATGTACGATGTGCAAGTGTGTATGTAAATGTGTGTGAAATATTTTCTTCCTGTCTTTCTTTTTTTCCGTTTTATTTTGTTTTTTTTTTTTTGCCTTTCTTAACAACAGCAAATGTATATGTTAACAAATAAACACTCCATGCTGTTGTTATTATTGTTGTTGTTGTTGTTTTTATTATTGCTTTGGCTTTTGTATGCCACATATACACACAAACACACATACACACACTCAGAGATAGAGAGTGTAAAGCCTTTATTATTCACATTATGTGGCTCGGTCAGGGGTTAAAGTAATTTGCAGTTGGCTTATCTTCATTTACTTTTTCTTCTTCTTCTTTTTTTAATTTTTCTTTTACCGTTTTTTTTTTGTTTTTTTTTTTTTTTGGTTATTTTACAACTTCATAAAACCAATAAAGCTACCAAAAACAACAATAACAACACCCATTGTAGGGCAACAAAATTTCCAAAAACAAAAAAAAAAACGTTAAAATTTAAAAAAAAAAATTGGAAAATTTTATATGCGATAGTAATTCCTTTTATAAACAAATTTTTTGTGCAACGATACTAAAATTTTATACACAAACTGCAACAACAACAGCCAGCATTATTAGTTATATTGTTGTAAACATACTCATTTAGTTTCAAACTAAACAACAACAAGAATATCAACCATAACTGCTGCTGTTATAATATGAAACCTTCAAACAAAATATCCGTAACATAAACAGAATATTTACATGCTCACTTATTAACAAAAAAAACTAAAAAAAAATTATAAAAAAAATTATATAACGTTGGTGTTTCATAAACTAAATATGTATGGTACACTCATAAAAAAAAATTAGTATCGATGCTTACATCTTTTTAATATTTTTTAAGCCACTGTCTTGAGATTAGTCAAGAAAAATGTTATTTATTGATTGATAAATTGTCAGTTGAAGTATTTTTTAAGAAACTTTTTCTAAAATTTATAAAGTCTTCTTCAGCTAACAATATCATAACATATTTATTTTCTTCGGGCCAAACCTGCTTGTATACCAACTATAGTTGAATCCTATGTTCAGGTATAAACTTTACTGACTGATTTCAATTGTGCGTAAGCTTCAGATATGTATGAATAGGTTACCAAGGCTTTTACGTGAAGCGAATGGACTTTACAAGTTTTCAAATTGGATACTTCAAACTTTAAACTTGTTTGTTCCAGGTATGAACAGGACAGCTTTTCTAATAGAGGAATCCATTCTGTTACAGGTTTTATTACGTTATCAGCTCCTTTTCTGGCTGTAAAAGTTATCCATTTCCATTTTTTCTACATATGTCCTGCCAGATTGAAATGTACTAAGTCAGAAACTATAATCTCTCCAACGAGATTGTATTTGGTCTGTAAATTCTAAAGATTTTGCTTAAGCATCCGTTTACAATAACAAACAATAAGTTGGCAACATAAGAATCTGTTTTTATGCTTCGAAATTATAAAGCATAACTGATGTGATTTATTTCAACTTTGCAAAAATGCCTCTCCATATATTGTTAAGGCAACCATATGTTGTTAAACCCTTACTTTCCTAATTCTATTTACAATGTCCGTACAATCTCTTACAGATTTTGTAAAAACATTGACACAATTCGATGTCATATATACATACATTATTGGTCATTACAACCCTTCAGTCTGGATTATTGACCTAGTTTCTCACACCACTTATGTTGTGTGTGTTAATTTTATAGATGAGTGGCGGGATCTACAGTTTAAAGTCGACTCCGAACGACATATTTTTTTGAGAAACTTTTCATATCAAATTTATTTACTCTCAGAGTTTTTGCTAGAAATCTGCAGAGAAGAAATACTTTTTGTACTTTGTTTTGATGTGTGGCCTGTGGCTCGAACCTGAACCAACACTGTACCTACTAGACTACGTCACAGATGTCACTGTTTTGAATTCTGAATTTATTTACTACGTCAGAATATATACACAATACTTTCAACATGCCCAAATTCAATTAAGATTTAGTGCCGGTATGGAATTAACGATTGCTTCCAGCTTCTCTTCCATATCAGCGTACATATATCTTCGCCATACATATATATATAAGTCTTCTAGTCGATCGAACTTATCCATATATGATCCGCCTAACTTCTCTAATTGCACGTCTTATTACAATATCAACTGTAATACTAACTAGTAATAGGGACATGAACATTGTTCCAGGTCGAACACCAATATTTGCAAGCATTTCACAACTTAATAGCTTTATGTGCCAAACAAAACAACCCATGTTGTGTATTGTAATTGTATCCATAGCGAATGAACCTACAGTTTAATGTCGGCTCCGAAGAATGGATTTTTTTTTCTAAACTTTTCATGACAATTTTATTTTACTCCAGAAGGTTTTTTCCAGAAGGCTGTTGAGAAAAAGTTGCCATAGTATAATAGGTAATATATTAGCTTATTATTGAGGTCGCCGTGGTCTAGTAGGTAATGTGCTGGCTTATTAGACGTGAAGCCAGGGTTCGAGTTCCAGGCCAGACATCAAAATAAAATACAAAAAGTATTTTTTCGGCGATTTCTTCTCAGCAGATTTCTGGCAAAAACTCAGAGAGTAAATAAAATTGCCGTGAAAAGTTTCTCAAAAATTTGTCGTTCGGAGTCGACTTTAAACTGTAGGTCCCGCCTCTTGTGTATAAAAGTAACACACACAACATAAGTGGTGTGAGAAATTAGGTCAGTAATCCTGACAGAAGGGTTGTAATGAATAATTATGTATGTATGTATGTTAGCTTATTAGACAAGAGTTCATGGTTCAAACCACAGCTTAAACATCTCAAAAAAATATGAAAAAAGTATTTCTTTCGTAAATAAAACTCTGAGAGTATCAATTAATTGGGATAGCATAAGAAGCTAGGCCGTAATCCTAGCTTAAACGTTGTAATAACTAATAAAAATAAAATATTAAAAATATATTAAAAGTTAAAAGTTATAAAACGAGACTTAAACGATTAAATAATGCTTTAACGTTTCCAACATTTGTAACCTCATGGCGTATGAGTGTTATTAATTTCATATTAAATATTAAGTATACGTAATGTAAACTCACTAAGTATAGCATACATCACATCAGACACATCTTTTTATGAGTGAATAATAATAATCACCATTTTTTATACGAGTGTAAATTTTATGAATTTTTTCATAAAAAAAATTTCTTTTTGGAGAAATTTTTTTTCTCACTACCCTATTGTTTCATGTTGCACGCGATTGCAAATTAACTTAATTTTGAACAATAACAACAATTTTCATAATGGTCTGCTATTCATTTTTTTGTTTTCTTTAGTTAATACCATTTATTGGCCGGATTTTCTTCTTTTTGTTTTCTGCACTATTTCTTCAGCGTGAGAAAAACACATCAAAAAATAAATCCACTTTCTAGTTGACATTTGTCGCATTTGTTATAAACAATACAATACTTGTTCTCATATTTATTTCTATCAATCAGAAAATATAATTCATACCGTATAATACGATTTTATTTTTTTTTGTTTTGTTTTATAAACACAAACTATTAAATTATTCTTATCTATATGGGGCCAATTGAATCAATTGATTTTACCATGGCTCACTATGTTAATATCTTGACTTGGTTTATTTAAACGACAATTGCATGTATTTAAATTGAATTATTATTGAACAAAAAACCACCAAGAACCGCTTATTGAAGAAACATGAGGTTATTATTTGATTAGAAATTAAAAAATGAAAGGATTTTTATAAACGCAATACGATTAGGAGAGAGCTGTGGAAAGTTATATTAACTTTATTTGTTCTCTTTAAAATTACTTTGGCATGAATTTTTTTTATTCATATTCGACTTTTGCATTGTTCATTTAGAAGCCAGATGTCACATTGTAAAGTCCTAAAAAATGTTTTTTGTGTCACTGTATTTCTTAGGTAACTAATGCCGCTATTCAAACTAAATCAGTGACATAATCAAAATTCCGCTAGACTTTTTTCTAAGACGTGCAGCTGCACAAAAGGGAACGTATGCTATTCTCTATATTCTCATCAATATAGCCCCTTATCATATAACGTTTTGTCTAAATACCTCCTGTAAATTCTTTTCCAAATATTCCCATGATATCGTTCAAAGACCTGTCTATATAAACTCCAACAAGTCATGTTATAGTTTGATAATTGGCTAAAGTTTAAAAATTTGCATTATCCTCTTGTGCTTTAGATTGATTTAGTCGCCATAGCTTTGTAGGTTACGTGTTAGCTTATTGGATGAGAGCCCAATAAAAAAAAACGAAATATGAAAAAAATATTTCCTATAGCTGCTTCTTCTATGGAAAATTCTGAAAGTAAAATTTAACCACCAATCTATCGTTCCAAGTCGACTGAAAGTGCCACCACTCATGTATAAAATTAACACACACAACATGGGGTGTTTGTGTGAAACTGGGTTGTAATTCTGACTAAAAGGGGTTGTAATGCCCAATTAGGTAATTAAGTAGGATTGAATTGAATGAATCGATTGAAACAACTTACTCCTACATCTCATTTTTATTCTCTCTGATCTGTCATCATATAAATTTTTTTTTTTTGAATGCCCAAGTCTGCTTGTGTCCCAACTAGTTGAATGCTATGTTCAACTATGAACTTCATGGATTGAATTCAGTTGTGTGTGAGTTGCTCACACTGTACATAAATAAATAAGTTTCTATGGCTCCAATGAGAATTTCACAAATTTTCAAAGTGGATATCTCAATCTCCCTTTGACCTTATCGGTTTGAAATATGAACAGGGCAACTTTTTCTACTTGCGGATTTCATTCTATTGCAGTTAAAATTACGTTAACAGGATCTTTTCTGACTACATACCCATCTCCTTCGAATATCCTGCTTCATTGAAATTTGCTGATTGAGAGTCTATAACCCTTCACTCGACATTATATTTTGCCAGCAAATTTTAAGCATTTTTCTTAAACATCCATTTACAAAAAGTAGCACAAAGTTGGCAACGGGAGGAACTGCATTTCTAGGCTCTTAATCGTAAAGCATAACTGTTTTGAGTTATTTTAACTTTGCCAGACCACTATTGATCTCCCTATGTTGTAAAACTAACCATAAGTTGTTAAGTCCATACTCTGCTGATTCCATTTACAATGTACAATCAAGCTTCTCCAGATTTTGTAAAAACACTGCTCAAAAAGCAAAAAGGTTTAACGTTTCTGATGTTACTGTTTTGAATCTGGTATTTATGTGTTACTTCAGAATATATACGCAATTCCTTCATTTTTCCCAAATCCGCACTGAGGCTTGAAGAAACTGACTAATTAACGAAATCATCCAGCTTCCCTTTCATATCGATGAAGTTAAGTGCCTTCGTTTTTCCATATTTACGCTGAGACTTGCCGTAGCTGTAGAATTAACAATAGCATCCAGCTTACTTTCCATATGCGTGAAGTTACGTGAAAATAAGCGTACATCGTTGGCGTAATGTAGGTCTTTCAACCGTTCCTACATATCCCATATGGTACCCCTATCTTGTCGAATTACACACTTTATTACGATATTCAATACAATAATAAATGGCAACCCTGTTGAACTAGAAATTATTCCCAGGGTGTTAATGAGGTGTTCGCAAGACACACAGAACAGAAAAAAACTGAATAAAGAAATGAAACAATTGAAAAAGAAACTCGAATTTATTTTAATTTTAGGATTTTGTTCTATAATTAATTTTATTTTAAAATTTTAAATTCAAAAAAATTGTAACCCAAATACTTCAACAATTTTTTTTTTGTTTTCCTTCAAAAATAAATCCCAGATTATTATTTTTTTTATTTTTATTTTTACAAACATTGATTGAGATTAGAAAGAGAATTGTGTGCCTACATACATTTTGTTGTGTTGTTTGGTAGTGTGTATATAATTACACTAAAATTGTTCATAAATTGCGTGTCGTAAAGCAAATAAACTCAAAAATCTTAAAGAAAATTTAAGTGATGTAAAAATAAAAACAACCCATACACGAAAGTCACATTATTTTCTGAAATATTTTCTATTTTAAATAATCGAATTAAATACAAAGTAGAATTTTAATTGCTCACTATATACACACACACACTCTATTTAAATATATCTTTTTAAGTTTATGAATTTATTTCCCTTTTGGAAAAGGGAAAATTATTTAAAATACTGGCCATATGAAGGCGATGATTATTCTGTACAATGGAAGGTATTATGCAAGTAGCTATTAAGGAATTATGATTTACAGTTAAGATTAGTTTATAGGCAGAAATATTTAGGATTTACAACAATAGGAAATGAAGGAATTATTTTAACAACACTTTAACAACCCCAATTCCATTTCTAATACATACAAAAATCTTTGTTTGTTGGTCACATAACATACTTATTTACAGGCTCCAATTTATAACAATGTATCACACCAAGCACCCACTAATATTAATAACATGGCCCGTGATTGTAATTCACCTTATAAGCCAAACTCAAATTCAAATCCAAATCAAATTCAATATGAAGCGTTTCCCCCACAAACCCCAGAAACGCCAATTATATTGAAAGACAAACAATTCAGTAGACAAGCATCTCAGGAACCAAATCAAATGAATACTCTGCCATATCATCAACAGCAACATCAACAACAACATCAGCAGCAGCAATACCAATATCAACAACCACAAAACCAACCAATACAACAATATGGCCAACAACAGTATGGCCAACAACAACATTATCAACATCAACAGGAACCTTACTATCAACAACACAAGCAACAACAACAACAACAACCCATCCATTATCCATCCAACCAACAAGAGCAAATGCCACAGCAACTAGAACAACATGCTCCCTCTGGTTGGAAACCTATACGTCCACCTCAAACTAAACAGGAACATTTATTTACTAGTCCCTCAGGTATTAGAGAATCTACACCCTCTATGGCTACACCTGTTTACCAACAACAATATCAAAATTATCAACAACCACCCCAACAACAATCTCAACAATACCATCAGGTACTGCCAATTAGCTAAGCATTTGTGCTATAATATTGGCAGCTTTCCTCCATAACGTCTAAGAGCTTTGCCATAAAAAAACGTTCGAATATTTCAATTTGGTAAAGCTTTCTGCCATATTTTTTACACCATTTCCAAATGTATTTAAAAAAAATTTTCAAATTTATTTCAAAATTTATTACTTTAAAAGTAATCGGTTGTCCGAATTCGAACCCCACTTAAGGACACAGAATCGGTAATGTGAAAAGCATAAAGTATCGATGAGGTAAAAGTTAGGCCGTAATTCTGACCAAAGGTTTATTGTGGCCAAAAGTGCAATAAAAAATTCGGCGACTTTTTCTCGGCAGATTACTGGTAAAAACTCTGAGAGTAAATAAAATTGCCATGAAAAGTTTCTCAAAAATCTGTCGTTCGGAGCCGACTTTAAACTGTAGGTCCCACACTTGTGTATAAAATTAACGCACATAACATAATTGGTGTGAGAAACTAGGTCAATAATCCAGACTGAAGGGTTGTAATAACCAATTACGTATGTATGTATATACGGCCGTTTACAAAACTTATACTTTACTGAGATATGCTTAATATTAACAGATATATTGAGCATTACAAAGTTTCAAATAAATCAAAAGCTTCCAGTAATTTGAAATAAGTTTGAATTAATCTTAAATACTATTGGAAATGGTAAACGGCTTGTGTAGCTTTATAAAAAATCTTTAGTTTAAAAACAGCTTACAGAGCTTCGATTTGAACTTGTTGGAACATGTTTCCAAATCTAGGATGTTGATTTAAAGAAAGCTTCCGTTAAAGTTTTTGTTTTCGAATACTACATTCGTTTAAGAAGCAGTAGTAGTAACATAACGAAGTAGAAAGCTTTTAGAATGTTAAAAACTATTGGGTGTTAAAAAATAATTAGTTTTTCAAAAAAGTTTAATGGGATACATATTTTATAAGTTTAAATTAAAAAAACAATATTTTATTATAAGTTTGGCTTTTAAACTAATGAACTATTGCATGTAAATAATGTAAATAAAGCTTAGAAATACTGCTGCTTGTAAAACGCTTATTTAAATAATTAGAAATTTCATTTTAATTAAATTCTTAGCCTTTATCGATTACAATTAGAGAAAAGCAGAACTTTGAAAGAGTGATTTTTTAATGTATTTTTATGCAAAATGTACAATGAATTAAAACTCTTCCAGAAAGGAAAATTTTTTTAAAGATTTATTATTCGTAGAGATTTGTTTCGTTTTATCTTCCAAGTAGTTAAAAATGTTAATTTTTGTCCTTTTTTTGTGCGAGAAAATACAAAATTTTTCAAAAACAATAGGTTTTCTAGTTTTCCATAAACATTTTATAGAGATATACGAATAAAATCATTTCAACATTTTTTAAAATAATTGGACCGGAGATACTTCTGAAGGAAAATTGTTAACATTATTTTGAACTACGCTTTTACCTCCTCAATTGCTTCATTTCTTTTTTTCTCGCAATGAATCGCTGAATCGCTATTGTCAGTTTGTTGATTGGAAAAAAAACACATCAATTGCCAGGAGCACCCAAAATGTCGTATCAAAATTTCCTTGGATTTTGTCTTATGTCTAAAACATCTGAAAAATATTCATGGCATTAACCAACCGAGAAGCTAATGTATGCAGTAACTTCAGTGATTGTGGTTAAAAGATTTCCAATGGACAGCGGTGCCATTTTCTCTAAAAGCTTGTAACATTTTAAAGTCTACAGTGTAATACCATCAATTTATTGCCCTTCTTATATTTACAAATTTATTAATTTCGAAAAAGAAAACTTTTTAACGCGTTTAATTATCTCGAACGTTTAAAGAACAACAAAAAAATAATTGTCCTTAAACATCAGCCGGAGTTATAAATGTTCTCTGTACTTCACATAATTATTGTAAACTTGCTTGCCTTTCTTTCTGTAAATACATGTAAATATGTATCTTTGTATATAGTAAGGCTTTACATAAATTAACTGCTTTATTAATTCTATTAAATATTTGCTTTTATTTTCTTCTTAAACAAAATACAGCCATTACAGCGCGCTTAGAAAATTTTTACAAAAAAAAATTAGCAAGAAAAACAATTTCTCCTAACCCAACACTTAACACTCCCCTCAAGAATACACCAAAAAAAAACTAATATTTGTCTTGTTCTTGTCTTCTTTTCTCTTCCCCCACACACACACAAACACACGTATTTGTCTATGTCTCCCTATCTCTGTCTCTCCAACTATATCTTACAACTTAAACCTATCCAACGATGTATCAAAAAAATATATCTTTGAACAATGCATGCACAATCGATTGATTTTTGTTGCACATCGAACGATATTTTAGCAACAATATCGTGCACCTTCTTATGATATTTATCAACAACCACAACAACAGCAACAACCCACTCAACAACAATATCCCCCACAACCACAATATCAAAGTCAAGCCCCATTGTCTCAAAATCAATATCAACAACCACCACAGGCGGTGTCGCATTATCAGCAACAACCCCCTCAACAACAGCCTGCTTGGGCTCACCAACAACAACAGCCACAACAGCAGCAGCCGCAACAACAATACCAACAGCCACCATGGGTGCAGCAATCTCAACCTCCATTAAATCAATATAATCAAGCACCAATTCATCATCAACCACAACAACAACAATATAATAATCAATTTGTACCACAATCGAATCAACAGCAATTTAATTCTTATTCACAGCCCCAGCAACAACAACACACTGTGTCCCACGACCAGGTCGATCAACACGCCAAACTGGCCCAGGATCAACGCGGCGTAAGTCCCGGCATTATAACATTGCGTAAAGAGGCTCCCATTACCCAAAAACCAGCACCCGTATATAGTTCCCAGCCAGCAGCCATTAGCTTTAGAGGTTAGTATCATTATTTTTGAATTCGTATCATTTCATGCTTCTATACATCTAATTAAAGAATCTTCCGCTGACGTTGATTCTTTAGGAGGCTCCAACATGCGTGGAGATTTGAAGTGGCCACCACCAGAATACAAAGAGGCTGCCGTCAAAGAAAATGAGGAACGTCGCAAATTGGCCTCGGGTCCCGTATGCCGGCCCAGAAAAGTTAATCGCGTAAGTACCTATAAAATAGATTTTCAAAATTATAAATTTGTCTTTATAGTCTAAGGAGCATGCTTCCAACATACTTCTTTTTGTTAAAAATAGTTCAAACCATAATATTTTCTCCTCAAGAGAAATGTGCAACATTTGAACATCATGCAACTGCATAATGCACTTAATTTGATCAACGCTACTGTATTTTATAAACCATACTTTACTTCAGGCCATATACCAAACACAGAAAAGTCTCAACTCGATAAGATAAGATCTCTGCTCCATATCGCTGTCATATTGTCAAAGAACCTAAGGTTAAAAATTAAAATGCGAATTGATAAAGTCTCTTCCCTCAGAATTATGTCGATGTACCATTTTCTGATACACTGATGGCTAAATCTCTTTTTTCAGCAAGAACAAACTAAAAGAGATATGGCGAGATATATACATATATGGAGATACTTGGTCCCTTTTTATATTTTCATTTGTATCAGCGTTCCAAGCATCAATTGAAGCACGATTTCAACTTTCGGCTGCAAGGAACCATTTTTAAAAAGGTCTTTCGCCTGTACTTGATACCTACAATAAGGGTCATGATTATCGCCTGGACTCCAAATTTTTAGAAAATAATTTTGCAGTTTCCCAAATCATCCAAATTCAGACCAAAAAAATTTGGAATAATTAGACGATAGTGCTAATCGTTGACAGTTATGGGCTGGCCAAGGTCATTCTACAAGAAATAGGGGCCAATAACGCCTCCAGCTCGAAATCCTCTCCAAACAATGACATTTTCAGGATGTATTGGATGCTCTTGGTTCTTATTGAGATTAATAGTAACTCAAATTCATACAGAAATAGAATTAATCGTTTTTAGAGTCTGCTTTAGAGCCCATAAAGGAAACATATGTCGTTATGGTCGATTATCTTCCGTTCTTGGATCAAATGAAATGTGTACGATATACACATAATTAGTCGAATTGTTATCTATGAGACCGAATGTATCGGATTCTCTTACGCACTCTCATGGACATCGATGATAATCTTAGAATATATCCTTCGTACTATAGACACACGCGTGTTAAGCTGGAGTTTTTCCATCACATTGTGAATAGTCCCCGTAATAAGAAGATTATAACGAATGAAAAATCTGCCAAGCAGTTTCCCGAACAGAATATCCATTTGGATAAAACGATTTTATTATTTGCACGTGTTGCACAAATATGTAGATCCTGTTCGAAGGACCATTGTTTTAACGAGTTAGAAAGGGTAGAGTATAGTTTTCTGGTTAGTAAATAAAACAGGTTCAACAAACCTGTGGAAAGTTAGGTTAATTTCAGGTTAGGTTTATTTAGGTTTTCATTTAATAATAGGTTTAAGGATATATTGAATTAATAGGCTTTAAATAATTTCTTTCTTTAACATTATATTCAATTAAGAGGTTTTAAATACTTTCTTTCTTTTCTTTCCTCTTCTGTCTTTTTAGGTTTAAGGGTTTTTACTGTTTTAATATAGGTTTAGGGTTTTCACAATATTTTAAGTTTTATTAATAGTTTTAAGTTTAACACTAGTCTTAAGTTTTATACTTTATTTAATAACTGTCATTTTTATTATTCCATTGTAAGGGTTGATGTTTGATTGGTTGGTCGTTTGGTCTGTTCGCTCACACTTGTTGTCATTTGCAAGATTATATTTAAAGTAACTACAATTAAGCTACAGCTAACTTTTGTGTATTAAGCTGCAGCTAACTTTTGTTCACTAAATTTTAGTGTTCAAAATCGGAAAGCTATATAAAGTTTATATGGGAAATTGGTGTCAACAAATTGTACTAACGTTCATAAAAAATTGTACTTTTTTCAGATCGATTGTACTAAATTCACTTTTTTCTTTTTTAAACTTTTTTTTTATTATAAATTAATAAAAATAAAAATGAGAATTTATTTCATTGTGTGTAGTATTAATGTAAAAGAACAAAAATAACTGTAAATTTTTCAAATTGTTAGCGCAGTTTTGACTTCAGTATAAAAATTATGGTTTTCAGTCTTTGCAAAATTATAGCACCAGTCTCATTTTTGTTCAATAAGAAGCTTTATTTACCAAAAACATTTATACTTAAAACTTAGTAAATTCCCTTATTAAAGTAAATAGTCGGTCTTTGATATTCTTATATAGATTATTTAATATTCCTCCGTCTATTTTCATCCACTCTTCGGTCATTTTTAATTTCAAATTTTCTGCACTGTTAAGTTGTCTGTTATTTTGAATATAATCTTCGGACAAGAATGAGGAATTCGTTTGGGGAAACGTTTTCAATAATATTTATATCAGGAGAGCAACCTGGCCACGATAAAACCTCAATAGATTGTTTACGGAACCATTCCATCCTCTGTCTGCTGACATGAATTTTGGCATTGTCCTTTTATTTATACAATATATTTTTTCATTATTTTCCCTCAAGAAGGGCAACAAACTACAGCTAAGAACAGTAATGTACTCTGTACTGTACATTCGCGTAGATGCAAACTGAAATTCGAGGCAACCACTTAAAGAAATAACAATAGACTATCTGCCCAAAATTTGAATTTCTAAGGTCACGACAGTAGGATCGATAGTCATCTGGTCTATCTAAGTTCCACTTCTTTTCATCAGAGAATATGACCTGAAGACAATTCATTGTTTGTTATTATTGAAATCCTGGTTGTGCTATAATTATGAAAAGCAATTTATAATAGGTAAACTTAACAACTTACTTTAATTCTTAGCTATAAAGGAATAAAAAAAGTTTATGAGATCAAAATTTTAAATCACTATTTATGATAAATTTTGTACCAGCAAACTATTTGTTATCTCAAAATTGTAGCAACACGTATTAAATGACTTCAATAAATCCCTTGTTTGGATTAAATTAGAGACAGTCAAAGGAAACAGTTCATTTGTCCCTTAAACTTTTATTAAATTTTGGTATGAAGATATCCTTTCTACATTTGCAGATGTATGTGGAACGGATAATATTCCTTTTATAACTTTTGATATATCAAGTTAGCAACGAGTTGCTATATGCAAATGAAACGAAAACAAAGAATTATACACTGATGAGGCAAAATATTTGAGTGATGTAATAAAGTAGAGAACATTTTTTAATAGTGCTAAATAAGTCATGGAGGTGCTATGTTGTTTTTGACTTCCAAATAGTGCTAAAAAAGTACAATTGTACCAACTTTTCCATCCCTGATATAAACATTCAAAAGCTGGCCTCGTAATTTCATCTTTAGCGATAAAATATAATTCATTTTCTCTTCAACGATGTGTCCATTTATGATCCACTCAAGCAAACATATAATTATCAGAGTATTTTTTTCTTGATAGAATTTCATTAATTGTAAGCAATTATGTATAGTGGGTAAGAGTTGTGGTTTCGATTACCATCAGAGACTCTTTTTTTTGATTTTGATTACACTGAGCATTAAGTTGCAGTCACTTAGCTAGTAATTGTATTCTAATTAATTAATATATAAAATAAATATGTACGTTTTATTAAAAATATTGTTAATTTTTCTTTACTTTTTTACTTACAGGACTACACTGCATTCTTTGCTAAGAATGCTTTGAGTCATCATTATCCCAGTTACAAAGTTCCTCCAGGCACACAACATATGACTTATTAACATGGCCACTTACAATAGTAAATGTAGTTAATATATGTAGCAACCGAGCAAATAAAACAAAACTACTATATAAGATAACTCAGATGACGGACCCCTCATTGCAAAACTAAGGATATGATTACCTAAAATGTTAAAGAGAAATAAAAAAAAATAATTATTTAAACAATAACTTAACGATATAAATACAATAAAATAAAAAATAATCTTCTAATACTTATAATACCAAAAAAAAAAAACGAATGTAAAATGTTAAGTATAAGAAATACTTGTACTAACTTAACTAAAAATGAAATCAATGTAAAGAAAATGAAGAAAAAAAAACAATTTTAAGTTAAGAAAAGAAAGTTAGGTTTATAAAAATATATGTATGCACTTCACTTTATTTAAGACTTAAAGAAAAAAAAATAATATTAATGTATGCAAGAATTTAATTTGAGAAGAGAATACAAAAATATTGTAAATTTTTTTCTATCAGGTTTGTTTAATTGGAAAATACCAACAATTCCAAGGCAATAAATTTGTGTTCTTTTAATAATAATAAAAAACAAGAGAAATTATTTTAAGAATAAATGTTAATCAACAGAAATAAATAAAAAAATAATAAAAAAATAAAAATAAAATAAAAAATAAATATTTAAAAACTATACAAATGTCAAGAGTTTGTTAGTTGTAGAATTTTATGAATATTTTAACGATCAATTAACCAAAATAAAAAAACTAATTTTTTCTTTTAAAAAATATTTTTTTCAATTAATCTTATTAACGAACACAAGTAAATAAATAAAAAAAAAATAATGATGTATGAAATGAAATGTAATGAATTTAAATGGAATGCTTAATTTATTTATTTGCGTAATTTATTACTACTAAATATTATTAAAAAAAAAATTGTTTTTAAATGTTAATCAAACGATTATTAACTTTTAACTTTAAATGCTTTAAAAAAAATATTACAAAAAAAAAATAAATATTATTAATTTAGCTTTATAGGCAAAAATAAAATAAAATGTTATAAAACAAAATAATATAAGAGACGAGAACGAAAAACAGAAGAATATTCGTAATTAAGAACAAAGAGAAATGCAAGAATTTAACAAACAAAGAAAAAACAAATTTTAAATATTATTTAACAAAAAAACCAAAAAAAAAAAATTCATAAATTTAGTATTTTATGCATAATGTTTTAACGATCCAATCCAACATATCTGATCTTCTGCCCCAAACAGAAGATACATTATGTGTTAAATACTATCCTTGTACAATATCAACGTTTTGGTTTTTCATTTTACTTTAAATCACTCATTCTTTGTTGAATTATTGGAATTGGAAATTATTTTTTTTTTTTTAACATCATTTATACAGAGAGAGAGGATGCCCACCAAAAAAAAAATAATTGAAAATTCCTAATTCAACAAAGGAAATGAATGAATTAAAGTAAAAAAAAAAGAAAAAGAAACCAACAAACTATCACATTTTTACCCACCACTCACAAGGTTCAATGGAAAACCAATGACATAGAAATAATACGTATGTATTTTCAAAATATTATATATGACGTTCACTTTATATTTCTTAATATTTTCATTAAATTACTATACCCACGTTGTTTACAAAAATTTTTCCTCAACCTGGTGTAATTAATGCCTGTTTGGAGAAGGTTTTTGGTAAATAGCAAAACTTCTTAAGTTTACTTATATTTGTTAATGTGTATAATTAACACTGTATACTCTATTTTTTCTTTTTTTTCGAAATAAGTTGATTGTAAAACTAAAAAATGAAATCACAATTGAAATAAATAAATCAGAAAGGCGAAAGAAAAATGTGTTTTATTTTAAGTTGTTATATGCATAAGGTACAGTAAAATGGAATTCATTACTTTTCCAAGCAGTTGGAAGTTTATTACAATTTTGCAAATAACCACATCATGCTCTTATTTAAGAAAGCTCCCTTCCTATTGACAAAAAGATAGGACAATGGAATTTATAAACGAATTTTCTACCATCCAACCGTAAGTTATTCACTTTCCAACCGAACTTATTTAATAAATTGGTCATTGCAATCCTTCAGTCAGGATTATTGACCTAGTTTCTCACACCACTTATGTTGTGTGCGTTCATTTTTTACATAGTTCAGATACTACTTGTAAAATAAAATCTCTTCTGCGAATTTTTTTACCTGTTAGTTCTTGGAATAGGACCTCATGTATTTATTGGTAGCAAGTTTAATATGTTGGAAAAACGATTTGACGATTTATCGTCATTTTGATGATATGACGATTTATGTCTTTATTTTGACGATTTTTAGCAATTAAAAATTTACATCATTTTCTTTACTTTACTACATTAAAGGGTTCCTCCTTAAGCCTTGTACAACAAGGTCTAAAATATAAATATCGGTATTAATATATAAATACGATATAAATACCGTTTAATCCCTTAAAAGCCAAAAAATTTCAACCCATTAATAACATCGTAGTTGATAGACAATTTTAAAAATTCTATTATAGCCTCTTATGTTATCATCGGAAGAACAAAGGCAAGTGTCATCATTTTTTTTTCATAAGTCCAACACTCAGGCGTTGGCATTGTCTTTTGGAACCAGAAAAATATATTATAGGAATGAGGAAAAAGGGAGCAATGTTTATAGACTCTAGGTTTGAATATTTTTATACCATTAGTAACACGAAAAATTTCTGCAGAAAAGCAGTTCCACATACGAATAGTTCGTCTAACAAACTAACTTTGTCGGTACTGCAGTGTGCGATAGCCTGGCCAATCGACCACATACGGATGAGCTGCCCGAGAAAGATGAGTGTTACGTAAGAATATACGATTTAGCTCGAGCAATATCCATTGTAGTAGTGATAGAACAGTAACACAAGCCATATGGCAACGATGCTCCGCTGAATCAATGGAGTTGGAACACTATCGTGATTAACGATCTACTACGGCCTCTCCTGTACATGGTCGAGAAGCCTTAAAGTAGATTTTACATACATAGACAATCCACACATTAGAGTTGTATCCCATTCTCAGTCGGTTATAAATGATGTAAATGTTAAGTAGATCAGATGAAGTGAAGTATTTATACGACGTCTTAATAAACCAAAGCACTTAAAAATGTGTCAGTTCTAGCGAATATCACACAGAATTTTCATGCCCATAAAGTCAAGATCTTCTGACTCCCTAATATTTACACCACACATAGGTATAGATGATGCAATATTATCGCTGTTTAACATTGAATTCATATGTTTTTGTTTTTAAAACGATTTTTTTACGATTTCAATGAACGTCTTTGACGATTTTTTCTCAAATATTTGACGATTTGATACTTCATTTATCTGGCAGTTATGTGGCCATCTATAGTTTGTAGCCATTTGGTCAACAATATCAACACCAAATTTTGTTGAATTATAAAAAGTCACGGTAATGGGTTTGCCTTTGCTATTGCCTTCATCTATTTCAACCATATCTTGCAAACTACAAAGCATTAAAATATTTTTGTGTATTTTCGGTTTTTAAAACTTCATGGGTATGTAAATTTAACTTACAATTTTTTTACATACTGTGGAACATCCTGCCTTGCATTATAGACTGTCCCAACTAGAGTTGTACGTTTGGAGAGCAAACTCTCTGCCACCGACACTGAGGTCAAAAATGTTGTCAGTCATCATATCCCTTTGTTTATGAAAGGTTCCATTCAAGCCTAGGCTAACATTCAAAATGTAGCAACATAAAGTTTGTATGCAGTTCTACCGCGGTATATAAATTATGTAGATATGCAAAGTTACCAAACAATGCATTAACAATAAATCCGATGCCTAATTGCGTTAAAAGTACACATTGAACATTGACTACGTTTTGAAATAGTACACGTTGTAAACATTTTGTATAGCGGCTTTATGAAACCCTATACTTTGTTCAAACACAAAGCAACTAACATTATGGAAGTCAGCCACAATGTTATGTGGACGATTGTCATCTTTTCCGAAGTACTAGAAACCGTTGAGCAGATATTTCAATTGGACATCTACGCAAAGCCAGAATTTTATGCCAAATTTGTCGGGTTTATTCACCGGGTATTGTATAAATTTGTATCCAGCTTTTGTTGGAAAGAGTTGTTTATCAACATCAACAACGGCTCAAAATATACGAAATTAAGGCGAACATTTCTGTTTTGCCAAATTCTTAAAAAAATGTAAAATGAAGGCTTGGAAAAATAATAGGGACACCTAATTTTAATTATTTTTCCATAAATATTTCAAAGTATATACATTAAATTAAAGATATTCCAATAGTTTAACCAATAAAATAAAAATATTTGACCACTCTGCCATATTTTTTAAAAAATTTAAAATAAAGACCTGGAAAAAATAGTAGGGACACTTAAATTTTTCAATATATTCATATATTTTTAATTATTTTTCGATAAATATTCCAATATATATACATTAAATTAAAGATATTCAAATAGTTTAACTAATAAAATAAAAATATTTTACCAGCTGTGCCATATTCTTAAAAAAATATAAAATAAAGGCCTGGAAAAAATAATAGGGACACTTAAATTTTTCAATATATTCTTATATTTTTGGTTATTTTTCCATAAATATTCCAAAGTATATACATTAAATTAAAGGTATTCGAATAGTTTAACTAATAAAATAAAAATATTTGACCAGCTCTGTCAAATTCTTAAAAAAAATGTAAAAAAAAATAGTACATTCAATACACCATTTAAATGACCTCCTCGAAGTATTGCAAGCATTGATTCTTTTGAGGTAATTTTTGACCACTTATTGAGACATATTGGGCGGTATCTCAACCATAACTTGACGTATGTTGGTTTTTAAAACACGACAATTTATTTGTTAACATACCCACCGAGCGCGAAATGCGCTTCATCGCTGAAGAAAATTTTTTTGCGAAAAATTGCGTGGCTTTAGCAGAATCACCATTGTGTGATAGTTAAGCGATTCATTTTCGTCAATGTCAGACTTTCAACTGAAAAGAAAAAATTGGTTTCACAACTTAGTTTTACAGACATTGAAACCAAGAAATGGATAGCCCTTTATAATTTTTGGCCAAAAATCGATTTTTTTTTAGTTCTGCCATTGTTGGAAAGCGAACCCTCTGAACTACCATTTGCATATAGGCTTTAGGGTGTACTATTTGTTACTTATTTGTGGCAAAATGGCCACTGATCTTCTAGACAATTTTCAAGCAAAAAATTGATATTTTCAAAACCAATTTTCTCAATATCAAGCGGCCTTGGAACCTTCCTTTAAGTATGATATGGTACTCATAGACCTAGTATTTGCTTCTAAACAAATAGGCTTGTTGCGTTGAACACCGTTAAACACCTAACAGTGCTACGTTAGAGGCAAATTTTGTTCTGTTAAGAGCAATTTTGGCGCTGTTAACGGCAAATGTGGTGCTGCTAAAATTTATGGATTGCGTCTTGAATTTTCAAATTCGAATTTATTTATCCTCACACAAATAGACCAGTGACCATTTTTGGACATACATATAAGAAATAGTGCAACATACAAACTATTTGGTGTAAGTAATCATTTTTCGCTTGTATTTTAAACAAAATAAATAAAAGATTAAATTTTATTTAAATCGTTTTATTAACGTTATTTATTTAGTTTAACTTATATTATTTTATGCAAATCTCTAGTTATTTTCACAGATATATTTTTATAGTTTCACTTCAATTCATTTAACTTTTGAACCCAATAATAAATGAAAGTGTTTTTTTATTTCACAATTTATTATTATTGGCAAATTAATTAAATTTTACTTTAAAAAAATATAAATCAGTCAAAAATTATTTTTACATCTTATTAAATTATAAAATATTGTATTATAACTTCGTTATGTTCGAATTAATGTTTATGTTTTTGTATTTATTTTTATTTTTCCTCTTTTTTTCATTTTTAATATATAATTTTATATACGAATTAAATTATTATTTATTGGTGTTATGTGGCTCGGAAGCATAATAGTTTTTGATAAAATAAAAACCAAAAAAAATTAAAATAAAATAACAAAAGTATTGGGAGAGAATTTCAAAAAATACAAATTTTAAAATTACAGGTGCGAATTGCTGGTGAAAATGAAATTCATTTCATGTGGCACTTAAATTATCGATAATTGAGAGGCTATACGCTTATTTGAAACATGTAGCATGTTTTTTATACATCGATCAAAAGGAAATTTAAAAAACAGAAAATAAAAACAAAAGTGATTTTTCTAAGATTAAATGCAAATTAATTTTGTTATCTAAAGTAGAAAGAAAATGTTTTTAATTTTTTTATTTTATTATGTTTTAAGATTCCTTTATCGTAAAATAGCTAAACATATTTTTTATTTTTAATTTTTTTATTAAATATGTATGTAAGTATGTATATGTCCATATGTAAGTATGGTGTATCGCTACAGTTTACTAACCTGAATGATAAATGTTTGTTTTTTATGCAGTACATGACTTTTGATTAATTAATTATTTTTGTTTTGTTTTTTTTTTTTCCTCTTAATAAGTTTTTCTTCATCTAATTTAATTGAGTAATATTATTATGTTTTAAAATCAGGATCACGTTATCAAATTATTAAATTAAATTAATTTTATTTTAATCTGATGGGTTATTTTTATTTAGTGTTTGCTTCTTTTTACACGCATTTTAACGGAATTAAATGGTTTTTAATTCTTTTCCCGTCCAGTTGGCAGATCTACGTCCATTTGTCGCACATTTGAGGCTTGTTCTTGTGACTCTTGGGATGCTTGTGGTATTGATTTGTTGGAACAATTAGTTTCTCCACCTTCTTCCTCATCATCATCGTCATCAGCAAGTTCTTCTTCTATTAACTTACGTGCCAATTTAACAGCTTCAAATTCCTTATAATGAGCTTTACGGCGACGTTCGAATTCTATACGACGAGCTAAAAATAAAAATAAATACGAACATATTCATGAATATAATAGAAAAGGAATAATTGTAAATATGAATTATGAATGAATAAGTCCCCGACTTTTAAATTTTCCACATCCTAACTACGAAAACAATATTACTTTGTTCAACAGACTTCTATCAGTTAAATTCTGACAAATTTTTGAACAGTCTGCGTCATTAAGTTTGAGTTTAACAGCCATAAATAGCAGACTAGTATGGAGCAAAAAAAATTTCTTACAAAAATTTTCAAAATCTATAAATTCAATTACTAATTGCGCTCTCATCTGACCATTTCTGCAGATTTAGCAGCGAGTGACACTATTTCCTGTTTTAATACCATTGTTGTTGAAATTGTTCAACGAAAAAAAATTTGACTTCAATAATACAATCCTCGCAATAATATAACATCTAAGGACTTCACCCTTGGAAAAAACCTAAATGCTGCAATCATTGGCCTACAATGCTCCTTAAAAATCGTGCTTTAGTTGATGCTTAGCTTTTTTAAGTCCAATCCAAGTACTACTTATCATACTAAATTGAATTCTAATCTAAATCTAACTTATAAATTCAATTATTTACCCCTTTCTTCCGGTGTCTCTTCAAAATCTTCATCAGGACTCGCCTTCATCATCAAATGAAGGCGTTTGTGTGTTGGCAGCAATACGTAATCTGTAATTAAATAAATTTTTCATACATATTCAATAAATATATATATTTGCTTTAAAAAATGAATATGAAACTTACTTTTCAGCTAATAGCTCAGCGTCTAGATGATCACGTTCTGGATCTGGTTCTGCTAAACTGTATGGCGTTTTAGGTTCATCAATTTTCATGTGACCATAATCTTTATCAGCTGGATGAAATGTTTGTAATACATTCAATTCGTCGAATTTTGCACTCTTCCGGCAACTATATATGAGAATAAAAAAAAATTATAAGTTTTACTATACAAAAAGAAATAAGAATTTGTAGTTTTTTTCAAGTACTTTTTTATATTTTGACATATGATCCCTGAATATACGATTTAGTGATTAATTGACAGCCTCTGACTGAATATAATTAATAGAATTATTAACAAAAATACGGCAAATACAACATTTGAATTTTTCTATTCTATTCAGCTTTGACTTTTCTAACAAACAATTTTAAAGAAACGGCCGGGTAATTTCTTTTTTAAGAAGGCGTCATATTCGTTAGCTATTGTACTATTAAAGCATTTGAAATAAAAGATACCAACATGACTAAGGCGTCAAATTGGCTTTAAAATCAAGCACAGTTGTATTTGCTAAACATTTTCCTCCTCAACGGACTTATCTTTCTCTACATCATAGCGACTTCTACAATGTGATGATGAAATGACCAATATTTATCCCATGTAAAATGAAATTTAACCTCTACTTCAAGTAACAAAAGTGCGGGTCAAGTGTATTATGGTCAGTATCCGAAACAGACATTCAAATTAAGTCTTTGCTAGCTTTTTAGTGATTAAATTATCCTCAATTCTCTAGTTGGTAGTGTAATGGCCTATTAATGGTCAAACCCTAGCTCAGACATCTCAAACAAAACAACATATGAAAACAATTTTTTTCGGCAACTTCCTCTAAACAATCTTTAGACAAAACTCTTTAGGAGTAAAAAAAATCGCAATAAAAAGTTTTACAAATCTAACGTTAAGGGTTACAAACTTACTCTGCAGATCTTGATACTCATGAATTAAATCAATACACATAACATGAGTGGTTAGAGAAACTAGTTTGTAATCCTGACTAAAGAGTTGTTAAACAAATTATTTTAGAAATTTAATGCCGTATACTAAATTTAACCGCCACCTAATGTAAATTAATCTCCTTCCAAGTCCGTACATGCATACATCCGTTGATGTAGGTACATGTATCGACAAATATGATATTCATCTGCTTAACATAATTGTAAAGTCTACCCAGCAGTGATGAATCTCAATGGATTTTAATGAAAAATTTTGCTGTCAAAAGAATATAACGTACGTAATGTAACCTATAATTCTTAACTTCTGGCCGGATATTATCGATATCCTTTTTTATTTCCTTTCAAACGAGCGCCAGTTTAGTAAAATACTAAGAGAACCTCGATTTATATTAACACCTTCAAAAACAATTAAATAAAGTTCTCAAATAGCTAAGCACTGACTCGTTTCTTCATTTAAAAACATTTGTACGTTTACACAAAAAAGCAATTAACTAATTATGTTTCATTATAATTAAGAGCTAAGAAAAAAAATTGTGTAATAATTCCTACACGTGTAAACAAATTATTAAAATTACCTTGCACCAGTTCGATCAAAGCTGCTTGATGTTTTCAAAATACCCTTTTTTGGTCGTTTACCAGCTCCACTGGCATTGCTTCCATTGCCGCTTATACCACTTTCTGAACCACTACCATTCGAAACACTCTGCATATTGATTTTAACGTTAATTAATCGGTTTGTATTTGATTTTTTTTTTGTTTCCTTTTGGCGTAAAGGCTTTAGTAATTAAGATTGAATGCACAAAATGCTATTATATTCAATCTTCGTATGACGTTGACAATAATAACTGGGCTACGTATGTTCTGTTAAATTTGTCAGTTAAGCTAAATCCAAATAGAAAAAGTAGGAGAAAATTAAACCAATTGAAAAATGTAAACGAATATTTTATTAGAATTAATATGAAAAAGTATTGCGTTGAATTGTAAAATGTTGACGGCAAACATGATGTTAAAATTTAAATTTCTTTACAGCTTTTACAAAAATACAAAATTACACAAATTTAAATATTTATAATACAATAGTAAAGATAATAGAAAGCGCTTTAGATTAGATAATATCAACAATGAACCATGTAATATAATAATTTGATATTATATCATGACATACCTATGTACATATACACTTTTATACCATATACATACTATATAGTGCATATATTTATTAATAATGAAAATAATGACAAAAATATATGATAATAATGTCATTTGTCAAGCTTATAAATAAATACAATTCATTTTTAATTATCAAATTGACAATCGCGACACTTGTTATATGCAAACTATGTTATTCTTACACGTATGTTGCTCTCCAATACCTTGTTCAAGAAGTCTGGTTACGTTTGTAAACAAAAATAAAAAATTCGAAGTAATTCGAGTGCAGGTCAAACCTTTCCGGTTCAATCTAGTACAGAGAACAACGCATAGGCTTTAAAACATACTATATTGGCGCCAATATTATTACAGAATTGCTGGAAAATATATTTTGTCGATTTAATTTTCCTTGATCTGTATGGGATGGGCCACCATTTATTATTAACCCACAATAATAGGCAACAAAACAATTGTAAAGTGCTTTATTATTATTTATTATTATTTTTGAACAGAGTAATTGTAGTATCGCCAAGGATTTCCTAAAATCTCTTCTTAAACAACGAACTTCAAGATGGTGTTCGGCGTCAATAAGAGTAACTCCCAAATAAGAATAACGTAAACAAATGCCTGTAGTAAAAGGCAAAGAAGGCTCATCACTAGTTTTTATTAGGCTATGGACCTAATATAAATCATACACTGCTGCATAAGGTGGCTTATTTATTTTGATTAGTATTTTTCTGTTAAAGTTGGTTTTTATAATTTGGGGATTCGGCACAGCTACTTAAATAAAAGTCAATAAAATGAAATATTTGGCAATAAAATAATAGTATAAATAAACATTTATTTTAAATATGAAAGATAACAAATTGTTACACTCTGTTTTTCATCTTTTATTGCTAACAATAATTGTTTATAAAAGTAATTAACAAATTGAATAAATTCTGGAATTAATAAAATACAGCACGTTGTCTATTCTCTACATTACTATAATGGTGTTAAATAAACGAAAAGCGATTTATTTATTCTTATACATATAACGAAGACATAATTAAAGACATTCCTTCTTTTCCCAATAGATAGTTTAAATAGGTCCTTTAGGCCGCGCTATTCGGCGCTAGAAAGATATTCTGACGATTTCTTGTCTATCTTAGTATAGTTTAAATGTACGTCATAAATTGACGGAGAGAAAAGCAATTTACGTTAAAATAAGGAGAAAATTTTAGGCAGGAAATCTCTTCTTTCTCCAACAGATAGCTTCAACACGTCTTTCGTATCATATTATTTGGCATTTGAAAGACATTCTTGTTATTTCTCGTCTATCTAGGTAGAGTTTGAATGTGCGACATAAATTGACGTTAAGAAGAGAAAAACTACGTCATAATAAGGAAAAAATTTGAGGCAGGATATGAAAATGTGGATAATGTTTAAGGTCTGTAAAATCTTCTTCATTTTGCAATGATGCCTGACGAAAATATCTAAAAGTGGGTACAGTCATCGATCGACATATGTTGTCCAAACCTTATTTCGATAGACCACAGTTAAGCCAATACAAACTAAAACGAGATTTGGATTAAATAAGTTTTTTCGGTGTAAATAATTTGATTCATAACTTGCCCTTCTATCAATTCTCAGATAACTCCACGCAAAGCTTTAAAATATTTTTTTTACATATTAGGAACTTTAGGGTATGTAACCCGATCGTAATTTCTTACTTCTTTGTAGGATTGTAGCATTAAAAAAAAATTATTTCTAAATATTAAAATTTATTCTTGATGCCAACTCTTTAAAATCACATATAAATTGTTTAAAAATGGATATAATATTCCATTAACATGATATACATACATACATATGTATGTATTTCGAATTTGCAGATAAGCGTGAAAAAAAAACTTATTGAGAGATATAGGGAGCTGAATTGCTTTTTAAGTAATTTGTCTGCTAAAAAAAAATGTGAACTAATTTGGGGGGTACTTTTTCTCAGGCATAACTTCTCTTCCTCCGATATGATATATTTTGTAGACATTTCTGCTCGTATACCTCAAAGGTTAGACTACTTTCCCCAATACTTGTTAGTTTATTTAAAAGAACTTTTGGTTTAGGTTTCAACATTGTATGAAGATATATTCAATTTGTTTACCGAGATTATAAACCATCTGTCTACTGAATTAATTCTAATTGCCCCAACGTTGCTGACGTGATTGGTTTGGAAACATTCAACAAACATACGACTTTCGTTCTAATAATAGGATTTAATCTACCACTGTTTGAATTCTAAACAAAATGTAATTCAAAAAATATAGAGACCAATAGTAGTTTTTTTAGCATATGGGTAGAACAAGATTTTCTTTTTGTAATATTTTCTATTATTTAGTAAAACCACGCAAAAAATTAATACTAATATATTATAGAATAAAATTAAATAAATTTCATATACATAAGCTTTCGATGAAGTAAATCTAACAAAAGAGAAACTATTTCACTTGACCTTCAAATTAGGGCAACAACATTGTAAATTTCTTTGGACCACTACCTGCTCACATGGAAAATTTTATTTTCGTTTTTTTATTTTAATTTTTTTTTTTTCTATTTTCTCTTTTAGAACTACAAAATAGTGTAAATTATGTAGCGCTGGTTACATACATACAGAGGTAAAGAGATTTTGTTTATTTTTCTAAAATGGTTTTGTATATACATATGTATGTATATATATCGTACTACTACTAATATTAAGATATACAAGAATAAACAAAAAAATAAATAGAAACCAACAAAAAACCAACAAATAAATTTGAGTACGAATGACCCTACTAAACGGATTTACTAATGCAGAAACGGTAGAAAGAAAATAAAAACAAATAAAATTAAATAAAAATCTTGTTTAATAATCGCGACCGACTGTACGATACCCTGCATTACACAAAGTGTTTCTTTACATTCTCTTAGAATTGTATGTTTACATAATTAATATTATAGAATCATAATTTTCTTAGAATCACTAATTATTTCAAATGTATTTGAAAAACATTGACTATCCAACAAACAAAAATTTATCAAATCTTCTTGACACTAAATGATTTAAGAAAATAATACTTTATTGAACAAATTTTTCCTTATTTAATAAAAGGAATATGTAACATGACAGGGGAATATATCCCGTTTCAACAAGCTCAATTAACTTATAAGTTAAAAGCGAATGATTTCGCTGATTCGCTGACAATTCCAATGGAATAATAGTGAAATGAAATAAGATTTTGTTTTGAAGATCTGCGTCTTAGAACGCCAGTAATGAAAAGTATGCTTAAAGTTGAGTTCAATTAATAATGAATTCAAAACGACCTATTTGAAATAAAGTTTTTTGCGCTGAACTATTCTCACACGTAAAATCGCCACCAAACGATTATACTTATGCTAGCTAATACTGTGACAGGAAGTCATTCGCCATTTTTATCCCAAAGACTCATTATACTTTGGAAGGCCACTTCTCGAACATAATGCAAATCATAGGGCAGCAACTGCCAATGTTTAAAACGTTATGAGAAAAACTGTTTGTAGTGGATCGAATAATTTATTTTTTATTAATTACAACGCAATTAGAAATTATATTCTAATTATATACAAGCTAAATAACTTCGAGCATATGCTCGGTGTAACGTCACAGACCAGAGCCAATTGTTCTTGTTTTCGAATAGTTGGTGAAAAATTCTACTCTGTAGAAACTAGAGAAAATCAATTGTTGTGATTTTTTTGGTACTACCGAAATTGCTTTGTGCATTTTTTTTTTTTTTTTTGGGTTCAATAGGTTAAATCTAACATAGTGAATAGCCTTAACTTATTGAAGTTTAGTTGAAAAGTACTTAGCATTCACAGCATAGTCCCGGACTGTCATCAATTACTTTTACTTTACTTGATGAAAAATACACCTTGCTTAAGAAAATTTAATAATCCAATTGTTTACCAAGAGCTTCGCGAATTTTTATAAAAGGGTGCTAAGAAATGGCAGCATACCAAATACCCTCCTTTATGAAATAAAAAATTCATTCCATTTTTACTAATTGGTCAATGGTAAACAATAGATATCCCCAAGGCGAACCCTGAGTAAATTTAAAATTCAAACCTCATATATGAAAATGTTATCCCATGAATTAAGTTAAGGTCAAGTACTCCATTTGGAATCGATTCTACAAAGTTTGTTTAATGATGTTTTCCGGTGGCACCATGAGCAAGTGTTTCAGTTGAATTTTGTTTGAGTTTTAGCGATTGCCTAACCGTTCTTTCAAATAATCTCCTAAACATTCTCATATAGGGAGTTTGTGCAAGAAATCTTTTTCTGTCAAAATATATAGGACTATTGAGACTTATGCTGTCCACTGTATGTCCCTAGATTAAGGTATTTGCTTCACTTCGAAGAAAGCTTTGGGACTTGAAAGGGAATTAGTTCCATAGGGTTATTTGGAACTAAAAACCATAGAAATATTTAAAGCTTTACAGCTGCTGTCAACACCAAAATATTTGTACAACTTTTTCAAATAAAATTTTGAAATTTTTAATTTCACTAAAATAAATTTCAAATAAATTCCTAAAACATTACAATAGGAGGGGCAAATTTTACAAAACTCCCATACATTAATTCGTTGAAAGGACGATAAACGTTGCCTTACGTGTTGTAGGGCATAATAAAAACAAACAAAACAAATCTTAAAAAGAGAGAATAGAAAGTGAACAACACATTATTGAGGCTGTACAACTACAACAATAGCATTAGCAGCAGCAGCAACACTCTTTTAATGCCGAAAGGGGGTCAGGTAAAGGTTTGCGGAACAGCTTTTAACTCACAGTTTGGTTATTTGTTGTTGTTGGTTTGTAGGTGTTAAATATTCGTTGTTTAAGTAAAAACTCTTTTCCACTGCAGTCCCTCTGGTTCAAAAAGGAAGAGAGTATAACATGGGAAAGGGAATAACCAACTAAACATATTTGACTATATATATTTCGTAATCACTATAGAAAATTGTGCATCAAAGTTGACATTTGCTTTTAGAAGCGTTATATTTTAATTAAATGTGACAGCGGTGTGGATCATCCATGATTATGATGATAATGAAGATGGTGATGATGACAACGTTGTTACCGTCAACACAATAGTGACTAATAACATTGTATTTCCATATATTATTAGTTTATTAATAACTTGTTTACTTACATTTATATAAACGAAGCATATACATACATATATTAGAGTAGTTATGTATTGCTATTTTTATTTTATAATTCTTGAGATTGGAAAAATCGGCACAATTTATAAAAATTTTAAAGCTTTTCTTTTTGTTATTTTCAATTATTTTGTAATTGCATTAAATTTTAATTCATCAGCAAAACATTTTCGGCTTTTTCATAAAATCCGTTTATTTTATTGGAAAAACAAAATTCTTTGTCTGCATGTGTACGTTTCAATTCACAATTATATGTTCTAAAAATATATCATTTAATGTTTATTTTTATATGAATGTGAGTATATAGATCCTCTTATTTTTCTTTACAATATTTCATTTGTTGTATCACGGCCCGTTTAATATAAAATCGCAACAACTCCCTTTCTTTTCTGCTTTTGCATTGAATTTGTTTCTTCGATTTTTCCTTTTCACTTGACAGCTGCCCATTGGAAATTGACTTTTGACACATGCTTGTTGTTCTTATTTTTTTCTATAAGGTTGTATTTTTCGGTAGTAGAGCATGAAATACACTGTGAAAGTTTTTATACACATGGCCGTAACAAATTTTTTTTTTCTAAGGACAGGAATTTATATGATTGATGTATATATTTAGGTGAGGTTAGAGAATGCGTACTTGTCGACTGAGACAAGTACAGTACCCGGAGGTCGAATTGACCCATTGTACAACGTCCTTAAAAAGAAAGAATGATAGAGGAGATAGGAAAAAGGATAGGAAGTAAGAAAGGGAGAATGTGAAGCGGAGAAATTACACAGACCAAACAAAACTAAAAAGGAAAACGCGACTACACTGATGAAGCCCTAGCACTCCTCAACAATCTCAAGCCACTAAAGAATCTCTGGAGAGCCTTGATGTCGGCTGTAGACACAGAATTCAAACCCTCAAAAAGCCGCCGCTAGGTGTCCTCAACCTCAACTTACTATGGGTTAGGCAGTTATATAGGAGGTGCTTGACAGTCTTCAACCGCTCCTCATCGCTGCATACCCGGCAATAGTCCCCTTTATATTATTAGAATTAAATAACAATATATTGAACGTACATTGATTACAACTTTAACAAGAAATCGACCTATACCTTTGTATATAGCAAGTAAGTAATAAAACAGTTTTTGAATTTATAGTCTCCAATTAGCACTAGCGATGGGTAATGTAATCGTTCCAAGTTCTAAAAAATTTCTTTTTGATAAAACTATTCGCTATTTTATAGTTGACGCTTTGATCTCCGGAATGGAACCTATCTTAATGTTAATTGCATCTAAGTTCAATAAATATGGTAGCGAATTTTTTTATCAATCATCAACCCAAAACTATTTTTTAATTTATTTTTTAAACGTATTTATTTATATTTTAAACATATTGCTATTAACGTATACAAATTTGTTATTTGCTTGATTAAGGCACTGTCAATTTTTACTTTTAAAGGTTTAATAAACGTTATTCAAATTAACATTTTTTTCCATACACTATCATGTCGTTGCATTACTCTTCGGATCCAGGCATTTTGTTTTCTAATATTCGTATATATTCCTGGAAAAGCTTTTCGTGCACATCCAATGCCATATGAAACAATACCATATTGTACACCTTTGAATGTCAATGGACCACCAGAATCTCCTTGGCAAGCATCTCTACCTGGCGCTGAAGCACATACCACCAATCTGCTTACAGGATATTCACCTTTAAATTTGTTTTTGCATGTATTATATGCTACGGTTGACACTGATGCACCTCTTAGTGCATTAACTGGCCTGTTAATTATTTCACTTCTCGCACCCCAGCCACTTACTAACAAATTCCGTGGTAGTTTAGAATTTGGTTTTGCCAATTTCACTGGTTTTATTTTAGTTGACCATTTTAGAGGCTTTGTGAGTCTTATTAAAGCAATATCATGCTGCATTGTTCTCAAATTATATCCGGTATTAACAACAACAACGCCAGCACTTCTTAGAACGCCACCACGATTAGTAAATTTAGAACCAGCACGTATTTTAAATGTACCACCACCTTTGACGCAATGTGCCGCTGTAAGAATCCAGTTGGCATTTAAGATAGAACCGCCGCAAATAAAGAGTCCTTTGTCATATAACGCTACTTGGAATGGTACTTCCTCAATATTTAATGGTCTTCCGCCAATAATACGATTTATATTGCCCGTATAATTGAAATGAACAGAACTAGGGACACTATTGTCATTTTCATTTATTACACTCACACTAATTGAGGAATTAAAAATCTCTTGGCCTTGGCATAACCAAACACTTAAACTGATTATAAACAAAAATTTCTCCGAAAACATCTTAAGCGGCCGCTGTACGAATATGATCTAAAATTTAGAAAAATATTTTCAACTTGAACTGTTTAGCATTTCACCTAGTCTTCGAATTTTATTTACTTTTAATTTGACCCAGATCATCATTATTATTAATGACAAGCGTGAATATTCTACCATCTTTCAATATCAGCTTCTTGGCGTGTGTATGAATGTATTAATGAAATTTAGTTTGCATATTTATGTTTCATAAATACAGGAGAAATGATAGTTAAGCATATGCTAAATGGGCATACATACTTACATATATTCTTTTATATTATTTTACTTTGAAACTACATAAAATGTTTTAATATAAAAACAAGAGTTTTTTTTTAAATATATTGCATGTGCATACATATAATAAAATTATTTACATACATATGTAGAAGATACCTACATATAAAATAAAAAAGGTTTGGTAGAGTAGTACAGATTACAAAATATATGTCGTCGTCGAAAATCCAAAAGTACGTAACATCACTTTATCTATTTTTACAGAAGAAGGAAAAAACTTTATAAAATAAAATATACTTCATATGGTTCGTCATTTTGAATTATTGATATAAAAACGTTATTTTTGGTCGTAAAGATCTTAAAATTAGTAGAGATATGTTTGATAACCTTTCGAATCATAATCAATCAAACACTCCATTTTGATTTTTTTGTTGGTACGTACTTTTGGATTTTCGATGACGATACGAATATACGCACATGTACATACATATGTATGTATGTGAAGCAACCCGGTCGGTAAAATAGTTAACAACAAACTAACTTCAAGCTATTTCGAAACTAGTATTGGCTACCACTTAGATTACTTTTCACTCTCTGCAATACTTTTCAACTACTCATTCTCCTACCGGGAATTTTTCGATACTAGAACTTATAAAAAGTATCGTATTTTTCATTAAACCCCTTTCACTTTATGAATTTATTAAAAAGCACCATTAGTTTAATTTATTCAAAATTATTAATTAATACGAACCTGGAATCTTTAAAACTAATAAAAAAATTTATATTTTGAAGAACAAAGCGATACTATTCGATACCCTACAACACTTATAAGCAAGAAGATAAAGAATTATTTGATAAAGTGTATGTAATTCCAATACGAACCTAACGAATTTGAATAGATGATGAACAATTTGATATCATATAGCAATAGTAAAATTCAATATAATGATTTAATGAAGTAACATACCCTTAAGGAAAGAGATTTACATACCCGCAGTTATTACAATCAGTTTTTTCAAAGACCATCCGGGTATTCATTTTTCTAAAATATTCCAAATTTTCTTGATTTGGTTAAAATCTAGTGACGGGAAAATGTTAAAGTGATTGTTTCGTTCAAAAATTCACCAATTTCAACCGATTTCAATAGATTCGTCCATTATGCTTTTATATGTTATATACCTCTAGGCCACTTTACTGGTGAGTATTGGTTTTTTTTTTTTTGCCTATGACATAAACAATGAATATGCCAGTTCATCAATATTCTGCAACAAGCTGTATGCTTTACGTTACAATTAATTTATTGGAAACGAAATTACTAAACACATACCTTCAAAATATTCTAAAGCAAATTAGGCGGCAGATCTCCATATTTAACATCTCTATGTAGTATTTTCCGTTTCTTTTCTATCCCTTAATTAAATTTTAATCAAATAAATCAGAAACAAAACTTGGGACATGGATTATATTGGCTTTGAGGACAGGACCGTTGCCGTTTTTGGCTTTTAACATAGACCTGCGAAAAAGTCTAACGAGATTAAAGCGCATAATCTCGGTGGCCAGTTCACTTCACCTCCACGTAAGATGACCATGACCTTGCAATCGGTCGTGCGCAATATCCAAGTGCGCATGAACTGGAACAGTGATAGAAATTTAAACAAATCACACCGTCAGCCAACACTTAACAGTGACTTTTGGGGATGCATTGGACGCTGTGGATTGATATCATCGAAAATTTTTTTGTTTATCTACTTACCCATTTATTTAACGACCTCCACGCTAAATATGATTTTTCGATGAAGAAGGTCAATTGCTAATCGCTTTAGTGCCAATCAGCTAATGCACGTATTTGCCTCTGGTCTTTTACATTCAGTTCCTGGGTAAATTGAATTTTATAGGGTTGCAGGCACACGTTGTGGCCTGCGAATGGACGAGTCCTGTCGAGCAATGCCAAATCAATCGCCTTGTTTTTCCTTGGCGGATTTTACGTATCGTCAACGCGTACTGAACCAGCGGATTCGAATTTAACTATCACATTGTAAAAAAAATAGTCCTCTCGTTAGGACGATTGTAAAATTAGTGATGCTCGAACAGAAAATTTATTTTATAAAATAATTTTGTTATTTGCATTTGTTGTTGTGCAATATACCTCTACATGGTGATTTGGCAAGAAAAAAAACTGAATAAATGACAACTCCATAATTTATAAAGATGGCCGTAGCGAACATTGTTTAATATCTTCCGAGTCCCTGTATATTAACCCATTAAGAACGAATAAAAGTATAGTTTTGTTTGATTTCTGCAAGTGTACTCTAAATACAACTCTGAATAATACTGTTTTTTATCAGCTGTTTAATAGATTTTTACACCAAAAACAAAAATAGAGGGTTTCTTTTCAATAGAATAAAATAGAATTCCGTGTTTTAAGCTACGTTGTGTTAATTGTCTTCTAAAGTGGAAACATTTTTTAATAAAATAATATAAAGTTAATTGATTTAAATTAAACAACAGAAAAGAACAAAATCTTTAAAAACAACGAAAAACGTTGTTAAGTTCTTGGGAATTCCCCATAGACAATAGACTATTTCGAACAAAAAAGTTTGATAAGAACTGATTTTTTGAAGAAAAAGTTACAAAACAGGAAGTAAATTGTGAAAGTGTTGCAACAATTAACGAATAAAAAGCGAAAATGTTAAATGGTTAGCTCAAAAAAGGAAAATGAAAAAACAAAAACATTATATTCTACAAATCAATCAATTTCTTCATACGCACTCAACATTCATCGATTTGTTTTGAATGTTTTTTTTTCACTTTGTTTTTGTTTAACATCACCCCATCACAGATTAACTGTTTCTTTCTTAGATCTTTTGCCCTATTAAACGCACACATCCATCGTAACATATATTTCATTGAATAAGATAATCATCAAAAGCAAATTTTAATTGATTTACGGAATTTGTTGCATAGCTTGCTGAATTCACAAATTATGGCATACTAGTATCATGTATTAGTTGTTTAATTATTGTATACATAAACGAACAAAATTAATCATAACAGTTGTGGTGGTGTATAAATACTAATCTAGTCATTACTAATACAAAAAAAAAAAATTATTTGTTTCATATACAGTCAGACACAGTGGAAATGATCCATGCGTGATTTAACATTGGCAAAATCAATTGTGATCTTTGAAATTTAATTTTCATGAGAAAGCTTTTCCCTAATAATTTGTTGTCTCCAAGTTCTTGTACGCTTTTAAACTAGAAATTTAAAACTATCATGTCTTGGAAACAATAGTACAATAGAAATTACACAGAACTCGTTGAAACTTGAACTAATACTTGCAAAGTGTGTTCACCATAGCGTAGAAGTCAAAACAAAGAAGTTAGGAGTTTTAAACGGGGACTCCCAAATAAACTAATTTATCCATATCGTAAACAACACCATAGGGATAAATGTAATTTAATTTTAGTTCTAGAATATTTAATGTAAAAAAGTTCTCATGTTTCTGTAGTGTTTATTTTTCTGAATATTCACGTTTTCGCGAGTTCACTGTTTCCCTTTTATTAAAAAAATGTAATTACTAACAATGTAACTTAGTTTAATAATAATAATAGCTATTATTAAGTAAATACTGGGACAATATTAAAAGTACATGAACTGTTATATAGGAAATTTTTAATAAAACCATCCAGCATTAGACTAAATTATAAACTCACTTTAAATTCTTAAGATTATTTTAGCTTAGGATAGGATAGGAGAGGGTATCCAGTATTTTAGTTTACTCAATATAATAGCCGTCCCAATGTACTATACTTCTGTTTATAGAAATCGAAGTAAAAAGCCATCTCAGAAAGTACTTAAATATCTTTGCCTACCAAGCGTATAATGCATCAGGTCGGAAACATGGAGAATATCAAACCGAATTCACCAAGATGAATCAATCGCTGATTAATGACCTCAATTACGTCCAATTATTTTAAAAATTTGAATGAAATTATAAAGACATCTCTATTGACATCATATTGATTAGTTTAATCGAGAATGGTGGTAAAATCTCCAAGTTTATAAGGCCCATGTTTAATTATTCCATAATAGATTCCCTGAAACAGGGAAGAGAATATTAGAATATTGATAAGTTGAGGAGCCACCGGCCATATGAATTGTGAATATTTTAGATTTATTTAAACTATGTCTGTTGCTTATGTGTGCATGAAATTGACTATGTAAGTAATTTGATGTATTAGATATCACTTATCGAATTTCATCTGTTAACATCTGTTAATGTACCTTCTCTTAACACGACCAAATGCGTGACAAAATGCTTAAAATAATTTACATGCTGTAGATGACTATAATTTTTAAATGATAGCTATTGTTCTA